>RCWM02000127.1:0-1348754 GCA_003667255.2 Euschistus heros
AAATATAAATTATTAGATGAGAGGGAAAGTATTTAAGAGCTTGTTGATCATGAGGTGATGGCGAGGATAAATATACGGAAAACGATGAGTAAATATAAATAAGTAAGTACAATATTATAAATATTATAAAATTTAGAGGAATATAAGTACATAAAATATATAATACAAGATAGAGAGAAAAGTAATACAGAGCTTGTTCTTGATTCGGAGCCAATGTTAAGTATATATAAACAATTGAGAAAATATAAATAAATAAGTATGAATATACGATGCAATTTAGAGGAGTGTAAATAGATAAAATATGTATAGCGAGAAGAAGGGATAGGTAAAAAGGGGTATATATATGGGATAATGACGATAATATTTCATAAGTGTGTACAGTATAAGTTATATTCTTATAACTTATACTGTTACCCTGATTGTAAAACGGGGGCTGCGGTATGTTATAAACATATAAAATATATTTAGTGAGAAAAAAAGAGAAGTCAAGCATACATACTGATATTATATGTAATATCATAAATTATAATATTATT
This sequence comes from Euschistus heros, assembly GCA_003667255.2. NCBI lineage: Eukaryota > Metazoa > Arthropoda > Insecta > Hemiptera > Pentatomidae > Euschistus > Euschistus heros. The sequence goes on from RCWM02000127.1 coordinate 537, forward strand.
AATGTATTGAGTATATATTATATGGTAGAAGATATATTCGTAGGACGAAAATAATGGTAAGTGAATAGAGTTTAAAAAGGCTAGTGTTAATGTTTCGTTAATGTTTATGGTGATAAATGGCAATAGTAAACAGATGTTAAGATATCCGCAAGCAGAGATCTTATTATTGTTATTGTTATTGTTATTAACTTCAATAGCAATGACGTTTGGGATATTATACATTTGAAATGTTATAAAGCAGCTATTATTTTTAATTTTAAGAGAAATATTTTTGTTATATATAAATTTATTAGGCGAGTAAATAATGTAATAACTATTGATTAATACAATTTTATTGGGTTTTTTTTTATCATTCTTAAAGAGTATGGTTTAAGTGCTATCTTTTAGTTTTTTCTTTTTTAATATGTTTTTTATGGGTCACTCTAGTGAACTCTTGTTCTTCGGATATCTGGCCCGTGTCATCAATAGACATAGGCGTGTCATCTACATGAACTGAGGCTGTTTCGTCTCTAGGTTCAGTAGAGGTTGAAATGGAAGAGGTACTGGGCTCCGGCTGAGAGGAAGGCCCTACGATATTTCTACTACTTCTCGTCACTCTGACTGGATTAGTAGAAGGTGGGGGGTGGGGGCAGGAATAGGGATGGGGGGGGGGGGGGGGGGGGATAGGGGGAGTGGACTTAAAATGAGCTTGGTCCAAAAGCATCGATGTACTTTGAGTACAATTTAATTTTTTAATTTCTTTTTTTGATTCATTATTTTCTGTAGCCTCGCTAGGTTTATTAATCTCGATTGTTTGGTTATTATTTGAAAAATAATATATTATATTGGCCTGAATGGCAACGTCTTTTTTTTCCACTTTTTTTTCTCTATTTTTGTAATTTCTGCAAAATGTTGCATTGAAGTGAACTGGATTTTTTTCTTTATAAATTCTTTTGGCATCGTTTAGTGATACTTTGTTATTCACTTGAATAGCCTTGATTTCCTTTTGTAAGACGAAAACAGGGCAGGAACGGTTAAGCGCATTATGGGGGCCATTACAGCTTATACATTTGGCTGGCTGATTACATTTTATATTTTCACCATGTCGTGGCTGAGCACATTGTACGCAAACGGATTCTTTTTTTGCAGTGAATTGTTGGATGAGAAAAACCTAGGCAGTTGAAGCATCTTAAGGGGTTCGGAATGTAGGGTTGACTCAAACTCTAACCGTTTCATATCCAATGTTTAAAGTTTCGGGTGGTTTAGAGGTAGGAAAGGTAATGATGTAACTGTGGGTTAATATTTCATTTCCCTTACTTTTTGTTTTAATCCTAACTATATCTTTAATAATCGGGGTTAGTTCTTTTTTAATTTCCTCAATTTCCATGTATTGAAAATCATAACACCGTATTACGCCTTTACTATAATTTAATGTATTGTGTAGCGTTATCTCTACCGGATATTGACCCCCGAAGTCTTTACAAGATAAGAGCTTGTTTGATTGGTTATTATTTAATGTTTCGATTAAAAGAGATCCATCTCTCAATTTTTTTACATTTTTAACATCTCCTACCAGATTGGAAATTACTTTCTGAATAAAGAAGGGTGATGTTTTTTCTAAAATCTTCTTCATCTATTCTTTTTTGCCACTAAATATGTAGGAAAGTATTTTTCTACATTTTGGGGAAAGATTTTGTCGGGTGGAAATTTAATTCGGCCCCGAGCCCACTCTCTTTTTTTTGTCTTTGGACTGGATAAATCGGGAGGATCAGGAGGCTCTCCCATAATTTAACTTCAATGCTCCTCAATAAAATAAAATAAATAAATTGTTTTAATAACAAAAAGTACCTAAATAAAATTAATATACCTTATTCAAAAATAAATTTTTTCACTTCTAAAATATAAAAAAAAAACAAAAAAAAAAAACATTAAACATAAGAAAGTAAATAATAAAATTTCTTTAAGAATAATATAACCATAAAAAATAAAGTGAAATGAAGAAAAGTTTATAAAAGAAAGAAAATAAGTCTTAACTGCTGGAGTGGATAATTATCTGTGACCGTTCTAGCCGAAGTCTAAACATCAACTGAGTTATAACCTGTGTACTCGTTATTGTATCAATGTATGTCATTCAATGAAGCTTCTTTTTAAAAACTTCAACCCGCGATACCTTTATTTAGATATATACTTATATATGTATAAGTTATATATATATATATATATATATATATATATATATATATATATAACTTAAGTGTTGTCTAAAATAAAACTAAAAAAAAAAGGAATAATAGGTGAAATGACTTACACAGTAACTGCTGAGAAACAACTGAGAGTTTATTGCTCTGAGGCCTGCCTTTTATACATTTACAATGTTTATTATGACTGGAAGTAGGATTAAGCTTAATACTAGACTGCTTCGGACCTTGACTTCCCCCCTCCAGTTTATGACTATTTTTCATAAACTATATACTTTGGGCACTTAATACCCATATGGTATTAAGGAGTCCAGAGACTGATTTCCCTCTTGGTCAAAGGCCGAAGGAGATAACAATCCATAACATCTTAATCTTACCCAGTACATAGTTCTACTATCTAACTCCTAAAGACTAATTCCTTAATCCTATATGGTACAAAGTGCATATGATAACAACAAAAATAAAATCTTCTTTCTATAATACTAACACTGTACAAAGGTCTCACTTTATTTACACTTACAATAATTCTTAACCTAACTTATAACTAATACACACGCAAAATAAAATTCTTCTGACAATTAAATTCACACACACACTCACACACACAAAAACTAAAACTAAAACTTCTCTATGTACAAAACTCCTTTCTCACTCTACAACTCTCACACTATTCACTAAAATATATACATCGCTATTAAAATAAAACCTTTTTGCAAAACAAAAAAAAACCTTTATTCCTATAGACATATTACTAGTCACAAAATTTAAATAAAACATTCTTTTTCTCATTACCGTTACAATAAAACACAAAAAAAAAAAATTTTCCCAAATTTTACAAACAAAACCCATTTTCCTCAATATTTTACAAAATCAAAAAAAAATTATTCTGTATCTTAATACAGCAAAACTGTCTCTCTCTCTCGTTGTTGACAAAGGGACACTCACAAAATTACCTGTTCCTCAATTGGGAACCTCAATTGCTCAATATGTACGTTCCTCCGCTTTCGCGGCTCTCTGACGCTCTCTATTGTCACTACATTATGTTATCTTATGGCAATCACTCTGAATGGCCCCTCGTATCGGCAGATCTCTTTTCCGCGATTAGTGCTCTTTTTACGGTACACCACCATACCAATTTTCAATTTCCCAGTGACGTCCCGCACCCGGACGTTTTCCCTCTCTACTCTCTATTTCTTTTCCTTCATTATGCGCCCCCGCGCCTTTTCCCATAATTTCCCAAAAGCCCAATGCCGGTTGATCATAGAGTTTACTAATTCTTCCCCACTACCGTGTCCCGAAAGTCGCGGCGTCTTTCTCGGAGCCCGAAAACGATTTCCACCGGCGAATACCCTGTCGCGGTGTGAATCAAATTATTATATGCCGCGACCGCCTTCTCCATCGCGACATCCGGCTCTAACCCTTTATCCACCTGGTAAATCCGGAGGTGCTCGCTCAGGGTCCCATGCAGCCTCTCAATGCCTCCTCTGCCCTTGGGATGCCCTGGGGTATTGACGTGCCACACGATCTCGAGTTCCTTGGCCTCTGCCTTAACCTGAGCGTTGTCAAACTCGAGCCCCCCATCCGATGAAATTCGATCCGGGACCCCGTATACCTTAAACCACGCCCTCAACGCCCCTAATACTGCCTCCGCGGACTTGCTCTGCACCAGACAAGCTTGAGCGATCTTACTAAACGTGTCTACTATGGTGACCCACCGATAGCCCCTCCACGTAAACGTGTCGATCTGAAGGTCCGATAACGGGAACTGTACCGTGGGCGTCTCCTCCTGAACCCACCCTGGGGGATGCCGGTCGTATTTCGTGGTGAGGCATACCTCGCACGACCCAATGACCTCTTGGATCGTCCGTTTCATGCCCCACCAGAAATACCTCCGTTTCAAAGCTTGGAGAGTCTCCTGTGTCCCCCGGTGGTTCGTCTTCCCCTGGTGGTATGATAGGGTTACCTCCTTCTGCCGCTCGGCGTCCTGTACCACCTCTACCGACCTCAGACACCTAATGAAAGTTCGGTCCGCCCCGATCCTTTCCTCCCTCCAGAGCCTTTTGATCTTGTCCCAAATAGTGGTGTTTCCCACATACACGTGATAGGTCTTCCCCGGCTTTGTTACCCCCTGTAACAGTTTTACCATAGACTCCCCTCTCTCCTAGCCGCGATTTCTCGGGGGGACAATTTCAAGCCGAATTGACGCAGTCTTTCGAACACCGCCTTTAAGTGGCCCACATGTTCCTTTTCCGACTTACTGAACACTAGAAGGTCGTCCATATAGACTTGACACATGTTCTCGTCGACCCCCCCGCAGGAATTCCTCCATTAATTTCTGAAACGTGACGGGCGCGTTTTTCAAACCGAAGGGCATCCTCGTAAACTCATAATGTCCACGTTCAAACGTGAACGCCGTTTTACACTGGTCTTTAGGATTCATCTTTATCTGGTGGTAACCCGCCTTGAGGTCTAGAGTGCTGAAAATCACCGCCCCGCTGAGTCTATCTAGGATATCGTCAAATCTCGGGATTGGGTATCTCTCGTCTCTAGTGTTTTCGTTGAGCTTCCTATAATCAATTACCACCCGATATTTTTCCTCCCCCGGCGCGCTCTTCTTTCTGACCGCCCATAGTGGGCTATTATAAGGTGAGAGGCTGTCGACTATAATACCCTGTTCTCTAAGGCTTCGGATCTCTTCCCGAATGTGTTGCCTCAGCGCCTGTGGGTACCTTCGTTCCTTTTATATAAGTCACCCGCTCTTCCTTTAGGGGGATTTCGTGTACTGTCCTGCCCGTCACGCTCAGGGTATCCCCTTCTCGGAAAAATATATCCCGAAATTCCCCCATGATTTTTTTTTCTCCAATCCTCCGACCTCACGACCGCCCCTATGTGCCCCTTTTTGTCCCTTTCGATACCCGCGCACCGCCTATACTTCTTCCCCACGATTCTTACAGTCCAAGTTCCCCCGTGGTTTCTGATTCGCGCGCCCCCTACTCTCTCCAATAGGTCGCGCACCCTATGATTCCCTCATATGCCCTGGACATGTCTTTAATTACATGGACCGCCAATTTTTCCCCCTCATTTCCCCAGCGAGCTAAATCTATTTCAATTTCCCCCTCCACCTCCCAGGGACCACCCAGAGTAATAAGTTTACATGAACATACCTTAATCTGGAGTGTCCCGTCGTCACCTCTCAGCCGCTCGGCTGCTCGCCGACTCACGATGGTGCTTGAGCTCCCGGTGTCCACCAGGCAGCGCACCCCTCTCTCCACTCTGATAATAGGCAGGCCGCCGCTCCTCGCCATCACGCCGTTAATCTCCAGAATGCGGCCGCCTCTCTGCTGGCACCCTCCTCAGGCTGCCACTCGTCCTGGTTGTGCTGCTCTTCTCCGGCCTCTCCGCTCCCAGCTGCCAGTCCTCTCATCTCCGCTGCTTTCTGGTCCCGCCTCCGTTTCCGCCTCCGAGACTGCGGATACTTCCGAAGCTCTCGATGATCCAGCGGACTCAGACGTCCTCCTTGGTTTCCTTACGAGCCTGTTTACCTCCATGGGCTCACCCCTGGAGTTGTCCTTTCTCTTGAAGATGTAGGGGCAGTGCCTGGCAATGTGCCCCTCGTTACCGCACTCAAAGCATTTAGTGCGGGTACATCTCGCTATCAGGTGTCCTGTTTTACCACACCCGTGGCATCGCCGATCTTCTTTACCTCGTCTGTTAGGTGTTGGCTTCCTGGACTCTGGTCTTCTCTTTTCATGCGCCCTTGCTTCGGGTTCCCGCTTCTTCCAAGATGAATCATGTGGCTTCCTGTAAGCCACTCTGCTCCAGCCTGGTTCCTCCCGGTGCGTCCTGAACTCCTCGTCTCTGGCGCTGGCGTCCATCAAATCCTGGGCGCATTCCACGAAGGTCTTCTCCCTGGGAAAGCCTTCCTTCTTGCCAGTTTCCCTCGCCAATTGCACCTTCAAAATGGTCGAGATGAATGCCATTTTCGCCTCCACTTCCGGTGCACTCGAAGTCTCCCTCATCTTATCAGTGACCTTATTAAACTTTAATAAAAGATCACCTGCATACTGCCCTGTGCTCTGCCGTGGGTGTCTCGCCTCTCGAAAGAGTTAGAACAAATCCTCCTCTGGTGTCCAGCGCCCTCCGCCGTATGCCTTCTTCAGACGGTCTTTGACTATCTCCCACGGTGTCTCCTCGTCTGCTTGAATCAGGTTCAAGATGTTCCTTCTGATCCTACAGATTAGGTCCGCCCTCAAAGATTCGGCGTCGTGTGCATCTAGGAGGTCCTCTGCTCTCTTAACCTCAATGCGAGCTAGCACCCTGTCAATACTTTTGATGAAGTGATTCAACTCACCTACTTCCCCTGTGAATCTCTCGACATCCGACACTGCCTTCCTTAGATCCTGAGCGGTGGCTGTCCTTACTTTTAGCCAAGCCAGTGTGTTTGCATGCGCCTCCGCCATCGTCTGTCTTGGCAGCTCGGGTAAACTATTCGGCACTTGTAATGTCGGTGGTCTCAGGATGCCACTGTCTTCCATGACAACACTTAGAGGAACGAAAAATTTCTAACCTCACCCGCCTCCTCGTCTTCCCGGGTTTCGGCACCACTTAAGTGTTGTCTAAAATAAAACTAAAAAAAAAAAAAGGAATAATAGGTGAAATGACTTACACAGTAAACTGCTGAGAAACAACTGAGAGTTTATTGCTCTGAGGCCTGCCTTTTATACATTTACAATGTTTATTATGACTGGAAGTAGGATTAAGCCTAATACTAGACTGCTTCGGACCTTGACTTTATATATATATATATATATGGATAAATTTCTTGACTGTTACTATACTATACTATACTAAACATATATATATATATATATATATATATATATATATATATATATATATATATATATATATATATATATATATATAATATATAACTTATATATATATATATATATATATATATAAGTTATATTAATTTATGTAACAGTTGGCTGATAGTTTTAATTTATTGTTTAAGGTATTATTGTACGCTATGACGGCTAATCTTAATTTTTTGTTGCATTGAACATTTGTCTCTTTCTTTACCTATTATTCTTAATAACTCCTTTAAAATGGAATGAACCCTGTTTAGTAATCCTAGAGAATTTGAATGACTAGCTGAAGTATAATGCAAGAGAAAGTTGTTTTTTCTTCACAAAATTGTCTCACTAGATTATTTTTCATTTCCGTCCTTTGGTCTAAGGATATTTGTAGAGGTGTGGGAAAGTACGTCATGTAGTTAGTTAAAGCGCTACAGATATTAATTGCATTTTTTTTTATTGTAACGTTTGGGCAAATAAATGTTTCGAAAATGCGTCTACTGCTGTAAAGATTATCGCGTTGTTAAAATTAAAAATATCAATCATTAGTTCTTGAAAAGGTCTTTCTGGTGTAGGTGTAATCTAAAATTTTGCTTTTACAGGTTTACGGTCATATTTGGTTATTTTGCATGTTTCACATTTATTTATATATTCTGCTATTTTATTTTGCATACCGGGAAATAATATTCTTTTTTAAGTTTTTCAAACGTTTCATTTATACCCCTATGTTTAGTTTTGCCTAATTGATAGTTGTCTATTATTTCTATTTTCTCATTTGGGTTTTCGATGTCATTTACTATCTGTTTGTATCTTTTTGATTTAACCGATATTGTGTTTCTACTATTTGTTGAATTGTTTAAAAATAATCTTCATATAAATTTTAGTTATTTCATTAGATCATTTACATATTATCCCGTAAGTTTTATTAGGTTCAAGAATTTGTTCTAACAATGGGGCGATATCCGATTTTCCGTAAATGTTCAATTCATATCGACGTTTCCCGAACGGCTTAGTGAAATTGATTTTAGTATTTCCCCTTTTTATGATATTTGATTCTTCTCTATGTTAACGCATTTTTCTGGTTCGCAAATTCGTACCTGTTCATTACTAGATTCTTGCGAGTGAATTATCTCTAAATCTTCCTCTGATGGTGCTTGTAGATCTTCCATTGTTGCTTCGTATTCCGAATGGTTTTCGTCAGCAATATCTCGGTTCAGCAATTCTTTAACATCCATTTCTTCCTCATCACTGGTCTCATTTATTTCGTCAATTCCTCTAGAAAGTGCGTCGGCTACGTAATTAGTTTTACCTTGGACATGCTTAATGTCGAATTCAAACTCCTGAAGCTTCCATATCCATTTCATTATACGTGTGTTACCATTTTTTATTGAGAAGATCCATGTTAAGAGTTTATGATCGGTAACATAAAAGAAATCTCCAACAGCTCCAATGGCTTTATTACTAGCATCCGTAGTTAATTTGAATGGCTTTTTCCCAATCAGGGTATTTTAGAATCGGCGTATTACTCATAATTTCCGTTAGGGTTTGACATGCCTCTTTTATTTCTCTTGTGCTATTTATTTTGGTTTTTAAGGAATTTGAGATTGGTCTAGTGATTTTGGCGTAGTTTTTGATACATTTCCTATAATACCCGGTCATGCCAAGAAATTGTCTCGTCGTCTTTTCATTACGCGAAATAGGAAATTTTAAAATAGCTTCAATTTTTTTCTCATCTGTTTTCAATCCGTCCGGGGTTACTAAATATCCTAAAAAGTTTAATTCTGTTTTAAAAAATTCCGTTTTGTCCAGTTGGATCGAAAGGTTATGCTGTTTTAAGGATCCGAATACTCTTTTTAAATATCTTAGGTGATCACTCTCATTTTGCGAATAAATTATTATGTCATCCATATAGATCATCGAATTTGGAATGTCATCGCTCTCTGGAAAGTAGGAGGTGCATTACATAGGCCGAATGGCATACGCATAAACTCAAAATGTCCATTTTCCTTGGAGGATGCGGTTTTTGCTATAGATTGTTCATCCATTTCAATTTGATGAAACCCTGATGCGAGATCTATAGTGGAAAATACTTTTGATCCTTTAAATCGATTTAACAAATCCACGATATTCGGCATGGGAAATTTATCTTTTATTGTGGCCTGATTTAATTTGCTATAGTCGATGACCATTCTTATTTTCTTTTGTCCCGACGCGTCTGATTTTTTTTGGCACTATCCAAAGTGGAGAATTATACGGCGATTTGCTAGGTCTTGTTATTTTATTTTTAATAATTTTTGCACTTCATCGTTAATTTGTTTTTTAAATTGTTCCGGGTAACGGTAATTTCGCGTATATATTGGGTTTTCATTCGTCGTTATTATTTTATGTTTGATTAAGCCGTTGATTTTAAATTTTCGTCGTCTCTTTTTAATACTTCGCCATGTTGGCTTATAATTTCAATTAGTTCTCTCTTTTATTTCCGGTTTTATATGTTCATGCTGGATTAGGTTTTTAATTTCATTTTTATCGTCAATGAAAAATAAGTCATTTTCTAATTTAAATACTTTTTTATTATATTTTAATTCACTTTTCTCTGAATCAATTATTAATTTTGATTTTCTCATTGTTTCAAAAAACTGAAATATATTGCTAAACGGAAAGATTAGGAATTTAACTTTTTTATTGATTCCTATCAGGGGCTTTAGGCTGTTTATCACGCTTTGTAACCCTTCCGCTCTTCCTGTAGGGGTTTTTATCGCGAAGTCTTTCTTAATTATTTCCGAATAACATGGAATGTGATCGGGGTGTATATAATTTTTTGTGGCACCCGTATCAATTAACCATTTATTTCCTAATTTATCAATTAGATTGGGTAAATCATTATTTAAATTTAAATCATTTAATTCCATATTACGCTCTACAGTTTGTTTAGGTTTATTCTCGGCGGTTTGTTTATTATTACGTAATTCATTACTTATATTTGGTCTAAGTCCGGAGGTCTGCTCGTGCTTGGGCCTGATTCTAAAAAATGGTTCTGTTTTTGTTCCAATAATTCAATTCGTTCCTGTAACATTTTCATTTGTTTGTCTTTTTCCTCCTCTATTGCGTGAACTCTATTAGATACCGTTCTCATTGAAACCGTATTAGAATCTATTTGACGTTGATAATTATTTTGTCTAAAATTTCTAGAGGGTTGTTTGTTGAAAAATCGATGTTGCGATTGAGGATCCCATGGTTGATAATAAATTGGGGTTTGATATTCGATAGCTCGTTGTTGTGGCCGGAAGTTATGCTGATTATTATTAAAGGTATTAAAGGTTGCACTTTGTTCATGCTGATACTATTGCGGTCGGAAGTGTTGAGGATGATTAAAAGACGTATATTGCTCGCGATGATATTGTTGGGGTCGGTAATTTTGGTAGTCATGATGGTAATTGAAATTTGGTCTGTATTCCCGATTTTTAGTTCCGAAATTTTTCTTTTTATAATTATTTTGCACTGAGCTATTTTCATATTGTTTTTTATCTCCGTATAGTCTGTGTACGATGTGAGCCGCAATATTGCTTAGTATTTCCTCGAGGTCTTCTATACTGTTGAATTTAATATGGTAAATAAAATCTGTTAATGCCGGGTGTTGACTATGAACCGCGTGGTGTGATATTTGTTGTCAAGTATTTCGTTGGCTGAGTAGATGCATGCGTATAAGTCACATCTTTTCTGGACCAGTCGTTCTAAGAAATCGAGTGGGATCTCGTTATTGTACGCACGGGTATTTAAAATTTCAGAAATTAGTTGTTCCCGAGCTCTTGTATCCTGGTATTTTCTTTTTATGAATTTTATTATTTCTCTAACGGTACTAAATTCCTTATCATAAACGGCGGCTTTGGCTTTTACTGTTAATTTGTTTAAAATAGTTAAAACTAATTTAGCCTGATTAGTATTTTTATGAGTGTTATCCTCTTTTGCAATATAGGTTATACAAAAATTCGCTATTCCTAATTAAATCTACTAATTGTAACGGATGGTAAGACATTATAATATACATTCAAACTTTGAAATCGAACAGTTGATTAATGTAATGAATATCACATATGATTAGTATAAACAGTAAAAATATATATATAAAATGTATTTGTTTATCTTATTTCGCTTAAAGTTTTTCCTATTGTAATATATTTCCCTCACTTTTGGTGTGAGGGGAATAGAATTTTGAGTTTGATTTAAGATTAACAACACCAAATGCACTTCAAAACAAAAAACAACAACAAACAGAGCTCTGAACTGCATGGGACTGCAAAAAAAAAACAAAAACAAAAAAACAAGAATCAAACTTACCTACTTTAAAATATCACTATGTGGGGAAAATTATGAATTGTGAATAACGCTATTAGCACACTTGATTTGACACGGATTTGGGTTTATGGTAGGGAGTTTGGTGGGAAGCTTCTGTAATGTTGCCCACCTGAAATATAATAGAATGAATCTTGGTTATGCTTTGGCGGGGTCTTTCAAAAATATTGTCTTATTTATATTTTAAAGTAGGTAAGTTTGATTCTTGTTTTTTTTTTTTTTTTTTTTTTTTTTTTTTTTTTTTTTTTTTTTTTTTTTTGCAGTCCCATGCAGTTCAGAGTTCTGTTTGTTATTTTATTTTTTTTTTTTAAAGTGCATTTGGTGTTGTTAATCTTAAATCAAACTCAAAATTCTATTCCCCTCACACCAAAAGTGAGGGAAATATATTACAATAGGAAAAACTTTAAGCGAAATAAGATAAACAAATACATTTTATATATATTTTTACTGTTTATACTAATCTTATGTGATATTCATTACATTAATCAACTGTTCGATTTCAAAGTTTGAATGTATATTATAATGTCTTACCATTTTAATTTTTTTTCATTCAAGTTTAATGTTTAATTAGTGTTAACTAATATCTTTTAATCGGCTAGTTGATTTCATACTCATTAACAATTATTTTCTTCTATAAACATTTTATTATTTGAATTATGAATGTTTTCTACACCCTCTCAGTTCCCTTCACTTTCATGATTTCCATCATGGTCATAGATGTGCATATACACTTCATTCTATAAAGGGATTTTTCGCTTGTATCATTAGGAGACTTTTAAAAAGACGATGAAGAAAAACTTCTTTTTATGCAGGGTGTTCGGATGATCGTTGGCCAAAGAGGTATCTCGGGTAGGGATGTTCATTTGGAACCCATTTAAGGTCAATTACCTATATACAAAGTCTTACGGTTTTTTTTTTTTTTTTTTTTTGTTTAAAAATGGCCAAAACCAAACATTTAAGCCTTATAACTTCATTGCTTACTAATATATCAACGCCATTTTTTTTTTTTTTTTTTTTTTTTTTTGCTGTAATTACTAATACATTGTCTATGTAAAATAGGAAGATTTGAATAAAAAAACAAATACAAAAAAAGCGGGATATCGTTAAATCTTGTTGAATGCAAAAAAAAATATTAAGAACTCAAGTTTAGGTTAAAAAAAAAAAAAAGTAAGCGCAATAGCTTAATTCTAAGTATTTTAAGACTAGCCCTAAACTTGAAGTTCTTAATTTTTTTTTCTTTTAACAAGATACAACGATCTCCCGTTTTTTTGTAATTGTTTTTTGCAATCAAATCTTTTTTATTTTACATGGACAATGTATAGATCTGCTGCGTGCCTGCAAATGGTATTTTTTTAAAGAGTATTAAATAGAGAATTTTTTAAAACAATTTGGATTTGGCTGTTGCGCTTACTTTTTTTTTATTGAACCTAAACTTGAAGTTCATAATTTGTATTTTTGCCGTTGACAAGATTTTTAACGATCTCCCGTTTTTTTGGTATTTGTTTTTTGCACCATATCTTTTTTATTTTACATGGACAATGTATTAGTAATCACAGGAAAAAAAATGGCGTTGATATATCAGTAAACAATGGAGTTATAAGGCATAAATGTTTGGATTTGGCCATTTTTACAAAAAAAATCATTAAAAAAACCCGTAAGACTTTGTATATAGGTAAGTAACCTTAAATAGGTTCTAAATGAACCTCCCTACCCGAAATACTTTTTTGGCCAACGATCTTCAGAACACCCTGATTGGATTAACCACATTATTTCATCAAACGAATCTACCGGCTACTTATGACTATCTTTAATCTAACCTTCCATCTGTAGCGCCTTTTTATTTTGCACAACAACCGACTTGTTTCCCTCTTCTCTCGCTTCCGGTTAGGATCTCGGAAAATTGGCTTCAGCTATTCCATGATACACTCTCCTATTTGCCGCCAATAATGTTTCACTATTGCAGGAGAGATAGTTTCCTGTGTGAAAATATTTAGTCAGTGATTGCCCTCAGTGTTCCACGTAGTACAACAAGCGATCTCGTTATGATTTTGTTTCGTCCCTTTCTCGGCACTCAGCTTGAGTCAGCTTTAGTGGATTTGACATAATGTAAGTCGGATTCATTTGCATTTCTAAATAATGTTTTCATTAAATAATGCGTTCAAAGTTGGAAGATATTCCTCGAATTTCGCAGCAGTTAGACGAGGGAAAAAAAACAAAAAAAAAAAAACGGCCGATCGAATAAAAATGGAAGAGAGAGATTCGGATTTGAGTGAAGAGGAAATAGAAAATGTTCTAGGTCATGAAACAGAAATCGATGTAGAGGGTTGTGATGGAGATGACACGGAGGAGAAATCACCCCCCCCCCTCCCCCCCAAAAAAAAGAAAGAAAAGGTTTTGTGATAATTAATCTCACAAACAACTACTTTAGACATGTAAATAATTGTATTTGACAGTTTATTTATTCGCTTGTTTATTGGGGCTTAATGTCCTTATGTATCCCAACTACGGCAGGAAGGACGGGTTATCCTACAGGTTATATATATATATATATATATATATATATATATATATATATATATATATTCCAATAGTAAATTCAACAAGCTTTTAGATAAAAAAAGTAATTTTAGATCAGACAAATGTTTTTGTAGTTATAATGAAAAATGTACTAAAATAATGTTTTATAAACTCACCTATTGGTATTGGTTGCCGTGGTAGCAAAATTCAGATTCGGATTCAGCACCTCATAAAACAACATCCGTTGAGAATAAAAGTTCCGCTGTTTTTTCTTGAAAACGGCCTTTTGGAGCCTTAAATTAATTTTATACTAAAACGATTTTTCAATGCAACGCACCGTTGCAGAGTTATAATCGAAAAACGTAAAAACTGCACGATTAAACCCCCCTCTCCCCCAGCGGCATCGGGATTTGGAGGGACTTTTTTTGTTTTTTGCTGAAATAGACTTTCCTTGGAGCTAAAATTGACTCATTTTTATGTAGACTAATTAAAGAGAAGCAACTAACAAATACCGACCGGGCGACTCGCTGGCCAAGTGAGTTGGGGCTTGGGTCTCAGCACACTCGTAACCAGAAGGTCGTGGGTTCGAATCCCACCTGGGCGGGTTAAAATTTATTTCGTTTATTCGCAATCCCAATAAGTCTTTACCTTCCCACCCTGGCTAGAATAGGTTGTTAACCTGTAGGATAACCCGTCCTTCCTGCCCTAGTTGGGATACATAAGGACGTTAAGCCCTAATAAACAGGCAAACGATACCGATCGGTTTCTTCGGCCAACACTTATTTTACTGAACTAATTAAAGATTTCAACAAAGGCCTGATTTCCACATTCAATTTTGATGTTGCATTAAACAGAAACATAAAAAGCTGAGATTTCTACAACTAAATTACACTCTAGAGGTGATAAGACAGCGGAAAATAACGTAATTGGGTGCGTTTTCAAAACTGACGCGCTCAAACCATTCATCAAGCATTCCTCCGCAAAAACACGCTTACCTCCGAAACTATCAGTTAGATCCATAACTTATTTTTACCATCTAAAAGCTGGTTCAATTTACTATTAGACCCACTTACGAAATTTCGATCAAGTCCCGTAAAATACACCTGCTAGGAAAATAACGTACTGTAAAAGTAGCGTACTGTTGTAAAATTCACTGTTTTTTGCCACATTCTTCGCTATAACTTCAAAACTACTCTTTAGATCCAAAATTTCTAATTTCCATCTCAAACCTGGTTAAAGTTACTATAAGGCCTGAAAGTGTGATTTATTTCCGTAAAAAAAAATTAAAACTAGTATTTTTTTTTCCTCTGACCTATTTTTGGTCTAGATTTACTGGACTATATTAAACAATAAAGTTTTTGTTTTCTTTTTATTCCAATGAAGATTATAAATAAATACATATTTATATTAAGTAATTATCATTATGTGTTATTTACACAAGTAACTGATCGGTATGCCAAATGAAAACTCCATGTTTTTCCGATTTTAAAAGTAAATTCCAAGGATAAATGAACTCTATTCTTTCTATAGGAAATTCAATACTAAATCCGAAAGTGTGGTCAACATTAAAAAAATATTTAAACAAAGTAGAGATTTTACAGATTTTATGGCAAAAAACGTGGTTTCTCAAAAAAATTGCATTATCGTATATCAGCAACAGATTCGAATAGCAAGGTAAGGTATGTGGCTGTTTTCTTTATATTTAATTTTACCCTTTTTTTTTTTTTTTTTTTTTTTTTTTTATTTTTTTTTTTTTTTTTTTTTTTTTTTTTTTACACTAAGAGGGACTCACCCTATATTACGAAGTATTGTAAGTATACTTCTTAAGTATAATATTATTACAAATAAGCTTCTTGTCATACTGTATATTTTCCTAATGAAAACAATTATTAAATGAAAAATACACTTTTTGTTCTTTATGGACTTTTTTTGTTATTCATGAGTTATCATAAAAAAAATATAATTAATTATTATTTTTTTAAATTAACATATTTCTTAAATATAAAATCGTTTTTATTTGTTTTTTAAAACATTCTAACTTACCATAAAATGAATCATACATCTCTTCCTATGATGTATTAATTTTCAAGAGCTATTTTATCAACTATTAAAGAATGTAGCAAGGTAACTAATAAAGAATATACTCTACTTTCTTCTTTGTTTTTATGTTATATTTTTTGCTTTAAAGGTGTTGGAAATACTTTTTTGTATTATTTCCTACACCCGACTTCTAGTAGGTAAAGTTACATATATATTTTTTTAATATACATAATTAATCAATGAACTAAAATTTGTTTTTCTATTTATCGAAATTTACAACTATATACAATATAAAATAAAATACATAAAGTAAAATTGATAATACTACTAAAAATGACATGTTAATTGCTTGTGATGGCACCTGTATACTGGCTACTTGTTCTAAACAGTTGCTTAGAGCAAATTGCCAGTGCGATGGGGCCTTAAAGCAACTACCCCCTGGTAGCCTATATAAATTTTCTATACAACAAACTATTATATTAGAAGGTCCTGCGGCCATCTTCAATGCAGGCGTTTCGGAGGGTTATCTGAAATAGAATTTGAAGCAAGTTGTGCTACTAATGGATTTAAATGGTTATGGAGTTTGCCATGAAATGATAGGTATCTGGTTTGGGTTAAATCAAGAACATATGGTACATTACGATCTTTATGGATAAGCTTATTTGTGACATAATAATAAAAAAGAAAGAATAATCTGTACCACTTGCAACCCATGAAGGGTCTCGGGTTCAGTACTTAGTATAGGTAAGGCCGTGCTGTTCCTGAGCCAACAGTTGGTGAAAGGTGGTGATTTGACCAAAATTCACGCTCAACCCGATTAAGGGTTCCCACTTTTTAAAAAGCTGGGTGTGTCCCAGGAGGATCTTCCGACCTCGAGTTCGTTCCACGGCTAAAATTACAGAATATAAATTTACTGCCATCTGTCGGACTCGAACTCGGGCCCGGGATCATGGTAGTCAAGTGTCTTAGCCACTGAACTACCGCGCCTCCCATAATAATAAAATAGTGAGGATTTTGGATTTTGGATTGTGGATTGGACACGTGACGAAATGGATGGTTTAGTGTAGTCACCAATCTCAACTCCATAAGTCCAAATAGGTCTAATAACTAAATGAGTAAATGAGGTCACCTCCTACTAACTACACTGGTCGACATCACAATTGCCTTTTACATGAAAATGTATGGAATTTAAATTTGGAACTTAAAATTGATAGTTAACTCTTATTGTCCGTCTATGTCAAATTTAACATAAGAGTTCAAAGCTTTGAGGGATAAGAAGTATAAACATTATTGTTACTTATTCGTTCGTTTTGCCTATTAAAAGTCGTGTTTCATTAGAATTCTTAACATTTCATCTATTCTATAATTCTAAAATTTTCACTATGCCACGTATATTTGCTAATTGATGATTTTTGATAGATATGAGGTAACATGAATCTGAATAGCCAAAGATGTCCAATAACTCAGCGTTTCTAAACTGCTTATTTCCATTATTTTTTAATAAGAATTTAAAACCAAGACAAATCCTGGTAACCACATTTTAGTTGCGGTGCTTGTTCAACTGATTAAGTGGCTTAACAGAAAGAAACGTTCAAAGAACATTGTAAAAGACTTTGAACAACGATGGGCGGGCATTCCAATACCTGCGAGGATACGAATGAACTCCGATTCGATTTTGCAGGGCTTTGAAAAAGAGGCGTTGGAGTCTTTAGGGTTTTTAGGAAATAGAGGAAATAAAAATTATGCTGAACTTGTAAACAATCTCGTACAAAAGTGTCAGCAACTGGCTTGCAATATGTCCCTTAAAATTTATTTTCTTTACTCCCATCTTAAATTTTTTCATACTAACTGTGGCGATGTAAGTGAAGATCATGGAGAACGATTCCACCAAGACATATCATCTATAGAAAATAAATACAAGGGCCGATGGAATGCTTAAATGTTAGCGGACTACTGCTGTAACTTGATTAGAGACACTCCTGAAACCTATTGTAAAATATGAGCGAGAAAGAAGAAAAAATCTTGATAAAACATGTTAAATATTGTGTAAGTATTTTAAAATTATCAATTTCATAAAAAAAAAAAAAAAAATCCTTTTTATTCTTTGACATTTTTACTGAAGTGAAGTTATTATTATACTAAGCATATTTTTAAAATAAATGATAAATTTAAATAAATATTCATGTTTTTGTTTCAAAGGCAAACAAAATTTTAAATGTTGTAGACCTGTTCTATAGGTTGTTCGCTCTTCGTCGTAAGCCCCTCGTTTCAATCAAATATTGCCAGGTTCCTCCTATATATGATTTTGGAATTAGTTATATTAAATTATTTATCGTTCTTATAAGTCAATCATTAAAAGACAGTAATTAATAATGTACATTGTGTGGTATTTATAAACCATAGCGTCACTGACGTAAATTGTAGACACGAAGAGCCGAATATATTAAGCTGTAATCGTGTCGATTGTGGACTCTTTGGTGACGGATCATTAACGATAAACAATGCCAAAGAATATTAGCTAATGAAATGGTAAATTAGAGAAGGACAATTAGAAAATAAAAAGGAAAAAGCAACAAAACCAGACATTTATTGCATTACAGTTTGTATTTGCTAGATAAAACCAACATTACAATAAATATAATTCAAATATCGAGTGATATATTATTGAAAACCGTTGTTTTTTTTTCTGCAATATTTGAGTTTTATATAATGTTAGGTATAAAAGTTTCCATCTATCGTATCATATCATTTCACCAAATATGCCAGTTCATTTTTTTTTATTAACATCAAACATGGCTGCAAACTATATTCTCTCTTTATACATATTATAATCGAATAGATCTTTCTATTTATTCTCCTATCTATTTATAAGATATATTAATAATTTGATCGAAAGATATATTTATATTTTAACAGTCAAATTCCAAGAAAATGAATTTAGTAGCAGTTCATTGATCCCAGACATTAAATCTCTTTGACAAACCCCTCTATAGTTTTTTTTTTTTTTTTTTTTTTTTTTTGGAATGAAATAGTGCTTTTTATAATTAATAGTGCAATACAAAAAAAAATAAAATAAATGAATGAATAATAAAATAAATTTTTCTTACAACAGAAAATACACATAATGTGAGAATTTAGAAAATAAATATGAATAGATTTTTTAGTGTTTAGCCAATTTCAATTTCAAAATGAAGTATTTTGAAGACTAAAACAGTCGAGAGCAAAACCTGGTAAGACTGTAATAATAGAAGAAGCTACCACCCCAAAGGTACCATGCTAATATTGCCCAATTCCTTTTAGATCCCTGCGCTATTACTTCAACTGTTTTACTGACTTCTTTGACTTCTCTGACTTCTTTGACTTCTCTGACTTCTTTGACTTCTTTGACTTCTTTGACTTCTTTGACTTCTCTGGCTTCTTTGACTTCTCTGACTTCTTTGACTTCTCTGGCTTCTTTGACTTCTCTGGCTTCTTTGACTTCTCTGACTTCTTTGACTTCTTTGACTTCTCTGACTTCTTTGACTTCTCTGACTTCTTTGACTTCTCTGACTTCTTTGACTTCTCTGACTTCTCTGACTTCTCTGACTTCTCTGACTTCTCTGACTTCTCTGACTTCTCTGACTTCTTTGACTTCTCTGACTTCTTTGACTTCTCTGACTTCTTTGACTTCTCTGACTTCTTTGACTTCTTTGACTTCTCTGACTTCTTTGACTTCTCTGACTTCTTTGACTTCTCTGACTTCTCTTATGAGCCCCTTCATCACCTTTTTCTAAATCACACATAAAAAGTACGACTGGATCTTCTGGTCCAACAGGCATGGTCCGTATGTCTGTTGGTTCTCCACCTTCTGCAGACCGTTTTTTTCTGTCATTTAAATCTTTATAGTTTCCTTCTCTAAAGCCCACCTCTGGATGAGGTTCTGCACCTTCATCACCTTCGGAAGGCACTAATTCGAGGTTATCGCCGTCAACTAAAAGAATCGCATTCGGGGAATCCATCTGAATTTCCCTACATTTGATATCTTCTTCATGACCACCTTCAGCTCCATCATTCTCTCTGAATTTCATAACTGGACCGCCTCCGAAACTTTCTACACCATTTTCTCCACCACTTCTACCTAGATCATTAACCAAACCCTCTGCAACACCATCAGCACCAACTAAATCAGGCCCACCATATTCTCCTTCGGGACCTTTGAAACTTTCCATGATTTTTCTACCTTCAAAGGCATCTCCATCCTGACGATCTTCAAGAGCCCTAAAAGAAGCCCACTCGTTCCCGAGACTATTTCCTCCGTTACTAGTTCCCTGATCTCGTTCAGCTCCTTTAAAAGATTCTTTTATTATATTATGACAAAAACTTTAATTATATATTATAAAATATTATAATAAATCCAGTATAAATAAAATACTTAAATAAATTGCTTCAATATATAATTTATAAATATTGATTTAGTATCTATTATCAAAATATGTTTTTAAAATGTACATCAATATAATATGGTAATGCAAGCGCATTTATGTGACTGTCTTCTGATAGGAACTCACAGGCATTGATTTCAAATAAGAAAAAAACTTTAATTATTTTAATTTTGATGTTTTGTTTTTTTTTGTTTATAGTTAATGACGTTAACGACCGAAGGAAAAAAATAAAAAAACTATACTACTAACAAAACATGAAGGGTCTTGGGTTTAGTACTTAAGTAACGATGAACTGTTAATAGGCCAACGGTTGCGAAAGGAAGAGATTTGTTCTAAACCACGCTCAACTCCAGGTGTTTTTCTCTAATTAAGGGAACCCACTTGGTAGAGGCTGGAGGGGACGGGAGCTTGGTAGTCAAGTGCCTAAAACATTTAGCTACCGCGCCATGTAGCATGTAGCTAACTCAAAGTCTTGAATTGATGATTTTTTATCTCATGGGTATGTCTTTTGGCTCGGGGTGGTTAGGGTTGTACCATTGTGGTACTTTGGTCCTTTGGACCATTGTCTATTGGTGTTCTCTGATTAAAACTTAGGTGAAAATTATCTCGTCAGAAATTTATGGAAAATACTTTTTGTTACATAGATTTGCTTTTAAGACCTACCGTTTAGGAGCTTCATTGCTTTGAATGAAAAAAGTCACGTTTGTAACACACGTTTTTAAGCGTAAGGTATTTTTTGAACAGCTCTAGTTCCGTTGGTTTTGCTCTGATCGAAATTTTGATGACAATTTCTTGTCAGAAATATAAACGAAAAAATATTTTGTTATACAACATTCATCGTTTGGACCCGCAGTTTAGGAGCTGTATTGATTGGAATGAAAAAAAAAAAAAAAAAAAAAAAAAAAAAAAAAAAAAAACACGTTTGAAACTCCTATTTTCTCCCGACTTTGTTCATTTCGAATAATCATAAATTGTTAATTTTATTTTACTATTAATTTAGCTAATAGCTTGACCTTATAATTCTAAAATTTAAATTGGAAAAAACAGTAGATTATAGGTAGACATATGATGACTATGATCTATTGTTTTTCCCAATCAGAAAGAAATTGAGTTTTTTAAAATTATATTGTGTGGGCTACTTTCAATCTAATATAGCATATCGGGTAAATCACTAGTTATGGCCATAGTTAAGGGAACTTGTTGATTTAAAAGGGAATTTCATTGATACAGCTTGTAATATGACATCTTTGGTTATATATTTAGATTTTCAAAAGTTTATTCCATTAAATGTATAATTGACAAATACACTTGAGCTTCCTTTCATATAAATATTTATATTTTTTTAATAAAAAGATAAAAACCCAATTATGGGCATTTTGTACCATTTATGGTCATAGCCAAGACAAGTTATGGTCATGCGGCAAAATAATCTTTAAACAAATATTTTTAATAATTTAATGGACAACTATAACTATAATAATTATTTAAATACCAATAGAACACAGTCTAACAAAAAAGTAAAATATATATTTAAAAACACCATCACTTGATTCACTCATTCACAAACTTTGTAGTTACTTTTTAGTTTAAAAAACCCTCATGAAATGATAGTTGAAAATGTATATAAACCACTATTTATCAGTGTATAATTTATAGCAGCATTTCTCGTTGATTTTTTTACATAAGCAGTAACTGCATAAAACATGGTAATTATTCCCACTAAAAAAATAATGAATTAAAAGAAATCGGATTGTATTTTTTGTAAATTATCTTCTCTCGATATTTTCAGTTTTCTTAAACAGCAGTAACTATCCGCGAAGTGCAGAATATAACTAACTATATTAACTAGTAATGGTAACTTTAGATATTTAAGGTCAAACATGAACACTACTAAAAAGGGATGTAGTATAAAAGCTTTAAAAGGACAAAATCAAATGAAGAAAATTCTATTTTTTCCTTGTTAGCAGAAAGAGCCTTTGTAACACCAAAGAAAATTGAATTGAATAGGTGTGACCATAACTCATATCCTGTATTTTTATACACCAGGTAATGTCAATTCAAAATTATTGTTAATTAAAATCAGGTATTCCAACACAGTGGAGCTTATATGGAAGCCTGAATTCTAATGAAAAGTTATATAACTCAAAAACTAAAAATTAATGAAGCAATTTCACTATGATTCCTTAAGAATCCTCACTTTTAAAAACGATCTTACTAAAAAATGAGGTATTTCAGGACTCTATTTGAGGAAAATATTTTTTAATGCCTTCTGCAAAAGGGATAGGAGGAAGAATTTCGTTAGTAAATGAATCTTAAATCCCTTTCAGAACTATTTCTCCTGGTGATATCACAAATAAATGGATCAGATCCTTATTATTACGATAATTGTATTAGCCTGCCCATAACTGTTGAGGTTACCATAACTATTGATTTACCCTCCCTCTAGCACAACCGACTTAACACTTACTTAATTCGTAAGGTTCATAGCCAGCAGTCAGGACACCTGAACTTAAGACGATAAGTAGTAATGTTCCTCGGTTGTTGGCCATAACGAAACAAGGGAAGAAGAGGATGCTAAACTGAAGAGTGGCTTAAACTATGGCGGCGGTAGTGGGGGCAAGTTCTTGCTTCAATGACTTCTCAAGCTAGTTTGGTGAATCGTTAACGGTCACATTTTTTTAAAAAAACATTTATTTAAAGAAAGTATTACAATCTGTCTCGATGTGGGCAATAAGTAATATGGTTGGCTTAATGGATCCATTCACACAATATGTGCAATAAGAAATAAATACAAAGAAGAGATACAAAAAAATAAATAAATAAATAAAATAAAATAAAAATAAGTAAAGAATCTCCTTAACGGTCATATTTAAAATCTAAATTATATATATATATATATATATATATATATATATATATATATATATATATATATAAGGATAAATTTCTTGACTGTTACTATTAAATGTTTAGTAAGATTCTTGAGGTTCAGTCAATAAAAATAAAAAAACAACTATTTTGGTGACGTTTCGAGACTAAATTGTTCTCATAATCATGCCCTACAGTGAAAAAACTGTATGTATAACTTATATAATTTTATTGTAACCTGTCTTTTCACTGTAGGGCATGATTATGAGAACAATATAGTCTCTAAATGTCGCCAAAATAGTTGTTTTTTTTTATTTTTTATTGACTGAACCTCAAGAACCTTATTAAACATATACATATATACTATTTTCTGTTTCCTTGTCACTTATTTCTACTTCACACGCATAAAGTGCCGTGTCACTTGATCTTTCAACGAGCATATTCTTATAGTTTTTCTTTTTTACTAGAACCTTCTTCTACCCGTTTTTCTAAATTCTTCTCTCAGGATCATTATCTTTGAGATCTTCTCAATCTTTCCTTTTGACGTTCATTTGTTTAGCTTTTTCATCGTCACCACCTTCTTAAGGTTTTTGAAATAGCCAATTTTTATCTTCGCAAAAAAAATAGTCCATGTTCTCCAGTTTCACTTTTTATATCTCATCTGACTTCTTTGCTTTCTTCCGCATCAACTACTTTCACTTCTTCTGCTATTTCTACAACTTCTGCTACTTCTGCAACTTCTTTGGCCATTACTATTATGTATCTTCATCACTTATTTCTTTTTCATACGCATACGTATCACTAGGCGGTTCAACGAGCATTTTCTTATATTTCTCTTATCCATCTGAATCACCTACAATCCGATTTCTTGTAGATTCTTCACCAGAATCATCTCCAACCAATCAAACCATCTCCAATTAAAATTTCTTCTAGATTCTTTACTAGGACCATCTCAATTTTGTATTTGCTTAGTCTGCTGCAAAAAAATAGCCCGTATTTTTTTTTTCCTTTTATACCCCGTTTATTGAATTTCACACATTTAAGTGAAGATCCTTTAGAGAGAAAGAAATCTTTTCCGATTTTACCTCTAGATTTTCTTTTAGCATCATGTCCATATTTTCTGAATTTCACGACTGTATTACCTTTAAAACTTGATATAATATCTCCTTTAATGTCACTTCCTACACCACTAATTCCTCCAAGATCATCACCAAAACCTTCTGCATCACCATCAGAACCTCCAGGACCACTGTATTCTCCTTCGGGATCTTTGATACCTTTTATGATTTATCCACCTCCAAAGAAACCTCCACCTTGATCTTCTGGAGTCAGGTAAGAAGCCCCCTTTTTACCTGGAACGGTTCCTCTGCTACCAGTTCCATGATCTCGTTCAATGCCTTTAAAAGTTTCTTTCATTATTTTATGACGGAAATGTTTGTTACAATAATACAATTATTTAATAAATTCAGCAATTTAATCATTCAAAGTAATGTTTTGCTTCATAACGTCTAGTTTGTAGACTCTACTCACAATTATATAACATTTTAATGTGCTTTCTTCAATGTGTCTGTCTATCTTCTGATAAATATTGAGTATGGTTTCGATCAAGAAAATTTCATTTATTTTATTTTGCAGTTTATATATGTTTTTTAATTATAGATGAAGATATGGACGAATGAAGTATTATAATGCTAACTTAATGGTTATATTAACAATATTTTCTCTTTATTTTTTAACCTACTCCTCTGTCAATGAGCACAACCAGAAAATGTCCTTAAGGTTTACGATATGTGGCTTGATAGGCATTGCAGAGGGGAGTAGAGATTCTTCTTGGCTTGATATTTTGTCTTCGTCGAGGGTTGGGTGGGATATTGGGTCTTCGTGGGAAAATGTTGGGGTGGCCAAGTATGTAAAAGTTGACTGTTTTGTTTCTTGGAGGTTAATTTTTATTTTCCCCTGTTCCTACCATATTGTTTCTAAATCTAGAAGATGCTGTAACGTATATGAAGCTAATTCAGGGTTTGTGTCACGAAATAATATAGCGTTGCCATCTTCATTTGTGTGTGAGAGGACTGTCTATGTGTGAGAGGACTGTCTATGTGTGAGAGAACTGTCAGGAGTGATGAGGATGTAAAGCAATGATGCTAAGACTGATCCCTGGGTAACCCCTGTGAAAACAGGCCTCATAGTAGAGGTGCATGAGCCATATTGAACAGTGAAAAATAAACAAATGATTTTTTGCTGTTCAATATGGAAATGATTTGAGGATGAGATAGTATACAGGGTCGATTTTACTATTTAACTTAAACAGCGGTGTACCGCACTCGAAAGCCTGATTGCTGTAGAAAACATTTTTTGTTCTAGAGCAGAATCAGTAACACGGTTAAACTAATGGGTTGTTGAGTGAAAAAAGCGAAAACCGAATTGGAGATGAAATTGAGAATTTCGATAAGAAAGAAAAAATAAAAAAATGAATATTGAATTGAAAATGATAACGAATTATAATGGAAATTTCTTGGATTTTAGAGAAGAGTGTAAGTAAACTAATAGGTTAAGAAGTTGTTGTTTCCAATGATTTGTTTGGTTTTGAATCTTTTTAACCAATGAAAATTCTCATAAAATCGGAGGGATGTAAAAAAAAATGACAGCTTTTCTTGGCAGTCGTTTTATAATCTCGGCCGTTATGAGGTGGTAACCAGGAGCATTTCTAGAAGGTAGATGTTAGATAATTGTTAAAACTTGATTAGGTGTAAATGAAAAAGGCGGAAGAGAACGTGGAAGTGGTGATCTTTCCTCAATGTTGGTCTCGAATTCATGATAATTATTAAATTCTAGATGGGACTTAAAAAAAAATTGGCAAGATATTCTAAAAATAGTTCTGATTTTTCGTCGTCCGATACGACGCATTAATCATCCGATTTCCTTAAAGGTGCGTTAACTGGTTTGTGAGAAGGCTACACCTACATTGGGTCCATATCCTGACCGTCCCAGTTATTCCGAGAACATTTAATTCGCAGTCCAGCAGAGGAAATTAAAACAAACACGAGCTTTATATAGGAAGTGCCTACATTGGGCCCGATAATCTCCAGTCAGGCTACGACCGTCTCTTAATCCTCAGTCAGTCAGCGACCGTCTCCCATTTCAGAACCTGTTTGGTTTTATTCCATTTTTCTGCCGTCAGGACGTTTAAGGCTACACCTACATTGGATCCATGTCCCGACCGTCGCCGGTTTTCCGAGAACTCTTAACTCGCAATCCAACAGAGGAAATGGAACCAAACACGAGCTTTATATAGGAAGTGCCTACATTGGGCCCGATAATCTCCAGTCAGTCAGCGACCGTCTCTTAATCCTCAGTCAGTCAGCGACCGTCTGCCATTTCAGAACCAAACCTGTTTGGTTTTCTTCAGTTTTTTCGTCCAGATCACTCTATCTTTTGTTCCCACGAGACTTGAAAATGTCAATAGACAAAGATCTATTGATTGATCTTGTGAGAAATGAACCTCGCTTGTGGGATCAGAGGGTCAAAAATTACCACAACAGAGATTTTGCTTTTAATTCAATAAATCTTGTAATGTGTGTAGTATGCCGTTGCAGGCATACTACATGATATGAATTACATTGTATTACATATATGTTACATGACGATATATTACAATTAATAAACATATAATTGTTATCTTAATAAATGATACTAATGTAAAAAAACAAATTAAATAATTGAGTAAAGACAATAAAAAAACATTAAAAAAGCTCAAATAGTTCTAATCATAGATATATACAAGAACAAATTATATAACTAAATAATTAAAGTAATTAAATAAAATAAATTAACTAAACAAAATAATAATAATGAAGAAGAAATGATATTGAATTAAATGCTATATAGATATAAGTAAGTTAATAATAATTTATTACTTAATTTATTCATTATGTAAAAAAAGAGAGTTTTCATAATTATTACATTTTTTTTCATTTTGCAATCTTTCTCACTACATTTATGTTAGCATATAAAATAAATACTAACATAAATAAGAGGGTTATCATTATATACGTATTACCTTTAATTGTAAAATAAAGTATTCATTATATTTATTTTTTTACATAATGTATAAATTAAGTAATAAATTATTATTAACATAACATAACATAATTACTATTAGCATTAGCACTAATTACTAATATTAGTGCTATATGATTTCGTATTGCCATGGAACTGCTCCAACTCCATTAAAATATGATTTAAAATTATCTCTAATAATTTTTGCTTGGTTTGATGGCCTGTTAAACGTTCTTAATGAACTTATGCTTTGGAATGATGATTCATTCGGTAATTTCGCCGAATTGAAGAAGTCACCGCCTTCTCGGTCAATAATCAGATTGTGCAGCAAGCAAATAGTTTTCACAATCCGTTCAGCTTTTTCAATTTCCGTTTCTATGCATCTTCCTAGTAAACGCCATTTGGCACTCATGATACCAAATGCACATTCTACGCATCTTCTAGCCCTCGATAGCCTGTAGTTAAAAACTTTCTCTTCAGAAGAAAGATGTCTTTTTGAGTAAGGTTTCATTAGATAGGTTTTTAAAGGATAAGCATTATCTCCTAGCATGACAAACGGCATATTGGTGGCTATTCCTTCAATAGGTAAGGGTTGTGGTAAATTATTATGGCAGTTTTCTAAGAATTTGGATAAAGTAGAAGCAGTAAATGTTTGCCCATCATGCTGCTTTCCGTATCCACCCACATCCACAAAAATAAATCGGCAGCGGTAGTCCGCTACAGCTTGTAGCACTAAAGAAAAATACTTTTTATAGTTATAATAAGTCGTTCCACTATGTTTTGGACATTTTATACGTATGTGCTTGCCGTCAATACATCCAATGGCGTGATCGAAATTCCACCGTTCCTTGAATCCTGCTGCTATTTCTTCAAAATTTTTTTTATCAGGAACAGACATGTGGTGATTATAAAAATTATTCAGTTCAATTTTAACCAGATTAAAAATTAATACTTAATGCGTGGAAATATAAATGAAGAAATTATGCTCAATTATATACACCAATACAAGTTTTTGTCGATATACAAATAAAACTTCAATTATTTAAAATTATCATAAGTTCTTTACTTATGCGAAGCCGCGACGGGGGATGCTAGTTATAAATATTGGTGCTATATTTGTTCGTATTGCCTTGATACAGCTATTATATATATTAAATTTATTTTTTATTGTAACATAAAAGAATAAAATTTAATTTCTTTTGATTATAATAATTTTTTTTTTAAGGTAATGAATATTTGTATTTATTTAGGGATGGCGTGTATAAAAAAAAAACAAACAAAAAATTATAAATAAAGTAATAAATAACAATTAACATAATAATTACTATTAAATTTAGCAGTAATTATTAATTTTGATGCTATATGCGTTCGTATTGTCATGGAACAGCGTCGTTTCCATTTAAAAGATTTAAAATTGTCTCTAGACGGCCAGCCTTAACCCGAACCAATGTAGGCACTTGTTTTCGACTGCCCGGCGGTTATCGAATTAAGAGTTCTCGGAAAACCGGCGACGGTCGGGACATGGATCCAATGTAGGTGTAGCCTAAGGCTACACCTACATTGGATCCATGTCCCCACCGTCCCAGATATTCGAAGAACTCTTAATTCGCAAACCAGCAGAGGAAATTCAAACAAACACGAGGCTTATATAGGAAGTGCCTACATTGGGCCCGATAATCTCCAGTCAGTCAGCGACCGTCTCTTAATCCTCAGTCAGTCAGCGACCGTCTGCCAGTTCAGAACCAAACCTGTTTGGTTTTATTCCAGTTTTCGGCCGTCAGGGCGTTTAAATGGCAATAGACAATGGTATATTAATTGATCTAGTGAGAAATTAGCCTTGTCTGGGAAATATTAGGTGTTATCAATAAACGTATTATAGATATTATCACCTCATAAAGAGGTCATAAGTAAAAAATTATATACATATATATATATATATATATATATATATATATATATATATATATATATATATATATATATATATTAATATTTATTTTATATTGTAACATAAAAGAAGTGATTATAATTATTCTTTTTTACATAATGAATATTTACGTTTATTTACTAGTGCCGTGTAACTACAAAAAAAAAATGAGTAACGTAATAATTATTTTATCATAACAATTACAAATAGCATTAGCAGTAGTCTATGCTATTATATAAAAGGACAAGCCATTTTTTGTTTGAGATCAGTAACCCCTGTAATTACTAATTATACTAAATTTTAACCAACATTGTTGGTAATAAGAAGATTTAGCAATAATTAAATTTAAAATAATTAAAATTAAATTAACTTATATGGATAGATAATTTAATTATACTAAAACCTAACCAGATAAAATCATTAAAATTAATAATTGGATTTCGATTTACGATTTTACGCAATCTTCAAACACCTAATGAATACAATTTTAACCAGGTTAAAATTACTACTATGCGTGAAAATATAATTGAAAAAATAATGCCAAGATTTTTTTCGATAAAAAAACCCAAAAAAAACCTTCAATTACTTAAATTTATAAGTTTAAATAAGTTAAAATCATCAATTAGTTAAAATTATATATATATTATATATTAGTTAAATTATGCGAAGCAGCGACGGGAAATGCTAGTTATTAACGTTAGTGCTATATTCCTTAATATTGCCATGAAACATAGAAGAAGAATATATATATATATATATATATATATATATATATATATATATGTATATGTTAACATTTATTTTATATTGTAACATAAAAGGAGTGATTATAATTATTCTTTTTTACATAACGAATATTTACATTTATTTACTAGCGCCGTGTAACTACAAAAAAAAAATGACTAACGTAAAAAATTATTATTATCATAATAATTACTAATACCATTAGCAGTAGCTATTTTTTGTTTGAGATCACTAACCAATAAAATTATTAATTATACTAAATTTTAACTTACATTGTTGGTTATATGAAGATTTAGCAATAATTAAATATAAAAGAATAAAAATTTAACTTAATTTCACTTTTTTGAATAGATAATTTATAGATATTAAAAACTAACCAGACGAAATCATTAAAATTAAAAATTGGATTTCGAGTTACGATTTTACGCAATCTTCAAACACCTAATGAATGCAATTTCAACAAGGTTAAAATTACTACTATGTGTGACAATATCATTGAAAAAATAATGTTGAATTGCATACTTCAATACAAGTTTTTTCGATTAAAAAAAACCTTGAATTAGTTAAATTTATAAGTTTAAATAAGTTAAACTCATCAATTAGTTAAAATTATATATATTATATATTAGTTAAATTATGCGAAGCAGCGACGGGGATGCTAGTAATTAACGTTAATGCTATATTCCTTAATATTGCGATGAAACAGCTATAATATATGCTAAATGTATTTTATATTGTAAAATAAAAGAATATTTGCTAATTTTTGTTGATTATAACAATTTGTTTTTAGATATGCTTAATAAATATTTATATTTATTTCCTGATCGCGTGTACTACACACAAAAAAAAAAAAAATAAAAAAAAATAAATACAAAAATTTAAAAAAACGGATACCTAAATAAAGTAATAAATTATAATTAACATAATAATAATTATTAATATTCATTAGGTATAGTTGACTGTGAAGTATATGAGATGTAGATAGTTAGGGTAGGCAGTCATAGATACTCAGCAGATCAAAATAAAATTGTTTTTTATTTTAATTGTTAAAGCCAAAGTTTCTACTTGCATTGCAAATCTTCATCAGAGCTAGAAGAAAAGAAAACAAGCAAAAAGGTATGACTAAATTGTAAAAAATATATGAAAAAACAGACACCACAAAACATAAGTATGAGTGAGAAAAAATAAAAATAAAATAATATATAAATAAATGTATAAGAGTAAGGATAGTAGCATAAAGGCAATATCTATTTACTCATAGATATTGCCTTAATGCTACTATCCTTACTCTTATACATTTATTTATATATTATTTTATTTTTATTTTTTCTCACTCATACTTATGTTTTGTGGTGTGTGTTTTTCATATATTTTTTACAATTTCGTCATACATTTTTGCTTGTTTTCTTTTCTTCTAGCCCTGATAAAGACTTTCAATGCAAATCGAAACGTTGGCTTTAACAAGTAAAATAAAAAACATTTTATTTTGATCTGCTGAGTATCTATGACTGCCTTCAAGTTAGTTAAATATTTGCCATATTTTTCTAAGGCGTGTACTTTAATTTGTTTCTTCAAATCGTTGGTAATTTTATTTTAATTTCGTTTTTCTGTTGGTGGCTTAGAAGTCTGCCATCTCTTGCGTGCGTGCCCGTCTTCTGACTCCGATATTTTGTGGATATGCTATGAGCTCTTCCTCAAAAGGGTTTTTGCTTTTCGGACTTTTTTGGTGAAAAAAATCGATCACGTCTTATAATTCCAGTAGAGTTTTGAGAGACATAAGGAAGGTCAGATCGTAGTTCAACATGTCACTGAAGCTCTCTCAGTCCATTATATCTCTGGTAAAAAATAGTTTACTTTCGGTCTGGCTAAGTTATTTCGATAAAAATTATATCAAAGATGAATCATCTGATTATAAATAAAGAAAAGAAGGTATGTAAATCTGGTTTCCTTTCTTCGGAGGTTGGGCAATAAGTGGTGAGAGCTTGGTGTTAGTACGTCTATTTTATTACAATCAAGAGGCGTCTACGCCTTGCCGTGTTTATTTATGTTGTTTGGAACCTCAGTAAACATGATTGGCATTATAATCGCCTCCAGCTAAGGATCTGGATCCTAGACTGCAATAAAATTTCTTGAGTTAGTCTGGAGTAAGGGGAAATCTTAGAGGGCAGTATACAGTAGCCACTGTAAATGTCCTCTGTATTGTGAAAAGTGTTAAGGATGTAGATTGCATTTGTGAAGTTAAGTGTGGTGGCAGTATTACATTAAGCGATAACTACATAAGTCCCTTGAAATATCGCCTTTTTTATTTTCTAAGGATTGTGAAGTCCTTACTTATGAATGAGCCAAACTAACGTAAGTCCACTTACATTATTTTCCTAAAAGGTTAGCCTAGTGTGACTTACCCTCTTCTTGTAAATTTAATGTTCTGTCCTGTTTGATAATTAGTCGGATGTTTACATTTTTGATAATCTCCAAGAAAAGTAGTTCAAGACACAAAATCAACCAAATAACCGTGATGTCATTGTAACAAGAACCCCTACTACCATCGCCATTGCTGAAATTACTGCAGTATCCTCTTCTTCCCCCTTCTTCGGTATGGCCAACTTCCTGGGAGCATTTCTTCTCATAGTTTTAATTCCGGGAGTCCTGAATACTGGTTATAGTTTAAGTAAGTGAAATGTCCATTGTGACTGAGGGGTGCTGTCTTTGTATAATATAATGAGTACCATAGAATAAAATACATTGGTAATGAATAATAAATATTTTTAAACATTAATTCTTTCCCAATATACAGATTTTTTGGTTGTTTTTTTGTTCCCTGGTCAAATATGAAACATCACTGATTTCTGAAAATTTAAATTCACTTCAGCAAGATTACCTTTAACAGTAATAAGTAGGCTTTACTGCTTAATTACATAATATTAAATAAAAATACAAGAAAAACGCATTTATCGTTTCTTTTTAACTTTAAATTAGCAATATAATAAGCTTTCGTCTTTTCACGCATCCAACTATCAAGAACAATAATGAAAGTTAAAAAATTAGAAGGATTGATTGTTGTGTTTGATTGAAACCAATGTCTATTGGATTCTATCAGGAAACAGACAAAAATGGACATACATCACATGAGCGTGAGTATAGACCAGAATGCAGATATAGTGAACAAACATTGTTTTTTAAATTATTGCATTTCTGGGTTCGGGGCGGGATTAAGAGATGGCTCCTGCTATAAGGGCACTGTTTTACAGATCTGCCAGGATCTGACGTTTTTTCGAGGCCGAAGGACATCCTTGGCCACTCTCTCCATCCACAATTAGAATTAGCTTTTTCGTCCTTAAGGGTTGCTGTTTTAAGACGCTATAAGGACACTGTTTTACAAATCTGCCAGGATCTAACGTTTTTTCGAGGCCGAAGGACATCCTTGGCCACTCTCTCCATCCACAATTAGAATTAGCTTTTTCGTCCTTAAGGGTTGCTGTTTTAAGACGCTATAAGGACACTGTTTTACAGATCTGCCAGGAGCTGACGTTTTTTCGAGGCCGAAGGACATCCTTGGCCACTCTCTCCATCCACAATTAGAATTAGCTTTTTCGTCCTTAAGGGTTGCTATTTTAAGACGCTATAAGGACACTTTTTATCTTCGATAACTTTTTTTCTCTTTATTTAATGAAATAAACTTTTAGCACTGAAGGTGGTTGTTGAAAAAGAATTTTTTCTGGCACAGGGATCATTCAAGAAAGTGACGATGAACGCAAAATCAAAGAAAGTTTCAGAGGTCATCCAGTTTTTAGAGCCAGGGAAAACGGAGGAGGTGGTCTTGGAAGAAAATTAGAAGGTATTAAAAATAGTGAAGAAAGGAAAGACACTGGTTTAGAAGGAGTATTTGAACATACTGGAGAAGTTGAAGATCTTAAACAAAAAAGCTATGGTATGGTAGGAACTGAAGATATAGGAAAAGAGAAAAATTGGAATCCTTTTCCGGTTTTTAAAGACGATCAAGGTAAAATTAGCGTAAAATATAGACAAAGTGGCAGAGGTTTTAGTTACAGTCGAAGTTTCAGTGGTGATCCAGTTCCAAACCAAATGAGATTCAAAAAATATGGAGAAGATGGTTCAAGAAAAAGATACCAAAAAGTAAAAAGAACTTTGTCTGGTTTTGAAGGGAATGGCATGATTGTTATAAAAGGAGTTACAGATGGTAAAGAAGTGGAAATAGAAAGTATACGAAATGAGGAAAAATGGACCCCTATAAGTAATGTCGAAGGGTTTGACACTAAAGCCAGCTCTACACATTCGTGTTATGTCATAACACGCAACACGAAACAGACTTTCTCGTTGAAGATGCCGAATGTGTGGATGGGCACTCGGCTCGTGTTATGTGTTATCAAGTTGTTTCTGCTCGTGTTATGGGTCGCTATAGGAGGCGGTTTTTAACCCATCAAAGGAAATTTGTTTCCCCTTAACACAAGCCGAAACAGAAACAATCGCTTATTCACAAATTCGCTTAGCAACAGCGAATAATCGTGAGCCCAGTTAATCATTATTATCAATAATAACTTATCATTATTTAATAATAAATAGCGTTATGTAAGCACGCAGCGATTTAAAAATATATAATTTAAATCGATAACTAATTTCATACATTTTAAATTGAACTGGACTACATTAGGTATATATTTTTTTACGGTAACCTTTGTATTGGGAAACTACGTTTTTGACAGAGTTTTTTTTCATCTATTCAATTAGTCGAGAAGAGATTTTCGTAGCTTATCTTCACTTAGCTCTTAGTTCAGTCTGAAAGTAGATAAATCATGGCATAAATAAAGCTTACGCAAACTTTAGTAACACATGAGACAATGTGATAAAGAAATAAGAGCTGACTGTCAGGAGATTAAGTGCCTGAGAGACTAAAGAGTCCTGAAACAATAGCAAAATAAAATATAAGATATAAGAAAGGGGGGAGACCGAAGGATAAAACTCAATTTCTCCTAAACAAGGAAAAACAATAGATCATAGCCCAGTCGATTTATACATCTAAGGATAGCAGCCTAAAATACATGTTTTTAAACACAGCAAAAAATACTTGTATATGTTTTTAAATTGAAAAAGAAGCAGGTAATTTCCTGCCAATTCTCTCACTCATTTTTTAAAACAAGCAATGCATTTTTTTTCCTTAAATCTGATTTCATAATTTTTTTCCGTTTCTAAAAAAAATTTTTGTCTACAGGTACAGTTTTAATATCAAATTAAATTTTTTCTTGAATTTTTTTAAAACCAGTACTTTTGTTAGAATACCGAGAACTTGACTCAACGAAAAAATTTCAAATATTGTGAAAAATCACGATTTTTTAGAGAACTGTATTTCCGCAACCAATTTATCTACATAGCTGCGGTTAGAATTGAATTGTAATAGATTTAGTGCTCTTTAATATTGTAAATGCTATGTAAAGCAAATTTAAATATTTTAGAGATATAAATGAAAAACGAAAATAGTGCTAAAATTCCGCGGTTTATCGAGTACTACGAACATCCCACCTGCTTTTGAGGTTTGAAAACTCGGATTTTACTTATTTTTATGGGTCCTAACAACATATTAAAAAATGGTAGATACATTCGCTTTTTAAGAACTTAGTTTATTTTAGTATGTATTATTCTATTGTTATGACATAACAGAGTACTGTTTCGTTGTTGTTTCGTGTTATGTGTTATGACGTAAGACGAATGTGCGGAGCCGGCTTAATGTTAAATTTGAGACTATGAATCACAAACGAGCGATTAATAAGAGAAATTTCATTAAAAGATTAGGGATAATTATAGAGAATAAAAATACGTTTAATTATAAGCCTGATAATGGAGGTTCCAGAAGAAGTAAGGTGACTTCTAGAAATCTATTATCAAGTGAGGGAGTTCACTAATCCTGGATATCCCACTTTAAATTTTAAATGTCATAAAGTAGACAGTAGTGAACTAATAATAGAATAAAATAAAAGTAAAAAAGTGAATGAAATAATAGAGGTCAGAAAAGTAGAATTAGTGTGGAAGAAGACACAATATAAATTAATTCATTGCTACAAGTGTTAGTGTATTAAGGATATATGTTATTTATATATGTATATTTAAATAAAGCAATTAATGGTATCGCAGGATAATGATGGTGGAGCTGAGGTAAAATGAAGTTGTAAAAAATATCTGTAAAAAACCGAATATTTGGCCTATCAAGTCTTCTCCATACGCCATTTTCACATAGTCCACCAAATATCTTTAGACAAAATCTTTCTTTAAAAGTCAGGAATTCCTGTTCCTTGTGTTTGTTAGATGTCCCGGTTTCTGAAACCGTACATCAGAACAGGACGAATTGTAGGAAGTTTTGTCTGTCTTGAGAGAGTTTGTCCAATTATAGTTTTTGTAGGACTAAAATAGCATCGGTTAGCAGATATTCTTCTTCATTTTACCTCAGCTCCACCATCATTTTTTGCGAAAGTTTCTAAATTGTTTTATTTAAATAGACATATATAAATAAGATATGTCCCTAATACACTAACACTTGTAGCAATGAATTAATTTATATTGTGTCTTCTTCTATACTAATTCTACTTTTCTGACCTCTATTATTTCGTATATTTTCTTTTTTCCTTCTTTTCCCCCTATTTCTTCTTAGTTCACTACTGTCTACTTAATGACATTTAAAATTTACAGTGGGATATCCAGGATTAGTGAACATTTTTCCAAATCCTATTACGTCACTGAATTTATCATCATCTTCCTCACTTGATAATAGATTTCTAGAAGTCACCTTACTTCTTCTGGAACCTCCATTATCAGGCTTATAATTAAACGTATTTCTATTTTCTATAATTATCCCCAATCTGTTAATGAAATTGTTCTTATTAATCGCTCGTTTGTGATTCATAGTCTCAAATTTAACATTAAGCCGGCTCCGCACATTCGTCTTACGTCATAATACATAACACATAACACGAAACAACGACGAAACAGTACTCTGTTATGTCATAACAATATAATAATACATACTAAAATAAACTAAGTTCTTAAAAAGCGAATGTATCTACCATTTTTTAATATGTTGTTAGGACCCATAAAAATAAGTAAAATCCGAGTTTTCAAACCTCAAAAGCAGGTGGGATGTTCGTAGTCCTCGATAAACCGCGGAATTTTAGTACTATTTTCGTTTTTCATTTATATCTCTAAAATATGTAAATTTCCTATGTCAAGCAAATTTACAATATTAAAGAGTATGCACACATACAATATGTGTGACAATTTAGTTCTAACCGCAGCTATATAGATTAATTGGTTGCGGAAATACAGTTTTCCAAGAAATCGTGATTTTTCACAATATTTGAAATTTTTTCGTTGAGTCAAGTTCTCGGCATTTTAACAAAAGTACTGGTTTTAAAAAAAATCAAGAACAAATTTAAAGGAAATTTAATTAGCTTTAATTTGATATCACAACTGTACCTTTAGACCAACTTTTTTTTTAGAAACGGGAAAAAATTACGAAATCGGATTTAAGGAAAAAAATTGCATTGCTTGTTTTAAAAGTGAGTGAGAGAATTGGCTTCTTTTTTCAATTTAAAAACATGTACAAGTATCTTTTGCTGTGTTTAAAAACATGTATTTTAGGCTGGTATCCTTAGATGTATAAATCGACTGGGCTATGATCTATCGCGTTGAAAAAGGCCATATGA
Source organism: Euschistus heros (assembly GCA_003667255.2). Classification (NCBI taxonomy): domain Eukaryota; kingdom Metazoa; phylum Arthropoda; class Insecta; order Hemiptera; family Pentatomidae; genus Euschistus; species Euschistus heros. The sequence continues at coordinate 38,208 of RCWM02000127.1, forward strand.
AAAGAAAACGGCCACTTCCGAATCCAGAATGACCTTCACTTTTATCGACCAGTTGGAAAATTGGAAAATTTTCCAAAAGGGCCTTTGATTTGTAATCTATGATTAACAGTAACGTTGTGTTAACATTTAAATGGATAGTGATAAGTCGTTTGAGTGTTCTGTGATCTAAATAAGAGAAAATATTTTAACTAATTTTAATTATTAGGAAATTATTACTCTAAACTACAAATGAAAAAGGACTTTTTTTTTTTATTAGTAGAAACAGCTTTTATTTGAATAACGTCAGCCTCACTCCAGTTCAATAAATATATATCAAGGATTCCATTAGTACAATAATACATAATAATACATTAGTAGAATAATACAAGAAATAATCTCTGAAAATAAATTATAAAGTAATATAAAATAAAACCACAAAAATAATAAAAATTAGGACACCTATATGCTATTACATACAATATATTCAACACTCACACTCAGGAGCCACTAAAAGGGCCTGTCTCCCATTTCCACACATTCCTCCCCCAAAATTTACCAATGCTCTTAGTTGCGAATGATGATTGCTATGTGAGAGAGCTATACGCACACACTCAGGTCCTGAATCTATCTTCTATCTATCTCGGCGCTACAACCCGTTGCCGGGTCCGGGCCTCTGCCAGCAACTTCCGCCATTCGTCACGGTTTTGTGCAGCCACCATCCAGTTGCGCAAACCCAGGATGCTCCAAGCGTCTGTCGCAACTCCATCCTTCCACCTGCATCTCGGCCTTCCTCTTCTTCTTGTTCCATGAAGCTGTCCTTCAATAGCCTCCCAGGTAATCTTCTTCGCCCATGCGAGCCACATGTCCCGCCCACCTTAATCGAGCCAGTTTGATGACCTGAAGGACATTCTGTTCCGCAAATGAACCGTATACCTCCTGGTTTGTGCTTCTCCTCCAGGTTCTGCCCACCAAAACTCCTCCAAATATCCTACGGAGGATTTTCCGCTCAAGAACAAGGAGATTTTGTTCACTACTCTTGGTTGTAGTCCATGTCTCTGAGCTGTATGTTAGAACTGGGCGTATTATGCTTCTATATAAGTGCAGCAGAGATGATGCGGCGACCAATTTGCTTACTTAGGCTATAATAACATTCGTTGGCAGACATTATTCTTCTTCTAATCTCGACTTCTGTACGATTGTCTTGGGTTACCATCGAACCAAGATATATGAAGTCAGTGACTTGCTTGAATGTGTAGTCACCAAATGTCACTGTTGTATTGCGTCCAGGCGTCTCCTCGGTCACCAAATATTTAGTCCTTGTCTGGTTCACTTCCAGTCCAAGTTTCTTTGCATGAGCCAGCAGTGCCTGAAATGCTTCCTCGACAGTGCGTTGAGACCGGCCAACAATATCAACATCGTCCGCGTAAGCCAAGAGTTGCACACTTCGATGGAAAATTATGTGCCCAACCTGTATACCCGACTCCCTCACGGCCTTCTCCAGGGCAATATTGAACAACAGGCACGCAAGGGCATTACCCTGCCGTAGCCCTCTCGTCGCTCGGAATTCTCCTGACAGATCTCCGTTGATGCACACTGTGCACAAAACCTCGCTCATAGTCATCCTCACCATACGTATGAGCTTCTGAGGGATCTGGAATTTCTCCATTGTTTGGTAAAGCTCCTCTCTGTTAATACTATCGTATGCGGCCCTAAAGTCGATAAAGAGATGGTGAGACTTTAACTTGTGTTCATATCCTCTCTCCAGTTTGGTCCTCAGGCTGAAGATTTGATCCACTGTCGATTTCCTGCTTTTAAACCCACACTGGTAGGGGCCGATGACTCTATTGGCATAGGGGAGAAGACGTTCGAATAATATATATATATATATATATATATATATATATATATATATATATATATATATATATATTTATTTATTTTTTGAAGAGAAAAGATTTGACCCCGGTTGGGATTCGAACCAAAGTCTCCACCTCCCTAGCGTGGCGCCTTATCCACTAGGCCACCGAGCTCGTATCCGAACCAGGGAAATCTTCTCTCTTCACTGATCCATACCCCCGGGCACTCGCAATTGCGATGTACAATTCGGGGATGAATGCTCAATTTGAACATTACTTTAAACGGATCTATTGACGAGCTGTGTATATATATATTAAATTATGAAATAATTCTTGATTATTAAATATTTTTTAAATATATTTTTTTATTTTTTGAAGAGAAAATATTTGACCCCGGTTGGGATTCGAACCCAAGTCTCCACCTCTCTAGCGTGGCGCCTTATCCACTAGGCCACCGAGCTCGTATCCGAACCAGGGAAATCTTCTCTCTTCACTGATCCATATCCTTTTCTCTTCAAAAAATAAAAAAATATATTTAAAAAATATTTAATAATCAAGAATTCTTTCATAATTGAGCATTCATCCCCGAATTGTACATCGCAATTGCGAGTGCCCGGGGGTATGGATCAGTGAAGAGAGAAGATTTCCCTGGTTCGGATACGAGCTCGGTGGCCTAGTGGATAAGGCGCCACGCTAGAGAGGTGGAGACTTGGGTTCGAATCCCAACCGGGGTCAAATCTTTTCTCTTCAAAAAATAAAAAAATATATATAAAAAATATTTAATAATCAAGAATTATTTCATTATATATATATATATATATATATATATATATATATATATATATATATATATATATATATATATATATATATATATATATATATATATATATATATATATATATATATATATATATATATATATATATATATATATATATATATATATATATATATATATATGGTGTAGGGAAGTGGCGACCACACCCCCCGGCCTTGTGCCGCAGTCAGCCACTGGTCCTCCAGGTTGGAGGTACAGTACACCCACATACACACAGTACACTATACAGCATACTACACTCTCTCCCACACAGCAGTCAAAGGTCACCAACAGTACACACCCAAGGGCAACCTCCCCTTGGATGCCGCCCCGGATTGGGATGCAGGTCTGCAGGCAATAAGTGGCAGCCCCACTAGCAGACTAGGGTACGCAGAGAGGGTTGATAGCCCCGCTATCCGAAATCAAATTACCCAGAAACCCCACACGAAAGCCTCGGATATAAACAGGTCCTAAAGAACCTTAAATAGCCAACATAAATATATATATATATATATATATATATATATATATATATATATATATATATATATATATATAAATTATTACACTGCAGTTTCAGTGTTCGAGGAGGGTTAAAAGCAAGTGAGGAACTGAATAATGATTCAGCCAAAGGGTTATATTAGTTGAAAAGATCTAAATGGAATATTTAAAATTTTAGGAGTATGACAAAATGTCCTTCCATTTCAGATCAAATGAAGAGGAATCACTCTTTTGGCAATGACAATGAACCTCTTCCCTCAACAAATACCGTCAAGGGGGTCAAACCATGCCACCTACCAGGGCTGCAGGGTGGGGCCACGTCCATAAAGAGAAGGTTTGCACAATATTTCAGCCCTTCAAAGAATTTGACGTGGCAGCGACAAATGGATGATGGGACCGATGGTAGGTGGCAGGTGTTCGCGCCAATCGGCGCTTTTGTGAAGGGGGGAAAGGAGAAAGTTCTAGTATATCGTTTATATAGACGCACCCTATGAATTTCCGGTGCAACTAGCCCTTATCTGCCTTAATCCCTACTAGAATATTCCTCTTTCTTCTAGCATCTGTGCTCCAGTACGCACCTATTAAATTGCCCAAGACCTCATGGTCTTCCATCGCTTTTTTGACCAAGGTGAAATAGCCTTCCAGGACCCTATTCCTCTTTTAAAAGTGATCTTATTTCCTGTGCTAGTCAGTAAAGACTTAGTTCTTCCCTTAATGAGTGGTGATACAAAAGGAGGAGAGCCTGAACAAATATTGCAGACTAGGAGAAGCACTTGCCAGATCGTAAGGATTCCGGGGGCCCCCGGACAGACCGTCGGCGGCAGTAATAAGGTAAGAAGTTTCTTATGTACTATTTGTTTATGCTACCTTCTAAATAAAATCTCCCCACAGGTGCAAAACCTCGTTTTCATATTTTCCCATACAGTCCATTTTCTAGAGGCCGAGGCGGGTTTTCCGTTTCGGACATTAACATTTTTTTCCTATACAGTAGGTTTTCTATGATGAAGGGGTTTCTGGCCTTCTGGAGTCTTCATTTGCGGACTATTCGTCGGAGGACTGAGTTCTGAAACCTCTGAAGTGTTTTCAGCTTGGTCTTGTACCTGTAATGTAGAATTAGGGCTCCATGATGGCTTTGTTGATCTGAAGTTTGAGTTGGATAAACAGTTGGAGATATGTCAGGAGTTAGTTAAAGCGGTACGTATTCTGCTGGGCCAGCTTAATCCATCTTCTCACAAAGGTAGAGAAATTTAAGAACAAAGTTTTCGAATGTTATATTAATTTAAGTCATAAAAAAATAGATTTCAGAATTATTCAGTATACGAGAAGCCATACATTGCCAATGAAAAGGCGGGATACCCTATTTAATATTATGTGCACTTAACTGTATCATACGCTATGCCCTTCTACTGGGTGACTATTCAATGTTAGCTTTTTTAGTGACATATCATTGAAATAGAATCTGTATGGGATGATAGAACAGCTCTATCATAATCAAATATTGCTAAGAAGGTATTAGAAGTAGAGTTTCAGGAAGTATCATAAGGATGTCTGTGGTGCAGATTATAAAGTGGAATTGACCCGAAATGCTGACTTAAAGGACGTAACGCTCAACAGAATAATTTATGGTGAACTCAGTAACACAGCGAACTTCTTGGAAGGAACCTCACAGGACTAGGTAGAGGGAAACAAAGCATTGGTGGCAAACCAGATTGAAAGCTTACGCTACTTTCAGAAAAGTATTTTAAGTGCAATATTTATTGTTTCAAAGCGGCTAATAAATTATTTTAAATAACGAGACCTCGTTAAATAGTGAAATAATCAGTCCGAAATTCAAATTGGCGAGTTGGAATTAAGTGAAATACATGTATCGTATAGGTAAGATACGCTTCATTAAGATACGCATGGTGGACACCGGGATTAACAACCTTAAAGAGAGAGGTATAAAAATCTTTCTGTCCCCAAATCACATATCCTTGCACATAATCTTCCATAGGGGCTTGGAACAAAAAAAAACAAAAAAACAAAACAGAGGAGTAGTTGCGACGAGAGGCACACTGTCCTCCGTGAAGAGTACAGTTCTAAGGCCCGAGTATATCGACACCAGGTGCGCTCACAAAAGCGAAAGTCTTGGGACAATTTTATTTTTTACAATTTTTTTTATTTTTTACAATTTCATGAGGAAGAGTCGGCTAAGAATCCCTGGGGTATTCCTTATAGAACAGCCTTTGGCAAGCTAACTTCACTACAGGTGCTTGCATCATTGAAGCAAGGAGGTGAACAGGCAGTAACACCAGAAGAATCGGCAAGGATATTCATCCAGGCGACATACCCTAGGGACAACCCATCCCAAGACAATGATGAAGAAGCATTTATGAGGCGTACTACTACTATGAACATATGGGATCTTCAAAATGGCGTGGACAGTCAGAAAGTGAGAAGAGCACCAGAATTGGATTGTATAGACGCGGCAATACTCAAGAATAGTATTCCCTACATAGAAGATCGGCTATTAGCGATTTTCAATGATTGCTTAGATAAGGGAAACTTCCCGAAACTATGGAAAACTGCTGATATTAGACTTCTTTATAAGGGAGCAGGCAAAGACAAGCGACTAGCTAAGTCATATAGACCTATCTGCCTCCTCCCTGTTATGAGTAATGTGCTGAAAACTTCCTGCTTAAGAGCTTGCAACCAGTTCTGACAAGAGCAAGCCATCCGCGGCAATACGGATCCACTAAAGGCAAGGGAACCGTTGATGCTTTGTTGAGGGTACGTCATGACGTAGCTGAGAGGGCAGATCGGTACGTCATGTTACTCCTCTTTGACATACCCTCTGCCTTTGATAGTGTGTGGTGACCAAGCGTACTATACCAGCTCCAGAGATACGATACTCCTAGCAATTTGTATGCGCTGGTAATGAGCTACCTCCAAGATAGACAAGTTAAAATACGCGGAAACGTTTATGAGAATGAAGATGTAGTCTAGAGGGGCTGTCCTCAGGGCTCTGTCCTTGGTCCGGCCCTGTGGAAGTTAGTCTTCAATGATATGTTGGCTATACTCGAGGAACAACGGTTCCCTGCGATTGCCTGTGTCGACGACCTGGCTGTCGTGGTGTCCGCCAACAGCATAGTCCAATTGAAGCAAGAAGGTGAAAGGTGCTGGCCTAGTTATTAGATGGTGTGAAAAACAGAAGATGAAAATGGTGGCTGCAAAACACAGGCCATTCTTCTGAAAGGAAATAAGTGTAGGCTTAACCCTATTATTAGAATTGCAGGAGAAAGAATACGTCCAACTGAGACTGTCACCTACCTGGGTGTGAAAATAAGAAGAAATTTTGACGTAACGCCTCATTTGGAATACCTAGCCAATAGGACGGCCTTATCATTGAACGGACTCAGAAGGTTGGGGGGTGCCTTGAGGGGCCTCAGATACCCAGCTACGATGGCGATATATAAAGGAGTGATGATACTTGATGGCATGCATCTTCCGCCTGGTACGAAAATCTCTCACGCAGACAGATGAGTAGGCTGGCAACAATTCAGCGTAATGCTCTGCTGCGAGTCAACAGGGCGTACAGATCAGTGTCTCATGAGGGGGTCCAGGTCTTAGCAGGAGAGGTACCTCTTGATCTTGTACTGCAAGAAGATGGGTTTAAATTTAAAATGAAAAGAGAAGGCTCGGTGGGACTACGGAATAATCTCCGGTCTTTGATCGATGCAAATCCAAGGAAATGGATGGAAACTATCCGGGAATATACGATAAAAAAAAGGAACAGGCGGTGGGTGACAACCCCCAAAGGGGCGACTCTCAGAAAATATTTCCCCGTTGTTAGGTATCGTCTTGAAGCAACTTGGGTCCTCCCGGATTACTGGATCTCACAGGGCATGGGGGTTTTTGAGCCAAGCTCCTCCTTTGAGGCACTGAGAGCCAAGCTACTGAGAGAAACAGGGCTCTACGTTCTAACTGAAAGTGATTTCCCTCAGCTAGTTTCGGGTGACAACTACCCGTATGACATAAGTTTTGTGTATGGCTGGAAAACTGAAGTGGGGGTAGAGCACTTCAACCTTGGAAGAAGGGGCCACGTCCCTGAAAGACCACTGGACAGAAATGATGCTGATGACAACCTCACCAACGAATAAAGCCTATGTAACGTTAATGTAAAACCTATAAAATTGTAACTTTTTAATATAGGTATGTAATTGTTGTATTAAATGTAGGTATGTTGTATTAAACATAAGTATGCTATGTGAGACGGTTAATGTATTTTAAATATTAAATGTTATGTTAAATCTGTAGTGTAATCTTGAAATGTTAAATCTGTAATGTAATCTTGAAATGTTAAATGTTAAATGTAATATTGAAATGTTCTGCTCAATGTTTGAAAAAATTTAATCTTCCAATGTTAAAAGTAATATTGGAATGTTATGTTGAAATAATTATGTTAAACTGTTAAAACCAGCAGTGATGGCTAATGTTATCTCTGCAAAACCCGTGTAGCCGAAAGGCAAGTAAGGGAAATACATAAATAAATAAATGAAAGGTAAGATACGCTTCAAACGTTTTTGTCCAAACCTTTTTAAAAGGATGTGGTGGAGAAATATATGTCTGTATGATTTATTATTTGGAACTACGCCTTGTTATAGGAAAAAAATCAATTTGAGTAAAGTGGTTGGAAAAGAGATGTAGTCAAATTTAAACACACACTAATTTAAGGTATGATCATTCTTGAACATGGAGATTATGGGGAGGGACGGTTTGTGTTTGAGGAATGCTTTTACTAGTATGTTAATTATTTTTACATTCCTGGGTGAAGTTAAGAGCAGGTAAACAAGGAAATTAACTGTATATATTGACTAGCATATTGATAGAACTAAATTCAATTTTACATTGAGTGAGTTGAGGCGTGGATCTCAGCGCGGTCGTAACCAGAAGGTCGTGGGTTCGAATCCCACATGGGTGGGTTAAAATTAGTTTCATGGTGAACACATAAATAAATCTTGGCCTTCCCACTCTGGCTAGAATAGGTTGGTAACCTATAGGATAACCCGTCCTTCCTGCCTAATTGGAGTTCATAAAGACGTTAAGCCCTAAAAAAAAAAAAAACAACAATTTTACATTTTCTAATGTTCTATATGTTGCTGATTTAGCCCACACCAGATATCTATCCTTTCATAGTGGGCTCCATAATCACTCAAATCAGTTAGTTTCTCAACTTGCTTCCCACTCTATTCCTGATAATCCTCCGAGGCGTCAGAAACGAAGATGGCCTAGAGACCTTCTAGTGTAGAATTTTTAATAAAGTGCTACTGATGAGTAGTTCTTTTCAAGTTTTAACATGTTATTATTATCGTTGTCAATACATTTACTTGATGTATATATATTGTACAGTTGTAAATTACAATAACTGTATATAAAAAAAAAAAAAAAAAAAAAAAAAAAACATTTTCTGTCCTTCGGCGAATGAAATTTAAATAAAATCTTTTTAAAATATAAAGGGTACCTCTGAGTTGAAGTGCGGATAATAATAATAAAAAAGTGTGATTTGCTTCTGATTTCTGCACCGATTCAGTTGTATTTGATGAAGATTCTTTCGATTTCTTTTTGAATGGCCATTTATTTCTTTTTTTAAAGTTTTAGTGCTTGAGTCTATTTAACTGGTACCGAAACCCGGGAGTTACAAGGAGCGGGGAAGGTAAGAATTTTTTTCTTTTTTGCCGCTCTAGGTTTGCGATAGAGGATAGTAGCAGCATACTGAGACCACCAACACTGCAAGTACCTTGCCGGAGCTGCCAAGACAAACTATGGCGGAGGCCAATACTCTTGCATGGTTGAAAGAGAGAACGGCTACAGCCCAGGATCTAAGAAAGGCAGTCTCATACATAGAGTGATTTACGGGTGATGTAGGAAAATTAAATCACTTCTTGAAAAGTGTCGACAGCACGTATTGGAGCGAAGAGGGCCAAAGATCTCCTAGACGCTCATGACGCAGAATCGCTAAGGGCAGACTTAATCTGCAGAATCATGCGGAGCGTCTTAAATCCCATCCAGACAGATGAAGAGACGCCCTGGGAGATCATCAAGGAGCGATTGAAGAAGGCGTACGGCGGATGACGATGGACGCCAACCATCCTTAAGGTGCAACTGGCCCGCGAAACGGGGAAAAAGGAAAACTTCCCCAGAGACAAGGGATTCGTGCGCACAAGTGCTAATGGAATGAGAAGAGGAGAAGGGACCTCTCCCAACTCTTCAGGGAGAGTAGACATCCACGCCAGAACAACGGGTGCTATGCAGGACCAGGGGGCAGTGGAGACGAGGGAATGTGGATGGGAGCGGCACAACCTGGACGTGTGGTGGCCTGAGGAGGGTGTCTGAGGAGAGGTGACCGCATCTTAGAGTACAACGAGAGGGCGAAGAGCGGCGGTCTGCCTATCAACCGAGTGGAGCTAGGGATGAGGTGCTTGGTGGACACCGGGAGCTCCAGCACCATCCTGAGCCGGCGAGCGGCGGAACGGTTCAGCGGCTGCAACGGAGCACTCCAGGTAAGGGCATGTTCCAGTAACTTAATTACTCTGGGTGGCCTTTGTACCATTGAGAAAGAGGTAGAGATTAATTTAGGGAAGGGGGAGATCTAGTGTGTCACGTCATGGGTGAAATATCCAATCATACAATGGCATCTTAGATTGTGACTTACTGGAAAAGGTAGGGGTCAGAGTGAGCAATAAAAAGGAGAGATGGAGCATTAGGATCGGGAAAAAGCATTATAAGTGTTACTCGATATTAAAAGGGGACAAAGGGCAAATTGGGGTTGTAAACAGGGCGGAAGACTGGAGGGGGGAAATCCTAAGTGAATTTGAGGACATCTTTTTCAAGGGGTCGATAAAATGGGCGTCACGGGTAGGGCGGAGCATGAGATACCGTTGAAGGAAGAGCGGGACACATACGTCAAGGAAAGGAGATACCCGCAGGCGCTTCGTAGGCATATCCGGGAGGAGATAGAGGACCTAAAACGACAAGGGATCGTGGTCGATAGTACTTCCCCCTACAATAGTCCGCTCTGGCCCATGAGGAAGGAAAATGCCCCCGGTGAGGAGAAGTACAGGGTAGTCATTGACTACCGGAAACTTAACGAGAACACACAGGACGAGAAATACCCTATCCCCAGATTTGAGGTCATTCCAGACAGGTTAAGATGGGCTAAGGTATTTAGCACTTTGGATTTAAAAGCCAGGTACCACCAGATCCGAATGAATCCCAGGGAACAGTGTAAGACGGCCTTCACCTTTGAGCGAGGGCACTATGAGTTTACCCGAATGCCGTTTGGGCTTAAGAACGCGCCCAATACTTTCCAAAGGATCATTGACGAGCTCCTTTGGGGTTTGGATGAGAGTATGTGCCCGATTTACATGGACGATCTCTTGGTCTTAGTAAATCGGAGGGCGAGCATCTGGCACATCTTAGGGCGGTATTTGGGAGAGTTATAGAATTTGGCCTGAAGCTATCGCCGGAAAAGGCGCGTCTGGGGAAAAACGAAATTAGTTTCCTGGGGCACACAATAGGGACGAAACGCGCAGTGGTATGGAGGATCCCCAAAAAGACGAAAGTTCCGCTGATGAGAGGCCCTCAGACATGGAAGAAGTAGATGAGATAGTAAATGATAAGTAAGACCAGATAATCTGAAAAACCAGGACTGAGGGTCTCCAAAAGGCGAACTTTTCGAAATATGGAAAAAGTAATGTCATCACCATCTGGACGGAACCTGGGATTAGGGAGGAGTCTATGGTGAAACTACTGCGCGGGGTAACACAGGTGGGAAAGACATAACACCTTTATATCGGAAACGCCACCACATGGGACTGAGTTAAGAGGCTTTGGAGGGAGGAGAAGATCGGGATCGACCGAAATTTTATTAGATGCCTGAGGTCGGTAGAGGTGGAGCAGGACGTCGAGCGGCAGAAGGAGGTAACCCTGTCATACCACCAGGGAAAGATGAACCACCGTGGGACTCCCTAAGCATTGAGACGGAGGTATTTCCGGTAGGGCATGAAGCGGACGATCCGCTAACGTCTCCGGTGGTAGCGGCTGCATTTCTGGCTGAACCTCGAATGTATGGGGTTTCTGAATGTTTTTGCTCTCCATTTTCTGTTATTCAAATTTCGAATGTGAAAGAACAGGTGAGCACAACAAAACAAGTTTGAAGAAGTCAGCCATCCGAACTTTTACCTATGGTAATGGTTGACACCTACCCCTACGCGGGCCCAGAATACCTTTTATCGATTCTAACCTTGTTCCGAGTTATTTCGATGTTCTAGTCGCTACTTTTAGAGGGGAAAGGTTATTCTCCTTCATTCACGGAGAAACTCTAAATCCCTGTTCATTGTATTATTAACTTCTGTTCACCTTCTAATATTAAAATGCGAAATAAGGAAATAATGAAGTGGAAATAAGAAAATATCAAAATATAAGACACTAAATCAATTTTTAATTAATATTAATTAAATAAAGAATTAATATAATGCTAAACCACCAGTAAAGTTATTTCCTAATAAACTTTCTGTCAGAGAAGTGAAAATAACGAATTATAAATTTATAAAAGACAGAATCTTAAGTATTTATTTAGTATGAATTAACAATTCCTTAGTATGAATTGACAATATATTATGTTTATACTTCAGTTTATTTGTGTCATATTTTTATTTGCTTAGTGTGTTAATATTTTTTTCTGTTCCAACTGGATCATAGTTTTTCTTTTATCCTCATTTATTTGCATTTCTTTTATAACTTATAAGTCTTTACTATTACATAAAAGGGCAAAACATTTTTCGTTTGTGATCACTCACTACGAAAACTACAGAACCAATTTCCACCACATCTTTATAGTCCCAGGAAGGCTTAGCAATTATTATACCTACTAATGTTTAACTGCGTTTTTATTTAAAAAACACTGAAATTTCAAAATTGGCCGATAGTTGGCGAGCACCTACATGAGAGGTTATAGAGCTAAGGTGTTACATAAAGCTTTAAATTGATAATTAACATTTACTTATATTCAATTAAATTATTAAGTATGTGGAGCGACATTTGGATCCCAGTGAAGTTTGGAAATCGACCGACATCTAATTAGCGCTCTTCTCAAATTGAGTTTACAATTGTAAAACTACTGAACCCATCTGTGTCAAATTTTAATTGCACCATTTTCATAGTTCTAGGAAGGTTTAGCAATAATAAAGCTTACGATAGTAAAAATTTAAATGTAAGGTTGCAGAAACGAAGTTTATGGTTTGAAATGAAAATTCAACCAGATGAAATCAATAAAATTATTTCTGCCGAATAAAAATTATTACCTAATCATAATTTTGATCTTTTGCTTCTTTATATTGTGTGTATAAATATGATCTATCGGTCTTTAGTTGTAATCACTTACAATCCAGTTCATTATCCGCAGAGGTATCTTAATAGTTTTTGTGCATCTGGATTACCACTAATGCATTAAAATGTCCAATTATGCTTTTATGCAATCTTCAACCACGTTTAAATTTACTGCTATGTGTGAGAAAGTAATATCATGTAAGAAATAATGCTCAACTGCTAAATTTAATAGAAGATTTTTATCTATAAACAAATGAAACTTGAATTATTAGTTAAACTTGTCTAAGTTCTCTTTACTTATGATAGCTAGTGGAATGCTATTAAGGTATACATGTATACACAGGGCAACAAAATTACTTATTGCTCTTATTTGTGGCAGATTTTTTTTTTTCTAAATAAACATTCACACCTGGAACAAAATGGAGTCCCGAGAAATCAACGAGCGGATCGAAATGGGTATTGGAGAATACAATTTTACAATTTAAGTTGTATAGTGGGGTAATACTGGAAATCTAAATATACATAAAAAAAATCAAACATTAAATTTAATCGTTTCCCTCTAAAACTTTATGAAAATGAGAGAAGAGCAAGATAAATTATGGTATTTATATCCATAATAATATTTGTATTTATTATTTATTATACATAATGGTATTTATAGGGTTAAGTTAGTGTAACTTTCCATATCTTAATGTTATATATTCCTGGAATCAGTTAACGCACATCCTTAGAGTGTGCTAGAGAAGACTTGTACTTCAATTCAAGTTAAAACAGATAAAATTAATTCTTTTTTAAAAACTATTTATTGATATTTACAACTGAAGATAATATACCGATGCAGATACATTGTATGGAGTTTCTTTCTCCTTCTTCTTTTCATGTAGTTTTAATTTCTTAGGAGTCTTCGATCTTTCAATTTACCTCTCGACATTATCATTTAATAGATTCCGCATTTATATAATTGGAATTAGTAAAAATGTGTCTGCTGTGAGTCCCTGAAAAAAAAAAAAAATCCACCACAAGGGTGATCAGTTATTTTACTAAAAAAGATCTTTAAATATAAAAAAAATAAGTTAGGATATAATTAAACATATCGTCGGCACTATGTGAAACTAAACAATGTAAAAACTTGATTTTTTTATTCTGTTCGTTCACTGTTTTTTTCTACAAGGCCTTGTAAAATTTCGAATCTGATCGGCACTTAAAATACCGAAATCAGTAATATCATTTTTACGAATTTCCAACATTTTACCACAGGTAAGCTTTGTAGAATAAACGAAATAAGAAATGGGTTTTTAACATTTGTTAGTTTTACATAGTGGCGACGATATCACCCACAGTCGTTTTTAATTTACTATTCGGTCCTCTATAAGAATTAGTTGGATGTTTGTATTCATGGAAATAAATGGTTATAAATAAAGTAAAGAATTCAGTTTTAAATTAAAAAAAAAAAAAAAAATTAATTTCGGCTTCAAATGTGCCCGCTGCTGCTAACTATTCAGCCAACTAGCCAGTAACGTGTTTGCAGCATTAATCCCCCTCCCTCACTACCACCGCCATTGTTTTAGCAACGCAGCATCCTCTTGTTCTTTTGTCTTCCCTATGGCCAAGTACCTCGGAGCATTCCTCATCATCGCCCTAACTCCAAGTATCCTGACTGCTGGTCGTAGCTTAAGTAAGTTTTACGTCGGAGGTGATATGGTTGTACAGTTTATGTATAATAGGATGAGTTCTATAAAGTATGATTCATTGATAATAAATAATGATAATGTATGTCTTTTAAGTAAATGATTTGATTTCCCAATATAGAGATTTAATTCTAAATACTATACAAAGTTCTTATACAGGGTCAAGTGGGGAACAGGTTTATTATTTACAATACCATAAATAGTCCTTACCATTCATATGAGGCTTGAAATAATATCAAAATTATACTTAGAAGTAACTGAAAGCACAAATTTGTTGCAGTGTGTCCCGGGGGTGGTATACAGTTTAACAGTCATAGAAGAACATTATAACAAGATAGGGAACACTAAATGCACATTGAACAATATAAAATATGGAAAATAGGAAAATTTTAACTTCTATTATGTTCCATAATAAATTACCGATAGTCAAAATTAACCATAAACAAATTTAAAATATGAGGACATTATCTTTTATTCTTTAATTTCAGTAGCATTGTTTAGATCAATACCCGTCTTCCTTATTCTATTCCGAACTATTTTTAATGTAACACACCTAGAAAAAAGTATATATAATCAAAGTAGGCACAGTATAACACGTCACGTTACACTATGCCCCACAACCTAAAATTCTATTGGTTAGAAATCGCAAGAAATTTTGTTTGCTATTCAAACTCCAACTAATTGAAGGCAACAAATACTTACCCACCAGAAATAATTAGTTTTCCAACAAGAACAAAACTTCACTTTTCAAATAGTTTATAAAAAACATAAATTCGATTATTTTTCCATTTATTCCGCTATCCGGTGTTCAGTCACAGCTGTTTAAGATAAGGGCACATGAGGATGACAGGAATAATCATGATGTTACACTCTACCCCACTTGACCCTATACTAAATTTACTGAAAATAAGTTTATCTTAACTAAGAAATAAAAAAAACAAGTGTAGTAATGTTTATTCCAAGTTATTTTTTAATTTCATCATTCCCTCTCCACCCCCCCCAAAAAAAAAAGATAAATAAATTAAACTTAAGAAGGTTATTTTTTCCACAAAAAATGAACAATAAATATGAACGAATAACCCCAAAATAAAACCTTAAAAATATATATTTTTTTAAAATCATACAAACATTTGCAATTATTTGGGTTATGCCACGGCTTTCTATTTTAGTGGCATGCTTTCTGTCTCTTTTTTCATATTGTTCTATGACTGTAATAAAGCTGTTCACAAACTAAATTTGATTCGAAATATAGAGGGAGTGGAAAGACTGGCTTGCCATCTGCGAATGATCCTAAACTTTCCTTTACAAAAAAATATTTTAAATATTTAAGTCCCTTTCCTTTGAAATCATATTAAAGAGATTAGGCCTATGTTTTCCATCTAAGAAATACAAACCCAAACCATCACTGGACCGTTTTGCGTTTGAACCCACCCAGTGACATGACAATCACAAGTCCTTCGGTAAATCTCTCACGTTGCTCAATTCGTTGTCGGTCCATCTAAGCTGTTTCCATAAAAATTCCGAGCGGGCTCTACTATGTGAGCTGGTCTGATATCTATCTCAAGCTGATTTATATGGACTTAAATTCCCTTCAGCCAGTTTTCTTCTAATGGTTTCTGCACTTATTGCTACTCATTGAGTAATGATACGAAAACGTTAAGCAATCTAAGTAGCCGTATAAACTTGACGTATTATTTGATAATTTTGTCTCTTGCTGCCGAACTAAAAATCAATCAGCGTCTACACAAAAACATATCAGACTATTTTTACAATAGGCTCAGGTAAATCTATTTACTTGCATATTATCGACCTCTTTAGCTTAGAGTAGGGAGGAGACATACCTAAAAGAGGATGTTGTTAACATTGAGGCTTTCATTCAAGTCAAAGAAGTCTATCATTGTATATATGGAAATTGAAAATTTCTGTGTAAAATAAATAAAATCTACTTTGCAGACATTCGCTCTCTGTGGCATAAGAAAACATTGTTTTGGAATCAACTTTGATTTTCATATTATGAACATATAACTAATAATTTGTTAAAGTATATTGTTACATAAATAATTGGGTTACTAGGTCGAAAAACAAAAAACAAGAATAACAATTGATAGGATGAAAGTAGTAGTTTGCAATGAAAATAATAAGCGTAAAAACATATGTTCAAATAAATAATAAAATATTCTTCATTATTATATTAATATAATATTCTTCATTATTATCAAATTTTAGACATCAGGTTAAAAAAAAAAAAAAATTATAATTATTACAATTTCTAAAATTTATTTTAGCAACATAAGCTTTCATCCGTCCATTACTTCGACTATTAGCAAAAAATAAATCAGAAGAATAGAAAGTAAAAAATAAATAAAGGTGCTGCTTAATAGACACCAACGTTTATTTCCATTCTATTAAATTTTCGAGTTAATATATTCTATACAATAGATAAGGTGAAGTAATAATTCACTAATTAATTAATTTAAAATTAGTCTGTGTTTTAATTAATTAAAATATTTGATTAAACATTACTTAGTCCTAATTAAATATTTCGTCATAAAATAATATAAAAACTTTTTAAAGGCCCTGAACGCAGTCAAGGATTAAGTAGAAGAGAAAATTTTCTAGAAAGTGACAACAAAGGAGGAATCAGAAGAAGTATCAAGAGTGATCAAGCTGTAAAATTAAAGGAAAACAAAGGAAGTGGTTCTGTAACTAAATATGGTGATGTCGCAGGTAAAAAAGAAAACAGATCAGAAGTAGCGACGGATCATACTGTAGATCTTAAATCTATTACAAAAACAGCCTTTGATGATGTGGAAACAGACAAAATAAGAAATGAAAAAATTACTACTCCTTCTACGTTTATTGATGACAATCAAAGAAAAAGTTCGGTAAACAATAGACAAAACGGTAGAGGTTTTAGTATCAGTGTCAGTGATCCACTTGTAAAATCAAAGGAAAAGACAGAAGGTGGTTATGCAATTAAATTTGAATATGATGCAAGTAAAAAAGAAAGCAAAGAAAACCCTTCAGCTGAAAAGATGGATCACACTGTAGATCTAGATTCTCGTATGAAAGCAGTCTTTGATGATGTGGAATCTGGCAAAACAGAAAATGGAGCAATTACTACTCCTTCTACGTTAATTGAAGACAATCAAGGAAAAAGTTCTGTAAATAATAGACAAAACGATAGAAGTTTTAGTATCAATATCAGTGTCAGTATTCCACCTGTAAAATTAAAGGAAACGACAGAAGGTGGTTCTGTAACTAAATTTGGATATGATGCAAGTAAAAAAAAAAGCAAAGAAAACCCTTCAGCAGAAAAGATGGATCATGCTGTAGATCTAGAATCTCGTATAAAAGCAGTCTTTGATGTAATGGAAACTGAAAAAACAGGAAATAGAAAAATTATTTCTCCTTCTACGTTTATTGAAGACAATCAAAGAAAAAGTTCTGTAGATAATAAACAAAACGGTAGAGGTTTTAGTATCGGTGTCACTGATTCAACTGTAACATTAAAGGAAAAGAAAGGGGGGGTTTCTGTAATTAAAGTTGGTAACGTTGCAAGTAAAAAAGAAAGCAAAGAAAACAGTTCAAGGATTGCGACGGATCATACTCTAGATCTGGAATCTCGTATTAAACCAGTCTTTGATTATGTGGAAACTGAAAAAACAGAAGATAGAAAAATTATTTCTCCTTCTACGTTTATTAAAGACAATCAAAGAATAAGTTCTGTAGATAATAAACAAAACGATAGAGGTTTTAGTATCAGTGTTAGTAGTCCACTCGTAAAATTAAAGGAAAAAGGAGGAGGTAATTCTGGATTTAAATTTGGTAATGTTGCAAGTAATAAAGAAAGAAAAGAAAACAGTTCGGAAGTAGCGATTGATCATACTGCAAATCTTGAATCTCTTATAAATACAGTCTTTGGTGATGTGGAAACTGACGATATAGGAAAAGGAAAATTTGTGACTCCCTCTGCGGTTATTAAAGACAATGAAGGAAACATTTCTGTCAATAATAGACAAAACGTTACTGTAAGATTGAATAAAAACAGAGGAAGTGATTCTGTTATTAAATTTGGTAATGTTGCAAGTAAGACAGAAAGCAAAAACAAAAGTTTAGAACTAGTGATGGATCATACAGTAGATATTGAATCTTTTACAAATACAGTCTTTAATCATGTGGAAACTGACAATATAGGAAAAGGAAAATTCGTGACTGCCTCTGCGGTAATTAAAGACAATGAAGGGGAAAGTCCTGCAAATAATAGACAAAACGGTAGAGGTTTTAGTTTCAGTGTCAGTGATCCACCTGTAAAACTAAAGGAAAAGACTCGAGGTGATTCTGTAATTAAAGTTAGTATCGCTGCAAGCAAAAAAGAAATTAAAGAAAACCCTTCAGCAGAAAAGATTGATCATACTATAGATCTAGAATCTCGTATAAAAGCAGTCTTTGAAGTAATGGAAACTGAAAAAACAGAAAATAGAATAATTACTACTCCTTATACTTTCATTGATGACAATCAAGGAAAAAGTTCTGTCAATAATAAAAAACAAAACGGTAGAGTTTTTAGTATCATTGTCACTGATTCACCTGTAAAATTAAAGGAAAAGGCAGGAGGTCGTTTGGGAATTAAATTTGGTAATGTTGCAAGTATAAAAGAAAGCAAAGAAAAAAGTTCAAGGATAGCGACGGATAATACTCTAGATCTGGAATCTCGTATTAAACCAGTCTTTGATTACGTGGAAACTGAAAAAACAGAAGATAGAAAATTTATTTCTCCTTCTACGTTTATTGAAGACAATCAAAGAAAAAGTTCTGTAGATAATAAACAAAACGGTAGAGGTTTTAGTATCGGTGTCACTGATTCAACTGTAACATTAAAGGAAAAGAAAGGAGGGGTTTCTGTAATTAAAGTTGGTAACGTTGCAAGTAAAAAAGAAAGCAAAGAAAACCCTTCAGCAAAAAAGATGGATCACACTGTAGATCTAGAATCTCGTATAAAAGATGTCTTTGATGATGTGGAATCTGACAAAACAGAAAATGGAAAAATTACAACTCCTTCTACGTTTATTGAAGATAATCCAGGAAAAAGTTCTGTAGATGATATACAGGATGGTCGAGATTTTATTTTCAGTGTTAGTAGTCCACCTGTAAAATTAAAGGAAAAAGGAGAAGGTGGTTCTAGATTTAAATTTGGTAATGTTGCGAGAAATAAAGAAAGAAAAGAAAACAGTTCGGAAGTAGCGATTGATCAAATTGTAGATCTAGAATCTCGTATAAAAGATGTCTTTGATGATGTGGAATCTGACAAAACAGAAAATGGAAAAATTACTACTCATTCTACGTATATAATTGACAATCAAAGAAAAAGTTCTGTAGATAATAAACAAAACGGTAGAGGTTTTAGTATCGGTGTCACTGATTCAACTGTAACATTAAAGGAAAAGAAAGGAGGGGTTTCTGTAATTAAAGTTGGTAACGTTGCAAGTAAAAAAGAAAGCAAAGAAAACCCTTCAGCAAAAAAAAGATGGATCACACTGTAGATCTAGAATCTCGTATAAAAGATGTCTTTGATGATGTGGAATCTGACAAAACAGAAAATGGAAAAATTACTACTCATTCTACGTATATTAATGACAATCAAAGAAAAAGTTCTGTAGATAATAAACAAAACGGTAGAGGTTTTAGTATCGGTGTCACTGATTCAACTGTAACATTAAAGGAAAAGAAAGGAGGGGTTTCTGTAATTAAAGTTGGTAACGTTGCAAGTAAAAAAGAAAGCAAAGAAAACCCTTCAGCAAAAAAGATGGATCACACTGTAGATCTAGAATCTCGTATAAAAGATGTCTTTGATGATGTGGAATCTGACAAAACAGAAAATGGAAAAATTACAACTCCTTCTACGTTTATTGAAGATAATCCAGGAAAAAGTTCTGTAGATAATATACAGGATGGTCGAGATTTTATTTTCAGTGTTAGTAGTCCACCTGTAAAATTAAAGAAAAAGGAGAAGGGGTTCTAGATTTAAATTTGGTAATGTTGCGAGAAATAAAGAAAGAAAAGAAAACAGTTCGGAAGTAGCGATTGATCAAATTGTAGATCTAGAATCTCGTATAAAAGATGTCTTTGATGATGTGGAATCTGACAAAACAGAAAATGGAAAAATTACTACTCATTCTACGTATATTAATGACAATCAAAGAAAAAGTTCTGTAGATAATAAACAAAACGGTAGAGGTTTTAGTATCGGTGTCACTGATTCAACTGTAACATTAAAGGAAAAGAAAGGAGGGGTTTCTGTAATTAAAGTTGGTAACGTTGCAAGTAAAAAAGAAAGCAAAGAAAACCCTTCAGCAAAAAAGATGGATCACACTGTAGATCTAGAATCTCGTATAAAAGATGTCTTTGATGATGTGGAATCTGACAAAACAGAAAATGGAAAAATTACAACTCCTTCTACGTTTATTGAAGATAATCCAGGAAAAAGTTCTGTAGATAATATACAGGATGGTCGAGATTTTATTTTCAGTGTTAGTAGTCCACCTGTAAAATTAAAGGAAAAAGGAGAAGGTGGTTCTAGATTTAAATTTGGTAATGTTGCGAGAAATAAAGAAAGAAAAGAAAACAGTTCGGAAGTAGCGATTAATCAAATTGTAGATCTAGAATCTCGTATAAAAAATGTCTTTGATGATGTGGAATCTGACAAAACAGAAAATGGAAAAATTACTATTCCTTCTACGTATATTAATAACAATCGAGGAAAAAGTTCTGTCAATAATAAAAAACAAAACGGTAGAGGTGTTAGTTTCAGTGTCACTGATTCACCTGTAAAATTAAAGGAAAAGATAGGAGGTCGTTTTGGAATTAAATTTAATAATGCTGCCAGTATAAAAGAAAGCAAAGAAAACCCTTCAGAAGTAGCAAATGATCATACTTCAGATCTTGAATCTTTTATAAATGCAGTCTTTGATGATGTGGAAATTGACGAAATAGGAAAAGGAAAAATGGGCCTACTCTTCTGCGTTATTAATGACAATGAAGGAAAAAGTTCTGTCAATAATAAACAAACAAAACAATAGAGGTTTTAGTTTTGGTGTCACTGGACTCACCTGTAAAATTAAAAGAAAAAAAAGGAGGGGTTTTTTCTGTAAGTAAAGTTGGTAATGTTGCAAGTAAAAAAGAAAGCAAAGAAAACCCTTCAGCAAAAAAGATGGATCACACTGTAGATCTAGAATCTCGTATAAAAGATGTCTTTGATGATGTGGAATCTGACAAAACAGAAAATGGAAAAATTACTACTCATTCTACGTATATTAATGACAATCAAAGTAAAAAGTTCTGTAGATAAAAAACAAAACGGTAGAGGTTTTAGTATCGGTGTCACTGATTCAACTGTAACATTAAAGGAAAAGAAAGGAGGGGTTTCTGTAATTAAAGTTGGTAACGTTGCAAGTAAAAAAGAAAGCAAAGAAAACCCTTCAGCAAAAAAGATGGATCACACTGTAGATCTAGAATCTCGTATAAAAGATGTCTTTGATGATGTGGAATCTGACAAAACAGAAAATGGAAAAATTACTACTCATTCTACGTATATTAATGACAATCAAAGAAAAAGTTCTGTAGATAATAAACAAAACGGTAGAGGTTTTAGTATCGGTGTCACTGATTCAACTGTAACATTAAAGGAAAAAAAAGGAGGGGTTTCTGTAATTAAAGTTGGTAACGTTGCAAGTAAAAAAGAAAGCAAAGAAAACCCTTCAGCAGAAAAGATGGATCACACTGTAGATCTAGAATCTCGTATAAAAGATGTCTTTGATGATGTGGAAATTGACGAAATAGGAAAAGGAAAATTTGGGCCTCCTTCTGCGGTTATTAAAGACAATGAAGGAAAGAGTTCTGTCAATAATAGACAAAACCATTCAGGTTTTATTTTTGGTGTTAGTGGTCCACCTTTAAAATTAAAGGAAGACAGAGGAGGTGGTTCTGTAAGTAAATTTGGTAATGTTGCAAGTAAAAAAGAAAGCAAAGAAAACCCTTCAGCAGAAAAAATGGATCACACTGTAGATCTAGAATCTCGTATGAAAGCAGTCTTTGATGAAACGGAAACTGATGAAGTAGCAGATGAGACTCATTCTACGTATATTAATGACAATCAAGTAAAAAGTTCTGTAAATAATAAAAAACAAAACGATAGAGGTTTTAGTATCGGTGTCACTGACTCAACTGTAACATTAAAGGAAAAAAAAGGAGGGGTTTCTGTAATTAAAGTTGGTAACGTTGCAAGTAAAAAAGAAAGCAAAGAAAACCCTTCAGCAGAAAAGATGGATCACACTGTAGATCTAGAATCTCGTATAAAAGATGTCTTTGATGATGTGGAATCTGACAAAACAGAAAATGGAAAAATTACAACTCCTTCTACGTTTACTGAAGATAATCAAGGAAAAAGTTCTGTAGATAATATACAGGATGGTCGAGATTTTATTTTCAGTGTTAGTAGTCCACCTGTAAAATTAAAGGAAAAAGGAGAAGGTGGTTCTGGATTTAAATTTGGTAATGTTGCGAGAAATAAAGAAAGAAAAGAAAACAGTTCGGAAGCAGCGATTGATCAAACTGTAGATCTAGAATCTCGTATAAAAGATGTCTTTGATGATGTGGAATCTGACAAAACAGAAAATGGAAAAATTACTACTCCTTCTACGTATATTAATAACAATCAAGGAAAAAGTTCTGTCAATAATAAAAAACAAAACGGTAGAGGTGTTAGTTTCAGTGTCACTGATTCACCTGTAAAATTAAAGGAAAAGATAGGAGGTCGTTTTGGAATTAAATTTGGTCATGCTGCAAGTATAAAAGAAAGCAAAGAAAACCCTTCAGAAGTAGCAATTGATCATACTGTAGATCTTGAATCTCTTATAAATGCAGTCTTTGATGATGTAGAAACTGACGAAATAGGGAAAGGAAAATTTAAGACTCCTTCTACGGTTATTAAAGACAATGAAGGAAAAAGTTCTGTCAATAATAGACAAAACAATTCAGGTTTTATTTTCGGTGTTAGTGGTCCACCTTTAAAATTAAAGGAAGACAGAGGAGGTGGTTCTGTGATTAAATTTGGTAATGTTGCAAGTAAAAAAGAAAGCAAAGAAAAACCTTCAGCAGAAAAGATGGATCACACTGTAGATCTAGAATCTCTTATAAATGAAGTCTTTGGTGATGTAAAAACTAACAAAATTGAAAATGGAAAAATTACTGCTCCATCTAGTTTTATTGAAGACAATAAAGAAAAAGTTTCTGCAACTATTAGACAAGACGATTTTATAAGAGTTTCTGACTATTAGACAAGAAGAAAAACAGAGGAAGTGGGTCTGTTATTAAATTTGGTGATGTTGCAAGTAATGCAGAAAGCAAAACCAAAAGTTCAGAAGTAGCGATGGATCATATTGTAGATCTTGAATCTCTTATAAATGCAGTCTTTGATCATGTGGAAACTGACAAAATAAGAAATGGAAAAATTGGGACTCCATCTACTTTCAACGGTACAGGATTTAGCTTCGGTGTCGGTGATTCCCTTGTAGGATTGCCGGAAAACAGAGGAAGAGGTTCTGTAATTAAATTTAATGATGTTGCAGGTAAAAAAGAAATCAAAGAAATCAGTTCGGAAGTAGACATTGATCATAACGGAGAACTACCACCTCATATAAAAGCAATATTCGATGAAATGGAAACTGAAAATATCAAAAATAAGAAAAATAGAGCTCCTCCTACGGTAATTGAAGATGAACAAGGAAAAAAAATTATAAATAATAGACATAACAGTAAAGGTTTCAGTTTTAGTGTCAGTGATCCAGTTGTCAAACTAAATGAAAACAGACCAGGTGGTTCTGGTACTAAATTTGGCCGTGTTAGAAGTAAAAAAGAAAGCAAAGAAAACCCTTCAGAAGTAGCAATTGATCATACTGTAGATCTTGAATCTCTTATAAATGCAGTCTTTGATGATGTAGAAACTGACGAAATAGGGAAAGGAAAATTTGGGAGTCCTTCTACGGTTATTAAAGACAATGAAGGAAAAAGGTCTGTCAATAATAGACAAAACAATTCAGGTTTTATTTTCGGTGTTAGTGGTCCACCTTTAAAATTAAAGGAAGACAGAGGAGGTGGTTCTGTGATTAAATTTGGTAATGTTGCAAGTAAAAAAGAAAGCAAAGAAAAACCTTCAGCAGAAAAGGTGGATCACACTGTAGATCTAGAATCTCTTATAAATGAAGTCTTTGGTGATGTGAAAACTAACAAAATTGAAAATGGAAAAATTACTGCTCCATCTAGTTTTATTGAAGACAATAAAGAAAAAGTTTCTGCAACTATTAGACAAAACGATTTTATAAGATTGGAGAAAAACAGAGGAAGTGGGTCTGTTATTAAATTTGGTGATGTTGCAAGTAATGCAGAAAGCAAAACCAAAAGTTCAGAAGTAGCGATGGATCATATTGTAGATCTTGAATCTCTTATAAATGCAGTCTTTGATCATGTGGAAACTGACGAAATAAGAAATGGAAAAATTGGGACTCCATCTACTTTCAACGGTACAGGATTTAGCTTCGGTGTCGGTGATTCCCTTGTAGGATTGCAGGAAAACAGAGGAAGAGGTTCTGTAATTAAATTTGATGATGTTGCAGGTAAAAAAGAAATCAAAGAAATCAGTTTGGAAGTAGACATTGATCATAACGGAGAACTACCACCTCATATAAAAGCAATATTCGATGAAATGGAACTGAAAATATCAAAAATAAGAAAAATAGAGCTCCACCTACGGTAACTGAAGATGAACAAGGAAAAAAAATTATAAATAATAGACATAACAGTAAAGGTTTCAGTTTTAGTGTCAGTGATCCAGTTGTCAGACTAAATGAAAACAGACCAGGTGGTTCTGGTACTAAATTTGGCCGTGTTAGAAGTGCAAAAAAAGAAAGCAAAGAAAACCCTTCAGAAGTAGCAATTGATCATACTGTAGATCTTGAATCTCTTATAAATGCAGTCTTTGATGATGTAGAAACTGACGAAATAGGGAAAGGAAAATTTGGGAGTCCTTCTACGGTTATTAAAGACAATGAAGGAAAAAGTTCTGTCAATAATAGACAAAACAATTCAGGTTTTATTTTCGGTGTTAGTGGTCTACCTTTAAATTAAAGGAAGACAGAGGAGGTGGTTCTGTGATTAAATTTGGTAATGTTGCAAGTAAAAAAGAAAGCAAAGAAAAACCTTCAGCAGAAAAGATGGATCACACTGTAGATCTAGAATCTCTTATAAATGAAGTCTTTGGTGATGTGAAAACTAACAAAATTGAAAATGGAAAAATTACTGCTCCATCTAGTTTTATTGAAGACAATAAAGAAAAAGTTTCTGCAACTATTAGACAAAACGATTTTATAAGATTGGAGAAAAACAGAGGAAGTGGGTCTGTTATTAAATTTGGTGATGTTGCAAGTAATGCAGAAAGCAAAACCAAAAGTTCAGAAGTAGCGATGGATCATATTGTAGATCTTGAATCTCTTATAAATGCAGTCTTTGATCATGTGGAAACTGACGAAATAAGAAATGGAAAAATTGGGACTCCATCTACTTTCAACGGTACAGGATTTAGCTTCGGTGTCGGTGATTCCCTTGTAGGATTGCAGGAAAACAGAGGAAGAGGTTCTGTAATTAAATTTGATGATGTTGCAGGTAAAAAAGAAATCAAAGAAATCAGTTCGGAAGTAGACATTGATCATAACGGAGAACTACCACCTCATATAAAAGCAATATTCGATGAAATGGAAACTGAAAATATCAAAAATAAGAAAAATAGAGCTCCTCCTACGGTAATTGAAGATGAACAAGGAAAAAAAATTATAAATAATAGACATAACAGTAAAGGTTTCAGTTTTAGTGTCAGTGATCCAGTTGTCAGACTAAATGAAAACAGACCAGGTGGTTCTGGTACTAAATTTGGCCGTGTTAGAAGTAAAAAAGAAAGCAAAGAAAACCCTTCAGAAGTAGCAATTGATCATACTGTAGATCTTGAATCTCTTATAAATGCAGTCTTTGATGATGTAGAAACTGACGAAATAGGGAAAGGAAAATTTGGGACTCCTTTTACGGTTATTAAAGACAATGAAGGAAAAAGTTCTGTCAATAATAGACAAAAACGGTTCAGGTTTTAGCTTCGTGTTAGTGGTCCACCTTAAATTAAAGGAAAACAGGGGAAGGGGGTCTGTGATTAAATTTGGTAATGTTGCAAGTAAAAAAGAAAGCAAAGAAAACCCTTCAGCAGAAAAGGTGGATCACACTGTAGATCTAGAATCTCTTATAAATGAAGTCTTTGGTGATGTGAAAACTAACAAAATTGAAAATGGAAAAAAAAATTACTGCTCCTTCTAGTTTTATTGAAGACAATAAAGAAAAAGGTTCTGCAACTATTAGACAAAACGGTTCTATAAGATTGGAGAAAAAGAGAGGAAGTGGGTCTGTTATTAAATTTGGTAATGTTGCAAGTAAAAAAGAAAGCAAAGAAAACCCTTCAGAAGTAGCAATTGATCATACTGTAGATCTTGAATCTCTTATAAATGCAGTCTTTGATGATGTAGAAACTGACGAAATAGGGAAAGGAAAATTTGGGAGTCCTACGGTTATTAAAGACAATGAAGGAAAAACTTTTGCAAATAATAGACAAAACGGTATAGGTTTTAGCTTCGATGTTAGTGGTCCACCTATAAGAGTGGAGGAAAACAGGGGAAGGGGGTCTGTTTTTAAATTTGGTGATGTTGCAAGTAAGACAGAAAGAAGAAAAAACAGTTCAAAAGGAGTGATGGATCACACTGTAGATCTTGAATCTCTTATAAATGAAGTCTTTGGTGATGTGAAAACTAACAAAATTGAAAATGGAAAAATTACTGCTCCATCTAGTTTTATTGAAGACAATAAAGAAAAAGTTTCTGCAACTATTAGACAAAACGATTCTATAAGATTGGAGAAAAACAGAGGAAGTGGGTCTGTTATTAAATTTGGTGATGTTGCAAGTAATGCAGAAAGCAAAACCAAAAGTTCAGAAGTAGCGATGGATCATATTGTAGATCTTGAATCTCTTATAAATGCAGTCTTTGATCATGTGGAAACTGACGAAATAAGAAATGGAAAAAAAAATTGGGACTCCATCTACTTTCAACGGTACAGGATTTAGCTTCGGTGTCGGTGATTCCCTTGTAGGATTGCAGGAAAACAGAGGAAGAGGTTCTGTAATTAAATTTGATGATGTTGCAGGTAAAAAAGAAATCAAAGAAATCAGTTCGGAAGTAGACATTGATCATAACGGAGAACTACCACCTCATATAAAAGCAATATTCGATGAAATGGAAACTGGAAATATCAAAAATAAGAAAAATAGAGCTCCTCCTACGGTAATTGAAGATGAACAAGGAAAAAAAATTATAAATAATAGACGTAACAGTAAAGGTTTCAGTTTTAGTGTCAGTGATCCAGTTGTCAGACTAAATGAAAACAGACCAGGTGGTTCTGGTACTAAATTTGGCCGTGTTAGAAGTAAAAAAGAAAGCAAAGAAAACCCTTCAGAAGTAGCAATTGATCATACTGTAGATCTTGAATCTCTTATAAATGCAGTCTTTGATGATGTAGAAACTGACGAAATAGGAAAAGGAAAATTTGGGACTCCTTCTACGGTTATTAAAGACAATGAAGGAAAAAGTTCTGTCAATAATAGACAAAACAATTCAGGTTTTATTTTCGGTGTTAGTGGTCCACCTTTAAAATTAAAGGAAGACAGAGGAGGTGGTTCTGTGATTAAATTTGGTAATGTTGCAAGTAAAAAAGAAAGCAAAGAAAACCCTTCAGCAGAAAAGGTGGATCACCCTGTAGATCTAGAATCTGTTATAAATAAAGTCTTTGGTGATGTGAAAACTAACAAAATTGAAAATGGAAAAATTACTGCTCCTTCTAGTTTTATTGAAGACAATAAAGAAAAACGTTCTGCAACTATTAGACAAAACGGTTCTATAAGATTAAAGAAAAAGAGAGGAAGTGGGTCTGTTATTAAATTTGGTAATGTTGCAAGTAAAAAAGAAAGCAAAGAAAACCCTTCAGAAGTAGCAATTGATCATACTGTAGATCTTGAATCTCTTATAAATGCAGTCTTTGATGATGTAGAAACTGACGAAATAGGGAAAGGAAAATTTGGGAGTCCTACGGTTATTAAAGACAATGAAGGAAAAACTTTTGCAAATAATAGACAAAAACGGTATAGGTTTTAGCTTCGATGTTAGTGGTCCACCTATAAGAGTGGAGGAAAACAGGGGAAGGGGGTCTGTTTTTAAATTTGGTGATGTTGCAAGTAAGACAGAAAGAAGAAAAAACAGTTCAAAAGGAGTGATGGATCACACTGTAGATCTAGAATCTCTTATAAATGAAGTCTTTGGTGATGTTAAAACTAACAAAATTGAAAATGGAAAAATTACTGCTCCATCTAGTTTTATTGAAGACAATAAAGAAAAAGTTTCTGCAACTATTAGACAAAACGATTCTATAAGATTGGAGAAAAACAGAGGAAGTGGGTCTGTTATTAAATTTGGTGATGTTGCAAGTAATGCAGAAAGCAAAACCAAAAGTTCAGAAGTAGCGATGGATCATATTGTAGATCTTGAATCTCTTATAAATGCAGTCTTTGATCATGTGGAAACTGACGAAATAAGAAATGAAAAAATTGGGACTCCATCTACTTTCAAAGGTACAGGATTTAGCTTCGGTGTCGGTGATTCCCTTGTAGGATTGCAGAAAAACAGAGGAAGAGGTTCTGTAATTAAATTTGATGATGTTGCAGGTAAAAAAGAAATCAAAGAAATCAGTTCGGAAGTAGACATTGATCATAACGGAGAACTACCACCTCATATAAAAGCAATATTCGATGAAATGGAAACTGAAAATATCAAAAATAAGAAAAATAGAGCTCCTCCTACGGTAATTGAAGATGAACAAGGAAAAAAAAAAATTATAAATAATAGACATAACAGTAAAGGTTTCAGTTTTAGTGTCAGTGATCCAGTTGTCAGACTAAATGAAAACAGACCAGGTGGTTCTGGTACTAAATTTGGCCGTGTTAGAAGTAAAAAAGAAAGCAAAGCAAAAAACCCTTCAGAAGTAGCAATTGATCATACTGTAGATCTTGAATCTCTTATAAATGCAGTCTTTGATGATGTAGAAACTGACGAAATAGGGAAAGGAAAATTTGGGACTCCTACGGTTATTAAAGACGATGAAGGAAAAAGTTCTGCAAATCATAGAAAAAACGGTATAGGTTTTAGCTTCGATGTTAGTGGTCCACCTGTAAGAGTGGAGGAAAACAGGGGAAGGGGGTCTGTGATTAAATTTGGTAATGTTGCAAGTAAAAAAGAAAGCAAAGAAAACCCTTCAGCAGAAAAGGTGGATCACACTGTAGATCTAGGAAGTCTTTGGTGATGTGAAAACTAACAAAATTGAAAATGGAAAAATTACTGCTCCTTCTAGTTTTATTGAAGACAATAAAGAAAAACGTTCTGCAACTATTAGACAAAACGGTTCTATAAGATTGGAGAAAAACAGAGGAAGTGGGTCTGTTTATAAATTCGGTGATGTTGCAAGTAAGACAGAAAGCAAAACCAAAAGTTCAGAAGTAGCGATGGATCACACTGTAGATCTTGAATCTCTTATAAATGCAGTCTTTGATGATGTGGAAACTGACGAAAAAAGAAATGGAAAAATTGGGACTCCTTCTACTTTCAACGGTACAGGATTTAGCTTCGGTGTCGGTGATTCCCTTGTAGGATTGCAGGAAAACAGAGGAAGAGGTTCTGTAATTAAATTTGATGATGTTGCAGGTAAAAAAGAAAGCAAAGAAATCAGTTCGGAAGTAGACATTGATCATAACGAGAACTACCACCTCATATAAAAGCAATATTCGATGAAATGGAAACTGAAAATATCAGAAATAAGAAAAATAGAGCTCCTCCTACGGTAATTGAAGATAAACAAGGAAAAAAAATCATAAATAATAAACATAATAGTGAAGGTTTCAGTTTTAGTGTCAGTGATCCAGTTGTCAGACTAAATGAAAACAGACCAGGTGGTTCTGGTATTAAATTTGGCCGTGTTAGAAGTAATAAAGAAAGCAATGACATCAGTTCGGAAGTAGCCATTGATCATAATGGAGAACTACCACCTTATATGAAAGCAATTTTCCATGGAATGGAAAATGAAAATATCGGAAATAAGAAAAATAGAGCTCCTTCTACGTCTATTGAAGGTGAACAAGGAAAAAGTTCTATAAATAATAGACGTAACAGTAAAGGTTTCAGTTTTAGTGTCAGTGATCCAGTAATAAGACTGAATGAAAACAGACAAGGTGGCTCTGGAAATATATTTGCCCGTGTTGGAAGAAATAAAGAAAGCAATGAAATCAGTTCAGAAGTAGCAATTGATCATACTGGGGATGTAGAACCTCCTTTTAAAGCAATATTCGATAACATGGAAACTGACGGAATAGTAAATGGAAAAATTGTGAATCCTTCTAAGGTTATTGAAGATCATCAAGGAGAACGTCCTGTAGATTTTAGAAAAAACAGCGGAGGTTTTAGTTTTGGTTACAGTAGTATGGGTGATCCAGCTGTAAGGTTAAAGGGAAACGGAGAAGGCGATTCTGGAATTAAATTCGGGGTTTTTGGAAGTAATAAGAACAGCAATGGAATTGGTTCAGAATTAACCATTCCTCAAGGAAGAGACTTGTGAAATAGGAGAGGTTATGGAGGTAGAAGTAGGGGGGAAATCATAAGAGGAAACAATAGAAACAGTCTTCATATAAAGTGAGCAAGAATGTTTTGGAACCTTGAAAGGGGGTTAGTAGTTTTTAAAAACAAATTATTGTATTATGACTGTTTTTCGAAGTTGGTTCAATCTGTTTTAGAGTTTAAAAATGTCTGTAGAGGAATTTTGAATTTATTCATTAGCCTTACAAATCATATCATGTGGAATTAAACAGCTCTTTAATTAAAATCTTTTGGGGTTCTACAGTTGAATTAAACAACTTAAATAAATCCTTTTGAAACCAGTAAATGTATTTTAATAACAGATACCAAGATGCATCTTATCACAAAATGAAAAGTAATTAATAGCTGTATTTCATCTTAATCAAAAAAAAAAAGACTAAAATGGTATTTGAGTTGGAATGATATTTTATAACAATAGAAAACTTTTATAATTAACAATGTATAAAACTCAAAAAGTACTGAATAAAAAAGAATTGTTCTTCAGTAATATTTCTCTCATCATAAGTATTGTTCTATATCATTATAATTATTGTAAGGTTGATTTTATTTCACAAATACAAACTGTAATGAAATAAATATTTGTTTTTGTTGCTTTTTCTTTTTCTTTTCTAATTGCCCTTCTCCAATAGACCATTCCAAGAGCTAATATTCTTTGGCATTGTTTATCGTTAATGACCCGTCACCAAAGAGTCCACAATCGACACGATTACAGCTTTATATATTCGACTCCTTGTGTCTACAATTTAATTCAGTGACGCTATGATTTATAAATACTTCGCTATATTCATTTTAAATTCTTGAGTGTTTATAATCGATTAATGAGAACAATAGAATCAGCAATTTACATTTTAACATATTTTGCATGCACTATAGTTCGTGAGATGTTTACGCCCGCAGCTTAATTAGGTGGACAGAAATGTTTAATAAGTCTACGAAAAACTAAATAAGTACATTTGAAAAAGGTGAAATTCATTTTAAAGTCCAACAACAAACTTTCTTTTAGTAGCTTCTAAAAACTTCTACAAAAAGCAGATACTCCAGCAAAAAAAAATTGCTTCCACAGCTAATTTCTTCACTCTGAAGCTTTTAAACATTCTTGATGAAATGGGTAGGTAGATTTACAATAGATATTGCCTTCACATTTTACAGAAACAATCAGGTAAATGGCAGGAAAAATAAATATATAAAATACATATGAGTAAATTTCTCGATTTTTAACTGGCATGTGCAACAAGCGTGTTTTTACACACAACGTAGGTACTTCAAAATTAATTTACTGTATAAACATATTATAAAACGTTTTGTCTAAAATGAGAATTTAGGGCTTGAAATGTAACCCTCTAAGGTCATTTTACACCAAAATAATATAAATACAACTATTTCTTTTCTAGAAAGACTGTTAATTAAATATAAAAAGTACTGATTGAATATATTATATATTATATATTATAGAATATATTATATATAATATATACCTTATAAAATAAGGTACAAGAACTAGGCCGTGTTTGTTTGAAACGAGAGAAATTTTCGGCTAACGCCGTTTAAATGAACGTTTTCCATATTTTGCACAATCCTCATTGCTTACTTGTATTTTTAAATTACATGGAAATAAAAGGAAGTAAATAGACAGATAAATCATACAAGGATTAAAAAATTTCACTTGCTAAAACCAAAATTTATTGAAAAGCCAAAACATATTTATTTAACTAAGTATATAATTTTGATGTATCTATTTTACAATATGCATGAGGATATAAAACGTAGAGCTCAAAAGGATAAAAAAAAAAAAAAAAAAAAAAAAAAAAAAAGTTCACTTAATAAATCCAAAATTTATTAAAACTCTAAAGCATATCTATGACCTATCCCCATACGAGACTAAAACGGCAGAAAACTGCTCGTCGTTTTCGACTTCTTCAACATTTACTAGACAAACGTTCAAACCTTCCGATTTAATACAAAAGACTCATTTACATGACAGTTATCAGACCTATTTGGACATATGGAGTTGAGCTTTGGGGCTCAACTAAACCTTCTAATTCTTCACGTATCCAATCCTTACAATCCAAAAACCTTGCGAAAAATCCTTAATGCTCCTTACTTTGTCACAAACAAACTTCATAAAGATTCATTCAGGTCATTCATCCATAAAGATCTTCATGTCCCATATGTTTCTGATTTAGCCCAAACCAGATACCTATCCTTTCATAGTAAACTCCATAACCACACAAATCCACTAGTCCTTTAACTTGCTTCCCATTCTATTCCCGATAACCCTCCGAGGCGTCTGAAAAGAAGATGGCCTAGAGACCTTCTAGTGTAAAGTTTTTTTTTTTTTTTTTTTTTTTTAGGGCTACTGATGAGTAGTTCTCTTCAAGTTTCGCATGTTATTGTAATCATAATCAACTCATTTACTAGATGTATATATTTTATACAGTTGTAAATTTCAATAAATGGATATATAAAAAAAAAAAAAAATATCTATGACCTAAAGATCAGCTTGATCTTCACCTTATTTAGAATAGTATAGAAAAAACTATACGCAAAACTGTAAATCTCACAAAAACTTGCAAATTTAATTTGCTTCCGAATGATATGTTGAAAGTAATGATTCTGTTTCGATCTAATGGAGCAATTTACTTTTAAAACCGAAAAAACGTGGTTTTCTCATTTGGCATACGAAACAGTTACTCGTGTAAATAAATCATTATGATAATCCCTTAATGGAAAAAAGGATTTTAAACTTAATAAACTCTACATTAGAATAGAAAGCAAAGAAAAAAAATATTATTGAATGAAAAATAACGGAAAACTGGCAATAAAGCGATACCAGATCAAAGGATCTTATGTTATTACATTTATTTATTAAGTATTTTTTTTTATTTAGTATTAGATTTATTTTATTAGATTTTCAATGTAAAGTTTAAAACCCAATAATAATGAACATATGACTCAATTTTGCAGTTAGGTTCTGAATGCAGGTTGTGTTGAAGAATACTACTTTTTGAGGTGAATTTTATGGGCAGATGAGTCTGTTTTTACAAGGGAAGGCATTTCTACCTATCCATGTGTATCGTTGGTTTATACTTGTATTGCTGTCGAATAGAGTTGAAAAATCATAGTTTGACCAACAGATTGAATGATGAGAATTACTAATATTTGTTAAAAAATTTCCTACCACGACTTCATATTAATATTCCTCCTGAAGTTCCTCATAATATGATTTTCCAACACCATGGTGCTTCTCTACATTATTCGAAAGAGTGCATGT
The DNA here is from genome assembly GCA_003667255.2 of Euschistus heros. Lineage (NCBI taxonomy): Eukaryota > Metazoa > Arthropoda > Insecta > Hemiptera > Pentatomidae > Euschistus > Euschistus heros. The sequence goes on from RCWM02000127.1 coordinate 72,527, forward strand.
ACTCTGCTCTTATAGGATATTAATTGCTAATTCTGATAATGTGGCCAAAGTTTGAAAAATATTTAAACACAATGGAGATGTTGCGGCTGTTATGGTAAAAAACGAGATTTTCACGAAAAAATCTTTGATTTATCGTATATCTGCAACAGATTGGAATTGAATGGTGAGGTCTGCGGCGTTTTTCTACATTTTGATCTAGTTTCAACCAATTTAAAATAGTTACCTAATAAAATTGATTCAAGTAATGGAAAATTCATAATGTGAAACGTATTTAATGCAGCTTTTGTTACTGCCCACTTCAGTGCCAACAGAGCGACTATTTCCAGAACCATCTCACCCTTATCTTGGAATAAACTAAGTAGATGAATTTTGAGATAGTTAATTTTCATAAAAACCATTGATGACGATATGTGGGACTTATATTGTTTACTTCATAATATTGATATCAGACTAAATATATTTACCTACTGCCTTATGTTTTATTCATAATTTACTACTTATAAATTTTTAACAATTGTATTCCTATTTATGTTGTAAAATAAATTAAAGTAAAGACGTTGAATCAACCAATACTCCTCCCCTGCTTCCATCCTAAATACCTTTATATACTAAGAGAAAAAACATTAAATCAATGTTGAAAGTAATGTTGTTAAGTTCTGGTATATTTTCACAAATTCTGGAAGTAGAAATAACAAAATATCGGACTTCTGATATGTTTTCACACATTTTTTTTTTTAAGTTATTAAAAAATACACTCAACTGTTTACCTTAAGGCAACAAGTAATAAAGATGACAACAAATCCATTCATAGAATGAAAATTTCTCACATTAGAGTCGACATATCAATATATACAAAACTAAATTCATTTTAGACAAATTTGGTAGAGCAGTTAGCTAAATAAGCTAAAAGGAGACAGTAAAAAGGAATATCATTATAGCCTGATTGGAATATTCAAAATGACATTTTATTATAATGACGTTTATCGATATTCAACGCTTTAAATATGGTCGACATAGAATATCGATATTTTTCTTACGAGACCCACCCCTACATTAAATTATTTCCAATAATAAGGAACAGAGAAATATTTTATAAACTGGTGAATTCATGGTGGTTGAGAATATTAATATTGTTTTAGGATATATAACTTTATACCTGAAAATAGTTTAAATTAATGTTATAAGCGCCAGATATGAAATCTGTCAAATTGAAACTAGAATGATCTGAAAGACTAAAGAGACAAGAAACTGCTCGTCATTACAGACTGCTTCAACATTTACTAGGCAAACGATCAAACCTCCCAATTCATTACAAAAGACTTATTTACATGACTGTTATCAAACATATTTGGACGTACGGAGTTGAGCTTTGGGGCTCTACCATCCAATTCATCTCGTATCCAATCCTTACAATCCAAAATCCTTCGAAAAATCCTAAATGCCCCTTACTTTGTCACCAATAAGCTTATCCATAAAGACCATAATGTTCCATATGTTGCTGAGTTAGCCCAAACCAGATGCCTATCCTTTCATAGTAAGCACCATAACCACTCAAACCCATTAGTTTCTCAACTTGCTTCCCATTCCATTCCCGATAATCCTCCGAAGCGTCTAAAAAAAAGGTGGCATAGAGATCTTCTAGTGTAGAATTTCAATGAAGTGCTACTGATGAGTAGTTCTTTTCAAGTTATTACCTGTCATTGTAATCGTTATCAGCTCATTTACGGTACATATTTGTATAGTTGTAAATTTCAATGAATCGATATATATGTAAGTTATTTATCAATAATTGTAGGATTGATAAATAATTAGACTGGCTTGCTATTGATGCTTGTAATACAACTGAAAATAACACAACAATATTAACAACACAATACAATATTAACAACTGTTCATAACATCATACAAGAGTTTAACTCACTAGAGAATTTAACTGACCTGAATCAATTCAATGCCAGGATTTATGAAAGTAATAATAATTCACCAGGAGCACTAACAATCGTACAAAATGAAAACATTCACAGAACACAAAGGTAGACTGAGTGGAGGACATTCAGAGCAGGTTATGAATGCTCCATGAAACCTGCGACTCCTAACGGCAGCAGAGAGAACAAGTTTGGAACAGACATATCGTTTCAAACTTACATCCCCCCCCCCCCCCCTTTCAGGAAGAAAATGGAAAGGAAATGTAAGGAATTAGCTTACTTCTATGAAAAATGTTTATATCTTTCTTCTGCTTTCCAATATCAATTTCAATTCAATTTCAAATATGTTATTGGATATCTTTTTTGTTATTTTATAGGGGCCCATACGAATAGGGTCTAATTTTTTCCTATTCAATTTATTGCCACTCCTGACATAAACGAGGTCGTTCTCTTCATAATCGACATCCCTTGTTCGGTTATCATAATAAAATTTGTTTACCTTATGTAGTTTTTGGGAGTTTTCAAAAGCCAATTTTCTATTTATTTCCAAATTATCTATGTTGTTTTTATTTAATTCTTTTGGTAAAATTGAATTTTCGGTTCCTGATAGCAAATAACTTGGAGAAAAGCCTGTGGAACTATGAACTGTGTTATTATATTCGTCCACACATTGATTAGCAATTGTGACCCATGATACATTTTTATTTTCATATGTTTTGTATCTAATCCTATTGATTAGAGTTGGATTGGTACGCTTGGATACGCTTGATTCTGTCCATTGGAAAATGCGCAATCAACTGCAGTAAATACTAACCGTATATTTTTTTCTTTTAAATAGTTTTTAAATACTTTTGAATTTAAACCTGGGTATTGGTCTGTCAACAATGTACCAATTTTGCCTCTCTTTTCAATTGTGTTAACTAAACTGATAAAGTCCTTTGCAACTCTAGTTTTTGATGTAGAAATGAATGCAAAGCGAGTAAAGTGATCAACAATTAAATGTAAATATTTTTGTGTAGAATTATTTCCAGAGAATCTACCAATTGTATCAAGCGAGATTATTTCCAATGGACATTCGGCAGGACCTAGTTGAGAAAGAGGAGCTCTAAAACTTCCAAACCTAATTTTGTTTCTAATACATGTTTCGCAACTTCTACAAATCATTTTTATATGTTTGTGCACATTCTTGAAATAAAAGGTGGGTACGATCATTAATGGCATTTGTTTTACACCTATATGACCGTAATCAATGTGCAATTTATTCAAAATAGATATACCATACGATTCAGGAAGCCAATTTTTTTTCTTTTTATTAAGGGTTTCATAAATTATATTGTTTTCTTTGCTGCAATATTTATCCCAAGTTAATTGTTTTTGAACTGACAAGATGTCATCATTGAAATGAGATTCACTATTTTTATCTTTGATTCACATTCATTATATTTTTCTGAAAGCACTGGATTCCTCGATAGACAATCAGCCTCTGAGTTATTTATACCGGGATTATATATAATTTCAAATTCAAATTGAGATATGTAATTTAACATATGCAAAAGATCAACATCACTGCAATTTTTTATATTGAAGTTATGTAAAGGTTTGTGGTCTGTAAATATAGTGAATTTCTTGCCTATCAAATAATATTGCCAATAAAATATGGCTTCTTTGATTGCCAAGCATTCAATAAAGATGGCTCTTTTGGTTTTTTGAGAGATTGTTAATTTCTTAGAAAAATAGAATACAGGCTTTAAGATATCATTTTCTTGAGGTTGTTTTAATATCGCGCCAACCCCTTCTATGCTTGCATCAGTGAAAATATAAACTGGCTTGTTGAAATCAAAAATTGCTAGTATTGGTTGGTTACATAAGTGGTTTTTTATAGTATCAAAACTATTTTGACATTTTGTCGTCCATTCAAAAGGTACATTTTCCTTAAAAGATTATGAAGAGGATCTAAAGTTATGGAACACTTAGGAATATATTTAGCATAGAAATTTGTTTTTCCCAAAAATTGTCTAATTTGTTTTTTTGTTTGGGGAAGCGGAAACTTTTTTATAGCTATCAAATTATCATTTATTGGTTTAATCGTGTTGTTTGAGATTAGATGACCTTAATATTCTATTTCTTTTTTCGTAAAGCTACATTTATTCGAGTTTAATTTCAAATTATGATTTTGTAACACCTGCAAAGTTTGTTTTATATGTTGAATATGATCTTCGTAGGATTCAGAATAAATTAATATATCATCGATGTAGTTTATAGCAAAATTATCAAGATTATCGTTCCTGAGTATATTAGAAAGAATCCTTTGAAAAATGGCTGGGGCTGATTTTAAGCCAAACGGAAGGCAACACCATTGCCAGTGACCATGATGTGTTACAAAAGCTGTTTTGTATCTATCTTTCTTTCTCAACGAAATTGACCAAAATGCGCTATTAATATCTAGCTTCGAGAAATAAATACATTTCCCTACTTTGGCTACTAAATTTTCTATCCTGAGAAAAGGGTATCCTTCCGGCACCACAATATTATTTAACCCTGTATAATCAATACATAACCGGGATTTTTTGTTTTCATCTTTCTTATAAACAAGGGTTACTGGTGCAGCATATGGACTATATGATTCCTCAATTAAGCCTACTATAAGTAAACTCTTTATCTGAGATTCAATTTCCAGTTTATCTGGAATCGAGCATCTCTATGGTTTTCGAGCTATATATCTATTTTCAGTAAGTTTGATCTTTGCTTCGAAATTGTTTACTGTTCCTACATCAAACTTTTCTTTTGCAAAAACGTTATTAAATTTGATAAGTATGTTTTCTAATACCTCTTGCTTAGATTCAAGACAATCTAAACTTTTAGTTTGGTGAAACACAGAAAGGTTTTTATTATTTTCATCAGTATTTTGTGAAATTTCAAGATTGTGATTTTGGTATAGTTTAAAAGATTTAATATAATCCAAGCCCAACAACAAATCAGCCAAAAAACAATCATTTTCCACCAATAAAAAAGGAAAATTCATTGTAACGTTAAATATTTTTAAGTTTAACCATACAGTACCCTTTGAATTAATAATTCCGCCCAGCGTATCAAACGTTGCCATCCCACTTGTTAAATTCTTTATCTTTAGTTGTGAATAGAACCGAGAATTAATTAAGGAGACATTTGCTCCTGAATCAAATAAAGCAACTGCCTCTCTATTGTCGGCTAAAACGGTTATTTTAATAAGTGGGATGGTTGCTGGTTTTCCGAATGAAAAACAACTGGTTTATAGCTTATTTTATTTTCACTTTGAGAACGGGTATTAGGTGTATTGACATATCTCCTGTTTTCGTATTTGTTTTGAAACTCTTTGTTATGATTAATAGGTGAAGGTGTACTGACATGTCTCCTTTTTTCGAGTTTATTTTGAAAATCTTTGTTATAATTTGTTGGTTGGAACTGTCTCAATTTTGACATTAAAATTTCAATCCTTGTGCTTTCACTTTTACTTAGATATGAGAACAAATATTTTGGCAGACCAATAATTATGAAATTTATTTGAGATTCTATACTTAAACTGTTATCAACATTTAATCATAGGTTTCTCTTTTTTAACGCATAATATAAGAAAGGGCCATTTATCCAGCGAAAAGAATAAGCTTAACGCTTTATATCGCCCCAAGTGGACTCACCGAAAGTCTGAGTGAAAAAATGCTCTTCGTTTGCGCTCCATGTAACCTGCGACTCCTAACGGCAGCAGAGAGAACAAGTTTGGAACAGACATATCGTTTCAAACTTACATATATGTATATAAAAGTTTAACCTGATTATGATTTTTTTTTTTTTTTTTTTTTTTTTTTTTTTTTTTTTTTTTTTTTTTTTTTTTTTTTTTTTTTTTTTTTTTTTTTTTTTTTTTTTATAATGAAAGGTGTTTTTTGGCATTTAAAGAGTTCGAAATGGAAACTATATTCAAAATTGAGAAATCCACAATTTCTAATCTATTAAGCATTGATTTAACAAAAAAATAAAAATAAAATAAAAAGCCTGTACCATTAAAACCCTTGAAGCCTCTAGGGTTCTGTTGGGGGGGGGGGATGGGGGCATTTTACAACTAAAAAACAATCACCATCCCAGGCGAGCGCTTGTTAAACTGATCAGTTTAACACACAAAAAAATAAAATAAAATAAAATAAATAAAAAAATAATAATGATAGAATGTAAAATAAAAGGAATTATATATTTTCTGAATATATAAATATATACATAAAGAAAAAAATACGGTGAGGAAAAATAATTTTAAAAAACCTAGCCTAATTTTAAAAATAAGAGAACAATTTTAATTAACAATTACGGTGTCTTATTTGGTATATATGGACCAATGAAAAGATGCCCAGCGTTAGTGGGACGAAAATGGATCCTCATTGTGTCCGGCAGAGTATGGAATGGAAACATCCAAATTCGCCGTGGAAAAAATTCAAAACCCAACCGTCCGCAGGAAAAAGCTTGGTCCGGAAAAAAAAAAAAAAAAAAAAAAAAAAAAAAAAAAAAAAAAAAAAAAAAAAAAAAAAAAAAAAAAAAAAAAAAAAAAAAAAAAAAGATAAGGATAAAGGAACCCTTTATTATGTGTGATCTTCAACCTTTGTTAAGAGCAAGCTCTACGGGCTATCAAGACGAAACCCATACAGTAGATTAGCGCAACACTTGGCAAATGCTCATGACGTTCTGATTACAGCGAAGACTAAAGCTGCGAGGATTTTTTCCTAAGGAGGAGTTTTTCAAGAACTGAAAGGAGCTTGTAAAAAAACGCGGTTTGCAAATAAACGAAGCGAAAATAAATATGTGTTAACTTCGAGAACCCAGCCACAAGAGAATCCAGTTCAGGGCGTACAACTTCCCAGCGAGTAAAGAATTTAAACACTTAGGGCTTAGCTTGAAACAAATAATATTGATGTTATCAACAACAGGCAACAGATGCCTGTACGCAGTTCAAAAAGTTCTCAGCTTTAAACATTTGTCGCGTAAGGTTAAAATAACAGCTTATGAAACCATTATTTGACTCGTCGTTACATACGCGAGTGAAACATACGTGCTTAAAAAAGAAGTGAAAAGCTACTCGTTGTTTGGGAGAGGAAAATATTTAGAAAGATATTTGGCCAAAAGTGTTTAAATTGCGAATGGAGGATAAGAAAAAATGAAGAACTAATGGCATGGTATGGAGAGCCACATGTTGTCGCCCAAATAAAGAAGGCAAGATTAAAGTGGCTGGGACACGTGGAGAGGATGCTTGCTGATAGATTACCTAAAAAATTACAAAATGAAAAGCCAGAAGGTAATTACTGAGTCTTGGTTCAAGTTACGTAAAGAGTAAAATTTAAAATACATGACAGACGTCTTCACATCCAACTTTCATCCAAATCCGTGATGGCAGGGGTAAAAGAGGATAAACAAATCGCCTGCTGGTGGGTGAAGATCTTGTTAGTTCGTGTCTGGTTCAGACTGCCCTTTGCTACTGTCGCCAATTACGCACATATGTTTTATTTTGACGTGAATACGTCTTTAACTTTGCTACCATATGGGGGCAATCCAAAAAATCTAATGATAAATTTGGGAGACATAGTTTGGCGTTGTTGTTTTGAATCTATCCTCTACATCCAAAATTAAATTACACAACTGGATAGCTAAAGGATCAAAGAATTCATTACGATATGCGAGAACAGTGACGCATTGCGCGCGATTTTGCGGTTATTTTGCTGCTTATCGAGGTTTGAAGTCAGTATAGCTTTTGTCTCGGAGAAGCTACAGTGTTCGTTTAAGTTTTAAGCGTCAGCTTTCATCAAAACCTATCGATTGCATATAGAACATCAGTTTAAAATAGTGACAGTGAATATAGTAAGGTTTTAGAATAAAAAAATACGCACCGAAAAGCCAAAACCAAATAAAGAGATCGTATACGGTTGGAAAGGGCTTTTTAAGAACAATCGAATGGTAATAATAAAACACCATATGACCGAGTCAAGCAGTTCCGGGAACGTTAAAGTTCCTGATCAGCATCGCTTCATACTAACCACCGCCATTGTTGCACAATGCTTGGTCGAGCACTCTGAAGACATCTTTACCGATACAATTATCAACCGATCTAATTATTTTGGAAATCAACAAAACTTAAATCTAAAATTCCATGCCAGTGAATGTGCCTAGATTTGATCTGAGATCATATTGTAGTACTGCTAAGAACAGACAAATTGCAACTATATCATCGGTAGTGGTATCACCATCATCAAGTCGCAATTCCGGTGGAGTCACCATATATCGCAAACTCAATAGCTTTACTGATTGAGTTAACGTTGACATTTCGGATATTTATTTGAAAATAAAAGATGCAAAACCTGGTGATGTCTGTCTGGTAAGCGTAAAGGCCAATGGCATCTTCAAATTCGTACTCGGTTGTGTGCATATCCACCCGGGCAAAGCGTTAGCTGAAATAAAACTCTTTATGCTACGATCGTTGTTAAAATATGCAATAAACATCGCTAAAATTATACCCAATTACAAGTTATTTTTTCGTGACCAACGGTTATTCAAAGAGTTGATATGGTCAGCAATCACTCTCAAGCACCAGGTTTTCTCTAGTTAAGTGTACCCACTTTATATAGGCTGGTGTGCCCCAAGAAGATTTCCAGACCCCAAAGTCGATCCACGGTTGAAAAAACGGAAATTAAATTATCTGCCTCCTGCCGGTCTCGATCTCGGGCCCCGGAGAATGGTAGTCTAGTTCCTTACTGTCTGAGTTATCCCGTTCCTTCGTATGGATTGCAGAAGTCAGAAGATATTTCAGTAAATATATTTTTGTGTATATTTTTCCAGATTAATTAAAATATCACCTTAACTATAAGTTTGACAAAAAATGGCATTACTTTTCTTTCAAAATAAAGTAAATTATCTAAATTATTTGAAATCAAATTATAACATTTTTCTCTAATTCTTTATCAAGATATAGCTTTTTAGATAGAATTTTTAATAAATTTGAATAAAGAATACACGTTTTTAGATAATCCTTAGGAAGCAAGTAAATGATTAATCTGATTAATTAGAGCAACACCAACAGAGCTAGAGCCCCGACATGACATAACAGCCCCAACCCTTAAAACATGTAGTCAAAAAGTGACTAAATCAATTCAAACCAATATAAACGTTAAATCCTAGGGACAAATGTTATATATATTCTCAATAGTCCAGTCAATAAACATATTGTAGAGTGCATGGAATATGCGATAATTTTAGACTTCGTAGCATCGGTAGGAATAGTTGGAAGGTAAACATACTAAAAGTACCCGCCCCTGGTGGGGTGAGCTAACGGCGGGGGGAGGGGAGAAGTTTAATTTGTTTGGTCTTTCAATAATATCTCGAAAACGTTTGACTCTAGAAATATATGTTTCAAATAAACATAAGAGCTAATTACTCGTAAATTTATATACATACAGATTTATATACAGACAACTTTATAGAAAATTTAATTAGCTTTTATGTTTATTTGAAACATATTTTTCTAGAGTCAACGGTTTTCAAGATATTATTAAAGAACCAAAACAATGGAACTTCTCCCCTCTCCCCCACCGTTAGCTCACCCCCCAGGGGCGGGGACTTTAAGTATTTTTACCTTCCAACTATTCCTAACGAAGCTATGAAGCCAAACATTATGGCATATTCCATGCACTCTACACCCCTCATTTCAGCACTCATTGACTCGACTACAATTAAATTCCTGATAACGAAAGTTTCGTCAAACTTTCGATCAGTATAAAAAGTAACTAAACTCTAGGTTTTCTGGACCGATGCATTAAACTACGTAAAAAAACTATTGACCCTAGCCAAAGTATCCTAATATCCTAATGCTATTGAAGCATCTAGTCATTTGGACAAATATTGTATTATTAGGATTGATGAATTAAATGCCACTTCTATTATTTTATTTGAAAACTAGTTTTGAATGCTAAACATTCATCTTCAGTTCTTCGAGGTAACTAAAACACTGAATTTGTTTTGTTTGTTTGTGAATTTAGTTAAATAAAATAATCTCAATAGAAGTGGCATTTAATTCATTAATCCTAATTGTATTGATCCTTCTATATCATCATGCGTACCTCAAGTAAATATTGTATTTGTAACTCAATGCCTAATGAGCTAGTTAGCAAAAATTCGACATATGTGAGGAGATAAGAAGATATAATTGAAAATCAGGCTTTTTGTTTCAACGTATTAAGGATGCCAAAAAGCTATTTACTCTATTAAAATATATCTTTGTACTTTCAGTTAAAAAAGTTTCAGTTGGACACAGTTTGACAAATCAATATTTAAGCTTATTAAAACTGTTAAAACATTCAAAGAATTAAGCTTTTATGGAGTCAATACAGGTATTAAAATCTGTCTCAAATAAGGGTAATAAACAATACGGATAGCAATGAATGCATTTATAAAATAAGTTATATAACAAAATAAATAAAAAAATAAAATAAAATCTGTAACTACACAATAAATAAAATAGAATAAAACAAAAATATAGTAATAAGAAAGAAACAAATAGAAAAATATAGTAATGAAGGGACAAGCCGGGTATAATAAATATCCCAGCGCTGTTTTCTCACTAATATCACTGGTATCAAAACCCAGTAGAGGCTGAGTGATAACGCTATATCATAGACGCTCAGGGATGGATGGAGAAACTGGTCATTTATCCTCATAAATTCATATTTAAAAAAATGATCTGCTATATTTGCCTGGTAGGTAAGTTATTGGGAGTGTGGAACAGGATGATGATTGTGCCAAAGGGTTTCTGAGGTGGAAACCGTCGTGATGGAATTTAAGAAAAATATTAAAAGGGTTTGCAAATAGGGGCGTAAGGTATATTAAGATCATTATGGACAGTTTATTTGTAGGCACGGAATGGAGTATTCACAATAGTTTTGTTACGAAGGTACACTCGTTGGTTTCCGATTCGTTCATTTACCGCCAAACATCAATCTGCGATATTTGTAGGGTATCGGAAGGTATTAATGGATCTGGATGAAATGAAAAGATAACAGTGACAGCATATGTTGCTAAAAAAAAGTTTCAGAAGTAGTAGGGATGTCTGCGTTGAGGATATAGATGTGAAACACCTACCTAAATGGGCGGACTTCAGAGAATTCCATTCCATAGCGAGCTTGATATAAATGGTTAGTGAAGTATCATAGAAGAAATATTAATAGCGATTGTGGTAAGTAAGTTTCATGCTTTGAAAGAAATATGCCATGTCATAAAAGCATGTGATATGTTTGCAGAGTTTGCTTTCAAATGGTGAGTATAGTATCCAATGTGAGGGAATATGGTTAGATTTAAAGATGGGAAGGATGCATTGGAATTCCTCAAATTTATTCAAAAGTATCAGGAGTAGCTGATCGATCGATATATGAAGGTTTATCGCTTTCAGGAAAAGGATAATTATCGAAAGATTCTATATCAAAGTAAAATTATTGTTTTCTTTGGAAGTAGTTGGGATTTGAGAGCTGAGGAGATTATAACTAGGAGATTTCTAGTATTTTAATTATTTTAAGAAATATTACACCTCAGAGGGATTTAGTTCAGGAGGTAAGGTAAACACGGAATTCTTCAAATTGTATTTTGTTAGATATATATGCTGGGCCAACACAATAAAATTTGAAGAATTCCATGCCTAACCAGTTCCTCTTCTCTTCCCTTCTAAAGTAATAAACCACTCTGAGGTTTAATGGCTTATAAAATAGTTTAAACTCCTGAAATCTCATGGATGTGATCTCCAACATCCAATGAAAACACTAACATTACTCTAATATGGAACCATTTTGTAATTATTTTTTTGGACTTGTAAATAATATTGTAAATTTGCGTCTTCAAACAAGAATAGTTTTTATATGTTCTAATGAAATCTTCGAGTTTAATATTGAGCGCGCTAATTACTGAGAAATAACTTAATGTGAGTGCGAATGGTAAATAAAATAAATTCATATCACTCGTTCAGCAACTTATATAAACATGGTTACAAAGCAAGTTCTTAACTCTCTTTACTCCTTTTTGATAATGAAATATACACATGTCCTTATAAATACATGAGTTGATTTATAGAATTGAAATGATGGATTAAAAAATGGTTATAAGTTCAAAAATGATACTTATTGTTAGCTTGGTGAACAATAAAAACGGATAGTAAATAATTAACGATGTTTGTACATACATGGATTAGACTATGTAATCACAATACACATTTTCCTAAACAAATTATTATTCTTCCTCATCTTACTTCTAGATAGACTTATAGTAAAATTTCTTTGAAAATGGCTAATAACAATTTGTCATTAAAAATTATTTGTATACCTAATAAATGCGATTATTTTTTAGAGAATTGAGGAACAAAATAAAAACAATAAAGTATTGAAATACGTAGTAGTATCAAAATATTGTTGACTATGTTTTTTAGTAGGTAACTTAAATATTCAAAACAAATAACTATCTAAAAACTTTTTTTATAATGTTCAAAAACATTTATTAGTTTAGTTTAGCAAATAAAAAATGAAATATAATTTAAAAAATGGACTAGTCAATAGTAATTACAATCACAATACCAGGGACTTTTCTAAACAGCTAATTGTTTCTTGCACCTCTTTTATGTCTCCTAAATCTGACAAATAATATGCATAATATTGCAGCCATATTGTGAGATACTCCCTTTTGGTACTGTCATAGGCATGGTTTAAATCCCTTTTAACAGTATGTGATTTTTAATAGTGAATTTGAACAGCGTTTCCTGCGTTTTTAAACCTAGATCTTGTCAGCCTTCTGCGTGGCAAGGAGCTGGATGGAATGGTATATAAAATTCTCACATAAAAGCATAATTTGGCATCCAAATTTTAATAGTAAAGAATGAGCCGGTAACTCAGATGAACAGGGGCTATTAAGAAACTCTTGGGGACAATTTACTGGATTATCAGTGGTTACAACTAAAGGCCCATAAATTATATTTTTACACACAATATCAAAAAGCAAAGGATCGACATTCTGATTTGGTAATAATTTTTCGGTAATTGTTCGGATCGACGACACCAACCCCTATACGCGCCGAGAATACCTTTTATCGATTCTAACCCTGTTCCGATTTATTTCGATGTTCTAGTCGCTGCTTTCAGAGGGGAAAGGTTATTCTCCTACATTTACTGAACTCTGAATCCCTGTTTAAAGTAATGTTAACTTCTGTTTAACTTCTAATATTTTTTTTTTTTTTTTTTTTTTAATCAATTTATTAAAATTTACAACTGTACAAGTATACATCAAGTAAATGTGTTTAAAAAAAAGTTTACTATAACATGCCTAAACTTGAGAAGAACTACTCATCAGTAGCACTTAAGTAAAAAAAAAATGAAAAACAAAATCTACACAAGAAGATCTCTGGGCCATCTTCTTTTCAGACGCCTCGGAGGATTATCGGGAATTGAGAGGGAAGCAAGTTGAGAAACTAGGGGATTTGAGTGATTATGGAGCTTACTATGAAAGGATTGGTAACTTCTAATATTAAAATGAGAAATAAGGAACAGGAGGAAGTGGAAATAAGAAAATATCGAAATATAAGACACTAAATCAATTTTGAATTAATATTAATTTTATCAACAATTAATATACTACTGAACCACCAGTAAAGTTAATTCCTGATAAAGTTTCTGTCAGAGAAGTGTAAATAACAAATTATAAATATAAAAAAGACAGAATCCTTAAGTATTTATTTGTCATAACTCCTATTTATTTAACATTTGTAGCTACATGTTTCGGAGACAATGTTCCATCATCAGGCTTCTAATTTTTTTTTAAAAAAACATTAATCTATAGCATTATACATATAGTTCTACAATTATAAAGTAATGTGTCATTTACCTCTTAATCTGTGATTATTTTCACACTGTCAATTCTCGATGTTATAAGCCATAATATAATATAAGACAGAATCCTTGTTGAAAGTTATGATGTTAATTTCTGCTATGTTTTCTCAAGGGAAGTGGAATTAAGAAAATATGAAAGCTATGATACACTTTCTCACATTTATTTTTAGATCGATATGTTTTATTGAATTAATTATACAATCTGCCTCACTTTAGGGCAATAAGTATTACGGATGACAAAGAATCCATTCACAAACTATGCATAATGAAATTTCATCACTTAAATTGATACAACAAATAAAAATTAATAAAACACCAAATCCATGTACAAATTAATGTTCTTAAGTTTTATAACACTTTTACACATTAGATAAAAGGAAATAAGAAAACATGAATTGATAAAACACATAATCCTATATGAAACTCATTTTGTTAACTTCTGTTTCACTTATTTACATTTAAGAAGACTAAATATCAATATAACAAACTAAACAACTGTAGAAACTGTAGAAGTGATTGTTTACATGTGAGGTTATAGGAAAGAACTATCGATACATTTAAACTCGAAGTGAAGCGTGAAGATGGAACTGATCGGTGTAGCGCTGGTCAAGCCAGTTTGGTGGCGGCTCGTAAGCCGACCGTTATCTTTTACTATTGTAAATTTTACTATTAATAAACATTCCTCGAAATATGAAAATGACGTACAGTTAAAATTTGATACAGATGGGTTCAGTAGTTTTATGTAAATTCTATCGCGGAATATTACTAAGCAACATATCAGTCGATTTTCAAACTTCTCTGGGATCCACATCTCGCACTACATATTTAAATCTTTTTTTGATAATTTAATTAAATATAAGTAAATTTCATTATCTATTTCAATCTCTATATGACACCGTACTTTTGTAACTTCTCATGTAGAATGACGCTCGCCTCTTATCAATCGACCGGTATTTCTTTTTTTTTAGTTTTTACTTTTTAGTAGTTATTTAAAACCAAACACATTTTATGAAGAATGAAATAAAAAAAAACAACAACTTTATTCTGAGACAAAATGCCCCATAACACACGTTCAGTGATACGGAACAATAGCCATGCTAACACACATTGAGTCAAATATATACATAGAACATAGGGAATTTAAGTCCAGAAAATAGTAAATACATTTGAAAATAAAACTTATGCTAACATAAGGAGGAAAATGACTATCGTGCTTTGAATAATTTAATTATTCATCTATATAAATAAAAATGAATCGCTAAATGTGTTGCTAAGCGTAAAACTCGAGAACGGCTAGACCAATTCGGCTAATTTTTTTTTAACATTTTTTTTTTTGGCACAAGGAAGGTTTTTATTTATCTATATAAATAAAAATGAATCGCTGAATGTGTTGTTAAGCGTAAAACTCGAGAAAGGCTCGACCAATTCGGGTAATTTTTTTTTAAACGTTTTTGTTTAGGCACAAGGAAGGTTTATATCTATCTATATAAATAAAAATGAATCGCAAATTGTGTTGCTAAGCGTAAAACTCGAGAACGGCTCGACCAATTCGGCTAATTTTTTTTTTAACGTTTCTATTAGGCACAAGGAAGGTTTTTATCTATCTATATAAATAAAAATGAATTGCTAAATGTGTTGC
Source organism: Euschistus heros (assembly GCA_003667255.2). Taxonomy (NCBI): domain Eukaryota; kingdom Metazoa; phylum Arthropoda; class Insecta; order Hemiptera; family Pentatomidae; genus Euschistus; species Euschistus heros. The sequence goes on from RCWM02000127.1 coordinate 88,012, forward strand.
TAAGCGTAAAACTCGCGAACGGCTTGACCAAATCGGCTAATGTTTTTAACGTTATGGTTAGGCACTAGGAAGGTTTTTATTTATCTATATAAATAAAAATGAATCGCCAAATGTGTTGCTAAGCGTAAAACCCGAGAACGGCTCGACCAATTCGGGTAATTTTTTTTTAAACGTTTTTGTTTAGGCACAAGGAAGGTTTATATCTATCTATATAAATAAAAATGAATCGCAAATTGTGTTGCTAAGCGTAAAACTCGAGAACGGCTCGACCAATTCGGCTAATTTTTTTTTTAACGTTTCTATTTAGGCACAAGGAAGGTTTTTATCTATCTATATAAATAAAAATGAATCGCTAAATGTGTTGCTAAGCGTAAAACTCGCGAACGGCTTGACCAAATCGGCTAATGTTTTTAACGTTATGGTTAGGCACTAGGAAGGTTTTTATTTATCTATATAAATAAAAATGAATCGCCAAATGTGTTGCTAAGCGTAAAACCCGAGAACGGCTCGACCAATTCGGCTATTTTTTTTCTAAACGTTTTTGTTTAGGCACAGTCAGTCGTTAAGTGTTTGCGGCGTCAATCTGCAAAACCCATGCTTCTCTCATGGACAGTTGTATGTTGCCTGCTCTCGCGTCGGAAAACTTACAGCTTTATTTATTTATGCGCCAAGTAATCAAACAAAAAATATCGTGTACCATAAGGCATTACAATAAAAATACCAGATTACACTACTAAAGTCTTGCAATGTACAAAATAGAAAACATATTTGTAAGTAATCGTTGTTTATTATGGAGACATAAATCTATAAATAAAGTGATCACTCTGAAATGTTTTATTACTGCGAAGGGACAATAACTTTTGACAGAACAAAGTCTGTCGGGGAGGAACTATTAACATAAAAAATCAATGTTGTGTTGTTTTAGAGAAAATAGGGCAGAACTACGTCTGCCGGGGCAGCTAGTTATAGAATAAATACATTAAATTAATTAAATACTTTAGACAAATACTGGTGTGTGTGTGTGTTTACGTAAACTGTTGAAACTATTGTGTTTTTGTCTGTTGTTTTCATTGCCTATTATTGTTATATTATTGATAAAACAAGTATTTGATTTAGTACCTTAATATCCTTAAAACCATTTTGATTTTATATCCATTTTGAACTGTGTATGAAGTCCATAAGTGACTTCATACACAGTTCAGCCAGTTTTCAGTGCTTCGCCGTAAACCTGTTTATTCAAAAGCTTTTGTTTAATTTAATTAGCTTAAGTTTAATATCATTCACTGTTCCTCCAGGAAGAAAATACTCGTAATGAATGAATCACAACTTGCTGAAAATAACCATAAAAGGTAACAATTTGGGCTCGGATTAATTCTAATAATTTTATTTATAATTGTTTGTATTATTCTTCCTTTTTTTTGTTTTTCCTACAGTCACACATTGGGACAAAATGGATAAAAAAACGGGGAAAACTCTTATTTCGGGGATGTTTATTCCTATCAAGATGCGGATGGTCATATTCGATTCAGAATGGAAGAATGCAATAGGTTTGTAACTAATTTGAAAAAATAATCATTTTATTCTTTAACAACATTTACAACGCATGTGCAGATATTGTAATTAAGTTTTAAAATTTAAATTTTAGTCTAATTTAACTTCATTTTGACTAAATGTTGGTTCCATTTTTCTATTTTCACATTTTTATATCGATTGTTTTAGAATAAACTGATTTAGAATGGCTCAGAATTATTCATTATTTACCTATATAATAGAAAGAATAATGGAACGGCAAACATTATCAATTAGAGTGCGTCGTTACTGATGGTAAGGTTCAGTCCAGTAATTTTTAGGTTCAGTCCTCATGTATGTTATGTAGGCATCTAGGAGCTTATAAAACACATTCTCGTTCGTGGCTGTACAGGAATATTTCCTTGTAAAGTGTATGTAGACGATAGTAAATATAGTCTTTGTTCATAACTGTATTTCCGGTATTACTTTAACCGAATCCCTGCTTTACAGAATCAACTTTTATCCTTAATTAAGTGATAAACCGTTTTTTTATTTGTTCCTTTAATGCTTGTTTTACTATGATAGTACTTTTGGTATTTGTACTGCTCTGGAATTCCATGTTATAGCCTAGGTGAAGAAGGATATAATGGGATTTATATACCATACATTTTATTCTAACATGAAGTAGAAAAATTCCCAACTTATATGCTTCTTCTTTGAGAAACTTAGGCTAAAGTCATGATATGTAAACGTATCCATAATAAAATAAACAAATTTTAATTTTTGTTTTTAATGAGGAAAACACACTTATTAATTGTTTAACTCCTTGAAGTTAGCAAAGCATCCGATACAAAAGAATACTTTTCGCAAATAAATACTAAACTTTATAATGATCCGTCACTAAAAATTACCTCATATACATCGAAATATTTTGTTTTAATAGTCTCTATAATGAGAATATCCATGTTTATACTCTTTGAGAAGAAAGTAGACTGCTAACTATTTAAATAAACATAGAGTTCACGAAGGTACTAATGCCAACTCTGTAAACAATCCTTTTTTTTTTTTTTATGCAGTTGTCATTAGTGGTCAATGAACTTTATAGGAATATTAAGTAGTAGTGTAAGCTTTATGAAAATGGTAATTTTTCACCGGAGCTCAGCGGGGCTTTTTTTGAAGAAACACGCATGTTCAAAACCTATGGTTACTTTTCCCCTCTCGCTCTATTATATTTTCTGATGTATGAAATATCATTGGACCAATATAATTTTTTCCACTATTCTTTGGTACTTGATCTACAAATCTGTCAAGTTTCATAGGTTTATCTATAAAAAATAATCCACAGTGACCCAAATTGTACCTCTATAGAAAAAGGCCATTTTTGATGGATTAATATTGTAAATATCTTACAAATCGCTCATTCCGAGTCCGATGCGGCTCTGAATTTTTCGACTGCTATCTTATCCGAGCCGGAGTTCCTCAAGGCAGCGTTTTGGGTCCTGTCCTTTACATCCTCTTCACTGCTGACGTTCCTACCACTCCTGGCACGTTCCTTGCAACCTTCGCTGATGATACAGTCATACTATCATCACATAATGATCCCAAATTAGCCTCTTCGAACCTACAAAATCACCTCTCAAAGATTGAACTATTGTGCAACAGATGGAGAATAAAAAGTCAATGAATCCAAATTCACCCACGTGACTTTTACTCTATGGTACGTCGTAGTTCCTGCCCAACTATCCTATTCAATAAGATCCCATTACCCAGATCTGATATAGTGCGATATCTTGGTTTCATCTTGGACAAAAGACTCACATGGAACCCAAATAATAGACTTAAAAGGCAAGAACTTAACAGAAGATTCCGCCAACTATACCCCATACTATGCAAAACTTCAAAACTTACAAAAGACAACAAGCTTTTAATTTATAAGACAATCCTAAAGCCTATCTGGACCTACGGACTAGAAATTTGGGGAACAGCAAAACACTCGAACATCAAACGTATCCAATCCTTTCAATCCAAATTCCTGAGAACCATAACCAACGCCCCATATTATGTCTCCAACAAAACCTTACATAACGATCTTAATATACCTTTTGTCCTAGAATCCATACCTGTCAAATTTTCAAAATTTCATCAAAAACATAAGCATCATCCTAATCGATAAGCACAATCCCTCCAGCTCCACTCACCCCCATAATCCTCCTCGCAGGTTAAAAAGGCAGTGGCCTCGTGATCTATTTTAAAGTTCGACATGGAGTCCTGGCATTGGCCAGCATCTCCACTCATACTCTGAGTGACTGTAGTTTAGCGCTCTCACTCAGCCTCCACTGGTGTTATCTTATACTAGTGCCGCAGCTGAGAGAAAAGCGCTGGAATCTCTTGGAATATCTCCATAAGTGGAGGTCTGATTGGGGGGATCCCTCAGATGTGTATATATTGTAAATAATGTATGAATTTATTTTTAAGATTTAATTTTTAAATTTTTTTTCTCTTTTTTTTATTAATATTATTTTTTATTTATTTTTTTTTTTTATTTCACTATATGTATTGTATAGTTTGAGGTACTTTGTTTATTTTTTTTTTTTTTTTTTTTTTTTGTAGTACATATTATGTGATTCTTTACTTATTTTTATTTATTATTCACTTTTATTTATTGTTCACTTTCTTTGTTTTTGTTTCATACTGTATATATTGTGTGAATGGATCCATTGAGCCATCCATACTACTTATTGCCCACATTGAGGCAGATTGTAATACTTTCCTTAAATAAATGTTCAAAAAAAAAATATTGTAGAACTTCAGAAGGCCTCAGAAACGCAAATACAAATGAAATTGAAAAAAAAAAAAAAAAAAAAAAAAAAAAAAAAAAAACAGGAAATGTTTGCACCAACTAATAAGGAATGCAATAGCCCATCAAACAGGACAATAATAATAAAATCATTTTCAGGGTTTTTTCCACTTTTGCCCCACTGTGCGTCGCAGTGGGACAAAACGGCTAAAACATGGGGAAACTCTGTTTCTCGGGAATGCTTAATACTATCAAGATTTTATATCTATTGCTTTAGAATAAACTGATTCAGAATAGCTCAGAATAATTCATTATTTACCTATATAATTGAAAGAATAATGGAACGGCTCACATAATCAATTACAGTGCTTCGTTACTGATGGTAAGCTTTTTATTTTTAGGTTCAGTCTTCATGTATGTTATGTAGGTGTAAGATGCCTAGCATCTTACAAAACAGTGTATGCAGACGATAGTTCACAAGCTCTGGTTTGCTTTTCCCTTTTGCTCTATTATTTTTTTTTTATATCATATATTATCCGTTGGGCCTGTCTAATTAGAACCTTTGAACTTGAACTACAAATTTGTCAAGTTTCCTCACATCCTTACGTGCTCATTACTTCAGGATACAACCCCTACAGTAGTCCATCTCACATCCAACCACGTCTAACCTATTTCTAATCCTCTTGGTGAGGGATCAAGTTTCAGCTTCAAATATAAAGATGCCTTCAATCAATGATTGAAAATTTCTTATTCTTTTTTGATATAGTCCTTCAAATAACCGGAAGCAAGATTCGTATTGCCTTCCTAGCCATTCCATATCTACTTTGCTTATCCCCTTCACATCCTCCTACTCCCCATAGAATCGAGCCCAAATATTTAAATTCTACTACCATTTTACATCTTTCCCTTTCTATCCAGACAACACTTCCCCTCAATCCCTCCTATATTATATTATTGGATATTTATTATATTATCTCATGCTATATTAGCAGTGTAGAATACCTTAGTTCTAAGTAAAGATCGATTTACATATCCAAGCCCGTGCTTTAAAGAGGTGTGAATGAAAATATAAAGTTCAATGAAACCTAGATTGATATGAATGGTCCAGGCATGAACTCTAAAACTGTAAAAGATAGTTTACATATGGGTCAATCCATTTCAAATCATACAATACAAATATAGTTTGTTGCTCAACATTTTTAACTTTTCCTGATTCTTTTATCATGGGTTCCCTATGGGTAGACATTCACAAAACTCCAATTGAAACAAATTTACAAGCCATATTTTTTATTTGACAGCCATTTTAAAATGATGATTTAGTGAATTTTATGAAAAAACGGGGTTTGCGGAAAATTTAATTTCGAAGTCATTTTTAAAGATATCAGAATAATTTAAAAACTAGTGTGTTCAGCATGAAATGACCTTCATAAGGACATTATTTTAATTTTCTTATTATGTAAGAAAGTTATTCAAACTCCTTCTCAAAAACAAGGGAAAAAATTTGAAAACCGTTAATGTTCAAGGCCATAAATTTTCAGGAAGGAGAAGAGACTTACAAATAATATTTTATTTCTGTGCTGAGCACTTGTAATACTACATGCAGCATAAGTTTTAGTCTTGAGAATGTACTCCTTTTTTCTCTACGGCTTTTCAAAATGGCTGAAAGCAGGTTTTTGCCAATTTTCATGGGTCAATTTCTGAAAAGGGACTGAATAAAAATAAGTGAAAACTTTATCATAGGTTCTTCATACTAAGAAGAATACACCACAAAAAAAAATTGTGACTACACACTAGTTTTTAAATTATTCTGATATCTTTAAAAATGACTTCGAAATTAAATTTTCCGCAAACCCCGTTTTTTCATAAAATTCACCAAATCATCATTTTAAAATGGCTGTCAAATAAAAACAATGGCTTGTAAATTTTTTTCAATTGGAGTTTTGTGAATGCCTACCCATAGGGAATCCATAATAAAAGAATCAGGAAAAGTTAAAAATGTTGAGCAACAAACTATATTTTTATTGTATGATTTGAAATGGATTGACCCATATATTTCTGTTTTTACGAAGATACTAATATTTCAGATTTAGTGATTTTAACTGAGGACAGGCAACTTCTTCCGACAAAAGGTGTATATGAAATATTTTGAAATGTAAAAAAAATTCTTTATATAGTTTTCATAAATTAATTATTAACAGTCAAAGATTTATAATGTATAATGTGTTTCATTTATAAATCGTTGTACTACTAGCGTGAATTGTAGACACAAGAAACGAAATATATAAAGCAGAAATCGTGTTCATTGTGGACTCTTTAGAGAAGGATCGTTAACGACAAACAATGCCAGAGAATAGTAGCTAATGAAATGGGTGATTGGAGAAGGGTAATTAGAAAATCAACAGAAATAACAAACAAAAACAAAAATTTATTGCCATTACAGTTTATATTTTTGAAATTAAATTAGCATTACAGTAATTATAATGATACAGAACAATTCTTATGTTGAGTGACATATTGTTGAAGGTTTTTAATTTTTGTTTTTATTCAGTAATTTATTGTTAAATGTAAAAATGTTCTTTTGCTATATCATATCGTTCCACCTTATATATTTATATATTTTATGAAAAAATAGATCTTCATATCGATCTATCGATCATATCAATCTTCGTACTTAATAGTAAAATACTATATTGTTTAATACTTTAGTAAAATGTCATTTCATTATGATGACGAGCTAGTTGTGAATCATTGCTTAATTTATATCTACCCTACAGTTATCATTTGGAATCGATCAGCGCTTCTTAAAAAAATATATATACAGGGTGTTCGGAAGATCGTTGGCCAAAGAGGTAACTCGGGTAGGGAGGTTCAAAATGAACCTGTTGAAGGTCACTTTACTTATATACAAAGTCACTGTTTTTTTAATCAATTTTTTTGAAAGAATTACCAAAACCAAACATTTATGCCTTATAACTTCGTTGTTTACTGATATTTCAACGCCAATAAAAAAGATTTGATGCAAAAAAAAGTGGAATAAATAAAATAAAAAAAAAAAAAACGGATATCGAAGCACAACACCAAATCCAAATTATTTTAAAAACTTCTTTAGTTAATTGAAGTTGAAATGTTTTTTTTTTTCCCTTTAACAAGATTTAACGATCTCCCGTTTTTTTTTTTTTTTTTTTTGTATTAGTTTTTTACTTCTTATTTTATATGGACAATTTATTAGTAATTACAAGAAAAGAAAAAAATAAATAGCGTTTATATATATTGGTAAACAACGAAGTTATAAGGCATAAATGTTTGGTTATGTCCATTTTTTCAAAATAACTGAAAAAAATGGCCAAAACCAAACATTTATGCCTTATAACTTCGTTGTTTACCAATATATATCTACGCTATTTGTTTTCCTGTAATTACTAATTAATTGTCTATATAAAATAAGATGCAAAGAACAAATACAAAAAAAAAACGGGAGATCATTAAATCTTAATAAAGGAAAAAAAAATTATCAACTTCAATTAACTAGAGATTTTTAAAATAATTTGGATTTGGCTGTTGTGCTTTGATCTCCCGTTTTTTTTAGTATCTGTTTTTTTGCATCAATTTTTTTAATTTTACATGGACAATCTATTAGTAATTACAGCAAAAAAAAAAAATAAAATAAAATGGCGTTGATATATCAGTAAACAACGAAGTTATAAGGCATAAATGTTTGGTTTTGATCATTTTTTCAATAAAATTGATTAAAAAAAAACAGTCACTTTGTATATAGGTCAGTGACATTAAACAGGTTCATTTTGAACCTCCCTATCCGAGATACCTCTTTGGCCTACGATCTTCCAAACACCATTTATATAAATATTAAAAAAAAAAAACCTACAAGTAAAAAAAATATAGACATTTTAAAAGTAAATTTGATTATTCTTCTTAACATAAAACAGTCTAGAACACCAACCTGGTAGATCAGTAGCACTACAAGATTTTTTCCGAAGAAGCCATCACCCCTTAGGTTCCATTCCAATATTCCTTACTTCATGTTTCTACATTCTACCATTTCTACCTCCATGACCTCTACACTACTTCGCATATTTCCTGGTTACCTTCCTCTTCCAGCACCAACATTTCTTCTATTATTTTTTGCTCGTTTATCTGGGTAGCACTTAAAAGATACTCCAGGAACTCCTCGTTCAGCGGAAATCTTCCCATATGCTATGAGCTCACCTTGTTGCTCAAGTCTATTTTGTCTATAGCTTCTGCATCCACGTCTGTAAGAAGGTTTATAATAAAACCAATTACTATTAAATACAAAAACTCCAGTTCCTTTAGTTTCGATGATTATGTCTTCATCTCGTCTCTCACATCTTTTACTGTTTGGAAAGCCTTCAATAATAGAAAAATAAGTCCAATTTTTCCTACTTCTATCTCTTTCAATTGACGAGTCCATTTCTTTGAATTTTTCATCTGAATCACCTGAGAAACATGGTATATATCTCTCAGTGTCACTCCGTGAATCAATCCCTCTGCTACTTGATTCATTATCTTCTCCAGTGCCTTTAAAAGAGACATTCATTATTTTAAAAAGAAAAAGTGTATTGTAATTATATGATATGTATTAAAATATTTTATAAATCGAGAAATAAAATAATTTAAAACAAAACTTGCTTGATTACGTCTATTGTATATACTCTACTGTCACACATATATGTATGTATGCCGGCTATGTGTCTGTCTTCTGATGAAGTTTGGTGTCAATCAAGAAGAAACCTTAATTATTTTTTATTTCATGATGTGCTACCCTTTCTCATGCCTTATTTGTTGGTTTGTTCTTGGGCGCTACAGTCCTTGCAGTACCTGGCCCTCTGCCACCATCTCGCATGCCTTATATTGTCAGTTAATTCAAAATTAAAAAAAAAAAAAAAAAAATTGTTTTATTGAATAAATATTCCAAGCTTTTTCTCTAAATTATTAATACCATTACAAAACCTTAATCAGCCTCAGAAAATCTGTGATAAAAACGGACCCTGGCTTTAAGGTACCAGACGAACATGACACGAAGCGGAAGCTATGTCCCAAGATATGCAGAGGTTGAGAAGGCTGGTTGAGGAGGCCAAGGATCTACAAGGTCTGTCGAGCCAAGAGAAAAAAAAAAAAAATAATAATGGTAATAATTTAATTAAAAATAATAAATAATGTCGGTCTAGCCATTTTTGTTTTGATTCAATTATTTTCAAAACAATTAAGTGCCTAAATTATTGGCAATAAGCTATAATAAGAGACAAAAATATGAAAGGACAAAATGCTTATAACAAAATAACAGAATTTTGGTTGCCATAACAGCCTGATAAAATGTTATTATGTCTTTGTCAAGTCAGTGGTTGGGAAAAGTCTTGTTTTTCCGAAATAGAAATTAGAAGAGAAAGAAAAAAAAAAAAAAAAAAAAAAAAAAAAAAAAAAAATATATATATATATATATATATATATATATATATATATATATATATATATATATATATATATATTAACAAATGAAGCAATATGAGCTTTAATCTTGTAAATATGCAAATCAAACATCATTATGTCAGAGAAAAAAATGATTTCTTTGGTTTTTCCTTATAATTACTAAACGTTCTCCCTTCGTTTTTTTTTTTTCAATTCAGAGAGAAATTGAGGTTTTTTTTTTTTTTTTTTTTTTTTTTTTCAGTCAGAAAGAAATTTTTTTTTTTTTTTTTTTTTTTTTTTTTTTTTTTTTTATTAGTGGAAGATACGAAAATTTTCTACATAGTACATAATTCAAATTAATTTTGTCCTTAGAAACACAGAGTAAATTTAATATTTTTATGCAATGTTTCTCCTCATATATACACCATATCATTTACCTAAAATAAAATTAAAAAATGAAGCACATATAATTTATTGTTAAAGTATTTTACTCTGTAGCCAATATCCTATTATACATAGATCACCGCACAAAATCCACTTAACACTTACTTAAGTCATAACCATCAGAGAGGACGCCTGCAGTAAGGACGATGAGGAGGAATGCTCCGAGGTAGTTGGCCATCGCGAAGACAAAGGAAGAAGAGGACGCAGTTGCTTCAACAATGGCGACGGTAGTGAGGGGGGGGGGAGGAGTGCAATTTCTAGCTACAAATACGTCACAGACTAATATTTGTTGACTAAGCCCAACTTAAAAATAATTTTTTATCTGAATTTGGAAGGAACTAACACTTCAACAAAACCTCAACAATATACAAATTAGGTGTAAACATAGGACTTAAGCTTGATAGAAAATTGACATGGGAACCACAAATCAAGACAAAAAAGCATGCATTATTGCAAAAAAAAAAGCTCATAACTGCCCTTTCCTAATATCAAACTACCAAACTACGCGTAACGCCCTCGCTTTCCCCCAAAACGTATCGCTTTTGACCAGGCAGTTAGGTAGAATCCAAGATATCTTTTAGTACTAACTTTATTGGAATGGTATAGCCTCCACTAAAATCATCGAATGCACCTGGGCTAAAATATCCAGATTTTCGTATATAAAAAAAATTTAAATGGATCTATTGACGTGCTGTCCTATATATTAAATTATGAAATAATTCTTGGTTGATAAATATTTTTTTTAATAAATTTTTTTTTATTTTGGAAGAGAAAAGATTTGACCCCGGTTGGGATTCGAACCCAAGTCTCCACCTTTCTAGCGTGGCACCTTATCCACTAGGCCACCGAGCTCGTATCCGAACCAGGGAAATCTTTTCTCTTCACTGATCCATACCCCCGGGCACTCGCAATTGCGATGTACCATTCGGGGATGAATGTTCAATTTGAACATTACTTTTAAATGGATCTATTGACGTGCTGTCCTATATATTAAATTATGAAATAATTCTTGGTTGATAAATTGTACATTGCAATTGCGAGTGCCCGGGGGTATGGATCAGTGAAGAGAAAAGATTTCCCTGGTTCGGATACGAGCTCGGTGGCCTAGTAGATAAGGCATCACGCTAGAGAAGTGGAGACTTGGGTTCAAATCCCAACCTGGGTCAAATTTTTTCTCTTCAAAAATAAAAAAAAAATATATTTCAAAAAATATTTATCAACCAAAAATTTTTTTCATTTATATATATATATATATATATATATATATATATATATATATATATATATATATATATATATTTTTTTTTTTTTTTTTTTTTTTTTTCATTTTATTTATTTTCCTTCCATAGTAACCCTATGGGAGGGGAGTGTATTTCTGATAATTTTACAAGTTCCATGCAAATTAGCATACTACCTATAATTAGCAGGTGTAACATTTTTTTTAATTAGATAAATTACAAAAATAACAAAGTTCTTGATTGAAGTTAAAATAAACACTTAGGGAAAAGAAAAAGAAAAAAGATAACAATAATTTAAATACCAAAAGGCAGTAATTCCATAGTTAAACAAAAAGAAATTAGAATAAAATAAAAATACAATAGATTGATAAAATAAATAAAATAAAAAGAAATAGAAAAATAACATGCAGACAAGTTGATTTTTCAACAGATGTCTTCTATTGTTCATCTTGTTTTTGATGCGGGGTGGTCTTCTTTCTTGATGTGTATCGTCTATTTTCCAATTGCTATTGCGAATTCTGCCAACTGTTTCTTGTAATTTTTGTATAGTATGGCTTCGGTGGAAGGCCAAGTGTCCCCATTCAGCAGTACTGTTTTTATTAGTTTTGATCTTTTGTGTTCATAAAGAATGCAGTCATATAGTAAGTGATGAAATGTTTGTGGAGTCTGTCCGTCACATTCGCATGCATCTGTATTTGTCAAATGAAACCGTTTCAAGTAGTGGTTACTCTGTCCATGTTCCGTTAACAGTTGTGTAAGTTTGTGATGAGTACTTTTGGGTGTACCGTGATTTTGTAGTGTGATGTTTGGGATGTATTTGTGCAAAGGTCGTCCTTTTGTCGAGTTGTTCCAAAGTTTGTCCCATTCAGTAAGTGAGTCTGTTTTGATACACTTTTTAATAAATGAAACGGGAACGCGGGTATATTCTAAAGTAAGTTCTAAATCATGAGCAGCCGTTCTTGCAAGTAGATCTGCTCGCTCGTTACCTTCGATACCACTATCACCTTTGACCCAAGTTAGTTTTGTTGGAGTTCCGCGTTCCATTATATCAATTAAATTTTTCTTTAGTCGATGTGTCAGTGGGTCGTTGGATTTGATGTTATTAACTGAATCTATTACTGTCTTATTGTCCGTATAAATGTTGTATCTGTTTTGATTAACGTACGTATGTCTAAGAATATGTATATATATATATATAATAAAACAAAATAAAGATAAACAAAATAAAAGAAAAAAAAGAAGAAACAATTAAATAATAAGAAACCTAAAGAAAGTAACGTTAATACAATTTTCTACAAAATAATAATTCCATAAATAATAAAAATAAATAAAAAATAAACTAAAGCACAACAAGATTCTGCCTACTAATGCATCATTATACTGCCTTCCTACATTCATCTGTCAGTTTGTTAAAGTCTATTTGTTTAATAAATTGTACAAAATTAGATTTAAATTTGGCCATAAGTCTCTGTTCTGTTTCTGGCCAATTTCCGTGTTTTAGTATAATGTTCTGTATCAGTCCTGCCCTAATGTTGTCAAGTCCTTTACAGTCATATATTAAATGTCGGAAATTATGAACCTGTCCATCATGAGGACACCTGTCATTGTTTAGTATGTTGAAGCGTTTCAAGTATTGTTTGGTTTGTCCGTGTTCTGAAAGTATTTGGGTCAGCTTGTAGTCGGTGCTTAGTATACGTCTATAATTTTGCGGTGTTATATTGGGAATGAATCGATGGAGGCTAGGAGATCTTTCAAAAGCGGTCCACTTATTGTTCCATTTAATTATAGAGTCCTTTCTTATATCTCCTTTTAAAAAAGAGATAGGGACCTTATCAAATGATACTGGAAGGTCACTGTAAGCCGCTAAGTTTGCCAAAGCGTCAGCTCTCTCGTTGCCTTCTACTCCTGAATGACCCTTAATCCAAACAACATTGATTATTTTCTTGTGTTGGCTATAGAGTTTAGTAAAGTTTATTCTAGTTTCCTCAGTAAGTCTGTCATGAATATTTGAGTTTTGAATTGAGTGTATTACGTTCATATTGTCCGTATAAATAGTTATGTGTGTGTTGGTATGTGTTAAGTTCTCAAGTAAGTATTCGGTGGCCTTAAGTACTGCTAACTTCTCCGCTTGGTTATTAGAACACTCCTTTCCTAACCTGTATTGAGACTCTATGAGCCTATAGTCAGTAAGTCGTTTTTTTATGTTAAATAGTTTTGTTACTTCGTGTATTTTTAAGTCAATTGGAAGAATACCTGCTAAGACGCAAGCAGCTTCATAAGATATGGATATGGTATGGAATGCTTTCGAGATTTTTATTCCTATGAGCCTTTGAAATCTACGGAGTTCTGCAAGATTCGATTTCAGTCGAACGCCCTTATGCCAAACGTGTGCCGCGTAAAGAAGTTTAGGCAAAATAGCTCCGTGATATATCGTCTTGAGGACCTCTGATTTGAGACCCCAAGAGATCCTAGCTGTCAGTGTTAGCCTGTTAATGGTTTGCAAAGCCTGATTGCAAACATTGTCTATGTGTCGTTTCCAGTTCATTTTTCTATGCTCCGACGTTTTACTAGTACCAGGACGTCATCGGCATAAACGATTAATTTAGTGTCGATTGGCAATTCAATTAGAAAAATTGTATTAATTAATATATTCCACAGGATTGGTGATAAACTAGATCCTTGAGGAGTCCCCATACTCAACCTTTTATCAATGGTAAATGAATTAGTTTGTATAACCAATCGCCTTTTTTCAAAATAATTTTGTATGGTCAGATAAAGATTTTTTGGACAATTGTATGTCTTAAGATTTGTTAAAATCGCTGTCCACCAAGCGTTGTCGAATGCACCTTTAATATCCAAACTTACAACTAGCAAATGTCTTTTTTTGGTCTAAAGTCGTACTGATTTGTTCTGTTAAAGCATGCAAGGCGTTATCTTTTCCTGTCTGCGGTCGAAAAGCGAACTGATTTTTACTAAGTATTTCGTTTGTCGATAAAAAGTGCATTAATCGATTTTTAACAATTCTTTCCAATATTTTTCCCAATGCAGGTAACATACTTAGTGGTCTTATTGAGCCAGGATCTTTTTTGGGAATTAATACCAGTTTAGCCATTTTCCAAATTAGTGGGAATTCTCTTCTACTGAAAAAACTTTTATATATTTCACAAATAAAACGAGGGGAAATTTCAGTTATTTTTTGGACTATAACTGGAGAAATCTTATCCAAACCTGGTGATTTATGTGGAGGTATGTTTTTGATAATTTCTAGTATTTCTCCGTCTTCAAGTGGTAAATCATCATTTGTGTCAGGAGGGGTGACTATATTATGCCTCATACATTTTTGTTCTACTGTGTCACTGTCAGTATTATCGTCTTGAATTATTTTATTGAGTATGTAAGTAAGTGTTTCTTTTGAATTGTTTGTATATTCACCATTGTCAGCTAAAATTGTTTGTACCGTCGTCCTATTTTTTAATTTTTTTGAAGCCCATTTGTAAGGCCAATTCCAGGCTGATGAATTTGCAGCGAATGATTTCCACGAATCCACCTTTGATATTTTTAGTAAGTGAAGGTAAACGCGTTTTGAATCTAAATAATCAATTTTTCTTATGTCTCTTAACTGTATGTCATTAGCTGTTCGCTGATATAATCTCCGGAGTCTGTTTGTCTTTTTGCGCAATTTGGTTAATTCATCGTTCCACCAGGGGACTGTCTTATGCGATGTGTTAAAATGTGTTTTCCACGAGTTTTTTTAAAAGTCATATTGCTGGCTTTAATTAAAGCGGTTGTTAATTTTTTGGCAATGGTTTCTGTTTGTATTTCCGGTAAGAGTGTTATTATTTTTTGTTCTAACTCTTCTAATTCTAACTCCTCTTCATTAAACATTAAAAATTGTTTTCGTAATTGGACACATAAGTTAATTTTAAATTTATCCCAATCTGCTTTGTCAGTGATATAAAGGGAGTGGACCGATTGGTTATTCGACACCTGGCTACTGATATTTATTAGTATTTCGTAAGTTATACAATTATGGTCCGAAACGTTGGTTTCATTGGAAATTTTCCAATTGTTTATTTTAAAACTTCTCAACATATTAGTATTAGCAAGAGTTAGATCAATATTGCTTTTTCCCATGTTATTTTCGAAGGTAGTCAAATCTGATTCCAGATTTAATAGAATAAGGTCTTTAGAAACAATATAAGCCTCTAAAAGTTTTCCCCTTTCATTCGTTCGTTTGTCAAACCAAAATTTTGACCGACTATTCGAATCCATTCCAATAATAATTTTTTCCCCATAAAATTTTAACAAAATATTTTCCAATTGTTGTAAATCAATATTTATGTCTCGATTTAGGTCTAAATAAGTACTAATTATCAAGCATTTTAATGTACCATATGATATTATAATAACTACCAGGTCAGCGTTTGAATATTGTGTAATTAAACAGCCTTCTAAATCTTTGTTTAAAATTACAACACCAGCTCTAGGTTTTCGATCATATGTTTGATAAATGCGATAATTATTATAACCTATAATTCTGTTATCACGTGTGTATGGTTCTTGTATTAAAATAATATCAATATTTGTCTTAGATGTATAAAACTGTATAAAGTCTGTTGTGTATTTCGAATGACGAGCATTGATCTGTAATAATTTCAACTGTCTCATTCAAATGTCAAAAATAAATGTTTTAAAAGAGTAATAGAAATAAAAATTATGTTGTATGTCAATAAATATATAATGAAAAACATTTAATGTACTCACGCTAATGGTATAGTGAAGTCAGTATTTGATACTAGTTTTTGCACTTCAGTAATGTAGGAAGGGCAGTTTCTATCATACACAGAGAGGTCTGTTCTTCTTTGCATTTTGGTTCGCGGATTCTTGCTATAATTTTCACAATATATGCACTTCAGATGTTCTGAGGTGCAGTAACTTGATGGATGTTTATCCCCACATCTTGAGCATGCTACTCCTCCCCGGCAGTCTCTTGCGTTGTGGTGGAACTTCAAACATTTGCTGCATCTCCTCGCATTATTTAAAAAAATAACTAAAAGAAAACCGAGAGTTATAATAAAATAAATCGAACCAGAAATAACCCTATTCAATATAGTGGATTATTTGGTGGCCCAAAATGTAGGAATAAATAGAGAGCAGGTTCGCCCGGTATTAATATTGACCTCGAAAAGAAATGAATCAAGGCATGCCATCCTAGAGGTAGATGGAGCGACCAGGGAACTTCTTCTGTACAACCGAATTAGTTTGGGTTATCAAAAGGTCCACGTAGAAGACTATTTCAGGGCGAGGAGATGCAGCAAATGTTTGAAGTTCCACCACAACGCAAGAGACTGCCGGGGAGGAGTAGCATGCTCAAGATGTGGGGATAAACATCCATCAAGTGACTGCACCTCAGAACATCTGAAGTGCATATATTGTGAAAATTATAGCAAGAATCCGCGAACCAAAATGCAAAGAAGAACAGACCTCTCTGTGTATGATAGAAACTGCCCTTCCTACATTACTGAAGTGCAAAAACTAGTATCAAATACTGACTTCACTATACCATTAGCGTGAGTACATTAAATGTTTTTCATTATATATTTATTGACATACAACATAATTTTTATTTCTATTACTCTTTTAAAACATTTATTTTTGACATTTGAATGAGACAGTTGAAATTATTACAGATCAATGCTCGTCATTCGAAATACACAACAGACTTTATACAGTTTTATACATCTAAGACAAATATTGATATTATTTTAATACAAGAACCATACACACGTGATAACAGAATTATAGGTTATAATAATTATCGCATTTATCAAACATATGATCGAAAACCTAGAGCTGGTGTTGTAATTTTAAACAAAGATTTAGAAGGCTGTTTAATTACACAATATTCAAACGCTGACCTGGTAGTTATTATAATATCATATGGTACATTAAAATGCTTGATAATTAGTACTTATTTAGACCTAAATCGAGACATAAATATTGATTTACAACAATTGGAAAATATTTTGTTAAAATTTTATGGGGAAAAAATTATTATTGGAATGGATTCGAATAGTCGGTCAAAATTTTGGTTTGACAAACGAACGAATGAAAGGGGAAAACTTTTAGAGGCTTATATTGTTTCTAAAGACCTTATTCTATTAAATCTGGAATCAGATTTGACTACCTTCGAAAATAACATGGGAAAAAGCAATATTGATCTAACTCTTGCTAATACTAATATGTTGAGAAGTTTTAAAATAAACAATTGGAAAATTTCCAATGAAACCAACGTTTCGGACCATAATTGTATAACTTACGAAATACTAATAAATATCAGTAGCCAGGTGTCGAATAACCAATCGGTCCACTCCCTTTATATCACTGACAAAGCAGATTGGGATAAATTTAAAATTAACTTATGTGTCCAATTACGAAAACAATTTTTAATGTTTAATGAAGAGGAGTTAGAATTAGAAGAGTTAGAACAAAAAATAATAACACTCTTACCGGAAATACAAACAGAAACCATTGCCAAAAAATTAACAACCGCTTTAATTAAAGCCAGCAATATGACTTTTAAAAAAACTCGTGGAAAACGACATTTTAACACATCGCATAAGACAGTCCCCTGGTGGAACGATGAATTAACCAAATTGCGCAAAAAGACAAACAGACTCCGGAGATTATATCAGCGAACAGCTAATGACATACAGTTAAGAGACATAAGAAAAATTGATTATTTAGATTCAAAACGCGTTTACCTTCACTTACTAAAAATATCAAAGGTGGATTCGTGGAAATCATTCGCTGCAAATTCATCAGCCTGGAATTGGCCTTACAAATGGGCTTCAAAAAAATTAAAAAATAGGACGACGGTACAAACAATTTTAGCTGACAATGGTGAATATACAAACAATTCAAAAGAAACACTTACTTACATACTCAATAAAATAATTCAAGACGATAATACTGACAGTGACACAGTAGAACAAAAATGTATGAGGCATAATATAGTCACCCCTCCTGACACAAATGATGATTTACCACTTGAAGACGGAGAAATACTAGAAATTATCAAAAACATACCTCCACATAAATCACCAGGTTTGGATAAGATTTCTCCAGTTATAGTCCAAAAAATAACTGAAATTTCCCCTCGTTTTATTTGTGAAATATATAAAAGTTTTTTCAGTAGAAGAGAATTCCCACTAATTTGGAAAATGGCTAAACTGGTATTAATTCCCAAAAAAGATCCTGGCTCAATAAGACCACTAAGTATGTTACCTGCATTGGGAAAAATATTGGAAAGAATTGTTAAAAATCGATTAATGCACTTTTTATCGACAAACGAAATACTTAGTAAAAATCAGTTCGCTTTTCGACCGCAGACAGGAAAAGATAACGCCTTGCATGCTTTAACAGAACAAATCAGTACGACTTTAGACCAAAAAAAGACATTTGCTAGTTGTAAGTTTGGATATTAAAGGTGCATTCGACAACGCTTGGTGGACAGCGATTTTAACAAATCTTAAGACATACAATTGTCCAAAAAATCTTTATCTGACCATACAAAATTATTTTGAAAAAAGGCGATTGGTTATACAAACTAATTCATTTACCATTGATAAAAGGTTGAGTATGGGGACTCCTCAAGGATCTAGTTTATCACCAATCCTGTGGAATATATTAATTAATACAATTTTTCTAATTGAATTGCCAATCGACACTAAATTAATCGTTTATGCCGATGACGTCCTGGTACTAGTAAAACGTCGGAGCATAGAAAAATGAACTGGAAACGACACATAGACAATGTTTGCAATCAGGCTTTGCAAACCATTAACAGGCTAACACTGACAGCTAGGATCTCTTGGGGTCTCAAATCAGAGGTCCTCAAGACGATATATCACGGAGCTATTTTGCCTAAACTTCTTTACGCGGCACACGTTTGGCATAAGGGCGTTCGACTGAAATCGAATCTTGCAGAACTCCGTAGATTTCAAAGGCTCATAGGAATAAAAATCTCGAAAGCATTCCATACCATATCCATATCTTATGAAGCTGCTTGCGTCTTAGCAGGTATTCTTCCAATTGACTTAAAAATACACGAAGTAACAAAACTATTTAACATAAAAAAACGACTTACTGACTATAGGCTCATAGAGTCTCAATACAGGCTAGGAAAGGAGTGTTCTAATAACCAAGCGGAGAAGTTAGCAGTACTTAAGGCCACCGAATACTTACTTGAGAACTTAACACATACAACACACACATAACTATTTATACGGACAATATGAACGTAATACACTCAATTCAAAACTCAAATATTCATGACAGACTTACTGAGGAAACTAGAATAAACTTGACTAAACTCTATAGCCAACACAAGAAAATAATCAATGTTGTTTGGATTAAGGGTCATTCAGGAGTAGAAGGCAACGAGAGAGCTGACGCTTTGGCAAAGTTAGCGGCTTACAGTGACCTTCCAGTATCATTTGATAAGGTCCCTATCTCTTTTTTAAAAGAAGATATAAGAAAGGACTCTATAATTAAATGGAACAATAAGTGGACCGCTTCTGAAAGATCTCCTAGCCTCCATCGATTCATTCCCAATATAACACCGCAAAATTATAGACGTATACTAAGCACCGACTACAAGCTGACCCAAATACTTTCAGAACACGGACAAACCAAACAATACTTGAAACGCATCAACATACTAAACAATGACAGGTGTCCTCATGATGGACAGGTTCATAATTTCCGACATTTAATATATGACTGTAAAGGACTTGACAACATTAGGGCAGGACTGATACAGAACATTATACTAAAACACGGAAATTGGCCAGAAACAGAACAGAGACTTATGGCCAAATTTAAATCTAATTTGTACAATTTATTAAACAAATAGACTTTAACAAACTGACAGATGACTGTAGGAAGGCAGTATAATGATGCATTAGTAGGCAGAATCTTGTTGTGCTTTAGTTTATTTTTTATTTATTTTTATTATTTATGGAATTATTATTTTGTAGAAAATTGTATTAACGTTACTTTCTTTAGGTTTCTTATTATTTAATTGTTTCTTATTTTTTTTCTTTTATTTTGTTTATCTGATTGTACACAAGAGACAATAAGATCAAATTGAATTAATAAAAATATAATCCAATGAACTTGGTAATACGTGTAGTATGCCTAAAAACAGGCATGGCGCATGTAAATACGCTAAATAAATTCTCCACTTATGGGGTTACCATAAGAGGAAAAGAGAGAAAAAAAAAAAAATATATATATATATATATATATATATATATATATATATATATATATATATATATATATATATATATATATATATATATATATATATATATGTACATATTCTTAGACATACGTACGTTAATCAAAACAGATACAACATTTATACGGACAATAAGACAGTAATAGATTCAGTTAATAACATCAAATCCAACGACCCACTGACACATCGACTAAAGAAAAATTTAATTGAAATAATGAAACGCGGAACACCAACAAAACTAACTTGGGTCAAAGGTCATAGTGGCATCGCATAGCCAACACATGAAAATATTCGATGTTGTTTGGATTAAGGGTCATTCAGGAGTAGAAGGGAACGAGAAAGCTGACGCTTTGGCAAAGTTAGCGGCTTACAGTGACCTTCCAGTATCATTTGATAAGGTCCCTATCTCTTTTTTAAAAGAAGATATAAGAAAGGACTTTATAATTAAATGGAACAATAAGTGGACCGCTTCTGAAAGATCTCCTAGCCTCCATCGATTCATTCCCAATATGACACCGCAAAATTATAGACGTATACTAAGCACTGACTACAAGCTGAGCCATATACTTCCAGAACACTGACAAACCAAACAATACCTGAAACGCTTCAACATACTAAAAAAGGACAGGTGTAACAGACTGACTGAGGATAGTAGGAAGGCAGTATTATCGTGCTTTAGTAGGCAGTATCTTGTTGTGCTTAAGTTTTATTTGTTTATTTATGTTTATTATTATGTGATATTTATCGAAATATTATTTTGTAAAAATTTGAATTAACGTTCATTTGTTTAGGTTTGTTATTATTTAATTTTTTTTTTTTGTTTTGTTTTTCTATTTTTGTTTTCTTATTATTTAATTTTTTTTGTTTTGTTTTGCTTTATTTTATTCTTTATTTTGTTTACCTGATTGTACAAAAAAAGACAACAAGATCAAATTGAATTTATAAAAATGTAAACCAATGAACTTATGTTTAGTATGCCTAAAAACAGGCATGGCACATGTAAATACGATAAATAAATTCTCCATAAGAGGAAAAAGAGAAATATATATATATATATATATATATATATATATATATATATATATATATATATATATATATGTATACACTAGCATATATATATCGCCCCATCGCGACTTCGCCCACTTTCATAAATAAAGAGCTTAGATTATTTTAACTAATAATTAAATTTATATCTTTTTATTGATAAAATCTTGAATTGAAGTATGGAATTTAGCAGTATTCCTTCAAAGATGGCAATTTTTCATGCATGGCAGTAATATTTAGTTGAAATTGCATTGATTAGGGGTTTGAAGACTTCGTAAAAGGACAATAAGACATCCTATTTAAAAGAAATTATTTTATCGATCCATCTGGTTGGTTTTTAATTTCTAATCATAAAAGTATATGACAGTTTGGCAAACCTAGTTTCTGGCACTCAATACTATACATTTCAATTATTATAGCACAATTAATTACTATATACCGTCCTAGAACTATGATGATGTAGTTATAATCTTTGGTACAGTTGAGTTTAATAGTTTTATGATTGCAAACTCTGTATCAGAATGGCCAAATATCGGCCGATTTTTAAATTGCACTGAGATCCATATGTCGTTCTATATATTTATAGCTTTAATAAAATTTTTTTATCAAAAATTGAAAATGGGATAATTTTGTCATAAATTTCTAAATCTAAATAACACCGTATAACTTTGTAACCTCGAATAGTGCTCGCCACCTATCGGTCAATTTTCAAACTTCACTGAGCACCACATATTTATCGCTTTTTTATGGTAATATAAATGGAGCTCTTTAAATTTTATTATTGCTAAGCCTTCCTGGAGCTATGAATATGATATGGTTAAAATTTGGTACAGATTGGTTTAGTAGTTTTAGCGATTAAAGACTTAGAATAGTTGAAAAAGGTAATTGATAACACTGAAATGGCTAGAACTAATAAACCATAAAGAAATAACGACCAATTAAGTAAATCGAGAAAATAACCTAACAAAGTTGATGGAAATGGTTAAGAAAGTAAGCCACCATTCGAACTCAGTTCAGAATAGGAATTATCTACGGGACATACACTTAAACGGCCTGATAAACGTTGTTAGGTTGAAAGGCATTTTTTGACATTCAATACTTTACTTTTGCACATATATTATATATGACGATAAGTCGATTAAGATAATTTTTCTCTTCAGAATGAAGATGATGAAATAAATAACTATATTAATGGTCGCTACATTCGTTCTTCTGAAGCATTTTGACTATTTTTTGACTTTCCTATTCATTAAATTAAGGGTGTTATCCATTTAGCGGTACATCCAGAAAATAATCAAAGAGTAAACTTTACCGGAGATAATATTCAGTTTCTGATCGATAATCCCCGGAAAAAACAATTTTGATCATGTTTTTTGAGCTTTGTTCGTCAGATCCTTTTGCCAGAACGCTTTTAAACCATGAGGTTCCTGCATATTATACTTGGTCTAACAATACATTTTCACGGCAAAAACGAGAGCAAGACGTTTTAAGCTATCCTGGAATCAAAAAAGATTCAACATTTGGTAGAGTTTATACTATTCACCCTAAACAAAGCGAATGTTTTTATTTAAGAATAATATTGCATTACGTTCGAGGCCCAATTTCATTCCAAAGTTTAAAAACTGTCAATAGTACTGTTCATCCTACTTTTAAGGCAGCAAGTAACGCACTTGGCCTGATCATTGGAAAGACACTCTCTCTGATGCTGCTATATCAAAAAGTGCTTCAAAGATAATAGACTTATTTGCCATGATTTTAGTATTTTTTCAATCATCTGAACCTCAAATGTTATGGAAAACATTCTGCATGGATTTTTGTCAAGATACTCTTCATCGAATTCGATTAAATAACTCTCAGTTAATTTTTTTAAAGATATTTTCTACCAAGGCTTAATTGAAATAGAAGATAAGGTAGTGTGCCTTTCAGAAAAACATTTAAAAGATTTTGGTTTAAATTCACCTTTCAGTGATAATAGAATATCTAATGACCTATATGATTCTCTTTTTAAATTTATCTATGAGTTCACTCCTCACGAGGAACATGGCCACTACTGCTATGCAGCTATCTAGAACAGCTCCCTGTTTACTCAAGTAATACCAGTGGTATTTGCGCACGTATCAGCTCGTGACTTTACAAATATTGTGTATATACATAATTGAAAAATTAGTGAAGGTTTCCGGCTGGGTGAGTCCCTAGAAACTACTTTATAAAGGTGGACTTTTAAGTAAGTCACGGGATAGTTGGGCACGACGTAAGTAGAGTTTCGACCAGTTGACGACTGTAACTGGCTATCACTTACTTAGACCTGCCATTATCTATCATCATAGTGAGTAGTGAGTAGGGCGCTCGTCTCTTATACTCACGCGCCCGAGTTTGTATTACATTGAACAGAGATTTTTTCTTTTCTTTTTTTTTTTTTTTTTTGTGATGTGTTTTTGTTTATATATAAACATTTATTTTTCTTTATTTTCTCTCTTCATTAAATAATATTATTATTTAATACCTCTTATCAATAATAATAATTATTATTATTATTATTGTCTCTCCTATACTCGGTTTTTTCCGGAAAAATAGCACCTACCCGGATCAAAGTCAAGGGTTAGGCACGGAATTTATTTATTTTTTTATGTT
This sequence comes from Euschistus heros, assembly GCA_003667255.2. Taxonomy (NCBI): domain Eukaryota; kingdom Metazoa; phylum Arthropoda; class Insecta; order Hemiptera; family Pentatomidae; genus Euschistus; species Euschistus heros. The sequence goes on from RCWM02000127.1 coordinate 112,427, forward strand.
TAAAAATTTTCTGATGATACTGGCTGTTCCCAGAAGGACTGCCTTCTGCGAATCTTGTAGAATTTTATTCGTGAGATCCAGTTCTTTGATTGAGTTGACTGTGATCTCCGGGATCAAGCCATTACTAGAAATGATCAATGGAAACACCCTCAAATTTTCAAGACGGTACAGGTGTTTCAGCTCTTCGCCAAGATCCAAATATTTCCTCATTTTCTCAGCAGCCGTGCGATAAACATTATCATCCGTTGGCACTCCTATTTCTATTATAGCTGCTGATTTATTATCTTTGTTAACAAGTAAAATATCGGGTCTGTTGTGAGGGATAGTGTGATCTGTCAAAATAGCTTGGTCCCAATATAGTTTTATATGCTTTGTTTCAATTATAGGCTTTGGGTTATACCTGTAATAAGGTACTTCCGCTTTTTCCAAAATCCCGTATTTATTGGCCACAGCTTGGTGAACTATTTTGGCAAAGCAGTTATGCCTCAGCAAATATTCTTTACCTGCTAGAGCCTGACAGCCAGAGGATATATGCTGGATCGATTCCGCTGCAGCTTTGCACAACCGGCATAGTTCATTAATTTGTTCGCCACATATTCGACGTCTATAAACGTTTGTAGCAATCACCTGGTCCTGGATCGCTAATAGGAATCCTTCAGTCTCTGGAAATAGGGTTCCCTTACGCAGCCACATAAGAGAGGCATCAACGTCAGTTCCAGTGGTTGTAATGGAGTGGTAGAACCTTCCATGTAATTCTTTAGTTTTCCAAGAATCTAGAAGATTTTCTTGGGTTGGTACAAGAGGGTTTTCTGTTGATGCCAAATTCAAAGCAGTAAATTTTTTATCTAATTCTACAATGGTGGAGGCAACTCTGGAAACCTTAGATTTGAAGTAACCGCGGAGATTTTCTTCTTGCTCGCGGCATGCCTTAAAAATGCTGGTTAGACCTCGACCTCCAATTTTTCTGGGAAGATACAATCTCGCCACGGAGGATTTAGGATGGCGTTTTCGGGCATTTACCATCTGAACTCGAAGGTATCGGTCCATTGATTCTAACTCCGTAGTAGACCAATTGACAATCCCAAAAGAGTAAGCCAACGAAGGGATAACCCAAGTGTTCAAACTTTTTATCAAATTCTTTCCTGAAAGAAGTGTCTTTAGGATGAGCTTTGAACGCTTTTTAAAACACATCTTCGAATTGTCTCTTCACATCCTTCTTAAACTCTAGAAGTTGATAAATCCCCAGGTACTTATATGAGTCCCGTTCATCAAGATGATTAAGTACAATACTATTTGACAGTTCCATATTTCTTACTTCTATAACCGTCCCTCTTTTTAAATGAAGCACTGCACACTTATCAATGCCCAGGCTCATGTGTATATCGCTACTGAAGGCTCTCACTAATTCAAGAAGGCTTCTAAGGTCTTGTTCATTCCTGGCATACAACTTAATGTCATCCATGTACATTGAGTGGGACAGCACTGTTTCCGTGTTGAGGTGATAGCCTTTACCTGAACTATTGAGCATTGTACTAAGAGGGTTGATTGCCATGCAAAACCATAAAGGGCTCAAGGAGTTGCCATTCCTCTTTTAATTGATATTGCTTCCTCGGAACGTTCTCTTTTATCGTCGGGCATTGTCAGGAACACTTTCCACAGCTTCATGAGACGTTCCAGTAAATTTATTATGTTCTGGTCCACTTTATAGATCTTCATCACTTGAAGGAGCCAGTCATGCGGTACTGAATCAAACGCTTTTTGATCATCAATCCATGATATTGATATATCACGATGTCTTTTTTTTCACTTGTGAAGCTATGAAACTGTCAATTAGTAGTAGTTCTTTACACCCCCTAGAATTTTCTCTTGTCCCTAACTGTTCGTCAGCTATTAATTTATGAAGGTTGATATGCTCTTTCAGTTTCTGATTTATCACTGATGTCAATAGTTTGTACACACCATTTAGACATACTATTGGTCTATAATCTTTTGACTCTAGTTGTTCCTTGTCTCCTTTTGGAATCAGATAGGTAATACCAGTACAAAACTCATTTGGAAGGTCAATATTATTTTCTAAGAACTTCTGGAAACAGGATGCTAGTGACCGATGGACGCTTTTAAAGTTCTTTAGCCAGTAGTTATGTAACTTGTCTGGGCCTGTTGCCTTCCAATTTCTCATCTTTCTAAGCGATTGGATTACATCATTTGTACTAATCGAAGCAGCTTCCATTAAAGGAACATGAACAACACTGTCGTCAACCTGTTTTAGCCAGTAAGCATCTTTTTTAAAATATTCGGCTTTTCCCCATACCCCTCTCCAAAAATCAACCAACGAATCCTTACTTAGGTGATTGGAATTTTTGTTTTTCCTTTCATTGGTTAACTTCTTGTAAAACATTTTCTCCATTGTGTTGAAGGATGCGTTTTGTTTTCTTCTTTCAGCTGCCTCAGTATATCTCCTTATCCGATTGGCATATATTGCTAGCTTCTGCTTCATTGTTTCCATAAGGGTAGCCAGCTCTTGGTTTAATTTTGATTTTTATTATTATTATTATTTCGACTCCGACGAAGAAATGCCTTGTTCCGACTTCAGTGAATCGGACTTTAAGTTCCTTAAGGGTAGAACTTTGTCAAAAAGACAAAGAAACACTGCTCTTGAGCCCCCTGGGAACTCTCCCGACAAAAAAAAGAAGAAAAAGAAACAGAAAGAAAAAAGTTGAATCAACCTCCCACTCCACCACAAACCCGCAGTAAATTAGTCATCTGTGCAGTCACATCTATTGAAACAGCTAACAGATTCCAGCCATTAATTAATATGCCTTCCGATAGTTCTGTGCTCCAACCCTATAAACCTCTAACAGGTATCAAGCCACCCCCAATCTACGTTATTGGCGTAGAAAACTGCGTTCAATTTTGCATGATATTTCTGAATTAATTGGTCAACCGAATTTCCAATGTTACTCCAGATACCATGACATAAAAATCAACACTGAAACAAAAGAACATTATAAATTACTGATAGCCCATCTAAAAACTCAAAACATCCAGTTTCACTGTTATCAATTAAAAGACGAGAAGGCCTACAGGGTAGTACTACGGGGACTTCACCAATCTGTGCCTCCCGATTCCATCAAAAGAGATCTGGAGCAATTAGGCCATAGCGTAAGTCATATCTCCAACGTACTCCACCGCTTTGAAAAACTCCTTCTTCCATTGTTCTTTGTGGATCTGGAGCCAGCGAGAACAATGTAGAAGTTTTCAATATCAAAAGACTGGTGTACTCCGTGATCAAATTTGAAGAACCACGACACATAAAAGAAATAGTACAGTGCACCAGATGCCAAAACCTAGGCCACACAAAAACTTATTGTAATCGACAAGCAAGGTGTGTCAAATGTGCAGGACCACATTTGACAGCAACTTGCTTAAAAACACGATGTACACCAGCTTTGTGTGTCCTCTGTGGTGAGAGCCATCCTGCCAACTATAAGGGTTGGCAGGCTTACAAACATAGACAGGAACAAAGAGCCATCAGCTCCGCTACAAATAAAAATTCTGTTCCCCAAACATCCGATACAATATTAACATCATTTCAGAATCAACAGAACCATCCAGCCAACAACAGTTTTTCCAAACACTTTCCTCCACTGCCATCAACATCAAAAGCTCAACAACCTCAGACTCAACATCCAATCGATTCAGCCGTTCAACTAGAACCCTAGCCATCAACCTCAGCAGCAGAATCATCTCAACTTCTTCCTTCAAGCAACGAATTCAAGGCAGTTCTACGAAGAAATCAACGGCAACAAAATCAGGCGCCTCAAACATCTCTTTCATCCCGACCTCCCACTCCTTCTCCGTCAACTACCCAACGCACCTCACAACAAGTAACAACAGACCAAGACTCCTCTAACAAATTATGAGCAAACCATACCGCAACAAAATCCAAGCCATATCCCAATCCAGGTACTGTCTTCAAGACAGTTTAACCACCCGTCTCAAATTTCAGAACCGTATCCTATTTCCTCCCATGGTTATAATGATATCTCATCGATTCTTTTCTCCTTCCTCCGTGAACTCCAAGAAACTATCAGACCCTTCATTACCCTCCTCACAAGAGCCCTGTCAGATATCACGTCTATTGTTCCTAGATGATCCAAAATTCCTTGGCAGTTCTTTTATGGAACGCAAATGGTTTGCTCAATCACAGAAACGAACTAAACATGTTCTTACACGGCAATAACATTCACGTTGCCCTAATTACTGAGACCCACTTGACCCCTACCCAGTATTTCCACATCAAAGACTACATCACTTACAGAACTGACCATCCCGATAAAAAAGCCCACGGTGGTACTTGTATACTTATCCATAGATCGCTAACTCACACTCTGATTCCTTCCTCTCCAACTGACACCATTCAGTCCACCGCACTAATCCTATCCACCTTCCTATTTAACCTTACTCTTTCAGCTGTATATTGTCCTCGAGAAAATAGCCTTTCCGATAACACCCTACAATCCTTATTCCAACGTCATTGCAGGTGGGGACTATAACGTTAAACACCAGCGATGGGGCTGTAGAACATCCAATCCCCGAGGTAGTGTTCTATCCAGTGTATCATCCTTAAACAATTACCCTATCCTTTCTCCTAACAATCCTACCTACTGGCCTACATCCCTAAAAAAACGCCCAGATATACAGGGCATATTCTTTACCTCTCAAATACCTACTTCCCAAACTATAATAGATTCCTTAGATGACCTTTCCTCAGACCATAGTCCGGTTTTGCTTACCTTACATTCAACTCCTATAATCAAACCTTCTCCTCCATCCTTAATAACTGGACGGGTGGACTGGGACAAATTCCGTTCGGCTTTAGAAAACCATATTGACCTCAAAATTCCACTAAAAACTTGTCAAAAAATAGATTAGGCAATAGAACATCTTACTAAATGAATAGAAACCAGCATAACAGAAAGTACCTCACAAAATAGATTAAGACACTCAGAAGGCATGGTCTTACCTCAATATATACGGGTTTTACTAGTAGAAAAACGTCGAGTTAGAGCCAAATGGCATAGAACTCGATACCCATCTGACAAAACCAATTATACCAAATTAACTAACAAACTTAAATCAGAACTTAAAAAACAAAAACTTCAAATTTTACAAAAACAAACTAGACAACTATCGGTTTCCGACAAATCATTATGGACCACTACCAAACGACTTTTAAAATTTCAATCCTTCAATCATCCTCTCCTTATTCCAGCTCAAACCTGAACCAAATCTGATTCAGAAAAATATGAGTTGTTTGGTGAACAGTTACATAATACATTTATACCTCATTCTGACATTCTAAATCCTTACCATGTAGAACGTATTGAAGCGATATGACTATTCCTCTCCAAATGACCTTTCCTCCTAAAGCCTTCCACCCTTCAGATATAATAGCCATAATCCCTAGATTGCCCTCCAACAAAGCTCCTGGACATGACCTTATTACCTCAAGAATCCTCAAATATCTACCAAGGAAATCAGTATTACTCTTAACAAAAGGCAAAATCCTTGAAAAACTCCTTTTGAAACGCCTTTATCCCTTCCTTGATTCTCATCACATTATTCCTGATCACCAGTTTGGATTTCGTCAGTTTCACTCCACTACCCAGCAGTGCCATCATGTGTTGGATGTTATCTCATCTGCGCAAGAGCGCACGGGTGTCTTTCTTGACGTTACAGGCCTTTGATCGGGTTTGGCATCCAGGACTGCTTTATAAACTTCGCCAATTCCTTCCATCTACATATTTCCTCATCCTCCGTTCCTACCTTTCTGATAGAGTATTTAAAGTTAACTATAATTCTACATACTCATCTATCTTTCCTCAGACCGCTGGTATTCCACAAGGTAGTATCTTGGGTCCCATTCTTTATACCGTGTATACAGCTGATATCCCTACTCATCCTAATACCATCCTTACAACCTATGCTTATGATACCAGCGTGTTATCAGTCAATGACAATCCTATAGCTGCATCTCAGACCCTCCAGTCACATATCACTTCCATTGAAGAATGGTGTCATAGCTGGAGAGTTAAGATAAATCCTAGCAAATCCCAGCAAATAACCTTTACTCTCCGTCGAAAACCTACCTCATCATGTCCTCCTGTATCCTTTAATGGTGTGCCGCTAAATAATTTGGAACAAATACGATACCTGGGATTTTATCTGTACAAGAGACTTACCTGGAACCCTCACACAAGATTGAAAAGACAAGAAGCTATACGTCGATTTCGACTGCTACGACACACTAGACAAACGTTCAAATCTCCCAACTCACCACAAGAAACTCATGTATATGACGATTATCAGACCTATTCGGCCTTACGGTATAGAATTGTGGGAATCCACCAAACCTTCGAATTCTTCCCGCATCCAATCACTCCAATCCAAAATCCTTCGAAAAATCCTTAATGCTCCTTACTTTGTCACAAATGAATTAATCCATAATGACCTTAATATCCCATATGTCGCTGACTTGGCACGAACCAGATACCTCTCCTTTCATAATAAACTCACTCCTCATCCAAATCCACTTGTTGCACAACTTGCTTCCCATTCCATTCCTGGTAATCCTCTGAGGCGCCTGAAAAGAAGATGGCCTCGTGATCTTCTTTTCATTAGAGTACTACCAATGGGTAGTTCCTCTACAAGTTCTAATCACGCCATTATTTTTATTGTATACAGTAAATTTACTAAATGTGTTTTTATTAATACAGTTGTAAATTTCAATTAATAAAAGAGTAAATAAAAAAAAAAAAAATTATCTATACCCCACACGAAATTAATAACTTCTTGGAAGATAGCATTCTCAAATTGATTAATGAGCAGAAGTCTGCATTTGACGCTATATTTGATAGTGTGATCAATAATCAAAGAAAATTATTTTTTTTGGAAGCTCCTGGTGGGACGGAAAAAACTTTTTTAATTAATTTATTATTGGCAAAAGTAAGGTCTTAAGGAAGGACACGTCTTGCTGTTGCATCTTCAAGAATGGCGGTAACGCTTCTGCATGGTGGTAAAACAGCTCATTCAACTAAAATAATTGTTTTAATTTTTTTTTTGGGGGGGGGGACAAAACGGCTTGAAAACTAGGAAAAATCTTTTTCTTCAATATTTCAAATTTCAATAAAGTGTTGGTTCCATTTTTCTATCGATTGCTTCAGAATAAACCGATTCATAATTCATTATCAATTAGAGTGCATTGCTACTGATGATAAGATGTTTATTTTTAGGTTCAGTTTTCATGTATGTTATGTAAGGATCTAACAGATTATAAAACACACCCTTTTTCCTGGCTGTATGCGAATATTTCCTTGTAAAGTGTATGCAGACGATAGTTCACAAGCTCCGGTTTGTATTTCCCTTTTACTCTATTAATTTTTAGATATCATATATTATCCTTTGGGCCTGTCTAATTAGAACCTTTTAACTTGAACTACAAATTTCTCAAGTTTCCTTACCTCCTTACGTGCTCATTACTTCAGGATACAACCCCTACAATAGTCCATCTCACATCCAACTACATTTAACCTATTTCTAATCCTCTTGGTGAGGGATCATGTTTCAGCTTCAAATATAAAGATGCCTTCAATCAATTATTGAAAATTTCTTATTCTTTTTTGATATAGTCCTTCAAATAACCGGATGCAAGATTCGTATTGCCTTCCTAGCCATTCCATAACTACTTTGCGTTTCCCTTTCACATCCTCCAACTCCCCATAGAATCGAACCTAAATATTTAAATTTTCCTACCATTTAACATCTTTCCCTTTCTATTCAAACAACACTTCCCCTCAATCCCTCCTATATTATATTATTAGATATTTATTATATTATCTTCATGCTATATTGGCAGTGTAGAACACCTTAGTTCTAAGTAAAGATCGATTTACTTATCCAAGCCCGTGCCGGTTAGATAATAAGATCATAAAATAACCAGGAGGTGCTGCTCGTTTCTGTCCCTCTTCAATTTCTTTAAGACATGTAAATTCACTGAATGATGCGTGTTTCTAGGAGGTGTGAATACAATTATAAAGTTGAAAAAAATAAATGAAATATAGATTGATTTGACTGGTCTTGGCATGAACTCTAAAACTGTAAGAGATAGTTTACGTATATTTCGGTTTTTACGTAGATACTAATATTTTAGATTTAGTGATTTTAACTGAGGACAGGCAACTTTTTCTGACAAAAGGTGTGTATGAAATATTCTGAAATGTAAAAAAAAAATATGTTAATTGTTTTCATAAAATAATTATTATCAGTCAAAGAATTATAATGTATAATGTGTTTATTTATAAATCGTTGTACTACTACCGTGAATTGTAGACACCTGAAACCGAATATATAATGCAGAAATCGTGGTCATTGTGGACTCTTTAGAGACGGATCATTAACGATAAACAATGCCAAAGAATATTAGCTATTGGAATGGGCGATTGGAGAAGGGCAATTAGAAAATTAACAGAAATAACCAACAAAAACTAAAATTTATTGCCATTACAGCTTATATTGGTGAAATTAAATCAACATTACAGTAATTGTAATGATGTAGAACAATTCTTATGTTGAGTGACATATTGTTGAAGGTATTTAATTTCTTTTTTTTATTCAGTAATTTATTGTCAAATGTAAAAGTATTCTTTTGCTATATCATATCGTTCCACCTTTATACATTTCATGATGAAATAGATCTTCATATCGATCTATCGATCATATCAATCTTCGTACTTAATAGTAAAATACTCTAAAAGTTGTAATAAGTAATATATTTATATTGTTTAATACTTTAGTAAAATGTCATTCGATTATGATGACGAGCTAGTTGTGAATCATTGCTGAATTTATATCTACCCTACAGTTATCATTTGGAATCGATCAGAGCTTCTTAAAAACAATATATATACTAGGTGTTGGGAAGATCGTTGGCCGAAGAGGTATCTCGGGTAGGGAGGTTCATTTTAAACCTATTCAAGGTCACTTACTCTTATACAAAGTCACTGTTTTTTTTTTTAATCAATTTTTTTGAAAAAATAATCAAAACCAGACATTTATGTCTTATAACTTTGTTGTTGACTGATATATCAACGCCATTTTTTTTTTTTTTTTTTTTTTTTTTTTTTTTTGCTGTAATTACTAATAGACTGTCCATGTAAAATAAAAAAGATTTGATGCAAAAAAAAACAAATACTGAAAAAAAACGGGATATCGAAGCACAACAGCCAAATCCAAATTATTTAAAAAAATTCTTTTGTTAAATTTTTTTTTTCATTTAACAATATTTAACGTTCTCCCGTTTTTTTTGTATTTGTATTTTGCTTCTTATTTTATATAGACAATGTATTAGTAATTACAGAAAAAATAATGGCGTTGATATATATTTGTAAACAACGAAGTTATTAGGCATAAATGTTTGGTTTTGGTCATTTTTTTTTTAGTTTTCTTGAAAAAACTTCCCGATATATCAATGCCATTTTTTTTTTGTATTTACTAATTAATTGTCTATATAAAATAATATGCAAAGAACAAAAAAAAAGACGGGAGATCATTAAATCTTAATAAAGGAAAAAAAAAATGATTAACTTCAATTAACTAGAGGTTTTTAAAATAATCTGGATTTGGCTGTTGTGCTTTGATCTCCCGTTTTTTTTTAGTATCTGTTTTTTTGCATCAATTTTTTTTTATTTTACATGGACAATCTATTAGTAATTACAGCAAAAAAAAAAAAAAAAAAAAAAAAAATGGCGTTGATATATCTGTAAACAACGAAGTTATCAGGCATAAATGTTTGGTTTTGATCATTTTTTCAATAAAATTGATTAATAAAAAAACAGTGACTTTGTATATAGGTAAGTGACCTTAAACAGGTTCCTTTTAAACCTCCCTACCCGAGATACCTCTTTGGCCTACGATCTTCCAAACACCCTGTATATAAATATTTAAAAAAAAAAACCTACAAGTAATAAAAAGATAGACATTTTAAAAGTAAATTTGATTATTCTTCTTAACATAAAACAGTCTAGAACACCAACTTGGTAGATCAGTAGCACTACAAGATTTTTTCTGAAGAAGCCATCACCCCTAAGGTTCCAATCCAATATTCCTTACTTCATGTTTCTACATTCTACCATTTCTACCTCCATGACCTCTACTGCTTCGCATATTTCCTGTTTACCTTCCTCTTCCAGCACCTACATTTCTTCTATTATTTTTTGCTCGATTATCTGGGTAGCACTTAAAAGATACTCCAGGAACTCCTCGTTCAGCGAAAATCTTCCCATATGCTATGAGCTCACCTCGTTGCTCAAGTCTATTTTTTCTGGAGCTCCTGCATCCTCTTCTGTAAGAAGGTTTATAATAAAACCAATTACTATTAAATACAATAGATCCAGTTCCTTTAGTTTCGATGATTATGTCTTCATCTCGTCTCTCACATCTTTTACTGTTTGGAAAGCCTTCAATAATAGAAAAATAAGTCCAATCTTTCCTACTTCTATCTCTTTCAATTGACGAGTCCATTTCTTTGAATTTTTCATCTGAATCACTTGAGAAACATGGTATATATCTCTCAGTGTCACTCCGTGAATCAATCCCTCTGCCACTTGATTCATTATCTTCTCCAGTGCCTTTAAAAGAGACATTCATTATTTTAAAAAGAAAAAGTGTATTGTAATTATATGATATGTATTAAAATATTTTATAAATCGAGAAATAAAATAATTTGAAACAAAATTTGCTTGATTACGTCTATTGTATATACTCTACTGTCACACATATATGTACATATGCGCGCTTATATGTGTCTGTCTTCTGATGAAGTTTGGTGTTAATCAAGAACAAACCCTAATTATTTTTCATTTCATGATGAACTACCCTCTCTCATGCCTTATATTGTGAGTTAATTAAAAAAAAAAAAAAAAAAAAAAAAAAAATTATTGAATAAATATTACAAGCTGCCTCTCTAAAGGGCATTAAGTAATATGGATGATAAGAAATTAATTAAAAATAATAATAATGTCTGGACATTTTTTTTTTTTTTTTTTTTTTTTTTTTTTTTTTTTTTTTTTTTTTTTTTTTTTTTTTTTTTTTTTTTTTTTTTTTTTTTTTTTTTTTTTTTACGCTATCCTTGAAATAATGTTTTTCTGTGTACGCTAATTTTTTTTTTATTCCCAGTCAGAGAAAAATAAAAAATTTTCTTCATGGTAGTAAGTAACACATTGTAAATTTAATATTTTTATGCAATGTTTCTCCTCATATATGCACCATATCATTTACCTAAAATAAAATAAAAAAATGAAGCATGTATAATTTATTGTTAAAGTATTTTACTCTGTAGCCAATATCCTATTATACATAGAGCACCGCACAAAATCCACTTAACACTTACTTAAGTCATAACCATCAGAGAGGACGCCTGCAGTTTGGACGATGAGGAGGAATGCTCCGAGATAGTTGGCCATCGCGAAGACAAAGGAAGAAGAGGATGCCGCAGTTACTTCAACATTGGCGGCAGTAGTGAGGGGAAGGGGGGAAGGAGTGCAATTTCTTGCTACAAATACGTCACAGACTAATGAGTTAAATCTTTAGCGATGATGGATATGTTTGAAGTCCAACTTTTTTTTTTTTTTTTTTTTTTAAATCAATTTATTGAAATTTACAACTATACAAGTATACATCAAGTAAATGTGTTAAAAAATACAATAACATGCCTAAACTTGAGAAGAACTACTCATCAGTAGCACTTCAGTAAAAAATAAAAAAAATCTACACAAGAAAATCTCTGGGCCATCTTCTTTTCAGACACCTCGGAGGATTATCGGGAATTGAGTGGTAAGCAAGTTGAGAAACTAAGGAATTGAGTGGTTATGGAGCTTACTATGAAAGGATTGGTATCTGGTTTGGGCTAAATCTGCAACATATGGAACATTAAGATCTTTATGGATAAGTTTATTGGTGACAAAGTAAGGAGCGTTGAGGATTTTTCGAAGGATTTTGGATTGTAAGGATTGGATACGGTAAGAATTGGATGGTTCAGTAGAGCCCCAAAGCTCAACTCCGTACGTCCGAGTCAAAAGCGATTTGAAGTAGGAATATACTAGTCTAGAGACGTCAAATATGTCTTTGTTGTTGCTGGCCGGCTCCAAGTCTTCACCAAAAAGTCACTCACCATTGGTGAGTGGATTTTTTGATTTTGCCGTCTTGTTTTTCTTTTTGTTCGGCGAATTGCCCGCTGATCCAGGGGCACTATTTCGGTGGCGCTTTTGAAGAACTCTTCTTGATTGCGGATCAGTTTCACTGATTTCCGAGTAGGGGGCATCTTCCTCCGATTCGTCACCAGATGTGACAACCTCCATCATCTGATATTAAGAAAGTAAAAATAAAAACGAAATAAATATAAATTAAAATTTAATTAATGGTAATAATAACAATTATACAAATAATATTGAAATTATTACCTCTATGAAGAACCTATTTACATAAATTGTACAATATTTATTCTGCAGTAAAACATTATAAAATAAATCTATTAAAATAATACTAAGAATATGCAAAATTAAAAATTTATAAATAAATAAAATTGTCCCAAGAAGAAGAAAAAAAAAAATTGTATATTGTCTAGTTTCGAACGGGAGGCAATATAACTATCAACACTGACCTTGACCGTGTGATAGATAGCGATGTATTCTACCAGCCGGTAGGATTACGGCAAGCCAGACTGCTTTACCTGGTATATTGTTATTGTTCACAGTTAATTTAAATGTTTCACTCACCTCACTGAAAGTAATATAAAAATGTTCTATGGTCATTAATTTCACCTTATGGTGAAGATAAGGGTGGAATTTTAGTTAATACACTGTTAAAGAAAGTCACAAACACAGAGCGATGTTAGGCGTGCAGTGTGGGTGCGGCCATCAGGAAAATTTTGGAGTCCAACTTAAAAATCATTTTTTTATCTGAATTTGGAAGGAACTAACACTTCAACAAAACCTCAACAATATACAAATTAGGTGTAAAAAAAATAAAAAATTACTCCAAATCACTTTATATTACATTTAAACAACGATTTAAGACTTGCCCACCTGTTTACATTGTCTACCAACTTTTATATCAAACTGAGAAAATGACACACTTAGGATTAAGCTTGATATAAGACTGACATGGGAACCTCGAGTCAAGATAAAAAAGCATGTATTACTGCAAAAAAAAAGAAGCTCATTACTGCCCTTTCTCTCCTAATATCAAACTACCAAACTACGCCTAACGCCCTCGCCTTCCCCAAAAAGGTATCACTTTTGACCAGGCAGTTAGGTAGAATCCAAGATATCTTTTAGTACTAATTTTATTGGAATGGTATAGCCTCCCCTAAAATCTTCAATTTTGATCATTTGAGTGCTATGATGAGGATAATTATGAAAAGCGACTTAAAATACATCCTGGTCTAATGTTAATACTAATTGAAAATTCTAATCGCTAAATAGGCCTTGAATAGCGTATCTTCGTTCCATTTCTACGATTTAAAATTAGAAGAAAAGGGGGCATCCTCTTTTGTTTTTTATTTAAAGTTACTTTTAATTTGAAACATTCATTTTAAAAGCGACAATACACGTCAGAAACCACCAGAATAAATGGGGTGTAAATATATGCCCTTTTCGAAAAAGTCACCAAAAATAGTTAAAAAACAAAATAAAACACTTTATATATTCTTATAGTTAAAAATTTATTTATTACAAGAATATAAAAATGCCGAAATTTGGATATAACTGGCTCTTTCAGCCACGGAGCAATCTAAGTATGTGCACATTCGGCACATAACACATTATACTAACACCTCTCATGTAATGTTTTATGTGCCGAATGTAGACACACATAGATTGCACCGAGGCTGAAGGAGCCAGATTTTTGTATATATATAAGTTAAGGCGTATAGGGGAATAATATACATCCTAATCCCTAAACTTAATCCCAAACAATCACCAAATGTATATAAAGAGGATTTCTGAGCAATAATGGCAGTCTATTACCAGTACCCGTGTGTGTCATTTAGTTCCTTTTTTTTTTCCTTTTTTTTTTTTACTGTTTTTACTCGAAGGAACTTAACTGGTGCCGAAACCCGGGAGCAGCAGAGCGTAATTCTGGGTAAGCGATATTTTTGAATTTCCCCGCCAAACGTTTCGTAAACATTTCATTTTCGTTATCTCTCATATTTTTTCGTCATCTCAAGTTAAAATATTGGACAGCAGGAATGGAGGAAAATACCATTCTTAAACCTGCGTCATTTGAAGTTCAATCGGAAATGCCGCCTTTACCACCAGAAACTATAGCAGCAGCCCATGCGAATTTGGCAGCGGCACAGACGAATGCGCTGGAGTTGATGAAGATAAAGACGGCAACATCGCAAGACTTAAGAAGAGCGATAGCTGACATTGAGAGATACGACGGAGAGATTGGTGAATTCAGTATTGGGCGTATTTATATTCGTAAATACGAATACGAATATATTCACACAGAGTATACCTAAGAATATGAATACAAATATATTCGTGTTCACATGTGTGAATATAAATATATTCGTATTCACATCTGTGAATATAAATATTTGTATTCGTAATACAGTTGTATTTACAGATGTATTTACACGTCTCGAGTTTGAATACAGATGTATTTACACACCTCGTGTTTGAATACAGTTGTATATACACGGTTCGAGTGTGAATACAGTAGTATTTCGATGTATTAAGCTGATAACAGATGTATTTTAATGTATAAATTGCGAATTCAGTTGTATTCACTTGTATAAAGTGTGAATGCAGTAGTATTTAAATTTAATAGAATAGAATAGAATAGAAAAATAATTTTATTCTTCGACAAAGTCCCTTAAGAGTAACAGATAAGTGCAGGTATAACTAAATTAAATCTGGTTAGAGACATAATGAGATACAAAAGAAAAACAATAATACATTAATGACACTATGTACATATATGATATTTAAATTTTAAAAAAAAAGAAAAACAATAATACATTAATGACACTATGAACATATATGATATTTAAATAAAAAGAAAAGAAAATAAGATAACATTCTACAGATTAGAGGAGATAAAATTAAATGAGAAAAAAATAAAATAAAATGATATAGAAAAATCTTTTGGTACAATGATATGATTTGTATGTACAATAGTAGTACCCAATGTTATATTCATGGAAAGTTAAATTTGTATTAAAAAGAATCTCAATTATTCCAGAACTGAATCCAGCAATGCAATAATAATTTTTGACTAAGTAGTTAGATAGTTAGCAAGCGTCAGTTTTTGATGAGAAGGAGGTATTGGAAATAGAAATATTTGAATATTTTCAGGGATTTAGCTTGTCTGATGTGAGGTGGGATGGAGTTCCAGAGGATTGGTGAGCGGAAAAGGAAGGAGCGTTGTGAATACAGTTGTATTTACACGGCTCGAGTTTGAATACAGTAGTATTTATATGCATTATTTCTGATAACAGTTGTATTCTCATGCATAAATTGCGAATACAGTCGTATTCACTTGTTTAAATTGTGAATACAGTTTACACTGTATGTATTCATATGTAGAAAAATTGGAATACTTTAGTATTTACAATCATAATATATTAATACGTACAACTATGAAATGAAGATGTGGCTCGTAAATTAACTTATATAACTTATTGCTTATCGAGGTTGAATTAAGTATGCACAGTTGGATAACTATGAGTGGGGGTTTTGCGCCTTGGTTGACACCCGACCGAACGTTCCTTGCACTCTGTGTAATGATAAACATGGATTAAAATCCTATAATATAAGAAATACTTGATTTTTAAAAAACAAAACACGTGTAATTTTTCATTCATTCTTTATATTGTTTCCAGTTTATTTGTTTATTGAATCGTTTATTATTATTGTAAAGTTTTAATTGGATTTGATCTGGTACGGTAAGGTTTTGATCGGAGATTAGTTCCGCCACTGAGTGAATTTTATTTGTTGTTATATTTTCGGTTAAAACTAATATAATATAATACTTGGTTTCCTGAAGCTATCAGTGGGATAACAAGTTCCTCCACTCCTCCACCATGGGTATTTCTATCTGCTGTTTGTACTATATATCCCTCAATAATTAAGGAATTAGCATCACTTAAATGTCTTTCCACAATACCCGCAATTTGTACATTATTAGTTTTTAAAACTCTTTGAAAGGTTGTTTATTAATCTCAATGGACCTACAATTCCAAAATATAATATTAATTTGTCATATTTAAGCTAGTATTTCCATGATCCTTTCAATTAACATACTTATTTTATCAATAAAGTCATTACATATTTATAATTTTCTAATTGTTATTTGAACTGTCTTTGTAATACGGAGTAGGTTAAATATTTTAAATAAGTCTTTAAGATCTTTTCTAAAAATAAATTGACCGATACCTGTAGTGTCATTATTTTCTGTAGTTGTAGTGATCTTTATTTCCATGGTGGCGAATATTGGTGGTTCATCTTGAGACCTATATTGGAATTTCGAATGACTTTTTGGAGATTAGTTTATTTTCTAGACTCTTCTTTCTTTTTCCCTTCTATTTGCTGGGTTGAAAACGGGCACTCTGGGTGATTTGCCGCATGATTTTGTTCGCAGTTTATGCATGTCAAGTCACCATCTTGTTTCATGCATTCCTTTGTTTTGTGCTATTTTGCACATTTTAGACATTTAGGTTCCAATTTTCTACATATGAATATATACAGTGTAAACTGTATTCACAATTTAAACAAGTGAATACAACTGTATTCACAATTTAAACAAGTGAATACAACTGCATTCACAATTTAAACAAGTGAATACAACTGTGTTCGCAATTTATACAAGAGAATACAACTGTTATCAGAAATAATGTATATAAATACTACTGTATTCACACTCGAGCCGAATGGATATAACGTTATTAACAATTCATACATGATAATATAACTGTTATCCAAATTTGTACCTATGAATACTGTATTCACACTTTATACAAGTGAATACAACTGAATTCTCAATTTATACATGAAAATACAACTGTTAACAGCATTATTACATATAAATACTACTGTATTCATACTCGAGCCGTGTAAATACAACTGTATTTACACTTTTTACAAGTAAATACGACTTTATTCACAATTTATACATGAGAATATAACTGTTATCAGAATTTGTAGTTATAGATACTACTGTATTCATTCTCGACCCGTGTAAATACAACTGTATTCACACTTTTTACAAGTGAATACAACTGTATTCGCTATTTATACATGAAAATACAACTGTTATCAGCATTATTACATATAAATATTACTGCATTCACACTTTATATAAGTGAATACAACTGAATTAACAATTTATACATTAAAATACAACTGTTATCAGCATTAATACATAGAAATACTACTGTATTCACACTCGATCAGTGTAAATACAACTGTATTCACGCTCGAGGTGTGTAAATACATCTTTATTCACACTCGAGACGTTTAAATACATCTGTAAATACAATTGTATTCACAGTTTATGCGTATGAATACAAATATTTATATTCACAGATGTGAATACGAATATATTTATATTCACAGAAATGAATACGAATATATTTGTATTCATATTCTTGGGTATACTCTGTGTGAATATATTCGTATTCGTAATTACGAATATAAATACGCCCAACACTGGGTGAATTAAACCACTTCCTTAAAGGAGGAGATCGAGTGTTGACTCGAATCGAAGCAAAGGCGAGGGAGAACCTTTTGGAACCGATCGATGCATGTCCATTGAGAGCTGCGTTAGTGTGCCGATTTAAACGTGGCGTACTCAATGTGATTCAGTTGGACGAAGATACCCCCTGGGCGGTAGTCAAGGACCGTCTCAAGAAGGCATTCGGAGGCGGGCGATGGACTCCGGAAGAGGATATCTTCCGCATGTTTCGGGAGGTAAGGAAACCGTATCAATCTAGTGGGCAATACGCGGGGTCTTTGTTGACTCATTGAAACAAGATCACCGAAAAAATGAGCGAGACAACCGAAGCCCCGGAAGGGGAAGCGAGAATGGCCTTCCTGTCAACCATCCTAAAGGTCCAGCTCGCAAAGGAAACTGGTAAGAAGGACGGACTACCAAGGGACAGAACCTTTTTTGAATGCGCCAGGGAAATGATAGACTCGAGCACACGTGATGAAGAAGTCAGGAAGGAGGATGGATGGAGCAGAGTGACCTACAAGCGGACGGAGAGCGGAAAAAACGCACAGCCTAGAATGGACTCGTGAAGAAGAAGGGATACGGATCATGGGATTCGAGAGAGGCAACCGGTGAGAGACAGGAGGCAGGGAACGGAGATGAAAACGTGGAGGAGAGAGGACAGGAAATGTCACGGATGCGGGAAGAGCGGTCATTTGGTGGCTCAGTGCCCCCGCACACGTTGTTTCGAGTGCGGTTTAGAGGGGCACATTGCAAAGCAGTGTCCCTACATGAGTAAACGCAGAGGAGCTAACCAGGCAGAGCCTATGGAGGTAAACACGCAGCGCCTGTGGAGGCGAAGTAGACAACCATTAGAATCGACGGGATCTTCAGAAGGATCGGAGACGGAAGAAGAAAGGACAGACCTGGAGATGGAGGACGTGCAGTCGGAAGAAACGAACGGAGGAGCGACCGGAGGACCCGGGAGCGAGAGGCGGTGACGAAGAGGAGAGCAAGAGCCGACGAATGAGGTGAGTGTAATGAGAGGGGCAACCATTGCGTGATAAATAGTTTTAGGAATGTGAAGGATGGGTCGCCTATTATATAAATTGCTAGGGGAGTGAGGTGTCTAGTCGATACGGTGAGATCGACCACAATTATGTGCAGAAATGTGATAGAGAAATTATGTAAAGGAGATAGGATACTCCGAGTAAAAGCATGTAATTGTAGGCTAATTACCCTGAGTGGCCCCTGTAGAGCAGAGGGCGAGGTAGGGATACAGTTAGACAGGTGGGTAAAAGAAGGGGAAGTACTTATGGTACACGAGGTGGAGGACATGCCTCGAGAATATGGGGGAATTATTGGTTGTGACATTTTGGGGAAAATCGGGACCCGAATAAAAGGCGTGGGTGACCGTTGGGCGGTCCGGATCGGAGGGAGGAACTATGAGGGCGAAGGGGGCCTAGAGGTGAAGCACACTATGGTCGGAGCAATCAATCGGAAGGGTGACTGGCGGCAGAGACTCAACGCAGAGTATTCGGACATTTTCTTCCAGGAAGGGGAAATACTGAGTTTAACGGGGGAAACCGTACATGAAATTCCGTTAAAGCAAGATCGTGTAACATACGTGAAAGAAAGGAGATACCCCCAGGCACTCCGAGAGCACATTAGGGAAGAATTGGAGAGTTTAAAGAGGCAAGGTATTATATCCCCTATGGGCCGTGAAGAAGAAGGGCGAAGAGGGAGCAACTCGGGAAAAGTACAGGGTAGTGGTAGACTTCCGGAAGTTGTATGAAAACACGGTAGAAGAAAAGTACCCCATACCACGGGTTGAGGATATTTTGGATCGGTTGGAAGGGGCAACAGTGTTTAGTACGCTGGATCTGAAAGCAGGATACCACCAGATCAGGATGCACCCCAAAGACCAACATAAGACAGCTTTCACTTTCGAAAGGGGCCACTACGAGTTTACACGGATGCCCTTCGGTTTGAAGAACGCCCCGATAACATTTCAAAGACTCATGGACGAGTTCCTGAGAGGATTGGACGAAGCAGTTTGCCAAATCTACATGGACGACTTACTGATATTTAGTAAAGACGAGAACGGACATGTACAGGCTTGAGACGGGTATTCGAAAGGTTAAGGAAATTTGGGTTGAAGTGTTCAGGAGAAAAATCGATTCTGGGGCAAGGCCGTATCAACTTTTTGGGTCATACGATTTCGGAAGAGGGAGTAAGGTCGGACATAAGGAAGGTAGAGGCAATTAGGAAAATGGCTATACCGACGGACGTTAATGGCATTCGGAGACTATTGGGGACACTCAACTACTATTGACGATTCGTACCCGGCGATAAATGAGTATAAATCGCGAGACACTTAGTACTCTTGAATGGTATGTTGAAGAAAGGGCGGAGGGTAGTAATCACCCCGGAAATCGAACAGAACATTCGAATGTGTATGGACAGACTTCAGACGGAACCAGTATTGACTTTCCCGGATTTTTCCAAGACGTTTACAATCACGACAGACGCGAGCGAGTATACACTGGGGGCCGTACTATCCCAGGAGGGTGACAAAGGGGAACAACCCATTGCATATAAGAACAGGCGTCTCACAGAGACGGAGTCGCGGTATAGTGCCTTAGAAAGGGAGTTATTAGGGGTGGTATGGGCTATTGAACACTTCAGACCGTATGTGTTCGGACGGTAGTTTAAGGTACAGGGTGGAAAGTTGAAGGAGTCTTCAGCATGGACGTTGGAAGGAATTCTTGAACCAGCATAATATGGAAGTAGTATACAAACCGGGGAAAGAGAATATCGTAGCCGATTGGCTTTCAAGAACCTTACAGGTGAATGCGATAGAGCCGGAAGCTGGGGAATATTCGGGAGGAATCCAACGTTTCATTCGGGAGTGGACACCGGAGGGAGAAGGGAAATGGGATTCGGAAGTAGCAGAGGAGGAGAGTTCGGAGGGGGAAAGATCGGAGGAGATAGAGGAAATAGAGGACATCATTAACGACAAGCACAGACAGATCATTTGGAAGACGAAAACGACAGGACTGGCGAAGGCAGAATATTCAAAGTACGGAAAATTCCGTATAACTACTGTTCGATCAGAACCAGAAGTAGGGTAGGAAATGATAAGGAAAATTCTGATAGAGGAGTCCCGACCGGGGGAAACTTTTTACTTATATGTTGGTAATACAGTAGTGTGGGACAAGATAAAACGGTTGTGGAGAACGGAAAGGATAGGGCTGGATCGGGCATTCATTCGGTGTAAACTGTTGGTAGAGACGGTGAAGGAGGCGGATCGGCAGAAGAAGGTCACGATAGCATAGCATGGTAAAACAAACCACCGAGGAGTCCAGGAGACCTTGTAGGCTCTGAAGCGGAGGTATTTTTGGATCAAAATGCGGGAGACCATTGAGGAGGTGATCCGATCGTGTAAAATTTGCAACACAACGAAGTATGACAGACACCCTCCAACCGGAAGACAGGAAGAGACAGAGAAACCAATAGGACCACTGACAGACTTACAAATAGACACGTTTCCCTGGAAAGGGGTCAAATGGATAACAGTCATCGATATTTTTAGCAAAATAGCGATGGCATACCCCGACAGGTCAGCCGAAGAGGTACCTATGGCCCTCCGAATTTGGTTCCAGTTCTATGCGTTACCGGAGAGGATAACTTCGGATGGGGGCAGGGAGTTCGATAATACTCGGATCAGGACGGAGATGATAGAATTGGGGGTGGCATGGCATCTGAATACTCCAGGGCACCCGAAAGGCCGAAAGACCTTCGCTTCTTTTATGCGGAAAAGGGTTTAGAGGCGGCATTGCCATACCCACCTCTAAACCCTTTTCCGCATAAAAGGCGTAGAACCATTCAATTCATGCAGCGACAGGATTTTCACCCTTCGAAATGCTGTTCGGCCTGCGCAAACGTAGAAGGGATACCAGCGGTGCAGTAATTGATGAAGAAGTCGCGGCGACGTTGATGGCGAACAGAGTAGCACTCGGGGAAAGATGGGAGAAAACGCGGAAGAACCCCTATTACCCTATTACTGCGGTTCACCCTTCTATTCTACTCGTAGCAGAGAAGAATAGAAAGGTGAACCGCGAGAATCTTAGAGTGCGGGATGGGATGCAGAAAATCGCAATCGGGACCATCGTGTACCGGAAGGTGGTGTCAAACCGGAGTAAGGAAAATGTACGCTATGATGGGCCCTTTCAAGTCGTGGCAATTTGGGAGTATAACGTCGTCACCATCCAGAGTGTAGAAGATCCCCGGAAACGGAGGACGGTACATCTGGAACAGCTAAAAATTCCGTCAAATTAATTATCTCGTTTTTGTTGTTATACTCGGTTATCTCGTTCTCTAGTTTTTCACGTTTCTCGTTTATTCTAGTTTATTTCGTGGTTTGAATCGTATAGCGTTTATCATCGTTATTTCACGCATTTCATTTTTGTCGTTTATTCTTTTCACTCGTTTTGTTCGTTTCTCCTATTATTATTTCCTGTTGTCTTTAGACGGATTACGAGTGATATCCTCTTTTCTATGCAAGGGAATTTATGGAAATAGTAGATAATATAAGGATTAGAAAAAGTGTAATTTATGTATTTTAGTTTCTTTTTGTTTATGTATTTTAGTATTGTACCAAATAAGATGGGGAAAGACCTGTCAAAGTATGGTGGAAGTTTTAAGTTAAGTGCAGAAGTATTTTTTTTTTTTTTAATTTATTTTGTAACATTGATTTTTGTATGTCTGAATACGGTTGATTGTTTGGCCTGTGTAGGAGTTTACGAGGACTGTTCGTAAGCTGGTGGGAGGGTGGGAGTTAAGGTTTATAGGGGAATAATACACATCTTAATTCCTAACTTAATCCCGAACAAACCACCGAATATATATAAAGAGGATTGCTGAGCAATAAAGTCAGTCTTTTTCCAGTACTCGTGCGTGTTATTTAGCTCCCAAATTTCCTTTTTTCTAATGTTTTTATTCTGTATTATATTATCTGTATATACTATGTTTATATTATCTGTATTATATTTTTATTAACTTAACTTATATTTATATATACTATATACTATATACTAGCATAAATAGAACTTAGATTATTTTAACTAATAATTACATTTTTATTTGTTTATTGCTATAAATCTTGTAATTCCAATTGTAAGTATGGAGTTTAGCATTATTCCTTCAAAAATATTTTCACGCATGGCAGTAATACTTAACCTGGTTGAAATCGCATTGAATAGGTGTTTGAAGGCTACGTAAAAGGACAATAAGACATCCTATTTAGCAGAAATATTTTTATTGATCCATCTGGTTGGATTTTAATTTCTAATCATAAAAGTATATTATAGTGTGGCAAACCTTGTTTCTGGCACTCAATACCAGGTATGCAAGTTTAAAATGTCGTTTATTTCTTAAAATATATACACAGTAATTTAAAAAAAAGTATAATATATTTTATTCAAAGTACTGACCCTCGCTTTCTACACATTTTGTCCATCTCTCGGGCAATATATGGATACCATTCCAAAAGAATGCTTCATCTTTATTTGAAATCCATTCATCCAGCCATTTTCGTACGTTTTCGAAATGTTGAAGTGTTGCTCCGCCAATGAGTGTCCCATCGATGAGAAGAGGTGATAATCAGAAGGCGCCAGGTCAGGTGAATACGGCGGGTGGGGTAGGAGTTCCCAACCAAGCGAAGAAATCGTTTCCTTAGTCAATCTGGCTGAATGTGCAGGAGCGTTATCATGCTGAAGAATGACTTTGGCGTGCCTGTGAGCCCATTCTGGGCGTTTTTCGATCAATGCGTGACTCAAATTGATCATTTGTTGTCGGTAGCGCTCGGTATTAGAGAAGCTCGTAGTTGACTACTCCCTTCTGATCCCACCACACACACAGCATTGTCTTCTTCCCAAAACGATCCGGTCTTGCACTCGATGTGGATGGTTGTCCTGGCGTTACCCATGATTTTTTTTCGTTTGGGATTCTGAAAATAAATCCATTTTTCATCGCCAGTTACAACTCGATGCAAAAAAAACCCTTTCTTTCGTGGCGTAAAAGCAGCATTTCGCACACAGTTTTTCGTTTTTTTCCATCTGTCGTTCGTCCAATTCATGTGGAACCCATTTTCCAACCTTTTGAATCTTTCCCATAGCTCTCAGGCGATCGGAAATGGCTTGCCTAGTGACATTCAACTGTTCTGCCATCATTTGTTGGGTTTGGGTATTGTCTTCGTCTAATAAAGATTTCAATTCGAAGTCCTCAAACTTTTTTGGTCGATTTTCTCGTTTTTGATCAGTAACATCAAAATCACCACGTTTGAAACTTTGAAACCAACGTTCACATGTCCTGACGGTTGGAGCAACATCGCCATAAGTCTCAACAAGAATTCGATGACATTCAGATGCCTTTTTCTTTTGATTAAATAAGAAAATCATGACATGCCGCAAATGCTCTTTATTTGACTTAAAATTAGACATTTTTAACACCAAAGAAAGGTATGATACGTCCACGTAAACGACTTAAAAACAACTGACTTTTGTAAACAAATGACTAACAAACAAAATAGCGTTTAGAGATAAGCAAATCCTTCAATAGGCTAAGAGCGCATTCTATTGGAATTAAAACGACATTTTAAACTTGCATACCTGGTACTATACATTTCAATTATTATAGCACAATTAATTACTATATACCGTCCTAGAACTATGATGATGTAGTTATAATTTTTGGTACAGTTGAGTTTAATAGTTTTATGATTGCAAACTCTGTATCAGAATGGCCAAATATCGGCCGATTTTTAAATTGCACTGAGACCCATATGTCGTTCTATATATTTATAGCTTTAATAAATTTTTTTTATCAAAAATTGAAAATGGGTTAATTTTGTCATAAATTTCTAAATCTAAATAACACCGTATAACTTTGTAACCTCGAATAGTGCTCGCCACCTATCGGTCAATTTTCAAACTTCACTGAGCACCACATATTTATCGCTTTTTTATGGTAATATAAATGGAGCTCTTTAAATTTTATTATTGCTAAGCCTTCCTGGAGCTATGAAGATGATATGGTTTAAATATGGTACCGATTGGTTTAGCGATTAAAGATCACAAAAGAAAACTGGTTTGTGCTTTTATATAATAGTATATATATATTTTTTTAATTAGAGTAAAAGTAAAAATTTCTAAATAATATAAAGTTAATTAGTTTTTTAATTAGCATTTAATTAATAGTCCCTGTTCGGGCGCCATCATGTAACTTTTTTTTTTATTAAAAGTAAAAGTTTTAATTAATATAAAGTTAACTAGTAGTTAATTAATTATCCCTATTTGGGAGCCATAATGTAATGTTCTTTTAATTGATTAAGTTCTAATTTTTAGTTAATATAAAGTTATCTTTTTTTTGTTTAAATAAATTTTGAGGGAATATCAAGGATTGAGCTTTTCAAAGATAATGATTCTGGCTCAAGAATATATTTTATAAACAAACAATTAAACATATTTTACACCAGATTCTATATAACATTTGACATATTAGTAATTAAGATACCTTCCATCTTTGAATTGATTGTAGATCTTCATAATCCAAATTGTTCCTCAACTTATCCTTCTTTTTCAAATTTCCTTCTAACTTTCCTTCATCAGGCTATTGAAACACTCATCACATTAAGACTGTTAAAATAGTTTATTAATGCTTCACACATGCGACTAACGACTCACTAAAGTAAGAATACATGTCGTCACCTCGATGTTCCAGGGAGAAGAGAGTGCGTCTCCAAAAAAGTACGCGTCCAAGCGCCAAAAACCGCTAACGGACAAATCTTCACGGCCTTCATCTTTACTACGTCTTAACCCCAGAAGAAAAACATAAAAAAAAGAAAAAGAAATTAGGGAGCTAAATGATTCTCACAAGTACTAGATAAAGACTAAAAATATTTTAAAAAAAAGAAATTAGGGAGCTAAAAGGTACTCACAAGTACTAGATAAAGACTAACTTTATTGCTCAGCAATCCTTTTTATATACATTTGGTAGTTTTTTGGGATTAACTTTAGGGATTAGGATGTATATTATTCCCCTATACATCTTAACTTATATATATAAGTTAAGTTATTCGGGAGTAGAAGCACAAAAAAAAGGAAATCAGGGAGCTAAATAACGCACACAACTTCTGAGCAAAGACTGACTTTATTGCTTTCCAATCCTCTATATATACAATCGGTGGTTGTTTGGGATTAAGATTGGGGATTAAGCTGTATATTCCTCCTCTATACACCTACCCCCCCCCCCCCCCCTCCCATGAGTTTACGAACAATCCTCGTAAACTCCTAACATAAGCCAAACAACCACCTACACTGCCGGTCAAAAGTTTGAGACCACCCTGAGCCAAAGTATGTAAATTTAAAAGTTTAATATCTTTAATATCGTTCCGCCTCTCTTTTTCTATCTAATTTTATGTTGATGTTTTTATTTATAAGTAAAACACTTTGTTTCACTTTTGAGATTTTCTCCGTAATAAATCAATTATGAGCTATTCTACTCAGGAAAAAAAGGAACTTAGTTCAAATATCTAATTAAATTTGAAATGGCTCAACAAAAATTCCCGCTGCCTTCATTTAATATGAATGGGAGATTTTCGTTTCTCAATTTTTAATTCAAATTTCAAATTTTTTAATCCAAGGTTATTCTGTCGGCAAACGAAATTGTTGGAATTAATATGGAAAATACAGTTTGTTTTAAATTATGTATTGAAAACTTAATTTTAATTTCTTCTCTTAAAGGTAGATGAACTTTAAAGATCTTGGTATAAACTATATAAATGCGTTTAATTTTATTTAAATCCATTTATTTTTCACCTAACATCAAACTTTTAAATTTACTGGTATCGTTTCAGGGTGGTCTCAAACTTTTGACCGGCAGTGTATATTCAAAATCAATGTTACATTAACAAAAAAATAAAATAAAACACTTCTGTACGTAATTCATATTTTTCACAATACCTTGATATATATCACACAGATCTCAATCACTAACAGATCAAAAATAAAACAGAACAGAAAAAAACTGTTGCACTTCCCCTAATTATTTACATAATTACATAATCGAGAAAAAAGCTAATTTAACGCAATCTTCAGTTGTTACAAATGCACCGTCCTTTTCCGGGGATCTTAAATACTTTGGATAGTGACGACATTACAATAACCTTGAAGGGTCCGCCATACCGTATTTCTTTTTTAGTCCGGTTCGACGATACCTTTCAATATAAAATAGAACCTATTTCTATTTTCTTCATGCCATACTGACTTTTAAGATTCTCGCGGTTCACCCTCCTGTTGTTTTTCCCCCACAAGCTTCTTCCGCGTCCTTTCCCATCTTTCCCCGAGCGTCACTCTATTTGCCACTAAAGTCGACGCAAACTCCTCATCCACTATTGCACCGGGGCTATCCCTCTTGCGCTCCCGGAGTCCGAACAACATTTCGAATGGTAAAAATCCCGTTGCCGAATGAATTGAGTGGTTGTATGCTACTATGGCCTTTGGCATTGCCATGTCCGCTTTCAACCCCTTTTCTGCTTGAAAGACGCGAAGGTGATCATTCAGTGTGCTATAAAATCTTTCGACCGCCCCTCGGCCTTTCGGATGTCCCGGAGTATTTAAATGCCACACTACCCCTAATCCTTGCATCTCCGACCTGAGACGGGCATTATCAAATTCCCACCCCCCATCTGACGTTATTCTCTCTGGTACTCCGTAGAATTGAAACCAAATAGAGAGGGCCAAGAGTACATACTCGGCTGACCTGTCATCAATCGGGTATGCCATGGCTATTTTACTGAAAATGTCTGTAATTGTAAGCCACTTAAGTCCTTTCCTATTATTATTATTTTATTTTATTTTTTATCTATTCTTTGCATTTATTTTTTATTGTGTGAATAGTGTGTGAATGGATCCATTTAGTCATCCATATTACCTATTGCCCACATTGAGGCAGATTGTAATACTTTCTCAATAAAAAAAAAAAAAGTCCTTTCCAGGTAAATGTGTCAACCTGTAAGTCAGTCATGCATCCCGGTAGGGGGGTGTCTGTAATATTTCGTGGTATTGCAGATCTTGCACGCTCCTATTACCTCCTCTATCGTCTTCCTCATGTGCAACCAGAAATACCTCCTCTTAATGCTTTTAAAGTTTCCTGCACCCCTCTAAGATTTGTTTTTCCCTGGTGGTACGCGATTGTGACTTCCTTCTGCCGGTCAACCTCCCTCACCGTTTCGACCTGAAATTTGCACCTAATAAACGTACGGTCCAACCCTATCTTTTCGGTCCGCCACAATCTCATTATCTTTTTTCCCCGGTCGAGACTCATCCTTCAATACCTTACTGATGACCTCCTTTCCTACTCCTGGTTGAGACCATATGGTGGTAAAATGGCATTTCCCGTACGTCGTGTATTCCGCCCTAGTCAGTCCTGTTGTCTGCGTCTTCCATATTATTTGTCTGTCTTTGTCATTTATTATTTCTTTCCTCTCCTCAATTTCCACCGTCCTCTCGCCCTCCGAACTCTCCTCCCTCGACACCTCGCTTCTGACTTCTACTTCTTCCGATTCGTGTTTCCCTCCCCCCTCTGGCGTCCACTCCTGTATGAACCTTTGTAATCCATCCAAATACTCCCCTGCTCCCTGCTCTATCGCGTTAACCTGTAGACCCGCGATAGCCAGTCGGCCACAACGTTTTCCCTCCCGGGCTTGTATACCATCTCCATAATATAACATGGAGGTGATAAACAAGCCCACCGCCATGTGGTACACCTCCATGTTATATTGGCATAGGAATTTCTTCCAACGACTTATACCCGCTGATGATTTCTTGAGCTTTCCCACCCACATTAAGGGACGATGGTCCGTAAGTACCCTAAACCTCCGTCCGAACCCATACAGCCTGAAGTGCTCTATCGCCCATACTATCCCGAGCAACTCCCATTCCAGCGCACTATACCGAGACGTCTGCTGGCATATGCCACGGGTTGGTCCCCTTTCCCCCCCTCTTGGGACAACACGGCCCCTTCGCCCTTTCTTCAGCAAAACATTTAGCGGCACCAAATATTTCGCCATTTCCGGGACGAACCGACGGTAATAATTTAGCGTCCTTAATAGTCTGCGAATGCCCTTCACGTCCTTGGGTATAGCCATCCTATTTATTTATGGTATGCCCTAGGAAGTTGATTCGACTTTGTCCCAGGATCGACTACTCTCCTGATAACTTTAACCCAAACTGTCTTAGTCGTCCGAATACCCGTCTTAAGTCTTGTATATGTCCGGTTTCGTCCTTGCTAAATATCAGTAGGTCATCCATATATACCTGGCACTCATCCAACCCGTCCGAGTACTCTTGCTTCAATGATTGTCGCCAATCTCTCTCTCGGTTAACCGCTCCTACAATAGCACATTTTCCCTTTTGGTTCCCCTCACACCTAAACTCCTTTCTGCCAATTCGGATTCCCCACTGTTTACCACTACCTTTTATCCGAGTCCCGAATCTTCCCAATAGGTCGCACCTTATAATCCCTCCGTAATCTCGCGGCATGTTTTCTACGACATGGACTTTTAGCTTCTCCCTCTTATTTCCCCATCCATCTACCGTTATCTCCGCCTCGCCCTCCACCTCACAGGGGTCACTAAGAGTAATCAACCTAAACCCGCACGCCCTTACTTGGGGTATCCTTTGCATAGTGCTTATATTGTTTCCCGCCTCATAATGGTATTGGTAATGCCGGTGTCAAACAGACATCTCACCCTTCCCGCAATCTTAATTAATTATAGGCAACCATTCACTCCCACACTCCACACTATTTATTACCCCTAGGTTGCCTCTCCCCTTATACCCCACATAACACATTCGACGAAGGTTTTATCCCTTGGTAACACTTCTTTCCTTCCCGTCTCCTTTGCCAGCTGCACCTTCAGTATCGTTGACAGGAAGGCCTTCCGCGCTTCCACTTCTGCCGTTTCCGTGGTTTCCCTCATTTTTTCTGTTATCTTATTGTAGTGGGCCAATAAGACTCCTGCATATCCGGAACATCCGGAAAATAACTTCTTCCGGCGTCCACTGGCCGCCTCCGAAAGCTTTCTTCAACCGGTCCTTTAAGACCAAATATGGAGTATCTTCATCCGCTTTAATAAAGTTTAGTATGCCCTGCTCGACTCTATGGTACATACTAAAGCCGCTCTCACTGAACATGCATCCATCGGGTCCAAAAGGTTCTCGGCTATCTTGGCCTCTATCCGAGCCATTACTCTGTCAGCTCCCTTGAGGAAATGGTTCAGCTCCCCAATTTCTTCACCATATTTGTCAATATCCGCAATCGCCCTTCTTAAGTCCTGCGACATCGCAGTTTTGAGTTTCAGTAACTCCAGAGCGTTCGCCTGTGCCGCTGCCATGTTCGCGTGGGCTGCCGCTAGAGTCACTGGTGGTATCGCTTGCAATTCTGGTTAAACCTCGAAAGTAGGGGGTTTCAGAATGTTTTTGCCCTCCATTTTTTTTTTTTTTTTTTTTTTTTTTTTTTATAAGAATTTTAATCCAGTGGCGAGTAAACATAACCAGTTGAAACGAAGGTAACGAAAAACTTCTTGTGAAAAAAAATAAAAAAAAGCTTACCAGTAGAATACGCTCCCATAGTCCCGGGTTTCGGCACCAGTTAAGTTCTTCAGGAGTAGAAGCACAAAAAAAAAGGAAATCAGGGAGGTAAATAACGCACATAACTTCTGAGCAAAGACTGACTTTATTGCTTTCCAATCCTCTATGTATACGCTCGGTGGCTGTTTGGGATTAAGATTGGGGATTAAGCTGTATATTCCTCCTCTATACACCTTAACTTTTATAAATATATATATACATACATATATATATATATATATATATATATATATATATATATATATATATATATATATATATATATATATATATATAACTTACGATCGCCGAAAAGGGGACGTAATGAACAACACACAATGTCTAGATAACAACTGATTTATTCTTCCTTCTAATGCTCTATTTATACATTTCCAATATTTACAAGCTTAACTCTAAGGATTAACTCATATATATGTACATGTTATTCTTAACTCCCCCCTGCCAGTTTACGAAGAGTCCTCGTAAACTCAAAAAAAAAAATAAAAGAACATACTCATTTAATTTTAGAACAAAACAAAAAAAAATAACACTCACTGACACTTCCTGAAAAACAAAAGAAAAGTAACACTACGAAATAAAATGACATGTATAAACATGGGAAAGAAAAGAAAAAAATAAATAAATAAATAAATACTCTTCATAATTTCTGCTGACAGAAGTAGGAGAGAGGACACACGTCCTTGTCTGTCTAGGTCTGTCTCTCTTTGAGAATTTTTAATTGTTCCAGGTGTACCGTCCGTCGCACACTGGGGCCATATATAGGGCGTTCGCGCTCAAAACTCCAAAAAGCGGTTTTTTCGTTTTATAAATTTATTTTAAATAATAAACTAAAAGATAATGTTATAATTGAATTTTAAAAAAACATCTTTTTTATTAATGATAGGTTTTAATTTAATAAAATGCATTACTTTTAATAATATACTTATATTATATATTTAATATAAAACTTTCTTTGGCAGATTTATCTTAATGATAAACAAAATGTGTAGAACTTACATATTGAACAATTTAATAAACACATAAAAGTAATAAAATTTACATAATATGTACCTATAGTATAAAAATAATAAAATGTTGTAGGTACAAATATTTCGCACAATATCTACAGATAAAACAATAAACTATAAACAAATAGCATTTAACATATTTTAAGTATCAATCATATTTTTAGGATTATAATTAATGAATAATTATGTAATGTTTTTTTACATGATGTCTTTAAATTTGTTATGTAATATTCACGTAAATTTAGAAGAATCATTTCAAATTTTAATATTGAATCAATGTTAGTTTTACCTGATCCCCTAAAAAACGTTTTTTATGGCTCTAATCAGAAATATCCGAATCCGTAATAAATAGCTAGATGTAATGTGACATGTAATGTTGTCTAAGCTAGATGGTCCAACTGTTAACATGTCATAAACATCGGGGTCGAATTAATTAATAAATTTTGTTTTTTATGTTGGCATTTTTCTGAGGTTAGTTATCAATTATGAGATATTAGATCAGGCTAGTTAAAATATTAGCAGCTGATTAAAAACGTCTTTAATTTTATGAAATCCAGAAGTCTTCCTACTAAATTGTTCATCATAAACCTAAAATCTTTGTGAAAATCTTTCACTAAATTCAAAATTTTCAATATCTTGATTTTTCGCGAGAGAATTACCCTTTTTTCTTCACATTTATTTATACAAGAGCTTCTATTATCATATTATAATGACAGTTTTGCAATTCCTTAGCACTAAATTGAATTAACCAAATTCAAAGATTTAGGCTTCAAATTTTAAAATTTAAAGATTTAATTTCAATTTAGTCCATAAGATTTTATTTATTAGTGTTTTATATTACATATCTATTTAATCCTAGAAGTTTTTCTATTAAAAGTTTTCCTGTGAGCCTTAAAATCTTTGTTGTGGGCCTTTCATTAAATTAAAAATTTTCAATATCTTAATTTTGCGCAAGGGAATTGCACTTTTGCCTTCACTTCTAAATTTACAAAGGATTCTATTATCATTTCACAATGGCAGTTTTGCAATTCCCTTGCGCAAAATTGAATTAATCAAATTTAAGATTTAAGAATTTAAATTTTAAATTTTATCCTTAATATTTTATTTATTTATATTTTATAATATATACCTTCACTTGAACACCACATAGTATGACTTGAAATATAAAACTTTAAAAGAAAAAAAAATTAGCGTATTAAAATGGTTTGAACTTTACAATCGACTGAATAATGCTCTCTAATAATCCGCGACATAAAACGGATTAAAACATTGAAAGGAAACAAACAGAAGCACGAGTTGTTTACTAGTTGATTTACCATATTATGTAGATTATTTTAGCCACAAAAAAAAAAGTAAAAATACCCAAAAATCAAAAATAGAGTTTTGAGCGGTGTTAGTGAGCAAATGGCCCCAGTGTGCGTCGTTTCCTCGGGTCATGTACGTCTTTGTATCGTGACTACATTGTGCTCACGAATAGTGACCCCTTTATAAGGCCCCGCGTTGCGCTTTATTTCCTTTCCCCTATTTGAAACGATTTTTCGGTACACTATCGTTCCAATCTTTATCTTTCCCATCGCATCTGTCACTTTCAGATTTTCGCGATCCACCTCCTACTCTTATCCGCCGCGATTTTTGTCCCCACCGTCTTGCGAATTCTCCCCACAGCGATCCGATTTACCTCTAGGGTGCTCCCTTTGTTTGGGTCTACTTCCGTGATACGCTCGTCCCGCCGCCTCCCTCCCGGTCCGAAAAGTATCTCGAATGGTGTGAACCCCGTCGCAGCGTGCACCGAATGGTTGTAGGCCACTATAGCTCTCGGCATTGCTTCGTTGGGTTCCAGTCCCTTTTCTAGATGAAAAATCCGCAGATGGTCGCTGAGCGTGCTGTGAAGCCTCTCCACGTCTCCTCGGCTTTTAGGATGTCTCGGCGTACTTTTATGCCATTCTATGTCCATCCGCTTTAGTTCTTCCCACAGACTCCCATTATCAAACTCTCGCCCTCCGTCTGAAGAGATTCTGTCGGGTACCCCATAGAATAAAAACAATGTGCGCACTGCCTCCACGATTGCTTCCGCCGACCGTTCTTGGATCCAGTACGCCATTGCCAGCTTACTGAAAATATCAATCATCGTCACCCATTTCGCTCCTCTCCAGGTGAACGTATTCATTTGCAGGTCACTCAGTGGTCCCGATGGCGTCCTGGTCTCTTCGCGCAATCCCGTAGGGGGGTGTCTGTCGTACTTCGTGGACAAACATACGTCGCACTCGGCTATTACTGTCTCTATTGTCTTTTTCATCTGTTTCCAGAAGTACTTTCATCGAAGTGCCTGCAGCGTCTCGTTGATGCCCCTATGATTAGTCTTGCCCTGGTGGTATGCCAGCGTGATCTCCTTTTGCCTCTCTAGCTGCGTGATTGTTTCCCCGATTCTGGTGCACCTGGTAAAGGTCCTATCCACCCCAATTTTCTCCTCTCGCCACATCCGCCGGATTTTATCCCACACCGTGTTGTTCCCTACATACACATGATAAGATCTCCTTGGTTTCGAGGAATCGTTTAGCGCTTTTGTGATTTGTTCTTCCCGAACCCCCGGTTGAGACTAAATGGTTGTAATGGAACACCCTGCACACGATGAGTATTCAATTTTTAACAAACCCCTAGTCCTTGTCTTCCAGATAATCCGTCTTCGTTTGTTGTTAATGATCGAGTCGTTCTCTTCCATGTCTGTCAGTCTATCCTCCGACGCGCTTGCCTCCTCATCGTCCTGTCTCGCGGCCTCGTCCGTTGTAATCTGTTGGCCTTTTCCCTCCGGTGTCCATTCTCTAACCCGAAAGGCATTCTAGTGAATTCGAAGTGCCCTCTTTCGAACGTAAATGTCGTCTTGTGCCTGTCCTTGGGGTGTAACTTGATCTGATAGTTTCTCGCTTTGAGGTCCAGCGTCGAGAATATGGTCGCCCCTCCCAGTCTGTCAAGTATGTCATCCAGTCTCGGTGTCGGGTATTTCTCTTTCACTATATTTTCGTTTAGTTTCCTGTAGTCGACGACCACCCTGTACCTTTCCTACCCCGTCTCGCTTTTCTTTTTCATTACCCATAACGGGCTATTAAAGGGCGACGTACTGTCTACTATAATCCCTTGTTTTTGTAAGTTCGTCAGTTCTTCCCTAATGTGTTCTCTTAAAGCCTGTGGGTATCTTCGTTCCTTCACGTAAGTTATTCTGTCCTGTTTCAGTGGTATTTCGTGGACTGTCTCCCATGTAGCGCTGAGAATGTCTCCCTCCTTAAAAAATATTTCACCGAACTCCTTCGTCAGCGTCTGTCTCCGTTCCGTCGTATCACAACCACCCCTATCATACCACCCGTCGACCCTCGTCACCCGTGGTATTCTTTATCCCCTATCCAAACGGTCCATCTCCCGTTTTTACCCGCGCCCCTAATCTCCCCAGAAGATCGCAACCGATAATCGCCCCGTACTCATGCGGCATCTTTTCCACTATGTGGACCTTCAATTTACCCTTGCTCGCTCCCCACTTCGCGAGTCCCAATTCTACCTCTCCCTCTGTTTTACAAGGTCCGTTAAGTGTAATCAGTCTGCAGTTCCATACCTTAGTCTGGGGTCTCCTCTCTCCTTTACAGAACGCTTCTGTAGCTTCCCGGCTCATAATGGTGTTTGAGCTCCCAGTGTCTACCAAACACTTCACTCCCTTCGCTACTCTTATGATAGGCAATCTTCCGCTCTCACTCTTGACATTGTTTATTATTATTTAGTTGCCCCTCCATGATCACTTCCCTCATTCCTCTTGTACCGCTCTCCTCGCTGCCCTCGGTTCCTAGCCTCTGGTCCTCTGCACCACCCTTCCTCTTCTTTCCTCTGTGTCTCCCGGGTCGCTCCTCTCTTCGTCAGTCTCGGATGTTTCCGCCGCACTTGACGTTTCGGTCTGAGTCCTCCTTTGCCTCCGTACCCTCTGTGCATTGACTTCCATGGACTCTCCTTGGAACCTGTCCCTTCGGCTGCTCATATCCCTATGAATGTCCCTACATTGCCTCGCTATATGTCCCTCCGAGCCGCACTCAAAACACTTTGTTCGCGGGCATCGGCCTACCAGTCTTCCCACAACCATGACACCGTCTCTCCTCTCTTCTTCCGTTTCTTCTTTCCGTTTCTTCTTTCCGTCTCTCTCCGTCTTTCCGGTTTCCATTGTCGTCTTTCGGAATCTGCCTCTTTCCTTTCCTCTCGCTGGTCGCTCCTCCTACCTTCTCTTCTTCTGTAGCGGACCCGGCTCCAGCTGCTATCTTCCTCTCTTTCTCTCCGAAACTCTTTGTCTCGGGCACCTGAATCTACCATCTCTTGGGCATACTCTAAAAAGGATTTTTCACGAGGCAACCCTTGTGTGTCCTTGTCTGCTTGTATGTGGTTAAGCACATTCCTCTTCACTTGACATATCAAGGCGGACTTCAGAGTGGCCGCATCCGCCCTATCTTCAAGATTTTCTGCCACCTTCGTCTCGATCCGCGTCATCAGCCGGTCCCCTCCTTTAATAAAATGGTTAAGTTCTACCACTTCTCCATCATAAGCTTCAAGGTCAGCAACCGCTCTCCGTAAATCCTGAGCTGTTACTGTTTTTATTACCAGCCGCCAGGGTCTCAGAAGGCATCGGTGGTATGTCCGTCATAATTTATGAAAAATTTTCTTCTAACCCAGAAAGGGAGACAATAAAATAAATTTCAAACCTGTTTGAACTTGAAGAAAAGAAAAACAAAAATACTGCAAAGTCTTCTCAAAAATCTTCTTCTGAAGTATCCCGGGTTTCGGCACCACTTACGATCGCCGAGAATAAAATGATAAAAAAAAAAAAAGGAAAGGGGACGTAATGAACAACACACAATGTCTAGATAAAAACTGATTTATTCTTCCTTCTAATGCTCTATTTATACATTTCTATTATTTACAAGCTTAACTCTAAGGATTAACTCATATATATGTACATGCTATTCTTAACTTATATATATATCTTAATATATATAAATTACGTGTCACGTTGTTTGCCACGTTGTTTGTATGGACTCCTAAACTTCTGAACCGATGTTAATCAAAAATGCACGCCGTGTGCAGATTGATCCAATTATAAAGATAGGAAACTTTATATCTTAATTTATAGCCGCAATATTTTTTATTCCAAATTATTATTATTAGTTTATTATCTGCAAGTCACAATTATCTGTCTGCTCCATACGATTCTAACATATGGCGGAATAAGGTTATATATTATATAAAGAAGTTTACGTTTATTGATGGATTTAATAATTATACTAATGGTAAATGAACATAACTTTATCATACCTGCTCATGGTGCTGCCCAATTATTAAATAGAAAAATTTACCATTTTTAAAAAATAAGAACAAAATATGCTCAATTATTACACACACATCAACATTTTGTAACCTCTATTTACTTTATCAGATATAATCATAAAGCAGTCGCCTATTTTTCCTACCAACCATTTCATGTTATTTGGTGTAAAAAGTCTGTGTTATTTTTTTTAACTATACCAATTAGTATTAAACTAATTTAAAATGCATTAAAAAGGTTTTAAAAAATCGCAGTTACATTTCTTGAGCTATTTTATTTTTTATTCATAAGATATAGTTAACTGTGATGAATATGAGATGTAGATAGTTAGGGAAGGCAGTCATAGATACTCAGCAGATCAAAATAAAATTGTTATTTTATTTATCAGTATCTATGACTTATGATTCAATGATTCAGCAGTATCTATGACTGCCTACCCTATCTACTTCTTTTATTTTTTATGTTTTAGAATGTTTCTTCTTTTACAAAACTAATTCATATTTACAATACCAAATTAATAAATTAAAATAAACTTAGAATAGTTGTCAAAAGTCAATTAATAACACTAAAATGGCTAGAGCTAATAAACCACAAAGAAATAACCACCAATTAAGTAAATCGAGAAAATAACCTAACAAAGATGGTGGAAATGGTTAGGAAATTAAGCCACAATAAGAACTCAGTTCAGAATAGGAATCATCTGCGGGACTCACAATTAAATGGTCTGATAAACGTTGTTAGGTTGAAACAGTTATTTGTAAAAAAAAAGGCGTTTTTTGACATTCAATACTTTACTTTTGTATATAGGTTAGGTTAGATTGATTGTTTTTGGACACTTAACTTCTATGGTCTTTAGTGTCCTGGTTCCTCAATTTTTTTTTGTTTATATTTTGTCTAAAAAATTATATTGTTTCAAAAATGTGATAATTTTGTCAATATTGTAATTGTTATCTCTAAGCATTATCGGTAGTCTTCTTTCCAGCCGTTCCTGCTCAAAAAAGGTTTCGTACAGCGGGCATTCCTCGAGTATATGTCTGATCGTTAGTTGACACTGGCAGTATAAACATTTCGGTGAGCCTTCCTTCATTATAAGATAGCCATGAGTAAGGCGAGTATGGCCAATTCTCGATCTGGTCATCACCACTTCTTCTCTTCTCTTTCTCCGATGTGATGAATACCATTTTTTGATGTCGTCACTTTAATTATTTTAAACTTATTATCTGCCTCGGTTTTATGCCAAAATTCTATCCAAGTATTCTTGGCCAAATACTTTAAAAACTTTCAAACGTCCGAAGGGGTATAGATAGTTTTGACGTCCAACGAGGAGATGGACTTTCGTATATATATTATATATGACGATAAGTTGATTAAGATAATTTTTCTCTTCAGAATGTAAGTGATTAAATAAATAACTATATTAATGGTCACTACGTTCGTTCTTCTGAGCATTTTGGCTATTTTTTGATTTTCCTATTCATTAAAAGTTTCCGGCTGTGATCCATTTAGCGGTACATCCAGAAAATAATTAAAGAGTGAACTTCACCGGAGATAATATTTAGTTTGTGATCGATAATCCCCGGAAAAAACTATTTTGATCATGTTTTTTGAGCTTTGTTCGTCTGATCCTTTTGCCAGAACGCTTTTAAACCATGAGGTTCCAGCATATTATATATACTTGGTCTAACAATACATTTTCACGGCAAAAACGAGAGCAAGACGTTTTAAGCTATCCTGGAATCAAAAAAGATTCAACATTTGGTAGAGTTTATACTATTCACCCAGCGAATTCATCCACTCAGCGAATGTTTTTATTTAAGAATGGTACATCACCTGCGAGGCCCAATTCCATTCCAAAGTTTAAAAACTATTAATCATACTGTTCATCCTACTTTTAAGGCAGCATATAACGCACTAGGCCTGCTAGAAAATGATCATTGGAAAGCCACTCTCTCTGATGCTGCTATATCAAAAAGTGCTTCAAAGATGATAAACTCATTTGCCATGATTTTAGTATTTTGTCAATCGTGTCAACCTCAAATGTTATGGAAAATATTCTGCATGGATTTTTGTCAAGATATTCTTAATCGAATTCAATTAAATAACTCTAGTTAATTTTTTTAAAGATATT
Source organism: Euschistus heros (assembly GCA_003667255.2). Classification (NCBI taxonomy): domain Eukaryota; kingdom Metazoa; phylum Arthropoda; class Insecta; order Hemiptera; family Pentatomidae; genus Euschistus; species Euschistus heros. The sequence goes on from RCWM02000127.1 coordinate 151,394, forward strand.
TTCTACCAAGGCTTAATTGAAATAGATGATAAGGTAGTGTGCCTTTCAGAAAAATATTTAAAAGATTTTGGTTTAAATTCACCTTTCAGAGATAAGTTTTTTAAAAATAAAGTTAATTTATTATTGGCAAAAGTAAGGTCTTGGGGAAGGACACGTCTTGCTGTAGCATCTTCAAGAATAGCGGCAACGCTTCTGCATGGTGGTAAAACAGCTCATTCAACTAAAATGATTGTTTTTGTTTTGTTTTTTGGCGGGGGAGGGTGGGGGGGGGGACAAAACGGCTTAAAAACTGGGAAAATTTTTTTTCTTCAATATTTAAAATTTCAATAAAGTGTTGGTTCCATTTTTCTATCGATTGCTTCAGAATAAACCGATTCAGAATTCATTTTCCTATATAATGGAAAAAATAAAGGAACGGCACACATTATCAATTAGAGTGCACTGATGATAAGATGTTTATTTTTAGGTTCAGTTTTCATGTATGTTATGTAAGGATCTAACAGCTTATAAAACACACCCTTGTTCTTGGATGTATGCTAATATTTCCTTGTAAAGTGTATGTAGACGATAGTTCACAAGCTCCGGTTTGTTTTTCCCTTTTGCTCTATTAATTTTTTGATATCATATATTATCCTTTGGGCCTGTCTAATTAGAACCTTTGAACTTGAACTACAAATTTGTCAAGGTTCCTCACATCCTTACGTGCTCATTACTTCAGGATACAACCCCTACAGTAGTCTATCTCACATCCAACCACGTTTAACCTATTTCTCATCTTCTTGGTGAGGGATCATGTTTCAGGTTCAAATATAAAGATGCCTTCAATCAATGATTGAAAATTTCTTATTCTTTTTTGATAAAGTCCATCAAATAACCGGATGCAAAATTCGTATTGCCTTCCTAGCCGTTCCATATCTACTTATCCCCTTCACATCCTCCAACTCCCTATAGAATCGAGCCCAAATATTTAAATTCTCCTACCATTTTACATCTTTCCCTTTCTATCCATACAATGCTTCCCCTCAATCCCGCCTATATTATACTATTGGATATTTATTATATTATCTCATGCTATATTAGCAGTGTAGAATACCTTAGTTCTAAGTAAAGATCGATTTACATATCCAAGCCCGTGCCAGTTAGATAATAAGATCATAAAATAACCAGGAGGTGCTGCTCGTTTCTGTCCCTCTTCAATTTCTTTAAGATATGTAAATTCACTGAATGATGCGTTTTTCTGAGAGTTGTGGATGAAAATATAAAGTTGAAAAAAATGAATGAAATCTAGATTGATTTGAATGGTCTAGGCATGAACTCTAAAACTGTAAGAGATAGTTTACATATACTTGTGTTTTACGTAGATACTCATATTTTAGATTTAGTGATTTTAACTTAGGACAGGCTACTTCTTATGAAAAAAGGTGTATATTAAATATTCTGAAATTTAAAAAAAATTCTTTTTATTGTTTTCATAAATTAATTATTAACAGTCAAAGATTTAAATTACTTGGAGGATTTTATAATTTTTTATAACACCATTTTTTTTTTTTTTTTTTTTTTTTTTTGCTGTAATTACTAATAGATTGTAGATGTAAAATAAAAAAGATTTGATGCAAAAAAACAAATACTGAAAAAAAAACGGGATATCGAAGCACAACAGCCAAATCCAAATTATTTAAAAAACTTCTCTAGTTAATGGAAGTTGATCATTTTTTTTCCTTTATTAAGATTTAATGATCTCGCGTTATATTTATTAATTTTTTTTTTTTTGTATTTGTTCTTTGCATCTCATTTTATATGGACAATATAATGTGTTTCATTTATAAATCGTTGTGCTACTAGCGTGAATTGTAGACACCTGAAACCGAATATATAAAGCAGAAATCGTGGTCATTGTGGACTCTTTAGAGACGGATCATTAACGATAAACAATGCCAAAGAATATTAGCTATTGGAATGGGCGATTGGAGAAGAGCAATTAGAAAATTAACAGAAATAACCAACAAAAACAAAAATTGATTGCCATTACAGTTTATATTGGTGAAATTAAATCAACATTACAGTAATTATAATGATGTAGAACAATTCTTATGTTGAGTGACATATTGTTGAAGGTTTTTATTCAGTAATTTATTGTTAAATGTAAAAGTGTTCTTTTGCTAATATCATATCGTTCCACCTTGTATATTTATACACTTTATGATGAAATAGATCTTCATATCGATCTATCGATCATATCAATCTTCGTACTTAATTGTAAAATACTCTAAAAATTGTAATAAGGAATATATGTATATTGTTTAATACTATAGTAAAATAGCAACCTAATTAATATTTTTTAAGAGTTGTCATTTCATTATGATGACGAGCTAGTTGTGAATCATTGCTGAATTTATACATACCCTTCAGTTATCATTTGCAATCGATTAGAGCTGCTTAAAAAATATATACAGGGTGTTCGGAAGATCGTTGGCGAAAGAGGTATTTCGGGTAGGGAGGTTCATTTTGAACCTATTTAAGGTCACTTACTTATATACAAAGTCACTGTTTGTTTTTTTAATCAATATTTTGCAAAAATGACCAAAAACAAACGTTTTAGCCTTATAACTTCGTTGTTTACTGATATATCAACGCCATTTTTTTTTTTTTTTTGCTGTAATTACTAACAGATTGTCGATGTAAAATAAAAAAGATTTTATGCAAAAAAACAAATACTGAAAAAAACGGGATATCGAAGCACAACAGCCAAATCCAAATTATTTAAAAAACTTCTCTAGTTAATGGAAGTTGATCATTTTTTTTTTTCCTTTATCAAGATTTAATGATCTCTCGTTTTATTTATTAATTTTTTTTTTTGTATTTGTTCTTTGCATCTTATTTTATATGGACAATTTATTAGTAAATACAGAAAAAAAATGGCATTAATATATCGGTAAACAACAAAGTTATAAGTCATAAATGTTTGGTTTTGGCCATTTTTTCTAGAAAACTAAAAAAAAAATGGCCAAAACCAAACATTTATGCCTAATAACTTCGTTGTTTACCAATATATATCAACACAATTTTTTTTTTTTCTGTAATTACTAATACATTGTCCGTATAAAATAAGAAGCAAAAAACAAATACAAAAAAAAAAACGGGAGATCGTTAAATATTGTTAAAGGAAAAAAAAAATTTCTATTTCATTTAACTAAAGAATTTTTTTAAATAATTTGGATATGGCTTTTTTTTAGTTTTCTTGAAAAAATGGCCAAAACCAAATTTTATGACTTATAACTTTGTTGTTTACCAATATATCAATGTCATTTTTTTCTGTATTTACTAATCATCATCCATATAATATAAGATGCAAAGAACAAATATAAAAAAAAAAAAAAAAATAGAAAAAAAAAAAAAAGGAGATCATTAAATCTTAATAAAGGGAAAAAAAAAAAAATTATCAACTTTAATTAACTAGAGAAGTTTTTAAAATATTTTGGATTTGGCTGCTGTGCTTCAATCTCCCGTTTTTTTTAGTATTTAATACTAAAAAAAAAGGGAGATTGAAGCACAGCAGCCAAATCCAAAATATTTTAAAAACTTCTCTAGTTAATTAAAGTTGATAATTTTTTTTTTCCCTTTATTAAGATTTAATGATCTCCTTTTTTTTTTTTTTTTTCTATTTTTTTTTTTTTTTTTTTTTGTATTTGTTCTTTGCATCTTATATTATATGGATGATGATTAGTAAATACAGAAAAAAATGACATTGATATATTGGTAAACAACAAAGTTATAAGTCATAAATGTTTGGTTTTGGCCATTTTTTCAAGAAAACTAAAAAAAAGCCATATCCAAATTATTTAAAAAAATTCTTTAGTTAAATGAAATAGAAATTTTTTTTTTCCTTTAACAATATTTAACGATCTCCCGTTTTTTTTTTTTGTATTTGTTTTTTGCTTCTTATTTTATACGGACAATGTATTAGTAATTACAGAAAAAAAAAAAATTGTGTTTATATATATTGGTAAACAACGAAGTTATTAGGCATAAATGTTTGGTTTTGGCCATTTTTTTTTTAGTTTTCTAGAAAAAATGGCCAAAACCAAACATTTATGACTTATAACTTTGTTGTTTACCGATATATTAATGCCATTTTTTTTCTGTATTTACTAATAAATTGTCCATATAAAATAAGATGCAAAGAACAAATACAAAAAAAAAATTAATAAATAAAACGAGAGATCATTAAATCTTAATAAAGGAAAAAAAAAATGATCAACTTCCATTAACTAGAGAAGTTTTTTAAATAATTTGGATTTGGCTGTTGTGCTTCGATATCCCGTTTTTTTCAGTATTTGTTTTTTTGCATTAAATTTTTTTTTATTTTACATGGACAATCAATAAGTAATTACAGCAAAAAAAAAAAAAAAAATGGCGTTGATATATCTGTAAACAACGAAGTTATGAGGCATAAATGTTAGGTTATGATCATTTTTTCAATGAAATTGATTAAAAAAAAAACACTACAACTCCAGAACGCCAACCTGGTAGATCAGTAACACTACAAGATTTTTTCCCGAAGAAGCCATCACCCCTAAGGTTCCAATCCAATATTCCTTACTTCATGTTTCTACATTCTACCATTTCTACCTCCATGACCTCTACTGCTTCGCATATTTCCTGTTTACCTTCCTCTTCCAGCACCTACATTTCTTCTATTATTTTTTGCTCGATTATCTGGGTAGCACTTAAAAGATACTCCAGGAACTCCTCGTTCAGCGGAAATCTTCCCATATGCTATGAGCTCACCTCGTGGTTCAAGTCTATTTTTTCTAGAGCTCCTGCATCCACTTCTGTAAGATGGTTGATTATAAAAAATATTAATATTAACTACGATCATTCCAGTTCCTTTATTTTCGACGGTTTCCGGTCCTCGTTTGTTACATCTAATATTGTTTGGATAGCCTTCAAGAACAGAAAAAACTGTCCAATTTTTCCTACTTCTATCTCTTTCAATTGACGAGTCCATTTCTCTGAATTCTACATCTGGATCACCTGTGAAACATAATATATCTCTCTCAGTGTCACTCCGTGAATCAATCGATCTGCCACCAGTTCCATTATCTCCTTCAGTGCCTTTAAAAGAAACATTCATTATTTTAAGAAGAAAAGGTGTATTGTAATTATATGATATGTAATAAAATATTTTATAAATTGAGAAATAGAATAATTAAAAACAAAATTTGCTTGATTACGTCTATTGTATATACTCTACTGTCACACATATATGTACATATGCGCGCTTATATGTGTCTGTCTTCTGATGAAGTTTGGTGTCAATCAAGAACTAACCTTGATTATTTTTTATTTCATGATGTGCTACCCTCTCTCACGCCTTATGTTGTCAGTTAATTCAAAAAGATTTCTAAAAAAAATTGTTTTATTGAATAAATATTACAAGCTGCCTCTCTAAAGGGCATTAAGTAATATGGATGACAATAATTAATTAAAAATAATAATTAATATCGGTGTGACCATTTTCTTTTTGTTTCAATTATTTATTGAACAATTAAGTGCCCAAATTATTGGCAAAAGCTATAATAAGAGACAAAAATATGAAAGGACAAAACGCTTATAACAAAATAATAGAATTTGGTTGCTATAACAACCTGATCAAATATTATAGGTATGTCGTTGTCAAGTCAGTGGTTGGAAAAAGACTAGTTTTTCCGAAATAGAAATCAGAGGAGAAAAAAAAAAAAAAAATGTATATATATATATATATATATATATATATATATATATATAATGTGTGTGTGTGTGTGTGTATGTATATTTAGTAAGGTTCTTGAGGTTCAGTCAATAAATAAAAAAGACTATATTGTTCTCATAATCATGCCCTACAGTGAAAAAAGAGGTTACAATAAAATTATATAAGTTATACAAGTTATTTCAAAACATAAATTTAGCTATAGTACAAGTATATAACAACATGTGTTAGAATAATAAAAAAAATACATAATTACAGAATATAGAGGAGTATGAAGCTACTTACAATGTTAGTAGTGGATAAGAATAGACTAACAATTCTAGTACACAACTAACCAATGGGAATTTTGAACGGACAGTTACAAAGGTTGTGCAGAAAACCCTATTTCTTAAAAATTAAGTTAAGAGGACTGGGTAGGTATTCCTAAAGATGGAGGTACAAAAATATTTCAGTGCAATATACTGATAAATGAAAGAATGATTTGTATGATGTATATAAATGTATATAGAACGTCTTGATCTAACAGGTCTAAGATTTAGAAATAGGGATTTCCCCACAACCTTAGTGACTGTCTGTTCAAAATTCTTCTAGGATAGTTGTGTACTAGAATTGTTAGTCTATTCCATACCCACTAGTAACATTGTAAGTAGCTTCATACTCCTCTATATTCTGTAATTATATATATTTTTGTTATTCTAACGCATGTTGTTATATACTTGTACTGTAGCTAACTTTATGTTTTGAAATAACTTGCATAACTTATAAAATTTTATTGTAACCTGTTTTTTAACTGTAGGGCATGATTATGAGAACAATATAGTCTCGAAACGTCGCCAAAATAGTTGTTTTTTATTTATTGACTGAACCTCAAGAACCTTACTAAACATTTAATAGTAACAGTCAAGAAATTTATCCATATATATATAACACATGTGAACTTTAATCTTGTAAATATACAAATAAAACATTATTATGTTGGGGAAAAAAATGATTTATATGGCATTTTCCTTTATAATTATTATAGGTTCTCCCTGAATAATGTTTTTCAATTTTTTTTTTTTCCTCCTCATATATACACCATATCATTTACCTAGAATAAAAAATAAATGAAACATGTATAATTTATTGTTAAAGTATTTTACTCTGTAGCCAATATCCTATTATACATAGAGCACCGCACAAAATCCACTTAACACTTACTTAAGTTAAAACGAGCAGTGAGGACACCTGCAGTTAAAACGATGGGGAGGAATGCTCCGAGGTAGTTGGCCATCGCGAAGACAAAGGAAGAAGAGGATGCTGCAGTTGCTTCAACAATGGTGGAGGTAGTGAGGGGGAGGGGAGAAGTTCTTGCTACAAATACGTCACAGACTAATGTTTGAAGTCCAACTTAAAAATCGTTTTTTCATCTGAATTCGGAAGGAACTAACACTTCAACAAAACCTCAACAATATGCAAATTAGGTGTAAAAAAAATGAAAAATCACTTTATTTTACATTTAAACAACGATTTAAGACCTGCCCACCCGTTTACATTATCTACCAACCTTTATATCAAACTGAGAAAATGACACACTTAGGACTTAAGCTTGATAGAAGACTGACATGGGAACCAAAAGTCAAGACAAAAAAGCATGCATTACTGCAAAAAAAAAATCTCATAACTGCCCTTTCCTAATATCAAACTATCAAACTACGCGTAACGCCCTCGCCTTCCCCAAAAACGTATCGCAAACGTACCAGGCAGTAAGGTAGAATCCAAGATATCTTTTAGTACTAACTTTATTGGAATGGTATAGCCTCCCCTAAAATCTTCAATTTTGATCATTTGAGTGCTATGATGAGGATAATTATGAAAAGCGACTTAAAATACATCCTGGTCTAATGTTAATACTAATTGAAAATTCTAATCGCTAAATAGGCCTTGAATAGCGTATCTTCGTTCCATTTCTACGATTTAAAATTAGAAGAAAAGGGGGCATCCTCTTTTGTTTTTTATTTAAAGTTACTTTTAATTTGAAACATTCATTTTAAAAACGACAATACACGTCACAAACCACCAGAATAAATGGGGTGTAAATATATGCCCTTTTCGAAAAAGTCACCAAAAATAGTTAAAAAACAAAATAAAACACTTTATATATTCTTATAGTTAAAAATTTATTTATTACAGGAATATAAAAATGCCGAAATTTGGATATAACTGGCTCTTTCAGCCACGGAGCAATCTAAGTATGTGCACATTCGGCACATAACACATTATACTAACACCTCTCATGTAATGTTTTATGTGCCGAATGTAGACACACATAGATTGCACCGAGGCTGAAGGAGCCATATTTGTATATATATTTATATATATATATATATATATATATATATATATATATAAGTTAAGGCGTATAGGGGAATAATATACATCCTAATCCCTAAACTTAATCCCAAACAATCACCAAATGTATATAAAGAGGATTTCTGAGCAATAATGGCAGTCTATTACCAGTACCCGTGTATGTCATTTAGTTCCTTTTTTCCTTTTTTTTTTACTGTTTTTACTCGAAGGAACTTAACTGGTGCCGAAACCCGGGAGCAGCAGAGCGTAATTCTGGTAAGCGATATTTTTGAATTTCCCCGCCAAACGTTTCGTAAACATTTCATTTTCGTTATCTCTCATATTTTTTCGTAATCTCAAGTTAAAATATTGGACAGCAGGAATGGAGGGAAATACCATTCTTAAACCTGCATCATTTGAAGTTCAATCGGAAATGCCGCCTTTACCACCAGAAACTATAGCAGCAGCCCATGCGAATTTGGCAGCGGCACAGGCGAATGCGCTGGAGTTGATGAAGATAAAGACGGCAACATCGCAAGACTTAAGAAGAGTGATAGCTGACATTGAGAGATACGACGGAGAGATTGGTGAATTCAGTATTGGGCGTATTTATATTCGTAAATACGAATACGAATATATTCACACAGAGTATACCTAAGAATATGAATAAAAATATATTCGTGTTCACATGTGTGAATATAAATATATTCGTATTCACATTTGTGAATATAAATATTTGTATTCGTAATACAGTTGTATTTACAGATGTATTTACACGTCTCGAGTGTGAATACAGATGTATTTACACACCTCGTGTTTGAATACAGTTGTATATACACCGTTCGAGTGTGAATACAGTAGTATTTTGATGTATTAATGCTGATAACAGATGTATTTTAATGTATAAATTGCGAATTCAGTTGTATTCACTTGTATAAAGTGTGAATGCAGTAGTATTTATATGTAATAGAATAGAATAGAATAGAAAAATAATTTTATTCTTCGACAAAGTCCCTTAAGAGTAACAGATAAGTGCAGGTATAACTAAATTAAATCTGGTTAGAGACATAATGAGATACAAAAGAAAAACAATAATACATTAATGACACTATGTACATATATGATATTTAAATTTAAAAAAAAAAAGAAAAACAATAATACATTAATGACACTATATACATATATGATATTTAAATAAAAAGAAAAGAAAAGAAGATAACATTCTACAGATTAGTGGAGATAAAATTAAATGAGAAAAAAATAAAATAAAATGATATAGAAAAATCTTTTGGTACAATGATATGATTTGTATGTACAATAGTAGTACCCAATGTTATATTCATGGAAAGTTAAATTTGTATTAAAAGGAATCTCAATTATTCCAGAACTGAATCCAGCAATGCAATAATAATTTTTGACTAAGTAGTTAGATAGTTAGCAAGCGTCAGTTTTGATGAGAAGGAGGTATTGGAAATAGAAATATTTGAATATTTTCAGGGATTTAGCTTGTCTGATGTGAGGAGGGATGGAGTTCCAGAGGATTGGTGAGCGGAAAAGGAAGGAGCGTTGTGAATACAGTTGTATTTACACGGCTCGAGTTTGAATACAGTAGTATTTATATGCATTATTTCTGATAACAGTTGTATTCTCATGCATAAATTGCGAATACAGTCGTATTCACTTGTTTAAATTGTGAATACAGTTTACACAGTATATATTCATATGTAGAAAAATTGGAATACTTTAGTATTTACAATCATAATATATTAATACGTACAACTATGAAATGAAGATGTGGGTCGTAAATTAACTTAAATAACTTATTGCTTATCGAGGTTGAATTAAGTATGCACAGTTGGATAACTATGAGTGGGGGTTTTGCGCCTTGGTTGACACCCGACCGAACGTTCCTTGCACTCTGTGTAATGATAAACATGGATTAAAATCTGAAAGAGCTGATTTTTGTATATTAAAAAAATTTATATACATAATAGATTTATGTATATATCTATACATATATATATATTAAAATTTTTTTTTTTTTTTTTTTTTTTTTTTTTTTTTTTTTTATTCAATAATCTGGCTCTTTAACTCCAGGAGTTGAAATGTTTTAAAATAAACAATTCGAAAATAACTTACGAAATATTAATAAACAGCAGTAGCCAAGTGTCGAATGACCAATCGATCCACTCCCTTTATATCACTGACAAAGCAGATTGGGATTTTAAAATTAACTTATGAGTCCAATTACGAAAACAATTTTTTATGTTTAATGAAGAGGAGATAAAATTAGAAGAATTAGAACAAAAATTACTAACATACTTACCGGAAATAAAAACAGAACCTATTGCCAGAAAATTAATAACCGCTTTAATTAAACCCAGTAATATGACTTTTAAAAAAACTCGTGAAAAACGACGTTTTAATACATCGCATAAGACAGTCCCCTGGTGGAACGATGAACTAACAAAATTGCGGAAAAAGACAAACAGCCACCGGAGATTATATCAGCCAACAGCTAATGATATACAGTTAAGAGGCATTAGAAAAATTAATTATCAAAACGCGTTTACTTTCACTTTCTAAAAAAATAAAAGATGGAATTGTGGAACTCATTCGCTGCAAAATCATCAGCCTGGAATTGCCCCTTCTAACACAAATGACGATTAACCACTTGAAGTCGGGGAAATTTTAGACATTATCAAAAACTTACCTCCACATGAATCACCATGTTCGGATAAGATTTCTCTAGTTATAGTCGAAAAAATAACCGAATTTTTCCCTCGTTTTATTTGTGAAGTATATAAAAGTTTCTTCAGTAAAAGAGAATTCCCACTAATTTGGAAAACGGCTATATTAGTATTAATTCCCAAAAAAGAATTGTTAAAAATCGATTAATGCACTTTTTATCGACAAATGAAATACTTAATAAAAATCAGTTTACTTTTCGGCCACAGACAGGAACAGATGACGCTGTGCTGTTCCCTATGTCCGGGTCTGCTTCCGTGATACGCTCGTCCCGCCGCCTCCCCCGCGGACCAAAGAGTATCTCGAATGGTGTCAACCCCGAGCAGCGTGCACCGAATGGTTGTACGCCACTATTGCTCTCGGCATTGCTCCTCTCTTTTTTACAGAATGGCTCTACAGCTTCTTGGCTCCTGATGGTATTTGAGCTCTCCGTATCCACTAAACACTTTACTTCACCCGCGATAGTAACCTACCTCTCGCTCCCTCTATGTTGTAACTGCGAGGTTGCCCCTCCAAGCGCACTCCCCTCATTCTTCATGTAGCGCTCTCCTCTCCGTCCAATTCCTCTGCCCGTGTTCCTTGGTTTCTCCTTCCTTCTTCCGTTCGCTCCTCTCCTCCTCTGATTCTGACGACTCAGGCGAGCTTGCTGACACTACTGGGATCTCTCTCTGACGCCATACTCTCTGCGCGTTTACCTCTATGGGCTCGCCGTGAGACCTGTCCTTGCGCCTACTCATATACGGACATTGTCTGGCGATACGACCATCTGTGCCACACTCAAAACATTTTGTTCACGGACAACGAGCTTCCGTGTCCGGTCTTCCCACACCCATGACAGTGTCTTTCTTCTCTCTTTCCGCTTCTCCTCTCGATCTCTCGGCGTCCTTCTTGCCTCCACGGTTTGTCTCTTCTCACGGAACTCGTCTCGTTCCTCTCCGCGCCGTAGCTTCTGCTATCGTTCATTCTTCCGTCCCTTCTTCTGTTAACCACTCTGGTCCAGCTGTTCTTCTCTTTGTCTTTTCTCCGAAACTCTTCGTCTTTGGCTCCAGCGTCGACCATCTCTTGGGCAAAATCTAGAAACGACTTCTCTCTGGGCAGCCCTTCCTTCCTTCCTTTTTCTCGTGCCAACTGAACTTTATGGATGGTGGACAGAAATGCCATCTTTCCTTCCACTTGTCCTCACTCTTTTGTCTCCCTCATCTTCTCCGTTATTCGGTTATAGTGGACGATAAGAGTACCCGCATAGCACCCGTTAGACTGGTAGGACCGTTTCGTTTCGCGAAAAATTTGAAATTTGTCTTCTTCTGGGGACCACCGCCCACCTCAATATGCTTTTTTCATCCTCTCTTTAACCACTACCCAGGGCGTGTCCTCATCTGCCTGGATATGGTTCAGTACCCTCCTTTTTTTTTTCCCCTGACTCATGGAAGAAGACAACTATCCCTACTTTAGGGAATTTGTCTATGGATGGAGGGAAGTGGTGGGCCCTACACATTTTAACTTGGGTAGGCCCATCCCCGCGGTCGGCGAGCCACCGGAAGAGCATGATGAAGAGGAGGTTGTTGACTAGAGACTGCGAGGACGTGCAGGACCGGACGGATGGTGTGGACCAGGAGGGCTGGACCAGGCGGACCGGACGGATGCAGTCCTCGAGAGAGCTGATTGGAGTGGACCGGACGGATGCGGCGGACCAGGAGGGCTGGACCAGGCTGCCGTCCGGAAAACAAGGTGCGGTCGCTAAGGCGTGCAATGCATGGCCGGGCCGCACCACAGGAAAATAAGAAGGTGCGGTCTATAGGGCATGCTGAGCATGCTGGGCCGCACCACAGGATTGCCCCAATAAATAAATGGTTCCTCACCAATTATGTTAAAAGCTTAAAATAAATAAAGAGTTTTATTGGCAGCAGTGGCATACATAAAACCCATATGTTAAACCCGCTGCCGCCAAAACCCCGTATGCCTGAAAAGGTTTGGAAGGGGGATAAAAAAAAAAAAAAAAAAAAAAAAAAAAGTACCCTCCTTTTTACTCTGAATACTAAAGCGGCCCTAAGGTTGTTAGCATCTCCGATTTCTCCGTCATATCCCTCAAGGTCGGAAATCGCCCTCTTTAGATCTTGTGCTGTATCTGTTTTTATTTTTAATAATTTCAAAATATTAGCGTGTGGTTCCTCTGGTATACGCAGTATGTCAGTCATTTTTTGCTGAATTATTAAAATAATTTATGAAATACCAAGTTCTCCTAAGAGAATTTATCTGCGAACCACAAGGAAAAGAGAGAGATAAACAAAAATATAGTAAAAAATTTCCTCTTACGTGTTCCCGGGTTTCGGCACCACTTATGTTCACTGTGAGTAAAAAGATAAAAAAAAAAAGAAAAAGGAATGAAATAATACACGTAAAGCAGCTAGATAACAACTGATTTATTCCTCATTTAAATCCTCTATCTATAAATTTCTATTGTTTACAGAGTTACCATAAAGGATTAACATGTATATTGGTACCTTATATCCTTAACTTACATATATATATAAGTTATGTTCACCCAGAATAAAAAAATTAAAAAAAGGAAATTAGGGAGCTTAATAATACTCACGAGCACTGGAAAAAGACTAACTTTATTGCTCAGCAATCCTCTTTATAGACATTTGGTAGTTGTTTGGGATTAAGTTTACGGATTAGGGTGTATATTATTTCCCAATACATTTAACTCCCCCTCATCAGTTTACGAACAATCCTCGTAAACTCCTACACAGGCCAAACAACCAACCATATACAAAAATCAATGTTACAAATAAATAAATTAACTTAAAACTTTCACCATACTATGACAGGTCTTTACATATCTCATTCAGTACAAAACCAAATACAACAAGCAAAAAGAACTGTTACACTTATTCTAATCCTTTTACATTATCTACTATTCACACAAATTCCCTTGCATAGAGAAGAGGATACCCGTCGAACTCCGTCAGATAAAACGGGAAACAGTAATGAGAAGTAACAACACGAATGAGAAGAATAAACAGTAAAAAACGAAAACAGTAAATAGTTATGCTAATCAGCCAGAAACGACTCAAAAGGACAAAAGAAATGAGAATAACCAATAAACGTGGAAAACGATAGAAACGAGATAAACGATAGAGACGAAATATACGCATGCATGGATAAATATGACGAGCCTAGAGCCTGCAAAGGGAGGCTATGGAGATAGTCTCAGTACCACTGTTAGTTGCTATTTGATATTCCCGGTCTGCAATGCCCATTTGTTTAGGTTGGCTAACAATTGTCCTCCACCTGGCCTTTTAATTCCTTATTTTTAGTTTGATATTTTTTTATCTACATCAGCAAAATTAATACAATTAGAGTTTGTTATTATTACATTGAACGCCCCCTACTGATATTTTTGAAGTGCTTTGCTATTTGAGTGAATTATTTTGTTTATCATCCACGCGATCTTCCCGGTAACTATTAATTTTTAAACTTGGTATGTGTTAATAATGATCAGTTTACTTTCTTTATATTTCATTATTCTGAGTAAATAATTTATTCCTCTAATCCTTTGTAATCTTTCTCTCCTTGAATCCTTGAATCGTTTGAAAATTAAAGGGATTAAAAAAGATGACTATTGCTAAAACACCAGAAAACTTAGTGGATGGCTGTAGCATGGTAAAATGGAAGCAACGTTAACAAATACATTTATTGCCAGCAAGCTTCAACAAACTGAATATAAAATAAACAACTATAACTAATAGTACCTTCTTGTGATGTGGCTTCTTCCCGACGAATCCTCCAGAATAGAACGTGGTAAAAGTCCGTTTCACTAAGAATAATTTTTGTTTAGGTTTTTACAACATGCACTGTAACCTGTAACGTTGTAACCTTACAACTCCGGTGAACCTTCCTCTTCTGCGTCCTCGTTGTCTTTTGGATCTTCCGCTCCAACGTCCTCGTCTTCTTCTTCGTCCTCCAGCGTAAGCTGAAATTCCGGGTGGAATTGGATCGGAACACCGCATAAACTGAGTCCCGTGGCTCGAAGACGTAGTTGTTCGCCTTATGGTCTCTGCACCTGCCAGTCTGCGAGTCTTCATCAGGTGTGTCTATCCTCTCTAAAGTCCCCGAGATCTCCAGGTCTATTTCTGACACTTTCTTCAGATGGTCAATATGAAAGGTGTCCGTGAGACCTGGCCGAATCTCCACTACATAATTAACAGGGCCTTGCCTAGATCATATCTTGTAAGGACCATCCCACAGTTTCCAAAATTTCCTATTACCTATGGGGGGTACTGCGTTTCTGCAGCTAGCTCCCAACACTTTATGTATTTATTTTTCTTTGTCCTGTTTCTCGATTCGGCTGCCCAGGAATTTTCGAATGCCATGCCGTGTACTTCCTTCAGCTTACATAATAGGTACCAGATAGGTACCCCCCCCCCTTGTTCGATTCCTCGTGACGTGGATTGGAGATAAAATCAAATGGGATCTCTACGTTTCGTCCGAACGTCATGAAATTTGGAGAGAATCCCGTTGCTGTCTGCTCTGCCGATCTGTAAGCTGCCAAAGCAAAAGGTAACATCTCATCCCAATAAGAGCCAGATTTATTGACGTATTGAGTCATATTCGCAATTAATGTTTTGTGCAGTCTCTCAATCCTCCCGTTGGCTTGTGGTTTATATCCTGTGGTTTGTATTTTGTGGATACCCAAACGTTTGCAGACATGTAAAAACATAGCAGATACAAAATTCGTTTATTTTCATCCCTGCTTCTACTAATCTCCGAAGTACCTCCTCCAGTCGAGCTAAATGTTGTTCGAGGCTTTCCCCAAACATTACCACATCATCCAAGTATACGAAGCAAAGGATGCCGATAATTCCCGCCAGTACCCTGTTCATAAACCTTTGGAACGTTGCTGGGGCTCCGCTTAACCTGAACGCCATTCTGACATACTCATAGTGTCCATCAGGTGTATTGAAAGCCGTAACCAAAATTAGACTGTCTAAGCCTGTCCAGCGTCTCAGTTATGTTTGGCAAGGGGTCACTGTCGGCTCTCGTGATAGAATTGAGGGCTCTGAAATCGGTAAAGAATCTGTACTTGGGAGGGTCACCTGAAGACGATTTCTTTTTTACCAGTACCACTGGAGCTGCCCAAGGAGAGGATGACGGGACTATCACTCCTTTCTTATTCACCGTGTCCCTCATCAGCCTATCGTACTTCCACAACAGGTCGTACTTCCACAACAGGTCCACGACCTTGCTCTGTACGTCTACGGGTAAATGACTGAGCTTAGCCTCGATATTTCCGATTAGTCTTTCTTTACTTACGTCCTCGTTCACAAAGCTCTGTGAGTTCGGATGATTCGATTCATAATGCACAGGGTAGGCCTAACCGACTACCGTTCGTTTGCTTAAGAAGGAAGTAGAGCTACTCATATTAACTGCTTTAACACATCCGTTTCTATTATGGTTCGCGGTTACCGTCCTGGCTATCCTAACCCCATCACTACGGACCTCGACTGGCTCAACCAGAAGTTCTTCTCTCCCAACTACATTTATCAGACAGGGTATCAGCGATTCGCTCCAAGGTGGACATTCCGAGCACGCCCTCAATTCTGTGCCTCTTCCCGCGGACACCCCAAATACAGTCCCACATGAGTCTCCTTCCGAAGTGAAAGTCACCCGATCAACTTCCACCTATTGAGGTTTCAGTCAGGCACACGTAGTCACAAATCTCTTCAGCTGGGTTCTCATTATGTCCCTCCACAAGACCCACCGTCACTTGGCCAGTTCTTGTGTCCACGAGTGCAGTCATTTTCTTCAATACATCCATACCTAAGATGCAAATATATCAGTCAAATTCACATCAGCGACCCAGACACAATGATCCACCTGAACTTTATCAATGACCAATGAAAGATTCTGAACGCCCTTAATGCTATGCCTTTCCCCAGTTACACCAGTAATCGTTGCGGGTGAACTTCTGTCCAACTCAACACCATTAATTGGTTCTTTTAATAGCGTCACGTCCCCCCACCCCCCTGTATCTACTAGCATTGTTTTCCCGATGCCATTAAACATAACCTCTAAATATACCCTCTTATTTTCTCTAGCTTGTCCCATGGCTATTCCTACCATTCCCCCTTTTTCTCGAGCAGTCAGATCGGGGGCACTTGAGGCCCTGAGCTTTAGGTCTGACTTGAGTCTGGTACGAGAGATTTTCTCCTCACCTTCATCTTCGGGCCGGGTCCATAGGCATTTGCTCTGCACATGTCCGCGAAGACCACACCTGTAACATCTTACGGACGGGCACCCCGCGAGAATATGTCCTACACCACCACATGTGCGACACGTGACTGATCTTGATTTCGAGCCATGAATGGGCTTCCTTGATTTAAACCCTTCCCTGTGTCTATAGTTCACCTCGTCATCTTCGACAAATCACTACTGGCATTTTTATTTAATGTCTCCCTCTCGACATTCTTTTTTCCATAGGAGGGCCGGATAGCCATTGCATTTACATTTCCGAATTTTACCTAAGGCTTCAATTGCTCCAATCTATCAACAATAGCGAGAACTTTGTCGATGGAGATCTCCTCAAGCGTAGCTACAATAGCTCTCACGTACTTCTCCAGACTGTTAATGAAGACTCCGAGGGTGACACGCTCCATCGCCGCGTCTGGTCGGGCAGCGGATATTGGCTGCACGTCCTATTGTTATGCATTTATCAGCGAACGAGCGATATGATTCCCCGAGAACTATATTTAATGCTAAGAGCTCTTGAAGTTGGCAAAAAATGTTAGCCTCTTTTGAAAAGCGAGACAGCAATACCGATTTAGTGTCTTCCCAGCTTATTGATGAGAAAAAGTTTTAATTGTTATTAGCAAACCTTTCAGCCTCACCCCTTAGCCTACACCTCAGAAAATTAATTTTAAGCCGATCGTCCCAGCCAGCCTGACTCGCAACTAATTCCAAGCGTTCTATATAACTGTTTGCGGACATCTCGTCAGTCGCGTCTCCTCTCCATTCGCTTATTTCCCGACTAAAGTATACAAAATATCGAGGCATGGCGGTGTTATCAGCGTATAGGCTGAACCTATTTACTAAGGCGTCCATTGAAGCTTGCTTTGCCCTAAGCTGTTCTACTTGTTCCATCCATTCCTCCATACTGAACGTGTCTTCCAAATTATCTTGGAACATCCCACCGCTGCCAGCAAATGTAGCGTGGTAAAATGGATTCGTTGTTAACATACAAACACCTTTATTGCCTGCAAGCTTCAACAAACTGAATATTAAAGAAACAACTAAAAGTAATAAAACCTTCTTGTGATGTGGCTTCTTCCCGAGGAATCCTCCAGAATAGAACGTGGTAAAAGTCCGCTTCACTAAGAATAATTTTTGTTTTAGTTTTTACAACATGCTCTGTAACTTAACTCTATATCAAAAATCGATGCTTTTCCCAGGTGATCCTAAGAGGTAAGATTCATCTGCTAAATCTCAAGGTAAGAACGCTACAATGACTAATGTCATCCACATTATTTTTTTTTTGGACTCTACTGGTGGGACGGGAAAAACTTTTTTAATTAATTTATTATTGGCAAAAGTAAGGTCTTGAGGAAGGACACCTCTTGCTGTAGCATCTTCAGAAATAGCGGCAACGCTTCTGCATGATGGTAGAACAGCTCATTCTACGTTTGAATTACCATTGAATGTATTTTAATATGTATTTTAATAAGGGCGGACATTCCGTCTGCCCAATCCGTAAAAATGGTCGAATTAGAAGAATTATACAGGAATCGTTGCTTATTGCCTGGGATGAATGTACAATGAGTAATAGGGCTCGCATTGAACCTGTTGATCGATCTCAACAAGATCTGAGATCAAACAATAAATTAATGGGTGGCATAACCTTTGTTTTTGCTGGAGATTTTTTTCAGACTTTAACTGTAATTCCAAAAGGTACTAAGGACCATTACAATAAAAGGCTGTTTAAAATCTTTACATATTTGGGACAGTTTTGAACAACTGGAATTAGGAACAAATATGAGAGCTCAACTTACAGGAGGAGGAGAATTTCCGATTCATTTGTTAAAAGTAGGAGATGGAACAGAAGATAATGTAAATGGGTACATAACCATAAATGAAAAAGTTGGTAAGATAGTGACTACGGTCAATGATTTGATTTTTGAAATTTGTTCTGTTTCAGATTTATTAAATAAACCTTATCATTGGTTGTGCGAAAGAGCCATAATTGCACCAACAAATACTATGGCAGAGGAAATTAATATTCATCCTAGAAGAAGTAAATGGTGAAGGTCGAAATTATCTCCCTTTTGATATGGTTGTAAGCACAAATGATGCAGTTAATTATTCTCAAGTCTATGCCGACCTCGATTACCAATCCATTTATTAAAATTAAAAATTGGATGTCCAGTTATACTTTTAGCAAGCACCATTGTAAATTGTAGACTTATCGAGTATGAATGTTGATTTATTAATAAGTGAAATATTGTTTTCACAATATTTTTATTGTGCCCTAATTTATATTTTTATTATTGCCCTAATTTTTGTTAGGGCACCGTTGTGGGACTTTTATTCTCTAATCATTCCATTAAATTTGTAAAACTATTTCATTAATATTTTGTAAAAAATATTGTAATAGATAAAGAAACTTTGAAAAAAAAGAAGAAAGTTTTTACTTACCTGATTGTTATCATTAAGCGCTCCTCTTCTAAAATAGGTCTACTGTGGCAATTATACCATTTTTCTCCATTTTATCCGATATTTTTGGTAATATGAAGTCAAAAGTATCGATTTTCATTCGCATACACTCACTACATTTTTTGGAATGTTGCCTTGAATCTTTATGAAGATGGTGGATTTCCCCTAACGTAAACCTTGCCTTATTAATAAAGTGAGCTGCACCAACCTAATATTTTACAGCACTTGACGACAAAAGCATTTCTTCCTTTTCGGAATCACTTATTATATACTCACTCGGTATAAACTAGATTTACTATTTAATTTCTTAATGCCACTGTAGAATAGAAGTGGTTTAAGCTATTTATTTAAGCTCCGCTAGTATCGCTCTCCTCGCCGCTCTCCTGACTCAAGCGTCCGCTTATCGCGGCTCCAACATAAACAGAGCTTGGCCGATCCATACAAGAAAATAAAATAAAGACGATTTTAATTATTCGTTCCAAAGGAATGTTCTAAGTTTAATAACATTTGTAATGAAATTATATAATACATTAATTTTTTGTTCATCCTCAATTGTTAAGATCGTGGCTATATTATGGGGGACATTTTTTATTTTATTATTAATTAAAAAAATTAATTATTTTTTTACACGAAGTGAGCGGAACGAGCAAATCGGGCTACAAATTCTGCCGGGTATCCCTCTAAATATTAATCCCCATTTATTTTTCTTATTTCATGAGATAGAGCAAATGTTTATCATATATATATATATATAAGTTAATGTCTGGAGTAAGACAATATCACTGTTAATTCCTAAAGCTTCAGTGTAAACAAAACAAAGTGTATATAAAGAGAATTACTAAGAGAAATAAATCAATTATATAGTAAGCGTTATTACGTGTTGTTCATGTTACCTTTTTCCTTTTTTTTTATTTTCTTATCCGGCCTTACGTAACTTAACACCTACAGTGAAAAAACAGGTTACAATAAAATATTATAAGTTATACAAGTTATTTCCAAACATAAAGTTAGCTACAATACAAGTATACAACAGCATGTGTTAGAATAATAAAAATATATACAATTACAGAATATAGAGGAGTGTGAAACTACTTACAATGTTACTGGTGGATATGGTTTAGACTATCTAAATTCAAACAATTCTAGTATACAACTGACCAGGGGAATTTTAAAAAACAGTTGCAAAAGTTATGGGGGATTCCCTTGGAAAAATTAAGTTAAAAGGACTGGATGGTATTCCCAAGATAGCAGGTACAAAAATATGGATGAATGGTTTATATGATGTTTATTAATGTAAATGTTTATTATGGGTCTGAATGTATTAAATTGGAATAACAGGTATTTGTTTGTTTTAATAGGTTACAAATGAGTCTATGTGGATATCCATTTGTTAAAAAAAGGTCTACTACTTTATTTTCTGCGGTTTGTTTATATTTTTCGACGGATAACTTTATTGCACGATTTATTTCATTTTATTGCAACCTGTTTTTTTCACTGTAGGGCATGATTAAGTATGTTACAATAAAATTATATAAGTTATACAAGTTATTTCAAAACATAAAGTTAGCTACAGTGCAAGTATATAAAAGCATGTGTAGGATAATAAAAATATATATACGTAATTATAGAATATAGAGGAGTATGAAGCTACTTACAATGTTACTAGTGGATATGGAATAGACTAACAATTCTAGTACACAACTAACCTAGGGGAGTTTTAAACAGACAGTTACACAGGTTAGTGGGGAAAACCCTATTTCTTAAAAATTAAGTTATAAGGAGTGAGTAGGTTGTGGCAAGTCTTATTTTGATACATCGAAACAATATCTTAAACGACGAGTGTATCAACATAAATACAGTTCGTCTATAAATAAAAACAGAACAAACCTGACCAAACAGCTCTCACCACACATTCCAGGCAAACAAAACATTCCTTTAAATTTGATTTCCCCAAAATTATTCTCCATGAACAAAATAATTTTAAAAGAAATAATAAAGAAATGATGACCATAGAAAAATTTAAAAACCGCGCAATAAACAAAAAATCAGAAGTTCTAAATCTTATCACCTGTTATTCCAACTTAATACATTCAGACCAATAATGAACATTTACATTTATATACATCATACAAATCATTCTTCCATTTGTTAGTATATTACACTGAAATATTTTTGTACCTGAATCTTTGGGAACACCTACCCAGTCCTTTTAACTTAATTTTTAAGAAATAGGGTTTTCCCCACTAACCTTTGTAATTGTCTGTTTAAAACTCCCCTAGGTTAGTTGTGTACTAGAATTGTTAGTCTATTCAATATCCACTAGTAACATTGTAAGTAGCTTCATACTCCTCTATATTCTGTAATTATATATATTTTTATTATCCTACACATGTTTTTATATACTTGTACTGTAGCTAACTTTATGTTTTGAAATAACTTGTATAACTTATATAGTTTTATGATTTTTCAACACTATTCGACAGCAATACAAAGATATATAAACCAACGATACTCCTCATGGAACGGTAGAAATGCCTTCCCTTGTAAAAACAGGCTCATGTACCCATAAATTCACCGCAAAAAGCGGTATTCTTTAATATCATTTGCATTCAGAAGCTAATAGAAAAATTTAGGTATATGTTCATTCTATGTTCAATGGAGATAATACAGTTTTTATGGGGAAAAACGTGGTTTCTTAAAAAAAGTCTTCGATTTATCGTATATCTGCAACGGATTGGAATAGAATGATGAGGTCTGCGGCATTTTGCTATATTTTTGATCTAGCTTCATCCAATTTTTTTTTTTTACACTAAGAGATACTCACTCTGTATATATATATATATATATATATATATATATATATATATATATATATATATATATATATAGGAAATTTATAGCGTTTAAAGTTATATCGTATAATATATATATCGTGATCATTTAAGTTATATGTTATTTTATGTTTTATTTTTTGTTCCTCTTTATAAAGGAACTGGAGGGAGGGAGTTAGCTGTGTGTAAAATGTTAATAATAACTTAAAGAAAAGAGTCTTAGTAGGATAAGTAATACCTTTTCTATAAACAAACTTAATGTATATATATCTCTGGTCAGAAGCTACAATAAAGTTATTTCTTCTTTTTTAAGCGTGCAGTTCATTCTGTCACCTCAAACCCGTACCTTTTTTTAGTGTTAGAGTTCAGTCTAATCATAACTGGTGCCGAAACCCGTGACAATTTCTGAAATTCGTTTCTTTAAGTTTTCAAGTGACCGATTTACGGGTAGCTCAGAATACGATGGTATTATGTTAGAGTTTTCTTTAAGTCTTCTTTAAGTGTCAGAGCTTAATAATGTTAGACTCCGAGGTAAAGCTCCTGGAAGCTTCTCTGGTTGGCCGCATTTCACAGCGTGTTTCAAATGCCATTCAAGGAGATCTGTCGCACCCCTGTACACTGAAGGTAAGGTTGAAAAAATTATACGGCGAGGGAAGATTGACCCCAGAAGAAGATGTCTTTTATTTGCTTAAAGAGTGAAGGACTCACGGCCAATCAGAAGGAGAATTCGCTGAGAAGTTGATGGTTCTGTATAACAGACTGACGGAGAAGATGGTTGAGTCGTTTAGCCAAGCAGAAGGAGCCCTGTTGCGGCGGCTAGGGGTTCGTAGTGAACTCAGCCGAAACCGTCCACTTTTGTGAAACTGGTAACTCAATTCAAGCATAAAAACTGGTCATAAGCAAACTGTCCGTTCAGGCTTAACGTCTTCTTGATGCAGAAACGGTGGCTATCATACCGGTCACCAACCTAATTTCAGCAAGAGTGGGAGGCACACTCTTTCCTTGAATGTCTGGACCTCACTGCCAATTCTTGAGGAGGAGAGGTGGCACGTCACGTGACTCATGCAGCTGCCAGAAGACCCACACGTAAACCAATCAATTCAAACACTCAAAATTCAATTCAAACATATAACTATAAAATTAAATTTATACAATTGATAAACTAAAAAAGAAAACAAATTGAATTTTTAACTAATTTAATTTTACATGAGGTAAAAAATATAAGTATAACAATCTTAACTTGAATCGCGAATTACATGACCTCATGTAAATAAAAAAAAAAAACACATGTTGGCCTCAACATACCGCCCACCAAAGTTTTTTGTGAAAACTTTACTCCTGCAATTGTCCATACTCTGTCATAAACAACAATGACGCAATTTGACAGGATGTTAAATTAGATAGGGCGAGTATCATCGGGCCAAGAAATGGGTGCTAGGCACCAACGGAAAGACTAGGCAGGCCACCCACCATGCAAACAATTCACCCCATGAGGAGACGAGGAGCCAAAGGAAGATCAAGAGCAAGAGAAGCTGTACCTAAACACTCTCTTGGCTAGGAAGCAACAACGGAACAAGTTTTATAGCCGGGCGTTTAAAATTTCCTCTAGGAGTCCGAATGGTGGCCACCCTCACGACGCCATCAGGGCCAGGGTGGACAGCAATCACCCTAGCCAAGGGCCATTTAGTAGGTGGACCGCAGGAGTCTTTGACAATGACGAGGTCGCCTTCCGTTAGGTTGCTTCTACTGGCTGTCCATTTTCTGCGCTGTTGAAGATGATTGAGGTAGATCAATCGCCATTGCTTCCAAAAGTGTTGGACTCTTTGCTGCACAAGTTGCCATCTACCCAACCTACCTTCAAGGCAATCCAATAAACTTTCTTCGGGTAAGGCGGTTAGTGGTCTCCCAATAAGGAAGTGTCCCGGAGTCAAGCACTCCATCGAGGTAACATCCTCGCCCATGGGGTATAGAGGTCGGGAATTTAAAATAGCCTCAATACGAGAGAAAATGGTGGCCAATTCCTCATACGTGAAAGGAGTGTTGCTTAAGTTTTTAATGAGAAGAGACTTGGCACTTTTTATCCCTGCCTCCCAAAGTCCACCAAAGTGTGGGGAATGCGGCGGGTTAAAATGCCAATGAATTTCATTCTGGGCCGCGTACTCTTGTATTTGGTGCTGTGTAGCCTGCTCTGAAAACCACCTTTTCAATCCCCCCAGGACAGATGAGGCTCCCGTAAAGTTGGTGCCGCAATCCGAATATATGTGTCTCGGTATCCCTCTTCTTGCTATAAATCGGTTCAGGGCGGCGATAAACGCCTCAGTAGAACAGCTAGTGATCGCTTCCAGATGAACTGCCTTAGTCACCATACATATGAACAAGCACAAATATGCCTTCCCTAGAGCCGCCTTTCTCCGGCTCGATTCCTTTATGAGGAAGGGTCCTCCAAAATCAACGCCTACATGCTGAAAAACTTTTCCTTCATCGAGACGGCACGGAGGTAAGCTTCCCATGATTGGCGCCTGCGTCCTGGGAGCGGACATTTGGCACCTAACGCAACGTCGGAGCCTAGACCTTATCAATTTTCTGGCCGAAATGACGTAATACCGGCTTTGAAGGGCTGCTCGAAGTGCAGTGGGTCCTACATGAAGACAAGAGCGGTGATAATAGTCTATGAGCAACTGCGTGAAATGAGAAACGGGCAATATAATGGGGTATTTAGTGCTGTAAGGAAGACTGGAATGTGTCAATCGGCCGCCCACCCTGAAAATCCCACGCGAGTCCTGAAAGGGCATAAGCGACTTCCAGAGTTTGGCGTTCTTCACATTCTCCTTGGAGACTAGATAGTCTGTCTGCACCAGGCGGATGCAAAGAAGGCGAGCCTCTTCGATTTCTCCCAAAGATATAGAGCCGGAACATGTTTCCAGTTTTCGCGTCTTGTTAATAAAACGCATTACCAAACAAAACGAGCGAATCAACCTCCAATAGGAAGAGATACCGCTCATCCAATCTAATATTGAACTGTTTTCTTCTGTCAGTAATACTACAGTATTAGCGACTTTGGTTTCAGGTAACTGCATGCATGTATAATCAATAACTGTAAGGGGCCATGAATTAGGTGGTTCAAGGAGCCAGCTGGGCCCTGTCCACCAGATGTCATGATTGAGAATTTCATGAGGCATAAGTCCACGAGACGCACAATCTGCAGGATTAGCCTCGGAAGAAACGTAATGCCATGAGGCTTGTGGGACGATTTCCAAAATTGCAAACACTCGGTGAGCAACAAATGACTTAAGTTGATTTAAGGGCATATTTAGCCAGCCGAGAACAACAGTAGAATCTGTAAATAGGTGGGTCCCCTGAATGCTTAGCTCCTCGAGTGGGGCTCTACAGGACTCCAACAGCCACGCCAAGAGCAAGGCACCACACAACTCCAATCGTGGTATGGAAGTGAGCTTTGCGGGAGCTAGTTTGGTTTTAGCCTTCAAAAGATGAATTCGAGTAGTATCAGACATACAAGTCCTGAGATAGAGTGCTGCCGAATAACCCCGCTGTGATGCGTCCGAGAAGCCAACCAAGTGGTAAGTTACAGGGTTTGGATGTCCGACTTGTCGGGCTATACGAACATGAGCCAATGTCGGCAAATCTTCCGCAAACTTCGACCATGATTCCCCAATATCAGAGGGGACGTGATCATCCCAGTCACATTTAGCCCGCCAGACATCTTGGAGCATTATCTTTGCCTTAAATACAACTGGGGCCAAAAATCCCAACGGATCGTAAATGCGAGCTATTGACGAAAGTATTGCCCTCTTAGTAAATGGGGAGCTAGGCCTTTGCACATCGAAAACAAATATATCTTCGGAGGAGAGCCACTTCAGCCCAAGAACCTTGCATTCGCTATTCTCATTACCCGACAGGGACAGATGCCCGTCCACAGCGACACCCTGATCGCACCCCAATATTTCAGGGCAGTTACTCCTCCATTTATCCAATTCGAAACCTCCCAGCCAAAGTAGCTGAATTAGCTCATCCCGTAGCAGCAAGGTTTCTTCAATCGTGTTAGCACCCGTCACGAAATCATCCATGTAACAACAATTTTTTATCGTCTTTGAGGCGAGGGGGTACGGTTGTCCAGCATCCTCGACTAGCTGGAACAAAGTTCAGACGGCCAGAAATGAAGATGAATTGACGCCATAGGTGACTGTGTTGAGCTGCATTGTCATCAGTTCGTCCCTTGAATCCGCGCGCCAAAGAATGTGTTGGTAGGGGTGATCTGCAGGACGTACCATTATTTGTCTATACATTTTCACGATATCGGCTACCAACACATAGCAGTGCGTTCTGAAACTGGTGACTATGTCAGTAATGTCCCGTTGCAATTTGGGGCCGACCATGAGATGGTCGTTGAGTGAGCCGCCAGGGCCGCGACAGGACGCATCGAAGACAACCCGAAGTTTCAATTTTCCGTCTCGTTCCTTCACCACGGAATGATGCGGAATTAAATATCTTGTAGGGTTCAGTGCAGGCTGCATGTGTCTGAGTTCGAGGTATTCATTCATAAACAGTCTATATTCGTTTCTGAGAGTAGGGCGATGAATGAGTCTATGTTCTTGATTCAAAAAAAACGCCTAGTAACTTGTTCTTTTGGAATTTTAAGCTCATTAATACTCGATTTGAATGGTAAGGCTACCACGTACCGACCGCAGGGTAAACGGTAATGATTCGTCTTGAAATGCTCTTCACAAGCCAATTCCTCGCTAGAAAGTAATGATTGTTTAGGCAGCTCTTCGATCTCCCAAAATCTGGACATAATAGTCGGAAGGTCAGTATTATCAGAAACGAACAGGGAAACCTGGCTGGCATTCTGTCCCTGACCCTTGCACCTTCCCACGACAATGTGCCCAAGCCTCGATGGGACCACCTTAGGAAAACCTTCCCCTATTGTCAAAGGCGCGCCGGTAATTATTTCAAAATATAGGTCCGCACCTAAAAGGAAATCTACCTCTTGAGGAATCCAAAAGGAAGGGTCAGCAAGATCGTATACCTTTAAATGCTCCCGTATCTCGCTAGGGAGAACGGAGTGAGGGAGCGATCCCGTTATATTTGGGACAACAATAGCATGAGTTGAAAATTCCTCATCGCTCAAACGCGGCATGATAGTGCAAGGTAGAACACCATAAGCTCGAGGCAATTGAACTTGTCCAATTCCCGCTATCCTGGGGGCCTCTGGTACGAATTCAAGTCCAAGTCTCCTTGCACATTTTCTTGTGATAAAGGAATGCTGGCTACCACTATCCGCAACCAACCGCACGGTTTGGAACTTCCCCTTCCTATCCTTCATCCTAACCAAGGCGGTGCCAAGGATTACTTCTCTAGAGCGGGACGTTCCACCCAAGGCTGCAGCCTGGTGGACGTCCGGACGAGAGACATCGTCAGTATGAGCGATGTAAAGCCATGAATGGTGTTTTCCATCACAAGTCTGACATCTTCTGGTGGATTTGCAAACGTCCACTTTATGTTTCGAAGACAGGCAATTTAAACAGCCACTCCAATCCTCCAACTGAGCACGTTTTTTTTTTTCTCCGGTGGTGAGTTCTTGAACATTCGGCAATCATACAGAGTGTGGTTGATACCGCAAACTGGGCAGACTAGCCGATAAAAACCCCTACTCTTTACAATGAGGCTAGGAATTTCAGCCAGCTCACCCTTCTCCTCATCAACGAGGAAGGCTACATCCTGTTGTTTTAAACCCACAGACGTTCTCGTGGATGTATTCGAGGTGTGACGTGCTGTTAAACCCCTCGCATCGTCTCCAGTCAATTCCAACGATCTACATTCGGATTTGATGAAATCCATTAGTCTATCGAATTTTGGGAACTCAATGCCAGAGACCTTCCTCTCGAAGTCCATTCTTGTGGCAGGATCAGACACCGTAAAACCAAGTACGTGAGAATGAAATCGTCGGCTTCCCCGATCCCAAGCTGCTTAAAGGACACAACACTCTCAAGAACTGTGGTACTGAGATTTTTGAGGCCCCTTGCTGTAGGCTTATGCTTAAACGGCGCGTAATTTAAAATGGTCTTTAGATACCCACCGGCTAGGCGTCTTTTATCATCGTAGTTTTCCTTTAAAATTCTCCATGCCTGATCATAGTTAGCTTCCTGGAGTGGCACACCTCTGACCAAGGACAAGGCAGGACCCCGAAGGCAAGAAACTAGGAAATGGAATTTTTCTATATTTGACAGAGTAACTTCCTCATGAATAAGTGACATATAAGTGTCCCGAAAGAGAGGCCAGTCAGCTTGGACTCCTGAAAATTGAGGGAGATTTATCTGTGGCAAGCGAGCACGCACAGTACGAGAGTCATTCAAATTGCCACTCGTCATAGCTGTGTTGGCTGCCGAAGGCTCATTTAAAAAGGCCACCGGAGTAGGGTTCATGAAGGATTCATAGATGGCGCAGGCTTCATAATAATATCTTTTGGAACGTGCTTGAAATTCATTCTCCCTTTCATTTGGAAAATCAGCAGGGAGTCCAGACAACGTGTATATCTCGGTAAGCCTATTCCAAATATCATTAAAACAGTCAAAATAGGGTTTAAGTTTGCGGAACATGCCTTTGAACAAATATAGTTGAGAATGGTCTTTGGTTATAAGACGCCCTTGCTCTACTACGGCTTTAATCTCTGATAGGGTCTCCTTAAGCCTATTCTTAAGGAGGGAAATCTGAGCGGATTTATCAGAATCCATATTAATGAAGGCGAAATAGGAAATAATATAAGATGATAAGGAGAATGGCTGGAAAACCCAAAGGAAACTATGTGTGGTTATATTAAACCTGAACAGACATCATAGGATGGACAATCCTAAACATGAAAAAAAAAAAAAGAATTGCTAGAAGTGGGCGAAATGCGAGTTACAGACAACAGTTACAAATGGCAATATTTCTAAAACCTTTTAAAAAACTGTAAAAAACCAACAATACATATATATAATAATCTTATTAGGGAAAAACACTACAAATAATTAAAATTATACAGACCAATTAATTAAATTACATGAAGAATTAAGCGTTCATCTACTTCTAGTAACAATAGACAAAACGTTGCCTGTAAAACAGAAAGTATTAACAAACAAACAGAGAGCAATAACAACAGTTTCAAAATAACAATATTTTAAAAACCCTTTAAAAAAACTGTAAAAAATTGCAATAAATAATATATAATATTCTTAATAAAGAAAGGACACTATAAATAAAATGGAATGATACATACTAATAAATTCAATTTTGCAATAAATAACATATAATGATCTTAATAAGAGACTATAAACTATAAATAATTAAAATTATACGAACCAATTAATTAAATTACAAGAAGGATTAAGCGTTCATCTACTTCTAGTTACAATACACAAAATGTTGCCAATCAATTACATTACATGAAGAATTAAGCGTTCATCTACTTCTAGTTACAATACACAAAATGTTGCCTGTAAAATAGAAGATATTAATAAACAAACAGAAAGCATTAACAACAGTTTCAAAATAACAATTTTTCAAAAACCCTTTAAAAAATGTAAAAACTTGCAATAACTAACATATAATAATCCTATATAATACATACATAATAATCTCATATAATAAACATATAATAAAAAAATACACTACAAGTAATTAAATGATGCAAATGAATAGATTTAATTACCTGAATAATTGAGCATTTATCTACTCCTAGCTACAATAGACAAGATGTTGCCCTTTAAAATATTGTGCAAATTTTCAATAAACAACATATAATAATCTTAATAAAGAATTACACTACCAATAATTAGAGTGATGCAATCCAATAAATTTAATAACTTGAATGAATAACATATAACGCAACTGTAAACAATAAATGGTAGAATTTAACAAACAAAGACTATGAGAATTAGTCATAAGTCCTTATCACAATATACAATGTTTGTAAAATACAAGACGAATTATCTATAGCTTCTGAACTTATATTACACTTATATATCTGACATTATATATAAACATCTGGACTAACCTTAAATGTTTTAATTACCTCGGAGGACCATAGAATTAACATATATATATATATATATATATATCTATATTTTTTTTTTTATATTCGGCCCGGAATTGACCAAATGTTGCGGCGGCTAGGGGTTCGTAGTGAACTCAGCCGAAACCGTCCACTTTTGTGAAACTGGTAACTCAATTCAAGCATAAAAACTGGTCATAAGCAAACTGTCCGTTCAGGCTTAACGTCTTCTTGATGCAGAAACGGTGGCTATCATACCGGTCACCAACCTAATTTCAGCAAGAGTGGGAGGCACACTCTTTCCTTGAATGTCTGGACCTCACTGCCAATTCTTGAGGAGGAGAGGTGGCACGTCACGTGACTCATGCAGCTGCCAGAAGACCCACACGTAAACCAATCAATTCAAACACTCAAAATTCAATTCAAACATATAACTATAAAATTAAATTTATACAATTGATAAACTAAAAAAGAAAACAAATTGAATTTTTAACTAATTTAATTTTACATGAGGTAAAAAATATAAGTATAACAATCTTAACTTGAATCGCGAATTACATGACCTCATGTAAATAAAAAAAACACATGTTGGCCTCAACAAGCTCATAAATTAGAATTTCTGCCAGGGGTCCTAAAAGTACAATTGAATCACTACGTAGACTGCCCAGGCTCGCTCACGAGGGACCGTGATTCGTTCCCTTCGTTGTGTCGTTGCCCACGACCTCATTGATGAGAAGAAACGAAACATATCCCGCCTCAGCAAATCGGAAGAGGAATGGATAGAAGTCAAATCATCAAGGAGGAGACACATGAGCCCACCACGAGTAACTTCTAATAATCGGAGCTTCGGAAAATGGCGAAGTAGAACCCCCTACGAAAGCGGGCGGAGACAAGAGCGGCGGTGCTATGAATGCAATCGAACAGTGCACGTCGTGGGCTGCGATATATTACAGCGAGTTAGCATGAGGATGAAAATCTACCGAAAAAATTGGTGTTGTGGGATGGGGAAACGGAAGTATAAGGCTACAACGGAGAGTAAAAAGGGAGCGGGTATTAACATTGTGGTAGTCGAATGTAGAAAAGAAACAGTAGTAGGGTTAGTGGAACAATATGACGGATTATTTTATAAGGAAAATGAGGTTCTACCGACTACTGAAAAAACAGTACATCGGATAAATTTAACCGCTATTTATGTTAAAGATAGGAGATACCCGCAAGCCATGAGGGATATCATCAGAGAGCAATTAGGGGACCTTCTCTAACAAGGCATCATCAGACCCAGTAATTCCCCATTCAATAGCCCCTTATGGGTGGTCGAGAAGAAAAAGGGAAAGGCCCGAAGCAACATCGGGTAGTGGTTGACTATCGTAAGCTTAACGAAGCAACAAAGGATGAGCGGTACCCACTTCCCAGGGTCAAGGACATACTAGATCGCCTCGCGGGAGCAACTGTCTTTAGTACTCTTGATCTGAAGAGCGGTTATCATCAAATTTGAATGGCCGAAGGAGATATTGGGAAGACCGCATTTCTATGGGAAAGGGGGCATTTCGAGTTCGTTCGAATGCCTTTCGGTCTAAAAGGGGTTCCATTAACGTTCCTACGCCTTATGGATTAACTGCAACGTGGAATTGGCGAGGACTTTTCACAAGTATACTTAGATGATCTAATAGTTTTAATAGTTTATCGTTTGGACGATCATATCCAACATTTGAGACGAGTCCTGAGCAGGATACGGGAATTCGGACTTAAATTATCTTTAGTTCGGGCTACGCGAAATTCGGTTTTTGGGTCATATCGCGGGTAGTATCGCGGGAAGGCGTGCGACCTGACACGGAACGCGTAAAAGCCACCTATAAAGCCCCGATGCCTAAAAACGCACTTGAAATTAGGAGAATTCTGAGCATGGTGAATTATTACCGGAAATTCATTCCTCATAAAGCGGAGATGGCTCACCCTCTAACCGAAATATTGAAAAAAGGAAAACGGTTTGAACTAGCACCCGATCAACTATCAAATATTAAGAAATTTCGAGAGGTTTTGACCACCCAGCCACTCCTAGCGTTCCCCGATTTCCGTAAAACATTCAGAGTAACCACAGATGCAAGCGAGGTAGCTATTGGGGCTGTTCTGTCTTAAAACTTCGAGAAAGACGAAAAGCCAATAGCATATGCGGGACGGAAGCTAAACGACGCTGAACGTAGGTATAGCGCGATTGAAAGGGAACTCCTAGCGGTAGTCTGGGCAGTAGAGTGTTTTCGCCTGTACATCTACGGCAGGCGATTCGAACTGTTTACGGATCATAAACCGTTGGCATATCGGGGAACATTGAAAGAATCATCCGCGCGAGTGTCACGATAGAAGGAACGGCTTGCAGCATATACTTTTCAAACGATTCACAAAAAAGGGGTCGAAAACGGGGTCGCCGATAGGTTATCGAGGGATCTGGTTGTGAACGCAACCGAGGAAGATACAACCCCCGTGGAACCTTTCGCGTCGAGATATTTAAGAGAGTGGGCCGAGAGCGGACCCGACATCCCCCTAGTTAATAGTGAATCAGAGGGCAACATGACTCCGTCCGAGCGACCCTCGGAAGTGCTCGAGATCGATGAAATTATTAATGATAAAAAATTAAAAATTATTTTTAGATCAAAGCAGGACCCGGGAGTACAAACGCAGTCAAGCATCTACGAGGGCCTATTGACGATTGTGGTTTGGACACCTGCAGCGATAAACGAAGAAGAAATTGTAAGAATTTTCGCGGAATTTAGTAGCCCCAGACGGGGCTGTCACGTGTATATTGGGAATAGGATACTAGCCGACAAAGTAAAAATGCTTTATAGACAAGAAAAAATTGAAATGGGTTATCCCCTGACTCGGTGTTTGCGTCAGGTGGAGACTATCACAGACCCAGCGGCACAACAAACAATCGTATCCGAACACCACACAGGTAAAACAAACCACAGGGAAATGGAGGAGACCCTGCGCGCGAAAAAATCACTTTACTATTGGAAAGCTATGGGCTGTACGGTGCGCGATTGTATCGCTAACTGCGAAGTATGCCAGCAAGCGAAGTACGACCGCCAACCCTTGGTAGCTACACAAATAGCCACACCAACCGCGACGGAACCTTTGAGGACCATACAAATCGGCATATATTCCAACGAAGGACAATCATGGCTGACGGCGATACATGCTTTTAGTAAACTCGCGATTGCCCATCCCATCGAATCAAAGACACCCGGGGCGGTATGGGAAGGTGTTCTGCAGTGGTGCTCAACATACGGGATACCAGATGAAATCATTTTTGATTGTGGGCAAGAATTCGATTACGCCTTGATCCGCAACGAGAGTAAAATACTGGGCTTTACATGGCGCTTACACACTCCTCATCACATCAAGGGTAAGGGTGCCGTGGAACGCCTGCACAACACGTTAGGGGAACCTCTTCGGTTACTCAAGATAGACGTAAGCTTACCACATACGACGCTATACCGCGAGGGATAATTGCCTACAACAATACGATTCACGCTGTAACTGGGCTATCTCCCGTGGGAATAGTTTTCGAGTAGAGACGAAGGGATAGAGAAGACCTCATCACAGCCAACGATTATAAATTAAGGTCGGATTTATATCACGAGATAACGCGACGGCAACAGACGTGGTCAAAGATCCGGGAGGAATAAATCCGGGAAAAGCACACTCGGGCAAACAGAGATTCTCGAGTTTATAAGAAAGAACCTCTATCGCTTGGAACCATCGTCTATAGGTGATTAAGAACAGCAAGAAATAAAACGGCCGCGCGGTATGAGGGTTCGTATAGAGTCACCACGATTCGTGAACATAATCTATTTACTATTAGAGACGTGAATTATCCATTCCGTTCACGCACTGTCCATCTAGAAGAACTCCGGGTACCCCACAGAGTGTCAGAACTCGAGCCGGGTGGCAGCGCTCAGACTGATGCTTAGCACTAGTCAAGAAATTATTTTTTGTTTGTGTTTTTCTTACAGGTGTGAATATTAAGTACTTAATTTGTTATATATCATGTATGTGTAAATCTTTTTACTTTATAACATTATCATTAGATACAATAACTATATGTATTTCCTTTCTTTGTTTGTTGACATTAGGATAGGAAATTTATAGCGTTTAAAGTTATATAATATAAAGAGTGATCATTTAAGTTATATGTTATTTTATGTTTTATTTTTTGTTCCTCTTTATAAAGGAACTGGAGGGAGGGAGTTAGCTGTGTGTAAAATGTTAATAATAACTTAAAGGATAAGAGTCTTAGTCGGATAAGTAATACCATCTCTATAAACAAACCTAATGTATACATATATCTGGTCAGAAGCTACAATAAAGTTAGTTCTTGTTCTATAAGCGTGCTGTTCATTCTGTCACCTCAAACCCCCACCGTTTTTTAATGTTAGAGTTCAGTCTAATCATAACTTATATATATTGTTTTTTTCCATATTTATGCATTTATTTGTAATTAACTGTAAAGCCAACTAAATTTGTTGGCATTAAGATAAAATTAAATTAATTAATTTCGTTTAGAGTAAAAAACTTACGCGGCGCTTAAGTAAATCTTGTAAGTTATGTAAAACTGTTAAATGATTGTGTCTAAAACTAATTAGTCGATTTATATAGTGTATTATGTATGGTATGTAGAAATATTAGGATTTAGAAGAAGTTTGCAAGTATCTTGTTGCAAACCAAAGATGGTTTGATTGAACAATTTTTATTATTGGTAACTCCTGTATCTATATCCTATATCTATATCTTTCTTTGTTAATTAAATTTAATTTAGTTATTGCATTTCCCGCTTCGAATATAGTTGCTAAAAACATAACTTTGAGTTTTGTTGGGCATGCTTCCTGACTTGAAAAATAAAATAAACTAGAATAAAAAATTGAAAAAAAAAAGAACAAAAAACTACTTCTCCTCATCTAAGCTCTTGACAAAAAATAAAATAAATACACGCACATATTTTGGGCAGCTTCTCGTTTCATAGTCGGAATTGCCCACAAATCTGGCGTAAGAAAATTTAAAAGTTTAATATCCTAGTGATAATCAAATTCACTTAAAAAAAATGGATTGCAATCTTAATTTTTTTCTTTTAGATCTATTTAATTAAAGATGAAAAAAATAAAATTAAAATCAATTTTTAAACACGGCCAAAATGATGGGTTAAAGGGAAAACATTTTTATGTATTTAGTAAAAACAGTAAAATAAAGTTTATCATTGAATAGCTAAAAGTTTTTTTTTTAATAAATAACAATCTTTTCAAGATTTATTGTATTGAATGTTGAAAAATTGAAATTTGTACAAAATAATGAAATCCTCTGGACAGCAACATATCTTCCCTAGCTGTTAGTCATCAGCGTCTATTTGCAGGTCAGACTTGTATTCATCCTCATTTCCTGGTCTCTCGTAAAATCTGAACTCTGCCCTATGTAAGGCTATGGATAGCTATGAGTGCTTTCCAGCAAACTTGAACATCTTCAGGGTTACCAACTTCCCATTTGCGGACACAATATGAACAAGATAAGAGTAGTGTTTTTGAGTCAATGTCAATGATTTCCGAAATTTCCGACGAATAACGGGTAAAACAGTTATGGAACCATACAGGTACGTACTGTGTTCAATGTATTCTTCAATCTCATTAAAGTCCTTTAAAATATGCAATACGTTTCTGATTGACGAACGGAATAAAACTGAGTAGGTGTAAGTAGATATTTTGTGTCTAACAAACAGCCGTTTGTTTGAACTTTGAACTTAGGGAGAAACCTTGCACCGTAGACGTTAGTGTTTCTTTCCTACACATTCCCGGACTTACAGGTCTCTTCTAAAGGTTTCATCTTCTGAAATGAATATGAGATCTGAAGTTTAGTCGTTGGTTTAGTAGCGGGTTGAATGTCACCATTAACTCAAATTCGACAATATCATGGACATAAACTTTTTTTTCACAAGAAAAGCGTTATTAACGATTAAAAAAACAAAACAGACAATAGGTTATTATTTATCAAGCCATCTTATTTTATTTTATTTTTTTTACCAAAAAAGTTTTTTTTTTTTTTTTTTTTTTTTTTTTTTTCAACTTCAAATATATCGGTATCTATATGTATACATGATACCTATACATAGTGGTTATAAGCAAATCATAATGGCATAGTTAAAAAAAGGAGAAAAAGAACACAAAATATAAGAAACATTAATTACAAATTTGATCTTTTCATTCAAAACTAATGAAATTGAGTTTAAGTCTCGCCCTTAACTTTAAATGTGTGCGGGATTTAGATGTAGTTTTTCGTTTTGTTTTTTAAAAAATAACTAATAAATTAAACATTTATATTTACTAAATAATCCCTTTGTTTATTATTCTCACAAATTGACTGTTGATAGTCATTAAGTTGAATATTGTGTAGTATTTAAATAAACCACAGTGTCACTGATGTAAATTGTAGACACAAGGAGTCGAATGTATAAAGCTGTAATCGTGTCGATTGTGGACTCTTTGGTGACGGATCATTAACGATAAACAATGCCAAAGAATAATAGCTACTGGAATGGTCTATTGGAGAAGGGCAATTAGAAAATCAAAAGGAAAAAAACAATATAAAAACAAACAAACACTTATTGCATTACAGTTTGTATTGGTTACATCAAATCAACATTACAATAATACTAATGATATAGAACAATTCTTATGTTTATTGACATGTTATTAAAGATCTTTCATTTGTTTTTCAGTAATTTAATGTTATATATAATAATAAATTTAAATTTTTTCCATTGTTATATCATATCATTCCAACTTAAATACAATCTCAGTTCTTAATTTATCTACATGAAACACTGATCTGTATGCATTTTGTGATAAAAAATATCTTCATAAATAACCGTTAAAAACATTTATAGTTGTAATATAAAGTTTAGTAGTTTAATAAAATAGTAAAATACCAAGACATTCAATTAGTTTAAAAAGACGTAATTTAATCCTCCGTGGTAACTATTTGGGTGGAGATGCTGACCCCTCAACTTATATTTTGGAATCAAATAGAAATTCTTATAATAAATAAAAATAATTAATAAAAAAAACATTAACAATTTTTATGTACTTATGTAAGATGGACTTAGGTGAAGACTAAAGCAGTCTGGAGCACTGAATTGATTTTTACATAGCTTGGTAAGTCAGTAATACTACAAGAAGTTACCACCCCTTTGGTACTAACTTATTAATACCCACCTCCTGTAAGATCGTTTCTTTTGTTTCCTTCTCTAAATCCTCCTGTTACTTCTACTACTTCAACTGTTTCTCTGACTCCTTTGACTTCTACTGTTTCTTTGACTTCTCTGCCTTCTCTGACTTCTTTGACTTCTCTGACTTCTTTGACTTCTCTGACTTCTTTGACTTCTTCTATTTACATCTGCATAGCAATTAAAAGCTACTTCGGAATCTCCATGATGGGAAAATATTTTCCCAAATCCTATTTTTCTATCAGCTGTACCATCAACTTTATGGGAACCTCTTTTTATGCAACCGTCAGAACAACTCCCCGAAGAAGGGCTATAATATAGCCAATTTTTATTCGCTACAAACAACCCACTTCCTTTAGTTTGAATGATTAATGACCGTTTATGGCAACCAATATTTCTTTTATTTCCTTCAAAAATCGTAAAAATAGTCAAATTTTTCAAACGTTTCATTTCATCTAATGCTCGTCCATTAAATTTTCTTTTCGAATGACTTACTCTTTGTGTTCTAAACCCTATAACTGGAGCACCTCTGAAAGTATTCACATCGAAATCACCTTGTATAGGATGTTCATGTTCTCCAGAACGATCAATAACGCCTTCTCCACCGGTATCATCTCTGAAACTTCCTCTGATTTCTCCTTTATAGCCACTTTCTGTTCCATTTTCTTTGCTACTTGTTACAAGTTCAGGTCCAGTACCTTAAAAAGTCTTTCATTATTTTACGGAAAAAAAGGTTTATTATATTTATATATGTTTGTGTTCCTGTGTAAGTGTCTGTGCCGGTAATACATACTTTACACTGGAAAAGTATTGTATTTATTCTTAAAAATATACATTTAAAAGTAGTTGAATTGATTTTTACATAGCAGTTTTATTCAATCCTGTTCTCAATTGTGATCATTTAACTTTTCATAACCTAAATTTCTTAGACCATATAAAACTTATGCAGGGGTACTAGGCTAAAACTATAAAGGAAAACATATTCAAAAAATTTAAAATTTTTAAACTTATACAGAATTTTCTTTTACGAGGTAGACACTTATCTGTCTTAATGAATGCTACTTATAATGTTTACTGCAACCACTACAGATTTCATATATACAAGAACAAAATGTTTGTAGGAAACCATACACATTAACTTTAAAAAATGTACTTGTATTATTTATAATAAATGTATTATGTTTGATTTTTCTATCATCCCGACATCCCTCTGTCTGAATCGATTAAAAACTTACTATAAAAATCAGTTAGGACACTTGGAGTAAGAATGATGAGAAGGAACACTCCCTTGTAGTTGGTCATAGCGAAGACAATGGAAGAAGCTGTTACTGCTTCAACTATGGCGGTAGTAGTGGGGGCAAGTTCTTACTGCAAGGATCCCAGAGGCTATTCGGTAGAATCATTGATTTTGATTTATGGCTATCCTATTCCGAATTAAAATCTTTAAACAGGTAATTTTTTTCAAGTTGACCAATCGAAGTAAATTCTTTCTCCACAAGAAGCCGAAATCTGTTCTTATGTCATACTTTTTCGACGTCTATTGGAACTACATATCTATCTACAACCCTTACACTATTTATATGAAGCAGGAAGGAAACCAATCAGGGCTTTTGTTTAAACGACCCGATAAATATTTCCAGCAGTCCCATTTTAAATTTTGTTCCAATAGATATAGCCCAGTCAATGACGGCAAGAAATTAGCCTTTGTCGCAACTAATTAGGGAAAAGCTGAATTTTTGCAGAGCAGTGTATATTTTAACGAATTTTGACTGGGCGACATACGGGACGGCAAAAGTACCGGGGGTAGGGCGGGGGTCCCGTAAAAAATTTAGAGTCAAATGACGCATTTTTAGGCCGTTTTAACTCTTAATTAACATGTTCCGTGAGGTTTTGAATACCGGGAACTCCCTACTTCAATTAATGATCCCAGGCCCTTTGGCGATCAATTTGGTCCACTCAATGACGTATGAACCCACTTTTAAATTGACACCAGGGGCCTATTTTATAAAGATAGAAGTACAACTCTACAGCTACAATTCCAAAAAAACCTTGAAATTTGAGCTCCCATTGGTCGGTTTCAAGGTTTTTTTTTAATTGTAGCTGTGGAGTTGAACTTTGTACAATTTTTTTTATTATTTTGAAAAACTGTATTTCAATTGAAATTTTTGCTCCCTTTTGAAAGTTTTGAAATTTTTGAAAGTTTATATGTTGTTTTATGCTATGTTGCAGAGTGTAAGTACACAAAGTATAAACTAAAAAAACACAAAGTCCCGAACCCCACCCCTTTTGCTTCCCCCCCACCCCTTCAGCAACATTACAAGTATGGAACTCTAATTATATGCTGACATCTCGAAACCTAATTATGCTATCGGAATGTTCTTGTTTTTATTTTACTCCTAATAATGTTACAAACAAATTATGTTATTTACACATTTCATGTTGATAACTTAGTGTTGCCGTAATACTTGATCATATACAGAAAACTGCCACTACAAAAACAAAAAGTAACTTCAGCAAATTATAGATTTTTATCATTACGTTTTGGAAGAAAAGTGTTAAACAAAACTTATTGATAATATAATTAGCTTTAAAATGGTGTGTCTCATAACGCATAACATTAAAACGATGGCTTCATAGAGAGTGTTGAAAGAGTAGTGGACTCCGGTGCGCCGGTCCCAGCAGGGCCGTGCTGAGGTGCATTACTGTATATACTGAAGTTCATGATCATGAATAGTCATTTAGTTGAAATGCAGCAACAATGTAACGTTTATTTTTAGGTTATATCTTCCAAAGTGCATTTTTTTTCTATAATAGTTTACAGTTTAATTGTATCACTGATATAGTACAAAATTTAGCATCGAAGATTCAACTCCAAAAATCTAAGGATCTGACCGCTGGATATTGTTCACCACCCTTAGCTCTAAATGTGGTAAAAAGTCTTTCACAAAATATCTTTGGGTTTAGGGGAAAGAGGGAGTAAAAGTCGTATGTTGTTGGCTGTCTGATCTCGGAACTCGAAAAACGTTACTTTTAGCACATGTATACATAAAAAAGCAAAGCAAATTTGCAAAAAAATGTCATTTTATTCGTTCATTTCCCATACCATAATTTTAGAGCTAAGGGAAAGGGAAAAATAGAAGATTTTTTACTTGAGGTAAGTCGCAGTTCTCCGGAATAACACTCGGTCGGTACTCATTTGGCTATAACTCCGAAACTATTTGTCCTATTCAAATTTCTGATTTTTCATATGAAAGCTGGTTAAATTTACTATAATAACTTAAATATTAAATTTTGATCTAGTCTCGTAAACCACCCACGGCAGAATATTGAGAAACCCGTACTGTTGTGAAAAACTCGTATTTTTGGCACATTTATCACAATAACTCCGGAACTATTTCTCCGATTCAAAATCTATTTTTTTCACCTGAAAGTTGTTTAAATTTTCTATAAGATCCTATATATGAAAGTTTTATTGAATTACGGAAAAAATATCTATGGCAGTCCATTGAACATGTCAAAATCATCACACTTTGCCAAAACATACACATTTAGCGTTTTGGCGTGGGTATTTCACGTAATTTAATCAAAAGTAAGTATATTAAGTTTAACAGTAAATTTAACCAGCTTTTATATGGAAAAAATAAATTTCGAATCAAACAGGTTGTTTAGGTGTTATAGCGATAAATGTTTCGAAAAAAAAAAATGAATCCCGAAATAGTACAGTGTACTCAGCGTGCTGTCATGGGTATTTTACGAGATTCAATCAAAATAATATAAAGGGTCTTATAGTAAATTTATAGTTGACTTCCTTGCTGACATCACCAACAGCAATATGAATGAAATATATAAAGAAGCTCAAGTAGATGATACTGTTACGAATTCAGAGGTACCAGAAGAAATTATCATTGATGTGGGTATAAGTTCCTAACAAAACAAATGGGGTAAAGGTGCTGAAAATAGTAATGAAACGCATATTGTTGTGAAATAGGAAATTTCTGGTATGGATGCGGAATCAAGTGAAGTAGATAATTCTCAACTAATGATATCCCTGATAGTAATGTTCAAATAATTGATACTGCAAATGTGGGAAATGAAGATGTTGAGATTTATGAATGAGAGGAATGTTTTGTTGAAGCAGAATATAGTTATAGATATACATCGAAAAAACTTCTAATGTACTTTCTGAATCTTCCATGGAAGTTTTTGTTGAGGAGCGCTTTATTACAACTCCAACAGAAACCGAATATGCGGTTTATAAAGATTGTGAGAAAATCTATCTCTGTTCTTACTGCTTTTATCAATCATCTAGTGCTGAAATACATGAACATGAAGTTACTTTCGTTAATGGTGTTGAAGCTCCTGAAAATGAAACGGCTGAACCAGATGATGTAAAAACAAATATTATAAGTTTTCTTAATAAAGCACAGACTGAAAAATTGAATGAGTTTAAACCTCTTTTACAAGAAGGTACAGGGAGCAGTACTCAAAATGTGATTCAAATAACTAAGTTACCTCAACAACAAATTGAAGCTGGAAGTGTTGTAAATTATCTGCAATCTGTTGAATCTAATGAATTTAGAGATCATCCCTCTCCAGACGAAGTGTCTTTGTATGGAGAAGTAGAAGAGAAACACGGACAAGAGGAGAGGATAGGTCAGGATGCATCATTAAAAGATTCATCTATTATAATAGTTGGTACTGCTGAAGAAGTAAAACAAAATTTTGAAGAAAAACTCCCAGCGAAAGAAATAAATGAAATAGCTGAGGAAGAAGTGAAATAGGAAACTGAAGTTGAAAATACCAGCCCTCCTATTATAACAGGAGGGCTGGAAAATATTATCATTTCATGAAACAGAACTCCCGATGCATGATAAGGAAATTATTGGAAGAAATGAACAGTATGAAAATGAAATTAAACTTACGAGTAATCCTAATACTGTAGAAGAAACAGTACGAATAATTGAAGATAACTTAACTGCGAATGTAACAGTTAAGATAAGGAAGAAGAAGAAAAAAAAGAAAAGTAATCCATTACCCGTAATACAATACCCGCA
Source organism: Euschistus heros (assembly GCA_003667255.2). Lineage (NCBI taxonomy): Eukaryota > Metazoa > Arthropoda > Insecta > Hemiptera > Pentatomidae > Euschistus > Euschistus heros. The sequence continues at coordinate 194,127 of RCWM02000127.1, forward strand.
GGATACGCAAAACCCGTCAATTGTTAGTATCCTCCCTCATCCTTCCCCATCTCGATTATGGATGCTTAGTATACGGAGGACTGTCTGGCGAGCTTGAAATGAAGGTGAAAAGATTAATGAACTCCTTTATAAGATTCATTTTTGGGATCCCCAGGCGTTCTCACATCACTTGCAGGTATACCTAGTTGAGGTGGCTTTATCCAAGTTTTCGGCGACAATACTTCCTTGGTTCCTTTATATTCCAATCCTTAAAGTCCAAAAAACCTTCGTACATTTATGACATCCTTTCCCTTCGTTCTTCCATTCATCTTTTGAACACCAGATCTCAGCATATTGATTTGTATATCCCTTCTCATCGAACTGTTTTTTTTTTTTAAATGCTTTATTAATCGTGCAGCTTTATTTTGGAATTCCATACCCATTTCGATCCGCAATGCTCCTTCTCTCACTTCCTTTAAACATAATTTATTCATCTACCTCCTCAATTATCAATCTTCCAAAATTATGTAATAATATATTAGTGTTAGAATATTTCTTTTCATTTTATTTTATTTTAATTACTTATTTTGTTTTTCTTATATAAACCCAAAGACTTGTTTTTATATATAAAATTCACCTTGTTACAGACAACTTCAGCATTTACTAGACAAACGTTCAAAGCTCCCAATTAATTACAAAAGACTCATTTACATGACTGTGATTAGACCTATTTGGACGTACGGAGTTGAGCTTTAGGGCTCTACTAAACCATCCAATTCATGTCCTATCCAATCCTTACAATCCAAAATCCTTCGAAAAATCCTCAATGCTCCTTACTTTGTAACCAATAAACTTATCCAAAGAACTTATATAAAGATCTTAATGTTCCATATGTTTCTGATTTAGCCCAAACCAGATACCTATCCTTCCATAGTAAGCTCCATAACCACTCTAATCCACTAGTCTCCCAACTTGCTTCCTCCTCCATCCCTGATAATCCTCCGAGGCGTCTGAAAAAAAGATGGCCTAGAGGCCTTTTAGTGTAAATTTTATTGAATTGCTACTAGTGAGTAGTTCTTCACAAGTTAATTACATGCCATTGTATTCACTGTTAACACATTTACTTGTTGTATATTGTTTTGTACAGTTGTAAATATCAATAAATGGAAAAAAAAAAAAAATTAATAAAGCAATATATTCACTTATAGTAAAATGAGTATAATGAGTCATTATTCAGTGGTGGAGGTTACCCGTTATCAGTTGGAACGCTGACCAAAGAGGCAGTGTAAAAAGGACTAGCCACTGACGCAGTCATTTTATAATTTATTAACATAATTTTGATTTATTTCTGAATAATATTTGTTTTATTCTTCAGTGATGTCGAACAACACATTCGACACGTCCACACTGTCGTTGTCGATTCGACTTTGATCTTATCGACTTGATTCGGGTTGCGGTTTGGTTCGACCCGACATATTCAACAAAGTCGGTCGACACCTCCACACTGGTTCAACATTGTCGACCGACAAAACCGTTAGACTCGGATCGACTTACTGTGGACTTACCTTAGTGTGAATTAGACTGAAGTCGATCGTGTCGAACGACAATGTTGATCGTGTCGAACGACATTGTCGGTCGACATAGTGTGGACACGGCTTAATAAAGCGTCATCCTAGAGTATGAATATAGTGTTGTGTATTGAGACCTAAATTAGTCCTCAACTAAGATTGAATAATAACAGTCAGACAGCAATTCAGAATCGACAAGTTGGATTATTTCAGAAGTGACAGCTTCTAATGGGCGACCAGAATGCGGGTCATCTTCTAGACGTTCTCTCCCTAACTTAAATAATTTTGCCCATTCTTTCACTTGAAATACGAGAGAGAGGACTGCCCTTATACACAATCCAAGTGCTGTTTAATTTACGCAGGAGTAAGACCCTCATTAAAAAAGAATTTAATAACCACATGGTACTCGAGTTTGAACATTGTAAAAATGGGGAGTTTCCTTCAAGGCTAGACACTGACTAACAGGACTGAGGAAGTGCGGGCGATGGGTATGGAGTGAGCATGCATTGTCCTGCATAGGCGTTGGACTGAAAAACTAATTTCTATAAATTACAAAACAGTACACAAATAAGAATAGTGTAATTATATTATTTCCACCATAACGTTGATTATTTAAAGTTTCATAATGGATTATATCATAAAAGTAGTCTTATTTTCATTTTGTTTGATTTATTAAATAAGTTGTATATTATTATTACTCTGCCTCGGATTATAATTTAACTATTTTTTTAAACAATATAACAACTAATTATTATTGTTAATTAACTAGTATTGTTTATTTTGTTGTGTAATTTTTTTTTTTTTTTAGTTTTCCTGCTGTTTTATCTAGTTCCCATTCTTCATTTGTATAGTTGATTCCTCCTTGTTACTTATTGTTTCATGTGAGATAGATGTGTATCCAGACGTGAGCATATTCCATTATTAACCTAGTTCGGCTTCATGTAGTTTATTTTCAATAAAGAATATATATATATATATATTAACAGTACTCCAATACAAAGTACTGGAGGTCCAGATGAGGTTGGTTTTTGACGTATTCTAAAGGTTGTTTGCTAAGACTTAGAGCATACAATTAGAATTTTGTTTGCAGTTTTATTTTTATTTAGATTTTATTTTAAATCGCTGCACACAGTGACAATTTTGACGGATGATTTCTTTATAGACAGAAAAGAGAATTATCGTGATCGAAAGGAATAGGTTGGAACAGACTTCATACCTGACACGAAAGAAAGGAAATTATTTTTTAACCAAAATGTGGGTTAAAAGAAAGAACAAGAGGTATAGATTTTTTAGCATAAACTTCCGTTTCTATAACTAGTGTGGTTAGGTGTAATTATTTAAAATGGATAACTATTTGTGATATAAGAAGGAGCATTGAGGATTTTGATTTGAAGGGTTGGAAAATGTAAATATATAATATATTAAAGAAAATATATGGTTTTAATCTTCTCATGAAGCAATTATAAATAATCAGTAAATTATATGTATACTGTGTAGCATTTATAAATTATAGTGGATGCAAATTGTAGAAGTGAGGATAAGAAATATATAAAGCTATAATCGTGTCGGTTGCGGACTCTTTGGTAACGGATCATTAACGATAAACAATGCCGAAGAATATTAGTTACTGAAATGTTTGATTAGTAAAGAACAATTAGAAAATCAAGAGAAAGAAGCAACAAGCACATACATTTATTGCATAACAGTTTGTATTTGTAAAATAGAACCAACCTTACAATTTCTTTTGTTGCAATTTAGTGTTATACAGGGTGAGTACCTCTAGTGTAAAAAAAAAACAAACAAATTGGGAGAAATTAGATCAAAAATGTAGAAAAATGCCGCAGACCTCACCTTTCTATTCCAATCCATTGCAGGTATACGATAAATCTAAGACTTTTTTGAGGAAACCACGTTTTTTACCATAAAAACTGTAATATCTCCATTTTGTTCAAATATTTTTCAAACATTGACCTCATTTTCTGATTTAGCATTAACCCTTTACGCTTAATGTCCTTCCTGGTAGGGCAGGTTAAGAGTGATCCCAATACACAGCCTTGTTCTATTAGGCATCGCGCAAGGAGGATAGTGTCCTTCCTCATAGGACAGGTTTAAAACTTTTCTTTTTAAAAAAAACCCGGGCTTTGGGAGGTTATGTTTTGTTATTAAATTGATGTTTTTCTTTCGATAATCGCAAGTTGGAAAGCCCGTGGGTCGTACAAGGTAGTTTTTAGCCAAACGTGTACTAAGCAGAAGGACACTATCCGCCCGGGGACATCGACCGGCTCACGGAATTGTCCGATTTTCTGCAGTTTTTGGTGAAAAAGTCTTCTAAATTGATTTTTTTTTTTTCGACTTCTCCTAACATAAAGTAAACCATCAACCTTTCTTTAGTATGATAAAATAGGTTTTGTTGAATTTTGTTCATTTCAGCTCTTTCAATAAGTTATTTTACTAACGAGTTCTATGGTCTGTTCTGAGTTTTTCAATTTTCTTAATTTTTTCTATTTATCGGTTTTTATTATTTATAATTAAAAATGTATGTATCATCTTCATAGATAATTTTTCTTTAATTATAAAAATAAATCATTAAAAAATTCCATTCGGCTTCCAAGATATCGTAGGGTAATGACATAGACTTTAGGACTTCTGTACCTGTAATTTGTTTTATTCACTGGAAAAGGTTTTGTTGAATTTCATTCATTTCAGCTCTTTTAATAAATTATTTTATTAACGATTTCTATGGTCCGTTCAGACTTTCTTGATTTAATTAAATTTATCAATTAATCGGTTTTTATTATTTTTAGGAGATTACCACTTTTTTGATGCTTGAATTGTAAATAGTTACATTTTATATAAAGAAGAAATGAAAAAACAAACAAACGGGAGCCTAAATCACACCTACCTTTCCGAAGTCATCTTGCCGCTCTTTTAATAGGAAATTTTTGCAGGAGGTCTAAACATTTGGAAAAAATAATTGTAACAACATGATAAACCTGTATCCAAGGAAGTGGATAAGCCAACAGGGCATCGTATCATTCCACCTTAAATACTGTTTCAGTTCCTTTTCTTTCTTTTTTTCATTTTTTTTTTTTTTTTTTTTTTTTTTTTTACATGGAACATGGCTATAACTACGCTCTCATTTTGAACATTTTGTTATTATATAGACTTTAAATACACTAATAGTTGTAGCATATAATATATTCTGTTGTTAAATACAATAGTATAATACCATGAACATTAATTTGTTTAAAGAACTGTTATTCTGTGTGAGGCTAACCGATAGTTTAGAATTTCTTTGAAGATATCGTTTAAAATTAAATATAGCTTACAATAATAAAATATAATAAGAAACATACAAGGGAAAACAATTCAAGTGTGGAAATTCCAAAAATAATTGTGAATAGATTAATAAACATTTAGCCAATGTTAAATTAAAGATAGGTCCTAATGAACACTAAAATAACTTAAGGTCCCAACCTAACAAGACAGTGATACTACAAAAATTTGCTGAAGCTACCACTCCTCAATATAAAATTCTTACTTTACTTTTTTTCCCCTTTTCGTTGCTATCAATTTTAATATTATCAAAAACTGGTTTTATAGGTTCTTCACCTCTTCCAGAATTTTTGAGGGAGGTTTTGCTTCAGTTTCTTCACTATCGCTATTCAAACTAAAACTGATATTTGGCATAAAACCTTTGGATTCAAAAAAGCCTCCACGTTTATTGTATTTGTAATTTCCGTTTGGATCTTCAATGGCAGGTATTACTCCTGTTTCTGTTCTTGGATTACCATCTCCTCCAACATCCATCCCGTCACTTCTATCGTATTCTCTGAATCTTACCACTGGATCACCTCTAAAACTTGATCTTATACCGCCTTCAATGCCACTTTCTTTAACACTTTCTCTCCTATTTTCATCTTGATTACCACCTTCGGGACCTCCGAAACCTCCCTCGATTTTTCTACCTACGACGCTTCTTTCACTTTCATGATCTTCAGGGGTAATATTAGGAGTTGACTTATTCCCATTTTCAATTTCAGAACCCAATTCACCGTTTTTTCTTAATCTTGCAGCTGGAAATCCTCTGATTGCTCTTTCATAGCCACCTCCAGGACCGTCTTCTCTGGTACTTGTTCCGTGGTCAGTACCTTTAAAAATGTCTCTGATTATTTTATGGCGAAAAAGCTTCTTATAATTGAGGAGTTATCTTTCAAAACTGGACATGACCATTTTCGTTCGATTTTTAAAAAAAAAATTATCATCTGATCAAGCTTTGCGAGCTGCACACACTACCATACTTTGTTTTCGTTATTAGACAACTATCGAGAATTTAAATAATATAATTGTTTTACATTTAACAGAAGGGGAGGACTAATGTAGGTTTTTTGCTTTTTAATAATGTTCTGTAGGGGGCATGTTTAGTATTGAAAGATAACTCATAAATTACATGTGCTATTTATAATAACATATTTTAATAATCTTAGATTCCCTGGGAAATATCCACCACCACGTGTACAGTGTTTAAAATGTTTTCTTTTTGTAGTTTATCTATTAAAATATAAATATGTATTTATGTGATTCGAAAAAGTATTATTTTTAAAGAGTGAAAAATAATAAATACAAGAAAAATAAACGAAAATATAATAAGTAGAGAATGTGAGAGAAATATTGTAAATTATTATTGTTTTGAGAATAATTAGAATGATGTCTTCAATGAGACAGCTAAGTATGCTGTATGTGTAGCAACCGGATGAAGTTGGTCAGTAAAATTTTTTTGTATTAATAAAGCATATCTATCTCTAGCGATAGAATAATTTAGAATAAAATACTGCTTCATTATATTTAAATTATGGTCTCAACTCAGAAACATATAATTTTATATCTGCGCGCACTTAGACGTTATTTTCTACTGGAACCCTATTGACATTGTTTTGTATCAAGCACAATCTTACATTCATTTAATTTTTATGCTCTTGATTTTTTTTTTTTTAAGACATGAACTAATGAAGGCTCATATTACAAAATTTAAGTTTAAGTGGTTTATATTGGTAATGACGAATTATAAACAATTTATTTTTGTATATTATTTTATGAAATTATTAATCATGTAATAAGGTCTGCAAGTTACTGATTAATGAAATATAACTCTATCATTATAATTCATCAATCCTAATTGTATTAATCCTTCTATATCATCATCTTATTATATATAGTGCATCTCTATATCACTATAAGATCAATACTTACTTAAACTAAGACGGGCAGTCAGAATAGTTAGGAAGATGAGGAGAAATGCTCTCTGGAAGTTGGCCATTGCGAAGACAAAGGAAAGATGCTGCAGCTGCTAAGGAAATGGTAGTGGGGGCTAGTTCTTGAAATACGTCACTGCCTACTCGGTTATTAAACATAACGAACATATATATATATACAGGGTGTTCAGCATAAGACTGCAGTAACTTCGAGAGGCGATTCTGACCATCATTTGCAACAAAAAATTCCTTATAAACTATAGCTTGATTCTCATCCGTTTTATACATATTTTTAATTTTATGTTTTTTCAAGAAACTTCTACTTTTTGACAAATAATTGTCTATATTTCCCTAACTCCCCAACCTTTTAACCTATATATCCCCTCACATAAAATGGCTCCCTTTGACAAATCCTTCACCATTCGTGCTACCTCCTTCTGGAATTCCCTACCCACTTCTATTCGTGTCATAACTTCCTTTAAAAATAATTTATTCCTGTACTTTTTAGACAATCAATCTTCCGCAAATATGTCAATAATGATATGAATACTTAGAATTACTTTTTTTTTCACTTTCTTTCTTTTATATAATTTTTTTTTCATATATTTATTTATTTTTTAAATTTAATTAATTTTTTTTTCCTTTAAAAATTGTACCCTCTAATTATTGAAGCATCTAATTTATAAATAATAGGTCAGATAATTGAACTTTTAACTATGCATTATTTTTATTTTTAGGGGACAGTAAGTCCCAGAATAAAGTTTATTTTTTCATTTAATTTCATTTCAACTATCTAAGCTAGAGCAATTTAAATATTCTCATTAGAAAGAAGATTAAATTTCCTTTAAAATAAGCTTATTTAGACTTCAAAATAGCTGCATTCTGTATTTAACTTTGTGATCCAAACATAAGAAATAGCAAGTTTCAAATTTTGGTCCAAAACTTGGACTGCATTTTTTCGCCGCATTGTATTGTAGCACTCATAAGTCCATTTGTGGATGGAAGCTAACCACCACAGTTCTGTTGTTTTCCATTACCAGCATGAATTCAGGGTGAATGTTGGGCTAGGTGTAAACATAAACATTTTTGAGCATTCTCTCAGTATTTCCCAAAACGCCGATGTTGCATCTTCCTGTTTTTTGTAATTTATAAGCGATTTCAGTATTAATTTTAAAAATTATCACTATTCATGGTTTACCATTCGAAAGATGTTTATTTGTAGAAGTTTTATTTTGAGTATTTAGACAACATAACTGCATCCTGTATTTAACTTATGTTACAGATGTACATATGTTAGGAACGTGCACTACTCAAAACAAACTTCTACAAACAAACATCTTTCGAATGGATCACAAAGTTTAATGCAGGATGCAGCTATTTTGAAGTCTAAATAAGCTTGTTTAAAAGGAAATTTAATCTTCTTTCTAATGAGCATATTGAGATTGATCTAGCTTAGATTGTTGAAATAAAATGAAATTAAAAAATTAACTTTATTCTGGGACTTACTGTCCCCTAAGAATAAAAATAATTAGGGGAGTTAGGGAGATATAGACAATTATTTGTCAAAAAGTAGAAATTTCTTGAAAAAATATAAAATTAAAAATATATATAAAACAGATGAGAATCGAGCTATAGTTTATAAGTAATCTTTTGTTGCAAATGATGCTCAAAATCGCCTCTCGAAGTTAAGCTGAACACCCTGTATATATATATATATATATATATATATATATATATATATATATATATATAGGGGGTAAAATCCGACCTGTACCTCCTCGTGGTGCCCCCTGGGTAACGCAAACACAGGCGGTGGGGCAGACAGGGCTCCATGCTAGGCAAAGGCAACCTGTCTAGGGGAAGGACACCCCGAAATCAAATCCCTGGTCCTCCAGGTTGGGGGTTAAGGATTTGGGCCAGCACCCCATCTCCTTGAAAAAAAAACATAATCGCTTACAGACCCAATAACGTAAAGAAGCCGGATGGATCTGACGGAAAAAGACAAAAGCTTAGGAAACGGACTAAACAAATTGGAACATGGAACATTCAGGGACTCAGGACGAAGGAGACCGAAGTGCGGGAAAATATGGAAAGATATGATATAGAAATAGCGGTATTGACAGAAACAAAGAGAAAGGGAAGAGGAGAAGAGACTTTGGGAAACTTTATCCATTACTACAGCGGTGTAGACAAAGATAGGAGAGCTAGCGCTGGCGTATCTATTTTATTGAATAAAAGGCTAAAGAACAGGGTAGTAAATTATGAATGTGTGAATGAAAGAATAATCACACTAGAAATAAATTTGTTTGGGGAGGAAGTAGTGATTGTAGGAGTTTATGCCCCCACAGAAAGTGCAAACAGCAGCGAGAAAGACATATTCTTCGAAATGCTTAACCATATCATGGAATCTATCCCCTCAAGAAAGACAAAAATATGTATGGGGGATCTTAATAGCAGAACAGGAAGAAGAACAAGCAGTATGGTGGTTGGAAAGCATGGAGAAGATACAGTAAACGAAAATGGAAAGCGTCTTATAGATCTGTGTGAGGAGCAAAATCTAACAATAATGAACGGTTTTTTTCAACATAAAGACACCCACAAATATACATGGCAACAACAAGCAAAGAATCTCAAATCAATAATAGATTACGTCATCATGAGAAGAAACGGCCGTGTGATTCCGCTGGACGTTCGTGTGTAATGAGAGGAGCAGAATGCGGATCGGACCATTTTTTGATTAAGGCCAAATTCTGGTTTAAATTCACCTCAAAAGCAGCAACAAAAGAACATATGAATCAAAACAGGGAAGAAAAAGTAGAATATAATATTGAAGGCCTCAGTCAGGAATCGATAGAGGGACTTTACAATAAAAGACTGCAAGAAAAAATAAGAGATAGGTCCATAAAAGAAGAGATGACCTATGAGGTGTTAAAGGAGATTTGTCACGAAGCGGCACGAGAAGCTTTAGGGGATAGAAAGAAAAGGAAATTAACAAATAAGTACTGGTGGAATGATGAGGTCGCTAAAGCTGTAGATGAGAAGAAGGAAGCATATAAGAAATGGTTATCAGCAAATGACTCTACTACATTGAATGAGTACAGGAAAGCAAAAAAACCGTCGTTAAGAAGAAGAAGAGAGAGGCTGTAGAGTTGTTCTGGGATCAAAACTGTGAGATGATCGACCGCTGCATCCAAGGACAAAAAGTAAAAGAGGCATGGAAAAGGCTAAAAACGATAAAGACCCAAGCCCGGCAAAAAAATAGCTCTAGAATGATAGAAATAAAAGAATGGGAAAAGTATTTTTCTGACTTACTGCAGGAAGATAGATCAGAATACAGGATAGAGGACCAGGAAAATGACCAGACTAACTACGATATTAATGATATATCCTTGGAAGAATTGGAGAGAGCATTAAGGAGGATGAGAAATGGAAAGTCACCAGGTCCAGGGGATCTGCCGATAGAGCTTATCAAAGCAGGACCAGTTGAACTCAAAAAAGCGCTGGCTATGATTTTTACAAACTGTTTGAGTACGGGTAAGGTACCAAAGGATTGGCTGGTGGGAGACATCATCCCTATCCATAAAAAAGGAAAAAAGAACATGTGTACGAACTATAGAGGAATCACGGTGACAAGCAGTGTTGGCAGACTATATAGTCGAATCCTGAAGGAAAGGATAGAGGAGGAAGTTTCCGACCAGATGGTTGAAGAACAAGCTGGCTTCAGAAAGGGAAGATCTTGCACTGACCACATTTTCACCCTAACCCAAGTCGTACAAAAAAGGATGGCATACGACCTCGAAACCCACCTGACGTTTGTTGACATACAGAAAGCGTATGACAGTGTTCCTCTAAAGAAACTGTGGGAAACCTTGGATCAAATAAAGATAAGTGGAGGCCTAAAAAAAGCCATAAAAAGTTTATATATTGGAGCGGAATCAAGGGTAAAGATAGGAGGTAAGGTGTCAGAATCCTTCAAAATTACAAAAGGATTAAAACAAGGATGCTGCTTGTCCCCGACACTTTTCAATATATATGTTGAACAGGTACTAAAATCCTGGAAACAGAGATGCCGAGGGATGGGAATTGAGGTAGGAAGTGATAAACTGTTTACGCTACAATTTGCAGATGATCAGGTTGTCTTATCAGCAGATGAATATGATATGGAATTTATGATGAGGAGACTCCTCGAAGAGTATAAAAAGTGGGGCCTGGAAATAAATACTGAAAAAACCGAGTATATGGCATGCAATTTCCCTCATTCATCTTTGTGCATAGAAGGATGGACGATTCCACAAAGTACTGCTTTTAAGTATCTTGGAGTGACGATAGACAGCTTCGGCACAGTCCAAAAGGATATACAGAACAAAATCACTCGAGGAAAAAAAATAATAGGTCTCCTTAACGGTATATTGTGGAATAAGAAGGTCTCCCTAGAAACCAAAAAGAGGATATACCACTCCTTCTTGATCGGCACAACTTTATATGGCTCAGAATCATGGGTGGTGACAAAACAAAATGCAAATAAATTACTGGCCCTAGAAATGGATTTCTGGAGAAGAAGTTGCGCCATATCCAGGTTACAGAAGGTCCCAAATGAAATTATAAGAAATCAGGTAGGAGCTAAAACCAACATTCTCAATAACATCAGTGAAAGAAGATTGCTATGGTTTGGACATGTCATGAGAATGAATGAGACACGATGGCCCCTTCGAGCACTTAAATACTGTCCTGAGAAGAGAAGAAGACGCGGAAGGCCTCGGAAACAGTGGATAGAAGAGGTCAGAGAAGAAATGGCGGCTAGAGGGCTGACTGAGGAAGACAGTTTTGACAGGAGATATTGGAAGGAAGGCGTATTGGGGACCGGGATGTGATATTTTCGCATAATCCTGAAATAAAAAAAAAAAAAAAAAAAAAATATATATATATATATATATATATATATATATATATATATATATATATATATATATATACACAGTTCTTTAAAAAAAAAACTATTTATTGATATTTACAGCTGTATACATTTTATACAAGATGTAAGTTCGAGGAAAAAAATTACAATGACTTGTCAATAACATGTAAAGAACTACTCACTAGTCGCACTTTAATAATTCTACATTAGGAGATCTCTTAGCCATTTTCTTTTCAAACGCCTCGTAGGATTATCGAGAATTGAGTGCAAGTAGGGAGACTAGTGGATTCGGGTTTACTAAGAAAGAAAAGGTATCTGGTTTGTGCCCAAATCAGCAATATATGGAACATTGAAATCTTTATGGATAAGTTTGTTTGTTACATATCGTACTGGGAAATAAGTCCAAAAAATGACCAAACCATGAATTCTAAAAATAAAAAGGTCTGACTGCTGGAAATTGTTCACCACCTTTAGCAATAAATGTATTTAAAAATAGCCTCGGGTTTGGGCAGTATGTTTGAGTTATTCATAGTATGTTATCAGTTGTATCGTAAAATAACTTCGAAACAATGCAAAGAAAATTTGCAACGAATTTGGTTCTATTCATTTTTTTGCTCAGATCAATAGTTTTAGAGCGGTCCGCCAATAAAGATAGGCTAATTTGCGGTAAGTCACACTTCTCCGCTAAAACATGTTGTCGGTCCTCTTTTAGTTATAAATTATTTGTCCGATTCAAAAAAAAAAAAAAAATGTTTTTCTGAAAGCTGGTTAAATTTGTTATCAGAACACACTTATGAAATTTTGATCAGGTCCCGTATAACACCCATTCCAGCTCGCGTACAGTTGTGAAATCCTCGTTTTTTCGGCACATTTCTCGCTATAATTCCAAAAATATCTGTCCGTTACCCAAATTTCTTTTTTCCTTCTCAAAGCTGGTTAAATTCACAATAAGTTCCTATAAATGAAATTTTTATTTAATCCCGTGAAATACCGATGTTAACATGGATTCAATGTTCTCGACGCGTAGAAAACGGAAAGTTTTTAACCATTTTTCTTTTGAGCTAATACGGCTCCTATTGCGTAATAACTCGCATCAGTTGTTAAATAAAAATCCTCTTCGAAATTCGGTACTTGAATTATAGGACTGCTACAGACTAGGCTTTTAAATTTTTCGAACGCTTCGGCATATGATTTTGGTTGTATCTCGCTTTCTCCTTTACGCAGGCATCTTGTCATAGTGCTATTTTTGCATAATTAGGAATCATTTTCCTATAAAATCCTGTCAAACCTAAAAAACTTTTAATTTCTTTTTTCTGTTTTTAGTAATTTAAATTCTTTTACTGCCTTTATTTTATCCGGGTTTGGTACAATTCCATTTTCACTTATTATGGTTTAGTGGTTTAATTCAGTACGTCCAAATGAGTCTAAATACCATCATATAAATAAGTATTTTGAAATTTATTAGGAGCTTTAAACGCATGTCTAGTAAATATTAGAATAGGTGGAACCGACTAGCAGTTTCTTGTATTTTAAGTCTGGTATGTCGAGTCTAAATTTAAAATATTATTTTTTTATGTATAGTTATTTTTCTGGACGGACTGATGCATTTCTGTCTTTAATTATAGCGTCATTCCGAGATTATAGAAAGTAAAAAATGTTAATTTCAATTGTTAGTATTAGGTAGATTAAAATGTTAATCAAAAGTTAACTAAAATATTAATGTTCAAAATATGATAATTCACCAAAAAGTTATGAATTTTCTTTTTATTTCTTTTTTTTTTTTTTTATTCTTTTTCTTTATTTTTTATAATTTTTTTCTCTTATATTTTCTTTTCCTCTACTATTCAATGATATCCGATGAGATATTTCCATATGGTTATGTCATCAAAACTAACTAGACTAAAAGAAGTAGATCACTTGTAACGGTAAGAATGAGCCCAGCCAAGCAAAAGTCGAAGCTGTCAAAGGTCAAAACGCCCCCGAGCTCACCACCGATGAATGAATGTATGCCACAGAATTCAACCCAAGCAGTTAATGAAGAATCTCTTTTTTTCACTCCTGATCCCTTTCAGGCACTTAGTAGCACAGCTACCGAAACTATGGAGTCGTCTTCGGCACGAAAGCCTCCTAAACCTCCCCCTATCTTCGTACGTCACATAGGAAAAAGCTTACAATCCGTAAAGATAAGGTCTGAAGTGGTTGCAGGCCCATATAATTGCAAGGCATTCTTTTTCTGTAGTTGAATAATTTTGCTCAGTTTTATTCAATGTTCTCGACGCGTAGCAAACGGAAAGTTTTTAACCATTTTTCTTTTGAGCTAATACGGCTCCTATTGCGTAATAACTCGCATCAGTTGTTAAATAAAAATCCTCTTCGAAATTCGGTACTTGAATTATAGGACTGCTACAGACTAGGCTTTTAAATTTTTCGAACGCTTCGGCATATGATTTTGGTTGTATCTCGCTTTCTCCTTTACGCAGGCATCTTGTCATAGTGCTATTTTTGCAAAATTAGGAATCATTTTCCTATAAAATCCTGTCAAACCTAAAAAACTTTTAATTTCTTTTTTCTGTTTTTAGTAATTTAAATTCTTTTACTGCCTTTATTTTATCCGGGTTTGGTACAATTCCATTTTCACTTATTATATGACCGAGGAATAATAAATCTCTTTTGCAGAACTCGGTTTTATCCATCTGTATTTTTAAATTATGTTTTTTTCAGTTTTTCAAGAACGGCTTTTATATGTTTTAAATGATCACTGTAAGTTTCAGAAAATATAATTATTTCATCCATGTACACGAGTACATGTGGCATATCTGCAAAAATAATATTCATAGCTCTCTGAAATGTGGCAGGTGAGTTGCATAACCCAAACGGCATCCTTAAAAACCTGTAATTTCTCCCTCCAGCATGCATTTGAAGACGCCCCAGTCGTTCCTTCGGATTACGTAACCCTTGTCAATAATGTGATGACCTGCCATATCCTGTACTAAGCCAAATTCCAAAACTTTGTGGCCAGATCTAGTTTCAGGTCTAAGAGTCCAATCAACAATGTGCCCTGCTAAAGTCGGTGGTGCCAACGTCACGTCAATCGAGCTTTCACCCATTGTCCCTGAGAAAGTGGGAGTGGAAGAAACGTTGTTGACTACTACTAGTTGGTTTCTTGCTATAAACTCACCTAGCTTAGCCCTTTGTCTGTCTGTCCGGCTGGAGCCCCAAACTGTGTTCCAAGCGTTGGTATCCGAGCACACGGATGTGATCGCCTCCATGACTGAAATATCTTCTTCAATGTTACTTCTGTTAGGCAGATAAGCCGAGATCACTGTGAAATATACACTGCCTCACTTTATGTAGCATACTACACAATCAGCTGTAGAATATTGCCTCAGATACATTGCGTCAAGATTTGGGTTGTTAACCACTATAGCACTTGTTAACCACTTATTGCAGCGAGGGGCGTCCAGGTAGTCTTTAAATGTCATAGACCACCATCCTCCATCCAGGTTTCCTATTTCCAACAACTGGAAACGGATCATTGGGTGTACTTCTAATACACAATTCTTAGTTAAACCCTTCTAGGCGACAGAAGAGAATAGTAGACGGATATCTTCAATAACCAGGAGAGTTGGAATCGATTTTTCAGGTATTCTTTGCCACAAAAACCTAACTGGTTTGCTGAGACCCATGCGTGAGGCACACCTCTCACCTCAAGTTTAGGTTTTTTCCTCAGTTCTAGCTTAGCTTGTAGCCTGTTTTGGCGCAGCTCCTGCCATCGAATGACTTTAGTTGCATGGGATTCGTCTTCCAACCGAACTAGAATCGAGCCCGCCTTGGTCGCTCTAACAATGGAAGCGTTTACACCTAAACTTGTGGACGATGGAAGCCCATTTATGATATCCACAGGGGTTTTCCCCGAGCCACTGATTGTCAAATAAGCATGTCTTGACGTCATGGATGGCTTCAATGGCAGCGATTTAACATATCTGCCATTGTCTTAGGCTTATTCTTTGGCAGCGATTTAACAATACCTGCCAATGACTTAGGTTTATTCTTTGGCAGCGATTAAACAATATCTGCCAATGTCTTAGGCTTATTCTTTGGCAGAGATTTATCGGGTGAAGAAATCTCTGGTATATTTTCCACAATTTCTTTCTGGTCTTCATTAATTTTCTTTTCTTGCGATTTTGCCTTTCTCCTATTTCTTTTGGTCTTGTAAATCTCAAACGTTTCATCTTCCTTTAGATCATTATCTTCATTAGTTGGCAGTTGCAGGAGCTTTCCATGTTTACCCCTGAATGGCTTTGAACGACCGCTGGTTGTGACCTTACCGTGATTTTACTTTTATTGTATCAACTATCATAGGAAACTCCAATGTTTCCTTCACCACTCTTTGAACAAGCGCCGAGTCTAAATCTTCTTTGTTCTTCTTTTCATACTGTTTGACCTTGAAGTTAAAGGTTTCCAAAATACCCATTAATCGATCAATGTTTTCATTGATATGTTTTCTGGATGCGTTATTCATCTTTTTATTTTGAATGAATGCACGTAAGTTTTCATGAATTACCTTTGCTTCATGTAGGCAGCTATCACTAAAGATTTCTCCGTTTTCTTCTTCAATATCAAACCCATTCGTAGGTCTTTTAGCAGATAGCTTTTACAAATTTCTGATCTTGTGTAACCTAACCTTAACGGTTTAACCTACTTTCACTAATATTCGCTTAAAACGACAAAAATATGTCTTAATGCTATTGAAACTTTAAACAATAACAAAAAACAATGAATAAACATAAAAGAAACGAAACCGAAAACTAGATGCAATAGCACAAAAGACAACAGCATGAAAATCCACAGCCTTCTTAATCCGAAACCGGGCAAACTTCCAACAATCCATCATCATACAGACCGAACAGCCTTTTTCCAATCCTTTCATACATTTTTGAAAAACTCCTTCTTTAACGCGTCCTACCCTTCCTTAAATCCCAAAATATTCCCTCACATCAGTTTGGATTCCACTCTAAGCATTCCAATGTCCAACAAGGTCTTAGATTTGTAGACCATACATCCTCTGAAGAATACTGCTCTGGCGAATTTCTGGGCATAGCGCAAGCTTTTGACCGGGTATGGCATGCTGGTTTGATATTCAAACTCCAAACCCTTTTTTCTCAATCGCTATTCCTAGTCCTTCGATCCTACTTCTCTAACCGTTCCTTTTGAGTTCAATGCGGAATGGAATACTCTCACTGCTACCCAATTGAGGCAGGTGTTCCACAAGGTAGCGTTCTTGGTCCAGTCCTACATATCCTCTACGCTGTAGATATCCCTGCTACTCCTGATACTTTCCCAGCAACATTGGTCGATGACACAGTTATCCTTTCATCCCATCCAGATCCCACAATAGCTTCCTATTATCTCCAAACCTACTTATCTTTGATTGAAGATTGGTGTAACAGCTGCAGGATCAAAGTTAATGAATCGAAATGTACCCACGTAACTGTACCTTCCGCCGTACATCCAGCCCTCCTGTTTATAACAATAATATTCCGCTACCCATAGCTGACACAGTTGGTAGCGGCTTCTACTTAGACAAAAGACTTACTTGGAACCCACACACTACACCTAAAAGGCAAGAACTTAACAGACGCTCTATACGCCAGTCGGCATGTAAGAGCCGTCTTGAGGGATCTATGCCATCTCTCGAGGAGCCCATTGCTCTGAGGGTGATAAGCCGTAGAGTGGTGTATTTTGGCACTCATTCTGTGTGACAACGCCTGAAAAAGGTTCAATACAAAATTTCGTCCTAGGTCAGTTATAATGTGAGTGGGTGAGCCCAAACGAGAATCCAGTGCTCCCAAAAAGCTGCTGCGACTGTTTCCGCAGTTTGATCAGGTAAAGGTATGGCTTCCGGCCAATGGGTGTATCGATCCATGCAGGTAAGGAGGAACCTGTTACCTTTAGCCACAGGAAGTGGTCCAACGATGTCTAGGTGGACGCAGGCAAAACGTTGGTCGTGTGTTTTTAATGGCTTCAAAGGTGTCTTCTCATGTTGATTGATTTTGGCCTTTTCGCATTCAATACATTGCTTGATACAATACAATACAAGCGCCCGTGTACAGTTGTAGAGTGCCCAAAAGGTTTGGGTGATGTAAGAGCCACTCGTTCTAAAGCTTGTTTACTTTCCTGGAAAACGGTATCTAATTCGGTGGTTCAAGCGATAAAGGAGTTGTTTGTCCCCGTTATGGCATTTAATGGTGCCTGACTGTGTGCATGAACCTTCTATAGAAGTTAAGCATACCCAAAAATCTGCGGAGCTGCGAGATGGTATTGGGGCGTGGAAATTCCTTGATTGATTTTAGTTTGTTTTCAATCGATCTAATGCCATATTCAGAAATCTCATGGCCCAGAAATGATACCGACGGTTCACAGAAAATGCATTTTGATAAGTTTGACGTGATGCCACATTCGTTTAGGCGTTGGAAGACTGTTTCTATGTGTTGCATGTGTTCTTTTAGGTTGTCAGGAGCTATGAGGATGTCGTCTAAGTATATGAAGCAAAATGAAAGATCGTGAAGGATTTTATAGATAAAGCGTTGAAATGTCTGAGTCGCGTTTCTTAATCCAAACGGCATAAAAAGAAATTCATATAAACCAAATGGGGTTGTTATGGCAGTTTTTTCGACATGTTCAGGTGCTACTGGAATCTGCTGGTAAGCTCGTACTAAATCGATCGTAAGGAAAAAATTTTTGTTGTGTAAAAAATTAGATGTGTCCTGAATATTGGGAAGTAGGTATCTATCGGGAATGGTAACCGAGTTCAATAATCTATAATCTCCACACGGTCGCCATTCCCTGTTCTTTTTCTTCAGCATGTGTAATGGACGAGCCCATGAACTACTCAAAGGGCGACATAGACCTAAAGATTCCATGGTGTCAAATACGCTTTTGGACATCAGTAGTTTGTCAGATGCAAATCTTCTGGATCTAGAACTCATCGGGTTTCCTTTAGTTTCGATGCGATGTTGTGTTGAGTGCCTCACTTTTGTGACCTCTTGCAAAGTGGTTGGAGAGTCTAAACCGTATCTTTTTAGAAGTGGCTTAATAGGGTCGATTGGATCAATTATGCTGATTCTGCCTGTTGGTTCCATAGCGTATTGGAAAACAAATGTACATAGAGGAAGAAATGAGTTCCTATCGATGATTCTTTGTCCGGGTAAATCAACCAAAAGATTAAAATGTGTAATGAAATCGGATCCGATTATAGGTTTGGAGACGTCAGCTATTTTTTTGTAAGTCCAAAGTCCAATTTTAGTTTGTGTTGCCCGTAAATAGCTATGCGCGAGTTGTTCGTTGCGTCCAGGAATCTTGAAGGCGTTGTTTTCCTATCCCCTAGTCTTGGAGAAATTATAGACACATCTGCTCTTGTGTCAACCAAAATTGGGACTTTAGTATTTCGGTCTGTTAAAAAAAGGCGGCTTGTCTTAGAATGGCTGGTGCACGCCACCGTTGCCTGCCTCAAGACTAGTTTTTTGAATTGAAAGAGCATGGTGGTGGGCATTTTTTAGCTTCTTTGCCACATTTTAGGTGATACCAGCACTCCTTAGGGCTGGAGTTGTAATCTGTGCGCTGTGAGAAGCCTGACCGCTGCTGTGCTCGTGTTCTGCTTCTGCCTGGGGTTGGTGATCGTCTTCTAAATGTGGAGAAAGGTTTCTTACCTCACCTCTCAATTCTTCCATCTCCAGTCTGAGGTCCGAATCAACTTGTCCGTCAATTTTGTCCGTGATGGTGCAGATGGATGAAGGGTTATTAATCTCGGCTATCTTTCTGCAATGTCTGCAATGTCGCTTAACTTATTTAAGTTCTCGTCCGTCGCACAGTGCTTCGTCAATGGACAAAAATTAAAAATCGAAGTATTTTTTATCCATCTCTGTACCTGTTGGTATTCTTAAATATACCTTAGACAACTGTTTAGTATGATTATCCCATTGTTTACATATTCGTTTAAGTCAACATAATCCAAAAACTTCAGGAGTATTTTCGTTTTGCGATTTTGATCGTGTTAGGCACAAATTATATTTAGTTCCATTAACGTCTCATGAGTTCAAACTTGAATGTAAATGGGAATTTGATAACAGTTTCGGTCATCACCATCGTAAACCAATCTTTAAAAATGCATTTAGCACTAATGAATACTTTTTTCAATAGTTATGGCGAGACACTGAAAATCTCTGTATCCACAGGTATTTGATTATCTCTTCTGACATAGACGTAGTTTTCAAAGCTTTTATGACTTTCAATAGTAGTGAGGGTGTTTTATCTCTTAACTCTAATCCTGATAGCAACTAACGAGTTTTTTTGCTCATTGCTGTCAGTGCAACGTTTAATTATCGCATTTTTAAGCAAAATATAATCAGCTGGGGGATCTGTGGATCGTAGAATATCGGCAACCGACTTTATAGTTTCACTATCCAGATTTGTTAAGAGGTGATTAAATTTTGTTCTTTCATTTGTAATTTTTGCTATTTCAAATTGTGCTAACCACAGATCTGCTTCGGCTTTCCAAAAGGGTAGAATTTTAATAGAAACATGACTTACGGGGGGCGGTGATTTATTTTTTCATTTCATCCATTTCGGGGCCACCAATTTGGGAGTACTTAAAATAACAACGCTGTGGTTGTAACACACTAATATATATTTTATAAACAAGAAGAATAATAAACAGTATAAATTTGCTAGTAGCGAGAACATATGTATCTATTGGAAGGGTACATCAATTCTCTGTTTTTCATCTCTATTTTTTGTGGTGTCATGATATGATCACTACAGTACTATTGTAAATGCTCCATATTATGTCTACAAAACCATCCCAAACCTCTGGATCATTCATTATCCAGTTCCACGCATCCTTATAACCCATCTCACAGATTAAAACGGCAATGGCCCCAAGACTTATTGTAATTATTTTATTTAGTTATTGGAGTTCTGGCAATGGCCAGCTTCTTAACACATGTCCTGTGCGATTGTGCCATAGCGCTATCACTAAGCCTCCACTGCATTCTGCTAGTGTCGCGCTGGGAACTCTCTGAGGATTGGAGGGTTGCACTCCTAATTGGGGGGATGGGCTCGGATCGGGATGTTCTTCAGAATGCTCATAAATTTCGTGTATAGAGTATAAATGTATTTATGATTATTTTATTTTTTTGATTAATATTTATTTTGTATTTATTAGTTTCAACAATTATCATCTATTTATTTTACATTATCATTTATTATATTCTTGCACTTTATTTTATTTTTTTTATATTTGATTTTATTTCTTATATATTTAGACACCGCTTATTTTAATTTTCTTACTTTATTTTATATCTTTAAACATATTGTGTGAATGAGTCTTTGTCATCCATATTACTCATTGCCCTTCAGTGAGGCAGCTTGTAACTATTCTAATAAAAAATTTTAAAAAATAAACAAATAAATAAATAAATTTTTATTTATTTCCATTTTCCAAACGTGAGAAATTGCCATTGTACATATTTTTTTAATAGATTCTTTGTCATCTATATTAATCATTTCCTTAATGTGAAGTAGGTTATAATATTAATTGAATAAAACATTTCAATATGCAATCAAATGTGAAAAAGTTTATCAGCATTTAGCATTTTCTCATTTCTACCTCCCTCATGTAAAAGAGTTTACAAGCATTCAACAAAACATGGATTTTAATATTAATTTAGTGTTTTCTTTTTTAGTATATCAAGGTATTTTGTGCTGGATTAGGGGTGGCGCAGTGGTTCGATGCTGTTACCTTAATTTATTTCACAACATAAATAGGAATACAATACAATAAAGTTCTTAATTTATTTTGGGATGTAGATACCCATACTTCAGTTAGATATCAAGATTATGAGGCTAACAGTTTAACTCCCACAAATCATCATTAGTGGATTGTAGAAAAGGTGACCAAATATTTTCCTTGGATTTATTCCTTGTGGGTGAGATGGTTCGGCTATATAAAAATACCACATTATCGAAAGAAAAATATGGATGTTTCGATATATCTTATATCGATACACATCTCTAATTGTGGTTAAGATCTCAAAATTTATTTTATTATAATTGAGATAACATTATGTTTTCGATTACTGTTGTTGTCCATTATTTATTCATAATGTTGAGTAGTATTTTGACAGTTTTATTTTATTAGATTAAATATACATTTTTTTTTTTTTTTATAAAATATAATTAATCCTTTTATTAATATCAATTGTGGTAAATTAATGTGCTAGTACCTTTTCTTTATTTATTTCACTTATTCATTTACGATATACCGTTAAACGGCCTGACTTTGCACCAGTGAGCTCACTAAAAAGTTTCAGTTGAAGAAAAAGTGTTTTTCTGTTGTCTAAATGAGGGATATTTTATATTTCTTACTTACTTATGACATCACTGATTGGGTCTAAGGAATTTTTACGCTGATCCTAGTTACCTTCCATGTTTTATAACAGGTAGTTGATTGTAGTGCTTCAACAGGAGTGATTCCTTTATGTGATAAAGTCGTGCTTTCAATACCTAGATATTTCTCAAATCGATTATGTTTTGCATTAATTTTATTCCATAATTATTGAAAGTAAGGCAGAAACTGCGTAAGAAACCTGAAGTACAACTCGACACACGTTGGATTGTAAGTTAAGTACAGTTATACTTATTTAAATATATGATATTCATTTCGCTCAAAATATTTGCCAAAAGTCCTGGTAGTTGAAAATAAAATAGAATTCTCTTTTTGATATGAATTAGGAATTACTTTGCAACAAGTATATATTGAAGCCAAGTGACCTCCCAGAAAATCACACTACTTTACTAAAGTTATTTGAGCCTTATTCCACTTTTAAACATACATACCAACAGTTATGTAGTATTTGTTTTATTCAGAAAATGTAAAGAGACTTACGTTAAAACAAATTAAGAAAACGGTTGGTGAGCATGTCATTGTAATATATGAGGGGGTCATTATACCCTGGAAAAATCAAAAAAATTATGGAGGACAAAGTAGCTGTTTCAGCAAAGCAAAGAATGAACAAATCCTGGAAGTGGCCATCGAATGTAGTCGCAGGGCCGCTGAAAGCATCTGTGTGCAATTTATTTTATAGATATCATTTTGTTCCTTGACTACCAAAATTCTAGTTGTTGACATTATTCAGGCATGTTTTCAGTCGTTAATTTGTTTCTATATCATATTTCGTTGGTATGTTCTTGTATTTTCTATCGTTCCTCAATAAATCTTTAAAAAATATGAAATTTTGTTTCTCATTTCAATGAAAACATTATAATTTACAATCGTTTCCATTAACGAAATCATTACGAACAGAGAAAAAAAATCACTAGGCTAAACTCCAAACACTATCAAGAAATGACTTTGCATCTCATAAAGAATGATGGCCAACTTCAGGGAGAAGTAAAGATGAAATGCTTTAATTATTCCATTAAAGAGTTATCAGAAAATGGAACACTTAAATAGTTATTATGAATTTTAATAACCTGTACAATTTATCTCTCTTTCTTGCATCATATTTCGTTGGTATGTTCTTGTATTTTCTATCGTTCCTCAATAAATCTTTAAAAAATATGAAATTTTGTTTCTCATTTCAATGAAAACATTGTAATTTACAATCGTTTCCATTAACGAAATCATTACAAACAGAGAAAAAAATCACTAGGCTAAACTCCAAACACTATCAAGAAATGACTTTGCATCTCATAAAGAATGATGGCCAACTTCAGGGAGAAGTAAAGATGAAATGCTTTAATTATTCCATTAAAGAGTTATCAGAAAATGGAACACTTAAATAGTTATTATGAATTTTAATAACCTGTACAATTTATCTCTCTTTCTTGCATCATATTTCGTTGGTATGTTCTTGTATTTTCTATCGTTCCTCAGTAAATCTTTAAAAAATATGAAATTTTGTTTCTCATTTCAATGAAAACATTGTAATTTACAATCGTTTCCATTAACGAAATCATTACAAACAGAGAAAAAAATCACTAGGCTAAACTCCAAACACTATCAAGAAATGACTTTGCATCTCATAAAGAATGATGGCCAACTTCAGGGAGAAGTAAAGATGAAATGCTTTAATTATTCCATTAAAGAGTTATCAGAAAATGGAACACTTAAATAGTTATTATGAATTTTAATAACCTGTACAATTTATCTCTCTTTCTTGCACCTTGGCTCCACAGATTTTGCAGTAATAACAAGATATTCATCACTGTCGGTTTCACATAAAAACATTCAAATTACCTTTATTTAAAATTTCAGATTGTCTTCAATCGGTTATGCAGTTGTCATCTACCACTAATTTAGTTTTCCATTCACTTGTCTATATATATATATATATATATATATATATATATATATATATATATATATATATATATATATATATATATATATATATATATATATCATCAACGTGAAGATTGCAGCATTCGTATGTCAAAAGTCTAGTGAATTCGTTGTTCATCTGTTGACAGTTACTCACAAAAGTTTGGAGGCGCAGTTGTTATGAAACAGTAATAAAAAAAAAAAAAAAAAAATTCAGAAAACATGTCTTGTATCTTTGTTCGGTCGGAAACTTTTCAGACCACCCTCGTCCTCGATATATTTATCTGGTCAAAAAATTTCCAATAGTCCCATTTTAAATTAACCATAACATTTTTCTATAACCAACTAGTCATAGAAAAAACCCAAGGATTTAACCTACTTGGCCCTTCCACTCTTGATATCTTTCAGATGTTGGTTTTGCCTCCTTCGGTGAGTACGAATATATTTGATTTCTTATCTTACATTTCTAAAAACACCGAAGGAGGCAAAACCAACATCTGAAAGATATCAAGAGTGGAAGGGCCAAGTAGGTTAAATCCTTGGGTTTTTTCCTCTACGAACTTTCCCACTGCGATCTCCATAGTCTCTCTCACTCTGGAGTCTTTCCTTGGTTGAAATCAATTTCATAGGTACATTTAAAGTGCTGAATCAAAAATTCTGGCAGTGATGGCTTAGTCACCTGACGTGGGTACAATTTACCTTATCTTTTTTTATAACCTAATAAAATATTATCAATAAGATGTAGTTGTGTATATAAATGCTTTTATTCACACATATGTTTGTGCTGAAGCTCTTAACAAATGCAAATGTAGAGCATCTGATGAGCAAATGACTCTTAATGAATTTAAGCCAAAGCCGATATTTTGCGAAATTAATTTATAGCGAAGTTCATCAGCAGTTAATATTTTTTTTAAAAATAGATAAGTGCAAACGGTTTCTAATTGTTTCAACTGTTCGACACTTAGATATGGATTTCCTAAATGCATTAGAGGTTTTTGTACAAAATCCAACGATGCATCTTTTACAGTATTTTTTTTTTTTTCGAGCCCAATCTGCTAGTTGAATCGCAACCACTTGGAGAGTGCAATGCCAAATGACATCCTGAAATATATTTCTTCTTATAAGAACCGTCAAACCCTAGTCCTAAACAACCTAGACATGCTAGGTTATTCCACAAATGAATTCCCAGGATTAAAACATCTTTTTTTATAGAAAAAAAAAAAAGCTGGATAAACTTTTAACCCTCACTCCTCCGTTTAACTAGTTCTTTTATTTCCTCATTTCTCTCTACGACAGGATTTTGTTGAGATGGTGAATCTTGTATAGTTTATTTTATTTTTTTCATCTGTTATCTTAGCTCTCTGGTGCTACAGCCCTGCAAGCTGGGCCTCCTCCACAATCCTCCTCTATTCACCCCTATCTTAGACGAGCCTTCTTATTATTATAATTTTACTTATTAACAGTTCTTTTTTTTTTTTTTTAATTATACTTCATCAAATTTTATGAGGATTGATCTCTCTCTACCACATGCGTACACAAATTAATTAATAAGTAAACAAATTTTATTAATTTTTATCACATTGTTTACTTACCGGATTTCATTAACTAGGAATTAATATACAATTGTATTTTTTACATAGGCTGATTAGACTATCTCTATTTATACAATAGCCATTATTTCACCTCCAGTTATTGATAAATAATTAGGTTTATAAGATGACGAAGAGTTAAATGCACTGGTCTACAATAAATGGAAGCAGCTAGGAAACGATAAACCTTCATAGCTTCTTCCGGACTTATGGGAGGGCAAGACAAACCCAAAGTGATCTTACCGTTGCTCTCTCAGCTGCGACACCAGTGGCAAAATCCAGTTGAGGCTAAGAGAGCGCTATGCCACATTAACTAAAGACTTTGGCGGATTAGCTGGCCATTTTCAGAACTAAATATTTGTAATGGGTCTCGTGACCATTGATTGTCATTTAACCTGTGATGTTAAATGGATATGGAATTGGTGAATGAATGTGCTAGAAGGTAGAGATAGAAATAAAGTGTTATTTATTAGTAGCGGCATATAATTGATATAAACAGGAGGGCATGTTTTATAGTAGATGATAGGATTGCTGTGTAATCACCAAATGCTGCTAAAAGGATATCAGGAGGAGAAGGAATATCATTGGTGTGGATCAGTGGTCGGCAAAGTGCGTCTTCAGAACCGCATGTGGCTCTTTAGCTCCTTAAGTGCGGCTCTGGCACAAAAATCCACGGAAGGCTCAATAATATTTTAATTTAAAAAAAAATGGGTAAGAAAAGAAATACATCTTATTTTGATAAATTAAAATTCTTCTATAAATCTAGAACATTTATATTTTTTTGTTTAAGTTAAAAGATAGATAGGTAATTAAAACTTTATATTGTTGTAAAAATACGTAACGTACATCGAGTTTAATTTTATTAGTTTTCGTAAACGTAAACACAAACCATGTACAAGCTACCTGCTGAAATTGTTCCTATGTTTTCGGCGTACTCCGGTGTGATACAAAGGTACCACAAGCATGCGCGCACAAACTTTTTCTATAGAAGTGGGGATACAAATTGGCATCACAGACCAGCAGTTGCAAAGATACTTGTTTACCATTGTATCATTCAGCAAGAAGCGCTTGTGCGAAAACATTTCCGGATGAAATTTGTAAAGTTATGGAATTAGTGATTGCCATTATCAACTCCATTTTAGCTAAAGCTCTTAATCATCGCCGATTCAAAGAATTTCTATTTGAAATGGAGAGTGAGTCCGCTGATGTTCTGCTTCACACAAGGTACGTTGGTTATCAAGAGGGGACGTTTTAAAAAGTTTTACGTCCCTTTTTCCGGAAATTAAAGCATTTCTCCTTGAGAAGGGCGTTCACTATCCAGAACTGACAGACAATCAGTGGATCCAAACTTTTATTTCCTGGTAGACGTTACGTCCCATCTAAATCAGCTTAATCGTAAACTACAAGGGAAAGGAAACTTAATTTTTTGGATGTTAAAAGAAAACATTCGAAAACAAATTATCCATTTTTGCTCAGGATTTTGAAAGGGAAACATTGTTTCACTTTCCGAGCCCGCTGAAGTATCGCCAAGAAAATAATTCCTCTATCAATAAACGCCATTTTAAAACAATAATTTTAAATATGAGAGAAGCGTTTCTCAGCAGGTTTCAGGAATTTAATAACAGCAGAGCAACTTTAGCATTTGTCAAAAAACCTTTTAACGAAAACCGAGTTGAAATTTTTCCCTTTTGAAATTGACATTGGTAGCTTTGAAATACGATTGCTGGATTTAAAAAACAAGGATATATGGCGCTCTAAAGTCGAACGTCTTTGCGTTGAATTGGAAAAGAAATAGTGAGAACTTAGTTCACAACACAAGTGGTCTGCATTGAATGTCCTGGAGAAGGAAGACATGATCATTATTGATGAGAACTTGGAATTAACCTGGCTTACTCAAACTTTCCAAGGTGATGCAAGCACATTGTTCGCATTAATAAATATTTATTAAGTATGAAATTTAGTTTAATTTAGTGTACTACTTATTTAGTATAATAAAAGTTTACTAACAAGCA
Source organism: Euschistus heros (assembly GCA_003667255.2). Taxonomy (NCBI): domain Eukaryota; kingdom Metazoa; phylum Arthropoda; class Insecta; order Hemiptera; family Pentatomidae; genus Euschistus; species Euschistus heros. Next base: position 221,821 of record RCWM02000127.1, read on the forward strand.
GATTTGGCTACCAATTATTTTTTTAATTGTTGTAATGTCCATATTTGGCTAATAGGTTTGCCGTCCACTGGTGAAGGTAATATAAAAGAGTCCGCTGCCTCTGGACATTATGAAAAAATCCCACCTCTTGGCAAACTCGGAAGGAATGGTTCGAGGTAGGATAGAAAACAGAAAAAAAAGAAATGAGGTAAATGGCATTTTAACTAGAAAACGAAGCAACTCCGAAGCCTAATTGAACAGTGGATTGGCTGGAACGAAATACAAACTGAGGTGAGGAAATATTTTGGGATTTAATGATGGGTTGTCCTGTGCAACTGTGCCATAGCGCCCTCTCTCAGCCTCCACTGGATTTTACTAGTGACGCAGCTGATAGAACAGCGCTGGGAACTCTCTGTGCCCAGGTTGCCCTCCTTAAGGGGGCGAGCTTGGATCGGGGTGTTCCCTGGAATTTTTGTAAATTTTGTATATAGAGTATCAATGTAGTTATGATTCTTTCTTTTCTTTCTTAATTTTAATTTTGTATTTATTAGTTTCAAAAATCATTACCTATTTTATATTATCACTTATTATATTCAATTTTTATCTCTTGTATATTTTATTTTATTTCTTGTATTTTCAAAGGCTGTTTATTTTAATTTACTTATCATTGTACATATTGTGAGAATGAGTCTCTGTCATCAATATTACTCATGACCCTTGAGTGAGGTAGTTTGTAATTATTGAAAAAAAAAAAAAAAAAAAAAAAAAAAAAAAAAAAAAAAAATGATGGGTAGGATGCGATCGAGAACGTCTTCAAAACTTATTGAAATGATTGGGAAAAAGCTAATCGTTCTATAAAAGGTTAAGAGAAGAAGAAAAGATCCTTCAAGGAATTCATCTGCTGTTGTGCTGATTGGGCTAGATTAAGAAAGGGGGACAATGGTATCTGGATAGGTGATTGGCAAACTCTTCGTTTTCGTTCTTGTCGCAGCCAATGATTCATCTTCACGGTAGAGGGGAATGAAAATGATTAATATTTTAGGGTTTTTTATTTTCTTTTTTCTTTTTTTTTTAATAGTCTAGAGGGAGTGGTATGAAGAAAAGAGTGATGGCAGATATGAATCATAGGATATCGACCTGAAGGTAGCTTAAAAATTTGAATTTTTTAAAGAGTTGTATGGTTTTCAATCGCCAAGCTGCATGATTTTTTGCCATATGGTTCTTCGTTGGTGTTTGAATGGGACAAGGTCAAAAAGATCTCGGGGTAATGGATTTTTTTTCGATCATTAGGAAAATGACGAGGTGAAGATGCAGTCCAGTCTGTTTGCTGGATTATGTTTGTAAAGCATCGTCAAGGATTTAAAACAGGTGGTTAGAAAAAGACATCTCTTTCTTCTGATAAGTAACAATGTGTTGAGATTTTGTATATTGTATATTGTTTCTGTAATGTGTCAGGTTGATTTTTTGTTATATAATATGGATGTCAACTCGTCAGTTTTGTTTTGAATACTATTCTCATTCCGATGGAGAATGGATAAGGGTTTTGTTTGAGATATAAGGATTTTATAAAAGAGGGATGGGAAGAGAGATAATATTTGTGAGGAATGATAAGAGTTTTGAACTCTGAAGGATAGAGGTAAGAAAATTTGTGAAATCTGAGGCATTTGAAGGTATGAGGATATTTAGGATTTGATGGAGTGTATTTTGATTGGGTTGGGTCCTTGTGGATGTTGAATAGTTTAGGAATATTGGATTGGGATTGTGCATTTTGAGATTGAGGATGTTAAAGAGGTTGCGCTATTTCATCCTGAGATATTTTTCTTCCGAGCATTTCAGTAAAGGTATGCCTATTTTCGAAGGCTGTCTTCCTCTAGTCTTTGCTACTTCCTCAGTTAGTGGCTGATTTGGCTGGAACCTGCTGCTTAGAGTTTCCTAAGTTTTACACCATCTAATTGGCTGTGTATCCTTATTGGCTGAGGACACTTCCCTGTGAAAGACGGTTAGAAACCTGTTTGGTTTCATTAAATTTTTTCGTCTAGTTCACTCCATTTTTTGTTCCCACGAGACTTAAAAATGACAATAGACAAAGATCTATTGATTGCAATAGGAATTCATGGAAAGTACGCAACGATATTAAGGATAATATCGCCTGATAAATAGGTCATATGTAAAAGTATGTAATATTTACTTTATATTTTAACATAACAGAAGTGATAATAATTATTCTTTATTATATAATGAATATTTATATTTATTTTCTGGTACCATACTACAAAAAACAAAATGAATGAATAAAGTAATAAATTATTATTAACATAATAATTACTATTAACATTATTAGTCATCTATACTATTCTATATAAGGACAAGCCCTTTTCATTTGATCACAAACCAATACAACTACTGAACCAATGTCTACTAAATTTTAACCATGTTATCTTTATATTTCTAGGGAGGTTCAGCAATAATAAAGTCTACTGATTTTCAGTTACTTTGTTCTTTAAAAAGTGATAACATGTGGATAACAGTGAAGTTTGGATATTAACCGGTAGGTAGCGATGATTTATCAATTGATCTATGATATCAATTGATGATGATCAATTGTATATGAGAGGTTACAAAGGTACGGTGTTATACCGAGCTTGAAATTGATAATAAAATTTACTTCAAATATAATCAAATAATCAAATTAATTATAAAAACAGGATCCTAGTTATTAATATTGCTGTTATATTTGTTCATATTGCCTTGAGGCAACTATTAGGTATATATATTAAACTAGCATCCCCGTCGCGGCTTCGTCCGCCCTCCATAAGTAAAGATAATTTCAACTAAAAATTAATGTTTTATTTGTTTATCGATAAGATTCTTGTATTTTAGCGTGTGGTTCAGCATTATTTCTTCAATGATTTTTTCATGTATAGCAGTAATTATTAATCTAGTTATAATCGCACTGATTAGGCGGTTGAAGATTACGTAAAAGCACCATTAGACATAAAATTTTTAATTTTAAAGTATGAATTGGTAATCAAGATGGATAAAGACTATTAAGAAATTGCGGAAAATAAACTGCATTATCAGTGCTTACGACAGAATGTTTCGATCATATTTTTACACACAATATAAAAAAGCAAAGGATCGACATTTTCATTTAGTAATAATTTGTATTCGGCAGAAATAACTTTATTGATTTCATCTGGTTGGATGTTGATTTCAAACTATAAAAGTATATGACAGTGTGGCGAACCTCGGTCCTGCCTCTCAACATTGAACATTTAAATTTTAGTTATTGTAAATTTTACCATTACCTTCCTAGAATTATGCACTGCATTATTGCACTGCATAATGCACTGCATAATAACTTCACACGGTGTGCAAATTTGATTAAAATCGGTTCAGTAGTTTAGGTGTCAGCCTGCCCCAAGATAGCGACACGTAATTTATATATATTAAGATTTATTTTATATTGTAACATACAAGAATAAATGTTAATTTTTGTTTAGTTTTTTTTTTTTTTGTTGTCTTACAATAAATCTTTGTAAAAATATATTTTTAATCCTTATACTCCATACTATAATTATTGATACATTATGATGACATTTATTTACTATTTATAAATACACATTTGGTATCATAAAACTGCAGTTTTTATGAAAATCAGAGAAGTGATGGAAATGCTCACCTAGCGACTAACGCCGGGCTAAGGTTAAACGTTCAAAAACCAGATTGTCCACCTTGTAAATGAGATGAATTACAACTTCTTGGATGCATTTTATTTATTATTTAAATTTTAATTACAATTCATCTTCTCCAGATCTTAAAAAAATCCCGAGTAATCCAGAAACAATAGTCCAGAGACAGATTTCAAAGATATTTTCAGCATCTCAGTGAATAAGTGATTAAGTCAAATTTTGACCATAATAAGTTAAGTGACAAGAATTGTGGTGATTTGTCTTCATGGTAAATAAGGGTTTAAGTTGTCACAGATTTTGTTTACCTTGGAACAGGTCTGGGTCAGGTCTGGGAAAGTGGACTCAGAAATCCTAGGATAAGTAAAGCAAATTCAGTTTACTACCAGATTTGTAATACTGTGATTGATAAGTGAGAAGTAAATAGAATTGTGAAGCTTCACATCTTTAAGTCCATATACCAACCAATACTCCTATATGGTGCTGAAAGGTGGATAGTAACAGGCAAGCAACAGAGTAGAATCAAAGCTACAGAAATTAAATTCCTCATAAGGATTGCTGTAAAAACAAGAAGAGACTGTATCTAAAATGAAGCAATTGGAAATGAACAAGGATGAACTCTCCCCAATGAAGGGGGTTCTCGAGGCTCGCCAGCTGAAGTGGTTTGGGCATGTCGTAAGGGTGGAGGAGCATCGAGATCCGTAGAAGACCAAGGACTATGTCCCTGATGGTAGAAGACCCCGAGGCCGTACAAGGTTGCCGTACTTGGAATATGTCGACCGTTTATGCAGAAAGAAGGGAGGAAATCTTCGCCAAGCCAGAAACCTGGCAAGGGATGCAGAGCAATGGCAGTCATGGCTGGACGTTCCCCAACGCTAAAAGGCACTACAGGGTGATACATAAGAGGAAGTGTTAGGAAGAAGTAAAATGCTCATTTTAAATAACAATGTTTTAAATTTTATATAAAATATATTTTCCTTTTTACATACAATTTTTCAGTCAATTACAAAATCCTCTTAGGGATCTCGTTTACAGTCATTCATGCAATATGTCCATCCCACAAAAGTCCTGCCACGAAACACTAAACCTACCGACATTTCATGTGTACATATTTCTACCACAATTTCAATGATAACAGAGGAGTGGATATTGGAAAAATACTTTCGATATATTTTTTAATAAAAGTCGTAAAGTCAAAAAGCAAAGTAATGAATATTGTTTCCAAGAACTGGAAGAAGGATTCTGCCAAAAAGTGCGAAAAGGGTCCTTTGACCCGTCATGGTAGGTTTAGTGTAAATATAGGTGACGACGTAAACACCATTTTATAGAAAGGAATTATGCGTTTATGTCTCATTCAAACACCACCTTCGCATTCAGCCTCAAGTATCCGTCTCCTTTATTTTAGCTCGAGACCGTACCTCTTCATGGCTCTAGTTAGGACCCAACAATCTAAACCATTCTTGAAGACTGGCATTACAAATGCCTTTATTTTATTGTTCGGGAGACGTTCCTACGCTTCAAATGCCGTAACAGAACAAAGTAGAACCGTTGACTGTCATTAATCTACAATGAGTTTCTTGGGCCTTGATTTGACATCCATTTGAAAGAGAGTCCTTTTAAAAAAGGAAAACGAAACAATCCAATCGATTTTCAAAAGGACAACAATGGCCGAATGTCCTTCGGCCATTAAAACATCTGGGTTTTGTGTAAAGGTCGTTTTACACATGCCAACAAGGACTAAAGAAACAGTGTTACATGTATTTCATTAAGTAAACGTTTGTACTGCCAAAGATCGTGGTGTGCCGCATTGACTGTTAAGATTACTAGCATAGCTAATTATTTCGTCAAGTATGTTTAAAAACGTTTCCGTTGAAAAATTAATTATTTGAAGAAGAAGATGAAGGAAAAAACTTGTTTGTGTGGGAATAGAATTCAAAAGGAAATTATAATTTGATTAATTTTTAATTTTTCTAGAAATTACAAAACCTGTCGAGACAGGCACTCTGTAATTAAAATTTGTTCATATTATGAGTTCCGCCGCTATAGACATGCTCAGGCAAGGTCCAGTACAGTCTAAATATGACATATTCAAGAGAAAATTGTGGATTTTATTTTTCTCATGAATTAATAATAAGCAGTCAGTAAATTATATGGTATATTGTGTATCATTTATCTGACGTAAATTGTAGACTTAAAGAGTCGAATATATAAAGCTGAAATCGTATCAATTGTGGACTCTTTGGTGACGGATCATTAACGATAAACAATGCCAAAGAATATTAGCTACTGAAATGGTCAATTAGAGAAGCATCATTAGAAAATCAAGAGGAAAAACAACAAAAACTTTCTATTTGCAATAAGCAACATTTATTGCATTACAGTTTGTATTTGGGAAATAAAACCAACCTTACAACAAATTTAATGATATAGAACAATTCTTATGTTGAGTGACATATTATTGAAGATATTTCATTTATTTTATACAGTAATTTAATGTTATAAATAATTTTAAAAATAAAAGTGTTCTCTCATTCCACCTAAAATATCTTTTCAGTTTCTTTTTTGTTTACATGAAACTTGGTAATAAAATACATTCTCATTTTAAATGTCATGAAGACCTTAAATACACTAATAGTTGTAGCAAAGATATTATATTTTATTGCTAAATACGATAGTACAATACCATACATTAGTTTATTTGAAGAACTGTTATTATGAGTCAGTCTGTTAGTTTAATTCAGAATTTCTCTAGAGTTATAGTTGAAAAAAATAATATTATTAATAATAATAACAAACTACCATACAAATTAAAACAATAAAAGTGTGAGGATTTTAAAAGTAAATTTGAATAACAATAACATTGAGCCAGTTTTAATGTAAAGATGAGCTATTTTGAAGACTAAAAGAGTCTAGAGAAGTAACCTAGTAATTCATTAATTGTCTTAATGGGGACCACTACGCTTTTTGGAAGTTATCTTAACATCGAAATGAGGTATTTTTCTTTTCCGAGATTCATGTTCATCAAAATTACCATGATGATGGTCATTGTGGTCATTATGTCCGTGCTCGTCTGTATTCATAAGTTCATGTTCATAATTATCATCATGCTGTTGGTCATTTCTAACATTGAAATAATGTCCGTCATCGTCTCTATTCATTAATTCATGTTCATTGTTATCATCATGATGTTGGTCATCTCCCGTAGTATTGAAATAATGTTCGCCATCGTTTACATTCAAAAATTCAGGTATATCATGGTCATCTCTCATATTATTGAAATCATGTACGTCATCATATCTATTCACAGTTTCATGTTCATCATTATTATTACGCTTTTTATGAACTCTCTTTTTTCCACTTTGTGAATCTTGTATGTCTTCACTGGTATTGAAAAAAAAAATTCCAGGAGGATAATTGTCTAAATTGCCAACAAATTCTTTACTGTCCGTATTAATTTCTTTACCGTCAATCGTTTTACCTACTTCTCCTCTTTTAGTATTTTTGAATCTTGCATCTGGATGACTTCTGAAACTTCTTCTGATTTCTTCATTGCCAAGTTCTAAAGTATTTCGACGACTTCCTCCACGATCACGTTCATTGCCTTTAAAAGTTTCATTCATTATTTTATTATAAGAAGATTTATAATAATAATACTAAATGTAATATAAACTTTTAATAATTTTAGATATGAGATTATTCTAAAAAGTATTGCTTCATTATATACTATTTTATAATCTTCCATCGAAAATTATGAGTGTGAGCAGGCGTGTGTGTCTGTTTCCAGATAAGAGCCTATGGGCCTTGAAGCCTTTGGAGGTTTCAATTAAGAATGTATCGATTTCAAAAGTCGATTATCGATTCGACCGATTCTTAAGAAAAGGGATGAAATGAAAGGAATCGATTATCCAAAGTAGATTCCTAAGAAACAGATCGCTACAGCTGATGTTGACAATAGTTTTGGGATAAGTAATAATGTAATTATTATACATCGATTCATTTCTCTAATCATGTTTTATTTTGTCATATTATAGTTGTAATATCAAGTAGTAGATTACGCTGCTTGGTACTGGATTAAAAACAATTCTCTTTAAAAATCAAGCTGTTTTATTATATATATATATATATATATATATATATATATATATATATATATATATATATATATATATTTATTTATTTATTTATATTGTTGGAGGATTTTCGCCTATCACAAAATAAAGATTATTTTATATTACACGTCCATTGTGATTTTTGAGTGCTAATACACTGTTAAATAACACCCAGAGAAATATCAACGCATCTTCTCATGCAAAATACTTTGGAAAATGTATTAGTAACATTTACGATTCCTTAGAGAACAAATATAACCCAGAATCTTTGGAATAGGTATGTATTTTCTTAAAAATGAATTTTTTTTTTTTTTGCATATTGTTTGAAATGTAACTAATTGATGTATTATATTTTTTAGATAATAAATATCATTTCCTTTACTTAAGGTTTACTAATTTATTTCTTGAATAATTACAGGTCTGCGATAGAAAAATTGTCTCAACTATAATGATTGAGCTTTATAATATTTTCAGCGCTGACTTCGGAAAAAATAATGAAAAAAATTCCATAACATACAGTTTTGTTACAATCAGAAAGAAAAGTTGTAGCTATTTGACGCTTTCTTATGTAAGAGCATGATAAAGTTAAACAATAATATTGATGTAGGGTACAACACTATTTATGGTCATAATTAAGGTAACATATTTAGATTCTCAAAAGTTTATTCTATTCTATGTGTAATTAACAAATACACTAAAGCTTCCTGTTAAATAAATTTTTTATAATTTTTTAGAAAAAGCTAAAAATATTTATAGTTATGGGCATGTGCCGGTTATGGTCATAGCCAAGACTAGTTTTGGTCATGTGACAAAATAATCTTTTAACAAATGTTTTTAATAATTTAAAAACGAAAATTAAATAACAAACGACTAGAGTTTTGAAAATAATCTAAATAATACTATAACACGCTCTAACAAAAAATTATATAGAACATATATTTAAAAACACAATCATTCAATGCCCTCATTCACAAATTTTGTAGTTACTTATTAGTTCAGAAAACCGTGAAATGATACTTGAATGTGAATTAAAACAACTATTTATCAGAGTATGATTTAAAGCCGCACTTTTCGTTGATTTTTCTACATAAGCAGTAATGGCATAAAATATAGTAATCATTCCCACTAAAGAAATAATGAATTAAAAGAAATTGGAATGTATTTTTCGTAAATTATCTTCTTTCAATATTTCAGAACATCAACTGCCATACAGTACAGAATAGGATTATACTACAGAATACTCGATATATATAGGATTATAAATACAGGATTATAAATACATACAAAAAAATAATAAAAATTGGAGATCGTTAAATCTTGTTAAAGGCAAAAAAAAAAAATTAAGAACTTCAAGTTTAGGTTAAAAAAAAAAAAATTAAATAAATAAAGCGCAACAGCCAAATCCAAATTATTTTAAGACTAGACCTAAACTTGAAGTTCTTATTTTTTTTTTTTTTTTTTTTTTTTTTTTGCCTTTAAACAAGATTTAACGATCTCCCGTTTTTTTTTTTGTTTTGTTTTTTTGCATTTGTTTTTTGCATCAAATCTTTTTTATTTTACATTGACAATATATTAGTAATTACAGCAAAAAAAAAAAAAAAAAAAAAAAAAAAAATGGCGTTGATATATCAGTAAACAACGAAGTTATAAGGCATAAATGTTTGGTTTTGGCCATTTTTAAAAAAAAATTCATAAAAAAACCAAAAAAAAAACCGTAAGACTTTGTATTCAGGTAAGTGACCTTAAATAGATTCAAAATGAATCTCCCTACCGAGATACCTCTTCGGCTAACAATCTTCCGAAGACCCTGCATAGAATATTCTAAGAATAATTCTATATATAGATATGGTCACATAAGAGACGTAAGGACAAACATGACCACTACTAGGAAAGGATGTAGAATTTAAGTATTTAAATGATAAAACTCAAAAATTAAAAATTAATGAACAATTTTAAAATAATTTTTTAAGACCCTTCACTTAAAAAAAAATGCGGTATCTTGGGACACTATTTGAGGAAAACATATTTTACTGGCTACTGGAAAGGGGTAGGAAAGAGTTTCATAAGTAAATGATTCTTAAACCCTTTTCAGAAATGTTTCTCCTAGAGATATTACAAACAAATGGATTAGACCCTTATTATTGCGAAAATTGTATTAGCCTGCCCATAACTGGTGAGGTGACCATGACTAGTGATTTACCCTAATTCCAAATTAGTTTTTAAATACCTTTAAAACTTAATTTGAGGAAGATATATGATTTTGGTCGTAGCCATTTATTGTATAAGTCTTGATGATTCCAAGAAGATATTACTCCCACCACTTTACATAGGTTTAATTTTGAAGGCATTACCAAAAAAAAGGGAATGTGCTCGCAAAACACCAAAAGGAGCTTTGATGGGAAGCGAAGGCGCAACTATAAGAACTTTTAAATCCGAAATTATTCTAATTTTCAATTTTCATTTAAGTATATGTATAAGATAATATTTCTTTTGTGTTTAATCAAATCGTGAGGAACAGGTCATTTCTTCTTGTCATCGTTGCCACGGCGAAACCTCCTTAGATGACAAAAACATAATTTTACAGGGGAAGCAAAAAACTGATTTATAAACAATTTAGTTAATTAATTTTAATGGTTTCTTTTTCCATAAAAAAATGGTGCCTGTGATTTCTGTTTATCATGGTACATGGATTGTCTTATGTCTTCTGGGGGACACCACCTAACCTCCGCATTATCTCAGTTTAGATGAAGTATCAAAGCAAGGATACATGATACATGGCACATGTTATTTCGAATAGGCATATATTTACATTAGTATATATAATAACTTTTCGGTTAAAGCTAATATATATTTATGATAACTAAAGTAGATAACATAGTTCTTAATAGTGAGATTGATATTACGTACAAGCACCAAGCACTAAATTTTGTACTGGAATTTTCGTTACTAAGGAGTCAACTTAGAATAATGTTAATAAAAATAATATTAATGTTGTTATAATTAATAATAGTAGTAGTAGTAATAATTATTATTACTAATTATATAATAATTGATATTAGAGTCTAATAATTACTAATATTAATACTAATTGATAATATTACTTTGAAATAACAATAAAACAATTGTTAGGAAAGTTAAAGGGCGGACGTGTTAACCCCCTAAAACCATGTACCATGTAAAATTTCGAAGATTGAATGCATACTAACGCAATAAAATCTGATAATAAACCACAGGTAAGAAAGAATTATAGTAAGACCTAATTGTACCAAAATAACGTTTTCAATTTTTTGTCAACTACGTTATGCTATAAATATAAAAGATAACTGAAACTGTGACTAATGCCAGTTTATTAAATATACCGTACTAGATCGTATATATTGTCATCGGTACTTTATTGAAGATTTTAAAAACATTATTTTTTGGGGGAGGGGGGCGGGGGGTTTCCATCGCATTTATAGCTCATCATCACTGAAAACATTTAATTATCAATCCATTATATTCTATGGTAAACATTCTGTTATATATCCCTCTGTCTCAATCGAATTGATACATACCTAAGTGAGTACGAACAGTGAGGACACTTGGAGTTAGGACGATGAGGAGGAATGCTCCGAGGTAGTTGGCCATAGCGAAGACAAAATAACAAGAAGATGCAGCAAGCTTAAGCAATGGCGGCGGTAGTGGGGGCAAGTTGGTGCTACAAAGACGTCACAGGTTAGAGATAACAAATATATTTAAAGTTTAAATTTTAAATAGGTATTTTTCATCTTAAAGTAATTTTTTCCCCACACTAATGTATTTCTTTGATTATAACGATTTGAAAAAAAATGTTCACTACATAATATATGTAAATTGATTTTTTTTTTTTCACAAATTGTTTCTCTAAGGTGTGTGAAGTAAGTCTGTGAAGTGGACATACATAATCTGCAATATTTCTAGATATATTAAATAAATAATAACCATTAAAATCTAGGGAGTGAGTTTGGATCTAGAGAGTGAAAAACCACGACTAGGAAGTGAGTTTATTATCTCAGAAGTGGAATAAAATATCATATTTATTATATTTAAGAAAAGAAAAGCGAAATTAACAAGGTATGTATATTATAAACTTGGGGTTTATACACGAATTACATTTTCAGCCTCTTTGGTACATACTGTCACACCTACATTAAAAACTTCAAACTAAACTTTAAAAATACTAAAACAATATAAAATTACACTTAATAACGACAGTTCTATTAACTTTTATACAATAAAACCTAATAGATTGTAAATGATAAATAAGCTACGAAATAAGGACTATAACATTAGGTATTAAATTAAATACGAGTATATTAAAAACATTGTTTTGATAAAAATAATGTTCCTTGAACTTTCATTATAACTAAGTAGGTGGGTATAACGTTTACCCATTAAATAAAAAAATTGTAGGCTGTACGTTTAAAAATAAAAAAAATTAACTAGCAGCAATAATTGAATTCGTTGGTTCCTCTTTAGGTTGATGTTGATGTTCCGGCTGTGCTGAATGCCTAGAAATTACCCACACTTCATGGCATAAGAGGGAGAAATTAAGAAATTGTTTTTATGAAAGCAGATTAACGCTAAAGCAATTTAAGTTCAAATATAACTCGATATCCTCACTCAGTTGTAGGGAGTGAGTTGCTAGGGAGTGAGTTGCTACTTTAATGACCAAATACATGGCTTTGAAAGGAGCCTGCACTGCTTCACCACCTCTTTTATAAATTTTTAAAAACGCTACTGTTCCCATTATTCAATTGCACATCACTGCAATACAATAGTACGTTAAGTTGCTTGTAGATAGGAATCTTATTACAGTATTACACTAAGAAATAATGTAGCTCCTTCGGATCGATAATTGGATAGGGTATGCTAGGTTATGTTTACTTAACAACGTTTTATTTGTAAACAGAAAATGAAAAACATAAGGCTCTTTACGAATCGATTAAGTTATCAGAGCGTTTGTCCTATAGGACAGTTAACTCTCGTTCGAAATGGACATTAAGAAATTTTTAAACAGAACAAAGACTGCGACCATTGAAACCACTAGCGTTGAAGCAGCCTTTCGTTTGTTATTGAAAATGTTAAGGGTAGTCGGGTTGTTTCCAATGGACGATCGGCTTGAGCTAGTTCCGAGGTTCGCCATTCCATCCGCAATATTTCTCACTTTTCTCTCCGGTACAACCATTTACTTCATATACGATGATGACCGTCTCATGATTATGTTCGGTGTTACCCATCGCTTTCTCTACCGTTTCCGTAAGTTAGCAGAAACCTTTACTTACTTCTTGATCGTTTACCAACTTTATAATAAAAGAGAGAAACTCTTACTGATATTAGACAATCTGAAGCAAGTTGAGACGTCGTTAGCTCCATTAGATGAAAAGTGGATATGGTCGCTTCACCCAGGGAAGTACTTGGGAAATGTTATCGTTACGATTGTCTTTTTCGCTTTTGAACGGTCAGTGCTTCCGGTTGATATTAAAATAGCGATTCATTGGTTTTCGATGACAATCGATCTTATATTAGCTGCAAATTTCGTTAACCAGTATTGTGCATTTTTAGATCTCATAAGATACAGTTTGAATAGAGTTATGACTTCCATATGTTATCATCAGTATCCAAGACTATATTGTTTGATATACGATTCGTGTGAAATTTTGAACGATATATACGGAATTATAATGCTTCCCATTGTTATGGTCTATTTCGTTGGATTAAGTCATCAATTCTACCAGTTATTTGGCGTTTCGGATAAACCTCCAATGGTATGTTTAAGCATCATTTTTTGTGGAACCTATTATGCCTTGTTGCTACTACAAATAATATTTGAAGGAAATGATATTTCATCAGAGGTAAATGTATAGAGCAATGTTAATATATTTTATACTAGGCTAGCATTCCCCGTCGCGGCTAAACTACATAAGCTCATTGGTGTTAAGTGTTGTGAGGTCAATAATAATTAAGGAGGAGTGTTCGATATTATTATATATATTCTTATATTTATAAATTTAAATATGTATAAGTTTAAATAATCATATTTGTATATTCAATTATTATAATAATATTTGTTTAGCGCCTTCTATGTTAGAGTTAGAGGTAAATTCTGTCATGCTCCCACTGAAGCGTCAGATGAACAATACTTGAAGGACTTCTATAATTTGCCGAACTGAACAATTATAGCGAGCCCTCGGTCAGGTATTTAAATAGTATCAGGCGATTCTACTGCTAAGGTTGGCAAAGGGATAAACTGTATATAAACCATTGAAAAACGCTTCACGAAACCTGTTTAAAAAATAACTAAAATATTTAAAATTACATCTATCAATATTGATGATATTAGATAGCTGGAAATGGCCTAGTTTCATGAACTTTGAAAGTAAAATTATCTACAGCACTAATCAGCTCGATATTTATCTATTGACTGGAAAAGTGAGCCTTCAATAAAAGAATAAGGCTTGAACCCAGTAATCGGTTGTAGCGACTTTTCATGATTACTATGATGATGGTAATGGAGTAGGGTTCGGTTTGGCTCAGAGGCAAGGCACTTGAATAAAATAAAACGCCTAGCAACCATAGCAAATGGAAGATCCCAGGTTGGAACCTGGCTGGCATAGAGTTGAATTAATTCCGAGTAATTGATTTCCCGCTTCCAACATCCAAGCCTGGGAACCCTGTGTTGCCGAGACAGAAAGGAATAGGAAGAAAAAAATTTGGGGAATTTCAAGGGACTTTTGGATGTTTCCAGTGTTGCCTTCTATCATAGTGGTAAATCGATACATTTGATTCAATTTATTTTACATACATTTTTATATTGCTGTAATTTAATGGGCAGTCAAAAAGAAAACCAGGCTAACCCAAAGGGGAAAAGTGACAAGGGAACATTTTTATGAGGCTTGCCTAGCTGTTGGTATAAACATAATATATCACCATGCCGTGAATAAGGCTTTTCTAGCCCAAAAGAAACCAGGCAGATTCTAAGTTAACTGGTTGAAAACTAAATACGTGATAATAGAGGTTGACTATATCAGTAGTCATCAAGGACATTTACCATTAAGTGGAGGTTGAAAGAAGGATAGCAGTAACCAATTATTTCTTTGTAAAGAGATGAAGCTTCATCACAACAGAAACTTAGTGTTTGTCATGCCTCTTAATAGATCAGTTTAGGGCGATATAAAAAATTGCTGTAAAAGAGTTCTTAATAAAAAAAAAATATATATATATATTATTTGAGTGTAACATTTGAAGAAAGAATGGGAGTCATGCACAAATCAGGAACTATACATATATAGTCATTTAAGGTATGCAGGACATACAGCCAGAATAGTTGATGGATAAATACTTAAGATTCTGTTGACAAAGCCAATCCTTAGGCTAGGTTTATACTATGGCGTTCGAACGCGACGTTTTATTCCGTCGGAGCTGGCAACACGTAGTTAGAATGAGAACGTTGTTATTAGGGCGGTAGCGTCCAGCGTTAGACGTCGGGACGATCGTCCACATTTTTCTAACGTTGCATGTCGGCGGACCGGCGTTCGGACACCCCACCTCGACGTCCAAGGTCACTAAGGCTAGGTTTATACTATGGCGTTCGGACGCGACGTTTTTTTTCCGAAGACGCTGACGGTAAAAAAACGTCGGATGCTTGTGTTTATACTGTAGCGTTTCCGAACCCCCATCTAGGTGCAATAGCCAAGAATGTGCGTCGGATCAACCAGTAGTTCCTGAGGTGTCATGGATAGAAAAAGGTTGTTAATTATTATTATTGTTACAACTACCTTCCAGGCCTTTTCCTTCTCCTCTCTATCTTTGAACAGATCAAGAGACTGATCCCACAGAACTGGATGCTGTTCGACCAGCTGGATCAGCCAATCCTGGTCTCCCATTTAATTCGCAATTATACACTCAAAATGAATAAAATAATTTAAAACAGTGAAAGATCAAATATAAACAAAAATTAAGGCTGGGTGGAAGAGGAGAAGTTACCGCTAACGTCGCAATAATAACACTGCCATTGTAGTCTATATGTTTCATTGGTGACTTGGACGTCGAAATGACCTTTTTATTATTAGGGGACGCCCGCCATACCTTGTTTACAAATATATAGTAAAGTACTGAATCAACCCTGTTTACACAAGTGCCTAATAACCAACAGTGGCATTATCTTTATTCGATGGCCCAAGGTGTGTGTAGCGCGCCGACATTGCGACGTTCTATTGAATATTCATTGGAAAATAATTTAGCAATTTGTAAATGTATGCCCCAATTCAATAACGAAAAACTATATGACCCCCAAGTTACCCGATTCGTTCGTGGGATTTGTTTCATCAATCCTTCCTTTAAATGATGCTGCGAGCGTTTTGGGGATACATAATTTTTTTCAGACACAACACTCCAAATCACCTGGGAAAATTTTTTTGAAGAGTGAGCTAGTTTCCCCCCCAAAAAAACCGCCAGACCTCCTTCCCTAATTAAAATTTCCGTTCAAAATTTCAATGTCACAGAAAATTGGAAGATTTTTTTCTATAGTTGCCTTGATTCCGATGACTTGGATTTTAGTATTTTAGTTATCAGCCTACTTGTCTACGATAAAAAAAAAAAGTGAGAAAAAAAAAAAAAGAAAAGTCAGCGAGTTATTGAAGGTTGACTGTGAAAAATGGACCTTGTTGCCAGCACGCACTCCATGAATAGTGACAAATAGTGATTTGTTGACAATGCTATTAGTTTCATCGGACCCGCTTCACTACAAAAACCTGTCAAAAAAAATAAAATACCGTAGATTCAGATTTGCTATATTTACTAATGTGCACTACTCCGAACGAACAATTATCCTTATCAAACTTAAATCGAAACCAAATGATGACATGTCAGAGCCAGAGTTATCAGATCAATCTGGATCATCATATTATGACAGAAGTGAAGAAGATAATCAGTTGTTTAATATTCATAATTTTTTTTATATTTAACCTGCCTTAATTACAACCTAATTTTATTTCTGTAATTGATTTAAATTCTATTTAATGTACTTTGACTAAATTAAAAAAAAATAAAAATAAACGTTCTTGAACCTATAATTTGAAGAGTTTCCTAAATGATTTAAAATACATCTATTAGCAGGTTAACGCCACTCCAAGCCGATAATTAGATTTGTTGTATTATTTTTCCCGTATTCTGGAACTTCAACCGTTAAATGTAGGAGAGTTTTAGATTTTAGCAAATAAATTTGATTTCTTCCACTGTGCGCTCACCAATCGCGTCAAAAAATTAATTAGATTTTTTTTATTATTTTTTCCGTAATCTGGGACCCCAAAGGTTAAATATGGAAAAGTTTCAGAATTTTGTCCACCTTGTTATTGCGACGTTATGCGACGTTCGTAACATCGTCCCGATGTCTACTGGACGCTACCGCCCTAATTTTTTTTTTTAATAAAAAAAATAAAATCAAGTAAACTAACCTAAGATAACATAAAAAGAACCTAACATTTTTTTTTTTTTTTTTTTTTTTTGAAAAGGAACATATGATATATATGAGTTTAAACAGATAAGAAATAGAGTAAGGTTGTAAATTTGAATAAAAAAAGTTGTGTTCCAGGAAAAAGGTATTTTATTGATTTGGGAAGTGTTTGACTTATGTTACTAGGATAAGTCCTTCTTTTTTTATTAATAGTTTTCGCTATTTTCCTTTTAAGAAAAACATAGCGTAGCGTCCGAGGCTATTATAAGTCGAACCTTGCCGTTTCCACTGGGCTTAAGGCAACAGTGTGCGGTGTAAATTTTTATAAGTTTCAAAACTTGACCGTAACAACTTCTCCTCTTGCACCCGGCCATTAATTTTGTTTATATTTGATCTTTCTTTGTGTTAAATTATTTTATTCATTTTGAGTGTATATTTGCGAATTAAATGGGAGACCAGGATAGGCTGATCCAGCTAGTCGAGCAGCATCCAGGTCTGTGGGATCAGTCTCTTGATCTGTTCAAAGATAGAGAGGAGAAAGAAAAGGCCTAGAAGGTAGTTGTAACAATAATAATAAGTAACAACCTTCTTCTATCCATGACGCCTCAGGAACTACTGGTTGATTCGACGCATATTTTTGGCTATTGCACCTAGATGGGGGTTCGGAAACGCTACAGTATAAACACAAGCATCAGACGTTTTTTTAACGTCAGCACCGCGGAAAAAAAAAAACGTCGCGTCAGAACGCCATAGTATAAATCTAGCCTTAAAACAAGGAGAGTATAAACCTTGCCTTAAAACAAGGAGAGAGGCTAGGTTTATACTATGGCGTTCGAACGCGACGTTTTTTTCCGTCGGAGCTGGCAACACGTGGTTAGAATGAGAACGTTGTTATTACGGCGGTAGCGTCCAGCGTTAGACGTCTGGACGATCGTCCACATTTTTCTAAAGTTGCATGTCGGCGGACCGACGTTCGGACGCCCCACCTCGATGTCCAAGGTCACCAATGAAACACATAGACTACAATGGCAGTGTTGTTATTGCGACGTTAGCGGTAACTTCTCCTCTTGCACCCAGCCTTTATTTTTATTTATATTTGATCTTTCTTTGTGTTAAATTATTTTATTAATTTTGAGTTTATATTTGCGAATTAAATGGAAGGCCAGGTTAGGCTAATCCAGCTAGTCGAGCAGCATCCAGTTCTGTCTCTTGTCTCTTGATCTGTTCGAAGATAGAGAGGAGAAGGAAAAGGCCTGGAAGGTAGTTGTAACAATAATAATAAGTAACAACCTTCTTCTATCCATGACGCCTCAGGAACTACTGGTTGATTCGACGCACATTCTTGGCTATTGCACGTAGATGGGGGTTCGGAAACGCTACAGTATAAACACAAGCATTCGACGTTTTTTAACGTCAGCGTCCGCGGAAAAAAAACGTCGCGTCCGAACGCCATAGTATATGACCACCACTGAGGTGGTTGGTTGGTGTGGTGGAGGATGCTAGAAACATCCTGGGAGTCAGGAATTGAATGGTTTTGAAAAATATAATTAAAGCAATGTTACAAATTTACCCAACAGAATTCCTACTTCCAATCTTGGTACATAAATTCATTTATAAAGGATATATTTTAATTCGAAAAGAGGATTTTAAATAGTATGCGTGTTAGAATGGAAGGTTCAATACAATTAGGAATTGATGAATCATTTACCACTTCTTAAGTTTATTTGAATGTTAAGCCACCAATCGCACCAACAGCTCCAACTATTTCTCTATATTTCCTAAGTAAATACCAATATGCATTTGATCTATTATCTTACATTTTTATGTTTTTAGACCTGAAGATGAAAATTTAGTGTCAAAACAAAGTACCGTAGAAGAAGCAAATAACTCATGAATCCACAATTACCCTAAGTAATTGTGAAGATTAACAAATCATTTTTTTTTTTTTTTTTTATGCTCATGACAGCTGATGACCTTCCTTCTTTGGGAAGACCAGGGAGGGGTCACTCTTCTGAGTCTTATATCTCTTCCCTCAGCAAACATGTCCGCTAAGGGCTCAGACCATGCCACCACTAAGTCTGAGAGGTGAAGCAATGCCCCTGAAGAGGGGATTAGAACGATATTTTAGTCTGTCAAAGAGCAGCAAATTAATAATGATTATACATTAAAATTTATTGGAGAATATACTTATGATAGAAAAGTATTTTACATCTTCAAATTTACAAAATCTTAAGCTTAATAACATAATTTCCAGACACTCTGATCTCTTTTAACACCTCAAAACTCCTCTCCAAAACCTAAGTTGGTTATTCTCTCCTCAATCTTTTCTTCTTTCCTTTTTTATGACACATAGGAGGGCTTAGTAGAAAAAATAAAATCAATTTTTTATTTTATTTTGTTCCAGACCAAGAAATTCAATAGTACCCTTTATAGGAAAATTGTTGAGTGTAAGTTAGCAGATATCCCAGTTTATGTATGTATTACAATGATATATGGAATTACATCTTTTTATTTATTTTATTTTTGTTTTAGAATTTAAAGGTTATTGAAGTTATTTATTTTTTCAGGATGATTTACTTTTTCATTTTGAAAGATCCAAAGAATTCCTATTTACAGCAAATGGTTTCTTTATCGTCGATAAATCAATCTTGTGTACAGTAAGTACATGAGAATTTCAATTTTTTTTAAAAATATAAATCCCTCTTTACAAAAATTCTTGTTGGCTAACTGATGGATTTAATGCCCGTGTGTCAGTAATAAAATGCATATAGCATGACTTATCTTTCTAATCAAACATTGTGTTTTCAAATGGAATCATTTTTTTTTTTTATATATATGTTCATAGATGATATTAACTGGAACTACTTATCTGGTCATTTTGGTGCAGTACAGTGCAACTACATTTGAGTAAGACATATTCAATAATATTTTAAACCATTTTCTGAAATGTAGACTTGAAAACAAAAAAGAAATTATAGTATTATATTGATGATATATGAGGCATAGAATTCTAAATCCAGCCAAGTATTTTTTTTTTTTTTTTTTTTTTTTTTTTTTCTGCTAGTCGACATCGATAAAGGTCTAACTGGATTAGGGAGAGGCCTTATTTTTTATATGACTGATTTTAATGCAATTTAACTACTTTTTGGATAAAACCATCCATCTAAAGAAAATCTAGTAGAAAAACTATTAATTAATTTAAAAAATAAATTTCTCTCTGCTGGGAAAACTAACAGATCCTGGATATGTTTTTTTAAATTTTCTCGATTATATTTTTGACAAGTAAACTATCATCAAACTTTCTATCAGAACAACACCAACAGAGCTGGACCATGTCAAAAAAGCCCCAATATTTTAAAAATGTAAACAAATGTGACGTTTTCCATTCAAAGCTATATAGCTCCTAAACGGTTGGTCCTAGTGACAAATGTCATATAAGTATTCTCCATTAAATTTCTGACTTGGATACTTTACAAATTCTTGATCAGAACAACACAAATAGAGCTAGAGCATGTCAAAATGATACATTTTTGAATGTGAAAAAAAGTTACAGCAAAGAAGTTTAGACCTCCAGCCAGAAAACATATCTATGTAAAAAAAAATCTGGAAATTGGACCTGGCTGTTTTTGGAAATCTATGCCTCATATCATTGTTTTTGTCAATATATCAGATGTTTTCCTTACTCAATCTCTCTGTTTCAGGATGGCATATTAGTTAGTTTTCTAATTTTATCATCAAATTTAAGAGTAATCATAGCGAATCAGTCACATAAATTCTATTAAGTTGACACATTTTTTGAATTGACCCTTGAGAATGGATTCCGCACACCTTTTAATGGATGTTCATCCAGTTTGGCTAATTGTTTTTCAAATTAAATATATATTATTCCCATGAAAAGCAATTGTTCTTAATTTCTTATTATTTTCAATTGAGAAGAATTTTACTCAATAATGAAGATTGTAAATTAATTATTTAATTTGATTTATTATTTTTAAAACATTTCTGAATATATGACGACATTATTTTATTAGCTATGTAATCGAGTTTATACTTTTAAACATGTGTTAATTTTGTGAAATTACATCTATCCTAATTTATTGGAAGTCAACCACTGAGGAGACAGGATATTTAGATATATTCAATTTTTAATATCCAATTATATTAATTTATTAATTTCTAATCAAAACAATTTTAAGAAGCTTGGTTTGATTTTCACAGAATACATATAAATACAGGGTGTCCAAAAAGAGTATTGGGTATTGTTACTTCGATAAAATAAAAACTACTACTACACCATTTTCTTTTTGTTTCAAAAGTAAATTTCTCTATGAAATTGAAACAAAATCATTACGTTTAACATATCATTCGAAAGCTGATTAAAGTTTCAGGTTTTTGTGAGATTTGACGTTTTGTGGATAGTTTTTTCGAAAAACGGCGAGCGCTGAAGTAATGTAAGACATTGTGACTTCCCCAAAAAAAGGTGAAGATCAAGCTGTTCTTTAAATTCCAAGTTTGTAAAATTCAAGGTTACAGGTACCCAGTTACTAAAGAAAATTTAATGTTAAATCCGAAAATGCGGTCAAAATTTGAAAAATATTTAAACAAAATGGAGATATTGCAGCTTTTATGAAAAAAAATCTTGGTTTCCTCAAAAAGGTCTTTGATTTATCGTATATCTGAAACGGATTGGAATAGAAAGGTGAAATCTGCGGCATTTTGCAACATTTATGATCTAGTTTCACCCAAAAAAAATTGTTTACACTAAGATATAATAAAGATATCGCGATAAAAAACAATTAAATAAGTTATTGAGTTAATACATATATTAAGAATAACAGTAGGAAGTTGACAATATAGTTGATAAATAAATATATAAATTATAACAATTAGATAGCACATAGCAATAAAGACATGATTAAGATAGCGGAATAAATAGTATAACAAATATAAATGTACATAGTTAGTGAAAAGGAAAAGAACAAGGAGACTGGTGTTATCAATTGTGAGGAAAAATGAAAGTTAGCATAAACTATACATAGCAATTAAATTAAAAAAAATTAAAAATCCAGCAGACCAAGGAACAGGCGCCAACAATAGATAAATAAATTGCCCCAGCGGGAATTTTTAAAAACTTCCCCTGACAAACCGTGCACTAGCGCTCCGAAAATTGCTTTCACTTGTCTCGCGCCTATCGGTGTATAAGTTATGGAAAAGTGGTTTATTTGGACGAATCACCAGGAAGAAACCATTCATTAGCAAGTTAAATAGTTAGCGCCGTTTGGAAATGGTTGAAGAGTATGTACAAAAGGCTCCATAGCTCTGGGAATCTGTTATTTCTAGGACGAATGACGATTTAACATTTTGGCTTCTGGTCCAGTAAAATAAGGCTCCAAAAGGCCGATTTCAAGAAAAAAACTGCGGAACTTTTATTCTCAACGGATCTTTATGTTTTTTGTGGTGCTGAATCGGAATCTGAAGTTTGCTACCACGGCAACCATCGGCTTCATATTCAAAATCGCAAAAAAAAACGTTATTTTTGTTTTATTATAGCGAATAATATGCCAAAAAAACATGCATTTTACAAAAGTAAGTGATTTTCAGCGTGATAGCTTGTGTATTTCATGAATTTTGATACAAATTTCTTATATAGGATCTAATTGTAAATTTAACCAGCTTTCAGAGTGAAGAATAACATTTTAAATGGGACAAATACTTTCGGAGTTACAATATCCTATATAATATAATATCCCAGACGCCTAAAAACCCGTACTGTTGTTAAATCCATGGTTTTCGGCACATTTATCATTATAACTCCGAAAGTATTTGTCCGTTTCAAAATGTTTTTTTTCAATCTGAAAGGTGGTTAAATTTACAATTAGATCGTATATATGAAATTTTTATCAAAATTCTTGAAATACACAAGCTATCACGCTAAAAATCACTTACTTTTGTAAAATACATGTTTTTTTGGCACATTATTCGCTATAACTCCAAAACCATTTGTCTGATTCTAAATTTAATATTTTTATCAAAAAGCTGGTTAAATTTACTATTAGATCCTATATATGTAACTTCTAATTAACACCGTGAAATACCCACACCAGTCTACTGAACCTGTCATAATTTACATATTTTACATATTTTGCCAAAACATACACATTTAGCGTGCTAGCTTGGGTGGTTTACAGGATTTAATATAATTTAAATATATAGCATCTGATAGCGAATTTAATCAGCTTTGAGATAGAAAAAAGAAATTTGGGATCGAACAAATATTTGAGCAGTTAGAGCGACAAATGTGCCAAAAAACACTTAGATTTTACAACAGTACGTTTTTATTAGCGGGCTGGCATGTACATTTTACGGGGTTTGATTAAAACTTCATTTATAGATTCCTATAGTAAATTTAATCAGCTTTACGATGAAAAAATTAATGTTGTATCGGACAAATCGTTTCAGAGTTATAGCCAAAAGAGTACGGTAAACGTGTTTTCGCGGAGCTGTGGGACTGATGGCAAGTAGGTCAATTTCTCCATTTTTTTCCCAATTACGTAACTTCGCGAAAAATGGCCCGATTTTGGATTTTTTTTTTTCATTATGTAGGTTCCAGCTACAATTAATATTTAAAAACTTTCTTCGAAAAAAGTTTCTTTATCGTGTTATAGATAAAAAAACAATAATAATGTTTTTTTTGGCGGTTTTTTGCGATTTTGAATATGAAGCCGATGGTTGCCGTGGTAGCAAACTTCAGATTCGGATTCAGCACCTCAAAAAACATAAAGATTCGTTGAGAATAAAAGTTCCACAGTTTTTTCTTCGGCAAACCCTTATTTTACTGGACTATTAGATGGCCGTCAAAAAGTGTACCGAAAAGCAAAAAAAAATATTGGAAACAAAAAACTAAAGGCCCACATTCAACAGTCTATATTAACTAGAGGAGCATAGGAGTAAAACTTTGGTTAGTGTTTCCAGACTTTTTTTGCCCAGTGTATTTCATTACTAACCCTAATTCTACATTCCCGGTCAATAGCTCTTGATTTTTACATTGATTATTCATCTTTTTAATTATCAATCCTTTTCATTTTTTAAATTTAATTGGTATGTATAGTTTATACTAACTTTAATTTTTCCTCACAAATTATCATTTGTCCCCTTGTTCTTTTCCTTTTTACTAACTATATACGTTTATATTTATTATACTATTTATTCCTCAATTTATCTTCTTTTTTTTATCTTAACTTACTATTCTTTATTTTCAAACTATTATTCTTTTCATTTTTTTTTTTTCAATAGTCATTGCCTTTTCTGAAATGTCTTTTTGTTTGTTTTTCTTCTAGCTCTGATGAAGGCTTGTAATATAAGCCAAAATGTCAGCACAATATTTTAAAATAGAATTGTGTTTAATTCTATGACTGCACACCCAAAATCCATAATTCTTCATTATAAATTTATTGGTTTGATTTAGATACAGATAACAATCTTTTGACAAAGTCCATGATCATTTTTCCCACTTCCTTTTGATTGAGAATTTGCAATGAGTGTTTTTATTTATTTTTTTATTAAGATGATTATCAAATATTCAAAATAAGGAGCAAAAAAAACAGAACAAACATACAGCGAATTACAGTCAAAGAAGTTTGTTTACTTAATTAATTATATTGTTTAGCAAAAGAATATTATTCAAGATTTTAATTAAAATCATATTGGTTATCTTTAAATATTTAAACATATTATACAAAAATCATCATGAAATAATGAAAATAGAAAAATCCAAGTGTCGATGAATGAAGTATTCAGTCTCAGGTTTATTGCTGCAGTAAATAAAAAATAGGATATATTCAAAGTGTTAAAATATTCTAAAATGTGTAGTGTATGAATTTTTAAAGATATTTTGTGTTAAGAGTTGCACACAACTTGGTACTGTAAAATGATTATTGGATAGTTTAAGAAAAGATTATTAAATATTTAACAAGTCTATTTGTACACATTTATGAATCTAGAACAGATTACTTCAATAATATAAAACAATATTATTGTAGAAATATACAACCAAATACACAATTTATAAAATTAGGCACATGGATAAGCAAACGCCTATTAAATAGATATTAAAACATTTTTACGCTTAAGTGCTAAAAATATTGTTTGGGACACAACCATCAAATGAATTACATGGCTTGATATAAAAATATAATTTGAAATTGTGTTTATTTTCAAATTTTTTCAAGATATTTACAATTAAGTCTCATAATAATATTAAAGAAAAGAGGAATAATAATTAAATCGTCATAGAAATTTACAACAAGTTTTAAAAATAATAATGCTCTAACGTTGCAAAACCAACAACTGTAAGTAACTACTGTCGCATATTCAGGCTGCTTACTCGCACATTTTTTTTAATTTAACAAATAACTAACACTTATTTCTACTAATTTGGAAATAAATATACTTTACAATACCACTTGAAGACTTGAATTAATAAATGGCTTAAAGAAAAATAACTTTTTGGAAATGTAGAATCATTTATATTACTCAATTTTTAGATAAGAAGAATCAACATAATTATTGATAATTAATAATATTATATGGAGATATTTTATATCAGTGTAATGTAAATTAGTAAAGATATATAATTTTTTTTTTCATCCATTGATAAATTAGATGAAATAAAAATACACCATCTTCATAATTATCTAATATTATATTAATAATATATTAAATACATGAAGTGCGTTTGACTAAAAGGGAAAATGTCCAAAAAAAATTGAAACTGAGATTTCATCGCCACCTGTTAGCTTTTCCTATGTACTATCACTTTAGGTGGTCTCATGGAGGCTAAAAGAGGATTTTTATATGTTTTGGAGTTTAAAAACCCATTCCCAATGAGGAAAAATACAGACTTTCTAATTTACTTTTGCGATTTTTTCAGAACTATGGTTACCAAACATTTCGGCTTCTATCCAAACAACCGGCTTCTATCCAAACGACCTTCATGTATAATGAACTGGAAGTCCAAAAGAAAAACTTATGATGAAATAATTATAAAAAAAAAAAAAAAGTTAGCCTTTAATTTAAAACAAAAAAATAAACTGTAATACAGTTTTGAAATTAATTTAAAAAATCAATAACATGATATGTATGTGGGTTAAAATAATTTTTCTTATAGAATATTTTAGTAAATCCTTCCTACAATGCTACTTAAATCATCTTTTACTTCAAGTCTTCAATTATGATATCAGATGGTGCTCATCTGGTTCCTTTATGAACCATAATTATTTAGCACCAAACTATTCCATTATAAAATTAAAACATAAAATTGTAAACAGGAACTTTCACGTGAGTACAACACTATATACCACATTAGAACAACTATATACCATCAATAAACTACTGAATAATGAAGATAAAACTAAACATTTTTTTTTTCTTTCTATTCATATTACATTAGTTAGTTACAGTTCATATCTTTTATTTATTAAAGAAAAAAAAAAAACTCGCTATTTACTCTTTACAAATCGTCAATGACATTTGCTGCTACACATGAATTATCATTATAACTCAGCTGAAATCAAAATATATAACATAATTTTTCATAAACTCTAAGAACATATTCAACAAACAAAATTTAACTAAATTAAAGCTTTATCTTTACTAAGTTAAAGCCTTAAACACCTCATTCATATTAGAAACAATATGTATAAACATATACATATACATATACATATACATATATATATATATATATATATATATATATATATATATATATATATATATATATATATATATATATGTATGTATGTATATATATATATATATATATATATATATATATATATATATATATATATATATATATATATATATATATATATATATATATATATAAATTATTAAGCATCTACAATTCATGCATTTTCTTATTTAACAATATATAAAAAAAATACATCTACTGATATGAAGACGTTATCAGTCTCCGAAATATAATTATAAATATATATAAATATATATGGATAATTGAAGTCCATTGAATAGTCCATTATTATGCTTCAACTTAAACTAGTGCCAAAAAACAAGACATATCCGTTTTTACAAAAATATTACATAAGGCTTTATGTTACAGTCATAAAGAAAGTAAGAGAGAAAGTATTTTTGATTGTATTTTTGACAAATTTTTGTTTTGTATTTAGCAATACAGAATTTTTTTAACAAATAAAATATGTATTAAGTATAGAACTGAAACCCGTACTGCTTGAAATGACGGTCTGAGTTGAGTTAGCAAATTTAAAGTATTTAAAATTATCTTTCAATAATTTTAAGTTGGAGTTTAAATATAATAATTTTAAATTTTAATGAAAAAGTTGTGCTAAGTCAAATATATCGTATACATTACAGATAACTCATTACATAAATAAATGTTTAAAAAATTTAATATATTAATGATATTTTCTATAAAAAAAATTAACTGTTACTTTACTATACTTTCAATTAAATATATAAGAATTAATGAATATCTTCTATTTTTTAATTTAATGCCTCTAAAATATAATATAATGTTTTTAAATTAAAAATGTATTTCTAAACAATTTTTTATTCTTATGAGCCCCTTCAAAGGGATAGCATTCATTTGATGAAAAAAAAAATGATCTTTTGTAAAAATTTGAATTAATGCTGTAGCCAGATATTTGTCAACAAAATAATCTATTGTATCAATTTTAAATTTTAAAGTGTTAATCATTGTTTAAACAGTCATAGTACTGAAATAATTAGTTACGATTTTGAGAAAATTCAGTTAAACATTTTAAATTTTTAAAAATATTAATACCAAAATTAGTTAATCATTAGGTAAAATTAAAATACCATAAAAAGACGGTAACTTTTCTCTGACCCCTGGACACTCCAGAATTCCTGGAAATGAAGCAGCGGATAAAGCTGCCAAAGAAGCTTCTGTGATGAATACCGCACCACTTAAAATATATGAACCAAATGATATTAAAGCGTTTTTGAAGAACAGAGTAAAACCAAATTGGGAAATCATGTGGTTCGAAACTCCACTGACGAACAAACTAAAAAATATAAAAAAAAGTACGAAGCAGTGGACAAGCGCTATAAGAGGCAACAGAAGAGAAGTGGTTACAACAAGGCTGAGGATCAGACATTCTAACCTGACTCACGCATACTTAATCAAAAAAGAGGCCGAACCACATTGTGAAAGATGTCAATCTCCAATTACTATTACACACATAATAAAAGATTGCACATTATTACAAGAGTTAGAAAAAAGTAAAACACTCCGATCCACAGAACTTGCTCTAGGGGACTCATAAATCAATAGAATTATAAATCTTTTTAAAGAACTTTTACTTTACCATTAAATATAATAAGCAAATAATGCTTACACAAGACGAAGAAAAATACATTTCCAACATTTAAATGAAAAGGGCGTAATAATCTAGAAGTTGATCGCCCAAATAAAAACCTCAATCTACAATCCAAAGTTAGGTTATATCAGCACTTCCTTTAATGATTAATTGAAAACGTTCTAAGGGACAAACAAAATTTTGAGCAACCAGTGAATGAAAATCATAATTTAAAGTTTTTGTTAGTTTTCTAAGTTAGATTTTTTTTTCACCTTGTAATTTGATATATTTACATGTATAATAACATAATGGATTGCTATATCATACTATGATGTACTATTTATAATACATTTAAAAACCTTTAAAATCGCCACATCGGAAATTTTGTCGCTTAGAACGTTTTTCGGCGGACTCATTCAATTATAACATTGGATTACCTCAATTGCAGTGACTACTCCAATGTTCTTTAACTACTGAACTACGGACGGAATTAAACGAAAACAGACATTGGTTAGCTCTATTTTGATGTTAAGAATGCTGATTGATGTTTTTCAAAGCAATTATTAATATTTCAATACATGAAAATGACAACATAAATAAGCATTGCAAAGGTAATGAGTGGTTTTCATGATTTTAATGATATAAAACACGGCTGCTTGGGCTAGTTATGCTCCGAACCTTGTGAGGATTTGGACTTTTCCATGTAGAAGAAATGTAAATGGTTTTTATCCACATCCTACTTATAAGCTTCGTATATAATTTAAATAGAAGAAAATATGTATTCATATAAATAAGCAAGCCGTGGCGTATTTCCGCGGGTGTGGCTCGTCTCTCCTTGGGAGCACACCTCTGTTCGTGGCACCCTTCCTGACCCTAATCTTCTGTGAAAATAAACGTATGTATAGAATTGCACAGGCATTGATGACCCTAGGGTTTTATGCCTATAAACCCCAACAAACAAACAAACAATTATAGCTCGTAAATTTTCAAATCAATTCAGACCTTTTACAGTACTCCCTCGATAAATCAGCACTCGCTCAATCTGACCATTTCAAGACTCCAGTGCTTTTAGATAAAACTAATAAAGGTAGAATAGGCAGCAAAAAGGCTTTATTTCTTCATCAATCCAAATGAAAATAAGAAAACTTTTTGCTGAGAAGAAGACTACACTTAAAGAAGATTACACTTCTAATAAACTAATTAGTAGTATTGGGAGAGTGCAACACCCAAGCAGAAATTTATTGATACATTGTTTAGTTAAATGTATGAAATTACTCTATGGGATCTTTAAAGTCTCTTCCAAACAACTCTAATTATATTCTTTAAGAATCAATTAAGTTATCTGATTTTATCTTACAAAATAGTAATAATAATTAGAAAAAGAAACAAAATAAAAACAAATATTTTTCTAATCACTAATCTATTGATCATAACTTTAAATGTAGAAAAATACATTTGATACTTGAATTAATTAATGCCATCAGAAATAGAGTTCATAAAATCAGGAATCAATTATACATTTTATCCTCCAAAATTAATTAGTATATTAGAGTTCATAAAATCAGGAATCAATTATACATTTTATCCTCCAAAATTAATTAGTATATTAGGGGGGGGGGGCGATAGAGTATTACCCTCAATAATTTTAGCTCATCACTAACTAAGAGATTCGAACAATTTCTAATATTTAATCAGCAGAATGCATTAAAAAAAAATTAAAATAACATAGTATAATAATATATCTTTTTGGACTGGCTTTTATTAATAATTAAATAGACTAAACGTTAATCTACTTTGGAAGGCAAAAAAAATAAATAATGGTGCCTGTTATGGTTTCATTACAATCCGCTGTCCGTTTAATTATAAGTTTATTTTTTATTTTTTTGTTTTAACAATTTAAATAAATATCTGAATATCTTTCATTCAAAATTACTTGATGACAGGGGTGGATCGGGAATTTTCGGCCCACCGGACAAATGCTCTTGACCGGCCCGGGCTAAACCCTCCCCCTGCCCTCATCACATTCACAAATGATAACCCTGTTCACAATATGAACTTCAATTCTAAATATACTCACTCTTTCATTTTATGAGGGCGTTGAAAGGTTGTAAATAATGCTAAAGCATACAATTTAATTCAAACAACAATTTTATTATAATTTTACCAAAACGATGGAATGATTTTAAGAAACTTTCTAAATTCTACAAAACTTGATACGAAGCAGTGTTTACTTAGACAATGCACGTCAAGAAATTTCGCTTTTTAGGGGGCCAAAAAGGGCCTCAAGTCTCGAGTGAAGTTTTTTTTTTTTTTTTTTTTTTTTTTTTTATAAGGATTTAGTTTTCCTATAACCGATAAAACTCAAATATTTACTTTTTTCCCGGCCCCACCGGCCCTTTACCTGTCCGTCCCACCGGGCGATTTTCCGGTATCCCGGTGGCCCGATCCGCCCCTGTCTGAGGATATAGCAGTTTTTAATTGAAGAGAAATAAACACAAGTTTGTTAGAACATCTCGGACCGTAAGTGTTTTTATATCGGGTTATTGAACTACATTACAGATAAGTTATTGGCCTAAACATCTTGTTAATATATGTACTATTATACAATTTCTTGAACTTCATAATCTCATTAACTCATAATTATGTTCTTTTGCTAATAAAGGAGTAAACTATGTCATTTCATTTTTTTTTTTTTTTTTTTTTAACCAGTTTATTCATAACTATATTGCTTACAGCCATGTAGAGTTTTTATCTCAGAACTAGTGTTTACAATGACACATGTAAAAAAACGTACAAAATAAAAGAATTTAAATGAAACCATTCTTATAGATTAAGAAAAAATTAATATTGAATACTTCACAGGCTAATTGCCCATTCCTGTTTTTTTAATTGTATCCAGAAACACTCATAGATTGCAGTGACGATAAGAATGTAAAATTTTTATACATTAACAGGAATATAACTACAATATTATATACAAAAAATCTGAATAATATGTCCATCCCTGTCTGGGCAAGAACTATTTTTTTTCTACAACTGTAAAAATATTTCTGCATTCCTACATAAAATCAGGTATATCAAATATGAAAGAAGAGACAGACCAGTAAGGAATAAAAGTCTTAAGATTTAAGTATTTACGTTAAATATTAATATAAAATTAGTGTTTTAAACCTATGAAATATATTTATTTTTGAAACAAACAAGACTATGACTGACCGTTTTCATTTATGTTCTGGAATAACATAACCATCGGTATTGATGAAGACAGATTCTAAACACACTCTCAAAATATATCATTAATTCTATGAATCCTATCTCATCAGAAAAGGATAAAACAAATTTAAAAATAGTTATTGTTGTTTACGTTATCTCACATAAGATCATTAATGTGGAACTTGAATAAATTAGGATATGTAACATTACAGAAAAATCTTTTTAAAATATTTGAGAAAATAATATATATTTATAAGTTAATGTTTTTTAAATATCATTTCAATCATTATAAAATAATTTTTGATTTGTTATCAAATTAAAAACCAGTAAGTGATTAAAAAAAATCAAATGATTGGAGATATAAATGGAAGAGAAATAATTCAATCAGTATTTCAAAAATGAAAAATGAATAATTCGAAATTTAATTACTAGTGACTTAGCTGTAGAAAGAAATTTATTAATATAGAATGGAACCAATTAAACATAAATTATTTCCAATATTGTACTTTTTATGACTTTATAAATAATAAAATGTGTTCATTTTTGCCATCCTTGAATGATGAATAACAGAATGTCTTAAATATCTTGCAGAGGGATGATAACATATAATAAAAAAAAACAATAAAAATATAAATATCATGCTAAGGTAAATCAAATCAAACTGAATACCATTTGACTCCTTCAAATACTTAAAAGAACAAATTTGATGATACTATCTTTGTATGCTATTACGAAATCAGTATAAATAAATTAGAACACAATCGAAAAAAAAAATTAATTTTCTAATTTTTTATATAATAATTTTTTTTAGTCATAAATATTTATATATATTTTTATAGTGATACACAGTTTGGCCCACTAGTTCATTTTTGTTATCAAAGATAGGCTATATTTAAAAAAAATAAATGACAAAATCTCGTTGTAGGTGCATTGATCATATTTTCCTAAATCAGTTGTCAGAAAATATTACTTTTTAAATCTATCTACTATACAATATTAACATACAAAATATAATAATTAAAAATATTTGACTATATTTGAGGCATAGTCCCTCTTGAGGTAGAAGCAGTTGTCAAAAGGCTCTTGAACAACTAAAGTCCTAATAAATTTAGATTTGAGCTTCCAAAATTACATTGAACAGTAAAGAGATAAAAACAAACACAAATCTTATTATCAGTCTATTTTGATCTAATTTTATCTTTAGCCTGTTAACAGTTATATTTTTAAATGATAATCTGATCATTATCTAAAAAACCTTTATAGGAAAATTCATAAAAAAATATGAAAAGAAAAGTACATCAAAGCTGAATTTCCTCTCATTGCAGATCTAAAATCATGTAAATCCAGAGATGGAAATATAGTTTAAAAATTAAAAAATAAATCTTCAACATCTCAAGATTATTCGTCAGCTTAAAATCAGATATTGATTAGCCAGACAGCAAAAATATTAATATATTTATGAGATATAAATATTATAAACAAAAGTTTAAATTTGTTTTCTGTACAAATAAAAAAAATTAACTATGACTCTAATTGTCCTTATGCGGAAAATTAACAAAACTGCCGCTTTCCTGGAGTCACAGAATAATATAAAATTTTCTTCAAACTAATTTCTAATATAAAACATATTTTACAATAACAAGTCTGTTTATTTAGTTCATACACTTGTTTCCGATCTTGACTTGGCAGTGAAGGGATTCAATTCTTCTTCTTGAATGGTAACTTGTTCATCAACAAAGTTAATGCTTCCAGCTTTATACCAGACTATGACATCCACGAGGAATGCACAAAGAAGAATGGCTCCTGTTGTTCCTGTAAATAAATTTTTTTTTATAATATTCATCATATTAAACTTTAAAAACTATAGCTTTTGTAGACAGTAATTTTTTTCTATTTAAATATATTTTCAAAACAGATTAAATATATTTCCACTTATATGACCACAGAAATATATATGACCACTTATATGACAAGTTCAGAGAAACCCCAGTGTTTTACTCTCAACTGCATCACTCGTGTAAAAATTCCAGTGGAGGCTAAGTGAGGTGTTATTGTACAGTCACTCAGGGCATGAGAACATAAACACAAATATATGTTTACAAAAAGTCACAATGCCACTGCCATCTTAATCTGCAAGGGAAATCATAAGGACCTGTGGAACTGGATAATGATTGAGCCAGAGGATTGGGATGGTAGGAAAGGTTGTGATGCATTTTCCAAAATTTTAGGGTTATGAGGTCTAGGGCGTAAAATATATAGAGATTATTATATAGAGTTTTGTAGGAAACATAATAAGAAGCATTCACTATTGATGATTCTGGATTAGAAAAATTGATTGCATTTGATATTCAACTTGTTTGCTGCTATCCACAGTTATAGTCCATAAATCAAAATAATTTTAATTATTGTTTTGTATATAAGAGGTTTGTTTTCAAAAGAAAGATGAGATGTCTTATTTAATAGTCTTCATTTGGCTGAAGCATCTGTTAAGTTCTTGCCTTTTGAATTGAGTTGGAAGTTTTGAATTGAGAACCATCCTTGGTTACTAAAATATTTATTTAGTAAGCTTTGGCCTATGGTCCAGATCCAAACCTGTCACCACAAAACTAGAGTCTATTCTAATGAGTAATTCATAATCCACTGATTAATAGAATTTTATTGTATCGATATTGTATAAATGCTACTGAATTCTCACATAAAATTTATATATATTTTTGTGATATTTTGAAATTATAAACTTTTAAATTTGGTGGGTTTAATCATCGTAAGATACGGAAGGCACACAAAAATGGCGTCTTAAAAAAAACGGTTAGAGAGAAGCGGAACTTTACAGAGAGTCGGCAGTTGGCTTCAGCTATTAGTCTAATGAGGGAATCTGACCAAGTAAGGTCTCTGAGAAAGTTTTCAGTCAAATTAGGGACTCAATATTATATTTGTTGGAAATCAAGTTGCATAATCGGTTCCAGTCTTTATATTCAGCATCTGAGGCTGTAAGTTGTACGCTGTATGCAGCTTTGTGAATATATAATTCTGACTTCAATCAAAAGACATCGGTTAATTCATCAACATGAAGAAAGAAAATTAAAATTATACTTTATATGGATAAGCTTATAAAAGGTGAATTAACCCTTCATCGGGCGCACCTTTAAATGACACAAAACCAGGCGCACCCGGCCTGGGGGGCCACCTACTATATTACCCTCGAGGAGGCTTCCTATTGCCGCAACATCATCAGGGTTGGAAAAGGCGTTAATTATTTTGGAAATTTCAGCAAAAAACCTGGAACTATGAAGATAAGAAAATAAAAATAGTTACCGAAATGACGTTGTCAGGCGCACTAAGGCCTGAGAGGCCTAAGTCAGAATAGCCCTTGTTTATCAAGATATCGATGAACTTCCGCACCACATTTGATTATTTAGAATAAAACAAAACAATTGCAATAAAAATATCTTAAAAATACATACCTCATAAAGTTATTACGTAATTAGGCTCAATCGGCCTCGCAAGCCAAAAGGGAATTTTCAACACAAATGACGGTTGATACCAGGCTAAAGTGATGCGTTGTAATGAAGGACTCAAATCAGGAAACTACTATAAGGAAGGTCACATTTGACCATTAGATAAAGGGGTGGTGTTCAAAAAGGTATTTTGCTGGCCTCTCAGGCCGGCTGCGCCCGACAGAGGGTTAAAAATTAGTAAATAAGTAAATAAAAAATATTAGTTTTAATTTTTAATAAAAAATACTTATAATCAGTTATCCAACTTTATAACTAACATAGAACCTATCCTTCAATAAATTACAATTAAGTTAAAAAGTAAAAAATTAAAGTTAAAAGTTTTAAAATTAAAATTAAAAATTTATATATTTTTTAAAAATAAAATAAAATCGTAACATATGGCGCCCGAACAGGGACAATTAATTTAAAAAGTAAAAATTTGGATTAAGTCAGAAATTTTAAAATTAAAATTTATATTTTTTTTTTATAACTAAACAAAAATCATAACGATATAATCAGAAAAAAAAAATATGATTCTTACCATGGTAAAACATTCTAAAAAAGTTTCCATCATAAAGCATACATGCTCCTTTCTTCCCACATGCTGTGTCCCATATAAGACATGCTGAGTCAACTACAGCACCATAAACTATTGGACAGGGTACATTACCTATACAAGTAAAAAAATACATTTTTATACTTTGGACTAACTTATAATAATACTGCAGTTTCTGTAATTATATAAATGAAATGTATTATATTTGATTTGAAATTGTAAAAGAAGGGCAGTTGGCTTAAATATGAATAATAAGTGGAAGAAATTCAAAACTCACCAAAGAGGCCAATGGCAAATTGTATTAATCCAAGGGCCATTGCTTTGTCGGTAGGATCCACACACCTCAATATAAGCAACATAGAACCAACCTCAGATGTAGAGTGAACAAAGACAAACAACGAGAAAAGAAGAATATACCAAGTGAAGTTCCCACAGCCTAAGTCACAGTAACCAGCTGAAGCTATGTTTTTCTCACCAGCAGGTAGTGTTGTATTTGAGATGCAAACACAATTGGAAAACTGTAAAATATGTCGTACTTAGTTAATAATTCATGTATTTTCACAATCTATTTGCAAATTTTTATAAAACTTGAAATACATTAAACTGAGAAATACATAGATAGTAAGATATACTTGTACATAATTTTAACCGATTTACGTCAATTCTTGTATATAAGCAACATTAATTGAACCAATTTTTTTTATTTTATTTTATTTTTTTATTTATAAGTTTAAATATTTTCCTGTTTTATTACATCAGCTTATTATTTAGGGTTTTTAATTATTCAAAATAATTTAAAAATAAATTTTATGTTTTTTTAATACATTGAAAAGTAATAGTACGATTGGTTATTTTTCAATTATAATGAGCAGTAAAATTTAAATGATAATTTCAGCCAAATAAGGATTGCTACAATTAAATTGTGTGAGCAATGTAATGTTGAATTACACCCAGATTGCTTTAAAGCATACCATGAATAAAAAATTAAATATGTTATTTATTTTTCTTTGAAGAATTTTACGATTACGAAAATTGCAATAAATGTTGTTATGAAACAGTATTACTTTAGCATTTCTAAATATATCACCTATATCTGAAAAAAAAAAATTATATATTCAATAGGCTATTGTGTGAGTGCAAGATTTTCTGCCACCATCAAAAAAGTGACAAAAAATTTTAATTTTTCTTTAAAATTAACTACCCTAAAAATGTTTCTTTAATTAAGAAATTTTTTAACTAATTCTAGCCTTGGCCCTAAATGGGTTAAATTTATATCATGAAACTAAATTGGTTTAGTGATAGCATTAACACAAATGATCGTAGTCAATCAGTATTTGATTTACTTTTAATGAAAAAAATATATATAGTTTTGATATTTTTCTTTGCTTTCGTATACTCGTACATACATATATTTTTTAAATAATCATAAATGAGTCATAATGACTTCTAAATTTAATGATTCCTACAATCTAACTGCTCCTCCCAAAATAAATTTCATTTTTCAAAACAGTTAAACTAAAACATCCTTCATCTCGTATGCAATCCTCACAATCCATAATCCTTCAAAAAATTACGCCTCTCAGTGCTCCTTATTTTATTATCAATAAACTTATCCATAAAAATAATAATGCTTCAAATATAACTACTCAATTATACTAGTTTCTCAACTTGCTTCCTATTCCATTTCTGATACCCCTCCAAGGCATTTGAAAAGAAGATGGACTCTAGTCCAGAGGTCTCTAGACCTTTGGGTGTATAACTTTTATTGAAGTGCTACAGATAAGGAGTTCTTTTAGAGTATTGACATGTCATTGTAATCACCATCAACACATTTACACTTATTATATGCATTTACATTTATTATACAGTTGTAAATATCAATAAATAATTTTTTTTTTTTTTATTCATAAGGTATAGTTGACTGTGAAGTATAGGAGATGTAAATAGGGTAGGCAGTCATAGATACTCAGAAGATCAAAATAAAATAACAATTTTATCTACATCTCCTTTTTTTTTTTTTTTTTTTTTTTTTTTTTTTAATTTTTCAAGTTTTTTAAGACACTCATAATATTGAGAATAAATATTGCTGGTGCTCAGTGAGTAAGTAGTATTGCTACATTATGACTTTTTCAAAACCATTGTGTTGAATCAGTGTGAAAATTAATAAAAGAAGAAGGTTTCAATAAAATAAAACATCAACTATCCATGTAAATGCTGTATAATAGCATACAATAAAGATGCTTCATACTCTATTCCACATTAAAAAAAATAAAAGAAAATAACCGTTTATATCAATTTTATTTTTTATTTTTATCTCTGTATGAATAAAAGCATAATTTAAAGTATATATAAAATATCAGAGGACATAATAGAAGAAATTATGCACACATTGGATGAATGGGCTATCCCAATCTTGAATATCTTGTACCCTTTATGCTCGGCTAATGACCCAATTCACTAAAGACTCACAGTATAATGCCAGTTAAAAAAAGACGACAAGGACCTTTATAATATAGAAAAGGGGGGTTTTCTTTAATCTGTACACGATATCTAGCTTGCCATAGACCTCACAATGGCGCACCTTCCTGAAGCAGTTAATTACATATAACCAAAAGGGAGATTAGCTTCATTAATTAAGAACCATCAGGTTTTATCGAGTTACCTTCCTTTTGTACCAGACCAATGATCCGAACATGGCATGAGATAGATCAAGAAGGCATCTAAATAGCTAGGGCGATTGTTTTTTTGTGCTCTACCATTTTTTTTTTTTAACCTATACTCATGTTTTGTAAAGTTGACTTAGAATAAGCTTTAATGACGTCAATAACTTATAAGAAATACTAAAAAATATTTGAAATACCACTAACTGGTTATGATTTTTTTAATAAATGATCCAGAATTAGGTTTTCAAACAATAAAACAATTTATTCACTCCCAGACCAGGAACTTTTTCAACTCAACAAAACATTGAGAAAATCCCATAACTCAAACAATAGGGTGTTATAACAAACATACATTTAGAAGATACATACACAAATGTATATATGTAATATATATAATATATGTGTGTGTGTGTGTGTGTGTGTGTGTGTGTGTGTGTGTGTGTGTGTGTGTGTGTGTGTGTGTGTGTGTGTGTGTGTGTGTGTGTGTGTGTGTGTGTGTGTGTGTGTGTGTGTGTGTGTGTTTGTGTGTGTGTGAAGATTATATTTTTTATTTTTTTGTAATTTTTTTTACCCTCAAAAATGTAACATTTTGACAATCTCTAGCTTTGTTGGTGTTGATGTTGTTTGGTTCAAAAATTTGCTAATAGTTTACTCATCAAAAATTTAATGGAGAATATTTCTGTACCATTTGGGAAAAACTAGATAAGCTCATTTTTGTCCGCAGTAAGATAAATACTTTGGGTAACCCGCATCGGTGTCCTACACATCTTCTAAAAGTAGGAAAGTTGTAATGTCAATTTTATAAGAGGATACCATTGCCATTACTACTTGCCTACTTATACATGATGAGTGGGACTCCAATATGGGTCACACAAAATATTTATCTTATAGTGGACAAAAATTTAACTTATCTAGTTTTTCCCAAATGGTACAGATTTTATGTTTTATAACATTTGTCACTAGGACCTACCGTTTAGGTAATGCTGATGAAAAAAGTCAGGCGTGAAACACCTGTTGTCTCGCAAGTTTAGTTTGAATAATCATTAATTGTTAATTTAATTTAATTATTAATTTAAGTAATCTGATTCTTTTAATTCTAAAATATGAATTGGCAATAACATTAGATTCTAGATAAACATATCTGTGGTCTGTTGTTTTTCCCAGTAAAGGATAAATTTATTATTTTTTTTTTTTTTAACATTATTGTCAGTAAATTAACAACTTATTGATTCAATTATTTATTACATAAAATTATAAAAATTAACTTATTAAATTGACAAATAATACCTCGACAATAGATCCATCAATGATCGAATAATTCTGGCAACCAGCATCGCAAGGAGAAAAATATGTTCTTCCATCTTTTCCACATACTGGGCTAAACTTTGATTCATCGCAACTGCAAACATCTTGGCAAACTGGTTCAAACTTCGTTACACTGAAATAAGAACTATAAGGAAGTTATTACTTATAAAAAAAAGTCTTTAATAATTAAAGTAAATGTTCATTTTTTTTTTCTGTTCCAAGGGCTCTTCCTATACAATAATATTTCTCCTATACTTTTAAGATTAACATCAAATAAAAATCATTGTAAAACATATCCAAGCATTCAGATTTGAAACAAATGATGCAGCTTTGTCACTTTTCCAGTTATAAAATTAGGAATTATATTGTTATCTCTAGATAAAACTATTCAAGTGGTACAAGATGAATACATACAAGATGATTTGTATGTCAAATATGAATACTCTTAGGATGTATTAAATATGAAAGAAAAAAAAATTAAAATCTAGAAAATATTAAAAAATCTTGTATTGAGTAAGAAACTTACCCCATGTCTTTCTGAAGACCAGCAAAGTCATTCATTGGGCAACCAACAAACATAAGAATACCCATACCTAAAAAGAAAAAAGCAAATAATAATATCATCACTTTAAGCAAATAAATGTAAAAATGTGTTTAATTGTAAATTTGCCATTCTATACATGACATTTGGACTTTCCAGAATGATACTTTATTCTTTGTAAAATTCGAATATTGAAACTATATTATTTTTATAAATACCATCTAAAGTCTGTATTCATATAAAAGTAAAATCAAAATAAATACCTATACATTATTCTTAAAAAAATTGCTCAGTGAGTTTTTATGAATTTTCACTCAGATATATACCTAATATTTAGAAATATTATTTTCTCTTATGCTCTAGTATGTGTTAATTTTTCAAGATATAGATAGAATAGTCACGCTAAGAGAATTTCAAGCTCGCTCATTCTAATTTTCTCTTAAAAAAAGGTCTTAATTACAAAATCAGGGCTTTTAAATTTGATAAAAATTGTAGCTCTTTATGGATTAATTTACCGAGTTGTGTTAATCAAATACATCAGATCGATTGGTCATATAGTTTGCAGATTACAGTTAATTACAATTTAATTTAGTATTAATTCAATGTATCCAGTTATTTATTTTACTGAAGTGACAACTGGAAAAAAAAATATAGATATTCCTTAGATAAAATCGATTTATAAAAATATTAAAAATAAAACTTCAATTTCTTTACCAATAGCATAGACAACAGCAGTGAAAGCAATCCAGGCAGCGACAAACCTTGCATTTGGCTTTACTCGTAATATGAAAACACCTGAGAGAATGATCCCAAGACCCATCACTAGAATTCCTCCAACTCCTGAAAAATAAAATAATAGTTACCTAATACCATAAAACTAAA
Source organism: Euschistus heros (assembly GCA_003667255.2). Lineage (NCBI taxonomy): Eukaryota > Metazoa > Arthropoda > Insecta > Hemiptera > Pentatomidae > Euschistus > Euschistus heros. The sequence goes on from RCWM02000127.1 coordinate 263,087, forward strand.
ATATTTATACTCAGGTTTCTTAGTGATTATATTGATTGTATCACATTTTTACATATATCAAGTAACACAGATAAGAAGTTATTATTTTGGATTAACTATCATGGTATTGCAAAAATAGTCTCCCATGATTTGCCAAAAGTGTATGGAATTAACTTTAAATCCCATGAGCTATAGCCCACTAGAGCCATAAATGTTTTTAAGCAGACGTAGGTACCCATAATTGGGGGGAAAAAACTCTGGTGGTTGAGAGCTTTTGCTGATCAAATCACCTCCTTGTTAGAGATGGCCTGACTAATCGGCTGCTTTTGTTGCGGGTTACAGTAGCTACATTTTATTCATTAACCTGGCGTTGGTCGCTAGGTGAACATTTCTCTCGCCCTTCTAAAAAATACTTAATAAGTTAGTCAGAATTTAACTTTCATCGCTGACCCTCATTATAGCCGTGTTTAGGATATTTGCGAATGAGAATATTTGGTTTCTAAGAAAAACGGATGCAGGTGGCCTGGGTATTGGGAGATTTTTAATGAAAATTGCCATGTCCACACTCCTCAGTATGAGCTTATCTCTCGTGCAGTGAATTCGTGACATTTTACTGGGCGAGTTTTTTAATTTCTTCCGATTGATTAGTGATTACTTGGGTTCAAAATGAGTCGTGGATCTAACATGCCTAAAATGTTGGATAAAAAGCTAGTTGAGTAGAAATTGTAAGATAGACTAGAAATTGTAAGTAATTAGTTGATAAATCGTCGTGAATTGTATTTATATTATTTTTCAATCATTTACTAGGAATCTGAAATTTTGACTATTCCAGATTCTTGTTCGTGGCTGCTCGAGGCAATACAAAATAGATCTATTATAAGTGTGCCGAAAAAAATAAAAACGAAAAAAGTTTATAAATAGTGTTATGTTCCAATTCACAATGAACATACTAAATATGTTCGTAATAATTGTGTATAAATAGAAGAAAATGATCTATCTGATGAAAAACACATTACATGTTATGTAAATAGTAAAATGTTTAATTTTTGTTTTTTTACTGTTTTACAATAAATCTTTGTAAATTTTGTAAAAATATATTTTTAATCCTTATGCTTCATACTACAATTATTGATGTATTATGATGACATTTATTTACCATTTATAACTAAATATTTGGTAACATAAAACTGCTTTTATATGAAAATTAAAGAAGTGAGGGAAACGCTCACCTAGCGACTAACGGTGTACCAGATCGGCTAGCGACCAACGCCGGGATAATATTTGTACACCTAAAAATAGATTAATTGAAATCAAAACAAGGCCTTTATTGATTTTAATTTTTATTTGAAATTCATCTTTACAGTTTATTTAAGCCAGTAAGATAAACTGTTTATTATTGTATTTAATTATCGAACTTTAAATAAGATTATGATATTAACAAAAAATGAATTCGATAACTTCTTCATCACTGAATAAACAACTTATGTAACCTACTATTATTTTTTTAATCAGTTTTTGTTTTATGTCTTCATTAAAAAATATAGGAATATAGCAATTTATATACATGCTACTTCATAATTACATGTAAGATATTTTTGTGTTTAATATGGTTCTTTTAATTAAGTCCATAAACACGAAATCTTTTTCGGCATGATTAAATTCCGAATTGCACAGTTAACTATCTTAGCTAAGTAAAATAAATAGCTGACTTATGCTTTATTTAAAAAAAAAAAAAAAATCCGTTACACACCGGCTCGTTTGCAATAAAAAAGAAGAAAAAATATATGATAAACAAAAACACTTTGCTGCATTTACTGACGGCTATAAAGCTATAAAGGAAGCGCCTCGAACATTCGCTATGTCACTCGAATATCAATGGATGCAATATTCGGCTTGGCCCACTAGACCAAAGTCGTAGTCGGTCCATCTCCTCATATAACCGTTTGTCTTTTTTTTAAGCAGACTTGTGAACTGATCATAAATTTGAAAACTATATTATTTTAAATAAAATTGTACAGGTACAGAAGTCTGCTATAAAACAAAAGAGGGGCACATGTTGAATACAGCAGGTGCGATTTGAAGCTTCATAGGTGAACTTCTAATAATTCTTAAAATACTATTTATGCATAATTACTATGATAATAATTCAAAAAACTCTTGACTTGTGTCACAGTAGAAATTAATGCACAATATGTATCTAAATTTTAAAAATTAAAAAAAAAAAAAATTTTTATTTGAAATCAGTATTGTTTATATAATAATTCTGACCAAATAATATTTTTTTACCCAAATCTAAATAAGAGTAAGCCAGCCAAAAAGCTCCCCATAGTAACAATATTACTAGTATATTTTACATTCATTTTTAAGGATTCCTTTTACCAATAATTAGTTTGTTTACAAATTTAAAAAATTGTTTTCAAGAAACTTTACCTTTATATTCTATGTTTGGCTTTTTTGAAGATGTATAATTTTTATTAACTTTCATAAGCCTGTCTTCAAGCTAAGATGAACAGAAATAATTTCTCTAGCGATATGGACTTAGGATTATTATAAATAGCTAAGGAAAGGAATACAGAGACAAATCATTGAAATGTATTCAGAATATTTCAAATTCAAAATAGTCGCCTGCAACTTTCTCTTTGCAAATAACACGACTATTTGAATTTTTCAAAGAAACAATTGTCACAGTTTCAGTAAAAAGTTTAGAAAGTTGAGCGTTGAGAACTTATCAACAATATAAGAGAAACGCACTCATGGCAGAAATCGGCAAATGGAATGTAACGTTTCAAGTTTTAAAACCCGGGCTAAAAAACAATGTAGGATCACTATCTAAACTTCTAGAAAATTATAAGTAGAAATATAAAATAAAGAAATTAAGGAGGAAAACAGCCGTTGCTAGGCGGCCATAGACTCGTCTAGATCTTTTTGCTTCTCGTAGCTATGCAATTGTTTTTTATGTGTACGTAATTTTTATTACTCTCTTGTTGTTTGTTAATAAATCGTTTTTTAAAACCCCTGTTGTAAAATAGTATTCATCTCTTAGAATTCCAAATTAGAATTGGTTTACAATTTATATAATACATTTTTATATAATTATAATGCATCAAAGAAAATTACCTGAAACCATGTTAGCTGCATGCGCAGTCAGCCTGAATTGAGATTCTAGGTATTTCGGAAGGAACGTGTAAAGCCCAGCAATCGGGAGAATATGAAGAACACTTGAAGCTGTCCGAAACATGAGAATATCGTTTCTCAGCAGTCTTTTGACTGCTTTCGGAAAGTCTTTGAGCCTCGGATTCTTTCTTGAAGTCTCACGGGGCTTCTTAGTTGAAGGCAACGGTCGGCAGGTAGACAGCCGCTTCGGGAAAGAGAACATGGCCAGAGAGGCGAGAACGAGAAGGCTAGAAATGAGGACGAGACCCAGCCACCAGGCTCCCACCCACCGCGGATTGTCCGGAGTTATCTGCGGCTCTGCGCTGAGGTCCACGTACAGGCGGGTGCAGAGGGAGCCCAAGATGAAGCCGAGAGCAGGTCCCAGGATCCTCACGCCGATAGTGATTGCAAAGTACAGGGGGCTCTCTCTACTGGCCACGTTGTCATCTATGTAGGGAATCCCCAGGGTATACACTGCCGTCTGCCCCATACCGACACCAAGCAGGCTGATGAAGAAGATGGATAAAACGATTGTCGTGATGTTTGATTGCTCCACTTCTCTACATTGGGCCGAGGTCTCGTTAGCGTGCGCGGAGTATACCTCTGGAAGCTCACAAACGCTAGGTGGAGCAAGTGCAGGTGCGTTCTCTGACAACATCTGATGGCCGAAGATGAAGTGAGGAAGGGAGCAAGCTAGTGAAGATACGGCAAATAGAACCATACCGCATGCTATCCATTTTGGGCGGTGCCCTTGGCCTCCATAGTACGTGAGGAGCAAGGACGATCCAATCTGCCCTATCTCTGTAGCGCTCATGATGAAACCTGTAGTCTTACTTTGCAGCTGAAACAGTTTCTCGATGGTGGTGATGACGGACACGAAGTAGGTGTAGTACATCCCCTGGAGTACCCAGGTGATGCAGAAGGTAACGAGGAAGGCCTGCTTGGAGGCGAAGAGCTGGATCCACCTCGGCTTGCAGGGCCCGAGGCCACAGGCCATCGGCTCCTGCTCCTGCTGCTGGGCTTGCTCCACCGGCCACTCTGGCAGGAGCCCCCCGTTCTTGTAGGCCGCCTTCTCCTCCACTATCTCTCCGTTCGTACCCGCCATCTGCAAAACCAACATGGAATAATAATATAATAATCCTCATATTGACACGTCACTAAATCAAGAAATAGCATAAAAATAATACCTCAAAATTGTAAAAAAAAAAAAAAAAAAAAAAAAAAAAAAAAAAAAAAAAAAAAAAAAAAAAAAAAAAAAAAAAAAAAAAAAAAAAAAAAAAAAAAAAAAAAAAAAAAAAAAAAAAGGATATTTTCTATGAAAATGTATTAGCAATAAAAACAAAAAAGAAAAATGTGGCCTACATGAGGAAAACAAAATCTGGAAAGAGGCTATATAACAACTATATTAATAAAGACTTTATTAAAAACTAAATAAAATTACATTAACAAGCAAGAAGCTCTATAAGAAACATCATTATTTGATGAGCCACTACATCCCATCTTTGAATAACATTTCATTGATGCCAAAATCAATTTAATATTGTTTGCACAATGGGCTTAGTGTTTTTGTTATAAATTGTGCTTTATAGTCAAAATCGACAATTAGTAAGTATTTTTGGGGTTTTTAAGCTTCTTATAAAACAAGATATTTTTACAAATATTTTACAGTTTACAGTAATCTGTTAATGCTCTTATTTTATAGTACAGTAACTACTTGAGGTAGAATACAGAAGTGGACTTTTGCTCGATCAAGTGAAATAACAGGTCCTTTTTAGTAGTCGGGGTCTTACCAGGGGATCTTATAACGTTTAACTCAATACTTAAATCAAAAGAAACATGGCAAATGCATATTATTGATTTTTTGGCTGTGCAGAATAATGATGATAAAGCTTGATGAAGTAATTCAAAATAATCAGTTATAATCTCAACTAGCAGTAAATCTAATGGTATAGCAGTTTTAGCGTCAATTGACGCCGAATAGTCTCACCAAATTTTCGAATTAATTTTTTTTCTATATTAGTATCATATTGGATAGTAGACACTTAGACTATAATAAAAATTAAAAAAAAGTTAAGACCTAAATATTGCTTTAATATATTTTTTGATTTTGTTTGTTATTAGAACAAATGAGAAATAAATGACTATAACTCATAAATCAAATATATATTTGATATATATATATATATATATATATATATATATATATATATATATATATATATATATATATATATATATATATCATCATCAGTGAGTAGGTTTAGCTTGAACAGAGCTTGAACTTAAAAGTTGTTTATTCCTTTAAAACCAAATTCAACAGAGGAAGATATTACCTTTTAGGATATTCCACGTTGTCGATTCGAATTGTAAATTTTGTTCACAGTTTTCTTGATTCGTTTTGAGTTCTCGAAATGTATTTCTTGAAGTTGACACGGCAGGCACAGCCTTCCCCGTTTCAACTTTCACATGGGGAAAACCCAGCCGTGTGCTCATCACACCAGCTCCCCAGAATTAAATTTTGGCACAGAACCTATATGACCTCGTTAGGAACTTCGTTAATCGTGATCTGATTCAGCGATTAAAAGGATTAAATGAAACATAACAAAATCGCTAGATTGGCCAAGTACAATTGTGCATGTCCTTAATGAAGGAATCGTTTGTCTTTAAAAAACAACATAAATAAAGTTAACTTTTCTATAATTTTAGAAAAAGCTATTTCCATTTTGACAATATTATGTATCCTAAATTTAAAAAGGCAAGGTGGTAGTATCAGCATTCCCATCTAATGAAATGCAGATCTACACGCTGAAAATTGTTTTGGAGCAGAGGCTTTAGAATTTCTTAGAACATCGAAGTTCAACAAAACACTTTAATCTCTACACCTCAAAATTGTTAATAAACCGACAGATTTCATAACGAAAGGAGCATATCTCTCTTTAGGCCTGGCTTATTTGTCCCTTCATCAATGAATGAACAGGTTTGGTTTGAGGATCCCTTGGCTGAGTTTATATATATCTATATATATATATATATATATATATATATATATATATATATATATATATATATATATATATAGACGTATGAATATAACGTCGATCTGCACCATCTCTTCATTGATTTCATACAGGCATATGATAGTGTCGATAGAGGAAATCTGCTGGAAGCGTTACGGCCACTCGTAATACCAGGAAAACTAATAAGACTGGCGAGGATGACATTAGAAAGGACAAGAGTTAAAGTAAAGACCAGAGTGGGCATCTCGGAAAGCTTTATAGTGGTTTGAGACAGGGGGACCCATTATCGCCTGTACTGTTCAATCTCGCCCAAGAAGTAGCGATTCGAGGAATAAAGATGAACCCAGGATGCACTATTTACAATGGCCTTACACAGCACATGGCATATGCTGGTGATGTGGTTATCACAGGTAGAACCGAAACAGCATTGGCCGGTGCTGTTGAAGAATTCAAGACAGCAGCTCTCAATTTGGGTCTCGAAATGAACATGGACAAGACCAAATATATGAAAACCTCCAGACGGACAGATGGAAGAAGAGATACGGTTGATGTGGGGGAGGACACGTTTCATTGTTGTAGTTCATTTAAATACCTGGGAGGAGTTGCGACGGGGAAGAACAATTTAGACATTGAAATAAAAAGCAGGATGGTTGCAGGAACCAGATGTTTTTATGCAGTACAAAAAGCTCTCCATTGTAAAACTCTCTCAAGAAAGGCAAAACTGTTGATCTATAAATCTATCAGTTGGCCTCTAACTTTCATAGAGTGCGGGCGTGTTTAAAGTGTTCTCGTGACTGTTAATTTTATTATCGTTTTTTTTGTTTTATTTCATGTTAGCTAAAATAATTTTATACAAAACTTAATGAAATCGGAAGATGAGGTAGGTGTTACTTCATTAATTTCCCAAAATTGCCAACTTTCTTCTAAACCAAATAGCCACGATGTTATAGAAGACTCAAATTCGAAGAAAAGAAATTTCGAAGGCTCTCCACTAAACCAATCACCAGTAAAAAAAATGGGTAAATATTATCAAGAAATTTCACCTATAAAAATTAGCAATAGATTCCAAATATTATCTGAAACCGACCTTACAACCAATAAACCTTGTTCTTCTAAACAAACAACCGCTCAAGAGAGTATTATTACTGAAAATAAACAGGTTACACCTAAAATCCCCCCGATATTTTTACATAATGCCAATAATCACCAACTCCTAATAAATGACCTAAATTCATTATGTATGAATCCATTTTCTACAAAATTAGCCGGTAAAGACACCAAAATAATGCTCTCTTCCATTGATGACTACAGAAGAATTACTCGATATTACGATGAAGAAAAAATCGAATATCATACTTTTTCTTTAGAAAAAAATAAAACCCTCAATGTCGTTATTAGAAAGGTGCCATACTCTATTACGGATGAAGAACTAAAATCCGAACTGATCTCTAAAGATTTCGATGTGTTATACGTATCGAGAATATTAAATAAAGAAAAAAAAACCCACCCCTCTTTGTTCAGTTTCAATAATAAATAATACAAAAGCAAAAGATATTTTTAAACTCGAAAATTTATTTTCCGCTCTAATTTCAGTGGAACCAAAAAAATAAAAACAATGATATCCCCATGTGTACCAACTGTCAAAGATTCGGCCACACGAAGAATTATTGTCGACTAGAACCAAGGTGTGTTAAATGTAAAGAAAATCATCATTTTTCAAAATGCCCACTAAAATTCACTGAAAAACCATATTGTGTCAACTGTAATGAAGCACATGCAGCTAGCTATAGAGGTTGCCCTTATTATCAATCAATTAAAAACAAAACAAACTCACCTGCCGTTCCAAGCAATATCGAAAACAAAAATGAAGAAACTCCATCAAATCGTAAACCTTTTCGTAAAGTCACACCAAATTTTCCGTATTCTTCTGCCTTATCACCTGAACAACAACCACAAGAAAAAACTAATACCGACGACAACAGTGAAAACATATTGACCGCTATTACAAAAATAATAATCAACGCTATAAAACCATATTTATCACAAATAATGAAACATTTAAGTTCGCTAGTAACCTCCTTCTTTACAACTGGGCCTTAGTGTAAACAACAGCCCATCGACTGTTACTAATTCCTTCCCAACCTGTTATAATAAATATGTTTATTTTTATTTTTATCATTATTTCTACAGTCCTAATGATATTATATTATTTTATTATGGCCTCTGAAATAAAAAAATTAAATATGTTAAACTGGAATGCTTATGGCATTTTTTCACAAAAAAAAACGAATTTAAAATATTTCTTGAATCAAACTCCATCGATATAGCCTGTATATCTGAAACACATTTATCAAGTAATATTACATTTAATATACCAGGCTATGTAATTTTGAGAAAAGACAGGAACAGTTCGACAGCCTCTGGTGGAGTAGCTCTTATCATCAAAAATAATATCAGTTTCTCCGAAAATATTATTCTCGACATATCAAATATCGAATTTATATCCATTCGTCTAAACTCTATTCCCAGCACCGTTATCACAGCAGTATATAAGCCCCCAAATAAAAAACTCAAAGAAGAAGAAATTCTAAAATTATTACCTCTCAATGAACATACTATAGTATTAGGTGACATGAATTGTAAACATATATACTGGGGGTGTCGCAAATCTAACTCAAATGGTATTAAATTACTAGACATTTGTTCTAGACATAATATTAAAATCACAGCACCTCCTGAACCTACATTTTTTAGAAGAGGGTGTACGCCAGACATCTTAGACATTATGCTATCAACAAATATCAGCCTACCTATAACAACCAAAACAATAGCCGCTCTAAATTCGGACCACATCCCAATATTAATTCAGTTCTCAACCGAAACTCCTGAAATTATCACTCGTAGTTCTATGATTAAAGGATTTATTAACTGGGATATTTACAAACAATTGATGGAGCAAAATATTTGTTTAAAAAAGAAGATTCACCACAAACATGAAATTGATGAAGCCATAAAACAATTTACAGAAAATATATCTAAATGCATAAATGACTCCACAGTAAAACCATTCCACAAAAAAAGAAATAGTTTTTTAAGCAATGTTCCAAATTCCATCCTATTAAAAATAAAAGAAAAAAATTATGCTAGAAGACAGTGGATGCGAACTAAAAATCCGAAATTCAAAAAAATATGGAACAACTTAAGACGTACTATCAAAACAGAATTAGATAATTTCACATTAGCACAATATAAAAATTATGTCACAAACCTGGATCAAAATGACCAATCCCTATGGAAGGCTACGAAACGGCTATTAAACAAGCAAGAAAAAATTCCAAGCCTATCAGAAAATGGTGATTTTATCACTAGTGATGTGGAGAAAGCTGAAGCCTTCGCAGACTATTTTGAAAAAACATTTTCTAACCCAACAAGAGAAACAAGTCCGTCAAGAACAAACTCAACATTTTATGAAATCGATGAATTTGTAGCATTACCACAAGCAACAGTACAACTTCCATTGAAATTTACAACTCCGAAAGAGATTTTTGAGCATGTTACAAAACTTAAAACAAAGAAAAGTCCGGGTCATGATTTAATTCCAGTTATTGCCATTAAAAAATTACCGAGAAAAGCCATAATTTTCATAACTTCAGTTTTCAATAGTTGCTTGCGAACAGGTTATTTTCCTGATATTTGGAAGAAGGCTGAACTGGTAGTTATCCACAAAACAGGAAAAAACGCTAAACAAATCAGTAGTTACAGACCTATAAGCCTCTTACCAATATTAGGAAAACTTCTAGAATCAATTATAAAAGGGCGCCTAACTTCATTTTTTCAGGAAATAAACATTATTCCAGATTTTCAATTTGGATTTCAGGTCAGTCATTCCACAGCACACCAACTTTCAAGACTAACAGAATTTAAAGTAAACGGCTTCGAAATGAAAAAAAAACACACACTTGTCACATTTTTAGACTTTCAACAAGCATTTGACAAGGTATGGCATCAGGGTCTCTTATACAAACTGAAGTCAGTAGATACTCCAAAATATTTATATGATATTCTATATTCCTTCCTCAACCAACGTACTTTCACCGTCCGAATAAAAACAACACCATCTCAACCACCAGACCTATCAGTGCTGGTACTCCACAAGGATCAGTTATATCTCCCATCCTCTTCAACTTTTATCTCCACGATATCATACAATCGTCCGAAACCTCCATAGCCATGTTTGCTGATGACACGGCAGTTTTTTTTTTCTCAACATGAAAATATAACAATAGCCAGAAATACGCTCCAAACTCACCTCAACGAACTAGAAAAGTATCTTAAGAAATGGATGATTAACCTAAATATACAAAAATGCATAGCCAAAATTTTTACCCTTAGACGACCAACAGACCCATCGAAACTGGTTCTAAATGGTAACAGACTTCAGTGGAATCCATCTAATGAGGCAGTGAAATACCTTGGTGTTCATCTCGATCGTCGCCTTACCTGGAATCACCACATCAATATTAAACTTACAAAGACCTACGCAAGGCTGGCAATGCTGTACCCGATAATAAACCGAAAATCGACTCTTAAACCAAGTACAACTATTTAGTCTACAAAACTATACTCAGGCCATTAATGATGTACGGTTGTGAAGTGTGGGGTGCTGCATCCTCTACCAAACGGAAAAAATTACAATGTTTCCAAAACAAGGTCCTGAGAATTGCTGTAGATGCTCCCTGGTTTGTAAGAAATAGTCAACTACACCGCGAATTAGACATAGAATCAATAGACGATTTCATCAAAAAATGCTACACCAGGTTTCATTGCAAGTTACCAGCGGTTAAAGGTGCAGTAGCTTTCAACATAGGAGCTCAAACAACATCCCGTAGATTGAAACCAAGACTCATGCAAGACGTCCTAATGTAAACACCATGACTATTTTATCCAATATTTACTTTTTCGTTTTAAAACCAATTACTGTTCTTATTACTACAATTTGATTGTATTACATTTTCATTTATTTTTTTTTTTTTACTATTTTTTTTTTTTGTGTATACACTTGTCTGTTATTTTTTATTATTAATTTTTGTTAATTACTTCATTTGTATATTACTATGATAACTTTTTCCTTTATTTAATTTTATTATTTTTATTTTTATTCTTTTTATATATTTCTTTTTCTTTTAATTATTTCTTTTTTATTTATTTTTTTTTTTTTATTTATTTATTTATTTTTTTTACTTTTCCCCTATTTGATTATCATTATTATTTTATTTATTTACTTTTTATTGTTACGTATTTTAATTTTTTTTTTTTTTTTTTTTTATTATATACTTCCTCTACAGTTACAATTATTCTAAAATTATTATAAAACTTAATTGTTATGGGTGTCTCTTGCACGAGACTATACCCTCCCTTCTACTATTGTTAACACATTATTAATATTGTTAAACCATCCATGTAAGGCTTACCAGGCCGATCTGGAAATAAAAAAAAAAAAAAAAAAAAAAAAATATAAATCTATAATAAGACCAATAGTGATGTATGGCAGTGAGACGTGGACTTTCACTAAAGATACCGGAAGAGCACTGTTGGTCTGGGAGAGAAGAATATTGAGAAGGATCTTTGGTGCGGTGAGAGAGGAGCACAGGTGGCGGATAAGAAGCAACGCCGAGATCGCACTATTGTATGGTGAGCCTGATATACTCTGTGCTATCAAGAAAGGCAGGCTTAGATGGTTGGGACACGTCGAAAGATGGAGCCCAACAGGCTGCCAAAAATAATGTTTAATGGTACACCAGGAGGAAAGAGGAAGAGAGGCAGACCCAGGCGCAGATGGATTGATGACCTGGAGGACGATTTGCGGAGCCTGGGGATACGAAATTGGAGTCTCCACTCCTCTCGGTCCCTGGCGAGGGACCGAGAGGAGTGGAGAAATATGGTGGCAGAGGCCCAGGTCCTGCAAGGACTGTAGTGCCCAAGAACAAACAAACATATATATATTGTCACTGCCCGAGTTCTAATACAGAAGATAAGAGAAAAACTTACGGTAGCTAGATAAAATATTGAAGAAAGTATACACTCCAAAATTAGATAAACAGGGGCAAGGACGTTAATGATCTTAACTTAAATTATTGGACAAAAATAAAATATCCGATATTCAGCCACCATCCCTTAGTTGCAGAAATGAATAAATCTATCTTAAAAAAGGAGAAGGAGTTTCAGGAGCCTCTACATTACCAATCTCGTCCATTAAGAACAAGGAAAACCCCCTGAATCATCAAGGATTCTCTAGTAATAATTTCAGGAAAAGGATTCAAGGAGCAGGGAAAAAATAAAACTGTGTAGGTAAGGCAAACCAGACAGTTATTGACAACTTTAAGGACATATTAGGAAATTACAGAAATAATAGTCCAATAAAGTAGAAATTTGCAGTAATTCTTTCTCAATTACTATACTTTAAGTTAAGCAAGAAAGTTTGCACCAAACACTATTCCTGAAATGTATTTTATAAGATAGACACAATAAATAATGTAAACTCAGTCATTGACACTCTATGGATATCTTTTAAAAAACGGACAGTACTTTTATTAAATTGAAAGCATGTTTACACAGTTGAGTTATAGGATTTAAAAGAAATTTTATGATTTTTTTTTTTTTGGGGGGGCTAATTTTTTTTTTCTTATAATTTTTAAGATATGGTGCCAATAACTGTGTCGTTTATCCTACCACAGCTTAAAAAAATATTTGTTGTTTTCAAACAAATGAATTATTCTTCAAAGTTTTTTTCGTGATGAGTTCAAATCCGCTGATAATTCAAAATTGCTGTTTATATGAACGGTATACCCTTGTGTGGCATATTTATTTGGAAGATAAGGTGGTAGGTGTCCTTAGGTGTAAAAATGACGTTATATATTCCATAGTCATTGCTGAAATAGATAACTTCAAATGCCTAGCAACAAACAATTCACAAATCCCAGAGGTTAGGCTCTTTCCTTCTTTTTTAACTTATTTCCCACCTTTTTTTTCAGAAGCGACTTCGCACAGAAAGTAAAATTATTTGTACACATATTTAAATTTTTACCCCTTATTTTCCTCCCCCCCCCCTTTATTATTTTACTAATAAACTTTATTAATTATTTATCAATTAAATTATCCATCTATTTATTTTTTAAATTTGAATGTATAGTTTATGCTTTTTCGTCACGATTTATAACGTCTTCCTTTTCACTATGTACTATCTTATTGGTATACTTTATGCATTTATTTATCAACTATATTGTTCATCTGTCTACTGTTATACTTTATGTATTTACTCATCAACTACACCTATGTCTTATATAGTAATCTTCTCTATGTTATAAAAACAAAATATTTAATTCATTTATTTTTCTTGTCTTTTTTTTAGAATCATCTCCTTTTTTCGGCATATCTTTTGGTTTAGTTTTGCTCTAGCTCTGATGAAGGTTTACACTGTAGGCCGAAACGTCGGCATAATAAATTAAAATTTATATTTTAATTGTGTATCCATGGCAGCATACCCCAACTATGAATTTTTATAGGGACAGATGGCATAAAGAGTATCAGATGTTATTTATTTTTTAAAAAAGTTTGTAAAGGTAATTACTCACAGAATAATATTTGAATATATATATATATATATATATATATATATATATATATATATATATATATATATATATATATATATATATATATACCTTAATTGTCTATTCTCACTTCCTGTTGGATTAAAAATGGGAACAACAGTAAACAACTTAAAAATTTTAGCTTTATTTCATTTAAGTTAGTTTAGGACTCCACCAAAACATACACTTCGTCTCGTATCCATTCCTTACTTATCCATGAAGATCTTAATTTACCATATGTTGTTGATTCAGCCCAAACCTAATAGGTACCTATCCTTTCATACTAACTCCATAGCCATTTAAATCCATTGGCAGCACAATTCACTTCACATTATGTTCCAGACAAACCTCCGAGGATTCTGAAAAGAAGATGACCTCGGGAACTTCTAATATAGTACTTCATTGTATAGAACTTTTAAGTGCCACCATTGGGTAGTTGTTTAAAATCAAATTCACATGTTATTTTTAGCATTATCATCACACTTACTTGATGTATTTTATTTTATATTATACACAGTTGCAAATTTCAACAAATAGCTATAAAAAAAAAGTTAGCTAGATTTAATCCAAGACTACATTAATCCTTGACTGACTCTAAAAATGGGCCTAAATTTGGTAAAATATCATCTATCATGCCAAAGTAGGGGCCATATTGAAAAGTGAAAACACAGAGGAAGGGCAGCTAATGAATAGTTAATCGATTCTTATCAAACCGTTCCAAGGTAACAGTGCCATCGGCATTCGGGAGCGAGCGTTCAACATTGTTAGTGGCGAGACTAATTCAATACTCACCACGGCAATGGCTCCGATTCGCCACTCCAGTTCAAGTTCATTAACGGCGGCGAAATGTCAATTGCTCTCCATTACGTCTGATTGTTGAGAAAATTCCTACCGTGTAGAAAGTAATAGCTCCTACAACTTCTGGAGGAATGTTAATTTTTTACAAGAATCTATAGGTCATTAGTGAAAATTATTGGAACAGGAAAAACCTGATCCCACCGTTTCTTAATATAATTCAAACCTATTGGTTGGCTTTCCATTTTTTTTTTCTTTTTTATTTTTTATCATCAAGTTATTCTTGAAAATAAGGTCCACATATTTCAAGAACTAAAGACGGCTCTGTTTTTTATGTTTTGGTATATAGTAAGACTAGATGTTCATTAAGATGGAACATTGTTCTTCCGCCTATTTTGCTCAGTTTTCATTCTACAGTTTATATAAAACCTAATCTAATTGTGTATAAATCATCAATGCTTCATTCAATATTCGGTTCAACGAAGAAGGCGAGGTATGAAGTCAAGAAAAAAGGCGTAATACGATTAAAGGCTTATCCACAATCAGCAGTTAAGTGTCAGTGGCGTGACCGGCACGTGATCCGCCCGGCGAAACTAAAAGAATTCTTCCCAGCATTTGGATGAACTGATTCACACTAGACCGGCACGTGGCAGTGACAGTGCTCTCAGTGCTCTCGCCGGCGCAGTACCGTAATAATCACATTGTTTGTCAACGATATTTTTCGATTTTCACGGCAGTGTTTTTCTGTAATTGTGTCAATATTTTGATGTTTTTCGTCGAAAACATGGAAGATGTAAAACTAATTGAATTAATGCGCGCATATCCGACTTTTATTTAATATTACCCAACACTCACCTTAAAAAAACTCTTGGTGATTGCTTTTTTCCAGTGCGTATCTTGCTTTTCTATATTCAACTTTCAGCATATTCAGCAGTGAGTTAAACGAATTTTCAGGCATTCTGAAATATTCAAAAAAATTTAGTCCATCATCTACTAATTCCTTGTAAATTGTAGCAAATTATACTTCTGTTCTTCTCTTTTTCCATGCTTGAAAAACCCATTTCCGTCTTCTTCTCCTTTCTTCTTTTTCTTCCTTCAGAATCAATGCAATAATTATAAATGCACTGTCAAAGCACGGAGAAAATACTGATCAGTGTGAATAGAAAACACTGTGAGATCACGTCTGCCAGAATCACTGCCATGTCACGGCACGGCTGAGTGTGAATAGGTCAACATGAGGGGAACAGAGATCTTTTTATAAAAAAATGAAATCAATAAAGAATTAAAAACAAAATGGCGTAAGAGAAAAGTATTAGTGAGTCATTTCGAATCACAACCCGTCCTGTCCATTTTTAAAAATTTTACAGGACATAAAATTTCAAAATATTAATATTTTGACAGTCGAAGAACTTAATTACACTTTAAACCTATCTTCAATATTGTGTTCTTAGAGTGGTCTTAAACTTGTGAATCTTCAATGTCAATGCATACTTACATAAGCAGAAAGTTTCTATTTTGTGTTGAATATAAAGGGTTTTGTCTTGAAGGCCCAAAAATTAATTATTCGGTAATTGTTTGCTCTTTATGAAATATGCTACATTTCACTTACATAATCTATGTTAAAAAGTGCTGATGTTTTAAAATTTTGTATGTTTTTAGAACTGATGATGAATGTTTAACATCCGAAACTAGTTTTCAAATAAAAATAATTCCAATAGATGAGGCACATAATTCATCAATCCTAGTTGTTTCCTTCAATGCCTTTCTATACGATCTTGCGTACCTTAAATAACAAATATAAATAACTCACACAATAGAATTCACTAAAATCTGCGAGTGTGTACATAACCTAAACAGCTTTTAAAAAAACTATGCGATGATGGCCGATTAAGATTCAATTTTTCTTGAAATGTAGTGGTTTTGAATCTATTGCCTTTATACCATTAAAGGTAAAGGCGCTCTTAAACTTAGATATAAAAAACAATATAATTTTTTAAAAAGTGGACACAAAGGGTTTGATTCTGCACGAATCAAGTATTTTGCTTTAAAAAACGAAATTGTGTTAGTATAAGTATATTTTAGTACCTAGATGTAGACTAAACATCAGATCAAAGTAAGCGTTGATAGCCTGAGTGTTTTACCACCTTTAAACCGGAACAAACATCAGATCAATTACTACAATTTTTTTTTTTATTTATCTTTTATAACATGGTGACCCATTCATTCTTTTTTTATGTACTAACCCTGGAAATTTCTAAGAATTCTGAAAACAACCTACAAAACCGGTTTAAAGCAGTTGAAGCTTTTAAGTAATATTGTATCTTAAGAAAACGAAATTAACGTCGACAGTTTAGGAAACTTTGCAACATTATATCTAAAAGATAGCATTACATAAATATGTTAAAAAAAACAAAACAACTCCTTTTCTATTTTCGCACCTTTATTATTCACTGATTTTTACTGCTACATTATAATTTTTTAACCAGTTCGAGGAAGAATCCAGTTTACCCTTAGAGGCTTGTATGTTCAAAGTTTTAAGTACTTGGTATTGCTAGTCAACAACTTCTTGGACTAGAAAGAAGAAATGTGTAGAATGATAGTCGTTAATAGAGCTTATTTTAGTCTATCTAAGCTCTTTTGAAGTAGACTGCTCAGTTATATATCCAAGCTCAGACTTAATGAGACACTCATTTGACTCGTCTTGACATATGCGTCTGAAACCAGGACATTGCGTAAATCAGTAGCTGATCGTATTGATAGGTTCGAAAAGCAGATTTTAAGTGAAGTTAAGAAACACAATTTGACGGCTCACTGAAGAAAATCAACTAAGAAAATAATGAGGAGCTGTACACATTTTAACATAATATGAAAAACCCATAAGAGTTCAGCGAATTAGGTGGTCGGGGAACATAATTAGAATGAGTGAGGGAAGATTAGTTAAAATATTTTATTATGGGGACTATGATGGAGTAACTCTTCGTGGTAGACTAGGAGGAAGGAGTAAGGACGGTGCCTCGAGTATCTGAGACGAACAGGAATATCCCCGGCTACAGGGAGGAGAGACTAGGAATGAAAATAGAGACTTGAATGAATTTTTACTTAAAATCCAGGATAGCAAATATATTTTGAGACATCAACCATTTTTATATTTTTGTAAAACCAAATGTTTCTGATACTTAAGTTTGCTGTCGTTTATTGGGTCTTATCGTTCTAATGTTGTCCAACTATGATAAGAAGAACGGGTTATCATAAAAGCTATCGAACTATTCCAGGCAGTGTAAAAGTTCGAGATTTATTCTGTAAGTCTTTTAGGCTACAAACGTCAATTTACCCCAGCCGGATACGAACAACCACTGCGTAAATGTCGAGAATACAATTTAATTGTGTTTAACATTTAAACACAATTCACCATTATCTCAAGCCCTAATCTTTTACTGGGAGAGGGAGGATTAATTAATATTTTTTTCTTATTTCCTGGGGTCTATTTCCACTAACTTTAAATCACATGTAAAACGATGAAGTTTCTAGATTCAGTTCGTTCAAATTCTTGTTGAATTCAAACCCGTGTTGTTATGAAAACAAATTCTAATATTTTTTTTTTTTTTTTAAAGAATGTACCTAAGGAATCCAATATTGACGTATATTTACTGAACAATCTTTTCGAATCAAAATGTCTGTTATCTTCTTGAATAATTGCCTGACCATGCCTCGTTCGCCAAGCTGGCTACGACAAAATTATATCAATTTAATAGATGGTAGAGATATAGAACTACAGACATACACTCTTTTTTCTGTCAAATACTCATTCCAATTGTTAAAACTTTGCAAATGACAAACAAAATCCAATATATTTATAGCACAAATTTATATTTTATTTGAACAAAAAGAAAAACATGCGAAAAAAAAAATGACCAGTTTACTTATTTATATACTATATTTTAGTAAATGTACTCTTCAGTAATGTGTTGGTCCACTGTTGCTCTCCATGACATAAGATAATCGTTTTGGAAAAGATTAAAATGTTTCCAAGGTATAATCTTAGACAAATATCGATCGACTAATCTACGATGCAAGTTTTGAGTTAATCTATGGAGCTAAACTGTTTCATTGAGGATAAACTTCTCGAGAAAGTCCTTCCTAGGAGTTCTCAATCTTTTTTTTTTGTCTGAAAAAATATGTTTACGATACAAGCTGTGTGGACAGATGCATAATTTACTGAGAGTTGAACTCCACTCGATTCAAATCTTCTCCTTATTGGACAACAGGTTGCTCGATGAAGTCTATATACTTTTTGCATTCATTTTTGTTTAACAAAAGTATTAATTTTTGTTTCCTTAGAGCAATAAGTAAATATCTGTCCTCTTCACAAATCATGAAAATACTATCGAAATTCATCAGGACTATCCCAATTAAACCACTTTTCATCATTTAAGATAGCTTTAATCTCTTTCACCATGAGACATGTTTAAAAGCAATTTTTTTTTGTTGGCGTCGTTTGCTTTTGAATGTTTTGTCTTTAGTTTAAGATGCTTTAAATAATTGATTTTTTGAAAAGTGCGTTGAATATTACTAGTATTTGTTTGACCGTGAGCTTGTTCTCAAATTTCTATATTTGTGGCTTAAGAACTGAGCGCTTGGCATAAATTAGCTTTCAGTTCTCAGACAGTCGTTGCCTCGGGTTTACCAGTCCTTTTCATTTTTTTTCTTTTGGCTATAATCATTGCCCAGCCCAAGGAAATTCCTCATGAGATGCCGAATTCTATTTAAAGTACGGATGATTTTCGATATTGTCCAATTTCTATAAAATAATATTTTAATTACGTCCGTAATGTTTTAATACTTTTTAATGGAAATATTAATGTTTAAGATATTCTGTGAACAATAAGAACCACAACTCAACACATACAGATTTTTGTTTTGAGTTGTGGGAACATGTCTTTGTGTGATCATGGATTCAGTTGTTTTACCATTGTAAATTCTATTGCGGAATGGTATAATAGCCACATATCGCTCAATTTTCAAACTTCACTGGGATCTACATGTCACTCCACAAATTTAAATATTTCTTAATAATAATTTAATTGATTATAAGTAAATTTTATTATCTTTTTCCAGCTCCATATAACACCGTAACCTTTGTAACTTCTCATGTAGAATGGGGCTCGCCACCTATCGGTCAATATTCAAAAATAAATAAATTCTGAATCAGTAAACTTTATTATTGCTAAATATTCATGGAACTATGAAGATGATGTGGTTAGTTAGAATTTAGTACATATTGGTTCAGTAGTTTTCGCGATTAATCACAGCCAAAAAATAGCTTGTCCTTTTATATAATAGTGTAGATAAGTATTATAACTTAAAAAATAGAAGATGGACTATAATTTTGTCGGGGAGTGTATACAGAATTTTATAAATATTTCATATAATTTATTTTTTGAAGAATTTTGGAGGTATACTAAAGATTAGGAGTAGTTAAAAAAATATTAGGGAATATCACAATAGTATGTTTATTGCAGCATTTTTGGAACAATAAAAACATTTAATCGGTCGTAACAAAAAATCAGATGAAACCGTCTAACCTTTAGGAGTAACATAAATAACACCAGTAAAAGTAAAACCAGTAGTAACAAGATACTATTAATATATACAAATATATATATATATTAAAAAAATATATAAATATTGGAATCATCGATAGATCTAAAACAAAACAGTTAGTTGCTCCTAAAGAAGAGGATTCATATTTTCTGAAGCGATAGATGGATGGTTTGGCCTTGAGGTGTCGGTGATGTTTAACAGGTAAGGAAACCCAGACGGTGTCTAGATGTTGAGATGTTGGGCTTCCACCACTCAGTCCCAAAATATATCGGAACGGAAGACAATGGTCACCTAGTTTTTTAAGACAGTTACATTATCGGCTATCTCTAATGATAGTTGGACGAATGAAATTTAATAAATAATTAAATCAATATGTTGTTCTAATTTTTAACTTATAAGACAAATCTATCATAGCTATCTATCAAATACAGGGTGAGTATCTCTTAGTGTAAAAAAAAAAATTTGGTGAAACTAGATCAAAAATGTAGCAAAATGCCGCTGACCTCACCTTTCTATTCCAATATGTTGCAGATATACGATAAATCAAAGACTTTTTTGAAGAAACCACGTCTTTTTCTATAAAAGCTGTAATATCTCCATTTTGTTTAAATATTTCTCAAATGTAAACCAAATTTTCGGATTTAGCATTAAATTTTCTATAATAGTACCTGTAACCTTGAATTTTGTTCATTATCATTGGATTTTAAACATTATATTGAAAATCTAATAAAATAAATCCTAAATAATAATAATAAATAGATAAATGTAATAACAAAAGATCCTCTGTTCCGGTGTCGCTTTATTGACAGTTTTCCTTTGTTTTCTATTAAACAATAATTTTTTTTTCTTTGCTTTTTATTCCAATGAAGAGTTTATTATGTTTAAAATGCTCATTTCCATTAAGGGATTGTCATAATTTTTTATTATTTACTACACAAGTAAGTGATTTGTATGCCAAATGAGAACACCATGTTTTTTCGGTTTCAAAAGTGAATTTCTCCATGAAATTGAAACAAAATCATTACTTTTAACATATCATTCGAAAGCCGATTAAATTTGCAAGTTTTTGTGAGATTTGACGTTTTGTGGATAGTTTTTTCGAAAAACAGTGAGCGCTGAAGTAATATAAGACATTGTGACTTCCCCAAAAAAGGTGAAGATCAAGCTGTTCTTTAGATACCAAGTTTGTAAAATTCAAGGTTACAGGTACTATTAAAGAAAATTTAATGTTAAATCCGGAAATGCGGTCAAAATTTGAAAAATATTTAAACTAAATGGAGATATTGCAGTTTTTATGGAAAACGTGGTTTCCTCAAAAAATTCTTTGATTTATCGCATATCTGCAACGAATTGGAATATAAAGGTTAGGTCTGCGGCATTTTTGATCTAGTTTCACCCAATTTTTTCTTTTTTTTTTTACATTAAGAGATACTCCCCTGTATACAGTCGGATATCAAATGTCTTAAATCATTTCAACCCATAGTTTATACACACACATATTTACACGGATGAGGGAAGGCAGAATAATATTCTATCTTGTTGTGCTGTAATTGTCTTTTTATTTATTTCTTATGTCGTGAATTCGTTTTATTTTATTGTATTTTTTGTTTATTCAATTGTTAATTTTTCTTTCTCTATTATAGGATCGCTTGGGACTCAATGGCCGAGCAAGTTGGGACAAGGGTTTCAGCACGCTCGGTATAAAAGATCGTGGGTTTGAATCCCACCTAGGCGGATTAAAAGTTAATTTGTGGCGGACCCACGAGATGAATCTTGACCGTCCCACCATAGCTGCAAAAAGTTGGTAACCTTAAGGATAAAACGTTCATCTACGGTAGTATTACGGACGTTAAGACCCATGTAAAAAAAAAAATAGAAAAAAATATAGAATAGTATCACTGCATTTATGATTTTAGTTTTGTTCTAAATTCAATTTTAATTCTTCATTATATTTATTTTTTATAGTTTTTATGTATCTAAATACTTTCGTATTATCTTATAGTATTAATACCACATTATTATCCATATTTTTCAATGGCGTGCCCCTTTGAGTGTAGCATACAGAGTATTTATCAATAAAAAGGATTCAACGAAGATAATTAGATTTCCGTACTAATAGATTAATTATTACTTTTTCTTTTTTAATTACTTTGTTTATAAGAAATGATTTTATCATTGATTTGAAATGCTTATTAGTGCACTGGTTAGTAAGGTAATATGTTACTAAATTTGGCTACAAACTTTTATGCAATAAAAATGAATAAAATAATGATATCTTACTTAAATATATAATGTAAATATAAATTAGAAACAAAGCAAACTTATCAATATTCTAGTTTGAACCCAACATCACTGACCAGTGCTGTAAAATATTATGTTGCTGCAGTCATGCGGAAAGAGCGCCAATTTGCAGCTCGCCATATTAATACGGCAAGGTTTATGTTTGGGGGATTCCACCATCTTTATAAAGATTTATAAATAGTTTTACTAACGTGTTGTATTTAATTTAACTGCCACTTCACTGCCACAGTTTGTCCAAAGTAAATCTATTATGATGATTCTTGTTTTTTGGTCCCACAACGGGGCCCTAAAAATATTATACATATTAATAACATTCATTCTCGATAAGAGCTAAGAAAACGGGAGAGGTGAATATCGACACCTCCTATCGTTACTTGTGGCTCAACTCTCAGCTCCAGTATAAACACAATAGTAACAAACATAGGCAGGTTTTCTTAGTTTCGCTAGCATCGCCGCTCTCAGCGCTTGTCGCAGCTCCAAAATAAACGCACCCTTATTTTGAATTCAATTGTAATTAAAAAAGCTATAAATATATCCAGCAAGATGTGGATCCCAGTGCAGTAAAAAAATCGACCGATATGGTGGCATTCTGCAACAGGGTTTGCAATGGTAAAACTATTAAGCCCAACTGTACCAAATTTTAACTACAATATCTTCATAGATCAAGGAAGGTATATAATAATGAATTTGACTATAATAATAATTATAATGTATAGTCTTGAGTGCCAGAAACAAGGTTCTGTTACTGTCATATACTTTTGTACATATAAAATCAATGGAATGTTAACCAGGTTAAAATTACTGCCATGCGTGAAAATATCATTGAAGTAATAATGGAGTACGGGCAAAGCAAGTAATAAGGGTATGCTAGTTAGTAATAATTGATGGTTTCTTGCAATGATTATAACTTTAATAATACGTTACTCGAAGACCCATAAATGTTGTAGAGTACGATAAAAAAAGGCTGGCCTACCATATTATACCATTTTTTATGTTATCTTATTTTCAGTTTATTATTCTTATATTTATTAATGAAGCTTTGCTTTATACATTATATAACGGTGATCTAAAGCAGGTGGCCATACAGAAGGAGTCGATAATATAGAAGAGTGTCTAGACGTCTATAAGGCTCTGGCACCCGTCCCCTGGAGATATCTCAACATATCCGACCTCAATGGAACATTTCTGTCTTCTCTAGCTCTGCTTAGCTCTTCTATGTATTCGTACTTTCTTATAATTATCGTCGGTATTAGTATCTCCCATGCAAACCAAATAATATTGGGAATATAGACGGTCAAGTTAAAAATGAAGACCTATAGAGGTTTACATATTTTTAAAAAATTTATTTATACAAATACTAGCATCCCCATCGCGGGTTCACCCTCCCTCATAAGTAAAGAGAATTTCAACTAAAAATTAAAGTTTTATTTGTTTATCGATAAGATTCTTGTATTTTAGCATGTGGTTGAGCATTATACCTTCAATGATTTTTTCACGCATAGCAGTAATTATTAATCTAATTATAATTGCACTGATTAGGTGGTTGAAGATTACGTAAAAGCATCATTAGACATAAAATTTTTAATTCTAAAGCTCTAGGAAGGTTTAGCAATAATAAACTACTCATTTTCAACTAATTTGTTATTAAAGTAGCAATAATATCTGGATAACAGTGAAGTTTGAAAATCAACCGATAAGTGGCCATCCTAAATGAGAGGTTACAAAGCTACGGTTTTATAATGAGCTAGAAATTGATCGCAAAATTTACTTATATTCAATAAAACTATTACCAAAAAAATATAAATTTGTGGTACAACACGTGGATCCTATTGAAGTTTGAAAATCGACCGATATGTGATTAGCACCATCCCGCAATAGAGTTTACAATGGTAAAACTACTGAGCCAATCTGTATCAACTTTTTTTTTTCATAGTTCTAGGAAGGTTTAGCAATAATAAAAGTTAAAATGTACAATATATAGTGAAAGAAATGAGGTTAAAAGAACATATAAGGGCCTTCAACATGACGCAGAATTCCAACTTCGCTATCCATTTAAATGAAAAGAACCATCAATTCGACAAAGATTCGGGAGTGAAACTAATCCATCAAGTAAAAAATAGCCTAAAATTAAATATTTATGAATCATTAGAAATAACAAAATCGCTTAATTTAAATGGCCAGATAAATATTTCCAATAGTAGCATTTTAAATTTGTTTCCGGTAGAAACAGAAAAAACCAACCAGTAATAGATAAAACCTAAAGGACTACCCATCTGACAGGCCCCTTTGTTTCATTATACTTAGTCTGCTGTAAGTTCTGAAATTTTTTAGAATACATTATCATTTCGCCTCCTTAGATGAGTATCAACATATTTCATTTCTTGTCTTACAATAAAAAATAAATAAATAAAGTAATAAATATAATCTATGTAAATGTTCTGATACTTTGGAATTTTTTTATGTTTTAGAACTGATGGTAAATGGTTAATATTCAAAACTAGACTTCAAATAAACATATTCCAATAGAAGTGACAAATAATTTATTCGAAGTTCAGAGACGGCTAAAGAATTCTGGACATTGCTGCCATCTTCAAAATATTTTGCAATGTAATTGTAACAACTATAAATTATGTTAATTCAGAAAATGATCCTGACATATCAAACGATTTTAATTGATTAATGCTAGAAGTTAGTTACGTAGATAATAGTATGCGTTTTAATTACCTTCTTTTGATTTTTCCACATAAGTAGCAATAACACCTACTGCCTGTCTGTCCGCAAGGAAGTTTCCTAAAAAAAAAAAAAATTAAATAATTGTCGAATCTCGAAACTATAATACTAAAGTGATAAGGAAATAAATAACTTCATGAACAAAGAGGTACTTTTCTAATTACAAAACAGCTTTAAGCGGTATTACTTCATATTATGTTGGAAATGACATCTGCTGCCCAATCTATCAACATGTCCATTTAGTTATTCATAGAAGCACGGGTAAAGAGTTTCAATGCGTAGGTTGATTGTTAGTCAACTTTTTTGTTAAACAGTATATCTATACTAAAATTGTGAAGTTAAATATAATTATGTGTATACCTGAACTGCATAACACGAAAACACGACCCTCAATAATAAGACTGTCTCTATAATACGAGCACTTTTCTTAAATAAATAGTAGTAATACTTTAGAGATTAAATCACTTTGCTACAATAATAATAAAATCAATTTTAAACAATAAAATATTTAGCAGGGATTCATCAAACTTTATTTGATATAAAAGTCCATTGGAAAAACCAAAGTGACTATTATATCACTAATATTAGTTTACACAACCTTCATATCGCGTACCTCAGAAGAATTTATTTATATCAAGATAAGTTTTCCGAATCTCCATCCATTTTAAACAAAAAT
This sequence comes from Euschistus heros, assembly GCA_003667255.2. Lineage (NCBI taxonomy): Eukaryota > Metazoa > Arthropoda > Insecta > Hemiptera > Pentatomidae > Euschistus > Euschistus heros. The sequence goes on from RCWM02000127.1 coordinate 288,988, forward strand.
ATATATTTTGTTTAGTTCCACAAGTTTATAACAAGTAAAACAAGTGTTTAGTTCTTGTCTAACTTTCTTTTTAGAAATTAGAGATTAAATATTCAGTTCTTGATTAGTCTTTCTTTGAATTTTAAGATTGGGACAGCGTCCTGAGGACAGTTAATAAGATTTCGATTCAAGATTTCAGTTAGATTAGATAGCTGGTTCGTGGCCGGGAAAAATTGCTCCTGGTTCTTGACTATGCATGTCAATCCATGGTATTAATTACCATATGATTGTCTCTTTTCTTTTAAGGGAAACTATAGCCAGAAGGATAGGTTATCCTAAATGTTATTAATCTTGGAATCGAATGATCTTAATTAATTTCGCGGATCCTCCAAGAAATAAATATTAACTAGTCCAGGCCGGATTCTAACTCGCGTCGTAAAGGTTATGAAAAGTATAAGAAGTGCCTAACACTCAAACACCCTGCACCTAACCTAATAAATGGAGACTAGTAAAAACATTTATTTTCAATTCTATCATTCTTAATAGAATAGAATCGAATTGAATTGTAAGTGTATTAGTGGTAAAATTGAAAGAAAACATAGTTATTTAAAATGAAAATCTTACTTAAACACTAATTTGCCATGAAAAAAAATCTCTGGGATTATTTTTAGTCACTTAACTCATTTTGGTCAAAATTCGACTTAACCAATTATTTACTGGGATGACCATCCATTAAATTTCATTATTTATAATTTTGAAATTTATAAGTATATGTGTATATTCTATTTAGTGTATGTGTATATTTATTTAGTAGGTTTATATATATATAGGTTTGTACGAGTTGTTATTAATTTATTTTCAAATAAATTTGACCTCGATAAGGTTTCCATATTCGGGGAAGGAGTCGTTATCTAACGCGCTCCGTCTGTTTACACGGATGATAAGGAAACAACAATTTGTAGCGTCGTTCGAGATTGTTCATTCTTGTATTATCTTACTTACAGAGTACCATTTTGGTTTCATATCTCCTTGGATTTATCACTTATGAAAAGGTAATTTATTGTCCTAAAGGACATTTCGATTGAACATCAGAGATAAGAAATTAAATTTATGACCCTTAAATAATAGGTCTGTTAACGAACAGAATTTTTAAGTTTTCCTGAAATGGGGTAAATCCTTTTAACATTTTAGAATCCTGAAACCATTTATTCCATGATGGATCCTTCATTACAATATGAATTTCATATCAGGGGTTATGTATTAACAAAGTATGATCCTTTCGGATATATTAATGTGAATAAAATATTAGTCTTAGAATAAAATATTTTACTAAGATTAGTAAAATGTTAGTCCTAAATATTACAGAGTGACATTTAGGGAGACCGACAACTTTGAACATTCTGCGACGGCAAGTTAGTAAGAAATATTCGTGAGTCGACCCCATTATCAGGTCTATTATCTCTTAATTAGGTGTCATATAACACATTTCGGTATCCCCAAAGCCACTCAAAGATACTATTTTCAGATCTGCCAGTATCTGACGATTTTGACAGCAGAATGATACCCTTGGCCACTTCTTCTCAACTTATTTATTTTCGTGCTTTTGATAATTGATATAATCTTTTCATTTTTTAAAAGAACACTCTTTCTTCCAGTTTAATCATTTCCACAGGGCATTAAGGGATACTGTTTTCAGATCTGCCAGGATCTGACGATTTTGACAGCAGAATGATATCCTTGGCCACTCCTTCTCAACTTATTTATTTTCGTGCTTTTGATAATTGATATAATCTTTTCATTTTTTAAAAGGACACTCTTTCTTCCCGTTTAATCGTTTCCACAGGACATTAAGGGATACTGTTTTCAGATCTGCCAGTATCTGACGATTTTGACAGCAGAATGATATCCTTGGCCATTCCTTCTCAACTTACTTATTTTTGTGCTTTTGATAATTGATATAATCTTTTCATTTTTTAAAAGGACACTCTTTCTTTCCGTTTAATCGTTTCCACAGGACATTAAGGGATACTGTTTTCAGAACTGCCAGGATCTAACGAGTTTAAAATATCGCCGGATATTACGCCATTGTTGGCCTTTTGAAAATTAAATAAATAGTCTTGTTTTTCAAACTATCTCTTCCTAACTAAATTAGGTTCGTCGAACAATTTTCCCTCTGTAAGTAATGAATATCTAATAAGAGTACCTATTCCATTAATTTTTCTAACTTTATTCCAAACATAATTAGCTGGTGTCGAGAAATTGATAGAATCCAACAACGATCTCCATCACTCCTGTTTAATGTTGTCAGAGTTCTACAGAGATGGGATGTAACAGTCGGGTCCTAACAAGAAGAAATTTCAAATCAAAGTAAAGTTCTTTTATCTTATTTTTATTCTTTCTGAGCATTAATCACTATGACGTTTTATGTTCTAAAACTCTAATGAACAACGACGATATCATTAATTTTAGCGAAATACTTAATTATTTAATTTTCCAAGATTTATATGTAAGGATTCCTTGTGGAACACTTAAGAAAACATCAAACTAAATAAATATGCCTTTTTTAAATTTTTTTTTTTTTTCTATTTATTGATACTTACAACTGTACAAAATAATATACAACAACTAAATGTGTTGACAGTGAATTCAATGGCATGCAAATAACTTGTGAAGAACTACTCACTAGTAGCACTTCAATAAAATTTACACTAAAAGGTCTCTGGGCCATCTTCTTTTCAGACGCATCGGAGGATTATCAGGGATGGAGGAGGAAGCAAGTTGGGAGACTAGTGGATTGGAGTGGTTATGGAGCTTACTATGGAAGGATAAGTATCTGGTTTGGGCTAAATCAGAAACATATGGAACATTAAGATCTTTATGGATAAGTTTATTGGTCACAAAGTAAGGAGCATTGAGGATTTTTCGAAGGATTTTGGATTGTAAGGATTTGATACGAGGTGAATTGGATGGTTTAGTAGAGCCCCAAAGCTCAACTCCGATCGTCCAAATAGGTCTAATCACAGTCATGTAAATGAGTCTTTTGTAATTAATTGGGAGCTTTGAACGTTTGTCCAGTAAATGTTGAAGTAGTCTGTAACGACGGGCAGTTTCTTGTCGTTTTAGTCTTGTTTTTTAAAAATATAAATCTATAAACCGATTTAAAAAGAGATCATGAAACTGCGTCGAAACTTCTGCTCTCTCTCTCTCTCTCTCTCTCTCTCTCTCTCTCTCTCTCTCTCTCTCTCTCTCTCTCTCTCTCTCTCTCTCTCTCTCTCTCTCTCTCTCTCTCTCTCTCTCTCTCTCTCTCTCTCTCTCTCTCTCTCTCTCTCTCTCTCTCTCTCTCTCTCTCTCTCTCTCTCTCTCTCTCTCTCTCTCTCTCTCTCTCTCTCTCTCTCTCTCTCTCTCTCTCTCTCTCTCTCTCTTTCTCTCTCTTTCTCAAGCGAAGGAACATAAAAAAAAAGTAAGAAATAAAAATTTTAAAATATGACTTCCTCGGTGGTGGATTCCTTCAGAAGGGTTCCCTCCCACACAGGCGTAATATACTGTCTTTAAAATATGAGGCAAATCCATTCCGAACAAATAATTTTTTATAGGAACTCATAAATGTTAAGTGAATTTAAGTAAATATTCAAAGTTTATGGATAAAAAAACTACATCATGATTTAAAAAAAATATTTCTAGTTTCAGTTAAAAATTTCGTTTCAGTTAATTTTAGAATAATGGTATTTTCCTTCATCACTATAAACCATGAAGATACTTCTGGTAACAGATATTGCTTCGGGACTACTTAAATTCAATCCAATCCTTATTTTTCAGAAAGAACTAAGAAGATATTATATATGTACATCGTTTCATCTTACAATTAGAAATTTCTTCTGTCAAGCTATATTTAGTGAACCAAGCCAACCATGTGCTCAGAGTGTTGAGTCTAAGCTCAGCAAAAAGCCAACCTAAGGAAGGTAGTCCCCTGGGGACCTCAAATCACGGATAAACATACGCACTGTTGGGACATGGATGGAGATGAAGTTTATTTATGAAGGGCGTCGTTAAGGAGATAGAGTGGACCTATCAGCATATTATTTATAGTCCAGTCAATGAACACATTGTAGAGTATATGGAATATGAGATAATTTTTGACTTCAAAGCTTTGTCAGGAATAGTTGGAAGGTAAACATACTAAAAGTCCCCGCCCCAGGGGGGTCAGCTAATGGTGGGGGGAGGGGAGAAGTTCCATTTTTTTGTTTTTTCGATAATATCTCGAAAACGGTTTACTCTAGAAAAATATGTTTCAAATAAACATAAAAGCTAATTAAATTTACTATACAATTATTTATAAATAAATTTGTCGTAATTCTAACTGTTTACGAGATATATGTTATTGAAAATCGGTTATTTTCGGGAAAAAACAAATGTCACCTCATTTTTTGTAAAACTTTTGTTTCTATTACGTTCCACAATCGTTTCTTATAAAACACGTCAGAATAAAAATTGTAGAACATTAAATTTACTTTAATTTCATAATACGTTTCTGGTATTTGCTTCAAATATTTAACAAAAAGTGAGGTAAACATTGTTTTTATTTCTAAAATTATCGATTTTTAATAACGTCTATCTCGAAAACCGTTAGAATTTCTACGAATACGTATATAATTAATTTTATAGGAAATTTAATGAGCTTTAATTTTGAATTGCAGCATATTTTTCTAGAGTCCACCGTTTTCGAGATATAAACGAATAACAAAATTGGGGCCTTCTCCCCTCGATTTTTCGATTCAAAATTTCTATGTTTTATACGAATGCTCCTTAAATTTACTATAAGAACATATATATGAAATTTTGATTATGTCAAGTTATACACTCAAACCAGCCCACTGGATTTGTGAATATCGTCATACCTTGCCAAAACAAACATATTTAGCATTCAGTTTAGGGTGACATAATCAAAATTTCATATATATAGAACCTGATAGTAAATTTCACCAGATTTGAGTTGAAAAAAAAATTCAGATCTGACAAATATTTTTGGAGTTATGGTGAAAACTATGCCAAAAAAAAATTGGATTTCAAAACAGTAAGCGATTTTCAACGTGCTTGTATTTAATGGGACTGAATCAAAATGTCATATATAGGTTCTTATGGTAAATTAAAGGAGCATTCAGATAAAAAAAAGAAATTTTGGATCGAACAATTAGTCTCGGAATGAGTACCAACAAACGTGTTCTCTCAAAGAAGTGCAACCCCAGATAAAGAATGCTGAAATGAGGGGTGTAGAGTGCTTGAAATATGCGACAATTGACTTCACAGTTTCGTTAGGAGTAGTTAGAAGGTAAACATACTAAAAGTCTCCGCCCGTGGGGGGTGAGCTAAAGGTGGGGGGAGTGGAGAAGGTCCCAATTTTATTCTTCGTTTATATCTCGAAAACGGTGGACTCTAGAAAAATATGCTGCAATTCAAAATTAAAGCTCATTAAATTTCCTATAAAATTAATTATATACGTAAATTACAACGGTTTTCGAGATATACGTTATAAAAATCGACAACTTTAGAAATTAAAAAAATGTTTACCTCACTTTTTGTTAAATATTTGAAGAAAATACCAGAAACGTATTATGAAATTAAAGTAAATTTAATGTTCTACAATTTTTATTCTGACGTGTTTTATAAGAAACGATTGTGGAACGTAATAGAAGCAAAAGTTTGACAAAAAATGAGGTGACATTTGTTTTTTCCCCAAAATAACCGATTTTCAATAACATATATCTCGTAAACAGTTAGAATTACGACAAACTTATATATAAGAAATTGTATAGTAAATTAGCTTTCATGTTTATTTGAAACATATTTTTCTAGAGTCAATCGTTTTCGAGATATTATCGAAAAACCAAAAAAATAGTACTTTTCCCCTCCCCCCACCGTTAGCTGACCCCCCTGGGGCGGGTACTTTTTGTATGTTTACCTTCCAACTATTCCTAACGAAGCTTTGAAGTCAAAAATTATCGCATATTCCATGCACTCTACAACCCTCATTTCAGCACTCATTGACTGGACTATTAAGAGGAGCAGACAAAGAAAATCTTCTAAAATTTAGAGCTACATCGCAGTCCGAGCTGGAATAAATAATATTGAATTTAATAACAACACAACTCCTTGATTTCATGTCTCTTCTTAAATCTTCCAAAGTATGATCGTAATAATACGAAAATTTAAACTTTCTCATATGTTCTTTAGATAGGAGTATTTTATTAAATTAATGTTACATCCTATCTCACCACAGGGCAATAAGTAATATGGATGACAAAGAATCTATTCATACAATAAGTACAATGAAGATTTCTCACATCAGGGAAGTGGAAATAAGAAAACAACAATATATTAAACACTAAATCTAACCTAATATTTATTAACTTCAGTTATACCTTCTTGCATTTGAAAAGAGGAACTAAGAAAATAGCAATGCAACAAACTAAAGAATAAAATCCAAATTAAAATTATAGAAATGGAAGTTTACGGATGAGGTTATAATAAAGAGCAATCGATAACTGCGGAACTCGAAGTAAGGCATCGGAATAGATCTGGATAAATGATGCGAGATGAGAGGGTTAATTAGGTGGATTAGTTGTTCCAAGTCGTTATTTGCATTTTGTTTTACACGAGTGACAACAATTTTTCGTCACGAATTGATAAAAGATTCAGTTCGGCTGAAAAAAAATGTTGAAATGTATATGGTTGTTTGATCACTTATGTTTAATAATATGGAGGGGCTGGTGGTTCTGATTAACACAGATTATAAATTACCGCTTTATTTAAAATGGTTTACATAGAATATACATATAAAATGAATATTGGCGTTTATTGTAAATAAAATACAGTATGAACTCGATAATCCGGCATCCATCATCTTGAAAAATAAAAATTACAGTTGTTATTTGTAATAATAATTGTTGTTACTGTAATAATCAACCGGGGAATCACAGGTTGTCAATGCCATTTCATCTGTTCCATAAAATCCATTGAGCTGTGTTCCAGAAGAAGAACTCTAGGAATAGATCGATATTGATAAAGATGAACCTACAGATGAGGCAATCATAAAAAATGTGTTAAGCCCACAGGATTCACAAGAAACAGAGTGATGAGGAGGAAGCAACGTCACCAACCAACATCACATGGGCTGATGCTTCGGAGGCATTGAATAAGTTTGTAAAGTTTGCTGAAACGTACGAAAATTATGATGCTACTGAAGTAATGAATCTGCTTATCATTCTAAACAATTTTTATAAAAAACGCAACCAATCAAAAAAGCAGGTTGGTGTTTCTTCAATGTTCCAAAGAGATCAGAAAAAGACGATCCCAGAAGCAACTGCAGCAACATTACCATTTCCTACTCCTCCAACATCATCTGGGGCTACTGGACCAGCATCGGTGCCAACAGCAGGCAGTGAATCTGATTGAATTCTACAGTACTGTACATCTTTTTTAGAAGAAACATAACTTTTGGTTCTGTTTTTGTTTTATGTGTTGTAATGTTTGTTTTTTGTGTTGGAATGTTTGTATGTAATAATTTGTTGTTTGTTGTAATGTTAGATTAGTGAAATGTTTAACTCTTTAACAATGTTTTACAACCCAATCATAATATGTAAATATATATAAAAATATAGTGCGTTTATGTATGTACTTTTTTTAAAGAAATTTTTTTTAATTCAGTTTATATTCTATGTATGTAACATTTTTGTTTGTGTAGTTTAACAACTTTTTAACCCGATATAGTTTATGTGCGTTTATTTATAGTTTATTCCCTGTTTAAACCATTTTAAAGGAAGACCTCGATAATCCGGCATGGTGTGGATTATGGAGGTCTTACTGTACTCAATTTCTCCAGACTGGGAAAAACAATATCATATAGATATGTCTATCTTTAATCTACTGTTTTTCCCAATTTACATTTTAAAATCAAAAGAACGAAATTACTTAAATTAATAATTAAATTTAATTAACAATCAATGATGATTCGAAATAAATCAAGCTGAGAGCTCCCAAACGGTAGCTACCAGCGGCAATTAATATACATCAAAAAATATTCTGCAAATTTACGATATTAATGACAGAAACTATCATCAAGTCAAATGTTGCTAATGTTAGCAACACCAACAGAGCTAGAGCGTGTAAAAATTGTACATGTTTGAGGGTGAATAAAAACGTTTAAAACAAAAATAAAAATAAAAAAACTATCGACCTTTCGCCAAAAGACGTATGTTAAAATATTCTGTCCTCTTTATGTTTCAATATTTCATTATCACAACTCTTGTTCCCTGTTTCGTTGAAAACTATAATGCATATTATCATACTTTTTATTGTATTCTAGTACATCTCAAGGTATATTTCAATGTTTTTTCTTGCATATAAGTCCAAGCCTTACTTATTCACACAGCTTTTTAAGAACTGATTATAATATGAAACACTGAAATAATAAATTTTAACATGAAATAACTAATGTTTAACACTTCCGATTTTATATTTAAAAAAACTCATTTACACGACAGTTATGAGACCTATTTGTTGAGTTGAGCTTTGGGACTCAACTAAACCTCCTAACTCTTCCCCTATCCAAATCTTACATTCCAAAATCCTTCGAAAAATCCTTAATGCTCCTTACTTTGTAAATAAACTCATCCATAAAGATCTTAATGTCCCATATGCTGATTTAGCCCAAACCAGATACCGATCCTTTCATAGTAAACTCCATAACCACAATAATACTCTAGTCTCTCAACTTGCTTCTCACTCCATTCCCGATAATCCGTCGAGGCGTCTAAAAAGCAGATATGTTATGAACACCTTTACTAGATCTAGTTGTAAGTTTCAATAAATAAAAAATTAAAAAACAACAAACAAAAACATGAAATAATGAAAATAAATAAAATAGGTAAAGGGATTTCTCTCAACCCCTACCATACAGTTGAGGACCATATCCGAACAGAGACAAGAACATATCGATCCTAAATGATCGAACAAAGAGCCCGAGATCGATAAACGGACAAAGAGTGAACTTTCTCGGCCTAGAAAACGCAATCGGTTTCCCTTTCTCCGCAGCCGCCGGGGAAAAGTCCCACTTTCCAAGGTCGCACTTTTACCCTCGCCAACCCGCTTCCTCCTACCCTCGTCCGAAGAGTTCCGTCTGTTTCAGCGAATTTCCACCAGTACCATCAGTAACCATGGTAATGTAATTGACTTTGAAATACCCATATCTCATACTCACCCTTGATTATATCTATTCTTGATATTATAAATACATTTTTGTGCCGCTAAGGTTATGTTGCGTATTCAACATCGGAATAATGACGTGGGAATGGTTACGCTCTGATTGTCTGAATAGCGCGAAATCGTGTAACTACTTTCATCTAGTCAGTTTTTTTCATTTCAATTGACATCATCCTGATGTTATATCATAGGCGTTATTCGTATTTAATACAAATCCAAACATTTTCTATAAGAATTTACACTTAAACTCATTTAATTTTGGTGTTACATTTAAACGAAATATTTTTTATTTATTTTCTTTTTTAAGCGAATTTTCTCAGAAATAGAAGACATTAAGCAATTCACTCAATCAATTTTTCTTCGGGTTCTTCTTGTTCTTCCAATAGGCTTTCACTCTTTCCGATAAGGCTTGTTTAAGCTCTTCTGACCACTTTGGTCTATACTATTTTTGTTTTGGTTGCTCTGGTCATCCCATTTGTCTACTTTGTGTCTGAAGATAAATGTCGGCTGGTCTTATGTTTGTATTATAGAGGTCCTTTCGAATTTCATCCGGCCAAAGTGTGGAACTCTTAAGCGAAGCTAACATAATCTTTAATTCTTTTCATCAGTCTATCTTAATTATTTATTATTCGCTTATTTATTTAAGTATTATATTTATTATTATTATTATTATTATTTTTATTTTTATTTTTTTAGTACTTTATTGGTATTTACAACGGTACACAATAAATACAATTAGTAAATATGCGGTAATGACACTCCAATAACTTGTGAAAAACTACTCATTAAACTACTTAAATTAAAGTTCTACATTAGAAAATGCCAAGCCACCTTTTGAGACACCTCGTAGAGTTATCGAAAATCGAGTGAAAAGCAATTTGGGATACTAGTGGTTTCGAGTGGGTATGTAACTTGCCATGGAAGGATAGGTATGTTGTTTGGGCCAAATCTGCAACATATGAGACATCTATATCGTTATGTATGAGTTTATTTGTAACATAATAAGAAGAATTGAGATTTTGGATTGTAATGATTGGATATGAGAATGGGAAGGCTTAGTGGAACCCCAAAGCTCAACTCCATATGTCCCGTTGGATGTAATTAACGCCATGTTAATAAGTACTTAATCATTAATTGAGAGCTTTGATTAATTGAACGCTTGTCTAGTAAATGTTGGAGCGATCGAAAGCGACCAACAGTTTCTGGTTGTTTTAGTCTCGACAACCGAAAGATAAACACCACCAATTGTATATATAAATTTAAATTACACTCTGTAAATTATAATTTTTTGCAAAAAAAAGAGACTAATCGGGTGAGAAACGCTGAACATAAAGTAGGTATAATTAAAAAAATGGAAACGTGTGCATGTTTTAAGAACGCAACCAATCACATAAATTCTACCTTTCATTTTTGTTTAATGGATGCTATGTAAGTTTGCATGAACTATAGGTGTTTCTTTTTACATGAAACATCAAACTTTGATCAAGAAAATTGCATCCCATTTGGACAGCAAGACTAAACGATACTAAAGTTTTTCGTGTTATTAACAATTTTGCTATTGATTCCTGGACTAATTCATAGACTTCTGAACGGAATATATAGTAAAAAAATAAAACATATAATCAGAATTGTTATGAAAAGAATGGAAACGTACAGATCAAGAAATATGCTACAGCTGGACATAATATTACAGATACAAAATTATCTGCATATTTTGAATCCTACTAAATTTTATCTGCCTCAACAGTTGCTCCTATATAACTAGATGTATCATTTTAGAACTATGTTTGAGGTTTTCTTGCTCTTGAATAAATAATTAAAAACACTAACTTACCATTTCTCCTTGGGGGCAAATAATAATGTATGTAGTAAAAAAATAAATTCCACTAAAAAACATAACATTCAACATCCTAACAGATTCAATTTGTCAGCGCTATATAATGACAACAAAAACTAATAAATACTAGTTGTATGGACTTATGTTTTTCAGAATATTATCTGGGTTCTTTAATGTATTAATAAGAAAAGAAGGAGAAGTTATTGATAATGATTAGACTAAGAGACATTAAGAGAAGGAAGCAGGCGATTTGCGAGGAGTCTGACAATAAGGCGGTCATTAAGCAATGCAGTAATTGTATGGTCCACACAAAAGGCCTCTGTACACTTCACAGCTTAAAATATAATCACATTTTTTTTTTAAGATATTGAGTTGTAAAATCTAACAATTACAATATTTCTAAAGGATTAGAAAATTTAAATAGTGCCTATATTTCTTGTTATACATTTTTGAAGTTTGATATTTATAATCCGTAGACCAAAGTGCTTATGTTTTAAGCAAGTAGGAGACTATGTCTTTGAAGCGGTACAGGATTTTACGTATTTAGGTGCCCGTATAGATGTCAATAACTGCTGTTCTAAAGAGATTGAAAGAAGAATACAAGCAGCAAACAGGAGCTACTATGGCCTTCTCAAGCACTTCCAATCCAGGCTAATAACCAAAAACACAAAAGTCACTCTCTATAAGACACTGATCAGACCCGTCCTCACATACGGATCAGAATCCTGGGTGATCAACAGGATTGATGAGCAAAGACTGGCCGTATTTGAGAGGAAGATATTAAGAAAGATCTATGGACCAGTATGGGAGAATGGTGTCTGGAGAAGGCGTCACAACAGAGAGGTTTACGCAGAATTCCGTGACACACCTGTGGTGGATTTTACCAATCTCAACAGACTTCGCTGGGCAGGACACCTAAAAAGAATGAGGCAAGATCGGATACCGATAAGGGTCGCTAACCATATGCCTATGGAGAAGAGGAAGGTTGGAAGACCGAAGGCCCGCTGGATGGACCAGATAGGTACTGTGGCCCGACGATTAGGCGCAACTAGGTGGTGGACCATGGCGCTGAACAGAGAGGAATGGGCGAATTTTCTAAGGGAGGCCAAGGCCCGCACAGGGCTGTAGAGCCGAGGATCATCATCATCATCATCATATAATGACAACAAAAACTAATAAATACTAGTTGTATGGACTTATGTTTTTCAGAATATTATCTGGGTTCTTTAATGTATTAATAAGAAAAGAAGGAGAAGTTATTGATAATGATTAGACTAAGAGACATTAAGAGAAGGAAGCAGGCGATTTGCGAGGAGTCTGACAATAAGGCGGTCATTAAGCAATGCAGTAATTGTATGGTCCACACAAAAGGCCTCTGTACACTTCACAGCTTAAAATATAATCACATTTTTTTTTAAGATATTGAGTTGTAAAATCTAACAATTACAATATTTCTAAAGGATTAGAAAATTTAAATAGTGCCTATATTTCTTGTTATACATTTTTGAAGTTTGATATTTATAATCCGTAGACCAAAGTGCTTATGTTTTAAATTTGTTATATATTTTAATAAATGATGATGGAGGTTTAACATTCGGAACTAGTCTTCAAATAAAAATATTTCAATAGAAGTAGCAAATAAATTCATCAATGTGACTAAGTTGCAATATATCATAACTAGACGTTTCTATTTATGGAAGTTAAATTTTATTTACTTGAGGTACGCATGATGGTATATGGTAGAAAGATCAATACAATTAGGATTGATGAATTAATTGCCACTTCTATTGAGATTATTTTATTTGAAAACTAGTTTCGAATGCTAAACATTCATCTTCAGTTCTTCGAGGTACTGCGTCTTAGGTACCTCGAAGAACTGAAGATGAATGTTCAGCACTCGAAACTAGTTTTCAAATAAAATAATCTCAATAAAAGTGGCAATTAATTCATCAATCCTAATTAAATTTTATTTATTTATTTTTTTACTAATGTTCCATTGAATGGATTATATCAATAGATAAGGTAGATTTTTTGACTAATATGACTGGGTAGTTATATCAGGGATCACTTGAAACATAAAAAATACGATATGTTAAACTAATAACTCATTTTATCCATTCGTTATTTGTTCTCATATGACTAAACCAGAATATATCCAAAGAGTCATAAAACTAGGTTTCAACCCTTTATTTTCCTTCCCCGCTCATTACTCTCGATTTCTCCATTAAATAACCATCCACTAAATTATCCATTTTTTTAATTTTCAAATTTAAGTTTTATGTATAGGCCTCCAATAAACCATCCAATTCGTCTCGTATCCAATCTTTAAAATCCAAAATCCTTCGAAAAATCCTCAATGCTCCTTACTTTGTCACCAATAAACTTATCCATAAAGATCTTAATGTTCCATATGTTGCCGATTTAGCCCAAACCAGATACCTATCATTTCATAGTAAGCTCCATAACCACTTAAATCCCCTAATTTCTCAACTTGCTTCCCACACCATTCCCGATAATCCTCCGAGGCGTCTGAAAAGAGACCTTCTAGTGCAGAATTTGTATTGAAGAGCAACTGATGAGTAGTTCTTTTCAAGTGTTGCCATGTTATTGTAATAGTTTTCAACACATTTAATTGATGTATATATTTTGTACAGTAGTAAATTTCAATAAATTGATAAAAAAAAAAAAAAATAAAAAAAAAATAAAAAATAAAAAAAGAGTTTTATTCTCTTTTTCTTTTCCTTTTCACTAACCATATACTTTTAAGTTTATCATAGTTACTATTTATGGCTCAATCTTAATTATTCCGTTATTTCAACGGAATACAATTTTATCTATTATAATACTTTATGTATTTATTTAGCAACTATACTGTCAATCTACCTACTTTATCTACCTGTAATACTTTATTTTTCTATTTACTCATCAACTATATCCACTTGTATTTTTGTGGTAATATCTTTTTTATATTTTTAAAAACAAAATATTTAGTTTATTTATTTCCATTCATTTTCATAATTTTTTTAACTAATAATTTTTTTTAACAGTTTTTCATACTGTAGATTGTAGATCGAGGTTTTTCTTCGGGCGATCAACTTCTAGGTTATTACGCCCTTAGCATCTAAATGTTGGAAATTTATTTTTCTTAATTTAAATATAAATTATATATATTTTATATATACATATATATATATATATATATATATATATATATTATATATATATATATATATATTAAATTAATATAATATATATTAAATATAAATTATTATATTTTATAGTATAGAAGAATTTCTTTAAAAAGATTTATGATTTTGTCTATAGAATTTCTTGAGTCCCCTAGAGCAAGTTCTGTGGATCGGGGTATTTTATTTTATTTTTAGGTATTTTTCATACTGTTTTCTTTTCGTATATTTTTACCAATAAGCCCCTCTTTCTGACATATCTTTTTGTTAGTTTTTCTTCAAGCCCTGATGAAGGCTTACATGGTAGGCCGAATTATCGGCACTGTGAATTATAATTCATTTGTGTATCAATGAATGCAAACCCCAACTAACTACATCTTCATAATTTAGATTTAATTTGAGTATTGTACCAAATAAATTCTATCCTAATAATCTTCAAAACAGAAGCAATGGTGCTGTTTGAGGACACAACCTACACTCGAGGTAAATGAACTATAACGCATGTTAACGGCCATTAGAGAAGAAAACATTCACCTCAGCGGTGATCGTGCCTCAACTACCGATCCAGTTATGGATGAACACGTATGGTTCATTATTCTTCTAGAGGGGGCTTCGAGTCCCGCCTGGGCCCTACGATTTCTGAATTTTTACTATTTGTAAATTCTCGTTTGAATAGATGGGTGAAAAGCCATTCATATGAAATTTATGAATTGAGAAATAATCTTTATTTTGTTCCCTAAATTCGATGATACTATTACCTGGCTCAATCAAATTAAGACAAACATATTAACATATATCATACAAGAGACTTGCACACAGTAAAAAAAAAAAATAAATAAATAAAAAACCAGGACTATTAGGGATATCGCGAAAATAAGTCGGATTAGAGAGGTTCTACTGTATTATGCCTCAGGGAAGAAAAAAAAGAAGAAATATTTTTAAAATGAGAAAAACAAATTTTGGTAAATAGTTCTCCTGTTAGCAGACATCATCCTGGATTATATGCAGGACATCAAATAAGAGAGCCTAAGGAAGGAGCATGTTTGATTTTGCGATGGAGGGAGTCCCAGAGAGTAGACCAACGGAAGAGAAAGGCATATCGAAATACTAATATAAAATACTTTTCTAATGAATATATTACAGCGGTTAGAAGGATCTTTTTGGTTTGGGGAGGGCAGAGGACTTGAATTATAGAAGATTGTAGGTATAGGTGGTTATATTAACATTTAAAAAATGTTAAAGAAATGCATCTAGGAAATATTGTCAACAGAAGACAATATAAACATATGAATGACAGAAGCGCCATTGGTAACCAAAAATAAATTTTCTAAAACTGAGTACATTTAATCCTTACAGGATATGATTACACCCGTAATAATGATAGATATAGGATAAATCGACCAATAATAATAACAAAAATTATTGTTCGGCATACTGCCAAGCATCTACTCAATCAATTCATCCAATTAATTAGATATACTGCAATTAAAATGAACTTTATTCTGTGACAATTGATTTTTAAGATTATAATCATAATGGAAAATCGAATGGTCTAGAAGCCGTAATTAAATACAAATATAAAAACAAAAGGCATTCTTTAAAAAAAAAAAAATCATAAGTTAAATATAAATTTAAAGACCACAATATTTACAAAATTCTTACTGTTCTTACTGCAATTGAAATTCACTTTGAAATCTTGTCTTATAAAAATGTGTAAAGTTTACTCTTTGACAGAGAATTGTTGTCTTGGGAGATTGAAAAGGTGAAAAATAAATTAAAGATATATATATATTTTTTTTTTCAAATTAAGAAGAGCAAAGAACTTTAAAAAGTGAAAGCGCGAATGTTGAAGGATTGTTCGAGTATACATGGATAATCTAAGTTGGTAGGTTAGATCCTTTTATTTAACAGGTCAATTGAGGAACAGAACAAAGAAGGCACGAATAAAGGCAGGTATTTTGATCTTTTAGGGATGGAATAAGAAATATTGAAGTTGGAGATTAGGATAAAGGCACCCGATTTCAACATATCAGAGATGTTAGAACGTCTCGAGATCCCCAAAATATCTCATAAAGCAGTTTGCTAGTCACTTTCCGTGTTTGACACTCCTCCATACAATAAGGGGGAAAAAATTAAGAAGATACTAATTTTCCTTTAATGGGTTTTCAATCATATTCCTAACGTTAGAAAATAATTTAGTGAGCTAGAAAGTCCTTTGCAACCGGATCTTTAGCAGAGAACGAATTGGCTGGCTCGGGAGTGCAGTGAAAGTAAATAAATATGCATTTATCGATTCGGCCAGGATTCTAATGTCCTCTTGAATACGGTCACTTGGCTCAGTTCCAGCCAATATGAGCTCTGGAGAATCTATCTGGAATTTATGTCACTACAGCCATCTATTGTTCGGATAAACAACCAATATCAATTCAGAAGAAAAAGATTATGCCAGTGAAAATTGCCTCGTCTTGAAACGGTACTATATTTTATAAATTTTTCTTAATAAAAATAAAGAAATGCTATAGACGGATAGGAACTGGTAATGAGTCCTCACTCGTATTTTTCTATATAACTGATAACTCTTTCCAAATAGGTCATAATTTTTATTAAAATTTCAGCAACTTTGTTCCTGAGATTATTAAAGGATTCTTTTAGGGAAATTAGAATTAGGAACAAAAAACGTTATGTTCCTGAAAAATGCATAAGACAGTTTTCGTATTTCCTTGAAAATATCTTTCAAAAACTGCATATTGTGTTACACTATAGATTAGAAACATATTAATTATAAATATAAAAATTAAAAATAGTTAAGAAAAACATGACAATTCAATATATCCAATGTTATGAGCCATTGCTATTTCTTACCTTGAAAACTATTTATGTAGCTTTGTAATGTTACAATTGATCGGATACGGATATATGTTGTATACTCTTCTATACAGCACAATCAACTTTCTAAGATAATCCAAGTCATCGCGATTGTTAAACGATCATTGAGATTCTTGCTGCTCTCACAATGCTCGCTCAAGAAATAAAAAAAAAAAAACAGGACTGTGGTAATCGGAGTATAAAACTTTATCATTTTATACCATTATAGAGGCATATAATCGATGGTTAGGTACATAATCGATGGGTATATAAAATGAAACACATTTGATAGATTCGTACTGAAGCGGAGTTGTGTTTGCTTTGAGGATAAATATACAATTAAATACTTTTCTTTAGAATCAGAATAAACTGATTTTTATTTATATAGGGTTTGAAATAAATTTAACCCAGACCTAATTAACTCTGGGATTAAACATGAACTGGCAAATATTTTTTTTCTGTTTTATCAACCAATGATATAATCCCCCCAAAAGGAACATTCTTTTAAAAAGAACAGTAAAACGTTTAGAAAAAATATTTCATGTTTAAAAAAAAAAAGTTCATGGTGTTTTTACACTTAAGAGGCTGGTTTGTCGCTAACCAGACTCATTCCGAGAAAAAATCTTCATAGTACAGAACCTGTGCCTGCTAGTTCGTTTACTGAAACTTGGCAACTATATCTCATCATATCGTCTAAAATATATTTCTTTAATAGGCATTTTAATGACAATTGTTCATTAATATTTATATAACGAATCCCAAGCAGCGCCTCCCGACCTACTTATTTAAATGAGGTTCAATTTAGGAATCTGGGTTAAACGATGCATTAATTGAGAACAATGAATACTTTTTATTTTTTATTAATATTGACTTATTATTTTTTTTAATTTTTAAGAAATGAATTTTAATCTGGAACTATTGCTCTCTAAGAATAATTTAAACTGACGTCAAAATGCCGGTCCATTCGCTACAAGTAAAAAAGCATAATTTAACAAAAGATATTTTGGGAGAATTAAGAATTAAGTAACTCTTTAATTATAAAGATTATAACAAAAAATCGTAGCGGAGTATTTAAATTTAATTATCAATAACAACATGAATAACAAAAGGTGCAATTTTTTAATAAATATAAAATTTAGATTAACAATGAATATTAAACCACCTAAAAGTAAGAATCATAACACAAGTAGTATATGTAGTTATAGACAACAATGCCAGGAGACCACTAACACACAAACTCGCAGCATTTCATAGCATGATATACCGCCTTTTAAATATACCGCTAAATGAACGAAATTATAACAAAGAAATACAAACAATTCACACTATAGCTAACAACAACGGATACAGTAAAACCACAATCGATGATATTTTAAGAAAACAAATACATAAAAAAACTATGAATAATATATACAAAACACCCCCAGAGGATAAAGCTACCCCTAAAAAATATATTTTGATACCATACTACGGCCCAATATCCGCTAAAGTCGGGAAAGAATTAAAAAAATTAGGTTTAACCCCTGCATTTAAAATAGATAAACCATTGTCATCATACTTCCCTTCACCGAAAGACAAAATAGACCCTTTCCAAAAAGGCGGAGTATACGAATTAAAATGTAATGACTGTGAAGCAAAATACACGGGAAAAACCGGACGATCGGTAAATCAAAGAGTAAATGAACATATTAGAGCATGCACTAATAAGACCCAAAATTCCAATTTTGCTATCCATCTAAATGAAAATAACCACAAATTTAATAAAGACTCGGGAGTAAAAATACTACATCAAGTAGAAAATAGCCTAAAATTAAATACTTTTGAATCACTAGAAATAATAAAATCGTTTAAAAACGATCCAGATTTTTGTTTAAATGATCAGATTAACATATCCAATAGCCTCATTTTAAATTTGTTTCCCATAGGAACGGAAAAACCCAATGAGTCATAAGGGAAACCCCAATGTAAATCTAAAACTTAACCTACCTGCCCCTCCCCCTTTTACTTCTCACAAATTCAGTGTTTTAGTTACCTCGAAGGTGAGTGCCTATGCTTGATTTCTTGTCTTATCTTTTTAAAAAACTTTAGTATTATATAATCTATGTAACATAGTACTGATGTGTTGAAAAAAGTTTTGTATGTTTTAGAACTGAAGATGAATGTTTAGCATTCGAAACTAGATTTCAAATAAAATAATCTCAATAGAAGTGGCACTTAATTCATCAATCCTAATTACAAGTAGTATAGTTGACTATTAAGAGATATAAAATGATGATACAGGATCTGCTTTGCAAAGTTAAGTTATTTGCGTATGTGTTAAGTTAAGAAATAAGCTGGTAGTTAAGAAAATTGGTAGCAGGAGAAGGGATAGAGATCGTGGTTGAATGGGCGTTCCAGCAGTTGGAAAGCGATCAAAAGAACAAAAATCTGATTTTACAAAATCTCAAATTTAAAGATACTTCAATGTATATTGTTGTACAAAAATAATGCAAGCTGTCTAATTTTCTACAAATTACCCCTCTAAATATTAAAATGTAAACATTGGATCAATTGTTGCTTTGTAGGTATGTAAAAACCTTATTATTCCTCTTCCAAAAAAAATATTTGTTAACAAACATGTTTGTTATAATTCAGTCGTAAACACGCTGTTAACGCGTTAAAAAAATTTAAGCTTATTCAAAACGGAACACAGCCACAAATATTAATAAAACCCAAAGTAGTGAAAGCTTGAGAGCGTAACGTTCAAAAATGTCTAGAGGAAGACACCTTAAAGGAAAAAATCCTTTATACGAGCTTTGGTCGATTAAATTCCCAGAACAAACATTTTATTCTAGATAACTCTTTTTAGGCGCCTGAACAGAAGATGGCCTTTATTAGATAGGACTTAGGACAATGGGCAGTAGATTTACAAGCCATTGACATGTCATTTTTAGCATTATCATCATTTTACTCGATTTATTTAATTTTATATTGTATACAGTTGTATTTCAGTAAACAGCTAACAAAAAATATAGAGCAAAACTTGGGTCAAGCCTTAAACGATCACCACAAAAATCATCGTCATGAAGGTAATAGCCACAGACAAGCAAATATCTTAACTTTTCACACATCTACAATTTTAGAGGTATTTCTTATTTTTTATTGTTGTTCCAATAATGTATAACAAAATTAAATTAAGTTAAAAAATGCTTTTGTGGTTAGCATCAATCTCCTATCGCAAGGTTTTGTCCCATCTTTGCTTATCATTGCCTTTGAAGATAAAACTGTGAAATATGGAATAGTTAATAATGACTTAATTTTATCATAGGCACAGCGGATGATAAGGATATTAACCTCAGTCTTATCACTAACTAATTATGTCTCGTGTATTTTCTATTCAATTTTCTGTAACTTATTTCAGCCTAACTTAATTCAGAAATTAAAACTACAAGTTCCAATTGTTTACTTTTATATGTAATCATTGCTATTTAGGAGAAATCCTGTATTTTACAATTTATCAATTATAATATCTATAAACGACCACCAAGCTCCCGGGCCCAAGTTCGAGTCCGACTGAAGGCAGACAATTTTTATTCTGACATTTCAGCCGTGGATCAAATTCGACATCGGGAGACCCTCCTGGGTGTGCACCCAGCCTCTCCAAAGCGGGTACCTTTGAATGGGGAAAAACCTGGCCGTTCAGGCCAAATCTCCTCCTTTCACAACTGTTGACCCAGTAACAGTAAATCCTTATTTAAGTACAGAACATAAGGGTCTTCCATGGGTTGTCAGTGGTACAGGTTTTATTTTATTTTATTTTTTTAATTTGTAAACATTACAGATTAAAAAAAAAATTAAAATGTCTCGAAGGAAAATACAGCAAAATATGAAATTCTTATTTCTCCCTGACTGGAAATAACAATAGATCATGGATATGTCGATACATAAACTAATGATTTTCTCTATTTATATTCTCGAATAAGACTTCTTTTTTTTCTATTCTCATTTATTGATAATTACAACTGTACAAAAACATATACATCAAGTAATTGTGTTGATAGTGAATACCAGGTATGCAAGTTTAAAATGTCGTTTATTTCTTAAAATATATACACAGTAATTTAAAAAAAAGTATAATATATTTTATTCAAAGTACTGACCCTCGCTTTCTACACATTTTGCCCATCTCTCGGGCAATATATGGATACCATTCCAAAAGAATGCTTCATCTTTATTTGAAATCCATTCATCGAGCCATTTTCGTACGTTTTCGAAATTGTTGAAGTGTTGCTCCGCCAATGAGTGTCCCATCGATGAGAAGAGGTGATAATCAGAAGGCGCCAGGTCAGGTGAATACGGCGGGTGGGGTAGGAGTTCCCAACCAAGCGAAGAAATCGTTTCCTTAGTCAATCTGGCTGAATGTGCAGGAGCGTTATCATGCTGAAGAATGACTTTGGCGTGCCTGTGAGCCCATTCTGGGCGTTTTTCGATCAATGCGTGACTCAAATTGATCATTTGTTGTCGGTAGCGCTCGGTATTGACTGTTTCGCAGGGTTTGAGAAGCACGTAGTAGACTACTCCCTTCTGATCCCACCACACACACAGCATTGTCTTCTTCCCAAAACGATCCGGTCTTGCACTCGATGTGGATGGTTGTCCTGGCGTTACCCATGATTTTTTTCGTTTGGGATTCTGAAAATAAATCCATTTTTCATCGCCAGTTACAACTCGATGCAAAAAAACCTATCTTTCGTGGCGTAAAAGCAGCATTTCGCACACAGTTTTTTTTTTTTTTCCATCTGTCGTTCGTCCAATTCATGTGGAACCCATTTTCCAACCTTTTGAATCTTTCCCATAGCTCTCAGGCGATCGGAAATGGCTTGCCTAGTGACATTCAACTGCCATCATTTGTTGGGTTTGGGTATTGTCTTCGTCTAATAAAGATTGCAATTCGAAGTCCTCAAACTTTTTTGGTCGATTTTCTCGTTTTTGATCAGTAACATCAAAATCACCACGTTTGAAACTTTGAAACCAACGTTTACATGTCCTGACGGTTGGAGCAACATCGCCATAAGTCTCAACAAGAATTCGATGACAATCAGATGCCTTTTTCTTTTGATTAAATAAGAAAATCATGACAAGCCGCAAATGCTCTTTATTTGGTTTAAAATTAGACATTTTTCACACCAAAGAAAGGTATGATACGTCCACGTAAACGACTTAAAAACAACTGACTTTTGTAAACAAATGACTAACAAACAAAATAGCGTTTAGAGATAAGCAAATCCTTCAATAGGCTAAGAGCGCATTCTATTGGAATTAAAACGACATTTTAAACTTGCATACCTGGTACAATAGTATGAAAATAAATTGTGAAGAACTACTAAGTAGTAGCACTTCAATAAATCTATAATAAATAATCTATATAAATAATCTACACTAAAAGGTCTCTAGGCCATCTTCTTGTTTGTTTGTTTGTTTAAGTATTGTGGCGTACAACTACACCGGTTATCAACGCCAATTTTTCCTTTTTATTTTGTTTTTGTATCAAAATATTCTGTTATTTGATTTAATTTACAAATTTTATATTTTTTTCTATAATATACTTAAAATTTGTGCTAAATTTCTGTAAATAAATCGTTTAATTTTAGGATTTTGAACACTAATTTTGTTGATTCACTGTCATCTCCCAAGACTGTTTGAAGTTCCGTACTCAGTCCCAAGCTATTGAGGTGCGACGAGAAAAAAGGGCATTCTTGACATATATGTGTTACCGTGAGTATATTATTGCAGTATTGGCACTTCGGCGGAGCTTCTTTAGTGAATAGGCAGGAGTGTGTCAGTCTGGTGTGGCCTATCCTGAGTCTCGTCAGTACTACCTCCTCCGTAAGACATTAGCAGCTGGATGTATTCCAGGGTTTGACATTCTTTTTTATTGTTCTCAGTTTATTCGGTTGGCTTTCATCCCACATAGACTGCCATCCATCATTGATTTCTTTCTCTAGGATTTTTTGTAGATCAGATGGAGTTAGTGCAATCTCACCCCGTCCCGGCAGTTCGAGAGCTTCCGTTGCAGCTAGATCGTAGGCCATCTTCTTTTCAGACGCCTCGGAGGATTATCGGGAATGCAGTGGAAAGCAAGTTGGGAGACTAGTGATTGGAGTTATGGAGCTTACTATGGAAGGATAGGTATCTGGAATAAAGCTTAAATTAATAATTAAAATAATTCATTAATTAATGATTATTCGTTTCAAACAATGTTGAGAGAAAATAGTGGTTTCAAACATGATTGCATTACTGTAATTTGTATTGTAATTTACAAATTATATTTGTAGTACTTATATAATTTAATATTATCTATTCAAAGTCCTAGTGCTGCTAGACAAAAAAGAAAAAGAATTGTTTTATTTCGTATGTTATTTGTACAAGAAATATCTTTTGCAAATAAATAAAAAAAATATTGATTGATTGATTGAGGTTGGAAAAACGTTACAACGTGACTTTTTTCATTCAACCCAATATAGCTCCTAAGCGGTATTTTCTAGCAACAAAGGTTATATAAAAATATTCTCCATTAAATTTCTGATCAGCAAACTCTCGTCAAATTTTCGATCTGATCAACACCAACAGAGTTTGAGCGTGTCAAATGTGTCAAAAATGTTACATTTTTGAGGGTGAAACAAACGTTACGCCAAAAAAGATCCCCAGCCAAGAGACATACCCATGTGAAAATTCTTAACACACTTCACAAGTTGTTTTTAATATATAAACAATTTGGAACATCCAACACTACCACCCATTACTGTTCATTTTGATAGCTAGTCAAAATAGTACTTTAATAAAATATTTAATTGAAACCATTATCAAACAATTATGAAATGCTTGTAAAATTTACTCTTTTGATTGGTGACATCATGGGACTTAAGGGATGGCATAATAAGGAAGTAGTGACATCACCAGTCATTATATAATTGAACTTGATGCACGCCAAGGGCCGTGTAACATCATCCGCTTTATTACCGTACTTCTGTAGAACTAATTCATAAGAAATTTCTGCAAATAACAAATAGCTTTGAAAGTGCTTCAGTTTATATAACTGGGTTTATATAACTAAAAATTCTGAAATTTTCAGAATTCTATTACCTTTGATTGATAACTCCTACATACATAAGATGATAATGTAATTATTTAACTTTATCACTAACCAAATATTTCTAAAATTATTTCATGACAAGCTTTAAGGATAGGAAAATGAAGAACACACAACCAAGAGAAGGCTTAAGGAGGAACCGACAAAAGAACAATTTTTTTTTTAATATGACCAGCTTAACATTATTGGAATAGTTATCGAGTCATAGTGCTTCAAAATAATCCAGTATAATGGTCCAGTAACTTGTTGCACAAATACAGAAAACAAATATTCAGGTATTTTGAAACTCGTTTCTTAACTGTTTCATATATTTTTGGATGCTAAATCCGAATATAAATTCATTGGAGCATTCAGAAAATAATGCAAAAAGCTCTAAAAAAAAAATTCGCTATTCATTTAGTTTATTTCCTTGCGATTAAAAGAAAAACTTAAAAAAGAAATGAAATAATATTTTAAAATGTAAAAAGTTCATAAAATTTACCATAAGTTATTTATCCCCTCCCCCCCCTAGAGATTTTCATATTTTTCGATTTTGAAAGCATAACTTTTTCGAGGTAGTTCATTATTGGACTCAACCACAATTAACATAAAAATAACTAAGGCAAACAATTTTTAAAACTGTCACTTCTTAAACTTACTTTTATGTAATATCTTTCGATGATTATTCAACATAAAATAATTTTGGCTAATCAAGATTGTAGACAATTTAACGGTTAAAAAAAAATATTTGTTAGTTTAATCAACTTCTTATTTTCCTAATAACAAAAGAAAATACCGATTGAGTAGCGATGTCTCAGTGATGTTATAAGTGTGCTTCAAAAAAAGATAAAATATTACAAAACAAAATTTACAAACGAAATGGTCTTTATAAAAACTAATCGATGATCTAAATTCCAAGTCCGTAAAGAAGGCGGTACTTATGTAAGGCGTTTTAAGATTGGTCCGCTTCCCACATACCAATTGGAACTAATAATTGAATACCAATCCAATTGTTCTAGAGCATGTTGCATTTACACTTGTTGCCCACGAAATACTCATCACCTTCTATAATACTTGGTAATGTCATTAATGATACATTCCTATGCAAAGTCGAGGTCAAACAGTTTCTTTGGAAAAACAAACACCATTTTTCATTCAAGATGGTGGGTAGATATTCAAAGAGCGTAAAAAAAAAAAAATAATAATAATAATAATTATATATATATATATAAATGTTAGACACACCTCTGTAAATAAGAAAAACTTTTTAAGACTTCTTTATTTTCGATTGATCTTAGTTTTTTAACACTGCTTGAAGTATAAGTTAAGATATTTGAAGAGGAGAGAGAATTACCAGACCGTGCTGAATATGTTAATCCAATCTTAGTAAATATTCACATTTTATTTGCGACAAAATGATAGACACACTTTCGTTTTTTAAATTTTCTTAATTTTCTTGAGGTTTAGACCAATAAATATCAATTATACTTTAAAGCTGTGTTAAATTTTAACGAAAGTAGACACAGCTAAACACGTCAATTATGGTTAAAATTAACGTTTTTCATAAGAAGAGCGCCGTTTGATTTCTTCATTAATGAAGATGGGATAGTTCCTAGGGAAATTTATAAACCACCTCAAACGAAGATTTTCATCAGTTGCGAACTTTATAAGGCACGGTGAGACATGTGGAACTCACCGCTCGACTGAGGGCTCCCTGGTTTTTCGTAACAGGAAAAACGGAAGATGCATCTAACTCTTGTAGAATGGCATGGCAATCGCTGATGAATTAATCGAATTCAAAGACTTTATCCAAATTTAAAGATTGTTTTGTAATTTCATCCATTTATCTAATAGCATTTTATAGTGCATACCCTAACTTGAAGACCTCACAGTGTGACTGTAAACAGAAAAGTTTTTGAAAAAAAAAATTTTCAAGTAGTGAACTGCGTTGCACCTATCTGAAAACCCGTGACATAAAACGGATTAAAACATTGAAAATAAACAAACTGGAACGCCTATTGTTTACTAGTTGATTTGCCACATTATGTAGATTATTTCAGTCACAAACAATAGTCAATTTACCAAAAAATCAAAAATAGGGATTTGAGCGAAGTTACTGAGGAGATTTGGGAGTTTATATCGATAACAAGGGAACGCTTGAAAGTGACATAAAAGAAAAGATAAAGAAAGGATGAAAGCTGATTGGCGTGATCAACTCTGTACTGTGGAGCCCAAATGTTTCACTAGAAACCAAAAAGAGCATTATCCACTCCTTTTTTGAAGGAGTAACCCTTTATGGTGCGGAAATGTGGGAGGTTGGAACGAAAGATGCACAGAGCCTACAAGCTGTCGAAATGTATTTTTGGAGAACAAACTGTCGCATTTTCAGGATTCAACGGGTGGCCAATTCTGCCATACGAAATATCGTTAAGGCGGAAAATACTATAGTTAGCGGAAGGAGGTTGGGAAGACCGTGGATACTGGCGGTCCACTGTATTGGCTCTAGGTATATAGGTCTAAGGTCGTCAAGACTGACTCTGGAAGCACTTAACTTTTATATATATAATGTAAACGTAACCAAGAAAGTCTAAGTTACCATATTCTCGTCGTTCATTAGAAGAGAGAAATATTTTAATGAAATTAAGACAATGCTGGCCTAACTTCAATGAGTTGCTAAAGACACATCATACTTATCAATATATTTAAAGGCAATTACAATAACAATGTTGAGGGGTTTCTTGATGGCTGAGGACGTTGGGGCGAAGGTCTCGACAAGCTCGGTACAGATGATCGCAAGTTCGATCCCCACCTAGGCGAGTTAAAATTTATTTCGTGGTGGACCCACTAATAAATCTTGACCTTCCCACCCTGGCTAGAATAGGTTGGTAACAAGTAGGATAACCCCTCCTCTCGGATATAGTTGGAGTACATTAGTACGTTACGTCCCAACAAACAACGACAAATAATAATTAAAAATTCATAATACAGTCATTATGATTAATTATATTTATGTCCTAATTATAAAATAATTCAGGAAATTTAATATTAAATATGTACAATTTAACTAACATTAAAAGTAAAAATCTTAATAACAATCTTCAAAAATTAATATTCATTTCCATAAAGAAATTATGGAAAATGGTTACAATATGAAAACAAATATAGAAAAAAAGAAAAGATTACAATTTCAGCAGGGACACATCATCAATTTTTTCTCACTATGGTGTTACTGTTCAAACTGTATAAACTTAAGAAATTTCACCTCTCGATTTTGATAAGAAACATATTACTTACGATTAGAAAGATGGGATGCTCTTTAAAAAAATCTTTCTTTTTTATGGCGGAAAGAAGAACAGACACCTCCACTATCTCATCTACCTTGTAACGTGTTTAATAATTATATTTGTTTCTTGATAATTTTCGTTTTCTCTTGTGAAGGTCAATGCTCCCAAAATTTTGACGCTTCATTTGCCACACTGAGTGAAACAACTATTCCAACATGAGTTTTAGCTGATGCAAAAGAATTACATATTAGGCAATGTATATGTTTCTGGAAAAGGATAGCGAAATTCTCTGAACTAAATTTCTACAAGCTGAGAACTCTTTGTTTTCTACGAATATTCAAGATTGAATAGCAAGCTTCTGGTTACGAATAAATTATTCACTCCCGGGGTTCGTTAACACCAATATGTAATGTATTTGTTTATAATTTTCGCTTTAGGCAATCACTTGAAATAACAAATCACTATAAAAACATTTAAAAAATAAACAAAAATCATAAATCAGCCTATCCGCATTTTTGTTGGCTTCTGGTAAATAGTTTTATCGTGTAACCTTTTTTTTTTACCCTCCAAAAGAGTAAGTTATTTTCTCATTCATAAATAAAACATTTTGACACGCTCTAGCTCTGTTGGTGTTGCTTGAATCGCAAATTTGACGTCAGTTTCCAATGGATTTAAAATTCAATGAAGAATATTTTTTGTCATATGACATTTGTTTATGGGACCTACCGTTTAGGAGCTATATAAGTCTGAATGAAAAAAAGTAACTTTTTTCCCACATTTTTTTAGTGTCAGAGATTTTTTAACACGCAAGAGCATCAGCTCTTTTGGTGTTGTTCGGATCGAAAATTTGCCGACAATATCCTTATCAGAAGTATTAGATTTAAAAGCAATAGGTTATAGATATACATATCAATTATCCAGTCAGAGAGAAATTAAGTTTTTTTTATATCACCATAATATAAAGCCACCTAATGTTACATAAATCTAACAACCAAATACGATAGAATCAAACATAAAAAAAACAAATCTATCCTAAAAATAAAAAATCACTTCTTGACTATTCGATGATCCCGACTTGTACTGACTATGTGGATCTTAATATTTATGAGATACTGGGCAAGGAACTTCGGTTGTTGGTGGTTAGCATCGGGCTTTCTTATTATTTATTTTATTGTCGAAATTAACACCACTCACTGCTATTCGTTATAGAGTGCTCTAACATTTACTAACCAAACATTCAAAGCTTCCAGTAAATTTCGAAAGGCCTATTTACATAATAGTAATTAAACCTATTTCAACATACGGAATTGAGCTTTGGGGCTTCACTAAATCTTTCCATCCTCGTATCTAATCCTGGCGATCCAAAATCCTTCGTAAAATCCTGAATGACACAAATAAACTTATCCATAAAGATCTTAATGTTCTATAGTTTGCAGATTTAGCCCAAACCAGAACCTATCCTTTCATAGTAAATTCCGTACCCACTCAAATCCACTAGCCTCCCAATCTGCTTCACACTCCATTCGCGATAACCCTGGGAGACATCTAAAGAGAAGAAGAGTAAAGAGTAAAGAGACCTTCTGATGTAGAACTTTTATTCAAATGCTACTAATGAGTAATTCTTTACTCTCGGCTATTGCCAAGTCATTTTAATCATTTTACTACACATTCACTTATTTGATATATTGTATCTAACCTAAACTGTACCGCTTGCCACCCATGAAGGGTCTTGGGTTCAGTACTTAGGTAAGGCTGGAATGTTACTGGGCCAACGGTTGTGAAAGGAGGTGGTTTGGCCAGAATTCACGCTCAACCGCCAGGTTTTTCCTCAAATTAAGAGTACCCACTTTTTAAGATGCTGGGTGTGCCCCAGGAGGGTCTTCCGACCTCAATTGCGATCCACGACTGAAATGACGGGAATATAAATTTTCGGCCATCAGTCGGACTCGAATTCGGGCCCTGGAGCATGATAGTCAAGCCTTACCTACTGAGCTACCGCGCAAAGATCTTAATGTTCCATGAGTTACTGATTTGGCCCAAACCAGATATCTATCCTTTCATTGTAAACTCCGTACTCAATCAAATTTACTAGTCTCCCAACTTGCATCACACTGAATTAGCGGTAAACCTCCGGCGCGTCTAAAAAGACCGAGAGACCATCTATAGTAAAACTTTTATTGATGTGTTACTAGGGAGTAGTTCTTTACATATAATTGACGTGTCTTTTTGGTATTTTTCCTCAACTTTAATTCTTGTGTATATTGTATACAGTTGTAAATATCAATATTTTTTTTTTTTTTATTACTTGTATATCTACTAAGTTCTAATTTATTTACCGAATAGATAGAACGTAAACCCAAATTTGGAGTTACCTTTCTTTATTCTGTCCACTTTTGGTCGATATTTTAATTTTTTTTTTTCAGATATAGCCTTGCACACACTATACTTTGTTTTCATGAGTAGACATCTATCAAGTATTTAAATAATATATCTAATTGTTCTGAAGTTAGTAGCAGTAGGAGGACTGGTGTAGTTTTTTGCTCTATTTTAGAAATTTTCTAAAGTAGACATGTTTAGTTTTGACAGATAATTCCTCAAATGATTGTATTAGTTCCTTTTTAAACATTTATTACGCCAGATGTACAACAAATGCTTTTGTTCCTTTCTTTTCCTAACTTTATATGCCTCTCTTTATACCTCTGTAAAGAGAGGAAAAAACAACCTTAATATTTATTCGATTCTTAAGTACTCGATAACTTAAATATAAATATAAGTTACAACGCCTGCGAGGTACAAATTAATGAATATAAATTGCAAATTGCGCATATTTATGAAGATAATCGAAGCATACCAAGGAGCACATGCGATCACTATCATTCACTGACTACTATGTATCCGCTTTTATATCCGGGACTGCGTCAGGAACTTGTTTTACAATCGCCCAGCTGAGACTCATGAGACATTAGGATGCCGCTCAAAATTGCTCCAGAGGATTGAAAATTAATAAGTTTGATTTTTTTTTTTTTAATTTATTGATTTTTACAACTGTATACAATATATACGATAAAGTTGAGGAAAATGATTACAAAGACCCGTCAATTACTCTTGGCCATCTTTTTTCCAGATGCCTCGAAAATTATCGGTAATTGAGTGTGAGGCATGTACGGAGACTACTCGATTTGAGTGGGCATAGAGATTAAAATAAAAGGATAGGTATCTGGTTTGTGCCGAATCAGCAATATATGGAACATTAAGATCTTTAAGGTCAAGTTTATTACGTAATAAGATGCATTGAGGATTTCGATTTGTAAGGATTGAATACGAGAAGAACTGTAAGGTTTAGTGGAGCCCAATAGATCAATATCCAAATGAGTCTAATGACTGTCATGTAAATACGAGGGTCAGTCAAATATAAACAAGACTTTTATTACTATACCCAAGGTACAGGTTGTAGCAGGTAGCCATGTTTCAGTAGTGGTAGGGGGCAGCCTGGGGGAGGGGGAAAGCTGCAACAATGCGTTCTCAATGCTGTTTTGTTTGTCATTGTAGTCATATCTGAACAAGAGGTTGTACCTACAGTTGCGCAACGAATTATTATTAAGTTCTGGTGGTTTTTTAAATCGCATAATAACCTGTGATGAAACGTGGGTCCATCACTACACTCCTGAATCCAAAATGGCGTCAATGGAGTGGCGAAGGAAAGACGAAACCCGCCCTGTGAAAGCCAAAACACGGTTTGTCTGCTGGAAAAGTTCTTGCCACAATCTTTTTTGACTGCAAAGGCGTTTTGCTTATTGACTTTTTACATGAACGACGTACTGTGAACGCTGCTTATTACTGTCAACTTCTTGAGCAAGCAAAAGCAGCCTTTCGGAACAAAAGGTGTAAACAGCCAATCAGAGATGTCATTTTGCTTCATGACAATGCTAGGCCTCACACAGCTGCCTTGACCCAAGAGAAATTACGCCAAATTCACTGGGAAACATTGGAACATCCTCCCTACAGCCCAGATTTGTCTCCATGTGACTTTCACCTCTTTGGTCCTCTCAAAGAAGCACTTGGTGGAAACCGTTTTGAAAGTGATGAGGAAGTACAGGAATTTGTGTGCAATTGGTTCAAGACACGACCTCAAATCTTTTATGAAGAAGGGATCCATAAGCTATCCTCACGCTGGGAAAAGTGTGTGAGACTTGAGGAGGGAGACTATGTAGAAAAGCAGTAACATGTAATCATTGTTTTGTTTAGCTTTAATAAACGTATAAGTTAAAAGTCTTGTTTATATTTGACTGACCCTCGTAAGTCTTTTGTAATTTATTGGGAGCTTTGATCGTTTGTCTAGTAAATGTTGAAGTAGTTTGTAACGACGAGCAGTCTCTTGTCTTTTAAGTATGGTAATTAATAACCCACCGGTTTATTTCGAATACACATTAAATTTAATATTTAATTCAAGTAATGTGATCCTTTTAATTCTGAAATATAAATTAGGAAAAACAGTTGATTACAGATCAACCTATCCATGTTCTATTGTTTTTCCCTGTCAGGATGAAATTGAGTTTTTCTTTTTCTTTTTGGAAAACAACTATAAAAAGTTGTTAGAAATAATATATAAAATAAAGAATATATAAGAGACTTAGAATCTTAAAAAACGAGTTAAACTTTTGATGAAATTTATTAGAAACGTTTTTGGGCAAGAGAAAGTGAGCTGGCAACTGTTCCACAATGGCAAATGTAGGTTAAAGTACCAAATCCAGCTCTAGATTTTAAAATGTGGCTTTATAAAGATATACAGTGGTTTTTATAAATATTTAAATAATACATATCTCGAAGAAAATTAATTGAATGAAGTTATTTTTTTTTTGTAGTCGATTTTAGTTTATAATAATGAGACCAATCTTTAAAAATAATAAAAGAACACTTGTAATTCTGTACATTCTTCAAAATAGGAACAATCAATAAAATACCCTAAGCTATATCCCAGGCTGTCGTAAAGAATTGGACAAGTAAAAATTTTGCATTTTTCAGTAAGGCATTTTCGATAGTTTTTCTAAATCCTGAAATTACTCTAAAAATAACATCTACAACAAAATAGATACTTTAGGACCTTAATAAATAAGTCTATTTTTCTATTTAGACCACCCAAAAAAAAAAAGAGTATGACATCTAAATTGCTATAACTGTGAAGCTTAATACACTTAAACTCTACTAAATCAAATATATCAACACAAATCTACCAGATCTATGATATCATAGGGAATTCCAACTTCGCTATCTATTTAAATGGAAATAATCATAAATTACTTTAAATTCTTGGGTGTCGTGAAGAAATCGATAAGTCAAAAAGAATTTGTCAGTAGGGCATATTTGGTTGTTTTCCTTAATCCTGAAATTACTCTAAAAATACTATTCGAGTACAAATAAATACTGTAAGGCCTTACTAAGATGCACAACTCAAACTATTTTATGAAATATTGATATTAAAAATCCAGCTCAGAAGGTATATAGTTAACTGGGTATCATGGTAATTTGACGTACCCAATTCTTCACGACAATGTTACGTAAATAATATATCCCGTAGGAATAAAAGTAAATTTTAAAAATCATTAGAAATAATTAACTCGTTTATATCCGATCCAAAAATTGTGTTATATGACCAGATAAATATTCCAACTGATGGGTTCGGTGGATGAAGGGGTTATGCCACTTTTTTTTTTTTAAATACAACCTAGTTCATTAGATGAAGAATTTATGCGCAGATGTGTTATGTAGCAAAATCTGAATAGTTCAAAACAACCAGAAAAAGATATATGAAGAAGATGAATGGGCTGTGTAACATTTCCCTGCTAAAGGAAAATAATAAAAAAACAACATTTAAACATAATATACTCAAAAATATGTTATGTTACATAACTCCTTCATCCACCAAACCCTTCAATTGTCCTAATTGAAATTGGTTTCCAGTAAGAACGGAAAAAAGCTTATAGGAAAAATCTAAGGGTTAAAGGCTATTCAACGGACTTACAGCTGATTTTTTGTCGTAATCTACAGTTCACTCTATGAACAAATAGCTTAAAAAGACCTTCCACTTTTCTTCCTTAGGTATCAACTTTTTTACTTGATTGCGCTCTATTGTTGTATTACATTTTCAAAATTTATATAAATATGAATATGAAAGTAGAAATGGAGAAAATAAAGGAGACTAAGAGAAAAATCATCAGAAAGATATTGATATATATAAAAAATATATATAAATAAACCATTTTTTACCATAAATTAAAACGAATAACGTACTTAACAAAATTACGAGAGCAAATCTGAGGTTTTTTTTGTTGTTGAGTGTATGTATACACATAATGTGTACATCAAATTGCCGAAGTTTTGAATTCTTATTATTTTTTTAGAACTAATAACGAATGTTTAACATTTAAAACTAGTTTTCAAATATAAAATACCAATAGAAGTGACTAAAAATTCATCAGTTCTAAATAAAATAAAAAAATCTGATGCTTTTGCTTTAAGGGAACTGGAGTTATGCTTCAATAAAATTAAAAAAGTTTAAAAAGGAAACATAAATGTTTCTAACCCACATGCCCCTCGAGGCCGTTAGTCAGCCAAGTAACAATCCAAAAATACATTTACAAAATAAATAAAAAAGAAATTTAACCTTGTGCTTCTCTCTCTAAACTGCCAATTTTTCAATTGTAATCTTTAATTGGAAAGAATGCAAATTGCCTACTGGCCATGAAATAAGAAACCAGTTTTTTTAAAACTGCTGATCCAAATTAGTGTGTCCCGCCATTCTTCCATGATTCAAAATTAAAGTTTCCGAAAAAATAGGATATGATTTTTCATTATGAGTAATTTCTTTTCTCTCCCTTCCGTTCTAAATGATGAAACTTCTATGTGAATTGGTACAAATATATTATATTCTTTACATTTAGTATCTTTACCTTAGACTATTCGTTGATTTGATATTGAAATCGACAGTATATTTTACTGCACCTTAGCAATTCGAAAAACAGTTTGTTCGAATACTACACTCATGTACTTTTCTGAGAAATTAAACGGTATTTGTAATGTACAATATAGTAACTCTGTAAAGTTTGGTTTTATATTACCATTTTTTACCAGGTTAATTTGATTCTTACAATTAAGAATAGATTTCTCGTTTCATACTACAAGAAGGACGTAACAATTAAATATTTTAAAATAATTTCCATTTGATTTTTGTAAAAACGTTATACAAGTAAAACCCTACGTTACATAGCCCTCAGCTAAAAGATATATCCATGCCAAATATATTTAAACATAAGCAACTGTCCCCTACATAATAAATATTTAAGGAATGACAAAATATGAAAAACAATTTACTCTATATAATCCTTCCTTTTTCAAACCGTCCAATCCCAACGCCCACCAAACATTTCCGAATTCCCGCCAATCAGATTTGTGTACTCCTGCTTATTGCTCAGCTGCTTTCAACAGATCTTTCGTGATCCGATCCTCTTCTCTCTGGAACTCCATCCCTCTCACGATTCGTCATTCAATTACCGTTTCCTCTATCAAATACCTCTTCTTTAACCACCTGGTATCCACCCAGATCCACGAAAACAGTCAATAGCCACTTTTTAGCTGAATAAAATATGAACAATTTATGTAAGTGAAGAAATGGTCAGGGGTGCATTCAAGTAAATAAACACGTCCAAGTTTGAAAATAAAAAAAATTTATATTTTGCTTGTCGACGTTGAAGACATTGTTAGTAAAGTCTTCAACCAGACCACAATCACCCTCAACAAGACCTGCAAGGAAGGTCAAAATATAAAGTTTTTTTTTTTTTTAAAACTTTGTTTATTTACCCGACTGCATCCCTGACCATTTTTTCTCTTACATTACATCCTACAGTCAACTATAGAATCATCATCATGAACAATTTATATTCATGAAATTTTATTGTAAATTTCAATTTTTTAATTTTTTGTTAAAAAAATTATTTTAAATTTTCTGTTACTTTTTATTAATATATTTGTTTTTGTTAATATTTTATTATTATGATTAATATCAGACATTCTCATATGAGAAACGATTATCATGTAAGCAACCGTCGTTGACTGTTATTGTATTTTAGTAACATTAAAGTGTTAATAATAACATCCAACCATGCGAAATTATTACTAACACTTATTTAGTAATTCGGTATAGTTAATCAATCATACGGAATGTTATTTTTTTAGAATCGAGAAAATTTTATTCATACCTTAAAACTACAACTAACATTCTTTTTAAGTTACTTTTTTTAAACGAAATTTTGATGCTAGGAAGATAACATTTCTCATCAAAATTCGTATCTGATTTCATGATATTAATTTGTAAATATTAATATAAAAAATGCTGATTTAGAGAGAGCAGGATTTGGTATATATTTGTAACCGAATTTATAAGTTATTGCAAACGTTTTATCACTTACAAGTTTAAACTCTTTGATATTTATATCCGTAAATAAAAATCCATCTGTTTCTAGCTAACTAGTAGTAAATTGATTATTTCTTTCTTTTTTTTTTTTAATTTAAAAAGCCGAATAGTGAATACATAATTATGAGGATCAGGTTTGATTTGCTTTGATTCTTTTAAAAAATAATATAATAATATAACAAAGATAATATAAAAAATATAATACTAAATAAAATAATAGATCAAGAGGATAGGTACGTTAACACTGTCGTCATGGATTTTTAAGACGGAATGGAAGATTTAATACAGATTTTATAGAATTCATTCTGATAAATGCAAAAATTATCGTGATAAATTATATAAATAAAAACTAAATCCCTTGACCTCGTTCAAGAGAAATAGAAATAAATTCAAATTTCATTACATCTGAGAAAAAAATTTACGAAAACTTATTGTTACTGAATACAATGTAATTTTTTTGTAATACGCACATAAAATAAGGCAGTCTGTAATAATGACACAATTATCAAGGTCACGTGATTTTAAATTCAATCCAAATAGAATAATTTAATGTTTCAATTTTAATTATTTACGAATTGTTAAAAGTTGGTGGTGCAACAAATAATTTAAAACATATTATTTCGGAATTTTCAAAAACAAGGTTTGATATTTACAAGACGTTTTGTTTTAAATCATTTGGATTAAATCATACATTTTATGCACACACTAGCATCGCCCGTCGCGGCTTCGCGTCGATATTTTTAACAACACATCCTTAATTTTAACAAATAATTCAAGTTTTCTTTATAGATTAAAAATTTCAATTGAAGTAAGCAATTTAGCATTCATTCTTTAATGATATTTTCACGCACAGCAGTAATTATTTATTTTTTTTAGATTGCACTGATTTATGTGTTTGGAGATTATGTAAACGCATAATTAGACATCCAAATATTTATTTTAATGTATTATCAGGTAATTCAGATGGACAGAGACTATTAAGAAACCCTTTGGTATAATTTACGACATTATTAGTGCTTACAACTAAAGGCCCATGGATCATATTTATACAAACAATATCAAAAAGCAAAGGATCGACATTTTTATTCGGTAATAATTTTTATTCGGCAGAAATAATTTCCATATACTTATAATATGAGATCATTTCATAATTATTATCTGAATTATTATTTTATACGAGCATGTTCGAAGGTGGCTAATTAGACTACAAATCCTGTTAGAATCTAAGCAATAAAACAGTGGGCACTTATTAATATTTTCAATTACCTAATGTACATTACAATGTTTTAATTTTTATAATTGTTATGTGGTTAGCTCTATTGCCATAAAACAAAGTTCATCTTTAAAGTAATTAATAATGAATAATATTGTAACAATTCAAAAATAATAAACCGTCACTTTCTTCTATAGTTTAGTTCTTTTTTAATGACGAGGCTAGGCATGAGGAGATCATTTGTCACTTTTTAGTAAGGTTCACAGGCTTTGTAGCAACTGTTAACCATCCAGCATTTCTTGCTGCAGTATAATAAATCACA
This sequence comes from Euschistus heros, assembly GCA_003667255.2. Classification (NCBI taxonomy): domain Eukaryota; kingdom Metazoa; phylum Arthropoda; class Insecta; order Hemiptera; family Pentatomidae; genus Euschistus; species Euschistus heros. The sequence goes on from RCWM02000127.1 coordinate 326,503, forward strand.
AAAGTAATAATAATAAAATATCAAATATGGAAGGTCAAAAAGACTCAAAAGAAGTGAATGCTTTCCGTAGTCTTTAGAGGCTCATTCGCAAGAAGTAAAGCAAGTAAGTCATAAAATATCAAATTACACTAAAGAATCTATAATCATTGTAATAAAATATAAATATACAAATAATAAAATATTCGAAAGATTCAAAGTTGGCATTATCCAAGAACTCGAGAAAACAATTATGAAAAAAAAAAAATCATACTAAAAATCATACTTGTAACTGTAGAAACTCACTAATCCGACACTCCAAGTAATCCGACCCTCTCGCGCAGTCCGAGGGGTGGAGAACAATATTTTCGCGGAAACACTAATCAAATTGTAAATTTTGTTATAAAAAAGATCAAGTAGTTCTCATTTTTTGATATGTTGTTGGTGTTGTGCTTGAGTACGAAAATTCAGGTGTTGGTTCTGGAAGCGCCATCGCTCAAGATATTAAAGTGTTGGTTCGCGGAAGCGTCATTGGTAGCGTCAAATATTTCGAACTTTTTCCCCATTTCCTACGGGGATTCTAAAGGTACATAAAATATCTAATGTACGGTTGGTTCTAAAGAAAAACGTTTTATTAGGATTGATTAATTAATAACCACTTCTGCTGATGTGTTGAAAATTTTGTATGTTTTAGAACTGAAGATAAATGTTTTCGAAACTAGTTTTCTAATAAAATAATTCCAACAGAAGTGGCTATTAATTCATTTATCCTAATTTATTTCTTATTGTTTCATATATGAACGTATCCAGCTTCGGAGAACTCTTGCTCACTGAAAACATATTAATTGTATTTTTTATGTATGATCCTTCTATACCATCATGCGTACCTCAAGTGAAGCTTTTTATATTCAAAATTAGAATAGTCTAAATTTACGACAATTTGAGCAGAAAATCAACTTTGTACCTTAAACGGGGACTAAGATTCAGGCTTTCGAATTATGGAATTCTCTCAAAAAGTGGCAGGAATGGTGTTTTTTTTTTGTTTTGTTTTTTTCTCAATCCATCTTAACAACGACTTTTAAAGCATACATCATCATGAACGGTTTTAAAAATGAGCTAGTTAGCTATAAACCTAACTCAATAGTAAATTATGACCAATGCTTCTCTTCGTAATAGCAAGGCAAACAAATATTTATAGGAACACATATTAGTTTGTTGGTGTATATAATGAACTTTCTATTTTTTAAAACGTTAATATATAACTTTTAATATAATTATAATACACTTTTAACATTAAAAAATACGCGCTTCACTGTATTCTACGGTTAATTTGACCTTTTGGACCTTCCGCCCTACCCTTTTCAGTTTCTAAGTGGTCGGATAAGTGAGGTGCTACTGTACCATGGATCTCCTTCTTATACATAAATAAATAAATTGTTATTAGCTGCGAATGGATTGATAGGTATTTGTAGAAAACCATATAAAATTAAGCAGCATTGTTTCAGTTAAGAATTTGTCTCTATAGAAATTTGAAAACATTTCAACAGTCGTTCCAGGCCACTTCAACATTTACTAGAAAAACGATCAAAGCTCCCAATAATTACAAAAGACTCATTTACATGACTGTGATTAGACCTATTTGGAAGTACGGAGTTGAGCTTAGGGGCTCCACTAAACCATCCAATTCATCTCGTATCCAATCCTTACAATCCAAAATCCTTCGAAAAATCCTAAATGCTCCTTACTTTGTGACCAACAAACTTAGCTATAAAGATCTTAAAGTTCCTTATGTTGCTGATTTAGCCCACACTAGATACCTATCCTTCCACAGTAAGCTCCATAATCACTCCAATTCACTAGTCTCCCAACTTGCTTCCCACTCCATTCCCGATAATCCTCCGAGGCATCTGAAAAGATGGCCTAGAGACCTTTTAGTGTAGATTTTTTTATTGAAGTGCTACTGATGAGTAGTTCTTTTCAAGTTTTGGCACGTTAATGCAAACGTTTTCAGCACATCTACTTGATCTATATTTGTACAGTTGTAAATTTCAATACATTGATACAATTTGAATAAATGACTCTTTCATAGGGATTCTTCATGGATTACACACAGTCACGATATATATATATATATAGGAAAAGGAAAATTAAGTAAAAACAAAAAATCTACTCCTGTAGATGACATAAGAGACATAAGTATGTTTCGTCACATTATTTTCAGATTGTTTATCATCTTTGTGGAACACAATGTTATTTATACGGTCAAGTGCTTGACAGTTTATTCATAATAAGTGTTTTTTAAACCATGCATGGTAAAAGATTTTATCATTAGCCAATCTTAATCACATTTTTTTTTTTTAATGTACAGACGATTATTACTTATTAAATAAAAAAAAAAAAAAAAAAAAAAAAAACCTGTACTACTTACAACCCATGGAGGGTCTTGGGTTCAGTACTTAGGTAGGCTGTACTGTTTCTAAGCCAACGGTTGTGAAAGGAGGTGATTAGGCCAGAATTACGCTCAACCGCCAGGTTTTTCCCCAATTAAGGGTGCCCACTTTTTAGGAGGCTGGGTGTGCCCCAGGAGGATCTCCCGACCTCGAATCCGATCCACGGCCGAAATAACAGAAAATAAAATTTCTGCCTTCAGTCGGACTCGAACACGGGCCCGGGAGCTTGGTAGTCAAGCGCCTTACCCACTGAGCTACCGCGCCTCCCTTATTAAATACTTATGCTTATTATTGTTGTATAGTTTGAGGTCTTTTATTTGTTTATTTTCTTTTTTAATTTTAATTTATTTTTTCAATATACACAATTATTTCATCAATACCGATACCTATCCTTCCATAGTAAGCTCCATAATCACTCCAATCCACTAGTCTCCCAACTTGCTTCCCACTCCATTCTCGATAATTCTCCGAGGCATCTGAAAAGATGGCCTAGAGACCTTTTAGTGTAGATTTTTGTTGAAATGCTACTATTGAGTAGTTCTTCAAAAATTATTTACATGCCATTTTATTCATTATGAACACATTTACTTTATGTATACATAATATAATATACATATTATACTGTATTTAATAAATTGATTGTAAATATCAATAAATTAATATATATAGCAAATTTAAAAGAAAAACCTTCTATGAAAGTGTTATATTAGAAAGTTCTGTAGCTATTTTCTTTTTAGACAATTTAGAAGGTTATCAAGAATTCAGGGAATGCAAGTCGAGAAAATAGTGGGTTTGAGTGGATAAGGAGCTTATTATAAATCACTATTGAAAAATTGAAAAAAACAAAACAAAAAGAGCGTTTAGTAAATGCTGACGTATTCAAACACAACGAGCTGTTTCTTGTCTTTTCAGTCCAAGATGGCAGTACAGATGGCGTCCTAGGTCGCGGATCTGTTCAACAGGAAGTATTGGAATATCATCTAAGAATTCTGTAGGAAAATAAGCCGTAAAAAAAAAATACTTCCGTAGGTATAGCTCACACCTATGCTTCATTTAACAAATAATAATTATGGCTCGAAATATAAAGTTTTTATATAATAACCTCATATGGTACGACTGCCAAATTTGTATATTACTGTAATGAATTATTTCATATATAAAAACGACAAACATATTTGGATTATCGACGTTTACGATTGATTTTATTTATATATTTCTTAAACGTACTAGTGTGAAAAATTACAATTGACCTAATTAGGGATTAAATAATAGAGCTATCAATGTATTTTATTATTATTATTTTTTTAAATATTGAATAAAATCAGACATTCTAACTTTTGGTGAATAAGAGAAGCTGTTGTATGTACAATGTGATATGTAAGTAGGCCATGAGATATTTTTTTTAAAGGATTATCTGGGATTGTTCAGTAAGCAAGATTATCGCCTATCTTGCCCTGTCTTTTTTCTGAATGAATCTATTTTTGGAACACAATAAAAGAAAAAGGGGTACACAAAAAGTAAACCGAATTTGGAAGGATAATGCAAATATAGTCACAAGTTTTTCAAGTCAATAATTTTTACAACTATAAATCTTTAATAATACGTCCTCATATATCCCCTATTCAAATGTTCATTTTATATTAATATTAACTTAATTATATTAATTAATAAAGGAATTTTAATTTTTAAATATTTTACCAATAACATTTTTGTTTGGATGTTTGGAAAATAATACAAGTTTGTTGTTTTAATATAAGAATATCAAGCAAATAATTTGAAAAAAAAATTATAATTATATTTTTTTTAACCCTTTAGTGCATGATTTTTTCTTTTTCGTTCAAATAAATTTTTTTTTTTGAATATTTTTTGGTCACGTTATTAACAGAAAAGTACTGAATAAAATATTTTTCATCTACAAACCATTTTAATTAAAAATATACATTATATTGCACATAACTAAAATGTGATTTATCTCGATAATAAAAACCAAAATTTTATCCTCATTGATATTTTACAAACTACATATCTTGGAAAAAGCCACAGAAATTTTATTTGATAAAAAAAACACAATGGATGTCATAAAAATAAGTAAGAACACTTTACTGGAAGGAAGGAGGAGTCTCCACAACTGAGGACTTGCAGGTGTAAGTGGCAATTAGAGACATGTCTGGTCCAGTTAAGGCATGCAAAGTCCTCTCAAGCCTAGAGGGATGATGTAGCATCTCTTATACAAGATTTAGTTCCAGAAAACGCAAAGAGAGTTCGCTGCCATAAGTATAAATATAATGTTGCAGATATGCTACACTATGCACTAGAGGGTTAAGTGATCCAGTTGCCTGAAAAATTTGTCAACGTGCTCAAGTCAATTTATAAACTCATACCTTTATACTTAGTGAAAAACTGGATTATAATGGACAAAAGGAACAGTAAAATCACCACAATGGAGATAAAATTCCTCCGCAGAAGAGCGAGGAAGACAAGAAGAGACCGCATGCGCAACGAGACGATTAGGAAAGTCCTGGAAGAAAATCATTGAGACTTGACAACTGAAATGGTTCGGCCATGGAATAAATCCCATAGAGAAGAAGACCGCAGACATATTACGCAAACGTCGGGGAAAAAATCTCCAAGATTCCAGAAACATAGCGAGAAACAGAGTGGACCTGAAAGCTACTTAATAAAAAGTCCAGGTGGCTAAAAAAATGACACGTATATAGGTATAAAGAGTACAGTGACACGGCATAGTGATGTATGTACACCAGGAGGATATCCTGACATGTATAAGGAAAAGGCGACTGGCCTGAATCCCAAAAGACTAACAGGATATTTACAGTGGCAGGTAGAGGCAAGACCTCGAAGAACAAGTGGATAACATCAGTGAAGTCAGATCTGGATCAACTAGGGATCCCACTGGATAATACACAAGATCGACCGCAGTTCCGGCCATCTGTCCGACAGGGAGTTATCTAAATGTCCCTTACCAATAAGAAGAGCGCAGGGACCAAATGGACAGAGGAGAGTGACTTTTTTTTATAGTGAGAAAATGAAGGAATACTGCAAGAGAAAGAAGAAGATCCTCACCGAAGAGTAGCTACGAGCCCCGTGGTCCTCAGTAGCCACAAAAGGAAAAAAAAATGTGTGTAAATGTATAAAATAATGTAAAATGTTTAATGTATGAGTTATCTACCTGTTCACCTACCCAATGCCTTTATGTGATCGATCAATGCTGTACCATTTGGGAAAAACTAGATAAGTTCATTTTTGTCCACAATAAGATAAATATTTTGAGCAACCCATATTGGAGTCCTACACATCTTGTAATATAGGCAAGTTGTAATGTTAATTGTATAAAAGGATACCATTGCCATTACAACTTGTCTACTTATACATGATAAGTATATGGGTTGCTCAACATATTTATCTTATTGTGGACAAAAATGCACTTATCTAGTTTTTCCCAAATGGTACAGAATTGGCAGCTAACTAAGTAAGAATCTCTGTGCAGGCTGCTTCTCTGGAACAGTTGCCCTGGGATTTTCATCGCCTAAACATCAGCCACAACTTCCCGAATTTTGGTAACCGTCGCTGAACTGTGTACCCATACGCGTTTTCCAGCCAGACTTGTTTCTGGATTTTTTGGCTTTATTCCGATTGAGTTTAAACTTGTAAAATAAAACTATGTAAAAATTTGTATTGATTGAATCATCTCCAGTTAGTGAGACATCTAAGAAGTAAAAAAAACTTTTTCCATAATGATTGTAATGTTACTAATTTTTCTGATTTGGTCTAAAAAAACAACATTTCCTAATAAACTCCGTAATCACTCAAACCCATTAGTGTCCAATAATCCCATTTAATTTCGAATAACCACCCGAAGTATCTTAAAAGATTTTAGAGGGACCTCGTCGCAGCTGTAAATGTTAATAATAACAATAAGTGAATTGAACTTATTAAAAATACAATAACAAATAAACAATAAAAACCCTAAAATTTACCAGTATATTAGTCTAGCATTTGTTATACAAAAGGCGGTGCTAAGAATGTGTCATGGCCACAGGTTCTAGGTCTATAACCGATAAGGATACAGATATTACTGTCTGGAGCGGTCTCAAAATATAATTTCATTGAAATATAGAAAGTCATTGTAGAAAAAATAGGCACCTTCCTTGTGGCGATTTTATTATCTATTTATCGATTTTATTTTATTATCTATCTAGTATTTATTAATTTCGTTTATTATTTAGCTTTTAGTTTATTACTATGCCAAACATGATTTTCTCTCTTAACTTTCACTTCATCTTATATTTTCAATATATTTATATAAAAATATTACAAGAAAGTTTTTTTAGAAATAGCTATTCTTTAAAACCTATAATGAATTTATATTTATATTAACTTTTTCAATCATTCACATCTTTAAATATTTGTTGTGTACACTTTCTTTTAATACTTCTATAAGTTAGTATTTAATAATTTTCTTAATTAAGTTTCAAATTTTATAATTTTACGAATTATTTTTTATCATAAATTTGTTTTATCTCGACTGGTTTTCATCTCATATTCTTTATCTAATTTTATTGTTTTATTTTCCACTACGAACAAATTTTTGTAATATTTTTCTATTTATTTTGTTTATTACTCTTCTTCGTTAAATTTTGTTTTTGTCGTTTGTAGCCCTGGAGAAGGCTGGCAATGCTGGCCACCATTAAAAGTTTTCACACCTTGGTATTTTTCTTTTCCCACCTGACAGCATCCCGGACTATTTTCTTCATAGTTTAAAGTTTACCATATTGCTTTTAATATATAATGTAATTATAACATTATAATATGATACTAGTTTTTTTTCTTCATTCTTTACTCAATAATAATCCTAGAGCAAAATCATATTATACATCCAGAATGAAAGAACTACAACTCAAAAAGTATCTTTTACTTAGATCTAATATTAGAGACTCACCATGATCCATATATATAGAAGCCACTGGATTTTTACCGTCACAGATGTTTTTATATATGTGTCAATTATTCTATCCTATGATTTGACAGGATTAAAAACTCCAAAATAAAAGGGATTTGTCATAAAATCGTCTTTTAGCTAGGGATCTATACTTTTTTGGTGTAACGGTTTTTTTTCACACTAAAAAAAGTAACATTTTGACACGCTGTAGCTCTGTTGGTGTTTCTCGAATATAAAATACGCGACAAATTACTGATCATAAATTTATTAAAAAACACTTTTTGTTATATAGCATTTGCCTCAAGGACCTACCGTTCAGGGGCAATCTTGTTTTGAAAGGAAAAAGTCACGTTTGTCTACAATTTTAATGAATCAATAGCCAAGAAACGTCGCCCAAATTTTAATAAATTCATTTTATTTATATTATTCATTCTGTACACGCTTTAAAATATTAAAATATTTTTGCAAAAGTCTAAAATACCATTTACTAATAAATCAACAATTAAATAACAGCATTGAAATCTAGGGACAATAACTAAAGAATGACATTGTAAAGCAATGACCGACTCTTCGAAAAACTGGGTCTAAAAGCTTTTGTTAGGGCTAATGGGAAGAAGATTAACACTGAATTCCAAACACATGACTAGCACATAACATCTAAGAAAACTATTCAGGTCGCATTTTCACTGTCGGTACAGTTTACAATAAATAGTAAAGGTATCAAATTTGTGGAGTGATTTAAAATTGGTTGGGCTCCGAAGTCATTTAGAGAGTTATTATTATCCGAGATGCTCATTGAATTATTTAAATATTCAATTTTTCATAAAAATTTTAAATATATTCTGAATTCATTCTGAATATACCAACTGTACAAACCTTTTTATAGACGAAGAAATTAAAAAATATACTTCAATGCAAATAACTGTATCGAGGTTGAAGCTCCAGTTTCAAAAGAAGGATATATAATTGTTACTCACATCCTTTTTATATTAGGTTGATGCAAAAATAATGCAGGTTTTTGGTATTCAGAAAAAACAAGCCACAATTTAACTTCAATAAAATATATTTAATCAAAATAACTTCCATTACAATTTATACATTTTTGCCAACGCACAATTAATGCATTAACCACAGAAGAGTAAAAAGTAGGGTCCCTGGCAGAGGGGCGGCCACAACCTTCTTTGTTTCAAAGGTCAAAATTTCCACTACGGAATTTTTGAAACCATCGCTGCACTGTAGATTCATTAATGGTACCCAAACTTCATTAATATTTCTAGCCATTTACGCAGCACATCGACCGAGTTTGAAATCATACAAGTAAATTTAACGAAAATCGCTCCTAGACGTCATTTTGTCTGGAGGCACTGAATGGACTGAATTAAATGTTTAAAAAAAAAGGATTATATAGGAAAGTATGTGAGATAAATAGGCTTTAAAATGATGTGTATAACTTAGCATTACGGATTAGTTTTGTTTACACAATTGGAATTAATAATGAAACGGAAATAAAATCCTGCATTTTTTTTGCATCAACCTAATATTTTATAAACTTATTTTCTAATGATTCAGAGCCAAAAAACGCACATAAACAAACTACAAACATTTCAATCACAAACATTGCGACTAATTACACAATCCCCATGGTACCTAAGTTATAGAGCTCTGCATACAGATCTACACACATCTACTATACTGGACCACGTCAGAACATTTCACAAAAAACTTTATGACCATCCAAACAGGTTACAATAAATATTCACGACAAGACTTAACGAAAGCTAAAAAGAAGCTGGATGAGGGACCTTCTTAAGTAACAAACAACCTAAAATAATGTCAGGAGGACGTTTCCATGGGTACTGATTTTACATGTCTTATTTATTTATATTTTTAGTCAGCACATTCGCTGATCAGTTTGAAGACAGGTGTGGCTAAATAAATACAGTTCAAAAAACCTAATAATTGATCACTTACAATTATATTATTCGGTTGAAATGAACGAGAAGTAAGTTTTTTTTTGTTTTGTTTTTTTCATTTCAGCCCCCACAGAGTAACCATTACCACAATTACTGCATAATTCATTATATTTAGTAATATTTTTATTATGTCTCAAAAATTAATATTGTTACTACTTTAGGTAGATCACAACTGTTGGCGTAATCTAACATAAGGTATACAGGTCCCTATACCTTGCAAATCGGAGCTTTGTTTATCAACTTTATATCTATGAAACATAATATTCTAAAACTTCCTCGAGCATAAGCATTACAAACTAGCAAAAATTATTTTGGATATATATTCGTAAATTTAAAAAAATATAGAGATCTATGAGTTTAAATTACAATGCACATCTAATCAGATATAACAGCACCACTCAAAACGAGGCGTTTTCTTCCAAAACCAGCAAAGTCTGTTCTTACAGGTTTTAGCAAGATTTTATACTGGGAAATGGATGACTTGCAATCACCTACAATCCCTTTACAAGAACAAGATGTTCCTAAACCTTGGACACTAAGAATACACTGAAATTTTGGATTTGGCTGATTTTGAAACACAACGTTTTTTTTTTTTACTCTCTTCATCAAAGTAAACATCCCACAAATACTGGACTAAAATACAGCAATAAAAATCAATAGACTACTAAATATTGTGTCTCCATATCCAGGCCCGACCAGAGCCGACCCAAGCCCCGGGGCAAGTATATTAATTACCCCCTAACTGCTCCCCCTTCCTCCCAACATTTAAAAAATAGAATTTCCTTTTATAGTAATTATCTACAATGTTGGATTAATTTCCTAATGCGATAAATCACCTTGAAGTCGTTTATATAAAGAACTTTATATACATTTTATTTTTATTTTGCATTGTATACCGCATATTTACTAGACTTTTTTTTTTTTTTTTTATTACAATAGTAAAGTTGTAAATTTCTGTTTATAAAAAAATAGAAAAAAAAATTAGAATATTAATTTTTAATATTGATCATTTAGAATCTTAAATATTCTCCTATATTTTTCATTCTAGTTTGCACACTTTTGCCGAAAGTGTTCATGTAGTAAGGAATTAAATTATGAATAATTAAAAGTTTATATTTTTCACTATCACTCATGAAAAACATTTATTATCCGTGATGTATTATCGAAGATTACAATTACTGAAAAGGATTTGATCACAGGACTTTGTATTAAGTATATATCGTGGTTGGCCTTTCTAGGTAACGTAAAACGGTAGCGTCAATGTTTACGTACCTGGAGCCAGTAACGGTTCTGTGAGCCTCTGACGAAAAATGAAAATAAGTTCTGTTCATTTCAACTAATTCAAATCCGAATATCCTTGTAAAAGTGGATTCTATGAAATGGAACCCATACAAATGAACTACATGCAACTTATGTATCATTTCGGTTGAGAGATACGCAGTTAAACTTTAATAAAATGAATGGAGAGAAGTCTAGTTAATAACAAACAATATCAAACGATTGGTTTATATTAGAATTTAGATAAACAATATAGGTTTCGGAGGTCAGTGGTTGAGTCCGCCATGAGACATTTTTATAACAGAAAAAGACATTTTGAAATGAAAGATTTAGTTTGATATTTCATGCATCTTTTTTTTAATGATTTTCTTAAAACAGTTAAAACAGGTTTTTAAATAAAAGTTCTTATCCTAATTATGTCATACTCCTTCGCGGTTTAGTAAGTAAAATACTTGGATAATTCTAACAACGGAACTTTTATTCCTAGAACTATAGTAGTTAAAATTTGGTTCACATTGGTTCATTAGTTTTGCCATTTTAAACTCTGTTGCAGAATGGTCATTGGTGCATTTTCATACTTAATTGGGATCCACAGGTCACACCATTTATTTATGGTTTTTTTAATAACAATTCAATTTAAAATGAGCAAATTTTGATATCAATTTCAAGATTTATATAACACCGTACATTTGTAACCTCTCTTGTAGAATGGCGGTCGCTACCTATCGCTCGATTTCCAAACTTCACATTTCATATTTATCGTTTTTTAAACAATAATTTAATTAAAATTCAGTAAATTCAATTATTGCTAACCTTCTCTTAAACTATGAGGATGATTTAGTTAAAATTTGGTATCTGTTCAGTAGGTTTTGTGGTTAGTGATCACCAACAAAAAATGGATTATTCATTCACAAAGCCATCTAATCAAAACATATTGTAATGTTGTTGAACTGAGTGCACAGAAAATATTTAGTGTAAATTTAATTTAAAATATAGGATTGAGAAAAAAAATGTTTTCAAAATGTATACACAATAAGAATTAATTACAGTAGATAGTTACGCGAATTACCAATATTTAGTAGATCTGTATTCTCCTCTAATTTCCGTACTTCAGAAATGATTTTTTAAGTTGTTTATTAATAAATTTGAGCCAGTTATTTTTATTAATGTTTCTTTTAATTTCGATAGGTTCTAAGTTATTTTCGTTATGTCTTTTTAGTTTTTTTATCTCATATTCCAACACCCCTAAGTACTAATCCAAGTATTACTGGCTCACCTGAACCTCAGACTCCAGACAAACCCCCAGATCGGGAAGACAGATCCGACACTCTACGACGAAGAACAGGAGGAACGGCCATCCTACTGACTGCCCCTGGCAACACTGCCGCCTGCCCCTCCCTACTCTCCTCCTCCTTCCTCGGTGGGGGCGCGTAATTGATACTCTTATCTGGAGGTCGCTTTCCCCACTAGTGAAAGTGAGCTAGTGTGTCTTCTGCCGCGGTTTGAGGGTCTTGCAAGATGGAAGAGGAACAAACAGGACAAGTAAAAGAACCTAAGTAGATCGATTACATTATCATACGATATTAATACTGTGTACTTAATACACTTACTTACCTTAGTAACAATGAAAACAAACATCATGGGTATTAGCCATGGTTAGCCGACACATATTTGCTATCTTAACATGAATAAATATATAGAAATTGTGAATATATATGTATAGCATATATATAGTATAAATACAGGGTGAGTTTCTAATAAACCAGAAAATAAAGGAAAACTGTCAATAAAGCGACACCAGATCAGAGGATCTTATGTTATTACATTTATTTATTTATTATTATCATTTAGGATTTGTTTTATTAGATTTTCAATGTTATGTTTAAAATCCAATGATAATGAACATAAACCTCAATTTTGCCGTTAGCTTCTGAATGCAGATTGTGTTGAAGAATAGTACTTTTTGAGGTGAATTTTATGGAAAGATGAGTCTGTTTTTATAGGGGAAGGCATTTCTACCTATCTATGTATATCGTTGGTTTATATTTGTATTGCTTTTGAATAATGTGGAGGAGCACCATGGTGTTGGAAAATCGTATTTTATCGAACTTCAGGTGGAATATCGTGATGAAGTTGTGGTAGGATATTTTATAACAAATCCTAAATAATAATAATAAATAGATAAATGTAATAACAAAAGATCCTCTGATGCGGTGTCACTTTATTGACAGTTTTCCTTTGTTTTCTATTAAACAATAATTTTTTTCTTTGCTTTTTATTCCAATAAAGAGTTTATTATGTTTAAAATACACATTTCCATTAAGGGATTTTCATAATATTTTATTTACACAAGTAACTAATTTATATGCCAAATGAGAACACAATGTTTTTTCGGTTTCAATTGAAACAATATCATTCATTACGTTTAACATATCATTCGAAAGCTGATTAAATTTGCAAGCTTTTGTGAGATTTGACGTTTTGTGGACAGTTTTTTTCGAAAAACGGTGAGCGTAGAAGTAGTATAAGACATCGCGACTTCCCCAAATAAGGGGAAGATCAAGCTGTTCTTGAGATACTAAGTTTGTAAAATTCAAGGTTATAGGTACTCAGCTTTAAAGAAAATTTAATGCTAAATCCGAAAATGTGGTCAAAATTTGAAAAATATACAAACCAAATGGAGATATTACAGCTTTTACGAAAAAAAAACAACTGTTTTCCTCAAAAAAGTCTTTGATTTATCGTATGTGTGCAACTGATTGGAATAGAAAGGTGAGGTCTGCGGCATTTTGATAAATCTATGATCTAGTTTCACCCATTTTTTTTTTTTTTTTTACACTAAGAGATACTCACCCTGTATATAAATATTGTTCAACAGTGCCCAGTATCCAAGGTAATAATAATAATAATATAGTAATTATAGTAATATAATAATAAAACTTTGTTTACATATTTACGGGTTACGAAAAAACTTAAGTATATTTGTTCTGGTATTTACACCGTCAACACGATATATCTTTTTCTTATTATTCATGAATATAAAATATTAAATGAAGAAATATTTCAAAACCATTGTTAATGACAACGGTATCGATCGCTTCCTATGAACCATATTTTGGATCATCGATTATTGGTACCGGTTCTTTAGGTAGAATAGATATTTTCATTTTAATTTAGAACCATACAGGTAAGATATGTAACTGAGATTGCTAAATGTAAGATGTATGTATGGATTGCTTCACTGATTTAGAGCAAAGAATGTCTTCTATGTTTAAATTCTGCGAGCCTTTGAAAATTATAGCTCTGGACTTGTTTGCGTTCATTTTTGGCATGATTTGTTGATTTTTTTTGACAGTTTGTTATAAGCTATACAACTGAATTCCATCGCAACTCCAAATCCATTGTAAATAGTTGTTTTAGAGCTTTGAAGCAAGTTAAAGAGTCAATTTCTTTACTGCAAAGCGACAAATAAACATTAAAAAAAATATATTTTTTTAATAATTAAGGTCCCGAGAGTTGCGATTTCAGTGAATTGCTTACACAATGAAAATTTTTAACGTCATTCATAAAATGATTACTTCTGTATGACTACTAGTTTAAGTCGAACAAATCCTTAAACGATAAAAAGCGTTTAAACTGGTAGTTAAACTTTTGATGTGTTAACCGAAACGTAGATGGGAGAATTGTGTCTAGGTTGATCTTGTAAGGGAAATGTTTGGTTAAGTATAGTTGGTAATGTCAAAATTGAGGTTTCGACTTTCTAAATCCTTTTAAAGTTAAATAGTAATAATTAAAAATACTTATTTCGTTTTAATAGTTAAAAGATTATAAAATATGTATACCTGTACCGCTATTTCCCATGTTTCATGACCAGCGGTTATACAAGGCAATGACGCTCAAGAGCCAAGTTTTTTTTTCTAATTAGGGGTACCCAGTTTATAAAGGCTGGGTGTGCCTTAGGAGGGCCTCCAGGCCACGAAATCGATCCAACAGGCAGCCGAAGAAATAGAATTATGTTTCATAAGCCTAAATAATTTTTCTTTTCCAGGTACGCTGTCGAATTTTACCGTTTCCAATGAAAATCGTCAAAATGAGTAAAAGTTGAGGTATTTTGTCCTGTAAATTGTTAGCTTTATGACCAAAATCCATGACACCAAAATTTCTTATTGCTGCAGTTTAAAAAACTAATATGGTAATTTAAACATTGTTGTTATTGTTACAAAGCGGGCAGTTTAATTAAGTTCAAATATAAGGGCAATAATACCCGTCAGTTTTTTTTTTGCTCTTAAAACAAAACATGTCCAATTTACCTAATACATTGATTTTTTAATATTTAAAACAAAAATAAAAAAGAAATAGACGGCTAGACTTTTATTTAATGTGTGTCTCGATCCATTATCGATTTAAACTTCATTTCAACAGAACAGATAATATAAATTTTTCGGGATGCATCAATTGCATATGCAAATTGAAATTAAAAAGAAAACGTACACTCGACAAAGATCAAATCAAAAATAAAATGCCCTCACTCAGCCTGCACTGAATTTTGTCACGAATGATGCAGCTGTCAGAGCAGTACTCTCATTGGTCATAGCTTGGTTCGGGTTCCTTTTGTAGTTGTTATATCTACATATATATATCTATATATATATATATATATATACATATATATATCTATATATATATATATATATATACATATATATATATATATATAAGTCAAGGTCCGAAGCAGGGCTATATATATCAAGCTTAATCCTATACGTAGTCACAACAAACAAATGTAACTGTATATAAATCCACCTCAGAGCAATAAACAGTTAGTTGTATTTCAACAGTTATCAAGTGTGTTTCATTCTCCTTTTAATTCTTTTTTTTTTTGTTTTCTTTTACGCTAAACTTATCTGGTGCCGAAACCCGGGAAAACTTATCATATGTATATTGGCAACGCAACTATTTGGGACAGGGTCAAAAGGCTTTGGAGGGAGGAAAAGATCGGGGTCGACCGAACGTTTATTAGGTGTGCGAGGTCTGTAGAAGTGGTCCAAAAGGTAGACCGGCAAAAAGAGATAACCCTTTCGTACCACCAGGGAATGACCAACCACCGGGGAACACAGGAGTCTCTTCAAGCATTGAAATGGAGGTATTTCTGGTGGGGCATGAGGCGTACGATTCAAGAGGTCCTTGGGTCGTGCGAGGTGTGTCTCACCACGAAATACGACCGGCATCCCCCAGGGTGGGTTCAAGAGGAGACGCCCACGGTTGCGTTCCCATTGTCGGACCTCCAGGTCGACACATTCACATGGAGGGGCTATCGGTGGGTCACGATCCTGGATACCTTTAGTAAAATCGCGCAAGCTTGTTTGGTGCAGAGCAAGTCCGCGGAGTCTGTATTAGGAGCTTTGCGGGCATGGTTCAATGTTTACGGAGTCCCGGATCGAATTTCATCGGATGGGGGTCTCGAGTTTGATAACGCTCAGGTTAGGGCAGAGGCCAAGGAACTCGAGATCAGGTGGCACTTTAATACCCCAGGGCATCCCAAGGGCAGAGGGGGTGTTGAGAGGTTACATAGTACCCTGAGCGAACATCTCCGGATTTATCAAGTAGATAAGGGCTTAGTACCGGATGTCGCGATGGAGAAGGCGATCGCTGCATATAATAACTCGATCCACACCGCGACAGGGTATTCGCCAGTGGAAATCGTGTTCGGGCTCCGGGAAAGACGCCGGGACTTTAGGGACACTGTAGTGGGAGAGGAATTGGTTAATTTTATAACCAACCGACATTGGGCGTTTGGAAAATTATGGGGGAAGGCGCGGGGGCGCATAATGAAAGAGAAACAGCAAAGAGTGGAGAGGGAAAACGTCCGGGTGCGGGACGTCACCGGCAAACTAAAAATCGGAACGGTGGTGTACCGGAAAAAGATTACCAATCGTGGCAAAGAGATCTGTCGGTATGAAGGGCCATTCCGAGTGATTGCTATAAGAGAGCACAATGTCGTGACATTAGAGAGCATCAGAGAGCCGCGGAAGCAGAGAAATGTGCACATTGACTAACTACGGTTCCCAATTGAGGAACAGCTTATTCTGTGAGTGTCCCGTTGTTGACAACGGGAGAGAGAAAGAGTTTTTTTTTTTTTGTTACAGAGTAATTTTTGTTTTTGTAAAATACTGTGGAATTTTTTTTTGTTTGTTTTATATAGAGTAATTGTTTTATTTCTTGTAAAAATGGTTGATTTGATATCTTTAGCGAGATATATATATTGTAGTATTGTATAAGTGGAGAAAGTTAATTTTGTACATATTGAGTTCATTTGATTTTGTGTGTGTGTTCCTAGTGCAAGAAGCAATTTTATTATATTTTGTGTGTGAGTGTTTAGTCTTAAGTTAGATTTAGGATTTATTCTGTAAATAAAGTTTGGAATTTTCTTTTATGTCTTAGGTGTAAGGATTATAAATATTGACTTTGATATTTGTAAAATTAGTGACAAGGGTAGGATTAAGATGTTGTTATCTGCTTCGGCCTTTGACCATATGGGGAAGTAGTCTACCTACCTCATTGGTATTAAGTGCCTAAAGTATAAAGTTTATGGAACATAGTCATAAACTGGAGGGGGGAAGTCAAGGTCCGAAGCAGGGCTATATCAAGCTTAATCCTATACGTAGTCACAACAAACAAATGTAACTGTATATAAATCCACCTCAGAGCAATAAACAGTTAGTTGTATTTCAACAGTTATCAAGTGTGTTTCATTCTCCTTTTAATTATTTTTTTTTTAAGTTTTCTTTTACGCTCAACTTATCTTATATATATATATATATATATATATATATATATATATATATATATATATATATATATATATATATATATATATAAATCGATGTAGGTGTGTGTTTCCTTTATAGACTTTGGAACAGTAAGAGATAATGCTCCATGTGAGGCGGCATTTTTGTCCTCATACTCAGGAGAAGATTATAGGCCTATTGGTGTATTGATTGGATGCATAGGTGACAAGATATGGATCAAAATGTAAAAATCGTGAATTAATAAAAATCGCTCAAAGAAATCAGTGTATTTCTAACAGCTGAGTCATTACATGTTGTTTATTGTGAAAGAATGAGAAACCCGATAATTAAAAAGTAAGAATGATTGGCACAGGGTACGAGTTGGATAATACGAGTTTTCGGATTAAATTTGGAAAATTCATGCGTCTCTCTTGGACAGTTATATGTGGCCTGCCCACGCGTTGGAAAACCATCTGATTTATTTGTATACGCAACAGATGGAAAAACGAAAAATATTGTATATCCATCAGCAATTCAATAAAATGAATAAAAGTAAAAAATTTAATTCTTTTAATTTTTTATCAATTCTAATAAAAAAATATAAAAAAAAAAATTATACAAAATAATTCAAACGATACTACAATAATCATTGAACTGAGTTTTTTTTTTTTTAAATTAAGAGCGTAGAAACGCACGCCGGGTACAGCTAGTGTTATATAAATATTACAATTGTTTTTATATTCTGTTTTCTATCATATAATAATATTTTTATTATTTTGAAGCTATTCTATACTAT
Source organism: Euschistus heros (assembly GCA_003667255.2). Classification (NCBI taxonomy): domain Eukaryota; kingdom Metazoa; phylum Arthropoda; class Insecta; order Hemiptera; family Pentatomidae; genus Euschistus; species Euschistus heros. The sequence continues at coordinate 344,721 of RCWM02000127.1, forward strand.
TTATTTTATCTTATATCTTATACAGAGGATTTTTATTTATTTTCTTTCTACAAAGTGAATGAATAAATTCATTATCGTCCATATTACTTATTGTTTTTGAATGAGGAAGATTATAATATTTATTTAATACGAATAGTTATTTAAAAAAAATAAAATAAAAAATGTAAATGATAGATATCAACCGCCTACACTACCGTTATAGACAGTTTATGTATATAATAGAGACCTTATAATTTTCTTCTTTTAGAAGTCTAATTTTTGATCCGAGCAACATCAACATAACTATAGTGTGTCAAACGTTACATTTTTGAGGGTGAAAAACCGTTAGGAAAAAAAAAATAATAGAACACCAGCCTAAATACATCCATGTCAAAATGAAATCTTCCAGCATTCGTAAATGCCAATCCGTTATCTTCAAGTTTCAAGCCCAGATGATCCTATTAAATTATATTATTTTGTTTCATCATTGGTTACTTGCTCTACTGATTAGCTTGGCTAGAATATTATAATCATCATGGGGCAAAAAATAAAATGCTACGATTTATTTAATATTCTTGATTTAATTTCTGATCAAGAAAATGTCACATTTTTGATCTGAGCAACATCAACAGAGATAGAGCATGTAAAAATGTTACATATTTCAGCGTGGAAGAAATGTTACACAATTTGGTGGATGAAAAATATATTTACAAAAGAAAAATATAGATCTCCAGCCAAAGGACATATCCTTATAAGAAAAAATAAAGTAACGTGGAGAAGAATTTCCACTTTCAGAAAATAAACTGTCCCAAAAATATGTTTTTGATATGAAGAAATACGTTTTAAAAATTGAACCGAGTATGGCACCTAGGACTGCTATACAAGCTCCGCAAATTCCTTCCCGCAACATACTTCCTTATTATCCGTACCTATCTAGTGTTAGAACGTTCAAAGTAAACCATAAGTTTTCTCACTCTTCCCTATTTACCCAATGTGCTGGTCTTCCTCAAGGTAGTATCCTAGGCCCCATCCTCTACACGATCTATACAGCTGACATCCCAACTCATCCTACCACTATCATCACCACTTACGCTGATGACACATGTGTATTATCAAGAAACAATGATCCCTTCCTTGCCTCCCAAACACTCCAATCCCATATCCTAAACATTCAAGAATGGTGACAAAAATGGAGAATCAATATAAATCAAAACAAGTCTCACCAAATAACCTTTACCCTTTACGACTTCCTGTCCTACAGTATGCTTTAATGATATTCCACTAATCCCTGTTGAACAGATCCGATACCTGGGACTCCATTTGGACAAATGCCTCACTTGGAATCCACATACGACAAGCAACGCAAGAAAACGACAAGAAACTGCCCATCGTTACAGACTACTTCAACATTTACTAGACAAACGTTCAAAGCTCCGAATTAATTACAAAAGACTCATTTTCATGACTGTGATTAGACCTATACGGACGTACGGAGTTGAGCTTTGGGGATGTACTAGGCCATTCAACTCATCCCGTATCCTTCGAAAAATTCTCAATGCCCCTTACTTTTCCACCTTATGTTTCCAACTTATCCATAAAGATCTTAATGTTCCTTATGTTGCTGATTTAGCCCAAATCCGATACCAATCCTTTCATAGTAAGCTCCATAACCACTCAAATTCACTAGTTTTTCAACTTGCTTCCCACTCAATTCCCGATAATCCTCCGAGGCGTCTGAAAAGAAGATGGTCTAGATATCTTCATGTATAGATTTTTTTATTGAAACGCTACTGATGAGTAGTTCTTTTCAAGTTTTGGCATGTTAATGCAAACGTTTTCATCACATTTACTTGATCTATATTTGTACAGTTGTAAATTTCAATACATTGATACAATTTGAATAAATGACTCTTTCATAGGGATTCTTCATGGATTACACACAGTCACGATATATATATATATAGGAAAAGGGAAATTAAGTAAAAACAAAAACCTACTCCTGTAGATGACATAAGAGACATAAGTATGTTTCGTCACATTATTTTCAGATTGTTTATCATCTTTGTGGAACACAATGTTATTTATACGGTCAAGTGCTTGACAGTTTATTCATAATAAGTGTTTTTTAAACCATGCATGGTAAAAGATTTTATCATTAGCCAATCTTAATCACATTTTTTTTTTAATGTACATACGATTATTACTTATTAAATACTTATGCTTATTATTGTTGTATAGTTTGAGGTCTTTTATTTGTTTATTTTCTTTTTTAATTTTAATTTATTTTTTCAATATACACAATTATTTCATCAAAACAAGAGGGCGAAAACTCAAGTGTTTAATAAGTGAGGATCGCCTTGGAAATAATCACTGCGTCATTCACTATCGCCGGTTGGGTTCGCTATTTGGGTTAATGATTACGGCTCTCTTTCAAAAAGGTCATTAACGTTAAGAAAAGGGGTTATAATGGCTTTTATTATAGTTCTATCAAATAGTTTGCTTATCATAGGCCCGCTCTTAGGCAGCAGTTTGAATATAGTTCGAAGAACCATAATATAGGGTTTATAATCTATACTAGAGTTTATAAAAAAATTTTTTTTTTTAATTTTTATTTATTATTTTTTTTTAGCAAGATTAAAAGCTCCCACAATTAAAGGCTATAAAATTTAGTGCTCTTAAGTACACATAAATATTATACTTATAAACTAATCAAAGGACTAATAAAATAAAATAAAGTTATAATAATACATTTACATCTGCAAAAAACAAAACAACAATAACACAATTTAAAAAATAAATTTATAGATTAATACGTTTTATTTAGACTTTGCTATGTATCCACCAAACCTAGATAGTAAATAAGATAATTAGGATTAAATCAATAATATAAACAGGTTGCTTGGTTCGAAGGTACCGAAATAGGGAAACTTCAAGAAATTACTGCCGTGACTCCATTTCATGCTTCAGGGAGGTTTATGTACTAATGTACTTGAGTTAAGGTTTATGATAAACTTCTGTTTTCGATAATATTTTCAGTAATAAATACGTAAAGAATTATGAATTAAAAATATTTACTAAACTAGAAGAATTATTTGAACATGGCCTAGGGTTCCTTGCCAACAAACTGACCTTGTATTAATGCTCCATTAAAATTTGATGCCGCCCACTGATTAGAATTTTTCACCATTTTTTTTTTCTACTAAAAATTAATCTTCAACTTCTTTTTTTATCATCCTCTCGGATTATGAAGATTATCAAACTCTTGTGAAAATACTATTTTCAACAAATTATATTTATTTATTTGATTACTGTTTTAGGTGCCGTGTACAACAACTCGGGCTAGAGGCACCATTACATATGGGTAGCATCATAGAGTAGCATTAATTTTTTTTTTAATTTTGTGTGAGAGTGTATCATACTGTTAGGTTATATAGGTTAATTAGGTGTATCATAGGTTAATGTTGAATGTATGCTCTTATGAAGAATAATTTTACTTTAAATGTTCATGGAAAAAAATTTTAAACGACAGTAAACTAAATAACAAGTATCCTCTTGTACATATTGTATTTTATTGTGGTTTTGTACTTCATAACAGATAATTTACAAGTGAGAAGGGACCAAAAATTTAAATAATTAAATCCTATAATAATACATTTAATAATTTATTGAATAGGTAGTCGTGTTATGCTACCGTTCTAAATATTTCGGAACATTTTATTAATAATGGTTTGGAAAAAATTGATAAGTCTTAAATTCGACTTGCTATGTGGTCAAGTAGCATTATTCCAACATGAGAAAAACTGTCAAGTTGTCAATGAAGATTCAAACTATGTCGTTCATGATTGCATTTCTGTCCCAAATACCGCGCGCGCGCGCGCGTGTGTGTGTGTGTGTGTGTGTGTTTCATTTCTTTATATTATATAATTTATATTTCCACAATTCTTGCAAATGGCAGCGTAAAATTTTAATTATTACATCACCCATTGCCCAAAAAATGTGCAATGGATCACAGGCGCTTTTTGTTAAGTGATGCTAGATCTAAGGAATGATCGTGTTTTCTCAGCAGTCCTGCTCATTTATATTCCAATTCTTTAATGCTTTAACCCAGCGTTGGTCACTAGGTGAGCTTTTCCCTCACCCTTCTAAAAAATATTTAATAAGTTCGTCAGAATTTAACTTTCATCGCTGATCCTCAGTATAGCTGAATTTAGGATATTTACGAATAAGAATATTCGGTTTCTAAGTAAAACGGATGCAGGTGGCCTGGGTATTGGGAGATTTTGACTGAAAATTGCCATTTCCACACTCCTCAGTATCAGCTTATCTCTCGTGCAGTGTATTCTCTGAGCGAGTTTTTTAATTTCTTTCGATTGATTAGTGTTATTTGGGTTCAAAATGATTCGTGGATCTAACATGCTTGAACTGTTAGATGAGAAGCCAGTAGAGTAGAGAAATTGTAAGTAATTAGTTGATAAATCGTCGTGAATTGTATTTATATTATTTTTCAATCATTTACTAGGAATCTGAAATTTTTACTATTCCAGATTCCTGTTCGTGGCTGCTCGAGACAATACAAAATAGATCTATTATAAGTGTGCCAAAAAAAATAAAAATAAATAAATACGAAAAAAGATTGTAAATAGTATAATGTTCCAATTCACAATGAACATACTAAATATACTTGTAATAATTGTATAGAAATAGAAGAAAATGATTTAGCTGATCAAAAACACATTATTATATAAATAGTAAAATATTTAATTTTTTTTATTTGTTTTACGATAAATCTTTGTAAATTTTGTAAACAAATATTTTTAATCCTTATGCTCCATACTACAATTATTGATATATTATGATGATATTTATTTACCATTTATAACTACATATTTTGTAACATACAACTGCATTTTTTATGAAATTCAAAAAAGTGAGGGAAATGCTCACCTAGCGACCAGCGCCGGGTTAACTATATCCAGTTCAAATTTAACCAGAGCTACGGTGATCATTGAAGATTTCTCTCACAATATTACGTTCTTTTGTTAAACTCGTTCTTTCGAAAAATAATTGTTCTTGATTTTTTAAAAATGATTTGCTATGTTTAAACTTATTGCAAAGATTCTTGACCTTGAGAAACATGTAAATGAAATAACAATCTATTATAAAATTAAATAAAGAAAGGAAATACTATATTGATGAGGTAGTTATTGACTGTGGCAATAATGAAGATGTAGATAGTTAGGGTGTGCAGTCATAGATTTGAAAACAATTAAAATATAAATTTTAACTGTATTCAATTCTATGACTGAAAATATTATATATTTTATAGATTCCCGAAAAGTGGTCTATCTCGTAAACCTTCCTTTAAAAAATGTTACTATATTTAAGTAAGGTTTAACTCACAGTGTAGCTAACTAGCGAAAAAAACAAGAGACAAGAGTACACGAGGTTAGAATAGGGACGCGCACAATCAGGCGTCAACCGACAATCGAGCGACCCTCTCTACACTCAGTTAGATTAACCGATATGCTTGTTGCTTCTCTAAAAGTTCAGCCAATATATTGCTTTTTTAGCGTATAATCGGTAAATGAAGATAGAAATATGGTATAAGTGGCGTATTTTGGTTTTGGCATTCTAAAAGTGATAATCGCAAAATGATTGGTTTGGTGATCTTCACAGGATAAATGACGCCAGAATGTCCAAGATGATTATGTCCGAAACGTGGGTAAAAGAGAACAGACTTCAGTGGAATGAGGATGCGGTTGTCGACTTCCAATTGCTGAGTATTGGGTTATGGAAAACAGTTGAAGGTCGAAAGGAGAAGATTTGTTAACGAAATCAAGGCTCGATTTAGAACGCAGAGCCAATAACAGAACCATATAGTATCGAAGAAATTACAGATCACCTCGAACAAGATGAAAATCAGGCTTCCATGGCGTTGGGCGTTGTAATTCAGTTCAACGTACTCAAGCGAAAGTCGAATTCCTCAGAACTGCCTTTATCATTCCAATTTATGCGCATACCGTTAACATAAAACTGAGTATTGCAGACTTAAAGGCAATCTCCTGGAAGAGGTTAGCGTTGAGGTTATTGCAGCAGCTTGCCATTTAATGTCGTTCACTTCGTTATCGATGACGGCATTCCTTTCATATTGGAATAGGAAAAGAGAAAGTATGAAATCCAAAAACTTAGACTTTAACTTTTGCCATTATATAGCCATTGCTGTTCTTAATGAACCGAACCAAACTTAAAATAACACCTTTAGAACTAAACATGTGAACTCTACTAGTAATCTACACCAACAATACGAATATCATAAGAAAAGAAACAAACCGAAATAAATTCTCACTCGCCTAATGATAGCCTTAACATTTAATTTTTTAACATAATTGTATTTTCTACATAAATAAAGGCTAGGTTAAAAGCGGGTAATGCTTGTTATTTCTCGGTCGCAAAATTACTCAGTTCGCGCATACTTCCCAAAAATTTAAAAATTAGGATATACAAAACTTTTATTCTACCAACAGTTCTCTACGGATGTGAAACATTGCCGCTGACGCTAAGAGAGCAACAGCGCCTCAAAGTTTTCGAAAATAAAGTACTTCGTAGAATATTCGGCCCAAAAAAGGATGAAGAAACAGGAGACTTTAGAAGGCTTCACAATGCGGAAACGCGCGAGTTGTAACCGGTAAATATAGTTCAAGTAATAGCAGCGCGACGCTTAAAATGGGCATATAAAGAAAGAAAAGTCACGATATCTCGGTATTTATGGTCCCAGATATTGTATATCGCTAAGACACACAAAAATCGAAATGGAATATCGATATTTTTCTCACAATAATCATCCCTCATCGTTATGATACATCTTCTACTATGATGCTAATGTACATATTTCTATAAACATCATTATTTTTTTTTAATTTGATATGTGTTTGATATCAAACATTTTTATTTATTTTTAGCTGATATCTAACATTAAATCCTCATTTGAAAAAATGGCAAATAAACCAAAGCCCAGAAAGATTTGAACAATGATCCCATTTCAAGTAATACTAGCGGCTTCAAGTAAGGTTTCTGAGCCGGCTGACGTGCGGCATCAGGCACTCATTCAGCGGGAGCGCTGTTATTGATTGCGGTCATCCTTCATCCGCCTCCTTGACAAATGCTTCATATCTTCGTCCATTTAGAAGCTAGCTATGAGTGAGCTCATGTCCATTACTGATCTCTTGAGACAGAAATGTATAGTTAGTTACCCATTGCTACTCTAAAACATCGCAAATATTAAACCACTATCCTTAGGCCCCCTTAGCGGTCTGGACCACTTCCCATTACTAGTACCAGTACCAGATTCTACAATCTTTAATCGGAAATCATTTACCTATGATGCATTTATGGTATATCAGAACCCATTTGCGGCCTAGGCAAGAATTAGTTGATGGTTTTTTTTTTCTCCAAAGAAATATTTTTATGGTAGTTTAGTTATAAAATGAAAAAGTTTATCGAGTCTGTCATACGAAAACCGGGAAATATATCTTTAGATGTACACTAATGCATAGTTATCGAAACCTCATTTAGGTACCTCAGTGGTTCAGATACCTGGCGCCCAGGGTTGGGTCTCAGCATCCAAGACTCTATTTAGATATGCCAACCGATCTCTTGTGATCGTCAGCTCGATATAATCCTGAGAAAGAACTAACCAAGTATTTACCCCGTGACCTGAATATTGAGATAGCCGGGCAACTATCAGATCTCATCTCCAGGGTCTCTGTGTGGGTGTTTCCTGTCATTGCCGAAAATGCCGTCACGTCGCCAGCAGGTCCGAAACCGGACAACATGAGCTCAATCTTCCAACTTTTATTTATTAATATATTTTTTTTGTTATAAGTGATTTTTCGATAATCCAGACGTTCAAAAAAAAACAATAGGTAAATAAAAAATAAAATATGTGTCAACTGTACCTATGACTTTATTCACGTGTACATATTCAAGACTATTTACAAGATTATACCCTAATACATTTTATTAGCATTTAGAATTGGTTACACATTTCTTAGTAACTCGTTATGTAGTAACCATAACATTTATTTTTAAGACTAATTTATGATTTCATTTAAGGGTAATATAATATTTACATAACAATTTTTTTTTTTTTTCATATGCAGCATTTTCACTATATATATGTTTAATAAGGTTGTTGATGTTCAAATAATAAATAAAAACAACTATTATGGCGACGTTTTGAGACTATATTGTTCTCATAATCATGCCCTGCATCTCAGTAGGAATGTCCTTGAATTCTTGGCACTCACCAGTTTTATGTATTGTGTATGTGTGTATATTCTTTAAAAATTCTACTTTTATACAGTTATTATTTTTAAAAGTTTAAAAGGTTATTATTATTATTATTAATATTATCGTATTAGTGATGATACTAAATAAAAAGTAGTTGTACGTTAAAAATTATCTTTTTCATTTAACTATTTATGTATTTTTATTTATTAGATTTACCTCTGCAGAAATTTTTTAAGTTAGTATTATAACTTATAAGTGTTTAATTATGTATTTTCCTTTGTTTATTATTTATTTATGTCAATTTCAACTATGTTTATCCAACATAGTTATTTTATCAAACAAATAACAGTAATAATAAAACACCAACTTAATGTCATATGGCTTCTAAAATACTTTAAAACAAATAATCATTTTATCAGGACACAGTATGAGGAAAATTCGAAAAAATATTCAAATATAGGTCATCAAGGAGTTATTTTTAAGTTAAATAACAGGTGAAATCCCGTTTCACCCTAGAACCGTCCTCACCACGTACACCGATAACAAATGTCTGTTATCAGTAAATAGTGATCGTTTCATTGCATCTCAATCACTCCAAACTCGAATTACAAACCTTCATGAATGGTGTCAAAAATGGGTAGTCTGTAAATCTAAACTAATTTCATCAAATAACCCTTTACCCTTCGTCGCAAAATATATAAATACATACAAAATATGTAATACATAAACAAATTAAACAACTTCTTAGCTCACCATCTCTACAGCTCACACTGAAAGTTAAACGTAAGGTTATATTGTTAGAAGAAATACTCAACTAATACAAAGTTTTTCAAAGATATTGGTGGTGTCCATCAACCATTTATTATAATGTTCTAAGCTTTACTTATAAATATAAAACCATCGAAATATTAAATTTATATTTATATAGCGACATTTTTAACATTGTTAAAAAAATCCGATCCTGTGTTAATCTTTCAGTGTGGTTTAGAGATAATAAGATTGCAAGTTGTCTAATTTGTTTATGTATTATTTCTATCTAGAAATAGTTAACTGTTATTTAGTTCAAAATAAATATATAGGTATTAAATTAAATATTAGGTATTAAATATAGGTTGTTGTATTAGATATAAAGTATATTGTATTAAACACAAGTATGTAGTTATGTAAAGCGTTTAATGTATTTTAAATATTAAATGTTATTTTAAACGTGTAGTGTAATCTTGAAATGTTAAATGTTAAATGTAATATTGAAATGTTCTGTTAAATGTTTAAGAAAATTTATTCTTGCAATGTTAAAAGTAATATTGAAATGTTATGTTAAACTGTTAAAACCAGCAGTGATGGCTACAAGCCATCCCTGCAAAACCCGTGTAGCCGAGAGGCAAGGAAGGGAAATAAATAAATAAATAAGTTATTTATTTCAAATATTACTCCTTGATGGCCTACACATAAATATTAATATCGTATTTTCCTCATTATGTGTCCTGATAAAAAGATAATTGGTTTCAAAAATAATTTACATGCTCTAAATCACTCATGAACATATACATCATTAAGTTGGTCTTTTATTATTATATTTAACAAAATAAATATGTTAAAGTATAGATAAGTATGGTTGAAGTTTATATAAATAAATAATAAGGCAAAGGAATACATTAATAAGTAATTAAATTAACATAGCAAATTACTATAGAGATAAATCAAATAAATAAATAGTTAAAGAAAAACAAAATAAATAAAATAATAATATAAAGCGAACAATGTGCAATATGGTGCTTGTATTTTCAAAATCAAAATTTCAGGTATCGCAAATGTATTTCTAAAGTCACACAATTCAAAAACCTGCATTAACTAAATGTAAAATTCTCAGTCTTGTATGAAATATCGAAAGTGTGCCTGAATTATATTTTAATCCCAACCGCAAGTGAGGTATTCCAGGTGGGATTTGAAGTTAACTCTGTACATTTTTGGCATTTCATAGAAGAGTATTGAATTTAAACATGATGATAAATCAAAAATACAGATGTTTGAGTTTTGTCACTTTTGAAATACATATGCGATAAGATATTTACGAAAAGGTACTGCTAATATCTGTACTCTTATGGATATAGACAAAAGTCAACCTCCAAGAACTGGCAGTCAAGAGAAAATCGATTATACTAGCCATAGATTGATTGAAACTATTATATCATGGATAATCATCATGTTCTCAAAGCAACCGAAGATTTTTAAAAGACAGTTCAAAACCAGTGGAAGTAAAGTAATAAATAACCTAGCCCGCGTAACCTCCTCGACTTATCTAGAAAGTCATCTGAGGCTTTCTTTCGTTAATTGAGGAAGGAAACTGCACTCCCTAAAGTAATTGCGTCGAGATGCAACCGCTGTAATGACATTAAAAAACGACATGCATAAAAAAATAAATTACCAGGTATGTTTCGCTCTAGTAGAAATACAACACTAGGAATTCTCCATTTTTCATCAGCTTCTTACCTGTAAAAAAATATTTAAAAATTTTATATTATTATATATACTGCTATTGCTTTTAATTTAATTCGAAATAATTTATTTTTATGACTTTTTAAATCTAATAAAACTATGTATTATTAGATTTATGTTAGTCTCATACCAACATAATTATAAGAATAATAAAAAGAATAAATAAATAAAATAAGAAAAAAAATAAATAATTTTTTTTTTATTGAAATATATTTACAATCTGCCTCAATGAAGGGCAATAGGTGACAGTGCTAAAGATGTATTCATTCATACAATATATACTAGTACACATACACACAAAATTAATGATAATAGAAGATTTATGATAGATAGAAAATAAAACAAATAATAATTATAAAGATAAAACTAGTAATTCAATTAACAAAAATAAAATGAAATAATAAAAATCTGGTAACAAAAATAAAAAAAAAAAAAAAAAAAAAAAAAAAAAAAAAAAAAAAAAAAGATATATTCATATTATATGTATAATACAGATACACTCTAAAAGACATATCTAAAACAAAAACAATTGTCGTATGATAAAAAATATTTATTATTATATATTTTTTTATTGCTAATGATATTCATTCATCTTGAATTGATGTATATTCATTGTAATGACCACACACCACAAGCAATTATGAAAAGCACTCTCAAAGTCCTAGGTAGCGGATTAGTTCAACAGGTATTAATGGAATATTTTTGAAAGATACCGTAGAGTAGGAAGTCGAAGGTTTACCTAAAATTTGATTAAATTAATTTTTTTTTTAACTAGGAAAAACAATAGATCAATCTCTGATATACTGTTTTTCCAAATATACATTTTAGAATCAAATTACTTCAATTAATAATTCTGTACCTCGGAGATACAGGACACTAAGTGACATTTCCGTAACTTTACAGGAGAGCAGTTTAAAAAAAAAAATATTTCATTTCCTGAATTGTTTATTATATTTATGTGTACGAAATAAATCTTAACTTTTCCATCCAGGCTAAAATAGGTTGGTAACCCGTCCTTCCTATCCTAATTGGAGTACATAAGGACGTTATGCCCTCCACAAAAAAAAAAAAAAAATAAATAAAAAAAAACATTTTTATGTAACTTACCTTACAATTAATATGTCTAAGACATAGAATTCTATACCTCTGTATAAAGGGACAAAAGTTGAATAAGAATACGTAACAATATATTTTTGGTCAAAAAAGGATATAGTGTTCTGTACCTCCAAGGTACAGAGTTATACTAAACTAACACTTAATCATTATGCAAAATATAAAAAGTTGGGAGAAAGTAAGTGTTTTAAACGTGACTTTTCCATTCAAACCAATATATCTCATGAACAGTAGGTTCTAGCGACAAACGTATAACAAAAATTATTCCTTATTAAATTTCTGATAAGAAAACTGTAGGCAAAGTGTTGATCCGAGCTAGAGCGTGTCAAAATGTTACATTTTTGAATGTGATAAAAACGTAACATAGACCCCTAGCTGACAGACATATCCATGTAAAAAAAATTAATCTTGACAATGTTTCAAGTTGACACTAGAGAACTAGTATTAAAAAAAAAAAAAGAATTATTTATTATTCCCATTCATTAAAATATTCCTCACTTGTTAACAGAATATGTTATTTATATTAACATCAAGTCCATTATAACCTAACTTTATTATAAACATATGAAGCCCGCTACAAGATACGAGAGATGTATTATACCCCGGGATGCCGGTTTCGCTAACCTTTGAGGAAGGGACAGGTTCTGCCTTACATAAATAGTTTACACAACATGGTGGCCGTAATCAATTCGACAGCTTATGAATAATATGGTTGGTCGCAGGGACTAGGATGGGGGACTTTGTCCATGGCAACGGGATCTAGGAGGCAATAGGTTATGGTCTGTAGGTGTTGTCAATTAGCCTCAGCCTTGTACTTACACGTAAAGCTTTTAACTAACATAATTTCGTTTCAAATATAGTGTTTCTTAACGTATTGTTTTGTGTCGACAATATTGTCTGAATTCATTGTTACTTTCTACGAGATATGGGTGATTCTAAAACTATGGGCAATTTTCTTGCCCTTATGAGATCCGCTCCAAAATAAATAATAAAATCCTATGTTTGTTAGCGTATACGCTTAGTAATTCCTTTCAATAAAACCGCCTTATAGTGGATTTAACTGTAGAATTCTCGGCATATTTATTCAACTTATGTGCCAATAGGTAATTACCATGTTTGTCCTGAAATTCAATATTCACATATCAGGTTGTCCATCAAAACTTTACAAACAATAAAATATTTATGTAAAGCAGAAGGATAGAATTTTATAAAACGGTTATGGTTTAATATATGTCATGCCTAAATTCTGATTGAGACTACTCTGGAAGCTCATCCTAACAATTTTTGACGAGTGGCAGTCCTACTAGTTTTATAACCAACTTCTTCAAAATGGCAGCCATCAGTAGCAATTGTCTTTTCAACGTGAAAGGGCAGTTTACAGATGCGTACCTTTTAAAATGTAATTACCATGCACGCTTTTATCTAAAGTAATAATCAGTCAATCATATTCATATTATCTCATCAACTAAGGTTGAATTCTTTATCGATAATATATCGATTTTTTTTTTCGTTAAGACCGCTGTGGATCACGCTACAATTTTATTCGTCATGAAGGAAACCCGGCAGTCATCTTCTCCAGGATCTCTTTCCCGCTCTGACCTCCGCCCATCTCGCCTTCATCTTCTCACTGTGCTCCTTCCTCTTCTCCTGCGACCACACACGCGTGCTCGGTCTGCTCACCCTTCCGCACTCAATCCGCCCCCTCTCCTCCACTTCCCTCTTGTACTGTGCTCTGTTGTGTATTGCGCTTTCCTGTATTCCGCAACGGAGCAGGTCAGCTCTGCACTCCATGATCCATGAATTGTTATATGCCTTGAGTTTACCAAAATAGTCGAATATCCTTTTGGTCAGTCTGTTCGGATCCATCCTCGTCAAGTGTCCGTAAAAGGCGAGACGTCTTTAATTTAAGTCGTTCCGGAACTTTGACCCCAATATATCGATTATTTTATTAGAAGATTAGCGATCATCAACATAATTAACTTTGAAACATAAAATGTCATTGGCCTGACGGGAAACGTAAAATTTCCATGGTTTTTTAAAATTCCACGGTAATTTTATTTTCCCCAAGGTTATTACTAATTTTGATCCTAAAAATAATTTTTGATTTCGGCAAATTACTTTTTTTTTTCTTTTTTTTTGGCATTTCGTTCATCAAAGTGACCACCATGAATGAGTTTTTGAAGCTGGTGGTTTTTTTTTTTTTCTTTTTAGTGAATCACCAATATGTATCATAGAAAAAGTATATTTTTTATTCAATTTTAAAGCTTTCGAAAGGCCTTTCATATTTATAAATTTTATATGAAGAAGGAACTATTTCATAATGGTTGGGGTAGAAGCAAATTGATATTAAGAAAGTTTCACATGTTCCAAGCTCCAGTTTGAAAGGTATTGTTTGACTTCGCTACATGAAAGGCAGGAAGTTAGGGATCAGAGTATATGGTTTTACGAGAACTCGATGTTTGACTTTTAGTTCAAAGCTTCTATTGTATGGGAAGGGGCCTGTGTGAATTGGCAACTCAAATAAAAGAATATCGGATGTATCATGACTAATTCAGATATTTGTATTATACATTAAACACTTGGGTGGTGAGATAAATAATAAATTTTCTAAACTGCATCAATGAATTCCATGTATTAAAAAAAATAATAATGCGACTATTGTCAATTAATGTAGTAAATTAACTTGAGGACATTATGTCCAGGCCCCATTTTATATATGGGCTGACTGGGCTATAGCCCACAGCGCCAAATTTTTAGGGGCGCCTAATTTCCCCAAACAATTTTTTTACAATATTATTTTGATTAGTTTTGTTGTAATCTTCCACTCTAAAGAAAATCAATTTTTATTGGTGTTGAATAAACCTTTAAAGCTCATAACTTTGGTGGTTTTATTAATGAAACTTGCTTTTAATATTCCATACCCCTAATAATAAAGTGTTTAATAAAAATTAAAAAAAATCAATTTAATGTTTGCAATAGTGAATATAACTATGTTTCACTTGAGGTAAGCATGATGGTATAGAAGGATCAACCCTAATAACTATGTTTGCTGCCACTTCATACAAGTAGCATTTCAATAAAAGTTCTATATCAGAAGATCCCGAGGTTTTTTTTTTTTTTTTTTTTTTTTAATGATTCTTAAACAATCATGGTCCAGTCAATGAGTGCTGAAATGAGAGGTGTAGAATGCATGAATTATGCTATTGTTTTTGACCTCAGAGCTTCGTTAGAAGAAGTTAGTTAAAAACAAATAATGTTTACCTCACTTTTTGTTAAATATTTGCTTCAAGTACTAGAAACGTATATACCATATATGAAATTAAAATAAATTTAATGATCTATAACTTTGATTCTGACATTCTTTTTTTTAGAAACAATCGTGAAATGCACTAGGAGCAAATGTTTGAAAAAAAATGAGTAAAATTTTTTTTTTTGGTAAATTATCGATTTTCAATAACTTATATTTCGAAAACCTTTGGAACTTCCACAAATATGTATTGGATCAATTTTATATGAAATTTAATTAACTTTAATTGTTACTTGAAACATAGTTTTCTAGACTCCATCAATTTCGAGATATAATCGAAAAACCCTACAATGCGTCCTTCTCCCCTCCCTCCCACAGTTAGCTCACCCCCCCCCCCCCCCTAGGGGCTGGGACATTTAGTATGTTTATCTTTTAACTAATCCTAACGAAGCCCTAAATTAAAAAATAATCGCAAATTTCATGCAATTTACAATATGTTTATTGACAGGACTATCAGAGCATTGTCGGGAATTGGAAAGCAATTTGAAAATATAGTGGGTTTAAAAAGTTGTGAAGTGTAACAAGGAATATCTGGTATAGCCCAAATCAGTAACAAATGTAACATAAAGGTTATTAAGGTTATTTAAATTTATTATAGGCATTGATTTCTCAAATAAATTATAAGGCTACATGCAGCTACACCTTCGGGATGTACATCCCATTATCAGACATAAAGTTAATCAAATATATACAATCATAAAGTTATAATTATTAAAATGTTAATATGATAATTTTCATTAACTAAAAGTATTAATTTACTTCCACAATTAAATGTAAATTATAATAAAATTGATAATTGTGTACAAGTTGATCAGTGTCATAAGGAACATAAGGGATTAGATACGAGATAAAATGGATGGCATATGAACCCTAAATATTGGAGTAAAAATAGGCCTCATTATAGTTTCATAGATGATTCTTTTGTGTTCATAATTAAAAGTAGTCAATGTAGTTGCTGAATTCGACGAGCAGTTTCCTGACTCATCTGTCGATTGTCGTTTGTTTATTTGGATTTTAAGCAATAGAATTATCCAGATGGAGTCCTGAGCAGTAGACAGACCATGTAAACACATCTCATTTTTTTTTTTATGTACTATGAGTGAATAATTTTAAGTTGAGAACTTCTTCTTTTCCAAGCGACAAGTGCGAAGATACAACAGGATACAGGACTGACAGAAACATATACATTATGCACGTGTCACGCATATCTATGGTACATAAATTAACATGAGAATGGTACAGATAAAAAGTCCAGTAATTGTCCGTGCGACGGTAGAAGGCGGTAGTGCGCCGGACATGGGATGCCTACACGCTCCTCCACACAACGGTACATGTTTATTCAAGCTGACTTCTTCTGCCTGCTCTGTCAGGAGTCTTTCTTGTAAAATACTGGTGTCCTCGAAGGTTGTCTGTCTCAGTTCTGGCACAGAGTGAGCCAGGTTACTCTGTTAATTGTAGGGTGTTCAAAGTTAGGAGTATTACACAAGGCTGTATAAGACAAGATCATATAGATTATAAAGATTTTTTTTAATTTATTTTTTTTAAAAAAGTTACATAATTATCAAATCTTACAATATAAAAGGAATTTGAATAATCCAAGCTGCTGTCTGATCTAAAATTCTTGGATCTTAAGACGTAATAATTTTTTTCATTACTAGATTAAATTTCAATAACCATAGCTCATATCTTCTGAATACACAAAGGTCTCTTCTCTTAATATATTTGTAAAAAAAAAACCCAAAAAAAAAACAAAAAAAAAAAAAAAAAACCATACTTTCTTTTCCATAAATAGAAATTTTCCTAGAAAAATCATTTTTCGGTATAATATTTTTTTGCGTTGGCTATACGTTACATACCCCCTCAAATCCACTAGACTCCAACTTGTTTCTCACTCGATTCTCGATAACCCTCCAAAGCGCCTGAAAAGAAGATGGCATGGGAACTTTGGAATATAGAACATTCATTGCGGTACTACTAATGGGTGGCTCTTTACAAACTATGCCACTCATTTTTCAACATGGTCGTTAAATTAATTGCTTATAATTAAAACTGTTTAATTATATATATATAATAATCCGGTAAAACAAATACGCAACTGTAAAAATGAAATTTTACCGGAGAAGGAAGAAACTGAAATGAAAAAAAACTTTTGAACCAGCATTATAGCTATGTTTAATGTTCATATAAACTTGTACATTGGCCAGACTAAAATTTAGTCGATGTTTCTGCCGATTTACTAAGCTTTTTGGAGCAATTTCTACGTATTAACATTAATAATATTCTTTACCCAGTTTTGCAGTTACGCCGTTGTTCTGCCTAAATTATGATTAATAAATGCAAATAACAAAAGGATTCTCAAAACATTTAAAAAAAGAAAATGATAATGTATCAGCATAATAAAACCTAAAATTTATACCAAAAAATGTGTATAATTAAAAATATGCAAGTGAAGCCTTAATATTTACAATAGTAGAATGTTGAATAAATATTTAAAAATATAAAACATTTATCAAATCATTTAGATAAATTAACTTCGTATAGATATCAACTAATGTTTTATTAAAATTAAGTAGAAAAATATGCATTTGGGTGTTAATCCACATGTTAATGTTAAGCTTTACTAATGAGTCAATGGAAAACGGAACCTTATCTTGAAACATTTCTATATTATAACATTTTTAACGGTTTTATTCGAAATTTGAGACTACCAGAAGAATATCACCATCATAAATCAAAAGCTGGAATGAGTTGTATTTGTTTGTAGGGCCTGTGCAACAACCAACTAGCGCTAAATATTGTTGGGAAACATTTGACCTTTCAGCCCGTTCTAGCAGTGAGTGACAACTTGCACTCACAGACAGAATTATTGCAATTTTTAAAACTACAGTGACCTCAACAACACTGGGAAATGATCTGAATTGTTTCCTTCTTTTCCTCGTCAGATTCCTTACGACGAAAGTCTCGTATGTTATGTTAATGGTTTTCGATTTGAAGTAGTCGGTTCCTTTGAAAAACGAGACGAAGTCATTTATATGAAATTCTAGAATTCTTGAAAATCATATAAAATTAAAATGGATATTAATTCACTTAATATAAGGGATACCATTCTAATCTTATTAAGCGATACTTTTCTTTTTTTCAAATGTTTTGAGAATCCTTTTGTTTTTTTGTAATTATTAATCATAATATCGCTCATCCGATGCAACTGCAACTGCAACTGCGTAATTGGGTCAATTATTAAGGGATACCATTCTAGTCCATTAGGTACTAGGTATTTTAAACTGAACAATAAAATGCCAATTTCTTAAGTGATCTAATAATTTAAAAGAAAAATCTACCAAGAAAGCTCATGTATGAATAGGAGTTATACAATATAGGATTGATAGCTCCTGTATTTTGTATAATTACAGTTATCGTAGGCCTGGCTCTAATCAGACGAAGAGAGAGAGAGAGTGAGAGAGAGAGGGAGAGAGTAAAATATATATCAAAAGTGTAGTTGACACACTGTTGTCGTCGTTCGTCTCCTCTCCAGTGTGGTTCGGCTGCCCTGAAGAAGACCTAGAAGGCAGGCCAAAACGTTGGCACGCATTAAATTATTTCTACTTAAACGTGGTATTTCTCTTTGACTGCATCCCTGATTATCCTCTTCTCCATCCAATAATGTTCCACTTATCCTTGTCGAACATATTTACTATCTAAGACTAGAACTGTACTGATGTATTACATGATATCCACGTTAAGAAAGACCAACGTACTAGTACGACAAGAAATTATTCCTTTTATTCGGTAACTATAACATTTACAAGAAAATCGCTCTAATTTTTAAATATAGGCGAATCATTTCATCTTCATAGAGCTATGGACCTCTTCCATGATCTTCCTTTACTCATACCTGACCTTAGCTGCCCTTATCCATCCTCTTACAACCAAAGTCTTTAAAACCGTCATCCACATCTTCGAGCCAACAAACTTGAGCCTATCTCTCCTCTTTCCGTGTGTCACTCTAACATAATTTTAAGAAGCCTGCCAGATTCCATCCTAGCCATCTTATTCGGCTCATTTTTATATTGGCTACAATATCTGGGGTTGCATATAGATTCTAAACTATTTATTTATTTCCATTCTTTAGTCGGGCCATATATTTTTCGAAGGAGTTATCTCTATTTTGAAAATTCTTTATCAGAGATCTATTATTCTCGCTTTTATTTATTCTTTGATACAATTATCATTCGAATAATATTAATAATTAATAGTACTCAGGTATTAAACTTTGGAACTCGAAACTTCGACGTGGTATCCAATCCCCTTAATGCCTATATTTCCTCTTTCCTCTTTCTTCGTTACCATATATTTAGTTTTTCCTTCATTGAGTATGATTTCTACATTCCTTGTTGTTTTTTCGTATCTCTCAAAAGCTCCAAGGAGCGCATTGGGATATGATCGCATAATCTCATGCATCATCTACAAATGCTGAGTGTCATGAATCATTTATATGATTATGACATGACTTAATTGGACTTAAGCTATCTAATGCATCTCGAATTCTATCCTAGCAATCCTTACAAAACAAATCCTTATTATGTCACAAATACTCTTCTCCACAATGATCTTAATTTCCTATATGCTGATGATTTGGTCCCATTTCTTCCATGATAAACTTCATACCTACTTAAATCCTCTCCATCCAACTTGCTTTCCATTCTATTCCAGATAACCCTTAGAGGCGTTCAACCCTGTCCCCCAACTTATAGAGGAACATGGACGGATGCAAAAAGATCAATTGCACTTATTTATTCTAGACTGGCTACAAATGGTTTTTATGATGGGCAGCGTATTAAACACTAATGTTTCACCGCAAAATAACTCTTTACTGTCGTGATGATTTGAAGATATCATTTTTTTAAGAATCTTAATAACGCCAACAAGGCCACTGAAAATAATAGATACATTACATATAATTAAAACTGGAAATTAAACGTTATAGAACATACATTTGTTGTTGCTTATGGCCCTTTTGGGGTAGATGCTTGTAAAATAAATAAACCTGATAGGGTTCCTACGAGAATGAACTCCTGTTCTTCACAAATATCAATTATTTCAAGCTAAGATATTATAAAGTAGTGGTGAAAAAAAAAATCTAAACCCAAAAAAGTAACAGCGGAAACGACGAAGTTTTACGGCCGATCGCAGAAGAATATAAATAAGATTCTCGAAAACTATTAAACTGTCTTATTTTATTGTTTCGCAAATCCGACAGGAATACAACATATATAATTCATTATATGGATACAGGAACCAGTTCAAAATATAAAAAAAATAAAATCATATAAAGATAAAATCACAGCAAAATATATAATGAATTATATATTTTGCTGTGATTTTAATTTGGACTATGTTAAAAGGCGAAGTATTCCGACGCCTGTGCACACCAGTTCATCGACCCTACACAGGCAAATCATTTACCTAAGAAGTGATGAATCATTTTTGAGTTATAAAATGACCAGTCATTTAGAAATGCCTGTTGAGTCATCGAGCTATTGGTTCTTCAACTCAACTTACTTGATCTAAACTGAATCGAATAAGGAATCAAAGCCAAACATGATCAATTAACAGGTAAAAATTGACCATTTTCGTTTCAACTAATAAAAGAAAAGAAAAACTGTTCTGAAAAAGCCAATTCTTTGCGGTTTATAAGAACAGGTGTATATCCAACCTACTCCACCAGTTCAAACCTAAAAACAAACCCAAATGAGAAAAGCAAGTATGACAATGACGCAGGTGTTTTCTAGAAAACAGATGAGTCATACATACCATCTCAAACCGGCATTTCCCTCCTTTCTACTTAGTTAAGGATTAATTATTACCTTTAACTAAAAGAACTATCTAACTCATAGAGATTTTATCATATGATACAATCTTGTTTAGAAATTGATTACATTTTAAAAACTTTAAGGAGTCATTACTTTATTATTATACTGGTTGTTCGGGTATAGCTATGATGAACATCATCAGGGCTATAAAAATGATACGCAAAATAGAAAAACAAAAAAATACACTAATGGGAAAAGAAATAAAATTAATGAAATATAGAAATTAAATTTGCAAACAGTCAAAGATAAAATAACAAGTTAATAAAAATAAAAATTAACATTAAATAAAAGATGATGGACAATCAACCGTCACAAATAAAAAAAAAAAAAATGTTTGTTTTATTTATCTTGTCAATTTATTAGAAGGGCCAGTCAAAGGAATAAAAATAAGAATTTTTTAAATCTTTTAAAAGCTATATGTTATTTTGTTTTTCTATATGTCACCTTTTCGGCCTTGGAATTGATGAAAATCATCATGGAAAAATAGGAATTAAAAAAAGGAAGTAAGACACAACACCACACACATTTAGCACTCCAAGTAATGACAAATCAAATGACAGTAGATAGTCAAGAAAAAATGAAAAATAAAACTGTTTGTTTCATTATTTATTATATCATCATCTTATGGCACCTTATGGACCTTGCAGAACCCTGGACTCCTCTACAATTCTCTTCCACTCAGACTTATCTACAGCTGCCCTTCTCCATCCTCTCACACTTATAGTCCGAAGATATTCCTCCACATCTTCAAGCCAACGAAGTCGAGGCCTTCCTCTCTTTCTCTTTCCATTCTTTGCAAAGGCTCTAGCCATCTTATCCGGCCACTTTTTCTGGGGCTGCATATAGAGTTTTCAGTTCTTCATTCGTCTTCATTCACAAAAGATTCAGCCCATATTTAGTTGGACCACATATTTTTCGTAGAATTTTCCTTTCCCAACTGTTTATACTTTTTAATCATGTAATGTTAAGGTTCATGTTTCACTCCCGTAAATAACAACCTGTCGAAGGATTGTTCGATAGACTCTTATTTTGGGATTGATGGATATATTTATATTCTAAACAAAAATTATTAGAGACAAATAGCACCTGTTTCCTGCTATTATTCTTGCTTTTATTTCTTCTTTGGTACTATTGTCCTCAAAGATCTCCAGCTCCCTCAATGTATCTATATCCTCTTTTCTCTTTATTATACCACCAGGTAAAAAAAAATATTGCCTTAGCCTATGTAGGCCATCAAGTTAAATTTTATCTATTTAAATTACAAAATAAGAAACAAATAATTATTTGGGAGTCTCTCCTCTGTATTATAATGCAATTTGAGCTTATTGTATCAGAGATAGCAAATTTTTAATAAATAATAATAAGAATGTGCCAATTTAAAATTTGATTTTCGATATTATCGATTCTTGGGGAAATTATTGAGAATCGATGACATAAAGTGGATTGGAAGGAATGGATTCCGTATGATGACTTTGGTGGCTTACAATTTGATTGTCTTTTTCACGTTAAGATAGTTTAATGATACTTATTTTTTTAATTATTAAGTATAGATTAATCTTCTTAATGATAGGAAATACGATATTATATTATTCTTGGTAAGTGAGCACACCGTATCAATACTCTAGAATTTAAAACAACTTCCATTACAGAGTAAACATTGCAACAGAAAGCTGAGTGTCAGACGTTAGATAATTGAAGATATGTATATGTTGTTGAAGAATGAAGAAGTAGGACTATATTTTCGAACTAGTACGGCTCAAGCATTAATTCCAGCTAATGTCAAATAAAAATACAGGTAGAAGGTTTCTGGTCCCATCACCTGGATGTGTTTACCACAGCTGCAGAAATTCTGCTAACATTGTCATTTCAAACAAGATATGAATCTGAAGTTGATGGGTAGTTTTAAGTTCTTTCAGCTAGGTTTTGATCTCTTAAAGATAATTACTTTCAATGAGACATCTTTATGTTGCTTACCTACAGTGTTCTATGAAAGGATTTAGTAATATTCCCGATTCTTGAAGTAATGACAAACCCAGAAACAGGTTTTAATAACTTTAACTTTAAACAGAGTGAGTGAAAAGACAAATAACAAGTAATTTATTGAATATACACATATATCAAATGCCATTTATCCTTTACTAATTTATATCTCCCATCTACAGTGTTTAGTGGTAAATAGAGTTACTAAATTTTGTGATTCCTTGAGTGGTAAAAGCTAATATACTTACATGTAAAAAGATCTAACAAAGGGTGATAAAATATGCAAGTATATGTTTACACGAGGTCATTAAAAAAGTCTTTTTTTTTTTTTTTTTTTTACCTGGCTTTTTTTTTTTTTAATGTGTCGCTTACTTAATGGCATCCTTTTTGTAACGTCTTTTTACCCTCAAAAATGTAATATTTTGAAATGCTCTAGCTCTAATAAAAAATTTATCGAAACTTTCCTGGTCAGAAATTTAACGGAAATATTTTTTTTAATATTACATTTGTCACTTAGGACATAGGCGCGGTGTCCACTGGAGAAACTGGTTTTTAGAAACATGGAATTGAAGTTGCTCGCAACTGATATATATGATTAACGTAGGTTGGTGCACACAGCGTTTCATTAAAAATAACTTTAATCTATTGCAAGCAACTTCAGATTCGTGTTTCTAGAAACCAGTTTCTCCAGTGTGCACCGCGCCTTACTGTTAAGGAACAATTGGTTTGTATGAAAAAAGTCACGTTTTGCCAACATTTTCGAAGTGTTGAGGCTTTTTCGACACGCTCTAGTATTTGTGAAAGAAGATGTTAACTCATTTTTATTAAAATATCTAGGAGAAGCATTTTCGCGTTACAGGTTAGGAACGTTTTCGGGTATTAGTACCATATTTTCTTTATAAAATTGTTTATATTTATTGTCCATTGTTTATATTGATCTATATAATATTGCTAATTGTACTATTTAAAAAAATAAATAAATCTGTTAACTCGTTGCTAAAAAAAAAATTCATTCTTTTGAGTTGACACATGTTTTAATGAGCCATTTAAGGTTATTCTTCCTATCTATTAATAATGTTGTGTGCTAAAACGGTTATGGTTGTTTTACAAAAAACAAAAACAAATGCTGTTTGAAAGAACTGATTTAACACATTTTTCCACCAATTCAATTATTATAAATATAAAATTATAAGTAACCGTTTCAACGTCTGCTTGAGATAGAGAGTATGATAAAATTTACAACCTCTGATATAAATATACACTGTGTTACATGAACATGTGATGAGCACAGGTTCAATATAAGGGGCTTAATTCGAAAGGCAGTGGCCTGGGAAGGATACGGGTACGACAGGATTTCCTTCCACTAACTAACTAATTAAAAGACTCAAGGGTGGATTAGAGGAGTTAAAAGGAGGGGGACTTGTCAAGTCTAACTGTGACCGTTACTTAGTCTGCTCACGGATTACCAAATCTATAAAATAAAAAAATAATAAAATATACCATAGATTAATAAAAACAAACTATTATTAAACCGCTAAATATCAATAAAGTTGTTTGTCATAAAATGTCCGTTGTCATAAAAAAAACTTATTTATTAGGGTAAAAACATGTAAGATACATATTAGGGTCAAGTAGGATACTGTATAACATCATGATTAGCTCTTATCATGTTTAATTTGACTATAGTGTTTCATTTGTTCGCCAATCTCATGTGCCGCCATCTTTCAAAAGCTGTCGTTGGTCGTCTAATTGCATGATAAACGGGAGAATAATCGAAATTATGTTTTTGGTAAAAAAAAATTGTAAACGATAATTATTTCTGGTGAGTAAGTATATGTTCCCTTTAATCTTCAAATAGTTACTGTTTAAAAAGTAAACAAAGTTTAGTGGACTTTCCAACCATTATAATTTTAACGAATTTTTATTTCAAACAGAAGGATATAGGGCACCGTGTAAGGTAACGTGTTTTACTGTGCCTCATTTGAATATATATTAACGGTGTTAGAGTTTGCAATCATAGTTCAGAAAAATAAATCGGAATTACTAAGTATGTTTCTGTTTTATTTTTTAGAACGGGTTCTTCGAAAAAAGTGAAAATCCTCTTTCTAGCCTCCATGAGACCACCCCAATTGATAGTTAATGGAGCAAGCTAACAGGTGGCGATGAAATCTCATCGATTTCGATAATATTCTCACAATATAAATTTACTTATGATCACGAGTAATTTTGATTACCAAAACTTTGTTATGGAACATGATTGAGGTTAAACGTTTCATATTTTTAATATTTTATTTCGTTTAATGTTTAATATACTGTTATAGTGTACCCCATGTTGTAATACTGTAGCCCTATAGCTGTTACAATGTACCCCACCCCTGGAGAACACTACAACAAATTTTAGATAACTAAAAAAAATAACTTCCAAGTATAATTTTGATATTATTTCAAGCCTAATGTGAAGGTTAAAGACTGAAGATTTAATAGTAAACGATTTAATAAACCTTTTTTTTTCTTAACACAAAAATAACTTTTTTATTACACTGTCCTCCACTTAACCCTACTTTATTCAAAATTTAACTTAATTATTTACACTAGTTCCCGAACGCGTTTTTTTAATCCCGGAACAGACAAATTTTGAGCAATAATAAGAAATAAATATATGATTATTATTTATAAATACTTCCCCAAGATTATTGTTTTTCAAAGTTTTATGGGGTTGTCTGTTGGAGACTAGACTATAGAGTACAGTGGGTGTCAGTTTCAAACTTCAAAAACCAGTTCCTTTAATATGTCCACAGTCAGTCTTGATATGTAAAGTTTTGCACTGTCGTTTAAGAGCTTTTCCTATCCATCGTTTTTGTTTATCGGCCACATTATTTGGTTAATTTTATTGTCAAACGATGTAGATGTTTTGTTATCATGTCATGATGTTCTTCCGTGGGGAATGCTTCCAAATGTTACCCTGCCTACCGTTTACTTCTCAAAACAAAGGCGAATGGTTCTTCATTCTTCATTATCAAGAATACCAGTAAATACTGACTTCAACATACTCAGTTGCCCTTTGCTATGAAAGTAATAGACTAACAATATCTATAAGATCGGTCAATTCATTACATGATGGAACAAGAATATCGTGTGTAGAGAAGTCATTTATCAAAGTGGAACTTTGATGTACACTGACCTATCGATTAATTTCTATATAAAGGGCATTATATGTTTGATATAAATAGAATTCCTTTAAAAGATTATCCAAAATCAATTAAATTAAATTTATTTTTTAATTTTATTTGTTGGCCAATAAACTCAGACCGATCCTCTAGTAGTATCACAATCCTGCCATCTACGACAATAAGAAATTAATAATTAATTAATTAAGTATATCTTGAAAACACGCCATTGCATGATCGAGTGTTGCTTTGTCGTTTAACAATTAATTTTTTTAAAATTGTTTTCAACAATTAATAAATTTACATGTCTCTATTGCAAACATAAATGCTTTAATGTCTTTACAAGTGTATACCCTTTCAAAGGAAACTTCTGAAAACTTATATAATACTAAGTCAAGTATATTACTATGATCTTATCGTTATTAAAAAAAAAATACGTTCGTCAGGTAACACATGTAAAAACATTGTTCTACAAAACAGACTCTTCCAGATCAAAATCCCAAAATTGGTATCATCAGCGACTTTATTAATAAGAAGTCCTCACAACACTCGAAAGAGCCTTTACAGGAGCTGTATGTGGACCTTATAAAAGATTTTTTACCCCCCCCCCCCACATTATTTGAAAGATCAAATAAAAAAAAAATCTCCAAATAAACCTCTGATATACATACCTTTAGTAGAGTTTTGTCAGTAAGCTGCACGTGGCCTGGTTATACCGAATAATTTGTTAAACAGGAAATAACATTTTCTGAGACACAAAAAATTGTTCATATAATTTATTATTGCTAATTCTTGAAAAATCCATTTGATCTTTAAAAAAAAATGAGAATTATATTTAAATCATACTAAAGTATCTGATTGGTTTAAAACTATTTTTATAGCAGTTATATTACAAAATGTAAGTATTGAATGTTATTTAATATTGATAATTATCTATATTTCCTGTTCATAATTGAAATAGATGCCCCTGAACCCAACAGAGATCACCATATTTTATTTTATTTGTTTTTCTAAAGTTTCTGTAACTTTATATGTAAAATATTAATACTGATTTTTGTAATTGTAAATTTTTGTTAAATGGAGTATGGCCGATCATTATAGGAATGGGATGACTGCATAAACAAAGGAAGGGTAATGGAAGATGACGTTTATGAACTATTAAGGGAATTTCGAAAACTTAATTTTAATATAAAATAAGTACATGGAATCATCCACCATTATCAATTCAGAACAAATTTTCACAATGATTTTAAATTTTATTCAAATGAGACTTATAGGTCATATCATAACTCGAACGTGTATAACCGGAAGACTAAGCACGTCTCGAGACAGTGTGACGAAAAATCATGCCGATTCTTTGGGTCAAGTGAATCTTCTGGGTCATTTTCGTGACCTAGGTACCGAGGCACGATGTTGGGATATCGTGATGTGACGGCTATTAACGGGCACTGCTAATCGTTAGCAACGCCTCTCTGCAAATTTTAATAATCCAGCTGTATTATATTATGTAATATAGAAAGTTGAAACGTCTCTCAGCTTTGTTTTATAGTATTGGAAAATGTGTTAGTAGTTAATTTATAAATATAAGTACCTTAAAAAAATACTAGTATTTCTACCAAAAATATTTAATTACGAAATCACCTTGATATACCACACTACTTCACTCTGATTTACATTCACTCACAGATAACGAGCCCAAACTTATAAATGACATGGCCACGGCTGACATACCCGGAAATAAACGCTGAAAAGAAACTGGATGAAAAATCTGCTCAAATAATTCCTTTATTAATTCATCAAAGGAGTACTGTTGAGTGCTACTCTTCCTCACATTTATAAGGTCTGTATGATATCAGAAAATTCATTTATTGTTATTTTAATAACAGTTGTGAATAAAAAAATGAAAGATAGAAAAAAATAAAAATATATATAATATAAATCAAACACGTGGTGTAAACATAATAATATTTTTTTGGTTCATTATATTAATTATTTTTACAACTATCAAAATATAGTGACAACCAGCGAATAGGTTACTGTTAAATTAAAACATGAAATACTATCAATGGACATTAATACGCATATCGGGTTCATGCATTGATTTGGGTGATGCATTTGATCTTAAAATTAGTTCTTTGATGGTAAAATAGTAACATGGTAGTTAGACGGACAAAAAAAATTTTAATTCTTCAGTTTTTGCTTCTATGTGAAAAAAATACAGTGTACTATGGATAGTATGGATGGATGTATCACTATAGAATATTGATAATTATTATAGATGAAAAGCTAAAAAGAAGGGAACATATTATGATTTATTTATTTCTATTATGAGCAGTAAAAGCTTTAAGGTGAGTGGCACCTTAGGAGGCTAACTTTCGGCAGGCTATCTTATTAGGACCCTTAGATTCCTTACCGGCAATACTTGGGGAAACAGTTTCTAATCAAAGGAGTTAAATATTCAAAAGAAGAAGTGTGGTGGTTAGCTGGAGCGGATAGAGGCCTATTTAAGATCAGCATTGGAAAACAAGAAACTCTCTTGGATGAGCCTGGGATGATAAAACAGGCTGTAGGAGCCTAACAATGATGGATGTAGAAGATCTACTAGAAATGAACCCCACGATACCCGCCCAGGTCCTAACACCCCAGATAAATGTTAATAAGCCTTAACGCTATAATTTTAATGGCGTGTAATTAGTGGATAAGAACCTCGGGTATAGTCATTGTAAAATCATCATGCCAACATTAAAGTTCATAATATCATTTAATAAAATCTATCTACAAGTATTAACACTTATCACCTAAAGGCCCCTACAACAGAATTGGTCTGCACGATAAGATCGTAAGAATTTAATAGATCAAATATATCAGAAATCAATAGATGGGGGCTTCGTGTCATTGCCATTGTGTTATCAATGACTGTATTGGTCATCAATAGTATTGGTAAAGTATTGAATAAATCCCCAATCTATGGAACAAAATAGAAAGAAAAACAGTGATAATGACTTGTTTTATAGATGAAATGTCTTAGCCATCACGAGAAGGAATCCTATTACAAAGGATATATAACAAAATAAAAAGAAAAGAAAAGTCCCTGAAACCAGGAAAAAATATAAGTTTAATTTATAAGTTGCACAAATGAAATAATAAATATTTTGACAAGATTATATTTCTTCTTTTGAATTCAGATAAAACGAAAACTTTGATTCATTCTAGATCGCTATCAAAGTTTCAAATGTCGAAACGTAAGTGTACTCTCACTTAGAAGGGCCTGATAAAATTTTATGAGCCTTGAAGGACAAAAGAAACTGTATCCTGGAGGAAGGATTGAAGAATAAGATAATAGGTACAATGGAGTAAAGTTTAAAAAGAAGTCCATGCTGTCAAACCCTATCGAATGCTTGAGCAACATTCAAGAAAAATTCATCTTGCATATAATTCCTGTGTTAAGTAACCGTTTAAACGATATTATACATGATTAGAAAATTCTTCAAGCCCTTTAATAAGGAAAAAAAATACAACTAGACGCCTGCAGAACCTGTTAACCTTTAAATATATATACCCAGCAGTTCGCATCGAAGGATGGTTGGTGTCGTGCTGAATTCGCCGCAGCAGGAAATCTACGACGACATAAATTTCGTCCACACTCCAATGATTAAAACTTATGTGATAACCCTGTTGGTGTAGTTAGCCGGCCAGTCAGGACTGCCTGATATATCAATGTATACAGTTATACCGGTAGAAGATATCTCTTACTATTATTATCCAAAATAAATTTGCCGATACTAAACTATTAAATAAAAACGTCCATATTGATAAAAAATATCCATATTAAATTATGTACGAGTACATAGAAATGATTACTCTAAGTTAAGGCCTGGTTCAAGACTAAGTATGCCCAAACTTCTCAGTAAGTTTCGAAATAAACTAGTTTTGATTGGAATCAGCTCGTGAATAAATTACACAACTAGCTCACTGAGGGGTCAATAGTGAGTAGTCAATACTGTTTCTATAGTCTTAGAATAACTCTATAGTACGGGAAGAGATGAGATAAAGTCTAAAAGTAAATTAATGTCGATGCACATCGTTCATGTATCAATTTCGTATTTAGCATGACTATTATTCTCATGATGATCATTGACATACTGAATAAACTGCTGCTAATAATTTTAAATGAATATTTTTAGAATAAAAAACAAAATTAGTAACTGGATTACTTTAATAAAAACAAAGACTGTCTTGATTCAGGAGTCAGTTCTCAAAATTGATATCCTTTTGATCTATTATTAAAAAAGAAAAAGAAAAGGACACTGGAAGTTGGACAGGATGGAGGCCACTCCGGACAGACAAAACTATTTCTGAATGAGGTCCAGACTGCCCCATCGCCCTTACACAAGAAACTATTTTCTAAAAATTATAGAACAGTTAAGAAAAACTTTAGTTATTATATCTGGCAGCAAATCAATGAAATCGAATGACAGCTTGTCAGTTCGGAAAGATTTTTTTTTCCTATTTCTATATATTAATCTATACTGATATTATGAAGCTAAAGAGGTTGTTTTTTTAAACCAATTCATATCGTCGATATAAATTCAAAGAATTGGATATGACAAAACACAATTTTGGTTTTAGATCATTGCAGATTGCTTTAGGACTGATGTACGTTTTTTTGCAAAATCTCGAATCAGAATTCACACTGTATTTAATGTCATTACTACTAATGCTAAAGTGATTTTCAATAAACCCTGAAACTAATTTTTCACTCTCTTAAAAGTGGTGAATTTAACATTCGATTTGGATCAACGATATGGTATTTTGTCTATATCCTATAATTTCCGTGAATATTATATTGCCGCGAATGAGGCAAAGTCTGTGACACATTATTGAACTTAAAAATTTGGATGTGTGAAAGGACAATTTTAGCTGTTAGAAATAAAAATGTTGACGGCATCGATGACTAAATTTCGAAGTAACTTCGTAAACTAACTTGCCATTTATGCAGTTATTAATCAAGAACAAGCCGTACAAGATTGTCAAGAATTCCTAAATTATTCGAATCGCATGAACTTTTCATATATCCTGTAAAATTAAAAACAGGCACTCCTATTGTATTATTCCGCTATCTGGGAACACCAAATGTACACAACGGGACCAGACCCAAATTAAAGTTTCTTAGAAACGTTGTCACAATAACTTTAGTTTTAACGTGACAATCAGTAGAACAAACAGTCCTTAAACATTCCGATGATAACCACGATTTGACATTAAGTTTTAAAAGAATACCATCTCTGTGATGGTGTTTTATGCATTCCTGATACATAAAATACAGAGACAAACCTCTATATACGTCGATATAAACATTAGAAAATACTATTTTATCCAAAAACCATTTTATATCACCTTATCTAAATCAAATTACAGCGAAAAACAGGACACATAACAACTACATACATATTCAAATAAAACTATAAATATTTACTAAACTACGGACTAAAACAACAAGAAATTGCTCGACGTTATTCACTACTCCAGCATTTACTATCGGTATAGCTTTGGGGCTCCACTACACCATACAATTCGTCTCATATCCAGTCCTTACAATCCAAAATACTACAAAAAATCCTCAATGCTCCTTACTTTTTCACAAATAAACTTATCCATACAGATCTTAATATAACATATGTTGCTCATTTAGCATAAGCCAGATACTTACATAGTAAACTCCATCACTTTTCAAATCCACTGGTACCTCAACATGCTTTCGAGTCTATTCCAGATAACCCGCCGAGCCATTTGAAAATAATGTCGCCTCTTATATAGATCATGGGACTTTCTAATATAAAACTTTTTTTGAGGTGCTACCAATAGGTACCTAGTTGCTTCACAAGTAATAGGCACGTCATTTTTAGCATTATCTTGGCATTTACTAGGTGTATCTTTATTCTATTGTAAACAGTTGTAAATTTTAATTAATAGCTTTTAGTCCAGTAAAATAAGGGTTTGCCGAAGAAAAAACTGCGGAACTTTTATTCTCAACGGATCTTTATGTTTTTTGTGGTGCTGAACCCGAATCTGAAGTTTGCTACCACTGCAACCATCGGCTTCATATTCAAAATCGCAAAAAACCGCCAAAAAAAAAACCGTTATTTTAACACGATAACGAAGCTTTATTCGAAGAAAGTTTTCAAATATTAATTATAGCGGGAACTAGTACCTACATAATGAAAAAAAGAAATCCAAAATTGGACCATTTTTCACGAAGTTACGTTATTGGGAAAAAATGGAGAAATTGGCCAACTTGCCGTCAGTCACACAGCTCCGCGAAAACACGTTTGTCGTACTCTTTTGGCTATAACTCTGAAACTATTTGTCCGATACGACATTACTTTTTTCATCTTAAAGCTGATTAAATTTACTATAAGAATCTATAAATGAAGTTTTAATCAATCCGTAAAATGTACATGCCAGCCCGCTAATAAAAACGTACTCTTTTAAAATCCAAGTGTTTTGTGGCACATTTGTCGCTCTAACTCCTCAAATATTTGTTCGATCCCAAATTTCATTTTTCTATCTTAAAGCTAATTAAATTTGCTATCAGATGCGATATATGTAAATTATATTAAATCCTGTAAACCACCCAAGCTAGTACGCTAAATGTGTATGTTTTGGCAAAATATGTATGACATGTTCAGTAGACTGGTGTGGGTGATTCATGGTGTTAATTATAAGTTACATATATAGGATCTAATAGCAAATTTAACCAGATTATAGATTAAAATATTAAATTTTGGATGGGACAAATGGTTTTGGAGTTATAGCAAATAATGTGGCAAAAAAAACATGTATGTTACAAAAGTAAGTGATTTGCAGCGTGATAGCTTGTGTATTTCAAGAATTTTGATAAAAATTTCATATATAGGATCCAATTGTAAATTAAACCACCTTTCAGATTAAAAAAAAACATTTTGAATCGGACGAATACTTACGGATTATCGGAGTTATAATATCCCATATAATATAATATTCCAGACGCCTAAAAACCAGTACTGTTGTTAAATCCATGGTTTTCGGCACATTTATCATTATAACCCCGAAAGTATTTGTTTGATCCAAAATTTAATATTTTTATCTAAAAGCTGGTTAAATTTTCTATTAGTTCCTATATATGTAACTTCCAATTAACACCGTAAAACACCACACCAGTCTACTGAACATAATTTACATATTTTGCCAAAACAAACACATTTAGCGTGCTAGCTTGGGTGGTTTACAGGATTTAATATAATTTACATCTATAGATTCTTATAGTAAATTTAATCAGCTTTAAGATGAAAAAAAGTAATGTCCTATCGGACAAATAGTTTCAGAGTTATAGCCAAAAGAGTACGACAAACGTGTTTTCGCGGAGCTGTGGGACTGACGGCAAGTTGGCCAATTTCTCCATTTTTTCCCAATAACGTAACTTCGTGAAAAATGGTCTAATTTTGGATATCTTTTTTTCATTATGTAGGTACTAGTTCCCGCTATAATTAATATTTGAAAACTTTCTTCGAAAAAAGCTTCGTTATCGTGTTATAGAAAAAAAAAAACAAAATAACGGGTTTGTTTGGCGGTTTTTTGCGATTTTGAATATGAAGCCGATAGTTGCAGTGGTAGCAAACTTCAGATTCGGATTTAGCCCCCTAACCACCCCAAAAAACATAAAGATCCGTTGAGAATAAATGTTCCGCAGTTTTTTCTTGAAAACGGCCTTTTGGAGCCTTATTTTACTGAACTATTTCACAAAAATGTTATTAAAAAATTAAGTATACAAACTAGGCAAGGAGGAATGACTACAGAATGACAGATTACTAATCCTTTCCAGCCAAAACGAGAAATTAATTAATTGAATTTCGCCCTCCTGTTCAATTTTGTGTGTATGTTCTTACAACCCTGATTGATATAAAAAAAAAAACGTGTACCTACTTCTTTAATGAAGTTTTACATTCGACACATAGTCATTTGCAATTCCAACACGCGGTTGTCATTGTAAACTAAATGATTTGAACTTCCATAAATTGTCTCTAAATGGTTGTACTTACATTTAGTGTAAGTTTGAAGGTTTTCCAAAAACCATTTGTCTTATTATTACAAATTAACTATCAATATGGCAGCTGCTAGAATTGATTCCACTACCGGATCATTTACTTTGATTTTTTTTTTCTTTTTAATGTACATTATTGACCCGCGGGATATTGAGAATTATATTTAGCACGAACGGGTCCGAACTTGAAGAGGTCGTTGGCACGGAGAAGAGTCGGTGAACCCCCCCCCCCCCCCCCCCCCCCCCCGAAGTCGTCTAATAGATATTGATCGGTCTCTTCGTCATCTCAGTCCATTGTCGCTCATTAGTTAAGGCATTTTATGGAGCCAATGTTTGTTATGGAGGATGTCAACTTTCTGGTAGCCGTTGAATAATGCAGAAAGTAAATAAACTATAAATTAATAGGGCTCTATTGGAGAATATTCAAACCAACCATCGTTGCAGTCATTAATAAACAAAAGAACTTGGCGAACTCAAAGACCCGATGCCGACATCAACAATCTCTGACCACACCACCCTTCATTCCATCCCATCAAAATCGAAATCAACAAGATCAGATTCTCACATCTACGTCTTAGCCTACCTTGGACGGCCTACACAGCAGTTCAACATTGATGGCAAATGTTCAACACAATACATTATTTCGAAAAGTTTAATGCATTGTTTTTCCATTGTAATAAGTGGCTAGGTTTCGCACCCTCAGAAATGAATTGGTTGCAACAAACGGATTTCCAATTGTTTCATGAAAGAAGAAAATATATAACTTATCATTGAATTATTAAAGTTAATTTTCAAATTATTAAACTTTTTTTTCTCTGCTATAACATGGATTTATCTTGCTTTTTGAGCAAAAATTAGCTAGTTTCCATACTAATTGGGCTTAGGAAACTTTAGAATTCAATGCGGACTTGCGCTGTTGGTATTATTTGTGACTTAAGTTGTTTCTGCACTCACCAATTCAATGGTAGGTAATTTCATTTTAATTTTAAAATTTCTGGAAAGTAGGGACGAACTGAGTAGTTTTGCAGTTTTAAAAAATAAAAAGCTTTATGGTTTTTAATCTTGTCTTTATTTTCTATTTACGTTCATTTTTTCCCAAATAATGGTGAGTTCTGATACTTAAATTCCTTTATGTTTTCAAATTTAAACCCTGATATGTATACTTTAATCTACTTTGTTTACTACTTGTTAATCAAGTAATGTAGAAAAGACTTGAGTACATATTTTCATTTTGCAAAAATGAATAGCTGTTGATTTTCGTACTGGAAGACAAAAAGGGTTTCCCATGTTTCTAATTTTTGCAAAGCGTGTGTCATAACGTCTAAACAAAAAGATATATCAGACTTTTTGAGATATGTCTAGATATCATCAGCAAAAACTGAAATTTTAACAGGCAAAGGCAATTCGTTGTAAATGTCGTTGATTGCTATGTAGAAAAGTGTTGGACTAATTACCGGGCCTTGTGAAACTCCACATTCAGGAAAAAATCAGCTTTCTAAAGTCGATTCACACTACCCTCTGGAACTCTCTCCCTCCTGAAACTAGACATGCTCCTTCCTTAAGCTCATTCAAAACTCTCCAATTCCAATATCTCCTTACATCCTAATGCGACTAATAATTAAAAATCAGTTTAGTCAAATTTAGTAAACCCGATACCAATGAATTAGTTCAATAACTACTTAATAATGTCAATATAAATTTGTTTTTAGTTTAATCTTAGATTTCCTTGCATGACGAAAAATTACTTCATTTAATTTTTTTTCATACGTAAGTATGTGTATATGTCATTTTATATATAAATGTATGTGTTTGTAGGTGTGCACTGATGTGTGTATACTCCTATGTCTAAGAATATATTTTTAAGTAGGTTTATGTATATGTATGTATATAAATTTGTAAATATCTTGTCTAATCAACATTCGATCAGTAATACATTATTTTATGTCTATATCTTTTCCTATTTATTTATTTACACATTATTGTTTTTATTTTATTTTATTTAATTCTTTCTCATATTTCTTTCTTCTGAGCATATTGTAATTATTCTTACCACTATTATTATTATTATTTATTTTTCTTATGTTTGTGTTTATGAAAAAAGTTTTTCAATTATATTTACTGTATGTATAAACTTACATATCAAATTTTTTTATACATATTTTTTTTTTTATTTGTCTGAAATTAAGAAGTCAGACTATTGCACAATCTTCCACCACATTTGTATTATTCTTTGGGGACAATATGTCCCAGAACTAAGATGATTTTTTAATTCCATTTCGTATTGTAGTTCTTTATTAATCAATATCGCAGACAAATATAAATATAAATCGGAATTATCAAAAATACATAACATTTTTATGAATGTTCCAGAGCTGTCAAAATCAGCACCTAACCGCAGCAGTGGCGTGATGCAACACCGATTATAGTTTTAAAAAAATAGCCAAAATAAAGAACTAGAAACAACTCGGCCTTGAACTAAGAGTTCCTGATCGTATTTGGACGCGGTGGATGCCTGCTATTACACTGGCCGACACCTGTTATTAATAGTCATAAAATTTTTTATATCTCGCTGGAGAGATTGAATCACGTAGCCCAGTGCAACCTTCATCCATGGCTGCAATTCTCCAACTCACGTTCCAGTTTCAGACTAATGATCAAAAGATGCAGTTCGATTTCGATCTCGGTATAATGAATGCTGCGTTTGTGATTGTTCTGTAATCAGCTGGCTGACTAAGTTGTATTGTTAATTTAACAGAAAAACGCTTATTATTGGATGATGTTATACCTTAGCCTCTGACTTTACGAAAAACTTGAAATATCTCTAGTTTCACTCACTTAATTATATTATAAACCATATATGGTTACATTATGAGGGCAGTTGTTAATTTTTTTAAGTAACTAAAAAGTAAAGATTTTCAACAACAATATTTTGAAATTTCTAAAAGAGTTTAAATAATTTTTTAATATTTCAGCTAGTAAGTTATTTACTGATAAGTAAAATTATATGTTTGCAAGAGTAAGTTGAAACATCATGTACCATGGATGGACGATAGCATATATTAAGTGTTATAGTGTTATTGTGATATTTTATAAAACGCAGGAAGTGTTGTTTAAGATTGATTCTAATAATTATGAAATGAAATGAAAAAATAATCTTTATTCTGGGACGTATTGTCCCCTAAGAATAACCAAATTGTGTCATAAAATAGTACAATGGTCTGGCATATATGTTTTCATACAAAGGTATTTATATATGAGGAACAAGAGACATGCAAATACAGTTAAATGTAAATAATTGTATAAATAACTTTAGTAAATAAGATAACATAAGAAGGAGAATTGAAATAATAATAAAAAAATTAATAAAATAAATAACCCTGAGAAAATGAGAAAAGATATATACAGAGAATGATCTATGTCTATATGTACATTGGATGAAGAAAATATTTACAAATATTACGATATATACTTATATACACCGCACTCATTCACTTATATACCTATACACACAACCATACACATATGAATTGTCGATAGATAAAATTTCTTTGTTTAGGAAAAACATTTAAAGTAAAAAAAAAAAAGAATTTTTATAAAAAATAAATAAATAAATAAAATGACTATTTACCATTATGGAACAAATAAAAGATTATTATTATATGAAAGAAAATTTAAGAGTCAATTCACCTGTATCAAATTTATTCGATTTGACCATATATAATAATAATTACTGTTGACTGGCATCTGACTGGGATAAGAGGAGATATTGGAAAAGGAGTGTTTAAAATGAGCTTAAGGAAGGGGCATGTCTTATTTCAGGAGGGAGAGTGTTCAAGAGGGTAGTGGATCGGGCTAGGAAGGAATGCTGGTATAATGTTGTTCGATGGAAAGGCAAGTATAGGTCAGAGGAACGTGATCTTGTTGTGAATCGGGGGTAGAAGGAAGACTTAAATTTCAACAGATTACAAATGTAGGATAGGCGATGGTGATAAATGACTTGATAAAGGAATGAACCTAGGAAGTATGATTTGCGGGTGGATGGGTAGAGCCACTTCAAGTCCATGTACAGATGTGAGACATGAGAACGCCTCGAGGTTCCGAAAACAAATCGAACGAAGCAATTCATAATTCGTTTTAGCCTGTCTCGGAGACCCACCGAGAGACCCCCATCCACCACGCAGCCATAGTCAAAGTGAGGAAAGATGAGCGAGGAAACTAGGAGTTTGCGAGTGGCTTGGGGGAGGAAATGACGGGCACGATTGAATATTTTCAGGGTTCCAATTGAATTTCTGGATATTTGGGCAATTTGAGGCTTCCAGGAAAGGTTTTGGTCGAAGATGATTCCTAAATTTTTGACGGAGGAGTAAAAGGTAATAGGTTGATTACTTAGGTTTAGAGAGGGATAATATCTCTGGATATAAGATACATGGGTTTTATCTGCGTTTAACTTTAAGTTATTAAAATTGGCCCAGGCACAGATTCTGTTAAGGTCTTCCTGAATCTTGGAGAAAGCATCAAGGATTTCGGCAGGGGAAAAGAATAAATATATTTGACAGTCATCTGCATAAAGGTGGTGGGAGCAGTGTAGAATTGACTGATGCAGATCATTAATGTAGGAATTAAAGAGGAGAGGTGTTATGCTGGAGCTCTGGGCTACATCAGAGGAAAGAGAATTAATTACATTGTACAATTAATTAGATTGTAATGTAGAAAAATTAATTCATGATTGAAGTTTTCACTAAAACCTAACGTTTTTTAATACTATATAAAATAAATTTTGTTATTCTAAATTGTTTCTTTGTGCCTTTCTGGTATATTAACTTTCATCCCAGGAAAATATATGTTGAAATAGATCTGAGGTATAAAACGGTGCAATACAAGATTATTTATTTTCAAATTTCCTTCAGTCCATGTTTATCATTCGTGTCTTCTAAAATTCTTACATGAATTTTAATAATATTTCTTATATTCCAAAAACAAATCTTGTTTACAAAAGCGGAAACTAATATTTTTTCTATAAAAAACCAATTACAGAAATAAAAATTAAACATACTAGTGTCACTTTTATATAACTAAAATTGCACGGATATTGAAAGTGAAATAATTATATTAACTCGATTTAAACTGAAATATGCGTTACTAATCAGTAACCTGTTACATTTGATATCGCATATAACAGCATCTATAATGACAACGAACATGGTAGAGTATCTAAAAATTTCATTATTGCATATCAGACATAGTTCTTCGTTGAAAATCAGTTATAGGGAAGCATATCAATGAGAGAGAAGTATTAAGTAGGCAAGACGGAAAAACAAATATTTGTAATATTGTATTTTAAAAAATGACCGTCTAAAATAATATTAATATACAAAATCCCCGCCAAAAGTATTACAACACCCATAGTTCTCGAGCTTTTTCTGGTTCTTACCTGAATCCATAATAGGTTTATATTTATATTAATATTATTTATTAAACGTGAGACATTAAGGATTAGACGCAGCAATGTTTTTCCCTGTTAATAACAAACGATGGAATTTTAGATTATTTTTTTTTCAAATTTCCTTCAGTCCATGTTTATCATTCGTTTCGTTATTTAGGGCCAAGACTAAAGCAAACAGTCATTCAAGCCAACTTCAACTTTTTTGTTTATTGGAAGAAATATTGTAATTTATTTTAATAAAAATTGTTTATGTCTAGTTTAGGAATGCTTTCTTTAATATGAAAAAAAAAATAATACGTTTTTATATAATTCAAATATTTCAAAGTGTTGCGATACTTTCGACATGGAATTTATATTTTTTAATGCAATATAAAATTAATATTCAAAATATAACCCATTATTGTGCACTGCCAGTTCCCATCTTTCAGCCAGTTGCTTGATCTCATGCAGGTACCAAGCTTTGGGATAGTTACTGAAAAATTCCCGGACCGTTGTTTCTACTTCTCGAAATACATTCGATTTTCTCCCATTTAAGAATTGGACCTTGGATCGAAACAAATACAAATCTAATGAAAAAAGGTCCGGACTATATGGTGGAACTATAATAAGTTCGATGATACCTTCAAGATTTTTCAACTTTTCCTTGGTTTGTTGGGAAATATGTGCCGGGTATTGTCTTGCTGGAACAGAATTGCTTTGAGGTTGGACACAGCTGAGAAAGTTTCAAGTACATTCTAACTGTTCGATATGTGTCAGATTTTATTGTAAGTTTCTAGTTGGATTATAATTTCTAGTAATAAAAGTATATGTAAGTGCGGTGAAAGCTTGTTCCCTTCCGCCATTCCTACATTGTTCATTTAAATTTTAATGTTGCTAAACCTTCCTAGACCTATGAAAATAACGTAGTTATTTATACATAATTTGGTAAATTGATAAAGAACCTTTTTTACTTATATAAACGATTAAAGATATTTGGGTGGGACAATGGTTCAGCAGTTTTGCCATTATCAGCAGTGCGATTTTCAAACCACTGGGAGCCACATGTCGCACTATATATTTAATTTTTTTCAATAATTTTATTGAATGTAAGTAAATTTTATTATCACTTTCAAGCATTATTATCACTTTTATTATATAACACCGTTCGTTTGAAACCACTCATGAAGAATACCGCTAGCCACCTACTGGTGAATTTTCAAACATCACTGTTATCCACATATTATCGCTTTTTTAATATCAACTTAATTGATAATTAGAACCTTTTATTACTGAAACGATCCTGAAACTATCAAGATGATTTGGTTAAAATTTGGTAGACAATGGTTCAGTAGTTGGTTAGTGATCACAAACAAAAAGTGGCTTGTCCTTTATAACTATCATTTTTTTCATTATTATAAACTTCTATACATATTTATTATTTTTAAAAAATGATATTATTAAAAACATATTGTAATATTTAAAAAGGTAGACAGTAGAAGAGACGGACCGGTGTTGTAAATTTCCTCCTATCAATATTGACCCATATTGTCAACAGGCATTAACCTTTAGAAAGCGTTGCACAAGGAGACCTTACACCGGGATTGAGAAATACTGTAGAGCGTACGCTGTTTAACATCTGCCAGAAGTCTGGCCCATAATCAACTATTAGTTATCAACACACAGTTCTCAATAGTTGGTTGAATTATATCTTCAGTATTGTGAACTTGGTGGGTCATGAAACAGTTTAATTTTTACGGTTTCTACCATTCTATTCCAAAATATCGAAACAATTATTGAAACAAGAAAAATATCTGGAAAAAAAAATAAAATGTAGTTATGAACAACAATAAAGCATCATGTCAATGACATCTATGATTATTCTTTACAACTTTCATTTAAACAGGTTTCTTGCAGTTTTTTTTTTTTTTTTTTTTTTTTTTTTTTTTTTTTTTTTTTTTTTTTTTTTTTTTTTTTTTTTTTTTGGCTTTAAGACACGCTGACACAATTCTTATATTGCCAATGTAGCACCATCTAATTTTATGCCCAGTTGAATTAGTCTTCCTCAATTATATGAGAACTTTTGTTTCTGACAAAAATTTAATTAAATCGTGGGCCTTTACTTTCGTCGTTGTTCTTAAAAATTCAGTGACGTCTTGAACAGTCAGTGTACTTAGCGTTCTTATCCTCTCATTCACAAATTTTTTGCACTTAAACACGATGTATATATATCCATATATTCTTACAGTTATCAGCATTTTAAGTCAATTGAGAGTACCCACTTTATAGAGTCTCGGTGTACCCCAGGAAAGTCTTTCGATCTGTTTTTTCTCGGGCTCGAGATCACAGCAGTCAATTGCCTTACCATTTGAGTTACCGGCCCGCCTAAAAGTTAATAAAGAAGGGAATAAATAAAGTCATAATCTAAACAACAAAGAAGTAGTATTAAAAGAAAAAAAAACAAAAACCATGTAATAATAAACTTCGCTCCCTTACAAGGTCCTGATCTCCCTACATCTACTAGCAGTGGCGCAACCAGGATTACTATCGGGAGGGGGCTGAGTATATATATATATATATATATATATAGGACATATTTTTTTATGTTCTACTTAAACTAAAATAAAACAAGGAATGAGTGACGTTCGAGACTATATAAATGAAAATCATAGTTATCGCTCCACTATTTATTTGATCTTATAAGTTTATGATTACTCGATACGGTCGTCTGGGGAAGATTTCAGCCACTAACTCCCCCCCCCCCCATTGGTTGGGCCAGTGCCTAACAGACATAATCCTATAACTGTAAACCTATAACATAAACCTATAACTACAAGACATAAGTTATAAGAAAGTTTAAACGTAGCCAAATGTTGTTTAATCGCAAAGGGACCTCCAAGGCATAGATTCATTTGGATTCACTACGCCTGGAATAGACTTTCCATTATAAACGTTACGTTGTTAGAGAAAGTAAAATTGAAAGGGAAGAACCGACAGCGTATTTAGCTCTGATCTGATAATAATCTTGGATTAGCTTTATTAAGCACGGCTTGGCCTAATGCACTAGATTCAAGATGTTTCTGCAATTCATTATAGGGACTAGAGAACATGGCAACACGATCGATGGCTCAACAGATCAACTTTAAAATTTTGATCTAAAAAAAACCAGCATTTACCTCTTTTATCTGTGAAGCATTATCTTTCTAATTATTTCTCAGCATAACTTTAAATAAATGTTTTCCACCTCAGTCGCTTCAGTTACTAATAAGGTGAAGGTCGAAAAATAGTCACGTGAATTCTTAAAGTTGAATTCCTTTATTCAATCGAGGAAGCATTGTTGCATAAGATATTTGGGAATAAGAGCAAAGTTGACAATACAGAGGAACAAGACCTCGACCTAGTAAATCTAGTAGTTATTAGGAATAATATGAGGCTGAGAAAAAATGCATGTGAAATTCAGTGAACAAGGAAGACAATAAATGAATAACATCTTTGACAGTTCTACGACTCTTGAAGAGTCAAATCCCCCCGTTGTTTCAACC
The DNA here is from genome assembly GCA_003667255.2 of Euschistus heros. NCBI lineage: Eukaryota > Metazoa > Arthropoda > Insecta > Hemiptera > Pentatomidae > Euschistus > Euschistus heros. The sequence goes on from RCWM02000127.1 coordinate 387,963, forward strand.
ATTTATCATCTCAGAGTCTTGTTGCTACCTTCATAAATTAAATGCCAAAGATGTCCATTCGTTTTCCCAATATATTTTGTATCGGTTTTCAACGAACGTGTCCAGCACATTTAAAAAAATAAAATAAAAATAAACCTGTACCACTATTGACCCATGAAGGGTCTTGGGTTCAGTACTTAGGTAAGGTTTACTGTTACTAGGCCATCGGCTGTGAAAGGAGGAGAGGCCTAAATCACGCTCAAAACGTTTTTTCCACATTTAAGGTAAGGGTACTCACTTTGTAAAAGCGGGGGGTGCCTCAGGGAGGGTCTTCCGACCTAGAAGTCGAGCAACAACCGAAATAATAGAAAATAAATTTTCTGCCTTCAGTCGGACTCGAATCCAGCCCCGGGGCATTGTAGTCAAGTGCCTAATCATGGTATAGACTCCGTAGCTCATTGTTAGTTCTTATTCGTCACTCATAGTTAATATTGGGCATTGGACCACATATTCTTCTTAAAATACAATACTCAAAATAAAAGAGGGCTGTTTTGTAGGAACAATTTGTCAACACTGGTCTAATCAAATTTTTGGTAAATACGGGGATTAGTGTTTCGTGATATCGCTCGGTATTTAATGTGCGATGGCTGAAATTTGCGACAGTTGTAAGAGCTTCGAATATTTTCGTTCGTGTAATTATTTATATTTAGCTGTGAGTCAAAGTATACAAATTCATAGACGCACTCAAAATTATAGCCTCTAATTTCTACCTAAGCTGGTCTGGGGTCCTCTTCTCTATTGACTACAATTAGGACATGAATGTCCTTGTAATTTTTATTACAAGTTATAAACATATTTTAATCAAAATAGGTTGACGTATAACCTGAGTCTTTTGGCAGAAATTGAACCTATATCAGTTTTTGATTAGAGAACAATGACGTATTATTTGAAATTGATTAAACCCTTCAAATAAAAAAAAATTATCTTGGGTACTATTTTACATTCTGACCTTCAGAAACGATCGTTCATTGAGGAAAGGTTTTAAAATTTCGATTAGTCGCCGCGGGATTAATTTCAGCGGCTATCCAGCGGGTACAGGATATGTATGATTAGGTGATAATTTCGGGGGGTTCGGGCCTAGCCTATAATAACGCTCACTTTTAAAAAGGTATAAAAACTTGTAATATACGACTTATTATTTTTTTTTTTTTCGAATATAAAAATAAAGAAATATTTTGTTTAATTTAGCGTGGGTTAGTGATGTCATCATCCTGAATTAGCTACAGAATAACCGTCCCAAAATAACAGACGTAGAATATATGTGTAAATTCTCTATGTATGATTCTAAAGGCAATTATGTAGAGATTTTTGATGATGGTTTGGGTCAAGTCAAAAGGAAATGCCAACACATCTGTCTACACTTTTGACCTTCTTTAGTCTCACAAAGAAAATACTCTCAATTTCAAGATTTTAATTTTTCGGAACAAAACGTTTAATCCAAACATTTGAGAGGAATGTCGATAATCTGATAAGACACTTTATAGTCCAGAAACTAGATGAGTGTAAATATATATTAGAAAAAAAATAGATGTGTTTTTTTTTTTCAATTAATTTGTTTGTATTTAGGGTTGGTACTAAATTTGAATTCAACTTTATTCTCTCAAAAAACTTGAGTGCTCCGAAAAAATAATCCAACATTAGTCCATAATTATTTAGGATTTTGATTCCAAAAATAAAAAATCGCAGTTAAAAAGAAAAACAAAAACTCATATAAGCTACGCATTATTTTTATTTTTTTTTTTCTAACCAACTATTGTAGGCCACTCTACACATTTTTCTTCTTCTTATATAGAAAATGTTAACATATTTTTACTAAATGGTGAGTCATTTGATAATATTCGTTCACGCTTAAACGTAAAAATAAAGACTAAAGAAAAAATGGCAATTTCGAAATTTAAGCAAAACAAGAAGTATTCAGCAACCTTCTCCGACATAAACTTCATTTCACTCGAAGATATTAAAACTTTTATCACAGATTTGTGTCGTAGTTTGAGGATGATTCTCCAGGACTGGATCTTACATTCTCTGATTACTTCTTCCAGACATAGATTAAACCAAGAAAACCTAACGGCAAATCCTTGATGGATTCCATCGTACAAGAGATCACCCTGAGTACATACATTATTTTCAATCTTTTGCTTGTTCAGTTCAACTAAGCCTATAAATTATTTTTATAGGTATATCAATTATATATTAGAAATTAAATATGAAATAACTCATCAACGTTGCTGACACTGAAATTATGTTTGTACACATTTGGCCTTTTCTTATAAGTATTCGAAAAACAATTGTCATTTACACATTGCCTGAATAAGAATTAAATATAGGTATTAAATGTTATCGACTATTTATTTATTATTGATCTTTACAACTGTATACATTATATGCAACACGTAAATTTGAAAAAAATGATTACAATGACGTGCTAATAATGTGTAAAGAACTACTCACTAGTAGCACTTCAATAAAAGTTCTACATTGTAAGGTCACTAGGCAATCTTCTTTTCAGACACTTTGGAAGATTATCAGGAATTGAGTGTGGAACAAGTAGGGAGGCTAGTGGATTTGAATGATTATGAAGTTTGCTATGAAAGGATAGGTATCTGGTTTGTGCCAAATCTGCAACATATGGAACATTAAGATCTTTATGGATAAGTTTGTTTGTGACATAATAAGGAGCGTTGAGGATTTGATGAAGGATTTTAAATTGTAAGGATTGGATACGAGAAAATTGGAAAGTTTAGAGCAGCTCCAAAGCTCAACTCAAGATGTCCAAATCGATCTAATTACTCTCATGAAAATAAGTCTTTTGTAATTCATTGGGATCTGCGTACGCTTGTCTAGTAAATGCTGTAGCAGTAGAAAATGACGAGTGGTTCCTTCTATTTTAAGTCTGGTACGAAATTAAATGTTGTAAATAAGAACTGTTCCTTGATATTAACTAATTTATATCCAGAATTGCTATCGCTTTATTTATGTCTTTCATAGGTACTTTTAAAAAAAAAAAAAATATGTACTTTATTTTTTAAAAAAATTTTAACCCCAGTATCCAAGACTAAAACGACAAGAAACTGCCCGTCGTCACAGACTACTTCAACATTTACTAGACAAACATTCAAAGCTCCCAATTAATTACAAAAGACTCATATACATGACTGTGATTATACCTATTTGTATGTACGGAGTCGAGCTTTGGGGATCCACTAAACCATCCAATTCATCTCGTATTCAATCCTTACAATCCAAAATCCCTCGAAAAATCCTCAATGCTCCTTACTTTGTCATCAATAAACTTATCCATAAAGACCTTAATGTTCTATACGTTGCTGATTTGGCCCACACCAGATACCTGTCCTTTCATAGTAAGCTCCATAATCACTCAAATCCGTTAGTTTCTCAACTGGCTTCCCACTCCATTCCTGATAATCCTCCGAGGCGTCTGAAACGAAGATGGCCTAGAGACCTTCTAGTGTAGAATTTTAATGAAGTGCTACTGATGAGTAGTTCTTTTCAAGTTTTAACATGTTATTATTATCGTTGTCAATACATTTACTTGATGTATATATATTGTACAGTTGTAAATTTCAATAAATGTATATTAAAAAAAAAAAAAAAAAAAAAAAAAACAGTATCGGAAATTGAAAAATGTTGGTACCGATACATCACTAGTAACTACACATTTCAAACACACTATTTAATCTTACCTGATGTACAGTAGTAAATGGTTTATGGAAGAATCTTTCATTCACCACTCTGCATTTCAAGTGTCAAAGTTCGTTCTAAAATCAAGATAAAAAAAAATTAATAAAATTAAAACAACCAATACTCATTATTACATACTAGAAAGATACAGAAATATAATTATAGCAAAATAGATAAACTGAGGAGCAATAAAAAATATTCTGCAAGATGAGACAATCGGAATCCATAGAGACCTTGTAAATTATGCAAAAGCTGAAGGAACATCTGTTTGTATGCTCCCATGCGGATTAGAAAGTTTTACCAAGCCTTTGACTGGAATACGAATGCTTTTCGACACAGGGCTATGGTGTTGGCCAACTGGGCATGGCGCACAACTTGCACTCAGTTTAAATTCAGGTATAATATTAATTCTTAAATAAAATAAAGGTAACAATAAAAAAAAAAAAAAGTCTCACACGTTTAATAAGGTACAATAATTATGGTTATAATTATGGTATTAACCACTTATGGTGCTTTAAAGTTAATACAAGCGGTAATAAAATATATTGGGCTTTTTTCAGCTGTTAAAGTACGAAGGTACGGTGGGCAAAGAGTAAATTGGCTATTGCAGTAATTTTCTTAATAAAAAAAAACAAGGAATCTTAGATTGCTTGAGTTTTTTTAACCTGCAGTGAAGTACTTCTATCATTATCTTTTATTGGAAGTTTAAGGAAAGCAATCTAATTATTTAAGGATACGTCAATTGTCGATTTCAGTGATTTTAAAGAAAAATCGATTCATAGGTACTGATCGATATATCAGACATTAGCAACTTTTCTTTTTTTTTTTTTTTTATGTAAAAGATTAATACTGCTTAAAACAGAATTTAAAATAATTATCTCCAAAAATTAAGGCTTGCTAATGCTAGCCAAACGTAAAATTGTTAAGACATACATTTGCTTTGGAAAATGAAGTAATGGTATTCCGATTTTAAACTGCCGAATCTAAAGCACTAAACAGACCTATGCCTTATCCCACAGATGTGTTATATTCAAATGCTTGCAAAAATATTTTAAATGCATCAGATATTCACCAAAATCTTGTTTAAAGTGCTAATGAAAAATCATATAGTTCGAATAGCTCGTGTTCACTAAATAGAATCACATTTTAATACCAGTTTTGAAGCTTCGAGGTTTCAAATTTTAATACTGTAAAATTTTATTTTCAGTACTTAGCGCATATGTGAGCTAAGGTATCGATATATACACAGACTTACAATAACACTATTTCATTATACATTTTTGTTATTCTTAGAGGATTTTCAATATCCAGAGAAACATCAATGCTTCCTATCATATACATTATTTATCGATAGTTTTTTGTTTACGATTCCTTATTTAGTAAATAAAAAACAATCACCTATGAAATATTTATTTTCTTAAATAAGAACTTCTAAAAAGAATTTTTTTTTAACATGTATATTATATGTTGTAGATAAAAAAAAGCTATTAAGTGATTTAATTCTTGAATAATAATTGTTTTTTTTTTGTTTTGTTTTTTTAATAGAGTTTAGCTAATTCCACTAATCCCTGTTGAACAGATCCGTTAACTTCGAATTCACACTAAAAAGACAAGAAACTGCTCATCGTTATATCCATAATAATAAAAATGTCCCATATGATGCTGAATTGGTTCTGACCAGATGCTTATTATTCCATGGTAAGCTCCACACAAAATCGAATAAACTTGTCTACCAATTCAATTCCCACCCGATTTCGGATAATCTTCCAAGATGGCAGAAGATGGCCTAGAGACTTTCGATTTTTTTATTTATAAATTTATTATTTACTTTTAGATGATATTATTAAATTTTAATTTTGAACTATAATATTGGATTTTTCGTTGAAAATGCGATCTGGAAGTATGATATAAACATTTAAAATTTTTACTACTAGATAAATTGACTGAAATCAACCAACCAATCACAATAACAGTTCGGTGCCCACAAATTTATAAATACTACCAACGTAGGAAGAGCCCCCAATTTCTAGATTCAGATCTAAATTCGCAAAATGATTGCCTACAATTCAGAAGATGTATTATGACAGTCATTCCAGTCAGCCGGTATCAAAGTTCTTTGGTATTATAGTTCTCTATTAGGGCATGAACTAAGATATATTGTAACCAGAAACTGATCGTAGCCTTCTAAATATGGCGTGAAGGTTAGAATCCAGAAACCATTCTGAGGTCAAAACTAACAAGTCCAGTTACAAAAGAAAAAGCCATGTGGATAATGGTAGGGACCTTAAAAGGAAATAGGCCAGATCTACTTTATAGAAAGGAAAGATGACTGAGATATTTTAAAATATTAGAGGAATCGAAATCGGACAAAAAAAAAAGAAGTAATTTATTATTTACAGACGTGTGATATATCTGGCTGCTGGTATCCAATGGATACAAAAGCATAGAGGAAAAAGGTGTTAATATGGTCACTCTCTTTTGTTTTTTATTTAAAGTTACTTTCAATTTGAAAAATTCTAGATTTTTGTCTTTCACTAACAACTATAACTAATTTCTTAAATCCGAGAAGGCAATAATATAATTAACATCAATTATTTTATTTCAAAAACGGCGATTTAAAAAACCTTTTAAAAAGCATCAGAATAATTGGGATGTAAATATTGGCCCTCTTTAAAAAAAAGTCACCAAAAATAGTTTAAAGTGGGATAAAACAATACAAAACGGTAGATAATTTATTTCGCACAGGAAAAAAAAGTATCTACAGAAATCACAAACATAACTGACTGTTTCATTCCCGGCACAATCTGTCTTCAGGGAACTTTCTGTCACAAAAGATTCAAGACGCATCGCTTGAGTCTAGTTTATCCCCACCGTTGACATCTAGATTAGTATCGTCATTGCTGCCCACAAGTGGAGGATCATTACAGTCTGATGAATCCTTTCTTGGTGTCGGACTCATCGGACTATTTACACCAACTCCACCTAAGAATAATGGCCACTAACACATGTAATCTAAAAGCATGCGTGACTAAAGGTAGGCTTCAAAAAGTAGCTTAGGGTCTCTGCTTCCCGAATATCAGTGTGAAATTATTTTAAACTAAACATTTCGTTGTAAACCTACGACTTCCTGTCCTACAGTATGCTTTAATGATATTCCACTGATCCCTGTTGAACAGATCCGCTATCTAGGGCTCCAACCAGACAAACGTTTAAGTTGAAATCCACATACAAGACTAAAACTTCAGGAAACTGCTCATCATTTTCGACTTCTTTAACATTTACTAGGCAAACGTTCAAAACTTCCAATGTTCTATATCTACATCTACATACACAAGACTCATTTACATGACAGTTATCAGACCTATTTGGACATATGGAATTGAGCTTTGGGGTTCCACCAAACCATCTAACTCATCTCGTATCCAATCCTTGCAATCCAAAATCCTTCGAAAAATCCTTAATGCTCTCTACTTTGTCACAAATAAACTTATCCATAAAGGCCTTAATGTTCCCAATGTTGCGGATTTAGCCCAATCCAGATATCTATCCTTTCATAGTAAATTCCATAACTATTCAAATCCACTAGTCTCTCAACTTGCTTCCTATTCTATTCCTGACAACTCTTCGAGGCGTCTGAAAAGTGGGTAGTTGCTTCACAAGCAATTGTCATTTTATTATTTTTTATCATTATCACATTTACTGGATGTGTGTTTTATGTACAGTTGTAAATTTCAATAAATAGATATAAAAAAAAAAATTAAAAAAAAACTAAACATAAGAATGTGAAAATAAAATTATTTCACATGCCTCTCAAAAGTTATTCAAAGTCCTAATGTACTCCGACAAGAAAAGAAAGAACGTGTAATCCACACTACAAGTCACATGTAGCGTTATTGGGAAGGCTGAGATTCATTTCGCGGTGCATCAGAATGAAACATCAACCGACCTAATTGGGAATCGAACCTACCTTTTCTTAGACCCTCCAAGTACTTATTGTTCCTACAAGTATTAATTGATTAAAATTAATTAAGTAGAATTAATTCTGAGTAATTATGTCGCCACCTCCATCCTCCCAGCCAGGAAACACCGTGAGACGGCATTTAAGGGGAGAAAGAAAAAAAAAAGATGATCCTAAACGAATTCATGAAATCGTTTATATTCGTCTGTAAAATAAAGTTTTTAAGGTCAATGATACTGAAATATATTTTATGATGAGCGTGAAATCGGGGTAACTAAGGTTAAATTTTGATCCAAACTTAGAGCAGTTTTTCCTTTGTATAGTTGTGGTTGCTATGAAATTTGTCATGAATAGGTTATTAGTAAGCTTGTATGGAATAGAATAGAATATAAAGAAAACTTTATTCTGGGACAAAGTTTCTTAGCAATAGGAGGGCCTTGAGGTTTTTAAAATAAAACAAGATAAATAAAAGTGAATTCAAATTTTCATTAGAAGCAAAACAAAATTGTAGAGAGGAAACAGAAAAAATGATAACGAAAAAAAAAATTTTTAAAAAATAGTATATCAAAATTATCTTTACAAAAAATTAAAACATTATAATAAGAAAAGTATGTCAGTTTGGGGAGAAAGAAGATGGCAATAGAAGAGTGTTTTATATGTCCCGAGGGAAGAAGCGTTGTAAATACAAGGGGGTGGAGAGAATTCCAGTTACTAGAGTGTCGGACAAAAAAAGGAACGTCAGAGTGCAGTTTGAGTTCAATAAATATCCCAAAACGTTATTAATATGCAATATTTTTTTTATTAGCGTACAGTAATGTTACCATGATGAGACATGAAAAGAAGGCAGTCGTTTCATGCGAGTTTGTTTTGTAGTTCGCGGGTAAAACTTAGACCTGTCATATGATATTACATTGAGACCATTGGTTTTAAGGGCTAAGGGCCCGCGATTCCTCAATGACCATGACCCGTGCAGAAAGAAGAGAAGAGAAATTGTGAAAGTGAGAGGAGGCTATGGCAGAGGATGATCCTGGCCCGGCAACGACCCCGGACAGCTAGGCTTTGTCTTCATAGGAGACAATGGCTCCTCGAGGACATTGTTCCTCCGGGGCTTTCTTAATTAGGAACGGGACGGGTCGAACACAAACAAAGAGGCAGCGGGTAGCCTCCAGATAATGCGGCCCTAACAGCCATTATCGGCTATACAGGAGGGGGGAGATGTACCGGCTCGGTCGGCCGATAACATACCGATGCAAAATAGTACAAAAACCGTCCGTCCTTCACCATCATCCTCAGGGACTTCTTTGGCAGACGGATCATAGCAGAGCTGCACGGTCAATGATTGGAAACCTGGCGGCATCCTTGAATCTCTGAAAGTCTGCCTTCTTGAAGGCCTTTCTCTCGTGCCTTGCAAGATATAATATAATTTAAGTTACTTGTCAGTTCCTTTGTATACTTTCCATATCATAGAAAACAGAAATTACTTAAATTTGCTTTCTAAAGCAGAACCTGGAAGTTAGGTATCGTAAAACTGAAGACACCTTTTGACAGTAAGTTTACTACTGCAACATTAGTTTTCACAATTTAAAACCGGATTGAAACATCAGAATATGTTCATTTCAATTAAAATAATGGTGCATAGCACATAACGATGGATGCCTAGATAAATTTAAAAGTCGTTATAGAATTAGGTTTTCTGCTACTACAGGAAAAAAACTATCATCGGATTATTCTGCTGTAAAGCCTTTCTAAGATGGATTTGCGTCTAAATTAAAATTTGGAGTGGGTACAAATACAGAACTTGTTTGAAGTTAACAGCCATACAATCATTGAAATGAAGATTTAACTCCCAGTAAAACATTATTAAAGAGGGGACTCGATGGCTGAGCGAGTTGAGACGATGGTCTCAGCGCGCTTGGTACTGAAAGTCGTGGGTTCGAATTCCACTATAAAGGTTAAAATTTATTTCGTGGCACACCCATGAAATAAATCTCTACCTTCTCACCTGGAATATGTTGGTAACCTGTAGGATATCCCGTCCTTCCTGCTCTAGTTGAGTATATAAGGACGTTAAGCCCAAATATACAAACAATATTAAAGGATCCTCTGACTTTCATTCCTCATGGCATGAATTAGATTTATTTGTTATTGATATAACCTTATTTGGCCATTTCTCAAAGAATATAAGCTAATATTTCTTCCACCATTTTCCTTAATCTGACACCCCTCTGGTGCCATGAGTAACGGAGCCATAGTTACTGGGCGAAAGACACCCAAAATAAATAGGTTTCTCATTACTTTTAAGGTGTTCTTAACAATGATAGTCTAAATCTCGGTACGGAATAGAGAGATCCTCAGAAGAGGGAGAACATAAAACGTAATATTTACAAAGAAGCAGCTCTCCGAAAAATATTGGAAATTAACCGAAAAGAGAACTATTCACAGGCATTTGGCAGACTCAAGACAACGGATTTAGCCAAAGCACTGAGTGATCCGAAATTCGAAACATATTTGATTAGAGCAGTATTCAGTTTAGATTTAAAAAAAAGAAGAAAAAAAAGTGAAGTGAGAACAAATAAACACAGGAGAAGTTCCACCGTGCCATGGGAATCAGTCAGGGATGCATTCTTGGCCCATTCTTGTTTATAACGGTACTGAACATGGCCCTGAAGAGGGCTGAGGCGGGAAGGAGACCTTATTGCTTGGGCCACAGAGAATGAAGACCAATAAATTTCTCCCTCCTCTCGATGTGGATAACTTCGAATTCCAAAACACAGGAAAAAAATCTCCAATTTTTGAATCACACAGGGAGAATTGCAATTAATAAATATGGAGATACATACCTTCAAAAATCAAAACTGAAATAATGAGAATTTGAAGATGGGAAGAGCAGAAATATTGAATACTTTGATTGAAAGTAGAGTTGAGTTCTTCAAAAACCAAAAAGAAGTTATCCTTTGAGACTTTCCCTACTTCCTTACTTTGAAATTATCAATTTTGAATAGATTGATAATTCAATGTAAATACATTACTTTATTAATCATAGCATTATATTTTATAAACTGTTATAATATTTTAATCAATTCATTTCACCTCAGATATATCCGTTTTCGAAGCTGGATTCCTAGATCCAATCCGGAGTATAAGGGATTCAAATCCGGCTGTAGGTATTCAGGAGACCCTTCTGCGACATATCCAGCCTCTATAAAGAGATTACCTTTTTAAAAAGGGAAAACTTGATGGTTAAGCCTGCATACTGACCAAATCATCTCCTTAGATAACCTTTGGTCTCGAAATAATACTTACCAAAAAATTGGACTAAGGACCATTCTTCTGTTGCAGTGGAATCTTTTTTTTTTTTTTTAATTTTATTATTTATTTTTTTAAAGGGAAATTTCTATGAGTAATATGACTAACCAAACAGCAAAAATATAATTACCATTAAAACACAAATGTAGAAACATCTGATGAGTAATGAGATCAGATGTTGGGATCTGAAATAGAAGTGCACCTGACCGAGCTGACATAGAAGCAGGCAGTTGAGTGTTCACGCACCTGTTGAGCCGATAACTAAATAACTAATTTATATTTATTCATTTATGTTCACGGTCGTTTACATTATTTAGTAGTTAAGTATAAAAGTAAAATAAAACTAATTAAAACAAGAATAAACTAGCTCGACTCGATTTCCTGACATGGAGGCCTTTTTTGTTTGAGATGAGACCAACAGCAGGTGTCTAGACAGGACATCATTGTAGTTACTTGGATAAAGAAACATGGAACAGGCTCGGAAAAACTTAAACTAAGGTTGTAAGGCGATACGTTTTTGAGGATGTCATGGAGAGCTCTCTATAACACGTAGGCTCTCTAATTTTTAGATTTTTCATTTGTCTGCAATTGAGTATCAATGAAGATATAACGATGTGCTTTGGTCGACCGCATATAGAAAAGAAAAGATAAATTGTTTTTTTTTTTTTTTTTTTTTTTAATAGAGTAAAATTTATATTTTATTTGCATAAAAATAAACTTTTTTTTTATCCATTTATTAAAATTTACAACTGTAAAAAAGAAAGAAAAAATTAAAATTAAATTAAATTTAGTAAATGCTATAATAACGTACATAATAACAGGACAATGGCTTGTGAAGAAACTACTCACTGGTAGAACTTCAATAAAAGTTCTATATGAGAGGCCTGAGGCTATCTCCTTTTCAGAAGCTCCTGAGGGTTGTCAGGAGTAGAATGGAAAGCAAGTTGAGAGACTACTAGGATTTGAAAGGTTTACTATGAAAAGACGCAAAGGCTAAATCAGTAACATATCGAACATTAAGCTCTTTATGGATACATCATTTGGGACCAACATTAAGTAAGAAAGTAAGAAACATTAAGGATTTTTGTTTGCAAGAATAGGATATAAGATGAATTAGAAGGTTTAGACGCAAATTCGTCCTGGAAGGGTTTTACAGGTGAATAATCCGAGTTTTTTTTTTTTTTTTTCCCTGTAGTAGAAGAAAACCTAATTTTTTAACGACTTTTAAATTTATCTAGGCATCTATTGCTATGTGCTATGCAATATTTTTTTTAATGTAATGAGCATACACTGAGGTCTCCATCTGGTTTTAAATTGTTTTGTTTTTTTATATATCAATTTATTGAAATTTACAACTATGCAAATATATTCATCACGTAAATGTATTGATAACGATTAAAATAATATGCCAAAACTAGAAAAGAACTACTCATCAGTAGCACTTCGTAAAAATTCTACAGTAGAAAATCTCTAGACCATCTTCTTTTCAGACGCCTCCGAGGATTGGGATTGGGAAGCAAGTTGAGAAACTAGTGGATTTGAGTGGTTATGGAGCTTACTATAAAAGGTTTGGGCTAACTAAGCAGCATATGGAACATTAAGATCTTTATGGATAAGTTTATAGGTGACAAAGTAAGCAGCATTTAGGATTTTTCAAAGGAGTTTGGATAGTAAGGTTAAGATACAAGATGAATTAGATGGTATATTGGAGTCCCAAAGTCATGTAAATGATCCTTTTGAAGTAAATCGGAAGCTTTGAACGTGTGTCTAGTAAATGTTGAAGAAGTCGAAAACGACGAATAGTTTTATGTTGTTTTAGTCTTATAAGTGGTTGCAATGAGATTTCTTTGGATTTCTTTTAATTCTTCAATTTCGATACCATTCTTGAGTGTTTGAGATGCTATTAAGGTATCATGATGAGAAACATCTCATAACATAAAGAAACAACTCATAACAATAAAGAAGGTATCATGATTTACTGTGTCATCAGCGTAGGATGAGGGCGGTACTAAGTTGTGTAGGGACGTCAGATGTATAAACCGTTTAGAGGATATGGCCGAGGATACTAAATAAAAATAATATTGATAAAAGTATAGTTGACTAGTATGATGAATGGAGAAGAACATGATCCGGGAGGCAGTCAAAGAGGAACATCTCGTCTAAGAAGTAATTCTTTAATACAAGCCAACGTTTCGACCTGCCTTGCATATATAAATAATAGACCGATAAACAGATGATAAATGGAATTTGTAGTTGAAGAGTTTGAAACCGTAAGCGCAGTCTGAGAAGTAGCAGAAGCAGGAAAAGGATTCCATTTGTCACCTGTTTATCGGTCTGTTATTTTTGTCACATCTGGTATTTTGTTCATTATAGCCCTGAAGAAACGTTGGCACGTATTAAAGAATTTCTTCTTAGGCGTGGCGTTCCTCTTTGACTGCATCCTTGATCATCTTCTTCTCCAAAAATAATATTGAATTAAAAAAATTATTATTTAGTTACGTTGACTTTTGTTCTAATAGATTATATAGACAACAGGCAATTCAGTCATCAGTGACTATGAAACTCGATTGTCACGAACTGCACTATCAAACAGGCAGTTAGTTTAAAATTGCTTGGTTAAAATAGATATTTAATTCTAAGACTTTGTTTTTATATTTTCTTTCATGTTGGCCTCACGATTTTCTTATAAAAATAAAAACGAAACTGCGGCCTACCGCTGTGCTATCCATTACCGAGATAGCCCCAGAGAGGAGATTTGAGCCTCGCCTTGCCCACCGCTCTATGGCCGTAATGTATTTTAATGGGATGGAAAACATATGAGGCGGGGCTCAATACAACTTCATGCATATGCGAGGCGCGCTCCCCTTCCTATGTATTCAACATTAACACCTAGTCTGTCCTTTATGTCCTCTCTGTCACATACGTTTTTTATTTTAATTTAGTTGTAAAGCTCAATAAATGCATAAATTAAAAAACATCTCTTGTCATCTTGGAAACAACCATTGCGACGATAATTCCTTCCATTTTAAAAATTATTTGCTGAAAAAGCATTAAATAATATAATAATAATAATTAATATTATATTTCAGTTACGGTTAGCACGATAGTAAAGACAGATCAATTCCTAATTTTATCCTAACTATTTAAAAAATCGACAATCTAAAGACCTGTAATTTGTATTTTTAGTTGTTTAGGCCTACCTCAGAGCTATCTGCAAAAAAATGTGCGTTACCCAAGCAACCAAAACAAACAAAAGAACCCAGATTCAAACCTGACTGGCATAGAATGGAATTAGTTTTAAATAATTTATTCTCCACCCTCACCCCCACCTAGGAAACCCCGTATTGCGGAGACAAGGAAGTAGAGTTAAAAAAAAAAAAATTATGGGTTATTTGTTGACTGAGATGTATCTAAAATGTAGATTGTTGGTTGGAGTATGCAGTCAAGAACAAAGGAGTTAAAATTAAATTTTAATTTATAATTTCGACGTTTTGACCTGCATTGCAAGTCTTCATTAGGGTTACAATAAAAGAAAACAAACAAACAGATAAGTCAAAATTGCAAGGAGTATAAAAATGTATGAAAAAAATAACAGTATGAGAATCAAGAAAATTAATAAAGACTATTAGTCTTTATATATTGCCTTTATATATTGCCTTTGTATTAGTGTCTTTATGAATTTCCTTGATTCTCATATAGTTATTCTTTTCATACCTTTTTTATACTCTTTGCAATTTTATCATATCATTTTGTGTTTTTTTATTTTATTTTAGCCCTGATGAATATATGCAATGCAAGTTGAAACGTCGGCATCATTAATTAAAATTTAATTTCAACTGCTTTGTTCTTGACTCCATATCCCATCCAACAACCTACATATTAAAAAAAAAAATCATCACATTATTGTAGTTTATTGGGGCTTAAGGTCCTTATGTACTCCAACTAGGGCAGGAAGGACGGGTTATTCTATAGGATACCAACCCAGCCAGGGTGGGAAGGTAAAGATTCATTCCGTGGGTCCACCAAGAAATAAATTTTAACCCCCCTTAAGTAGGTTAAAACCCACGACCTTTCGTACGTGTGTGCGTGAGAACCTCGCCCCAACTCTTTCAGCCATCGCGTTTTCTTAAATATAGCATTAAATTTTAAATTATTGAACAATAACAAATCAATATGACTCTGAGTTTGTGTATGTAACTGTATATAAGTTTGTATATGTAACTGATTTTAATTAAGGTATGAAAAGCTTATAGGTGAAAAGCTATTTTAAATATAATTTTTCACTCCTAAGATCAGGTTCGATTCCGCAAGTAGTAAAATCACCCTTTGGCACTAAATATTATAAAATTAAATAAATATGTCTATTGGACATGGAGATGATCTGCGAATCACGTATTCGCATTGTTGATAGAATAATTTATTATCAAATTTCCCTTTATTTAGTAATCTTGGAAATAGTGTTAATCCCTCTCTTCCTTCTCAACAAATACCCCCTCCCTCCTCCACCCTCACCTGTAGAAGGGTTAAAGAGACGGCAGCCACCCCAGAGAAGATACCATGTGTACAGGACACCGCAGCGGCCAAGCGGCGCAAAAACAGGCCTTTGGAATCCACCGACAAAAGGTCTCCAGCTCTTGGAAAAAACCGCCCTTGAGGTTTGCGTACGCTCTGCCCGTCCTTGACCACGTCAGATGCTCTCTGCTGTTTTCTTTTCAAGCGAGTTCATTTGAAGCCTTCAATTATAACATAAAAATTAATGTATTAGACTTGATCAATTGATGAGAATCGAAGAATAAAAAAAATAAAAAGTCATCGGAAAATAAGTTTCTTAATTGCATTTATGTGTAGGAATATTTTATTGGTTTTCTTCAGGGATATAAAAAAAGATACAAGTTATATGAGAAAGAAATATATTTAAAATTCATAAAATATTCCATTGATCCCGGTTGAACAGATCCGCTACCTAGGACTCCATTTGGGTAAACGTCTTACTTGGAATCAACATACAAGACTAAAACGACAAGAAATTGCCCGTCGTTACAGATTACTTCAAAATTTACTTGACAAATGTTCAAAGCTCCCAAATAATTACAAAAGACTTATTTACATGACTGTATTAGACCTATTTGGGTGTACGGAGTTGAGCTTTGAGGGTCCACTAAACCATCCAATTCATCTCGTATTCAATCCTTACAATGCAAAATCCTTCAAAAAATCCTCAATGCTCCTTACTTTTTCACCAATAAATTTATCTATAAAGATCTTAATGTTCCATATGTTCCTGATTTAGTTCAAACCAGATTACCTATCCTTACATAGTAAGCTCTATAATCACTCCAATCCACTAGTCTCCCAACTGGCGTCTTAAATAGAGATGGTCCAGAGACCTTCTTGAGTAGATTTTTTTATTAAAGTGCTACTAGTGAGTAGTTCTTCACTGTTCATTTACATGTCATTGTATTCACTATCAACAAATTTACTTGACTTATATATTTTGTACAGATGCAAATTTCAATGGAAATAAAAAATCATAAAATAAGAGAGATATAAAAAGAGAAAACAAAACTATTTTACGTTTACTTGGTAAAAGTCAAGTTCTAAAAGTAACGCCTCGTAAAGACATCAGCAGTTCATGACTGGATACGAATTGTACTACGGAAAATGATAGTGATGATCACCCCAGCCGTAATAGAATCATAGAGGCAGTGTGATATACTGAAATAGGGAAAGTCATTGCTTTAAGTAATAAAACGGTATAATTTATTACTTCTTCAGGCTTCGATGAGCTAGCAACTTTAACATTAAAATAATAAGATTCACCAGGCATTGCTAAGGTTTTAGAATTTACTTCACAGTGAAATTCTGATTACTCAATGAAGACATTTCAATTTCGATTAGTTACAGAATAAAGATAAGGTACTGGTAAAATGTTTTAAAATCTCAAAATAATGTTTAATGTTGAGAAAACTTGTATTTATATATTTGCAAATTGGTATGGGTTCATATTTAAAAAATAAAGGAATCCATACTATTTCGTTTGCGATCACTAACAATGAAAAATACGGAACCAATCAGTACGGAATAATAACATTACCTTTCTGGAAGGAAGGTTTAGCGGTACTGCAATTTACTGATTTTCAATTATTTTATTATTAAAAAAGTGATAATATGTGGTTAACAGTAAAGTTTGAAAATTTCCCGATGGGTGCCAAGCGCCATTCTACATGAAAGGTTACAAAGGTACAGTGTTATATACAGCTTGGAATTGATAATAAAATTTACTTATATTCATTAATTTATCAAAAAAGATTTAATATGTGGTGCAACATATGGGTCCCAATGAAGACTAAAACTCGACCTACGTTGTTATGTTGTTAGCACAAAAAAATACTATCCATACGAATAATAATTCCCTTTCCTAATTCAGTCTGACATTTTTCTTTCATCTTCCAGCTGTTAAAAGTTTTAAAAAATAGATCATATTCTTCCATGATAAACTCCATACCTACTCGAACCCACTAGTCTCTCAACTTGATTCTCACTAATGCTCCGATAATGCTCCGAGAAAAGAAGGTAGCCAAGGGTATTTCTAATATAGAACATTTATCGAAGTGCTACTAATCAGTAGTTCTGTACAAATTATTGACATGCCTAATTATTTCACCGCACATTTACTAATTGTATATCTTGAATACAGTTGTAAATAACAATGAGATATAAAATAATATAAAAAAATTAAAGTAAGCTGATAGGTCTGAATTACAAGAGGATATATTGTATTGTAATCATTGCAAAATAATGAATATTACACAGGAGGGGTAATTTCGTAGTGCATAATATTGCACTGTAAATAGTTGTTAAAAACACTAGAGCTTTTCTAGGTATTTGCTGGAGTACGTTAGCAGTAATTATATCATGCCTAAGAGCTTTTCCTTCTACTTGTTATGGGGTGAATAGAAGTGGAAATAATTCCAATTTTTTTCTTTTTTTTTTATGAAGTTATGGATAATAATAATTAATTAACAAAAAAGCCGTATTTTCACCGTATTTCGTTTATTGTTATTTATTAAATAAACAATATTTGAGTACTTGGAATCGAATTAAATTTTTCCTGTTCAGCTTACACAACAAAGTAAAAAAAAATAAAATACTTACTCAACATAACTACGAACCGGGTATGTAAAATATGACCTCTTTTAAAGAAATCCACTGAAGCCGAAGCAGTCCAACGTTGAAAAAATAGCTTTTAATCTCGGTAAAATACGCACACTTTATCTCTGACTGGGGGAACATGGTATGTGCCTTACCCTTTAAACACTCCTGAGCCCATCTCGTTCATTCAAGGATGTGCAGGGGACCGCTAGGCCATTTGTATAATAAGATGCAACTGACATTAAATTGACATTTGAAGAAGAAAAAAAAAAAAAAAAAAAAAAAAACATTTATCGATGCCGGATATCTAACAACATTCAAATGGACGTTTATTCAATTCGGTATTGCCAGTAATGTCGGGCGTAGCTATCCATCTTCCAATCTGTTCCTTAATGTACATCTATTTGTACCCCATCTGTAGGCCTGATTATAAAAGATTGGATGTAAGTACTTGTAATTTGTGAATATCAAGCATACTTATAATACGGTGCTACCCAACTCTTAAACAAATATTCACATATAAACATCAATCATATTCATTATATAAATTAATTTATACACAATAATATTTAAAAACGAAATTTTTTCAACTTATTTACAATTGTAAAATATTATTACGACACGTTTCCAGTGTTTTTTTTTTATTTTTTATTTTTTTTTTGTAATAGATATTTATTGAAATTGAAAACTGCATACAATACATATTAAATACAAGTAAATGTGATGATAATTCTAAAACTTTCTAAAACTGACATTTCAATTGTTTGAAAGCAACTACCAATTAGTAGCACTTATAAATGCTAATAATAAAGTACTATATTAGTAGGACCTGAGGCCATCTTCTTTTCAGACACCTCGGAGTTTTATCTGGAATAAAGTGGGAAGCGAGTTGTGATACTAATGGGTTTGAATGATTATGAAGTTTGCTATGAAAGGATCTTTGTGTATAATTCAGGATTTTTCTAAGGATTCTGGATTATAAGGATGGGATACGAGACGAATTGGATGGTTTAGTGGACCCCCAAAGCTCAACTCCATACGTCCAAATAGATCTGATTACGGTTTTGTAAATAAGTTTTTAGTAACTAATCCGTAGGTTGGAACGTTTGTAAAGTAAATGTTTAAGTAGTCGAAAACGACGTGCAGTTTCCTATCGTCTTATGTTAGTCTTGTATGCGGATTCCAAGTAAGACATTTGTCCAGATAGAGTCCTAGAGACACAACCAAAATAAAAATTATATTTACAACGGTATACATTATATAAAAAAAGTAAATTTGAAGAAAATTATTAAAATAACACGTAAACAACTACTCACTAGTAGCACAAAAATAACAGTTTTACACTAGAAGGTCTTTAGGCCATCTTCTTTTCAGATACCTCGGAGGGTTATAGATAATGGAGTGGCAAGTTTAGAGACTAATGTATTTGAGTGGTTAGAGTTTACTATGAAAGGATAGGTATCTGGTTTGCGGTAAATCAGCAATATATGGAACATTGAGATTTTTATGGATTATTTTGTAATCAATCGGAAGCTTTGAACGTTTGTCTAGTAAATGTTGAAGAAGTCGAAAATGTCAAACAGTTTTTTGTCGTTTTAGTCTTGTATGTGGACAACTAAGGCGTTACTTGTGAATGTTAAAATTAAAATTTAATTTCTATAAGCAACTCTAAAAAGATATGCTACTTCCATAGAACAACGTGTTAAATAAACATTTTTACAGAAATCACAGCTCTACAGGAATATCCTATGATAAAACCCAATAATCTTTCGACAACCTTACATATCCTATTCTAAACTCAGTATCCAATTATGCTCACTCCATTAAAGAGTTCGTTTCCAATCAAGGGAGAAAATTATTTGAAAATGAAAAGCAATAACGAATAAACTTTAAGTAACTTTAATAAGAGTAGGCAGAAGAAATCCTTGAAAGTTGTAATGAAACGAAGTACTTGAAAAGAAACCCCATCTCTTGAAGCATTAGAAAAGTTTCAATCAGAAAAGTCCTTTTACCCTGTTCTGGAAAATCGCTTACCTAAAGCTGTAGAAATTGCTTTTACATCTGAAAGTTGTTTGATGATTTTATAGCAGATTACCCAAAGTGACATTTGAAGATAACTTTTGAGTTATAGAACTCCTCTTTCTTTTGTCTGTTTATTCCTAAATGATCAATATGTATTGTATTACTTAAATCACCAGTATTAGTCGATTTACAATTACATCTGTCATAAACTCGATTCATATTCTATTTTTTTATCTATTACCATGCTTTTTTTTTTATATGCATTTATTGAAATTTACAACTGTACAGAATATATACATCAAGTAAATGTATTGACAACGATTATAATAACATGTTAAAACTTGGAAAGAACTACTCTAGGCCATCTTCGTTTCAGACGCCTCGGAGGATTATCAGGAATGAAGTGGGAAGCAAGTTGAGAAACTAACGGATTTGAGTGATTATGGAGCTTACTATGAAAGGATAGGTATCTGGTGTGGGCTAAATCAGCAACATATGGCACATTAAGGATAAGTTTATTGGTGACAAAGTAAGGAGCATTGAGGATTTTACGAAGGATTTTGGATTGTAAGGATTGAATACGCGATGAATTGGATGGTTTAGTGGAGCCCCAAAGCTCAACTCCGTACGTCCAAACAGGTCTAATCACAGTCATGTATATGAGTCTTTTGTAATAAATTGGGAGCTTTGAACGTTTGTCTAGTAAATGTTGAAGTAGTCTGAAACGACGGGCAGTTTCTTGTCGTTTTAGTCTTGTATGTGGATTCCAAGTTAGTCGTTTGTCCAAGTGGAGTCCTAGGTAGCGTATCTGTTCAACAGGGATTAGTGGAATATCATTAAAGGATACTGTAGAACAGGAGGTAGTAGGTTTACGACGAAGGGTAAAGGTTATTTGGTGGGATTTGTTTGGATTTATTTTGATTCTCCATTTTTGACACCATTCTTGAAGGTTTAGGATATGGGATTGGAGTGTTTGAGAGGCAATGAAGGAATCATTGTTTACTGATAACACACATGTGTCATCAGCGTAAGTAGTGAGGACAGTGGTAGGATGAGTTGGGATGTCAGCTGTATACACTGTGTAGAGGATAGCACCTAGGATACTACCTTGAGGAACACCGGCAGATTGGGTAAAGAGAGAAGAATAGGAAAAGTTATGATTAACTTTGAAGGTTCTATCGCTAAGATAGGAACGAATAATTAGGAAGTATGTTGAAGGAAGGAATCTACGGAGTTTGTAAAGTAGTCCTGGGTGCCAGACTCGGTCAAAAGCTTGTTCTACGTCAAGAAAGGCTCCCGTACAGTACATTCCGCGCTTCAATGCAGAGGAGACAACGTCCACCACACGATGACATTGCTGGATTGTGGAGTGTGATGTTCGGAATCCAAACTGGTGGTCTGGGATTACATGGTGGGAATCTAGGATAGGATACAAACGTTTTAAAATTAGTTTTTCAAGGATTTTACCCATGATTGGCGAAAGTGAAATAGGACGGTATGAGGATGGGAACTCAGGTGGCTTTTTGGGTTTTGGGATCATCTTAACTATAGATAATTTCCAGGAGTCAGGAAAATATGAGATACGGAGGACAGCATTGTATATGTATGTTAGGAATTTACCATACTTAAAAGACAAGAAACTCGTTTTCGACTACTCCAACATTTCCTAGACAAGCGTTCAAAGCTTCCAATAGATTAGAAAAGACTTATTTACATGAAAGTAATTAGACCTATTCGGCCAGATGGACTTGAGTTTTGGGGCTCCACTGAACCTTCCGATACTTCTCGTATCCCATCCTTACAATTCAAGATCCTCCGTAAAATCCCAATCCGTAAAATTCTATTGTGTCTCAAACAAACTTATCTATATATAACTTAATGTTCCATATATTGCTGATTTGGCCTAAATTAGCAGCTAGATATCTATCCTTTCATATTAAATTCTATACCCACTCGAATCCACTAGTCTCCCAACTTGCCTCAAACTCGATTCCCGATAATTCTCGGGGGTGTCTAAAAAGATGGCCAAGAGACCTTCTAATGTAGAACTTTTATAGAAGTGCTACTAGTGAGTAGTTATTTACACGTTATTGTAATAATTTTCCTCAAATTTACTTGTTCCATATTACGTATCTTTTTCTTCTTCTAGCGCTACAGACCGAGGTGGTCCTTGGCCTGCTTCAACATCTTTTGCCACATGGCTCTGTCCTCCACCCAACGGATGCCCGCCTGTCTCATGTCCTATTCCACCTTTTCCTTCCATCGAATTCTAGGACGGCCCTCTGCTCTGTTGGCGAAGATTTTCCCTTTGTATACCTTTATCACCTGCCTGTTTTCATTCATTCGTTTGAGATGGCCATACCATATCAGCCTGCTTATTCGTATTAAGTTTGACAAAGACAGATCGTTGTAGATATCGTATACTTTATACTTTGTACATATTACGTATACAGATGTAAATATGAATAAATAGTTAAAGAAAAAGAAAATAAGTTTTAATATTAATAGAAAGCTTATATTTATTTAATAGATTATTTTAATCATAAATGCGCATAATTATTTATAATATAATTTTATTGAGTATAGTATCTGTAACTATTTTTCTCAGAAAACCTTTCCTACGTTCTTGTTAAAAAATTTCAGTGATATACGTAACTCATCATTAACATTTCTGTCAAAGATAGTAAAAAAAAGTTCATAACAAATAGAATTAAATTATTTTAAATGATAATAGTAACTTCTTCTGTGCTTGGAGGACAATATTTACAGAGGTGGTCTCTGAATGGTCCTTCATGGTGTTTGGTCATCTGGTTGTCTAAGCAAATGTGTGAATACAATCGAGAGACATCTATAAACAAAATCACATGTCTGGATAAGGCGTTATTACAGGCAATCCTTCATCACAGGAATGAATATCGCAATAGATTGTTTCTGATTTTATTATACTGGGTTACTTGTTGTTACTTTCTATAATAAACTTTCATTTTTACTTTCATTGGGCGTTAAAAGTGATCATTGTACGTTATTGTTGTTTTGTTTTTTTAGGACACAGTTCTAGAATTCGTTTGGGCCAATTTGTCCTCTTAAGTAGATACGAATATACCTGAAACTTTAAAAATCATATATCAATCAATCAAAACACATAATCTTTAGGCCGTGTAGAGAGATAAAGTTATGAATCTTATCTTTCCATTAATTATGTAAGACATTTATATAAAAAGTAATATAGTTTTGTATTTAATGTTTTCCTTTTAAAGAAAATATTTTTAATTTACCTCAGAGAACAATAGTTTTGCTATATTGTTGCAAAATAGGCCTAAAGGATATTAATAATTCACTGTATGTTATAAAAACCTAATCAGATTTCAAGAAGCTTTTCTAAATAATATTTCGATGGGCTGCTAACAATCCCACAATTTGAAACGATTTGGAAGTAAAATAACTAATTACGTTGAGCTGCATCTAATCAAAATTAACTAAATTGATGGTTTTGTAGAACTCAAACGGATCCTACAATTCTTGAGCAACTATTTTAAAATTATCATCTCTAAATGCATGGTTATGCAGACTGCTCCGTGAGTAAAGTCGTGGTTTAAGTGATGCCTACGCATCCTTCATAAATACAGGTTCTTCTGCAAGTTCATGCTCAGGGTTGGGAGAACAAAGCAATATACGTCTGGTTCAAGTTTACAACTCGATTTATGTTTTCTTCAAACATTTTATTCTTCATATATGGCAAAGAATGTAGTACCTTAGTTCAAAAAAAATTTTTAATACACAACTGAAGCATATTAAATTACAGTTTTATTTAACTTTTAGATATTTCATTAAATGTCGACTATTCAGCTTAAGTTTTAAATATCCGTAAACAGTACTATGACGTCAATAGCTTTAAAAATATTTCATCATTTCAAATGATCTATCAAAATGGTCTTGCTATTAATGCATTATTAAAATTCATAATCATTTACACAGGATTAATGCATTAGAATTTGTATTATGAATAATGAAAGAGGTCTTGACTGTAAAAAAACTTGACCCAACAACAAACAAATGACGCAGTTGCAAATGTTTCTTAGATGAAAATGAAAGTAAATTTTTCTTTTTATCAATGTTTTATCGTTTTATATCGAACTCACACCGAATTTTATGACAGCAATTAGAATTAAATTGGTCTTACGGTGGTTGACCACTAAACCTTTCAATTCTTCCTTACGATTTAAACTATTTCGTAAAATAATCAATGCTCCATATTATGTCACAAATAAAGTTATCCATAACGAACTAAATGTCCAAAATGTTGTAGATCTGGTCCAAACAAGATGTCTATCCTTCCATGATAAGCTACATATCTACTAGTCTCCCAACTTGCTTCTTACTCGATTCGCGTCCAATGTGTCTGAAAAGAAGATGGCCCAGGGACTTTCTAATGTAGAACATTTATTGAAGTACTACTTATGGGTAGTACTTTGCAAGTTATTGATATGTCAATTTAGTCATTTTACCGCACATTAACCTAAGATACATGTTTCAATTTTAAATATCTATGAAGTATAAACAAAATATTGAACTTAGTTTTATGGTGTTAAATGTTTAAATCTATTCATTTTTTATTTGATCGTCCTTTATAATACAGTATAAGAGTACCAGCACAAAGCATACACACATATTTTAACGTATCTATGCTCAGATTGAATAATGTTTTATTTTGTGCAAACTTATTATTTTATAATATTTAATTGATTATAGTTTCATTTGTATTATTTTTTTCTGCTCTATGTTCTTAAATTAATCATTATATAGTCGGCACTATATAAAACTAACGAATGTGAAAAATCGCATTTTTTTATTTCGTTAGTTTACCATTGGATTGTAAGCCGCTGTGGTGAAATTCTAGATATTCCTAAAAATTGCATTACTGATTTTGATCCTCAAATTGCCGATCGAATTCGACATTTAACCACAAGTCCTGGTAGAATACATTGGTAAAGGAACGAAATAAAAAGAAATGCGATTTGTCACATTCGTTAGTTTTACATAGTGTCGACGATATGTAGTATGAAACTGTAACTGAAAGCTAAATCAATTAGTATCAAGGCTTTTCTCCTTTACTAGTGAATAAATAAATAAAATTTTAAAAAACGATAATTTAGTAAGTTAAATTTACACTCAGAACTAAACTCTAACTTCACTATGAAATGTACTTGGTGTAGTAACAGATAAAAGGATACAGAGAAATTAGATAAAACTAATCCTCAACATAGAGATAGTTGAAATCGATTTCTGTTTTGTTGAGAATCAAAATTAATCTCTGTAATATTAAATACTACTGAAACACTATAAACCTAAATGTTTCTATTTTATTTTCAGCACATACTATTCTTATTGTTCAATTCATCAATTAAGAAACTATTTTAGGTTCACACTTTGATGAATCAATCATAGAATAAAAAATATGTTACTAAGAAGACTTTTCAAGCACTCAAACAAAACAATGGAGGAAAATATAGTTTAATTGGTAAGGCGAAGGAGAGAAAAAAAAATTGAGTCGAAGAGCTTATATGTTATAGTTACACTTGCGATGTGTAATTTGTGTGTATTTGTATATAAATAGCCACCAAAAATATTCGGCATTAAATTTCTGATGAGGAACTAATCGTCAAAGTTTCAATCCAAGCGACACCAAAAGAAATGGTGCGTGTCAAAATGTTACACTTTTGAGTGGGAAAAACCATTCCCCCTGACTGGTGAAAACGATAGATTTTGAATATGTCTATCTAAAAATCTCTTGACTTTAGCAATTTACATTTAAGAATTAAATGGATCAAATTACTTAAATTAATAATTAAATTAACAATCAATAATTATTCGAAATAAATAAAGTTGAGAGAAAATAGCGGTTTCAAACAAGACTTTTTCATTCAAACCTGGAAACTGTCGTCAAATTTTCGATCCGAGCAACACCGACATAGAGCCGTGACAAAATGTTTCATTTGTGTGTGCAAAAAAAAAAAATTTAACATTAGAGGGTGAATAATTGGTTTGCAACGTAATAAAAACGAGGGTGAATGCAACGTAATTGCAATTCTTCTTGAAGGAGGTTGATTTGATTTGAATGACATATGTAATTATTATTTACAACGTAACTTTTTTCATTCTATCCAACATAGCTCGCAAATAGTAGATTCTTATTAAATATTTTTCATTAAATTTTTGAGGAAACTGTCGTCAAATCTTCGATCCGAGTAACAGCTCTGTCATATTATTTTTTGTAATATATACATATTCTTATATTTTTCCTTTCTCGAGACTTGAAGAATTTAATGAAATAGAAAGGGACATACTAGGCATGAGAACGGCTGTAGCTAATGTATGCGTCATGGATCTTAAAGAATTATTGAAGGTCTGCCGCCCAACTTCGTTTCAACCTTTTCATAGAAATATTTCTAGTGAAACAATAATCAAGAGTGTTTGTGGATTTTTTATCTAAACGTTGAGTCTTTAGCAGAAAGTTTGTAATTAGAGTGTATAGCCCGTTCTAACAATTACGGTCAGTATTTTTTGATACAGTAGAACCTCGCTAATCCGCCTCTCACTAGTCCGACTTTCCGGGTGATTCGACCCCTCAGCAGTTTCGTGGGGTGGACAATATTTTTGCGGAATCCCTAATAATCCAGCAAAATTGTATATTCCGATGTGTAAAAGGTCGGGTAGTTTTGATTTATTTATTTATTATTAGTGCTTGTGAGCTGAAATTCAAAATGTGGACCTTAAAGCGCTGCCGCTCGTTAAGTTCTACGTTTCACCAAAATATCTGCAGCACAGTTGGTTCTAAACGAAACCTTTTTTTATTTAAAATTGATCTAATCTAAATTTTATGGAATTTGAGTAGGAGATAAGCTTTGTAGCTTGAACGGGAACTAAGATGCTATAAGTTTTCAAATTATCTGAATTTTCCTAAAAAGTGGTAGTGATTGCGATTTCTTCTCGGTTTTGCTCTAATCGTTCTTAGATAAGAATGTTAGAACCTACTTCATTAAGAAGGATTTGAAAGGTACATAAGTTTGCTACAGATCTAACAAAATATAGTGTTACTACGCTCAATGTTTCTATATACATTTATAAATAATAACAACAATGGTCCTACTCTACTATGCAGAACCTTGGCCTCTTCCACGATTCCCCTCCATTTGTTCCTGTTACCAGCTGCTCTCCTCCAATACCTCACACCAAGGGTCTTTAGGTCCGCTTCAACATCTTCCCTCCAGCGCAATCTAAGCCTTCCTCTTCCTCTCTTCCCTCCTTCGGGATGCCCATTCAAATGATTTTTGGCATTCTGTGGGAGCTCATTCTATGAACATGGCCTAGCCATCTTAATCTTCTTCGCTTTATTGTCGCAACCAAATCTGGAGCTTTGTACAGGTCTCTTAGTTTTTGATTGTTTTTATCCTCCACACATCTCCATCTCTAGTATTTATAATGCCTTCATTATTAGCAGTGAGCGTCCAGGTTTTACTCCCATACGATACGAGTGGCTTAAGAATAGTTTGGTAGACCCTTATTTTTAGATTTCAGGGAGACTTTTTTTACCTGTTATAAATTTTATACATTTATAAATAGCAGGCTAAAATATTTATTTTGTTACATATTTTATGGTGCCGTGTACCATTACATTTGGTTAGAGGCACCATACACAAGTTGAGAATTACGAGTCCTTGTAAAGGTTAGTTTGTTTCAAAAAGTGAATTATCTGGTTGTAAAAATATTTGTTATTTTTAAGCAACGTTGAACTGTCTTGATTCGTCAGACCAATTTATTTTCGTTGCTTTTGGTATTTTTTGCATTCCATAAAAATATGTTCTATTGTCAGATTTGCCTGACATTCATTGAATTTTGGGGGTGGCTTATCTGGCTAAAATATATCTATGCAAACATATTGTTATGTTAATGTTTATATAACATATGGTTATATTAATTTATTCCTTTATTTTTTTAAAAATGTTATTATAATTAAAATACAATTTTAATTATGAAAAACATTTTACAATAAACCCTCCGGTTAACCCGACTTTTTTGCCTATCCACACAACCCCTTAGTCCCTTAGGGGTCGGATTAGTGAGGTTCTACTGTATATACATAAACAGTTCTAAAAACAATTTAACTAAAAACCTTCCCCTCTATATATTTCATATAATAATTACAAAAAAATGAAATTACATACAAGTACGGCCACATGTAATTAAAAAAACAGAATTGTTATGCCTAAATGAATATCGATCAAGTTTAAAGATCGTTAGTGAATAAGCATCAAGGTGCAGGGATAGCCCAGAGGCTGCTAACGGTTGACATTAGCATAAATCATTCCAAAGAGGAAACAGAAAAAATTGTTTTCTCAGGTCGGTGAACTGTACCCTTCCCCCCCCCCATAAGGTGGTCTATGACGTGCAGGGCCACAACAATATTGAAATCATTTCGGAACCGTAATAATCATCAAAAATTATTACATTTGCATACAAAATGAAGGAACATTACAGATGAATGATTTTTTTTTTTTTTTTAAACAATACTAAATTAAGTTATTAAATAGGTACCTTTCTCTTTTCTTTGTTACCGTGATTTGTTAATTACCTATAAACAAACAAAAATTGTTGAACTGATAAAAAATTATCCAGTAGGTAACATCAAACAAATTGTAAATATAGTTGTGCTTAATTGTAATTTGTATTTTCAACATACAACGGACTTTCAAAATACCAAGTTGGAATCGATTCAAGATGGAAAATTCATAAGTTACAGTAAAAACTTAAAGATGCTTCCTTTTCTCTGTCCCGCCTTTCTTGCCGTTTTGGAAACAAGTAGTATTCTCGACCAAGACGGTGAAGAGATTTGAATTACGCCATCCGGATTCGAACTTAAGATCATCAGTTTATTAGATTGCTACAACCAATTCCATTTTTCTAGGTTTCAAGTCCCATATTAATTATGCAATATTTAAAATCTATAGATCACAAAGCATCAATTTCACAATTCAACAAATAATTTATTGAAATATAACAAAAAAAATTATTAAATGGCATACAAACATTAGGATTGAAAATTATTAGCATCATCCGTTGGAATTTCTATACATTCCAAGTACCAACAGAAGTGACAAACAAGTTATCAATCCAAATTGTATTGATAGTCAGTACCAAGATATAAAATTATTTTATAAATCTTCCGAGTTAGTCTTTAGGAGAAATCAAATTCTAAAAGTGAAATATTATTTTTAAAGAGCCTGGGTTTTCCCCACAACACTTTCTAAACACTTGAGTAGCCTAATCACAAATCATTTTGCACTGGTCAAATGACTTTCGAAGTAAGGCATATTCATGAGGCACACTAAGTGAGATTTTTTAAAACTTCCAAAATTATAGTTGCAATAAATCATATAGTATTTTTCTCATCAATTTATTTTTTTATTATCATTATTCACTGTTTTGGCTTCGGTATTATAAACTTTTTTTTCTGATCAAGTTTTTTTTTTGTTATTAATTGAAAATTACAACTGAACAAATTATATATATCAAGTAAATGTGTTGATAGTGATTACAATAACATGTCAACACTTGAAAAGAACTACTCATCAGTAGAACATCAATAAAAATTCTACACTAGAAGATCTGTAGGCCATCTTTTAAGATGCCTCGGAGGATTATCGGGAATAGAGTAAGAAGCAAGTTGAGAAACAAGTTTATTAGTGTGGCTACGGAGTTTATTATGAAAGGATAGATAACTGGTTTGGGCTAAATCGGCAACATATGAGACAACAAGATCTTTATGGATAAGTTTATTTGTAACAAAGTTAGGGGCATTAAGGATTTTGGATTGTAAGGAGTGGATACGGAAAGAATTAGGTTTAGTTGAGCCCCAAAGCTCAAATCCATATAAATTACTCAACTCCAAATAGCTATGTAACTGTCATGTGAATTAGTCTTATGTAATAAATCGGAAGATTTGAACGATCAAGTGTTTAAAGTAATAATCATACGAAAATCTATTAGGTTTCAAATGTCTTGGTGCATGAACACAACCCTCATTTTCTGCTCTCATATGTATTCCTATAACAATGTTTTTGATTCTACAATTTATATATTTATTATGTAAATGTTTACTTTGAATAGTCTATTGATTACTTGTGACTTGAGTTGCCATTATGGAATCATTTACATTTTTGAACAGCGCGGTTAATATTAAAAGAAAAAATCATGGTTCAGCTAGACTGGGCTTATGCAGTTTTTAGAGATACTCTACACATCATTCTCATTTGACCTAGGTAAAATTTCCGAGTAAACTTTTTGCATAGCTAGCCCAGATATTGGACCATAAGTGTATAATATGTTTCTTTGTTGTTTTTAAAAATCCATATATTTAATAGTTAAGAGGACGTAAAAATTGGATGTAAAGAGTTGTTTGAATCAAAACCATAGTACCGGCATCAAATCCAAATACTGACAGAACGATTCCAATACTCCACTAAACCTTCCAAATCTTCTCGTATCCAATCCTTACAATCCAAAATCCTGCGTAAAATCTTCAAATGCTTCTTATTATGTCACAAAAACTTATCCGTTAAGATCTTATTCCCCCAAACATTGCTGATTCGGCCTAAACCAGATACCTATCCTTTGATAGTAAACTAGATACCCACTCGAATCCACTAGTCTCCTAACTCGCCTCACACTCAATTAATGATAATCCTCCGAAACGTCTGAAAAGAAGATGCCAATGAGACCTTCTAATGTAGAACTTTTATTGAAGTGCTACTAGTGAGTAATACTTTACATGTTATTGACACGTCATTGTAATCGCTTTCCTAAAATTTACATATTGTATGTAATGTATACAGTTGACAATTTAATTACGCTGAGTAATATCACTGAGAGGACTTCATTTAAAGTTGTTCTGTGATGATATCTTGAATCTCTTCAGATATAATTCCGTTTAATGATTTTTCTCTTGGTGAATATATATTTACTGACCCTTCATTTTTCGCAAGTAGAGATAAATCGTTGTTTATTAAATTAATAAAGAACCATCATTCACTCTTCTGTGTTAAAGCTAGTGCACACTACTGCTGGATCAGAGCGGAGCGCATCGGAGCAGATTTTCAGCCAAAGATGTTTAAATAGAACACTCAGAGCTTTCATAGTGTGTGTTGCCCCTATCTCACCACGTAACCTATATTGTCTGAAAATCTGTCACTTATGTGCTTTAGACTAAAATTGAAAAAAAATTCTAAATCAATGCGCGAAAAAAAAGTATTAATGTAAATATAATTTAAGGGTGGGATAACGCTGCTTGGAATTTTATATAAATTATAATCGAATATAATTGCATGAAGGCTTAGGAAATATACTGAGGAAATACTAGGAGACTATCAATGCGGTTTTAGATGTGGGAAGGGTACCACAGATCAAATATTTTCACTGCGCCAATCTATGGAAAAATGTTATGAATATGGTGTTGATTTGAAATTCTTTTTCATAGATTTTAAGTAGGCGTTTAATAGTGTTGATAGAGAAAAGTTGTATATTAGCCTAGAGAAAAGCGGTATTCCAATAAAACTTATAAAACTAATTAGAATGACAATGCAGAATGCCACCTCTAAAGTGATTATCGGAAATAAAGTTGGAGAAGCCTTTGAAGTACAAACAGGAGTGCGTCAAGGTGATGTTCTATCCCCGATTCTGTCTAGTATGGCTTTGCATGATGCAGTAAAAAACGCGGTTAAAGGTGGTGGTACCACTGCAGAGAAAATGTGGCAAATATGTGCATACGCTGATGACATTGTCATAGTTGCGAGAAGTGAAGCGTCACTTAAAGAAGCCTTTGAAATGATTTATAAAAGCGGTTCAAATACAGAGCTAATTATAAATGAAGAAAAAACTAAATTCTTGAAAATGTCTTCGGCGGCAGATAGAAGATCCGTGCGTTACACTGCAATCCTCGACTTCAAGTTTGAAAATGTTTCTAGCTTCGTCTACCTTGGCTCTTCAGTCAATAATGAAAATAAGATCAGCAGTGAAATTGATATGAGAATTATGGCAGGAAACCGAGCCTACTTTGCGAATTATAAGCTATTGAAGTCTAAACTGTTGTCTAGAAAAATGAAACTAAAACTATTCAAGTCATTAATAAGAACTGTGGCCCAAAATGACGTCCAGAAACTGAATGTTTTTGAAAGAAAAGTAATAGGACAAATATACGGCACAACACAAGTAGGCGGAATATGGAAAATAAAAACGAATGAAGAAATAGACCACATGTTAAAAAAGGGAAAATATTGTAAACTTCATTAGTGACCATGTCAGAAAAATGACAGCAGATAGATTGCCAAAGTGCTTGATATGAGAATGACCGGAAACAGAAAAAGGGGAAGACCACGTAGCAGATGGGAGGATGAAGTGGCAAAAGATGCTGCAAAATTAGGAGTAAGAAATTGGAGAATGGAAGCGGAGGGCAGAGATAGATGGAGAAGAAAAATCCAGGAGGCCAAGGGTCACCCAGACCTATAGCGCCGAGGAGTAAGTAGTAAGTAAATATAATTTGCAACGTCTGCATATAAGAATTTGTCATATCTCTCTGTAAAAATTAACATAAAATAAAAAAGAATTTATAAATTAATATATTTGGACAAAGCATTTAATAAAATTTAGTTAAGTACATCTATCTATACCTATCAAAATGAAGTTTGTTTTTTTTTCTCATCAAAGTTTACCAAAAGAATTCCCCACATTGTCTGGAACAAAGGTAAACCTAAGACTAGGGTCATTAGGCACCCGTGATCAGATAAGCTAAAGCTGAAAAAAAATAATAAATAAAAAAATGTTCTACACAAGGTCGATACAGACAATTGAAAAATGCGTGCGAGCCAACCCAAACGTGTTTATAATAGATAATTTGAATTGGGCAGAACGAACAGGAGGAAAAACTTACACCTAAAAATCTTTAACACCGGCGATGAACAGCCTTGAGATTATCACAGGGCTATTGTACTTTATAAGAATAAAAATAAATCGATTCATATTATCTTCTATATCGGTAAATAAAAGAAGAAAATTAATATATTGATACATTAAATTAAAAATCAATCGATAATTTCATGCTTTTAGATTTATTTTATTTATATCATCCCCAAAACCGTAGATAATTGTCATTTTGTCGAATTATATTTCTGGCAATATCTTAATTTTTTCATAGATTCAAGTAGTGTCTTTTTTAAGTGTCCAGTTAAGAATGGAATTAGAAAATATTTTATATTAATATTTCCATTTCTATTTCACTTTTTAATACTTCCACTTAATCAATAATTAACATAATTTACGCAAATAATATCTTTTTCAGAACGCTCTATTAATCAAAAAACAACGCCACCGTAAAATGCTACTTCTTTTTACTGCATACATTAAAAACATGGATAATTTCATCGGATATTACCGGAATGATGATATCGAGAGTCGGTAATATCTGTATGAAGTATCGAAAGATAAAAATCGCAAAATCTACGATAGTTCATTATTATAATAAAAAATATATTTAAAAATAATCTATATTCACATCTATATTCATATCTATACAATTATCTAAAAGGACAAGCCATATTTCGTTTGTGATCACTAACCGCGAAAACTACCGAACCAATCTGTTCCAAATTTTAAAATCATCTTCATAGTTCAAGGATAGTTTAGCAACAATAAAATTTAAAGATTTTCAATTATATTGCCATAAAAAAAGCGATAAATATGTGGTGAGTAGTGAAGTTCGATAATAGACCAATAGGTGGCGAGCACTATTCGAGAGAAGTTACAAATTTACAGTATTATATTGAGCAAGAAATTTATGATAAAATTATTTTCAATTCAATTGTTATTGCAAAAAACTATAAATGTGGATCCCTGTGCAGTTTAAAAATCGACCGTTATGTGGCCATTCCGCAACAGTTTGCGATGTTGAAACTATTAAGCCAACTGTACCAAATTTTAACTAAAACTTCTTCATACTTCTAGGAAGGTTTATAACAATAAATTTTACTATGATAAAAATTAAAATACGTAGTCTTGAGAGCGAGAAACGAGGTTCGCCACACTGTCATATACTTTTATGGTTAGAAATTTAAATCCAACTAGATGAAATCAATAAAATTATTTATGCGAAATTGTATGTTTAATTATACTTTTACGTACTCTTCAAATACCTAATCAATACAATTTCAACCAGGTTAAATGCATGGCAGTAAATGCGTGAAAATATCATTGAAGAGATATTGCTGAATTCCATACTTCAATACAATATTTTTATCGAAAAACAAGTGAAATTCAATTATTAGTTAAAGTAATCTTAGTTATTTATTTATGAGAGCGGGCGAAGGTATATATGAGCAAAACAAAAATGTTCAGGAATACACGATCAACTCTACGCCAATCTCTCTTTATCAAAATAAACTTTAATCTAAATAAATTCAACAGGATAAAAACCCTACACAAGCCACCTTAACAGTTCAACACAACCTCAACGAGATTCAAGCTTGGTGTAAGAAATGGAAAATAAAACTTAATTATGACAAATCACTTCATATTACATATACACTACGACGCAAGACCTGCCCGCCTGTTTACATTGACAACCAACCTATACATCTAACTGAAAAAGTGACATACTTAGGCCCACATGTCAAGACAAAAAATAGACGTTTCAGTTAAGACTGCGACTTCTATACTCAGTACTTCACAGACGCTCAAAACTACCTTTAAAACAGAAATTTAACATTTACAGTTACTTGCTAAAACCCATCTGGACGTATGCATCGCAAATTTATGGACCGGCCAAAAGAACGCATATTCAGAAAATACAAGCATTTAAATCCTAATTCCTAAGACTGATAACAGACTCCCCTCCTTATGTGTCAAACGATACGCAACGTACAGACTTACGTTCAGACCCAAAACCATAAACTAAATTCATAACTGAAAAACTACGTGGACATACTAACAAACAGATACTTAATATGGCAACAGTACAGATACATGACATAGCAAAGGAAGTGGATGAGGGATCTCCTAGTCTAATCCCTAATAATTTTAGGCTCACGCCTGGAAATTGTGCCAATGGGTTTTGACTCCCTCATGCCTGATCATGTCTGTTGTTTTAATGTAACTTCACATTCACTGGTTGTCCATTGTGTACAGTTGTAATAAAATTATTATGTTAAAAAAAAAAAAATGTCAGTAGAAGGTACTGTGGAGAGCTACTCTCCCTCGCATCTATAAGACCTGCACTTCTAGCAAATTCACTTTTTGCTACTTTAATAACAGATGTGAATAAAATATTGAAAGAGGAAAAAAAAAGATTTTCGTAAAATATCGCCATTTTCAATAACGGATTGGATCAATTATAAAAACATTATATGATCGAGCACTGCACTGACATAAAATGGAATCCTAAAGACAAATTATGATTGAGAATAGTTATATAATACTTGTGAGAAGAGTACCCAAAGGTACAGGTATATACCTAGAGGCATATAGGATGCGAATCCAGTATTAAATATTACAAGGAGACTTTAACGACAGTTCTAAATCAGTCAAGACCATGGAGTTGTTAAATTACAACCGACTATTATTTGGTCCTTAACATTCCTCAGCCCTTCCTAGTTTTATTGCTTGAATATAATCTTAATAATAAGCAGTACTGGGGGGGGAGGGGTCTTCTAAGGAGGGAGGGTCATTGACCCTTGAGAAAAGGTAAGCCCTATGATCGATACCTCCATTTATAAGCTATTTAATGGGGCCCCACTCCCCGCGCGTCTGTAAACACGATATAAGAGAACAATGCTAGTAATACTTGTATAATTATTTAACGAAACCGAAAAATATTATAAAATAATTAATTATGAAATATACAACTGTAAACAAGAAAAACGGTAAATGATATTCATGACTTTAATTAGGAAATTTTCTTGGCTTTGGGAAAATTTCTCTCAGACTGGGGAAAAATAATAGATCATGGATATGTCTATCTATAATCTATTACTTAACCAATTTATATTTTGTGATTAAAAAGATCTAATTACTTGGATTAATATATTTTTTTTAAATTTCTGTTTATTGAAATATATACATCAAGTAAATGTGTTGGCAACGATTAAAATAATATGTCAAAACTTGAAAAGAACTACTTATCTGTCGCACTTCAAGAAAAATTCTACACTAGAAGGCCCCTAAGCTATCTTTTTTTTCAGACGCCTCGGAGAATTATCGGGAACGGTTTGAGAAGCAAGTTGAGAAATTAGTGGATTTGAGTGGTTATGGAGCTTAATATGAAAGGACAGATATCTGGTTTGGGCTAAATCATACTGAATAAAAAGATCTTTATGGATAAGTTTATAGGTGACAAAGTAAGGAGCATTGAGGATTTTGGATTGTAAGAATTGGATACGAGAAAAATTTGATGGTTTTACTGAGCCCCAAAGCTTAACTTCGAACGTCCAAATAGCTCTAATCACAGTCTTTAGTAGTTAATTGGGACCTTTGAACGTTTTTCTAGGAAATGTTGAAGTATTCTGTAACGGCGATCAGTTTCTTAACGTTTTAGTCTTGGAATTAATAATTAAATTAAATTAACTAAAAATGGTTATTCGAAATAAAGAAAGTTGAGAAAAAATAGGAGTTTCACACGTGATTTGTTTCATTCAAACCAATATAGCTCCTAAACGGTAGGTCCTAGCAACTAAGATTAGGGAACTATTGTCAAATTTTCGATGCGAGCATCAACAAAGCAAGAGCTTGTCAAAATTTTACATTTTTGACTGTGTAAAATTTTTTTAAATGAAATTTTTAAAAAAATTTCCTATAAAAATTTGTTTGAGAACAAAAAATAGTTAGAAATGAAAATCAACGAAGAAGAAATAAATAAATAAAATATTTTAGTTATTTTATTTAAAATTAACCGTATTAATATGTTTTAAATATGGCTGCAGTCTTTCTAATCCAAAATCCATTTTTAAAATACTCTATGCCCTTTACTATGTTACAAATAAACTGATCCACTTAGACTTTTCATTTCTCATATGTTACTGCGACAAATCAGATAAATTTCAAAAACTATACATCCAACCAAATCCACTTGTACTGCAATTTGCATCAAATCATTTTTGATCCTCCAAAGTGTTTGATTATTATGATTAGCGTCTGTTCTCGGGATCTTTTAATATAGATCTTTCACTGGAGTACTTCTACTGGGTATTATTATACAGTTTCAAATTGGGAAAAACAAAAAAAAGGAGAAAATGGTTACGTTTGAATGTCTTGTATAGTTTTTTATTTTTATTTTATTTTTTTATGAATTTCAGCAATATTGATATATAGTAGTTTTCTAAAGGAATTTCGAAATTTTCTAAAGGAATTCGATATTGGATAGTAAAAATAATATTCGATATCCATCATCTTGTCTTTTCAAAAACTATCTACAACTCTAATTTCTAAGCAGAAAGGATCAGTATGATGCTCTGACAGGTCTAGCCTATCGCTGAAAGATCAATTGCTAAACCAGAGTGAAATGATCATGTGATCCACATAGAACGGTTTGATTTTGAATACTGAATATTTTATATATTTGCGTGGTCAGCTTCAATGTAGCTTCTTGAGATAATTTTTTTTTTTTTTTTTTTTTTTTTTGCTTAATGTTTCCTATAATAGCTTTTCTTCTATTTTTACTTCCACTGAAATTTTTTTAAACACACATTTGCATACAAACAATAGATTCTCATCGAATATATATATTTTTTTTTCTATATTGTAGCTTGTCATTATGAATAGTGGTACCTTACGTTTTGCTTAAAAATGAAATTAACCCTTGGCTCAGTGAGCATGGTGATGAAAGGGCAAGGCCGTGGTATCGACGTTTAACGATGAAGATGAATGATGCTAAGAAATGACGATCGTCTGATATGGCATTCTAAACATCCTCAATTTTGGTTCAGTGAAACAACTACGACCTAGTGGATTATTATATTATTTTATAGTTACACTAACAAATATTAACAGACTAATTCAAAAATGGTTCGCGTTCATTAAATTAAACTTTTCAGGAACAAAACACATTTTCGCAAAAACTGATCATAGTGATAAAGAAAAGTTCGTGTCAACCGCGTATCAATTCGAAGAATTTTTATTTGTTATATTAACTAAAAAATATTTCCTTGAACAACATTGGCTTTAGATAACCCACTTCATTTATATGTTTCCTAAAGCTGTTGGTTTCTTTAATTCAATTGATGATGTTAGAGACCACACAAAATTGAATAAATCTTTTGATTGATACAGTTGTAATTTTTAGGAAAATGATTACTATGACATGTCAATAGCATATAAAGAACAACTCACTAGTAGTACTTCAATAAAAGTTCTACATTAGAAGATCTCTTGGTCTTCTTCTTTTCAGACGCCTCGGAGGATTATCTAGTCGTCAATAAAGGATTATAGAGTGCGTATTCTGTAATTCAAGGCTTTTCTTCAGAAACATGTTCTGGGTAGTTAGAAAGTAAGCATACTGAAAGTCCTGGAGTTTTCGGGCCTGGGGAAAGGAAGGGGGGCGCGGAAGGTCCCTTTTTTTTTGTTTTGCGCTCATATCTCAAAAATTTCACCTGACGTTTACTTTTAAACTCCCCTCCATATCTTCTAAAACGGTTATCATACGACAAAGGTCTTCATAAAAAATATTGTAGAAAATTCAATTTCCTTCAAAATACACATGAATACGCCAAATTATCTTCAACCTGTCAAAAGTTACATACATTTTAACTATTCTTGGTAAAACAAACATACTCTTCACATTCAAAAATTAGTCCATCACATTAGTTATATCTCGGAAACGGTACAGAATATGAGAAATGTGTATTAAATAAAAGTTGTAGAAAATTTAATTAACTTTAATTTAGTAAATAATCATATTTTGTATACGACGCACCGTTTTCGAGATATGAGCGCAAAACCAAAAAAAGGGTCCTTCCGCGCCCCCCTTTCTGTTTCCAGGCTCGAAAACTCCAGGACTTTTAGTATATTTACTTTCTAACTACCCTGAACAACTTTCCGAAGAAAATCCTTGGATTACAGACAATGCATTCTGGATTTCAGGCCTTTTTTGACTGGACTAGGTATATCGGGAATTGAGTGTGAGGCAGGTTAGGAGATTATTGGATTCGAGTGGGTGTAAAAGGATAGGTATCTGGTTTGGGCCAAACCAGCAACAAAAAGGTTGTACACAACTTAGAAAAATAGCTGAGGGATATTCTTCCAAATCTAAGTTATTATATCTAGAAATGGCCATGATGGAAAAATTGAATAAGGAAGCTATATCTAAGGTTAAATATTATGGAGGGAATAGAAAGAGAAACTTCAGCTGATTACGAAACTAGCAAAGAAAATTAACAGTAGCTACAATAAATTCATAATAAGAAGATAAGTGCTCTATTATACTTACAAGCCAACCGTTACCATGAAACTTGACTATGGTCAGGATCACGTTTCAATCCTAAAATCTATTAATGACCTCCTACCAAAAACTTAAAAAATAGTACTCAAATTACCCTCCTTCATTCCCAGTAAATTTTCAAATTATCTTTTAAAATTAGCAGCATATTTTCCAGTAGAAAGTTAATGAGATGAAAGAAGAAAAGTAGCCGTAACTGGGAAGCTAAGAATGGAGAATTTTCCGGGTTTCACTGGATCGTGCAGTTGCACTTCCTCGGAGAAAGTGCTCTGATATAGTCGGCATTTATCACCGCTCGTCAGCCTCCAGTTGGCCCCCTTTTATTGCTTGGACATGATCTTTACAACCTCGCTTCGTGACCGTTCTTATTGAACTAGTCGTTCAGTATTACGGTCAATCGTTTCGTAATGGCTATTTGTAAGACAAAAGTAGCAATACGAAGTTGATATACGTAGATAGATAAAATCATATATGTACCTACATTATTTTCATTACTGATTATTTGGGCTGTGAATTATACGCTATAAAATCTGAAAAGTATGCACAGACATATGCAAATACAAAGCATAAAATATGCAATTAAATACCAAAAATATGCAACTATCTACATTATTTAGGAATAATATAAAAATTATATTATTATGGAAGTGTATGTGTCAGCTCGAATTGTTCAACATAAACCAGTTTTGAAACCAAACTTTTCTGATCCAGTGCCAGTTTTGTTACAAAAGTTTCTTTTGTCTTAATTTTTAATTTTGTCTTATTACCTTTGTTTTATTTCTGCTTTTCTATTTTCGTGTTCTGTTACTAAAAACCGTACAGTAGTTGATAGAAGTCTATCAAAACAAACACAATTATTAAACACTATTATAAACACAATTATTAAACACTATTATAAACACATTATTAAACACAATTAAAAAACGCTTCCCTCGCCCTGAAAAGTTTCAACAAGATCTTTCAACTTCACTCCATCACGAGTCATTTTCGGCAATTAAGAAGTATACAAATGTCAAAGGCAGGATACGTAGATAAAAATTCAATTGCAGTTCAATAAGTAAAAATACTCAAATTGATTCCAAATGCCTAAAACATAAAAATCTAGATTACATGTTATATTAGATGTTATAGTTGGCTTGGAGAAATATGCAATGCATATATTTAACATCTCAACTGATCACCGACATTGAAACTTTAATTAGATATGAACAAACTAAAAGCGTAAAATTGAAAATGTATAAAATTATATTTGATAATAAATAAATAGTTAATTTCGACTATGTTAATCAGATTAGTATAGATTTGTAACCTGCATTATAATAACCTACCCTTCCCTTCTGGGGGCAAATAACATTTATTTTATACTTCTTTATATTGTTACTAAATTATATTTACAAACAAGAAGATTTTATCTATAACTAAATAATTACAATTGAAAGTGAGTTTGATAAAGGGATCAATGTAGATTTCGTAAAAATTCATTTAGTGATTTATAAGGAACGAAATCATTAGTACAACAAATTTAAACTTAAAATCTTAGAGAAAAAAATTTTTTTCTCAGTTATCTGATTCGAATTTGTATTTTATGGGTAACTAGAGCTTGAAATTGATAGTAAAATCAGTTAATTTTCAATTGAATTATTATAGATTTTATTGAAGTTTGAAAATCGACCGATATATGTCTCATAATATTCTCTGTCCATAAAGATTATCAGCTTATTCATTAAAATTAAAAACTGAATTTTCAATTATGATTTAACGTACTCTTCAACCACATAATCGGTGCAATGGTACCAGGTAAACTACGCGCGGAAATATCATTGAGGCAATAATTCTCACCGGAACAGCAACTGAATGACTACCTCATCGAATATTTAATAGCTCTCGGTTTCGAACCCTCTAAAATAGTTATGCAATTATTTCATTTTAATGTAGATGCTTCAATTCTTAAACATATAACAATGAAAGAAAAAAAAAACTTTTTTTGTAATGAGAGATCGAAAATCACAAAATATTGAGCACAGTTAAAGTTCACAAGCATATATTGTAATTCTAGAACACATATACTTTTGAATAGTAAATGAAGTGCAAATATTGTATTTTAGAAAAACACAATTTTTTCCAGAATGATTAACAAATTAGTATTCATCTCTTTATTACCATCATAGTTAAGTTTATTAGACACAAATAAAGAGAAAAAAATAGCTTTCTGGTGATAGCCATAACCAAATATTCACTAACACACTTAGCACTCAAAATGCGCTTAACCGACAAATCTGCCAAAGAGCCACAGATATAATTGTATTACATACATATTATCCCAAAAGTTACAATACACATAATTTTCAAATACTTTTTTTTTTATTATATAACTGTCATATAAATCCAAACAGCTCGAGAATTGTTCCAGAATTCCAACCTATTCGAAGTTGTTCAAATTTTTCTGTTTTTTATTTGAGGATCGGAAATTCAAATTAAGACATATAGGAGGAATTTGTGGCAGCAAATATTCAAATGTCCTTGATATAACGGTCTGGTATTTAAATTTTTATTTCTTTCTCCAATACGCCACAGCTTTCTTGTTTTCTTAAATATTTTGAATATATATAATCAGGTGATATTTTTGAAATGATTCATGTTGTATTTGAAATTAAAATAATTTATTTTGAGAAATATTATTAAGAAGTAATTAATTATGCGATAGAATAAAGCCGTCATTGCTTATTAAATGTTACAATAATATGAAAATTATAACCAAGCTTCATTTATTTTTTTTTTTTTATGCAATAATATTTTGTACATGTATTTTTTATTTATTTTTTAATGGTAATAATACAGTTCTGAAGACAAAATAATAATATGTTTGTTTTTAATTTAATTAGTTGATATATTTTCGACTTTCAACATTTACTAGACAGACGTTCAAAACAACCGATTAATTACAATAGGCTCATTTACATTGCAGTTATCAGACCTATTTGAACATATGGAGTAGAGCTTTAGGGCTCCACCAAACCATCTAATTCATCACGTATCCAATCCTTGCGATACTAAATCCTTTGTAAAATCCTCAATGGCCACAAGCTAATAAACTGATGTAGCCTTTCATTGTAAACTCCATAACCATTCTAATCCACTAGTTTCTCAACATGCTTCTCATTCTATTCCTGATAATCCACCAAAGGCGTCTGAAAAGGAGAAGGCCTAGAGATCTTCTTATATAGTTTTTTTTTCTTTTTATTAAAGAGCTACTAGTGAAGAACCACATTCTTCACATGTTATTGACAAGTCATTTTAATAATTTCCTCAAATTTACTTATTGTACATATATGTATACAGTTCAAATATCAATAAATAGTTTGTTTTTTTAAATAGCATATATTGCATAATAATAAAATGTATAATTATTATATCATATAAAATATATGATTATAATTTACAATTAAAGTAAGGCTGATAAACACATTTTGGTCATGTTGCGTGGTCAGGATTTAAGCCCAAACTTACCTCATCCTATCTGTTATGCTTGATATAAACTGGTCACATTTAACCCCATAACAGAACTATTTACATCACAGTAATATACGGTATATCTGCAATGATCTACATATTATATCAAATCAGAAAGGCCAGAATGTATGTATAAAGGAGTAACAGGGCAATGTGTCAAGAAACCGATTTATCAGTATTACCACTGAAAAGTATTAGCTGTTAACTGTATTTACAGTTTTACAACAGTAACGAACAGTTGTTCCGGTATTGGATTGGAATGGTACTGAGTTACTAATAATTATTCACTAAAATTAATATGGGCACGTGTTCTAGTAATGAAGGAGACACTAAGAGAGGGAAAAAAAGTGGGAGAGAGTGAGAGAGAGTGAGGGGATAGGAGGGAGAGGGAGAGTGAGAGAGTGAGAGGGAGAGTGGACGACGGTATAAGCGGAGCCAAGGCCGGGCCGGCAGACGCTCTGACCTCGCCGTGTTTACCTGCTCGTTGGAGTGGTCAGGGTTGGTTTCACTTTCTTCTTCCGTTCTCATCTCCTGGATCTAGAGTATCTCTATGTCCTCAGGAACCACTGCCGTTATGATCTCTCAGCCCTATCTCTTGTATGCAGCCAACAAGAACAACGTCAGATTTTGTCAAATACTAAAGTTTTATACTTTAGTGCCGCGTCCAAAAACATCATTATTCGAATCTATACTATTATATAAAAGAACAAGCTATTTTTCGTTTGTGATCACTACTCAAAACTGCTGAACCAATCTGTACCAAATTTTACCCACATCATCTTCTTAGTTCAAGGAAGGTTTAGCAATAATAAAATTTACAGATTTTCAATAAAATTGTCATAAAAAAAAAAACGGTAAATATATGGTGCACAGTGAAGTATGACCTACCGACAGGTGACGAGCAACATTCGACAGAGGTTACAAAGATACGTCGGTATATAGAGCTAGAAAATTATGATAAAATTTAATTATTTTCAATTAGATTGCTTTTAATAAAAAACTATAAATATGTGGTGCGACATGTGGATCCCAGTGGAGTTTGAAAATCGACCGATATGTGACTAGCGCCATTCTGCAACAATAGCAAAACTCCTGAACCCACCTGCATCTAATTTTAAGAACATCTTCATAATTCTAGGTATTATGTACTATACAATAATAAAGTTTACTATAATAATAATAATATAAATGTACAGTCTTGAGAGGCAGAAACGAGGTTTAGCACACTCTTAATTAAAATCCAACCAGATTAAATCAATAAAATATTGCCAAATAAAAATGTTGACCTCTTGATTTTTGATATTGAGTGTAAAAATATGATTCATGGACCTCGCAGATAATAGAATTTGTCCTCTCCTTGCTTAAATAACAGTAAGTGTTTA
Organism: Euschistus heros; assembly: GCA_003667255.2. Classification (NCBI taxonomy): domain Eukaryota; kingdom Metazoa; phylum Arthropoda; class Insecta; order Hemiptera; family Pentatomidae; genus Euschistus; species Euschistus heros. The sequence continues at coordinate 432,562 of RCWM02000127.1, forward strand.
AAAAGATATCTTTTCAGCAGGCTTTATCCAACTCTAAAAGGTTCTAAAGCCGATACAATAAAAGCATGTTTAATATATTTGGAATAACAATGAACAAATAATATTACAAAATCTCCTTGCTAGAGGAGAGATTATGAACTTCCAATTCATTTACTAAAAATTAGAAACAATGCAGAAGATAAGCTGGAAATTAGGTAAGATGGTAAGTATGGTCGAGGAGTTTATTTTTGAAATTTATTCAGATGTTTCAGATTTACTAAAGAAACTGTACTTTTTTTTGTACGAAAGAGCTATAATTGCAACTTGTATTATGAAAAAATATAATATATACCTAAAACCTCAATCAGTTAAAATAATCTTATCATAACTAAGAGAGCGGCAAAGCCGCGAAGGGGAATGCAAGTTTTATATATTTTTAAAAAATAAATATTTTTCCTATATCAATATATTTATTGAGATTAGGATTGATGAATTGTCCGTCAGTTCTATTTGAATTATTTTTATCTGAAAACTAGTTTCGAAAGTTAATCAGTGCACGATGCTACTACGTAGAGTATATATACTATTTTTAAATGTAAGATATGTTGGTGCTCATGTAAGGATGCAAAATGAAAAGTACTTTTGAAAGATATCAAGACATTCAGAGGTGACTGAATATGAAGAAAGGTGTAAAGGTGTGAATGGGTATGGAAGTCTGGAGGGTAATCGTCTGGTTTGGGCCGAATCAACGTTCTATACATAACATCAAGATCCTTTGGAAGTTTTTATTATTGACTGAATGATTCATAGCTCTCTCGTTCAGCCTCCACTAGGTTTAGACAAGAGAAGCCAATGAGAGAGCAGCGCTAGGATCTCTTTGAGCCTGGCTTACCCTCCCATAATTGGGGAAGGTAAGCATTTATGAAAAAAAAAGTACCTAAATAAAAAGCGCTGAGGAATTCTCAATTGTATATGAATTAATACTTTATACCAGTAAATATGAAAATATTATTAATCTTATAACAAGACTTATACAGAAAATACCCAGAGGTAGCACACCGAAAAAAAAATTGAGGATTATTTTTTTTTTTTATTCATTGAAATTGACAATTGTATACAATTTAAAATATAATGCATCAAGTAAATGTTATGATAATGATAAAAAGCAACTAACTACCTGTTGGCAGCACTTACAAAGGTTCTATATAATGAATAGTACTTCATTCGTTAGATGTTATGATCATCTGGAATGGACTGAGAAGCAAGTTGCGATACCAATGGATTTGAATGGTTGTGGTGTTTGCTAGGAAAGGATTGATAACTGGTTTGAGCTAAGTCAGGAATGATAAAGAGTTTAATATTAATACATTATTAATTTTGAAAAAAAGTATAGTTGATTGGTATGATGAATAGAGAAGAAGGTGATCAGAGATACAGTCAAAGAGGAACACCACGTCTAAGAAGAAATTCTTTAATATGTGCCAACGTTTCGATATGTCACAGCTCTTTTTTGTTCTATTTAATTTAATTTTTATTATTTTTTTCTTCTTTTTTTCATTTTATATATTTTTTTTTCTTTCACTTATTGTACATATTGTGTGAATGTAATCATGAAGTCATCTATTGCCCACATTTGTGGCAGATTGTAATAATTCCTCAATAAATGATTGATTTGATTTGAAAATATATGTCACAAAAATAAATAATACCTACACCAAAGTATCATAAATACAATTATATTACAATACTGCATTTAATAGTTCAGAAAAACAGCGTCAGTGAACAGGTGTTTTATGGCAGAAGCTTTAAAGGCTTAGAGGGTCTGCCCGAGGAGAGGCCTTACCTTGACAGTGCACCTGTGGAGGTTCGATAACTTAACCTTCTTCCCATCTCCTAACTAACGTTTCAAAATTCAATTTTCAACCTTAACATTTGATCCAAATCTTTATTTTTTTTTTAACCCAAAAATTCCCACGCTCAGTAATTCAAAATGATTTGGTTGGCTTCCTCTTTCAACTGCTAAAGTTTTCTTTTTCCTACCCATTGAAAGTCCTAGGCCCCCACTTTATAAGGTAGGAAATATGAACAGATATATTAAGATCTAAAGAAAAGAATGTCAATGATAGAACATTTATAGCAAGTTATCCTTATTTCACAGTCTGTCGGGGTTCTTCAAGAAACTACACTAGGTACTATCCTGTACAAGGTTTATACATCTGACTATCCTACATATCCTAGCACCGTCCTCACCACGAACATTGATGACACATTTGTGATATCACTAAATCATGAACCCTTCATAGCATCCCAAACACTCCAATATAATATCATAAAGCTTTGAGAATGGTGTGGATATCAGAAAATTAAAGTAAATCCAAACAAATCTCATCAAATAACCTTTAACCTTCATCGGAAACCTAAAACTTTCTGTCCTACAGTATCTTTTCATAATATTCCACTGTTCCCTGTTAAACAGTACAGCTACCTTAGATTCCCACTGGAAGGATGTTTAAAGCTCTCAAGGAGAGGCTATTTTGAACAAGGATCATTTTCGCCTCAAAAACACTTACTTGTCTTGAAGTCTTATTCGATCGAACATTTTTAAGTATCATATTTAAGTGTTGTTTTTTTTAAAGTTCTTAAAAGATTTTTTTTTTTTGTTATGTTTTGAGTCGATAAACCATGAAAAAAAAAAAAAATCTCTTTTCACCAAAATGCCGCATCATCATAACCATCACTTTTCAATAAATCCGCCAAAAAGCTTCACTTCATCACCAGATTTCTTAATGATACGCAAATAATAAAAACACTAATATTTGTACTAATATTGATAGCTTTTATATAAATACAGCTGTTAAATTAAAAACTTACAAACTAGCTGTTAACATAAACTTGATTTAGTTTTCAAGAAACACTGGTCTTTGCCAAACATAACATACAAAGAACACTAGAATAGAATGTCAAAATTAATAGAAGCAAAGGAACAAAATGTAACTTACAATTTTTAATTGAATTTTTATTGTTTTTGTTATTTTTATTTTATTATTCTTGATTTATTTATTTTACTGATAAACTATAATCATTTTTGTTCATCATCAAAACAAAATCAATTTTAATTATACTACAGTCATAAATCTAAAATAAAAAGGCTTACAGCGGCCAAGGACGGTCAAAATGTACTCTTATCGCTATATCAGCACATTTTATGTTTAATCCTTAAATGCTCAGAACCAAGCGAAATATGCTAGCTGCGAGTAGAGCCCGCCAGAAGGATCTTCGTTTTAAAAGCGCGTTTGTCAAAAGTATCACATGTTCAAAGTAGTCCCCATTTACGGTAATTACATTTTATGTTTCGTAGTTGTAAATTTCAATAAGTAGATACCTACATAAAAAATAGAAAACAATATTTGACTTATTGCCACTCTAATTCTGCCACAGCTAATTGATTGAGTTGAAACTATCCTAAAATTCAGCCTACAACTAATAAGATTAGGTGAAATTCCAATTTACTGAAAGTCTATTTAATACTGAATAAAAATCAAGGTTAGTTGATAACATTAACGTGGGAATTCTCAAGTGTCATTTCGCCACTTCTTTGTTTCTTGGAGAAAACGTTCTAATTCCATGCGAGTATGGACGGCTTTTTTGTGCCAATTGGTCTATACGGAGAGACCAAGGAGTTGACATCATTTCCTCGGAAACCAATGACATAATAGACCTGAACAACAGGCGGAAAATTAACAAATCGCTGGACTAATTCGTCAAACCACTCGTACAACTGCTGCACTATTCTCCGAAAATTGTTCAGTGCATTTTCAGTGGAAACTAAAACTGTGATAAATTAATTAGATATCAGAGCGATAAAAGTAAAAATGTTTAATTCATGTTACAAAATAAAGCCTTATCCATACTTTATGAAATCATTTATATAGGAAGTAATTAGGCTTTGAGGTAGGAATCATACAGCTGTCTAAAAAATAACAAACGAATCACATATCTTTGTTTATTTGGTTTTTGTTATTAGGAATGTAAGCTTATATTAATTAGAAAAAAAAAATAATAAAAACCTGTACCACTTACAATCCACGAAAGGTCTTGGATTCAGTACTTAGGTAAGGCTGTACTGTTTCTAAGCCAACGGTTGTGAAAGTAGATTTGGCCAATATTTACGCTCAACTAAGTTCGCTTTTTCCCCAATTAAGGGTACCCACTTTTTAAGAAGCTGGGTGTGTGTCAGGAGGGTCTCCCGTTATTGAGTTTGATCTACGGCTGAAAGGACAAAATATAAATTTTCTGTCGTCAGTCGGACTCGAACTCGGGCCATTAGCTACCGAGCCTCCTATTAATTGCATAAAAAAATTTACTCAATATCCGTGTGTTCGACATACCTGATTTTGATGACCTCACATTGATAAATTAATATTCAATAAACATAAATATCATACTTTTATTTCATTACGATGAAAATCAAAGTAGTCTCAATCAGAATTTAGGCATGATGTATATATATGTGTGTGTATGTGTGTGTGTGTGTGTTTAGTAAGGTTCTTGATGTCCAGTCAGTAAATAAAAACAACTATTTTGGTGATCGTCAGTGTGTTAGAATTTAGTTAGTCGATACCATATCCACCAGTAACATTATCATTATTATGAGAAAAATATAGTCTCGAAAAGTCGCCAAAATAGTTGTTTTTATTTATTGGCTGAACCTCAAGAACCTTACTAAACATTTAATAGTAACAGTCTAGAAATTTACCTATATATATTACAATGATCGTTTAGTTAAATTTCATCCTTCTACTTTACAGAAATAATTTATTGTTTGATAATTGGTAGTGAGGTTTTGAAAGACAACCTAATATTGTGAATATTGAATTTCCGAACAAACGAGGTAATTACCAATTGGCTCTTCGTTAAATGAATATGCCAAAAACTCTAAAGTTTTAACATTATAAGACGTTTTTCATACAAAAAAATGAATCACTTAGCATACATGCTAGTAAACATACGGTTGTTTTTATTTATTTTGGAGCAGATCTCATGAGGACACGAAAATTGCCGATAGCTTTAGCAATGCCGAACCCGTTTTTAAGGAAAGCAAATTTATAAAAATAAAAAATCATGGAGGCATACTTTATCGCTGACCATCTTCTTCTTGCATTACTCAGTCATCTATATATTTCTTATACAAATTTTTTTTTTTTTTTTTTTTTTACATTTTTCCCTGTTATTTCAAACACTGGTACAAAAAAAAATTAATATTGATATTAACATGCTATTATATATCAAAAATGTGCCAAGGAGGTTCAAGGGCGTGCGAGGCCAAAATCCTTTATGGCAGCGCGATTTCACCCGACTTGAGAAAGAAACGTTGTCCACACGCCCGTGAAATCAGTTTTAATAGGCCGAACATTATCCATTACGGCCGTCATTCAGTATCGGCATGAAGAAACCGCCGAAAGTGAACGCGTAAAATTGCAAAGGATTCCACATTGTGGAAGGGGATCTGGAAAAATAAACGAAAAGATGTCCTTCGCCCTATTTATAAATGTCTGATGGCGATGTTTGGGCTGGGTGGTCTCCATCGGCATCTGTTGACTAATGTTGTTTACCAAGATTATGGTAAATATATACCCTTACTCTAAATGCATTCGTATCTCCTGAAATGATTTGATAAAGTATTATTCAATAATTTGACTGAATTAGATTGTCTTATATTGATGCTAATAAATGAATGATCCATGGAATGATTCAAAGATTAAAAAAAAAAAAAATTGTTTCGAACTTTTTTCAACCAAGTATTTGTATTATTATTTCTTTGATATAAAATACAATTAATACTCAAAGTATAGTCCATTGTTATCTACTGGCATTAGTTATGCTGATACCATTCCTTGGTATGGCTGTCAAAGACCTCATGGACCACAATTTCAACTCCCCCAAAATTATCAATTTTTTTCCCCTTAAAGAAAATGGACCATGGATCGAAACAAGTATTAATCCGACTGTGCGAGGTCTGGACTATATTACAAAGCAGAATTGCGGTCTGACAACTTCACGTACAATCTTTACAGTTGTTCGCAGTAGAGTTCAGAATTTATAGAGCATCCATCAGGAACAAATTCGTGATGAATAACACCTTCAAAATTCCGAAAACCACAAAGCACGGATTATTTTTTTTATATATTTAAATTGCCCCATTGCAGCAACCGGAAAAGTAGTTTGACAGAAATCTAGCCATTGTTCACGGGTATTTGGATTTCATCAGTAAACCTCCCGGTAAAATCTCATATCAGATGGGTTTTCAATAAATGTTCCCTAACTTCTAACCTCTTAGCTGATTGCTATGAACTTTGAAGCAAATAACTAAACTGAGGTTTTTTTTTAATAAGTCGATTGGGATTAAACAAACTTAGAGAATGCTCTAAAAGTATTATTAAGTATTGCTAAGTATTAAATAGGATTGAAATATTTTCAGTCCTTTGAAATGAAAGTTGCTATATTCAACAAGTATTTCATAAAAGTCGATAATGACAAAATATTTGTATTATTTCGAACCCCCAATGTTACAGTCTGAACTCAAAAATAACTAATTAAATCCAAATTTTTCTTGTCGTTGATAGAAAATGTTCGATATATTTTTATAAATAAATCTCTTAAACACTGGCTGCTAACAGGACAATGCTTAGGATCTGTGCCAAAAGTTTCACTTTCCGCAACCTCCTCAATCTTGATGTCTGTCGAGCTTCCTGTTAGCGAACTGAAGTCCAGGATTGATGGTTTCGGATCCATCACTAGGAATCGACCAATCAACTCTCAAATCAAAATACTTATATGGATATGAATATGTAGAAATAGTTTATAATTTAATGTATTTTTCTGCAAATTGAAAAATATTCATTATTTTCTTACTTATAATTGGATTTTTCAACAGCATGAATATTTTGGGCGCCATATTTGTCCCATAAAATTGGAAATAGATTTTAGTTGTTTAATTGTATTATATTTATTATTATTCATTTAATTTATTATTGAAAACATATATTTTTTATAATCTAATAGCATAAAAATATTTAAATAATAAGAGGTTGGGTATCAATTTGGAGTCGCAATATATTGGCTACATGCAATGCATACTCAGGCTGCATTCATATGTATGGATCAGCTGATGATGATTGCCAAAATGGCGACTTGGCCATTTTACAATGAAGATGGCTATTGTGTTTTATATATTTGACCACTGAGTACGTACCAAGTAGAGAAAAATACAAAATTTTCAACCTTTTTCGAAGATATAATGCGTTTGGAACATCTTAGTGAACGTTAAAAATATATTTTTAACGCCTCATAATCTTCTTCTTCTTCACTTGGCGCTACAACCCGCTTGCGCGAGTCTTGGCCTCCTCTATAGATGAATGCCAGTCATCTCGGTTCAATGCCGCCACCATCCAGTTGCGGACACCAAGGAAGCTTCTTGCATCTTTTGCAACTGCATCACTCCATCGTAGCCTTGGTCTACCAACTCTTCGTACCCCGTAGATATTTTCTCTCAATAACTTGAGAGACACATCATCGGGATTCATCCTTCCTACATGCCCTGCCCAACGCAGGCGCCCCAGCTTGATGTGATCCACCACGTCGACATCATTGAATAAAGTTCTAAGTTCTTCATTATTTCTCCGCCTCCATGTCTCCCCCTCCAGGATGGCTCCATAGATCCTGCGAAGGATTTTCCTTTCCAACCCAAGGAGGGCAAGCTCGTCGTTTCTAGTGATGGTCCAGCATTCCGAGGCATATGTTAGGACAGGTCGAATGAGGGTCTTATATAGTCTTATTTTTGTGGACCTAGATAACAACCGGCTTTTCTTATAGTCCTGTAGACCGAAGTATGCCCTATTAGCCATCAGCATTCTTCTATTAATTTCCTGATGTAAATTATTATCTTGGTTCACTTGCGTTCCTAGGTACGTAAAGCTATCTACCCACTCAAAAGTATGATTCCCGAACCGCACATTATTATCTCTCTGTACTCCAGATGCAACACACATGTATTTGGTTTTGGCCTCATTTACCTCAAGTCCGATTTCCTTGGCAGCAATCTCCAGGTCCATAAATGCATCCCCTTATGCAACCCTTGATCGACCAATCAGGTCCACATCGTCCGCATAAGCTAGCAGTTGGGTCGTTCTATTTATAATAGTACCATTCATCTCTATTTTAGATTTTTTGATAGCCCACTCTAACGCTAGATTAAATAGAATGCACGCCAGGCCATCCCCCTGCTTTAGGCCTTTATTTGTGGTGAAAGGTTGTGAAAACTCATTCTGGGTCTTCACCACACAAACCACCCCAGTCATTGTCATTTTAATTAGGCGTACTAGCTTTGGGGGTATCCCCAGCTCCAGGAGTGCATGATATAGGGTGTTACGTTGCACACTATCATAAGCCATCTTGAAATCGATGAAAAGGTGATGGGTATTCAATTTGTATTCCCACGTTCTTTCTAGGATTATCCTAAGTGAGTGGATTTGGTCTATTGTGGATCTACCACTTCTGAAACCAGCTTGATATCTTCCAATCAGACGTTCAGCGATGGGGAGCAGTCTTCTATAGAGAACTCGAGATAGGATCTTATAAACTGTGGGTAGTAGCGATATGCCTCTGTAGTTGTCACATGTTAAGAGGTTTCCTTTTTTGTGAATCGGGCATATAACCGTTTTATTCCATTCTTCAGGCATTGCTTCTGTCTGCCATAACTGTAGGAAGAGTTCCTGAAGTACCTTCACGAGTTCTGTACCTCCATATTTGAAAAGTTCAGAGGGTAAGCCATCATAACCTGGGGCCTTATTATTTTTTAGCCTTTGTACTGCTTCTTCAATCTCGTCCTCATCTGGTGGCTCCAATTCGTCCTCCTCCGAACGTGGCATACACATGATTTCGTGATCGACAGACTCCTCCTCTTGGTTGAGAAGCGAGTTGAAATGTGTCCTCCAACGTTCAAGAATTCCTTTCTTGTCGGTTATAAGTGAGCCATCCCTCGCCCTGCATGAGATTGTTCTTGGCTTGAATCCTGCTCGACCCTCATTAACCATTTGATAAAATTTTCTGGCTTCATTACCGGTTCTATGCTCCTCTACCTCCTTCAGCTTTTCTCTTTGCAGCGCCCTTTTCTTTCTCCTATAAGTTTTCTTTTCTTCTTGTCGTAACCTTCTATATTCTTCGGTTGATCTTCGAGTGTGTCTTCTCTGTATCATCATTTTATAAGCTACATTTTTCTTGTACGTAGCTTCCCTGCATTCATCATCGAACCATGAGCGTTTATTAGGTCTTTCTTCGAATCCTAAGATGTCCTCAGCTGCTTTATGCAAAACTTTTTGGCATGTTAGCCACAGTTCATTCGCGTCAGTACTTCCCGGTTGATTCTGGAGGTTTTCTTCTACTGTTACAGTGTAGCGTTGTTGAGTTTCATCATCTTTGAGCATACCAATATTAAATTTTTTAATTTCCAGTGTTCTTGGTGTTCTTTGCTCCCTGGTTAGTGAGATTCGTGGCCTTAGTCGAGCGATTAAAAGGTAATGATCCGAGTCGACATTTGCTCCTCTGTATGCTCTTACATCTAGCAGATCAGTCCGGTTTCGGGAGCCTATGAGTATGTGGTCTATCTGATTTGTTGTAGAGCCGTCATTAGAGTGCCAGGTGTTCATGTGGATTCTCTTATGTGGAAAGAGTGTCCCGCCAATCACTAGGTTCTTTGAGGCAGCAAAATTTATGAGTCTTCGGCCATTATCATTTGTAAGTATGTGAGCACTGTGTTGACCAATCGTTGGCTCATAGATATGTTCCTTACCCACTTGTGCGTTACAATCTCCGACCACCAGCTTTATGTCACCCCCAGGGCAGTCATCAAAACACTTTTCAAGTTCATCATAGAAAGTGTCTTTATCATCCTCCTGAGATACTTCCGTGGGTGCATGAACACTTAATAAACTATAATTCCTAAATCTGCCTTTTAGTCGAATGTAGCAGATTCTTGGGTTGATCGGCTTAAAATCTACGACGAGTTGTGACATCCTCTTCCCTATGATGAATCCAGTGCCAAAAGTATGTAGGCGGTCATCACAGCTATAGTAGATGGTGTGGCATCCCTTCTTCAGACTTCCCTGCCCTGTCCATCTGATTTCCTGAATGGCGGCAATGTCCACAGTGTATCTGTCCAGTTCTGTAAGGAGTTGTTGAAATGCTCCTGGTCTGTGTAGTGACAAAACGTTCCATGATCCTATCGTAAAGTCCATTCGACGGGTTCCGTGTCTTGACCGTGAAATATGTCCGGCTATTCTTCTTTGAGGTTGCGTAGTGGTAGTTTTTTTTACGGGTAGGGTTACTAGCCCTACGCCAACCCCCAACCTGGAGGACCAGGATTTTCTGTAGGGGTTTTCTCCCTTAGCCTTTGAACATAGTTCTAACCCACAAGGCAGTGGGGGACCAAGATAGGAAATTAAGGAGATGGCGGGATAAGGGTTTAGTAATATGGAGGGATAAGGTAGAAGGTCAGCGGACAGCTGTCCCTGTAGTCGCCTCTTACGACAAGCGGTGAATACTGTGGTTCTATTCTAGATGCCCCGAGACCTCATAATGTATTTCAGAACTTTCTCGTCTCTGTATTACATGACTAGCATACCCTACCGCGGCTTCGCACGCTCTCATAAATAAAAACTTAAATAATTTTAACTAATAATTGAAGTTTTATATGTTTATGGATAAAATGTCTGCAAGAGCATCAATTGAATTAAGGAAACCATTCCATAAAAATTTTGAAAATAATGGTTTTCAACAACTTCAGGAAAGAACCAAACGAAGTGGGTTTTCTAAAGGCATTGTAGTACAAGGGAATATTTTTAAATTAGAATAACTATTTTTTGTAATGACGTTTTATTATTTTAAAAAACAAATCGTGGAATTGAGACGCTGTTGACACGAAGTGTCATTCGAAACTTCACTTAAGCTATACAAAGCTTTATAAAAATGGAAATACTGACCCCTAAATATCCTATTTATATGATAATGAGGAGAGATGTACTTCCGATGAAATCTCAATTATGAATAGCTTTATTGATCTGTTAAGATATGCATGGCGGAAATTGAAGACATCAATCTGTTTTATGATATCCGTCGAAAGCGTAAGCATGTCTTTATGATATTTCCCAACATCCATATTGTGCATAACATGAAAAGTGTTAATTAATGGATTAATAGTAGATTAAATTCAATTGATAATTAATAGTAGATTTTCGGTAGGTGGTGACCAATAGTTCTTATGCGCCGGTAATGGATTTAAAGTACATAATAAAATAACGTGTAAGCAATCATTTAGAAGTGTACTACGTACCCAATAAAATGTCTTTTATTTATGAAAAATATATTAATTAATTTGATTTCTCAGTTCAACACACTTGCTGGTTGCCTTAAGACAGAAGATGTAAATTTAAAAATATTGTAAGTAAAAATAAAATTCACAGTTGAACATATAAACTAATTAACATTTAATTTCCACTAATTGTGATAGTAATTAACATAATTCATTATTATTTCAAGTAGCCTTAAAGACATACATTTCATAATCAGATTTTTTTTTTTTTTTTTTTTTAATGGCTTTGTAAATTATATTTTCTTGAAAACTTTTATATTCATGTTTAATGATACAACCGGTATGTTTTTAATATAGACGTACCAGAAGGTAACCTCTCAATTCTGAAAGACGTATTTTCATCCTTGTACTCAAATACTGAATTAGGATACCGGCACGGTTCTCATTTCTAAAATTTTTATCAAGACTAATTTTAAATAATTATCATCTTAATGAAAACCCGTAAAATGATCTTAATATATTGATAACATATCAATTGATAAACATGTAAATTAATTCACATTTAATTTCTATCAATTGCGATAATAGGTTAGATCATTCAAACATATTATCATAAAAAAATTCATAATTATATATTATTATTTCTATTTAAACTTAAAGGCATACATTTCTTGAATTACTACAAATTATTTTTTTAATGTTTTTGTAAATTATATTTCTCTAGAAATTTCTAAACTTACCTTTAATGATACGACCGGTATATTGTTAATACAGACGTACCAGAAGGTAATCTCTCCATTCCAGGAGACCTTTCTTCATTCCAGTATTCAAATACAGTCACTGGATTGGAATATTGGCACCATTCCGAATTAAGTACAATTTTTTATAGGCTCATTATAAATATTTTGTCACCTTTATGGAAACACGTAAAGTTATCTTGATGTTTTAATAACATATCCCATTTTTTCTTATAAAAATACTTAAAAATTTAAAGTTTTACATGTTTGTTAGTGAGCTAATGCTGACAGTAGGCACAATAGTTGAGATTTTTTAAAATAAATTCATATTAATGTTTTATATATGTATATTTCTTACTTACCAGCTAAAGGTATATTTTATGTTTAATAAATCAATTAAAGTTCTTGAAACTAAAATTTATTTATTTTTTATATCAATTTATTGAAATTTACAACTATACAAATATGTACATCAAGTAAATGAGCTGATAACGATTACAATGACATGTAACAACTTGAAAAGAACTACTCATCAGTAGCACTTCAATAAAATTCTACACTAGAAGATCTCTAGGCCATCTTCTTTTCAGACGCCTCGGAAGATTATCGGGAATGGATTGGGAAGCAAGTTGAGAAACTAATGGATTTGAGTGGTTATGGAGCTTACTATGAAAGGATAGGTATCTGGTTTGGGCTAACTCAGCAACATATGGAACATTAAGGTCTTTATGGAAACTAAAAATACTTTAAAAAAGTCGAAGAAGAAAAACCATCTACGTTAGCAGTCCTGAAAATCTGATTATGTTATTTTCATATTTATTTATTGTACTGCTCGACGAAAAACTATGAACATTTAGCACTATTTTCAGTTTTTTGCTAGTACCTTGTAAACTATGTGATTTTGGTGAGTATATTTGATCACACTATTAAAGAACACTACATTCGTGGCAATTTAAGTCCAAACGTAGCTCCTTAAGCCAATCGGATGCTAAGATACTGGTGATTTTTGATAAAATTTTAACTTTGTGTCAAGCAAGTTCACTGTCGCATACTGAGGAAAATATAGATTTTCCAAAAATAATTTTCGCAAATAATTTAAAGGAAATTTAATATGGTTTAATTTGAGACCAAAACAGTCTTAATAGCATAGTAAAAACTGTAGATACATGCGATTTTGCGAACTTTTTTTTTTTTTTTGTATAAATCGAGTGGGCTATAGTGAAAATTAATCATTATAAGAAAATTTCAAATGAATTATCTAGTTTTCTACAAAGTGTTGAGTAACTATGGAAGTATATTGGCATATTTGAATCTAACTACTTGATAAGGATGTGTTTGAACATGAACCACGAAGGCGATTCGTTCAGCCGGGATTACAATGGCAGCACGTGTGTACCGTCCCACGTGCCCCGGAGGACAGAGAGGGAATTAGGGATAATATCCTTTGGGGTCACTAATATGTTAGTAATGGTTTCTATAATGCTAGGGCCTTGTTCACCGCAGACCTTGGGACTTCACCTGTCATCCTGCGTCAGCTACGCACTTATTACGAGTATTCTTACCGTTTTCATCATCTCTAAAATATATATATGTTTAGTAGGGTTCTTGAGGTTCAGTCAATAAATAAAAGCAACTATTTAGGTAACGTTTTGAGACTATACTGATCTAAATGAAAATATCTATAGTGAAAGAATGGGATTTTACGAAGAAATAAAGACAGCCCACGGTCCTGAAGCAATCACAGTTATGAAGGAACCTCAGATATCCAACCGAAAACTGGCGAGTGCGAAGAATACTAGAACATTCCTACTAAGATACAGGGCATGATTATGAGAACAATATAGTCTCGAAACGTTGCCAAAATAGTTGTTTTTATTTATTGACTGAACCTCAAGAACCTTACTAAACATCCAATAGTAACAGTAAAGAAATTTATCCATATATATAGGTAAACAATTATAAACAGATAAATATTCATTTTTTTGGTAAATATCGTGAAAACAGAATTTGCCAATATACTCATACATCCATACTATTACATAAAAAGACAAACATTTTTTCGTTTGTGATCACTAACCGCGAAAAAACTACGAACCAATCAGTACCAAACTACATCATATTTATAGTTCCAGGAAGGTTTAGCAATAATAAAATCTACTGATTTTCAATTGATTCCTTATTAAAATAGCGATAATACGTGAATAACAGTGAAGTTTAAAAATTTACCGAAAGGTGGCGAACGCCATCCATGAGAGGTTACAAAGATACAGCGTTATATAGAGCGTGAAATCGGTAGTCAAATTTTCTTATTTTTAATTACATTATTAAGATTAAAATATGTTATACGACATGTAGAACCCAGTGAAGAGGGGTCACCTGTGGTGTAGAGGTTAGCATAGCAACCTACTAAACCCAAGATCGCGGGTTCGCAGCCCGGCAGATGACCTTAGGATTTTTTTAAAAAAATCTTAGCTATGCCGTTTCGTAAAATGGGGGTCCCGAGCCTGTGCGATGTCAGGTACTCGTTAAAGATCCCTATCCTAATTATACCTGGATAGGCAAAATTTAGGACTCCCACCGTAGCATCGTCCGATTAGCCATAGCAGCATAAAGTGACGTTAAACGAAATAAACAAACAAACCCAGTGAAGTTCGAAAATCAACCGATGTATGGTAGCACCATTTCGGAATAGAATTAACAATGGTAAAACTGCTGAACCCATCTGTACCAAATTTTACCTACATTATCTTTATAGTTCTAGGACGTTTTAGCAATAATACAACTTAAAATAATTAAAATTTAAACATACAATGGTGAGTAGCAGAAACGATGTTTGCCATACTGTCATATACTTTTATGGTTAGGAATTAATTGAAATTATTTTTGCCAAATAAAAATTGATGCTAAATCAAAATGTCGATCATTTGCTTTTTTGATATGGTGTATAAAAATATGATTCATGGGCGTTAAGTTGCAAGTACGAATAACGCAGTCCATTATGTGCAAGAGTTTCTTTACAGTACCTGCCCATCTGGATTACTAACACATACATTAAAATTAAAAATTAGATGTCATTATGCTTTTACGTCTTATCGTCAAACAACTAATTAGTGCAATTTTATCCAGGTTAAAAATACATTAAAATATAATTGAAGAAATAATGCTCAATTTCGTACTTGAGTACAAGATTTTTACTGTAAAAAAATTAAACTTCAATTACACGGGCCAACAAAAAAAATGTTTCTGAAAACTTTGTTTACTTTAATAGCTGATTTTTATAGATTTTTTTGTGCTGAATCCAAATCTGGTCTTAGATTTTTTGTATCATCCATAGTTTTTGAGATAATAATTTAAAAAAGCATATATAACTGTTTCATATAAATATAAAGCATTATATAACTGTTTCATGAGGCCTAACTTTATATGTAGAGGTGGTAAGAGAATGTTTCTAGGATCTACAAGGTTTTCGCGAAGATTGTTCCTCTCGCCGGGTTTTAAAGACTCCCTCACAGGCCAGTTCTTTCTGCACCGATGTTGATCCCTTGCTCTACTGTCCCATTCACACAAAAATATGGAAATCTGGTAAAACCGCCTTGCTGACCAAGAAGCATGCATGTTACTTTCCAGTCACCACATATCATCCAACCATGAGCCGAATAGCCAATTTTATTCAACACTATTTCTAGGTTTTCATAGCTCTCTTTCATATGTACAGAATGGCGAACAGGTATAGATGCATAAGTGTTACTATTGTGTGATAAAACAGCTTTTAAATTAGTATGGAAGAATCAATAAACAGCCTCCAGTCTTCTTTTTTGTATTCACCACCAAACTCTTTGATCAGCCCTGTAATGCACTAAATGAGCAGTACACTAAATCACCTTCTTGTTCAACAAATTTCGAAAACTGCTGCTCTCTCTTCCTATACAGATATATGCTAGTTCCAACTGCCAACAGGTGCTTTTCTTTAAGTCTAGAACCAAGCAATTTAGCTTTTTCTTTTACTAACCCAAGATCCCTAACTAAGTCGTTAAGCTCAATCTGAGTAAACAGTTTAGACTATATATTTGCTGTAGCACATTGGAACTCTTCATCATCTTGCTCATCTATATCTATATCTGTTTCAGCAGTGCTGCCAACTATTCTACATCCAGCACAAATTATTTAACAATTTTATTTGTAGTATATAAAAGCTGTTAAATTCTGTAATAAAGCAAAAAAATTAATATATTGATGTGCAGATGTGAAAAAATGGTAAGTGATACGGCTTAATAAGTGTCATATTTGAATTTAGCACCCTAAAAAATAGAATAATAAGGTGTTTTAAGTTAAGTTGTTTACTTATGAAAGCGTAGCCGCGACTGGGAAAGCTATTAAAACAATAAAATAATAGATAAAAATACCAAATTTAAAAAAAAAATTATTATTATGTAAGCAGTAAATAAGTAGTAATAATTAAGCAGTAAATAAGTAATAAGCAGTAATAAGTAAATTCCCATATTTGATAAGTAGAAGACATGCAAATGCGATATAGAGAACAAAATTGGTTATTTTTTGGAATAATAGTTCCAAATATTAGGCTTCGTTATTTTAAGCCAATAGTGAAGGAATAGAATTAAATCAGTTTTGATAAATAAAAACAGAAGTCAAAAATAGTGCGGATTAAAGAAGCTGGTAAACACGAGAAGGAACAAGACATCAATGGAGTGGATTTATTTTGGCCGAAGAGAAGAGGCATCATGGATGATGGACAGATCCAGATTTAGATTGGACGTGGACTGCTAAATGAGGTCATTGAGTTGAGATCTTCCAGTACATCTCATATCGTATCTATCAGTCCTGCTCCATTAGTTCTTCTAATATCTAATGTCCTTCTTCAACTGACAGTTTTATTTTCACTAATAAATGTTCCTTTATAATAAACAGTCTGCATTTGGCAAGAGGCATGGGAGGAAAACAGAAATCTTACTAAGCACAAAACTCTAATACATACAACCTTAAAATTTATAAAGAAATAATGGGAGTTATAATCAGGTCTGAGCCAAAACGCGTAAATTATAAATATTTATATTTTCCTGTTAATAATTATAAACTATAAAAATAAGAAATAATGAAACACCAACTTGGATAGCTTGTAAAAAGACTGATAATGGTAATAGTTTATAACTTTATGCTCCTTAGCTATTCTCATTTTAATTTACAGCATTATGTAACATATATAATGGAATGCATATCGCACACCGAGAATGAAAGGGGCTCAACTCGAAAAGTATCATTTTTGAGTTAGTAGAATTCACGGGAACGGTTTTTATATTTGTAGCATACAGGCCTTTTTCTAGTGTGAGCGTTTGCCGCTAGTAATGTAAACAAATGTAAAAAGGCTCAACTAAAAAAAAATTTAAAGTTCTGTTTCTTGTCGTTGAAAAAAAAATTAGAGAGGGTCGGATAATATTAAACTAAAGTTATTACGATATAAAAATAAATCGATCAACCTAGTTGTTCCCAAATGGTACAGAATCGTTGGTTAACTATTTTACGTAAACTTCATAGCACTATAAAAGTGTAATTCGCAAGCAAAAAAAAAAAAAAAACTGTTTAAAAATCTTCAAAAGAAAAAAATTATTAGTAAATCAAGAGAACTCTTGTTCTTCATAATTTCAAACTTTTAGATTACACAAAGAGTGGAGAATTTAGGGCAAGTGGATCAGAATCATTTTGGATAGAAGACAAAATTAAATGAGATACGGTGAATTGACGATTATCTAAATTATTAGAGTACGAGGGTCTGAATTTGTTTGTGTGTAAGCAATTTTGCTGGATCCATAAAGTTCTGCTTTATACCACTAAACTGAATATAATTTACTTTTATAAATTATTATTTGTATATTAACTATTATTTGTATAATTTTAAGTAGCATTAAATATAGTTAGAAACGTTTAAATTGAAAACAAAGGCATAATTTTTATAATGGTTTAAGGCACGGTGCAAACCGAAGAAACTGGTTTCTTGAAACATGAAATTGAAGTAGCTTGCAACAGATTAAAGTTAGCGTTTCATGAAACGCTTTGTGCACCAACCTATGCTAATCATATCTATCTGTTGCAAGCAACTTCAGTTTAATGTTTCAAGAAACCAGTTTCTCCAGTGTGCACTGCTCCTAAAGTTAATTAAACAGGAAAATCAGTTTTTGTATTCTTGATGGAGATGAAAAACTCTATATGTACAATTAGTTAGGTAATGTTGATGAGGTTCGAAGGCATCTGCGTGATATTTCTAAAAGTTTTAATGAGCAAAATACCTTTGGTTTTATTACATATTAGATTGATCTTAGGTCTTACTAAAGGTGATAAACTCTTTGTGGGCCTAATTTTTTTGTGGTAGCCTGGCTGGCTTCAGAATCACTTGAGGTACGCATAATGGTATAGAAGGATCAATACAATTAGGATTGATGAATTAATTGCCACTTCTATTGGAATTATTTTATTAGAAAACTAGTTTCGATTGCTAAAATTTTTCATCTCCAGTTCTTAGGGGGTCTAAGAGGGTTCTAATTTTTTTGTACTATCTAAACGTCTCCTGTCGAAGAGGACATGTTATAAATAGGATTTAATCTTATTCAGTTTTAATTTCCATCGTTCCTACCATATATATTTATAGTTACGTTAACGGTGGTGTGAAGCCTGTAGGGAATGCGAAGGATCCCGTAGGACTAGGACCTCGTAATAATAGAATTTTCAACTACGTAGTCTATCAGTGTCAGTAGTAATGGACATATCGTGCTTATACGTCATGTACAACTATGGTGCAAGAATGACCCTTGGGACACTCCCGCTATATTTAGGCCAAAAGCCGTAGTTTCTGAACACTGTCAGGCATAGAAAAATCAAGTAATGATTTAAGGTAAAGAAGTATCGTTTTGAGTCACTGGTGCCAAACTCTATCAAATGCCTCAGCGATATCTACAAATACACCAGTGGCCTATATCTTTCATCCTGTTGCTATTGCTATGTAGTGGAGTATGTAAACGAAATCAAAATGGAGGGTTCAATATTTTTTTTTGTAAATTAGCATTGTAAACAATGTACTGTTCAATAAAATTTATAAACCTTAAAGGTAAGTGAAAGTAAATTTATCATCAAATTTGATGAAGGAGAACATTTTTATGTCTGCGTCAGGTTTATGAGTCATGTAATAGTCTTATTATAATATGGGATATTTACTTGTTGTGAGGCGTGGAATTCTAAATCTTATTTCCAGATTTTTATTCATTTATTTTTTTTTTTTTTTTTTTTTTTTATCGAATAGATTTTCGACTTTACTATCTTCAGGTTTTTATCAAATAAGAGGTTAAATAAAGATTGAAAACGGCTAAACAAAAAATAATTCCCATTCCTAATCCAGTTAAATTACTTTTAACGACCAGCTGTAAAAAATTTAAAAAAAAAAAAAAAATAACTTATCTAGTTTTGGAATTATACACTTCATATCTATGTGAATAGATATTTGTTTAGACGGCAGGTTTTTTTGGAATATCAGCTGTCTGTAAAATAATCGTATTTTGAAAGATCTTAAGATATGATTTCAAAAATTAGTATAATTAATTATTATTAGAAACCATTACAGTTTTTTTTTTTTTTTTTTTTTTATTAATCAAATGTTGACATAAATAAATAAACTAAAATTTACTATTTAACAGTTTGAGATATCAAGTTAAGCATATAGTACACTATACATAGTAAGAGAAAGGATTTTGTGAGCGATCAAGAAGCTATGTTAAACACTATTATTATTTGCAGTCAAGTATATATTCACAATTTTTTGTTGTGGCAGCAGAAAACGAATTAGCGGTTAGGGTTGGTCATTTGCTGTTCAAGGATTTTTGAAACGGTAATTTTATACTTCTTTACAAACGGACCATTTCAAAAACCTTTAAAGATCGACAATTTTGTTAAAAAGAACTAACATTATTCCAACAGGTTAAACTATTTTAATGGCATATCAACAATTTTCGGAAATTTTATTACGTGGTGAAAAGATAGATTTGTTGATCAAGAAATTTCCGGCGAACCACTGATATACCCTAATAAAGTATCAAAGTATATATCGTATCTATGGACATTCATAAGCAAGGATGGTAGAATAGACCAGGAGGTTCTAAATAAGGTGATGAAGGCCAATGGAAACCCGTTGGTTTTTTTCCAGAAAACTGGAAAACCCTCGATAAACATATAAGTAAGGTGTTAGCGGCTGAAATGAGGTTCCTCTGAAGAATAGTTAGAAAGACCAAGCGGGGCTGCGTCAGAAACGACAGAATAAGTGGCGATCTGGGAGTGAAGTCTGTACGCAGCATCCTGGAAGAGCGGCAATTAAAATGGTTTGGCCATATTTGCAGAATGGCAAATACCCGAAAGGCCAAATGGTTCTTTGAAGCAAGACTGAAAGGCAGACATCCTCGTGGCAGACCTAGGAGCATATACAACGACTACATTGGAAAACTTGGGACAGGTAGAGGACGCACCATACCGGAGATAAGAAGACCAGCAAGAGATAGGAACCAGTGGGCTAGATGGAACAAAACTGCAACCCCACGCTTAACGGCATAGGATTTAGAGAAAGAAGAAGAAGCAGTATTACATAAAGTAATAAAGTGTTTAAAGTATTAAAGCAAACAGGAAGATAAAGACTCCACTGTCGTTGAATGTTATTTGTTAAAAAAATGCCTAATCATTAACATCTTCTCGTTTGACAAATATGGCAAAATAACTCATCTCAAGCCCATTAGTAATCCTGACAACTTCTTTTTTTATCATTAATTTTTATTTTAAGTTGCTCTTAAGCATTTCAATACTAGGTTCGTCAATAGTCTTTTTGATAGTCAAATAGCTATCGATAGTTATCCATTGATAGTTAGAAAGATATTTCACTCATCTATTTTTTGATGTATAATTCCTTTTTTTCTTGTATATATTTGACATTTTACTGTACCTACTGTTATATACATTGCATTTTATACAAGCTATTAGTATATTGTTTTCTTATTTAGATGAGAAATTATAACTTCGAACCTTTTTGAACTTCATACAGGTTTTTTTCTCACCTGAAACATAAAAAAAATTATGATTAATAGCAGGAAAGAAATAGTTTAAAATAAAGTTTCAATGTAAATGATTATATTTTTTTAACTAACAATATGAATAACAGTAATATAGTTAGTTGAACTTAAGTATGGTTATTACAGCTAATTACTTATTCCGAATTTGGACTAGACAGGGATGATTGACTTTAAAATTATTATTAGTAATGAACTATCAAAAATAGAAGAAAAAATTTTTTTTATAAATAAACACCAAATTTATCTAAAATTAATTATAAAAATATTTTTAAAAAATACATTAATAACTAAGTATGTATGGCAGCAATGCAATTTGTGAAGACAGAAAGCCCACACATTACACATATAAGGCAAATTTTTGATGGAATCTTGTCTTAAAGATATTGGTCCTATATATTTATTTAAATAAAGGAAATATCATTTTAATGTAGGGCTAGTGATAAGAAGTTGTGAAAATTTTTCCTAAATTATAAAGTTTGTTAATTTTAACTAAGCATCTGGATATATAGTAAACTGGCCGGCAATTTACGTGATGGCACGTTGGACTATTTTCGTTGCTAAGAATAATAAAACAAAAAAAAAGTTTTCATAACACCTAAATTATAAGAACATAAACAATTATATATTACGAATAAATATTTCCTGGAATTATGTAGCATTACTCGAAACTTGAACCTAGTTTCATTTAAAGACAGTAGAACAGGTGTTGGAACACACCATTTCTATAAAATGGCAGACATAAAACTACCTTAACCTAATATTACATCTAGGGAGTGGTGTACTAGTAACAAGGATTGGAATATGGGATTTGTGAGATTCTGAAACCACCTTGAGTATTAAAATATATTTAAAGGTGTTAATACAAAATGAAATGGGATAAAGATTTTATTAAAAAAAGTTATTCGAGAAGAAAGATCAAATACCAATCACGCGTTTTGCGAACCGCTTTAATCTGAAAGGTTACTGCGGAGTCATTTTAAGAATCACCATTCCTGTTTATATAAGAGGTTTCAAAGAAATTTTCCACAACGTAGTTCGGTTCGCGGTAGTCCATTTGGAAGCATGGTCTTTTTATTCGTCTTGAATGATAATTAATTAGATATTAAACCTTTTTCACCGCTTCGTGATTCGACCGATTCGTACAACAAGGTAATAATTGTTGTTTGTTAGAACTGAAGGTCCTCATGAACAGGGCTGACAGGTTACCAGCACACTCTAAATAGAGTGCGAAAGTCGAGATTCATTCCGTGGACCTGCAACGAAATCAAACTGTATTCAATCAGAGGTTACAAAAATTCTGAAGTGCCTGAAATTCCAATAAGTTCGGTAATGATTGTGCATCATGAGTATTGTAGAATTTCTATTAGAGATAAGTACACAAAACTTTACCCGTTAATTTCTAATATTAATGTTAATGTAACCAAAGCGCACTACAGAATTTGATAGAGTATATTGTAAAGAATAGTGGACTAGAATTGAAACATTATAGAAAAGAGGAAAAGGAGGATGAACTAAATCACAAATAAAAGAAAAGCGAAAAAAGCATTGTTTCGATGTGAAACTCATTGAAAAATACAATAGTTACAAAAATATACAAAGCTTTTTACGACTAGACACACACCATTTTGATCGCCACATCACAGTCTACGAGTATTCTTTAAAACAATACGGGACTTTCTTATCATAATCTCTAAAAAATTATCAAACAGCTTCAACCAATTTAAGGTTTAATAAATAGATACAAGAAGTTGGTGGAGGTGATGAAGTTGGATTAGACATGAGTCACGGCATTGTTTGACCAAGACAAAGGTACTTCAAACATTTTGGGATAGGTGGGAATCCCAATACTCAAGGTTTATTCCAAGGTTCCTAGATCCAGTGAATGAACAATAGGATATTTATTGAAAAGGTAGTGAAATATATCGATTATTAGAGGATTATCTGATTACAGTTTTACGTGCTCTGTATAGCAATATAGTTTAGAGGTACCATACAAAATGTTTAATGAGAAACAACAAGACAATACTAATTAAAGCATATATTGAAGTATTATAGAGTGGATATAAATATGTTTTAAATTTATAATATTTACGGAGCAGGTTGACTCCCAAAATTAGCTCTTCTCACAAGTGTTGACTAGAGTACTAGAAGTACCCACACACCTTAGCTAGTTATTAGCAGGCCAGTAGAAAGAAACCTATGAACTTGAGACATTGAAGATATGCAGTACGTACAGTATGGCCGATGGAGAAATTCTTTAAAAACTGTTGACACAGGCCATCCAAGGAAAGAAAGACCACAGCTGCTAGAAGCATTGCCAAACATTTCAAGAGTCAGGAACTGGATGACGTTGGCACAAGACCGTTACAATTAGAGGAGACCAAGAAAAAAGAACAATAATATTAAAAAATAATATCCGTGGTATTTGTGAATAGTCAGCTGACATGATTGCATTTTGTGTGTTAAGTTTGTTTGTGAATTTTAGGTTATGTGAGCTTTGGGCTATCACCAGAAAGCTATTATTTTTTTTTCTCTATATTTGAATCTATTGGACTTGGTATACAAGATATGTTTGTTTTATATATGTATGTCCATAAACACGATATCTTTTTAAGCATAATTAAATTCCAAATTTCGTAGTGAAATGTATAAGATAAGTAAAGTAAATTTAGTTTTGCTTTATTTTTCTAAATAAGAGAAATAAAAACTTGTCGCTGCATGTACCAATATGAGGTATGAGTCTATTACAGCGATGAATACTAATTTGTAAATCATCATAAAAGGGGAGGGAATAAGATTTTTTGCATTTAACCAACTATTCACAAGTACTATAGATACATGAAACTTCTCAGTTTTCTGTGACTAATATGAGTATCTTTAAATAATCTTCAAATTAAAAAGCTGTGAATCCATCTGAAATATAATTATTAAATATAAAACTTCAACTGACATTGCATTTTTGCAATTAACGTTCTATGTTGATGTGTTATCGATCTGTAGGGTCGTCCTTCCACCTGCTAATGCAATCCGCTTCTGTCCCTTTCAACATTGGCACATTGACTTCAGGAGTCGATAAACCAATTGACTCGATTAACTGGAAGAAGTGAGCAATGTCAAAAAACGACAGAGCCGAAATCAATCGACCTTCGGGAGCCGAATGGTCATGATTAAGTGCCCGACCTCAGGTGAACTTCTCCAACCAATTGCTTCTATTTTGTCACGTATCTTATTTAGACGTGTGGTTCGTTAGCCTTCCGCTTGGTCATTTATATGCTTCACATCGCCCAGAAATAGTCGTTTTGATAGCTCATTTCTTGATTCATACCAGCAGTCAAAACAAATCAACAATCGAAATGAAAGAATGACATGTCTGAGAAAGACAGTTGTGAATAGTAGGGCATTCTCTTCTTACAAGCTCATGCAGAATGTAAGGAAGCTCTCCGAGATGGATAAGAACGTAGGTTTATGAATTAGATATATAAAATTCGTTTTATATAATTCCCTGACTGTAGTGAATCAAATTGATCAATTTAAAATTGCGCACTTTCCAGTAGGGCATATTTGTTCGTCTTTCAAAATGCTGTAATTACTCTAAAAATTTAAATATTAACGCAGAAATAGATGCTTTAAGTGCTTATGAAGAAGTGGAACTTAACCAATTTTAATTAAAACGCAGCTATTAAAAAGACTGCTTTGAAGGTTAATAGTTGACCAGTAACCGGGCGCGCCTACCAGAGGCTCCGGTTGACTTTAACTACTACAGTTTTCTGTACCTTCTGAGATTATATCCAGTCCTGATCTAAACCTTTATGTATTAACATCAATTCTTATTGTTTTTAGTTGTATTGGGAGTACTATAACCTAAAAGTAATGATTTCTTTTTATTTTGCATTAGGAAAAATAGTACACTAAAAAAAAAAAAAATATATCAGTAATGAACTTAAACATATAAGGTGGTATACACTTTTTTTTTTTTTTTTTTATCACGTTATTATTATATTTTGGGGTTTTCTTTAATACCAGTGACGCAGTTGAGAGAAAAACTGGGACCTCTCTGTGCCTCCATAAGTGGATGGACAGGTTTGGTTGGGATATCCCTAGGATGAGTATGTATTGTAAATAAAGTATGATTGCAGATTTAACTTTTAATTTAATTTAGTTTTATTTTTATTAGTACTGTTATTTAACTTTTTAATTTTATTTTATTACTATTATTTTTTTATGTGTACATATTTTTTTTATCATATATCTCACTTGTGTATATATTCCATATTGTATATTATTTATGTATAGCATAGTTCGTTACTGTTTTTTGCAATTATTATCGTTTTATTTATTTATTATTTTTTTTTTATTGCACATAATATGTTATTGTAATCACGAAGTTATCTATATTATTCATTACCCACATTTGTGGCAGATTGTAATAATTACTATATAGAATAGAATAGAATAGAAAAACAAATTTTATTCTGGGACAAAGTCCCTTAAGAATAATAGTTACATGACAGAACTTAAGTTATATCTGGCCTAGAGATGATAAATTAGATAATAAAATAAAATAATTAAAAGTAAATACAATTTTACAATAAAATAAGTAATAAAATGAAACAAAAATCTATACGCATATATAAACAGATACACGCTACATACATACATAAACTATATTTACAATCAGTAAAAGAAAAAATATTATATAAGAAATTGATTAAACAATATATTTTTGATGTTGAGTCTAGTAAAGGATGAAGAAAATAAAATGATGAAAAAAGAGTAAAAATGAAAATTATTTTAATGATAGACAAAACATTATCATATGAAGATTGTTTAAACAGGCTAAACTTTTATATCTGAAATCCTTGGGTGAAATTTATTAAAGCATCTATATAATTAGATAGCATCCGACTGGAGGGAGGAAAGGTGGTGGAAGAGGAGTGTATTAAAAGTTCCCAGGGAGGATGCATTACGAATAGAAGGAGGAAGAGAATTCCAAAGAATAGCGGAGCGGGCAAGAAAGGAACGTTGGAAAGCAGTAGTTCTGTAGGATGGGGTGTAGAGATCGAGAGAGACGGGACCTTGTATGCAATGATTGGATTGAGGACTTGAAATGTAGGATACTGTGAATATGGTAGACGGAGGGTTATGTGTGGTTATATATATATATATATATATATATATATATATATATATATATATATATATATATATATATATATATATAATTCTTCAATCATTTTATTGCCTTAGTTTTCTCAGTTTATACATTTTTTTTAATTTAAACATTTAGTTTCCGAATTCCTTCCTATCCCGCATAGTACCGTACTTTTCAAAGATAAATTATTTTTTCACCTTATCTTCAAAGGTGAATTCCTTATCAGAATAAGCATCCTGCTCGGTTTCAGTATTATGTTCCATATCCGAATGATTTATAACTTAATCTTTACAGTTAAAAGATTAAGTTATAAAAACACTTCATTGATTTACCAGTGCACGTTCTAGCTTCTTTTTCCTCGCCAGATTGCTCTGTAAGCTCTTTTGAAATAAGTAGGTATGTCTTCAGGTTTAAAAAAAAGACATATAATAACTATAAAATAGAAAACAAATACTTCCATGACCGGGCGCAAGGTTGACATGGTCTACCAAAGCATGGTTTCAGGTATAACGTTCGATTATAGACTTTTCATAAATTTTTGTTTAGAATGAGTAACTTTCACCAGAATCCAAAATATACTTTCTAATTTTTAGTTTAAGAAATCGAATTATGTACTTAGGATGACGAAGGCGTTTCATGTGCGAAGTAGCAAGCAAATAATGTAAGTATATTGCGCAATACTATGATTATTCATCTTATGTAATGGTGAGTAATCAGTATGGTCCTTTTTTTATCGGTTTTCTTTGCCAGCTGCATTCTTTTCCAGTGCTATCACACGACTGTCTAGCCTTTTGTTCCTCCAAGCATCCTCAAGGCTTCATTGGAAGGAGTAAAGTATTAAAGTCAAATTATATGTTAACTACTTTTTATGGATTATCAAAATAATTAATTTAAATTTCAATACCAATGAAGTGGCTCCTAGTTTGGTGATTTTATCATACATTAAAGACTGGTTCGATAATTGAAAAGGTGTTTTCAGTGAAGGTTAAAACAGAATCTGTTAAAAAAAAATGTTCACTCAACATATGAAAGCCTTGTTCTTCTTAAGGATATTAAGCTGCAGGTAAGATACTATTTATTTAATAGAATTATTTAAATTGAGTCATA
Organism: Euschistus heros; assembly: GCA_003667255.2. Classification (NCBI taxonomy): domain Eukaryota; kingdom Metazoa; phylum Arthropoda; class Insecta; order Hemiptera; family Pentatomidae; genus Euschistus; species Euschistus heros. The sequence goes on from RCWM02000127.1 coordinate 460,015, forward strand.
ACATTATATTTATTCTCAGCAAATAACCTTTAGTGTGAAAACTTACCTGACCCTGTCCTCCTGTAACCTTTAAATAAAAGCGTTGAATAATGTTAAACGAATACAATACTTTGGATTTTATCTGGAAAAGAGACTCAACTGGAACGCTCATAGAATATTGAAAAAAAAAGAAGCTCTACACGTTGTTTTCGACTGTTCCAAAATGACAAACGTTCAAATCTCATTGAAAGTGCATTTGTGTTATTTTCGATATGCTGGCAAACCCAATTTTTTGTAGATCTTTTTTAAAGTTGGGAGCATTTTTTTAAGGATATTTTGTAATCCACAAATTCTAGAAAAAAAGTGTGTACTTACATGTATATAGAAAGTGTTTACAGATAAGTTTATTAGTGACAAAGTAAGCAGCATTAGGTACATTTCGTAGGATTTTAGAGAGCAAGCATTAGATTTAATTTTAACAATTATTAACTATTTCACATTATAATTTATTATATTCTATTTAATTCTTGCACATTATTTTATATCTCTTATATTTTATTTTATTTCTTGTATATTTAGAGGCTGTTTATTTTAATTTTCTTACTTAATTTCTTTTATATCATTGTGCATTTTGTATGAATGAGTCTTTGTCATCCAAATTACTCATTACCAGCTTGTAATTATTCAAATACAAAGTTTAAAAAAATTAAAAATTAAAAAAAAAGATACGAGATAAATTGGGTGATTTAATAAAGCCCCAGATACCAACTCAATGTGTCAAAATAGGTCTAATTAATGTCATATAATGAGTCTTTTGTAATTATATGTCCTCTTAGAGCGTTTGTCTAATACATTTTGAAGAAGTCGAAAACGAAGAGCCTTTAAATATTCTTAAAAAAAAAATTGAAATTAGATCAACATGATAATTATGGCTAGGTTTTCTAACATATGCAAATATTTCGTGTTCGTCGCAAATTTCGCCTTAGCCAAAAGCGGATAACAGCACTTTACCTCGTCCCACCGACTACCCAACAATCTGAATGATAATATCCAAAGTACATACCACGGCCGACAGCCCGGCAACGTCTTTGACGAACTCTCCAATTGTCATGGCAGGCTCTAAGCTCCCTACTTTCACACGAGAGAAAGTCCCGCGCTTACCTCATCACTATTTTCGCTATTGATAGGACAAACATACCGTAAGGGGAACCCGGCTAGAAGGACACCTAGCTCTTATTTTAATAATAGCATCCCCTGTCGCGGTTTCGCCCACTCTCATAAGTAAAGGGCTTAGTGAAAGATAATTTTAGCTAATAAATAAAGTTTTATTTGTTAATCAATAAAAAATCTTGTATTTAAGTATCCAACTGAGCTTTATATCTTCAATTATATTAAGAAACATTTGCGGACTGAATTATCATTATTTGCAACTAAAGAACCATGAATCACATTTATCAATGTGGAGGGACACTGCCGGCGGTGTTGTGTACTCTATAACGGAATGTCAATTTTCATATCGGTCGAATTTCAAATTTCACTGGTATCCACTTGTCGCACCATTTAAATTTTTTTTTAATGATTTAGTTGAATATTTATCTTGTATAAAATCATCACATCTGTTTCTTGTCACAGGATAAGCGACAAGTGTGGATTTAAAAAGTAAAGAGAGAAAAAAAATTGAATATATAACACCGTACTTTTGTAACCACTCATGTAAAATGGCGCTCGCCACCTAACAGTAAATTTTCAAACTTCAATGTTATCCACATATTGTCGCTTTTTTTTAAAATAAATTAGTTGAATATAAGTATATTTTATTATTGCTAAACCTTCCTGGAAATATAAAGATGATGCGGCTAGGCATTAATTTTTATTGCGAAAGAAATAACGGTTTTATCTGGTTGGATTTAAATTTCTAACCATAAAAGTTAATGACAGTGTTACAAACATCGTTTCTGCGACTTATCACTTAAGTTATTGTGTTAGTAAACTTTTCTATTGTAAAACTTCCTAAAACCATGATGACGTAGTTAAAATTTGATATAGATGGGTTCAATAGTTTTTAGCTTTGTAAACTCTGTTACAGAATGGCGCTGGCCACATATTGGTCGATTACTAAACTTCACTGGAATCCATATGTTGTACAACATATTTATAGCTTTATTATTAACAATTTAATTGAAAATAAATTATTTTCATTATAAATTTCTAGTTCTATATAACACCGTACATTTGTAACTTCTCTCAACTGGTGCTCGCCACCTATCGGTCGATTTTCAAACTTCACTGTGCACCACATGCTTTTTATAGCAATAACAATTGAATTTAATATCTGTAAATTTCATTATTGCTAAACCTTCCTTGAACTATGGAGATGATGTAATTAAATTTTGGTACAGATTGGGTCAGTACTTTTAGCGGTTAGTGATCACAAACGAAAAATGGGTAGTCCTTTTATATAATATTATAGATTAAGAAATTAAAACTTCAAATGATATGTTAGTGATAGCCTCCAAATATCCTGCGGAAGTTGATAAATAAAACCTAATACACAGGCACTTCATTTATCAATCGTCAATTGTTTGAACTGTTACCATTCGTTGTTCCACTCCATTAATTCGTTCCAGTTCCTAAAGAGCAGGAACGACAAGAGGAGCCGCCGAGAGGATGCAGAGTGACATTAATGTATTTTGACGGAGGGTCCCTCAATTGGCCGCCGAGGACACGACCTATCCCACCTCCACCATCTCCAATGTCACTCCCAATATAACTACCCGGGGAGAGTAAACAGTCTCCTTTAGGTAATGGTATGACATAATGTTTTGTGATTTTATTCACATTAACTCAATGTAGGGGAACTAAGAAATAATCATGTAATTTTAAATGTGGATCAGATTCAATCTAATTAAAAAACTGCTCACAAATTGACAAAGGACGACTTCCATTCATCAAAAGTTAGATAACACTCTTTTTTAACCATACTTCTGGTTACTATTTGTTTCTTGGTGTGTGTAATACCTTACTGATGCATTGGTAATAGTATTTGATTCAAAGATACAAATATACCAAACAAAATTTTAGAAAAATGTATTTTTTAAAATTAAATCCAAACAATTTATATTACAAATTTTAATAGAAATTGTATTTGTTTTCACTTTAACCTTTTTCAGTAGTGTGTTGGGCCCTCTCTATTTCGAATAAATACTCCACATCGGCACTAATACAACCATATTAAGCCTTTAATTTTAACTTTATTAAGCTTATTAAACCTTATTAAACTTAACATAAAATTAAAAACATTATCAAAAACATAAACTTTTAACCGTATTAAGCTCAATATGTAATGTTGAGGTAGAGAAACCTACTCCACAATTAAGGCTTCAGCAAATTAACCTGTCATATGGACTAGGAAAACGCATGTGTTATTGTTGTTAGAGTTTGTCCCACCCTAACACGTTCATTTAGATTCATGTCATCAATTGAGTAAACAAAATTATAAAATTTCTTAAATTCCTTCATTGGTCCACTTCAATTTGTGAGCAGTATATTTATTGATATTTACAACTGTATACATTACATTCAACAAGTAGATTTGATGAAAATGATTACAATGACATGTCAATAACATGTAAAGAGCTACCCGCTAGTGGCACTAGGGAATTGCGTGTGAGGCAAGTTGGGAGATTAGTGGATTCGAGTGGGCATAAAATGATAGATAGAAAAAATAGCTGAGGGATATGAATTCGAGTGGGTATGGAGTTTACTATGAAATGATAAGGTACCTGGTTTGGGCCGAATTAGCAATATGGTACATTGAGATCATTAGGGATAGGTTTTTTTGTGAAATAATAAGGAGCATTGAGAATTTTACGATGCGATACGATACGGAAAGAATCGGAAAGTTCTTTTAGTTAAGTGGAGTCCCAAAGCTGAACTCCATATGTCCAAATGGTTCTAATTACTGCCATCTAAACGAGTCTTTTATAATTAACTGGAAGCTTTGAAAGTTTGTTTAGTGAATATGGGAGTGATCTAAAAATACGAATAGTTCCTTCAGTTTAAGTCTAATACCAGGTATGCAAGTTTAAAATGTCGTTTATTTCTTAAAATATATACACAGTAATTTAAAAAAAAGTATAATATATTTTTTTCAAAGTACTGACCCTCGCTTTCTACACATTTTGTCCATCTCTCGGGCAATATATGGATACCATTCCAAAAGAATGCTTCATCTTTATTTGAAATCCATTCATCGAGCCATTTTCGTACGTTTTCGAAATTGTTGAAGTGTTGCTCCGCCAATGAGTGTCCCATCGATGAGAAGAGGTGATAATCAGAAGGCGCCAGGTCAGGTGAATACGGCGGGTGGGGTAGGAGTTCCCAACCAAGCGAAGAAATCGTTTCCTTAGTCAATCTGGCTGAATGTGCAGGAGCGTTATCATGCTGAAGAATGACTTTGGCGTGCCTGTGAGCCCATTCTGGGCGTTTTTTTTTCGATCAATGCGTGACTCAAATTGATCATTTGTTGTCGGTAGCGCTCGGTATTGACTGTTTCGCCGGGTTTGAGAAGCTCGTAGTAGACAACTCCCTTCTGATCCCACCACACACACACAGCATTGTCTTCTTCCCAAAACGATCCGGTCTTGCACTCGATGTGGATGGTTGTCCTGGCGTTACCCATGATTTTTTTCGTTTGGGATTCTGAAAATAAATCCATTTTTCATCGCCAGTTACAACTCGATGCAAAAAACCCTTTCTTTCGTGGCGTAAAAGCAGCATTTCGCACACAGTTTTTTCCATCTGTCGTTCGTCCAATTCATGTGGAACCCATATTCCAACCTTTTGAATCTTTCCCATAGCTCTCAGGCGATCGGAAATGGCTTGCCTAGTGACATTCAACTGTTCTGCCATCATTTGTTGGGTTTGGGTATTGTCTTCGTCTAATAAAGATTGCAATTCGAAGTCCTCAAACTTTTTTGGTCGATTTTCTCGTTTTTGATCAGTAACATCAAAATCACCACGTTTGAAACTTTGAAACCAACGTTCACATGTCCTGACGGTTGGAGCAACATCGCCATAAGTCTCAACAAGAATTCGATGACATTCAGATGCCTTTTTCTTTTGATTAAATAAGAAAATCATGACATGCCGCAAATGCTCTTTATTTGGCTTAAAATTAGACATTTTTAACACCAAAGAAAGGTATGATACGTCCACGGAAACGACTTAAAAACAACTGACTTTTGTAAACAAATGACTAACAAACAAAATAGCGTTTAGAGATAAGCAAATCCTTCAATAGGCTAAGAGCGCATTCTATTGGAATTAAAACGACATTTTAAACTTGCATACCTGGTATATGGATTCCAAGTTAATCGTTTGTCCAGATGAAGTCCTAGATCGCGGACCTGTTCAAGAAGGAACAGGGGAATATCAATATAACAAATATAAACGAAAAATATATGAATTTAACTCCACCTCTGGTTCAATGTTCAACTACGATAAAGCTATTGCCTTCAATTAATCATAAACAGTACTGATTCACTATTTATGGTAGGGAGATCATAAGAATATCCTTTAAAAAAATAGTTTTTGTAGTAGATTGCAGTCAAAGACACGATGTTTACACAGCAATAACAGGGAATAATGATGCCATACTTAAAAGACAAGAAACTGCTCGTCGTTTCCGACTAATCCAACATTCACTCGACTAGCTTAACTAGAAAATTCTCAATAAATTACAAAAGATTTATTTACATGACAGTAATTTGTAAGTTAGCCCCATTTGGACATACGGAGTTGAGCTTAGGGGCTCTAATAAACCTTACAATTTTTCTCGTATCCAATCATCACAAATCTTCGTAAAATCCTCAAAGCTCCTTATAATGTCACAAACAAACATCCAGAAAGATTTTAATGTCCATATGTTGTAGATTTGGCGCAAACCAGGTGCCGATAATCCTGTCATAGTAAACTCCATATCCACTCGAATCCCCTAGTCTCCCAACTTGCTTCACACTCCATTCCTAATAATCCTTCGAGGCGCCTGAAATAAGATCGCCAAGAGACCTTATAATGTTGAACTTTTATTGAAGTGCGACATGTCATAGTAATCATTTTCCTTAAATTTACTTAATGTATATACTGTATACAGTTGTAAATATAAAAAAAATTCTTAACTTTTCAAAAAATTAGAAAGTTCCTCTCTCTAATTTATAACTGTTACAAACTTCACACGATGCGAGCCGGCTGCCCTAATTTCGTTTACACAGCTGCAAGTTGCTTAATGCCATGTATTTAGGTCTTCCTTTCCCTGTCTATTCACCCGATCCTCTTTGATCAACTATAGCCTCTGAGGTCGTTTTCACTTCTAATAGATCAATCAAAATCTAATACAATTACCTCAAGTTGAGTCTGTTTCTTAATTCCAAGAGCAAATCTATTTTAGAAGACATGGCCTGAAATAACTAGTCCGTTTACAGGAAATGGAGGAACCCAGTAGCAACGGATGTAAACCTCATAATAGAAAATCAACTATGTGTACTGGTCGGATAATTGGAAATTGAAAGGCGTGAGTTCCTCAGTCTAGTTTCTAGTCGAGTGGATCCCATTACCGCTCAGCTGTGATCAGACCATGTGTTAGCAGAGTAGATACAACTTTTCTGTTTACCTTTATAGCCGCAGACTCTGAAATAACGTAAAGTAACTACAGGAGATAATAAACAAAATAAAAGTTGCAGACAGGTTATTTTTACGTTGCCCTCAATTTAGAATTCAAAGTAAAGTAAAACCTCTTTATAACGCTGTTTTTTTTTTATAACGCTCTGATTCCCCGTTTACCTACCGAAGGAATTTTTTTTTTTTATCATTAATTCATATTTTAATTATTGATTTCATTTTTAATGGTTTTTTTATCACTTGATTGAAAAAATGATTTTAAAAACATAGAAAAAAAAAGGAGGGGGGATGTTTGTTACTACTCATTGATATCTTCAAGATTTTTTTTTCAAACAGTTTTTTACTTTTACAATATCCTGGTGACATTTAGCAGACATTGTTTTCCGTTAAGGAAGAAAGTGATATCATTTGAAGATTCCAAACAACAAAAGAAAAAAAAAAGAAATACAGCAAACAAATAAAAATCAATGATTATTTAAAATAATAAAAAATAATGGCGTTTTATTTTATTTTTATTTTTTCGCTTCAAAGTTTTATAGAAAATAAATATTGCACACATTCACTTTATTTAAACTAATGTGAACTCGTAGTTTAGAAATCTAAATGTATTTGAAAAGGAAAATGAAATGAAAAAATAAACTTTATTCTGGGACTTACTGTTTACTAAAAATTAAATGCTTCAGTTATCACGGCATACATTTTTGATAGGAAAAAAAATTAAAAAAAAAAATATGAAATAATAATAATAACATAAATAAAATTTTGTATATATATATATATATATATATATATATATATATATATATATATATATATAATATATATATATATATAAAAGAGAAAAAAAAGTAATTCTATTTGTTTAATTATTTACATCTTTGCGGAAGATTGATTCTCTAAAAGGTACAGAAATAAATCATTTTTAAAGGAAGTTATGGAAGCTGCTAGACGAATAGAAGTGGATAGGGAATTCCAGAAGGAGGTAGCACGAACGATGAAGGATTTGTCAAAGGAGGAAGGAGTATTTATTAAATTCGTTTAAATACATTTTTAAACAAGTATTATTTTTTTTCAATTTTTTTTTTTTTTTTACTTTAATCTTTATCCACACCAGTCAATTACAATTAGACCCAGTGAATCTGCTTTAGAAAGAAACTGGCGTGAAAGGTGTTAAGGGGAGCAGAACCCTGGGCACCTCCAATCTTTATTTTTAATTTATGTTTTGTTTATTTTAGTCTAGGAAGTCTCTCATCCAGCTCCTTTTTAGCCTTCTCGGAATGTTGTTGGGAATATGTATTGTGGCCATGTCGTTTATAAGTGTATTTCTTTTGTTTTTTCAAAGGAGGTCGTATGTAATAGAGCATTTTTTAGTCAAATAAAGCCGAAGACAGCAATTTATTTTACTTATCTTCGATAGTTAATTATGAAATTTGGAATTCAATCATGCCGAAAAAGATATCGTATTTATGGACTTATATGTGTAACACAAAAATATCTTACATGTAATAGTAAATAAACACATATGTGAATTGCTAAATTAGCAATTTCCTTTTCGTGTTCCTATCTTTATATTACACTTCAGTTAAGAATTACTATTTTTTAAATAGGAACCGAAACCAAAACTCTGATTAAATAAATAAAACAATAATAATTTTACGGATTTTCTTTATTCAGTACAGTAGAAGGTATGGAATTTATTTTTTGTTCATAATCTTTCTAGAATAAATAACAAGCTGTAAAGAGGAATCTTAAATAAAAATTACATGGCCCAACGTTTTCATATCAATCATCCTATTCTTAAGCGTAGAAATATAAATGAATAAAATGACCGGCTAGTCAGTGCTTTTTGCCGACTATAAAAGTAGCCAACTAGTCGGCTTTACCTACTAGTCACTGACTAGTTGGCCCTTCTCTAATAATTAATCATCAAACACTATACTATCCTTGACATCGAATCTGAGATTTGCGGACAATATTGTCCTGATTTCGGAATCTATTGAAGAAATAAATTGCTTGCTGCAGCAACTAAACGAAGAAGGGAAAGAAGCAGGACTAGAAATCAACTATAACAAATCTTTCCTAATGACAAACAGAAACAAGGAAGAAATTTACGTAGAAGATCGCAAGTTAGAATGGGTAGAAGAAACCGTTTATCTCGGGCAATATATATCTTTTGAAGAAAGATTTAAAAAAGAATTAAAAAGGCGAACCAAAATAGCTTGGTCTAAATATTGGTCAAACAAAGATATATTCAAAAGTAACATGCCTATCGCCCTGAAGAAAAAAGTCTTCGATATTTGCATTCTACCTTCCCTAATTTACGGTTGCCAAACTTGGCCTGCAAACAGACATATAATTAATAGCCTAGCTATTACCCAAAGAGCGATGGAAAGGAGCATGCTAGGGATAAAGCTAAGGGATAAAATCCGTAGCAGGAAGATCCGCAAAATAACCAAGACAAAAGATGCGGTGACAACCTTTCTAGAAATTAAGTGGAAATGGGCAAGCCACATAACAAGAATGGACAGTAGAAGATGAGCCAAAAGAACCAAAGATTGGTATCCTGTCCATTCAACACGGAAGAGAGGAAGACCTAGTTCGAGATGGCGGGACGACATCGAAGATCTTCTGGGGTGTCTATGGCACCGGTCAGCAAATGATAAAGACATTTGGAAAAAACTGGGAGAGGCTTATGCCCAAAGATGGGCCACTTTTCCTTGAAAAAAAAAAAAAATGTTAATTGCTTTTATTATTTTGTAATTATCTTATGTGGAAATAAAGGAGCTATTATTATTATTAAAGAGGAATCTTAAAATAAAAATTACATGGCCCTACGTTTTCATATCAATCATCCTATTCTTAAGCGTAGAAATATAAATGAATAAAATGACCGGCTAGTCAGTGCTTTTTGCCGACTATAAAAGTAGCCAACTAGTCGGCTTTACCTACTAGTCACCGACTAGTTGGCCCTTCTCTAATAATTAATCATCAAACACTATATTATCCTTGACATCCAACCCATTGATTAGATTTTATGAAAGAAACTAAACCCTTCAACGTTCCCCAACTCCAGTCAATACAAACACACTAAAGGCTCATAATTATTACAACTAATGGCCCCGCCTACTAAGAACGAAATTTATTACAGCACTCAGGGGCCAACTGTTTAGAGCTAGCTATAGAACAACTAATACATTAGCTGCCCCGCTCTTTATCGAGATTATATCTATGAAATATATCGAACAACTAAGGGTTTACTGCTCGCCGGGCTCGGGTATTACACTCGACACATCCTGTGCTGTGTTCCGCCTATCGATATGTCAGTGAGCCGTGTAGCCGACATCGATCCTCAGGTAGGCTTGGTAACAGGCCTACCGTGTCCGCGCTATAACCTTCACCTCATAGTCATTTTATAACCTACCCATCAATGGTATATTTATCAAATTAACAACTGGCAAATTAAAAGTGGAGTTTAATAAAAGTAGAGTCTACCGTTTTCGAGTTTTCATCGAAAAACCAAAAAAGTTGAACTTCTCCCCTCCCCCCCACCGTTAGTTCACCCTCCGGGGGCGGGGACCTTTAGTATGTTTACCTTCTAACTACTCTTAACGAAGCTATGAAGCCAAAAATTATCGGATATTTCATGCACTCAACGCCCCTCATTTCAGATCATTACATTTCAGCATTGCAATGACTGGACTATATTGTTTATCGTAAAAGTACTTTTCTATCCATCTTAACTTAGAAATACGTACCTACCACAACAAATGGGACATATATAAAACCGAACTAGCAGGAAAACTGTTTATTTTAAGATCTGTTTCACATTTGAATATCTTTGCTTCCCTTGTAATTTTCTGAGCTTTAGCATCCGATGATTGGCCACTAACTACCCTGATTGCTGGGCTCCAATCTTCTTGAGCATTATCGCTAAACACCTCCTTTTCAGATGAAGAATTTCAATTGCACGTCTGTCTGCCAAGGCCATGGGGTCATGTGAAAAATTGCAGGGATCGGTCAGAATTAAAATCCTGTTCCTTTCCTCGAGTATTCAAATGCACTTATATATAATACAACTTATATTTTAAGAGAACAGATTTAAGTAATTCCACTAAGCCTTCCAATTGTCCTCGTATCCAATCCTTACAATCCAAAATCCTTTGTAAAATTCTCAATGCTCTTTATGATGTCACAAATAACCTTATCAACAACGATCTAAATGTCCCAGGTTTTGCAGATTTGGCCCAAACAATATACCTATTCTTCCATGAGAAGCAATATACTCACTTGAATCCTCTAGTCTCCCAACTTTCTTCTCACTCGATCCCAATAACCCGATAAACTCCTCCGAGGTGTCTGAAAAGAAGCCTAGGGACTTTCTAAAGTAGAACATTTATTGAAGTGCAACTAATCGGTAGTATTTCAAAAGTTATTGACATGGAATTGTAATTATTTTACCGCACATTTACTTATTGTATATAGTTGTAAATACCAATAAAGTATAAAAAAAATAAAATAAAAATATCGCTATTTTAGTAATTCGCATTTTGTCACCTGGGATTGTAGTAGTCTGTAAGCAGGCGTCTACGAAGAAGTAGCCCCCAGTTCTAACCAGAGTGGATGTTTTAAATTCTATTTTGTGGGATCTCGCCAAAAAATTATTAACTGACCAAGGTAAGAAACGGAACCTCATCCCAACACGCTGAGATTTACTTTAAATATGAAAAGTTTGTTGATGTTATGTCTGGCTATTATTTTTTTTTCTTAATTAGTTTCATAAATGTATTTACTGGAATACTTAGTTAACTTGAGCTGTCAGGTCAAATAATTTTTTTGGGTTAATCTTATTACGGATAAACCTGGAGATATTGGATGCGGTATGCTTCATGTTTTAGTAATTTCGTGAATCGCTTCATAAATTGGACATATTTTTCCAAATATTCATGTCATTTTTAATAAATCATGTGTAAGTAAAATATATTAAATGTTCGTACAAAATGAACTGAAAAATAAATATTTATCCAAGAAAAATAAATCATGAAATTCCTTTGAAATCCTACAACTCAGGTGTCAATAACTGATTTCTGATGTGAACTTACTTGCTTATCTTAAAGTATACTAATTAAGGAAAAATCACTGCAAATTTGAACTTTATTGAATTATTCTTTACATTATTATAGTATGAATGTTTCCGAATATTTCCTTAAGAGTGTCAGTAACTGTCTGGTTTACCCTATATTTTTCAGTTTATTTATTTCTACTGTAAGGCGATATGATCAATTACCTCTCTCCTAAGTTTAATAATCATTAAAGTTATATTAAACTCAATGAATATTAAATAAATAATTAAAATAACATTGGCCAAAAGCTCACTGAATATATCAAATACACTCTATCATATTTGCGGAGCCTTCGGATCAAGGACGATCTTCGTTTTTCTTTTATCTTAAACATTCATGGCCATGATTATTTTTCGTAAAATAATTGGATAATTTTCATTGCACTTTTTTTTTTTCATTCCATTAATAACCGAAAATGATATGAAGAGGGAAAGTAAGTGATCAAACATCATAAAAGTGTTTAAATACTATCAATTATTATGTAAATTGACTGTTCTGCAAGGATATTTCAATTACGAGAATCACTCAATAGCAGACTTGAAAATGCATTCAATAAAGCGTTATTATTTTTAATTTTTACCATATAAATACAATATTTAATTTATTTTAGCGCTTTTTTTTCTTAAAATAGAATTTAATTTATTTCTCTCAAATGATTATACACATTTAATGAAAACTGTATGGTTGACTGTATGATGTAATAGTAGAGAAATAGTAAGGGTTCCAATCAGCTATAATTAATACATTCAAGTTTTAAATAAAAAAAATTTTTTATAACTGTAGCATTATATTAGTTTACACAATTTAAAATTTGTTTTATTCAATCGAAATTTTTTTATTACATATTTTATCTTTCCATTAGACCTTGTTACTATTTCGTATTCAATTATGTAATTTACATACAATATTCTTCTAATTATGAGAACAACAATAATTTCTTTAATAAACTAATTTACTTTGTATCATTCTTTTTGTATCATATTGGTCAAATCCATTTTTTCTTTTTTTAGCCTTGAAGAAGATCTGCAAGGCGGGTCGAAACGTCAGCACTCCAAATATAAAGTTTTTTTTATTTAAAACTTGGATGTGTTAATTATACCTGGCTGCATCCCTGGCCATTTCTCTACTATAAATATTTAATAATTATGTTGAATCGATATTTTTTAAATAAAAGTATAAATGTACTATAAATACTGAAACTTCACATCTGAGCCATGTGAAGAGAAGAAACGTGGCTGGAACGTTGTGTATGAATGAAATTAATACATGAAATACTTGACAGGAATAATTAATTAACTGCAATTATATTTAATTAAGAGTCAACGCAATGAAATATGACTCCAGGTGTCATTATAATTAGTTACTGAGGTCCACCTGCAGTCACTTCCAATTCTAAATTAGACTACACATAACTTTGCAATTTTGTTTATATTAATTTATATCCAATAATATACTTTTTATTTATTTATACATATACACAGATCTATGATCACAAATTGAATTTATATGTTATTCCTGAACTACGAATAGTAAATGCATTCACTGATCTTTATTTTGAAGATGATGTACATATTCCAGGAACGGAACAATTATATAAAAGCATTTTCAAATTTGAAAAATATAGTAATAAAAAGGTACCTACTGAAAGTTATGTTAACTCGTGATAAAGTATACAGCAACCGATAGAAAAAAAATTCCTCTTAAGCATGTTTTATTTATTTAATAAAAACATTTTTTTTTTCCTTCATTTATTGATATTTACAACTGTACAAAAACATATACATTAAGTAAATGTGTTGATAGTTAATACAATGGCATGAAAATAACTTGTGAAGAACTACTCACTAGTAGCACTTCAATAAAATCTACACTAAAAGGTCTCAAGGCCATCTTCATTTCAGACGCCTCGGAGGATTATCGGGAATGGAATGGTAAGCAAGTTGGGAAATCGAAGGATTTTGGATTGCAAGGATTGGGTACGAGATGAATTGGATGGTTTAGTGGAGCCCCAAACCTCAACTCCGTACGTCCAAATAAGTCTAATCACAGTCATGTAAATGAGTCTTTTATAATTAATTGGAAGCTTTGATCGTTTGTCTAGTAAATGTTGAAGTAGTCTGTAACCGCGAGCAGTTTCTTGTCGTTTTAGTCTTGTATGTGAATAATAAAAAATTAAACTCATTTTTATGATGTTTAATTTCATTATTTTTATTTCTAAAGTTTATTATGTACAATCAGACAACATTGGGTTATTTGAATCATTAAATAATTAATTGAGATCATAAAAAGGAATAATGGAGTAAAATAGTGTATATAAGTATAATATCTCTGAATGGTGTATATTGCGTACCACATGGTAAATTATATTTTACCACATATCCTATACCATATATACCATACTGCATCGAGCCAATGATTTACCATATATTTAGGTTTTTATGTATTCGTAAATCGTCTTTATGTGTTATTCTTCAACAACGAATAGTAAATGCATTTATTCCTCTTAATTTTAAAGATAATGTATATATTTCGTAACATTTTTTCATCGCTGATAATGAATAAAGATTTATACTAAAATTTATATTTAATTTTTTTTTTTTTTTTTTTTTTAACTCATGAATCAATTTTTCCTTTAATCATGTTATTCGTTTCTTGTTATTCGTGAAAATCTTTTGTTTACTAAACAATCATTCACGAATAAAAACTTTTGTTCCTACAGTATTTTTTTTTTTTTTATTGGAAGAAAAACTTAAAACAAAAAAAGCAAAAAATATCTTTACCGTTTGAATAATTCAATCATCGTAATCCTCTGACACAATCAGTATTCAGTTTCGATCATTCTTGTATCAGAAATAAAAAATTCATTGTAGTTGTTTGATATAAAATTATTGAAGGTGAGAATTATGAACACAATAAATTACAAATTAAACAAATAATATTTATTTTCATCAATTGACAAGTTTTTTTTTTCGTAATGGATAATAACTTTTTCTCAAAAATGTTGAATTTCGTTGAACACCAGACTGTAGTTACATGGGGTGCGTCCAGGCTGGACTCAACAAAAAGCATCCACCCTGGGCGCACCCCAACGGAACTGCAATCCCTACAAATCTTCTACCTACAAATAATCAACGCTAATTTCAACTTGTTTTTTAAAAAAAAAATCTACAATATTTAATTATTATTTTTACAAACTGGAAAATTCATCATAATAACAGATAACAACAATTTGTAATCGTAGATACAAATAATAAGACAAAAAAATAACAAAAGAAAAATACCATCACTCATTTCATAGAAGTGATTAAGCTTTCAACTGCAAAGCTATAAATAAATAAATAAAAGCATTGTTAATGTAACAAGATTAAATTTTCAGAGTTTTCGGCCGGTTATGGCCTATAACATTTTTTTTTATAAAACATAGACAGATCCCTCTAAAATCTACATAAACACACATTGGAGTACACTTAAATTCTATACGTCAAACAATACTGGAATGCACTTTTATGAAAGAAAAGCTCAATTGTCAACTCAAGAATTCTATAACACAAGTTGCGTCATCTTAGTTTACTATTGTTTTACATAAACACTCAGCTGACCAGTTTTACACACAAGAAATTATAAAAGCATTAGAATAAAAACTTGTTTCTTAAAATTTCTAACTTTGGAGAAGTAAATTTTATCCAAATTATTTAACTAAAAAACATTTAACAATAAATAAATATTAAAATATTTTATTCTGTTGATTACAATTCATTATAATAAAATACTTAAGTATAAAAATAATAGCACTGAGGTTTATTTATGAACATTATTATAATTTCTAAACAATGCTAATAGTAATAATGCAAAGCCACCCCGAGACTTCTTGAATCTAGAAAACTCCTCCCATCTACGACACGTCCCTAGGAAGTGTAAATTCACAAGTCACTTCACTAAATTTCATTAATTCCCCTGCGGCAATTATATATCTAAGCAATATATTTTTCAAAAACACTGAACTGTTATTTTTTATTCGACCAAAGCAAACAAGTTCCATAAGGAACAGATGGAAACATATTTTTCTTTTAAATTATTACTTTCAGGTTTCTAAGTAGCAGACGCGGTGCAGACGTATGTAATTTTGCAACAGAGAACATCCATTCCCCGCCAGTAGCATTGCTTTTTTTTCTCCGTACATATTCCTTCTTTTTTTTTTGTAATTGTTAAGCCATAATACTTGAGCTCTCCATATTCAAACGTGTTCTTCCTAATATTTATATCCCTACAATCATGGCCGATTAGGATCAAAATATAGCGTGCGCGTTGTGGGAGTGGGAGGTTACAATCAGCTGGCGTGATCTTCAAAGATGTAATGTGAAATGATTTTACCAATGAGACCATTATTTTATTGACATTATTATTTCTCTTTAGTATTTATTTGAATTATATATTTTTTATATGTATCCGTAACGAAACAAAAGAAACGTCCCACCACAAGATGCTTTATACACCCATCTCTTTTTGTTACTGTTGATTGGTCTCATCGATCCTATAATTTTATTGAGCCTACTTTACCCTCAACAATTTGTTACAAACATACATGTCTACTCTCTTCATTCTCACGGTTTATTACTACAGTGTACCAGCGCTGGTAGTAATACCGTAACAGAAACAAATTTCTAAAATCAATTACTTCTTTTTTTTTTCAACATCTAATAATCTGAACAAACGACTTATTCAGAATCCATATATATATACAATACTAAAAATACACGAAACTGCCCCACGTTTTCAACTTCTTAAATAATTAGCAGAAAAACGTTCAAACCTTCTTATTAATTACAAGAAACTCATTTACATTACAGTAATTAGGCATATTTGGACATGCGGAGTTGAGTTCTGGGGCTCAACAAAACCTTCCAATTCTTCTTTTATCCAATCTTTACAATCAAAAATCATTCGAAAAATCCTCATTGCTCCATAATATGTCACAAATAGACATCCATAAACATCTTAATATTCCATATATTGCTGATTTAGCCCAAACCAGATACCTATCCTTTCATAGCAAACTTCATAACCACTTCTTCCATATTCCCGAGGCTCCTGAAAATAAGATGGCCTCGAGACCTACTATAGAGCATTTATTAAAGTGCGACTATTAGGTGTATGCAAGTTATTGTCATGTTGCTGTATTCATTTTCCTGCATATTTACTATATTTACATATATGTTCTACACAATTGTAAATACCAATAAAAATATTTTTAAAAAAAACAACTAATGATAATAAAATAAATAGTCATAAATAAATTATTGAGTAAGTTAAAAATTAATAACTATATTTTGTAAACAGATCGAAATTAATTAATTCTTTACTACAAGCAACTAACCATTAGTTAAAAGAAATAATTTTAACACATTACTACAACTACTTCTACTTAAATCGAAAAGTTAAGTAGTTAACCACTATTAACTCCATTCATAGTTAAAAGTTTAAAACGTCTACTTTTTTAACTATTAGTTAATAGGAAGCAGATTAACTTATTAACGTGGGTGTGACCTTGGATCGATCATCGGACGATATAACAGTAAAAAATCCACTGTAACACCCCTTGATTATTAAAAAAAGTATTTAACATAAGTTGAAAAAACGTTTTTTCACCTTGGCACCTACAAACTACAATTAGTTTGAAGTTATCAGAGGTGACAACATTTTAACTACTTTAGTTTGTAATTGTAAATGATTCCAGCAAAGTAGGGCGTGATAAACAAGATTGAAAAGGCTTAATATAAAAGAAAAAGCAGATGTATTAAATTTAAAAAATAAGTATCAACCATTTGTCAACATTGATAAGAGGTCTTTGGAAGAGAGTGTCCCACTGATGAGTTTGATAAACAGATTGGGCCCTGGATTCGGTAATGATGTCCGGCCACATTGGATGGATTGCTTACATCCGTCCGAAGGCATCCGCCGCCATTGTCTTAAATGAAGCTTCGATCAAATATAAAAATAATTTAACTTTAAAATTAATTCTGCACAAAAAAATAATTTAACTTTAAAATTAATTCTGCACAAAAAATATATATTTATTATATAGAGATAGTAAGCCGTGAAAAAAGAAACGGAATGGAAACAACTAGTAAGCTTCAATCATTCGCTATCCAGTGAACATTTGGCATTGAAGAGGGTCTACAAATAAGGCAGAAACCTCAGCACAAAATTAAATGTTTCCAATCTGTGTGTCTATCTTCGACCTGACCCAAGCTATCTTCTTCATTGTGATAGATTGATTTCTTCAAGGACCTTAAAGAATCTTAACAATTGACTAAACAAAAATCGTATCGACTTTATTTTTTCCTTGGCCTACATTGCGTTCTTAAGGAAATCGAAAAGAGCTTTGTTGTTTGTTATTTACTCGAATTAGTGCAGGAAATATGAGTTGTTCTACAGGTTACCAACCTTTTCTGGCCTGCGTGGGAAAGGCTAGAACATAAGTACTAACATAGCGATTCGAACCTAAGACCTTCTGTAATGAGCCCAATATAACCCTCGCCCTAACGATCTGTCATCGAGACCACAAAGAGCTTAATTCTTTATTTGATGAATTAAGATGTATTCTGATTCAGTTCTATAAACTTATATACAGTAAAACCTTGTTTAGTCGGACCCGGATCGGTTCAGAAAAATTAGCTTTTTGTCGTCCGCCCAGACTACCGAGAGTGAGACGGACGTTTGTTTATCAGTAGACTGTCCGTAGAACTTGATGGATGTTCAGACATTAAAGACATTGAAAGTTGGTTGAAAGCTGACAACGGCGATAGCTAAGGTACTCTTACTGATAACTAAATTATTGCGACTTGTTGCGATGAAGATGCCGGTAGGAGGGAGGATACTGACGAAGAAAACTCGGAAAATATCACAGTTATAAGCCATGCAGATGCAGCATCTTATTTGGCTGAGTTAATGGTTTATTTCCAGCAACAAGAAGAGACAACACAGGCCACACGGAACGAAAACGGCATCCAAAGCTGACGCAACTCAAATTAACAAAATTATTTCAGAAAAATTAAACTGTGTATACTGTATTATAGTTTATCGTCATTTGTATTTTAAGTGTTTTTGCGGAATAAAAAACCCTTTACTTTTTCAATAGTCTCCATTTAACCCGGATTTTGTTTATGTCGGATCGGCCCTGGCCCCGGCTAGTCCGGCCTAAAGAGGTTGCTCTGTAATCAATTCTACGTTTCAGCAATAGCTTAATTGAAGGGTTTGGTGAATGAAGGGTATATGTAATTTATGTTTAAAGTTTTTTTGTTTTGTTTTTTAGCTGGGAAATGATACATAGTCCCTTCATCTTCTTCATGCGACTTTTTCTAGTTGTTTTGAAATTTTCAGATTTTTTTTACAAGGGGACGTTTGGAGTAGTAACTCACTGATTTGAATGCCAATTTATGTGTGGGTAGTAGGGACCTATAATAGTGCAAAACTAGAGTTATAGCCGCAAATGAGCATTGGGAGCCGAGAAAAAAAATAAAATATGAAAATCACGTTTTATTTTTTTTTCTTAGCTTTCAGTCAAGATAGAGAAATAATTCTTTCACGTTAAATTGCAGTTATGTATTGTATTTTTTTTTTAAAAACAATTTATTTAAATTTACAACTTTACAAAATTTATACATCAAGTAAATGTGCTGTTAACTATCACAATAACGTGACAAAACTTGAAAAGAACTACTCATCAGTAGCACTTTAATAAAAATTCTACACTAGAAGGTCTCTGGGCCATCTTCTTTTCAGACGCCTCGGAGGATTATCAGGAATGGTGTGGGTAGCAAGTTGAGAAATTAAAGGATTTGAGTGGTTATGGAGCTTACTACGAAATGATTGATATCTGGTTTGTATTGTATTTGATATAAAAATACATTCGTTATGCTCAAGACACTACCCGGCTTCTGGGTGCTCAAAAACTCCAAAAAAATGACAAAATTCCAATGAAATCCGCTGTAAATCTGTGTACAACCGATTACAATAGTAATAGCATAACTGGGATCAGCATACATTCTGCTTTTTATCCATGCATATAACATTGGTGGTTGAGGAAAAGTTTTAACTAAAAACTGATATTATTTTCAAATTCCTCATCTCAAAAAACATATAGAAACTAAATTTTGTCGAAATCAAAAATAAATTATTTTACCTTTAAAATTCTGTAGGGTTTTAGAAGGCAAGATGCTGTCAATTTCTGAAAAATAATGTAAATAATTTGAGCTCTCTCACATATTTCGCCACCGATTTTTAGAAGCCGTAAAACTAATAAAACGTGATTTTCATATTTTTTTTCTCGGCTCCCAATGCTCATTGGCGGCTATAACTCTAGTTTTGCACTATTATAGGTCCCTACTACCCACACAAAAATTGGCATTCAAATCTGTGAGTTACAACTCCAAACGTCCCCTTGTAAGTAACACAGACTGCTACCCAACACTTCTGCACATAAATGCTTCATCCTATAAACTAGATTGTATTTTTTTTTTTTAATTTGATATAAAACTCCTCAGCCACCAAACTCTTCAATTATTCACTTGAGGTACGCATGATGGTATAGAAGGATGAATACAATTAGGATTGATGAATTAATTGCCACTTCTATTGGGATTATTTTATTAGCAAACTAGTTTCGAATGCTAAATATTCATCTTCAGTAATCAAGAGGTCTAAGAGAAAACTCAACTCAGTTATCTCTTAGACCTCCTAAGAACTGAAGATGACTGTTTAGCATTCGAAACTAGTTTGCTAATAAAATAATCCCAATGGAAGTGGCAATTAATTCTCTGATCCTACGAGTAATTCTTCAATTATTCTCTACATCGTTTTCGAGTTAAAGCAGAAACTTTGAAACGCCCCTTGAAAACGTTTTTTATCTATAATGGCAAACCTAACAATTGTTCACCAATACTATTATAAGTCGGCTGGGGTTCTAAAATAGCGAGGAGTTAATCCTTTATGAATACAGAACGTAGAGCGACACCTTGCAGAACACCCACAATAGCGACAATTGAACAACAACCAGAAGCCTTTGATGGCTAAGACCCGGTAAAGCTTGGTGGTCACGGAACAGAACAGGAGCGAGAGTGGAGTAATGTATTCAGTTTTTTGAGCGCATCCTTCCTCCACTACCGCCACCTGCTCACCTTTCTCAAAGCGACACCTG
Source organism: Euschistus heros (assembly GCA_003667255.2). Classification (NCBI taxonomy): domain Eukaryota; kingdom Metazoa; phylum Arthropoda; class Insecta; order Hemiptera; family Pentatomidae; genus Euschistus; species Euschistus heros. The sequence goes on from RCWM02000127.1 coordinate 480,988, forward strand.
GTCCTCTAGTTCTTGTGTGGGATTAACTACTCGACCACTTCAGTTAGTACAATGCAACTAGTCTTAGCAACTTCAGAAAAGTTGGTACTTAAACTTGTGGAACGAGTTAGTTTTCTGTAGACAATATTAATTTTAATAATTTATTGGATATTTAAACGACTAAAATTGCTCCAACATTTAATAGAGAAGCGTTCAAAGCTTCCAATTAATTTCAAAAGATTCATACATTAAATTATAGCCATTTGGACATCCGGAGTTGAGCTTGGGGCTCCAATAAACATTCCAATTCTTCCCGTATCCAATTCTTACAATCCAAAATCCTTCTTAATGCTCCATATTATGTCACAAATAAACTTATCCATATAAATGTCCCATAAGTTGCAGTTTTGGCTCGAAGATAACTATCCTTCCATGACAAGCTATATACCCACTCAAATCCACTAGCCTCACAACTTATCTATCACTCGTTATCCGATGAGCCTCCGAGGCGTCTAAAAAGAAGATGGAATGTATAATAATGGGAAATTCGAATGTAGAATATTTATTGAATCACTTCTAATGGGTACCTTTGTATATATTAGGTTTATGCGAAAATAATGCAGGTTTTTGGTGTTCAGTAAAAACAAGCTTGTTTTTCCAATTGTCTTGAGATTGTGCACGATTGTTGAATACAAAAAACTGTCTGCTGAAGAACAAGCTGTAAAAACAAGCTTGTTTTTCCAATTGTCTTGAGATGGTGTACGATTGTTGACTGATCCACATCGAGTTCTTCCGCTATTTCTCGAGTATTTTTGGTGGGGTCAGCTTCAACTATTACCTTTAACTGGTCGTTGTCAATAGCAAAGGGATGGCCACCACCTTCTTTGTTTGAAAGGTCAAAATTTCCACTACCGAATTTTTGAAACCATTGCTGCACTGTAGATTCATTAATGGTACCTGGCCCCCAAACCTCATTAATATTTCGAGCCGTTTGCGCAGCACTTCGACCGAGTTTGAACTCATACAGGTAAATTTGCCGAAAATCGCTCCTAGACGTCATTTTGTCTGGAGGCACTGAATGAACTGAATTAAATGTTTAAAAAAAAAAAGGATTATATAGGAAAGTAAGCGAGATAAATAGGCTTTAAAATGTGTATAACTTAGCATCGTGGATTAGTTTTGTTTACACAATTGGAATTAATAATGAAACGGAAATAAAATCCTGCATTATTTTTGCATCAGCCTAATAGTTGTAAATACCAATAAATTATTTTAAAAATATAAATAAGTAATCTGATATATTTTTTGATCTTATCTTTTATCCTAAAGGGTATCCGACAATTTAATGATTTAGTATTCAGTAATTTAGTAATACGAAAAATTAATGCATAATTACTTTTGACCTAATTCAACAATTGCTATTCCTTTATATTTTATTTTAATATTCAAATGACCTAATACTATTGAACAATAATGATGATCGAAGCCGGGACTTCTAACATTTAAAGCATAAAAGTAAAAAAAATAAGAATAAGAATTGACTGTTATAGGAAGAAGATGATCAGGTATGCCGTCAGCAGGAAGAAGGAAAAAAACACGTCCAAATAAAAAACTTTTATTGAGTGCAAACGTTTCGACCTGCTTTGCAGATCTTCTTCGTGGAGACCGATCCAGTTAAGAGAGGAGACAGTGGATGACAGTTCCGACAAGTTTTTTACTTAGACGTTTTTATTCTTTCTGCTAACTGCATCACTGATTATTATCTTATATAAAGTTAAAAACTCAAAAAATAAAGTTCGCGAGTAAGGTCCCAATCTACATTGAAAAGTACCGTAACAGTTTCTCAATCTCCCGATGGAATCTGATCTCAATCTCAATATTCCATTGACCGAATGAGAAAGAAATAACAGTTAAATTGAAAATGGTCACTTTGTTTGTTTACCCGCCCCAACATAATGACTGCGGTCGATGTTGGAGAACGCTAATTATGTTTTAAATTTTATTTTTAGCAATAACCTATTAATATAATCGATGCAGATTCAACAGGAATATATCTTTCTTTAAGAAACTACTTTAAAATTCAGTAAAAAAATAAACGGACAATGTAAAATTGTAATAGAATTTATACTTCTCATTTCTTCTCACGATCGTTAACTCGATATCGGTACGAGATCTCGATAGGCCTTATCAAAAGACCCCCAACCGGAGGAGTGCCTAGAGTGAATTATGTAACCGGATCTATAGATTCTATCTAGCTAGACCTTTTCTAGGAATCTAACACTACTCTGGGGTGCTATAGAGCAAAATTAGGTTGCAATCGGTTTATCGCCATCCGCTTATCGCTACAGTTCTTTAACCTCTTAACATCAATGGGTTTCCTTTTCTTTTCTTTTTTTTTTTTTTTTTTATGGAGTATTTTTAAACTTAATGGCACAGATCTTGAGATGAGGCATTTAGAAACAACGTAGATATCAATGAGTTAACAAACAACTCTGATTTCAAGGAAAAGAGTATTGTCAAAATTGATTTTATCTTCTTGTTATTGTATATAAATTATATTTTTGATGTTTTGAAATATACTAGAATGAAGTTATCTTTATTCCGGGGCTATTGAGAATTATAATGCAAAATAAAATGACTGCCTGGCGTAATTAAAACAAATATAACTAAAATAGATATTCATGAATATATAATACCTGCACTACTGAACCGTCTGGGGTTTAGAACTTTGGAAAGGATGTACTGTTTTTAAACTAATGGTTAAACGAAAATAGGTGTTATGGACAGAATTACTCTCAACCACTAGACTTTCATACCAATTAAGGGAGATACTTGGCATAAATAAGTAAAAATATATATAAAATAAAATAAATATAAAGTGTAAATAAATCTAAAAATAGAAGCTGGGTGTGCTTAAAAAAAAAAAAAATTTCCTTTTACTTTTGCTTTTTTTTAATAATTGTACTAGTCATTTAACGATTTCCTAAATCATTATCGAGTTGTTTTTTTTTCAGTAGCTTAGGAGAAAAAATATATCGCTCATGGGCAAGCAAAGTGACACAACTCAAAAAAATTCATTTAACGTTTTATTTCAGAATAATGTTCGTTTTTGGTTTTCCTTGCAACAGGAAAAGTTACATAAAGGTGTCTCAAATCGCGTTATGTGTGATTTATCCAAAGTTACAATGGAGAACGGAGGAAGCAGGAACAGTAACACATTTCAGTTGTGTCAAGTTGAAGGTCAAGACCTTTAAAACGGTAACTTGTACGGGGACGGTCATATTTTGAATTGGGACGGTTTTCTTGCCCATGAGCGATATTATTATAATAACTTCTAAAACTTCTTTTGACTCTCCGGAAAAATTTGATGTTTTTGAGTTGTGTCACTTTTCTTGCCCATGAGAGATATGTTGATAATTTAAGCACCAAAAAAATTAGAAAAAAAAATCATGGTTTAGTAAATCAAAGAGACTTATTTCATATAGGATCAAAAGGTTGTCACTTGCTAATTCTGACCATGAGAAATGATTTGATTTACTTGAGGTACGCATGATGATCATCAATCCTAAATGATTTGATTTGTTTGGAAAACAAGAAATCAGACGAAAAAGTTGTCGAAAAGTGAAAACCTATCTGCAAACAAATATGCTAATGAAGATGGATCTATTATAGCAACATTTATTAAAATAGTTGAGGATTTTATGCTAGATTTTGTGAATTGTAAGGAGTGGATACGAGAGGATGGTTTAGTGGAGCCCCAAAGCTCAACTCCGTACGTCCAAATAGGTCTAATCACAGTCATGTATATGAGTCTTTTGTAATTGATTGGGATTTTTGAACGTTTGTCTAGTAAATGTTGAAGTAGTCGAAAACGACGAGCAGTTTTTTGATTCCAAGTAAGTTGTTTGTGTAGATTCTAGATTTCTAGATAGCGGATCTCTTTAACGGTGATCAGTGCAATATTATTAAAGGGTACTGTAGGACAGGAAGTCGTAAATACGACAAAAGGTAAAGGTTATTTGATGAGATTTGTTTTTCTTATTTTAATTCTCCATCTTAAACGCCATTCACGAATGTTTGTGAAATGAGATTGGACTGATAAACAATTTTAAAATTATAACTTATTTTTTCTTTATTTAATTATTATAGTTATTTAATGTTTTCATCAATCATAATTGAGTTTTGTTCAACAGTTAAAGAATATATATGAAACGAGATAATTTTAGCTTGACAAAAACAATGTAGCAAAAAAAAAAAAGAGTAAAAAAAGTAATCAAAATTTGTTTCATATAGGATCAAAATTTTGTCTCTTACCTAATTCGGTCATGAGAAATAATTTGATCTGTCGAAAATAAGAAATCAATAAAAAAACATGTCAAAATGCTAAAATCTATCTGCAAACAACTATGCTAATGAAGATGGATCTATTATAGCAACAGATAGTAATTTGACAATCTAAAAAAATGAATCTCTAAAGAAAAAACTAATTGGTAGTTGTTAGTAGTTTAGAAGAACGAGATGATAGGGATAGGGATAGAAACAACATCTCGACTTTTTTTTTTTTTAAAAGAATCCAAAGGCCGAAAAAAAAGGACAAAGTATGGTCAAGAAAAAAATAATAATAATCTACCCCTTACAAGTTAGTCCACAAATCAATTAAATGATACAAATCTATTGCTGGTGTTTTTTTATAACTTAACAAGTTTTCAACAACACAACAAAATGTCGAAGAGAAAAAAAATTCTAATGGTGCTCCCATTCACACTTTATGTTCATTGAAATTAAATCATTAAGGCTTCTACGCTAAGGTCAAACTATCAGCTGTTTTATAAAACATATGTTTAAATAATATTTGAGTTTGTAAAATTCACTTAACCTAACCTAAGTTAGAAATCGACAAAATGATTGTCTACAAAAGTTGTTGATCTACAAACATATGATTACCAATCGTATGTACGAGTATAATTCTACAACAGTTCTATAGTATTAGGATTTTATATTAGTAAGAACCTGTTTTTTTGTTTTTTAAGGATGTAATAGATAGGGTTGAACTTTTTATTGGGCCATAAATTCAAAATTTCTCTGTTTTATAGATTAATATAATTTCAACAAAACTATTCGATCTTTCAATTCTAAATGCATAATCTAATGCTAAATCTAAAACCCTTAGCCGAGAATTAAACTACAACACTATTTTTACTATCTCAACTGACTATGACTGTAAAATGGGAACCTTTCAAACATGCCCAACCTCAGCGGGTAATAAAAACTTAAGCTTCAAAGAGGCGGGTTTATTTCTAAAGATTCCTAAGTGTTTTAAGCATAAGCTCAAACGACACTTGCCTTGTAAAATGGCATGAGCAAAAAAAAATATGGTAACTTTTATTACGATTTGTAATAAAACATCATCGTAAAAATGTATAAGCCAGTAAATATTTCTTTTTTCTTTAACTATCAATTATTATAGCCATGTCAGTTCTAAATGCTAAAAACATTTGTTTGATATAAACAAATCTATTGCTATAAAAATTAAAGCAATAAAATTAAATTTAATTTTTTTTTTTTTTTTTTTTTAAATAGCCAATCAATGAATATAACAATGTCACGAAACATAAGTTTAATAGTAACATTATTGGTGTTCGAAAAACATCTGCATGTTTTGGATATGTAATGCGAACTAATGGTGAACAGCTGATTCTAAAATTAATAAATCGGTCGATATCGGATGAAGGATGGCCGAAGGAAGATAATTTGTTTTGATTTATGTTGTTGTTTCAGCAGGGTCTAAGTCCATTAATCTGTGTTAAGGGAGAGGGGGTGACTAACCAAATGTGGGTGGGATCATTGGATATGGGATTTATGGTCTCAGTGAGAGCTCCATCAGGGTTACTGGAGGAAGCAGTGCATCACCTAGCCAACTCAGAAACCCTTATATTTCTTTTTAAGACCTATTAATAATACAGTGGATCTTCCTTTATGGAACATTCTTTATAAGCGGACAGCATTTCTCCACCGTGAATGGTATCACTTCGTATCATCATGAAATGTCCTTATAACAAAAACATCGACTGTGCATGGCAACTTAAGTGCATCTTCTGTTAAAGTAACAAAGCTGAAACAATACAATACTTTTTAATGACACCACAAACGAGTATTTTTAATCTTTTTTTAAGTAGGATTGTATTACATTTAAGTTCAATTTTATTCAAGAATTTTTAGCTGTTTTATTTATCCGACTTTCGTTAATACGGTGTTATATCCTAGCAGATCTCAAAACAGTATCCTTTTATGCCCTTTGAAAACGATTAAACGGGAAGACAGAGAGTGTTCTTTTTAAAAACGAAATAATAAATTCAATTTGCAAATGGATGAAAATTAATTTGTCGGGAAGGAATGGCCAAAGATGTCCTTCAGCCGTTAAAAATCGTTAGATCATGACAGATCTGAAACCAGTATCCTCCAGTGGTTTTGATTATAGTCCGCTCAAAGACTCTGAAGGATACAATCCTTGTTACCACTTACTGAATCGGTTTGTCTACCATTGTTTTTCCACCAAGACCCTTCATGACCTACGTACATTCAGATTATAACGACATAAATAAACTAAAGCCAACAAACATAACAGGAAACAAACTGAAAAGAAGAATATTAAGTTCTCATGTCTGACTTGCCTAATATATTATGATCCCAATTATAAAAGTTACAGTTTCAAATATAAAATTAAATATTAAAAAAAAATATTGGTGAGTATTCTAGAACTAATATTGCGTATTTCATAGCTGAAATACTTTCTATTTTGTATTCAAGCTAAACCTAGTTCTTACCAGGTTTAGTATATTGTCTGATCACCAAACCAATAAACATACGTCTGAACGTAAAAATCTCAATGTAATACAAATATATATACATATATTTTCCAGAATAAAAGCTATTAAGAATACTATAAGCGTAAAGGTTAATATTTTTTTAAGGCTTCTGTATTTGAAAAAAAACTTGATATTTGTTGGTTAGGGTCAACGACTGGGATATGTTTGTTAACAGATAATATGTATTATATAAGTAAAATATTGCTGTGTGACTATATATTTTTACTATTGCCGAAAGTTGCATTTTCTACAGTATTTAATCTTTATGATAGTGAGTTTTTTTTTTCCTCTATAAATATTTAATTACACAAAAACGTTTAATTTTCAAACTTCTCACTCTGCCAGTCTATTCCATAATTATTTAAAAAATTAAACAAACAAAAAACACTCCACTTTAATAGGTTTTCTAGGCTATATTATTAAGCAGGTTAGAATCTAATCTTTTCAAGAATTTCTCAATTATTCTTTCCTTTTTTTTTAAGTCATAGTGAATTATGTAACATTTGATTTCATGATTTATTACGATTTATAAATTAGCCTCATCAAATCAAAATATAAAAAAGGATAATAGAGCTATGTAAACATTTCTTTTACAGACAAATAAGTCTTTTCCTCTATCGTTTGGTAGAAGTTTCCTCACTTTAAAATTGTCTATTTATCTAACGAATATCAACAGAAAAAATAAGTGTAAAAAATACACCTGTTTTAATTAACTAAAGAACCTACTAACACCCTGTGGTACAATCTCCAGGCGTGATACTAAATTATTAGTGATTAGAGTAGGAGATCCCTCATCCATTACCTTTTCAACCTCCGTTGAGTCATGTCAGGAATTTGTACTGTTGCCATATTATGTATCTGTTTGTTAGAGTAAAGTTCACAGAAAAAAAATAGTCTAAATTAAGAAAAAGAAAATTGAAGGAATCACATTAATTAATCTTGAAAAATCGAGAGACAGAATCAATTAATTTAAAACAGTTTGTATAGAACCTTTAAGTTCAGTCAATAAAAGTTTTTCATGAAAATAAATTTTATGAATATGGGTCTTAACTGTCGGAATACGTAAGTCTGTATGAAGCTTACCGTTTGACACATAAGGAGGGGAGTCGGTTATTAGTCTTAGGAATTTGAATTGAAATGTTTGTATTTTCTGAATATGAGTTCTTTTGGCCGGTCCATAAATTTGAATTTAGAAAAGTTTTGAATTTTTTGTATGTTTTTAGAACTAATGATAAATATTTAACATACGAAACTAGTCTCCAAATAAACAAATTCCAATAGAAATGGGAGGAATTCATCAATCCTAATTGAAGGGTTTGGTGGATGAAGGAGTTATGTAACAAAACAAATTTTGAGTATTGTATGTTTAAAGTTTTTTGTTTTTCTATATCATATGCGTACCTCAAGTGAAATAATATTCTCGTCTACAATGCCAATTACGTAAAAAAGAAACAATGAAACGTGATATCAATTCCGAATTCAGTAGAAATCCGGAACTCCGAACGTAACCGAAAAGGAGGTACGTTCAGAATTGGGTCAACGGAAAACAGTGGCGCAAAAGAAAACGATGTATATTGCGCCATTAAGAGCCCTTGGGCGTAATGGAACCTAGAGGGTTGAATTATTGTGATTTGGCGGGGGATTGATGGCGCTAGACTGTTACATGATGTGACACGAGAAAATATTGAACAGTGGCAGCTTATTGATATCGAGACCTGTTGACTGGGAGCAATCCTACATAAAACATGAGATCTGCAAGTCGATGGATGTAACCGGGTCGGCTCGACGTTGACAAAGAGCCCCCAAGGCGGGTAAACATCTTGCAACCACCTACCTCATTCTACAAATACTCTACCTTGGTATCCGATTTATAGCTTTTGTTGGAAGCAATACCTGATGATGAGCGAACCTAAGGTATAGCTGGAGTAGTTAAGACTATTCTTGATCTAAGTCCATTATAAAAGGCTTAATCTATCTTTATAATAGAATAGAAACAGAACAAAATAGAAAAAATATTTTATTCCGGAACCAAACCCCTTGAGAATAACCAGACGATATATCTTGTCAAAGATATAATAAAATATCAAAAAATAAAGAAGAAATAATAATATAACAATGATAATGCATACATAGATACTAATTAAATATATAAACATGAAAATTAGAAAATATTCTAAAAATGAAATAATAAATTGATTCTTTTGATACAATGCATACTTAGTGTATTATACAGGGTGTTCGCAAGATCGTTGACCAAGGTAGGGTATCTCGGGTAGGGAGGTTCATTTTGAAAATATTTAAGGTCACTTACCTATATACAAAGTCTTACGTGGTTTTTTTTTTTTAAAGAATTTTTTTGTAAAAATTGCCAAAATCAAACATTTTTACCTTATAACTTTGTTTTTTACTGATATATCAACGCCATTTTTTTTTTGCTGTAATTATACTAATTACATCTTTTTAAATGTTAAAGGCAAAAAAAAAATTATGAACTTCAAGTTTAGGTTAAAAAATAAAATAAAAGTAAGGGCAACAGCCAAATCCAAATTATATTAAAAACGTGTTTGTTTTTTTTTCTTCAACAAGATTTAACGATCACCCGTTTTTTTTTTGTTTTTTTTGTATTTGTTTTTTGCATTAAATCTTTTTTATTTTACCTGGACAATGTATTAGTAATTACAGCAAAAACAAAAATGCCGTTGATATATCAGTAAACAACGAAGTTATCAGGCATAAATGTTCTATTTTGGCAATTTTTACAAAAGAATTCATTAAAAAAACCCTAAGACTTTTTACATATGACTTAAATAGGTTCAAAATGAACCTCCTTACCCGAGATGTCTCTTTGGCCAACGATCTTCCAAACACCCTGTGTACAAGAGAAGTACCTAAATGTTATATTCAGGGTGGGAACAATTATATTGACTGGAATCTAAATTGTGCTAATAATTATTTAAATTGTTCCAGAAAGATTGATGATATCCTTTAATTGAAAAAGTAGATTGTTAGCTAGCGTCACCTTGGATAAGAATGAAGTACTGGAAATAGAGGTATTTAAATGGTTTTAAGGATTTCACTTTTCTTATATGAGGAGGAATAGAATTCTAGAAAATGGTTGAAGGAGCGTTGGAATGCAGACGTTATAATAATACATCAGTCAAGTTCACAGAAAAAAAAATAGTCTAAATTTAGAAAAATATAATTGATGGAGTTCCATTAATTAATCTTGAAAAATCGAAAGACAGAATAATTTAATGTAACACAGTTTATGTAGAACCTTAAAGTTCAGTCAAGACAAACGAAAAATTTGTTATTTTAACTAATCTTTATTTTTATGCCGATATTTAGACATTGTCATCATCGGAGCAGTGTAAAACATATGAAAATGGAGAAATAAAACCAAAAAGAGTTGCACCATATGAACTGAGACAGACTTAAATAATTAAAATTAACTTGAGGTACGCATGATGGTACAGAACCTAATATTCAAATCCCCCAAAAAATTATTTGAATATATATCGCACATGTGACACATAAAGTGACACAACTCAAAAGTCTGTATTTCTGATTTATCATCATGTTAAATACTCTTCCTGATACATCTCTCTTGAGGTAGAGATTAAAAGATAATAAAGGTACACTTTCGATATTCCACACAAGACTGTAAAAATTGTACATTTTTTAATTCAGGTTTTTGAGTTGTGTCACTTTAAATATACATGTGCAATATAATGAAACTACAGTATTTAATGTCCACAAATTTTCTATTTGCGATTCGTTGATTCTTTAGATATTAGTATCAAATATTAGATTTAGTTTTTTTTTTACAAATCCAAAGTAAGGGGTACTCCTTCGACTTGTGTAGATCACCCCTAAGTTTTTCTTTGTTTTTCTACTGAATTTTATACTACTCATAACAATTGCAACTGTCCTTTAAATGTTCATATGCTCTCCGACCCTACTTATCAGAAACTATATTGATTTATATAAATTTGAAATACTTTGTTAGAAAATATGGTATTACAAAAACAAAAAAGTTATATGAACCTTTTTGAATGCTAAAAATGAAATGTTATCACATATCAGACATAATTCGGAACATCCTATTCAGATCCTAAATCGTTCTCACAGTAAACTTAATAATATTCACCCTTCCCTATCCATTTCTATTTTTCTCTATGGAATCTCTTCTAAAACTTCAATTGGAATAAAAGTCTCGTTATCATATTCCCATTTAATTACATTTTATTCACCCTCCGAGGTGGCTAAAATGAAGATGATTATTATATTTATTTTTATTTAATTATTATTATATTTTATAACCGATTATTAATATCGATAACTAAACATACATAACTAATAATAATTACTCAATGAGTAAATATATAGTTATGAAGGAAATTCTGTGATTATGGAAAATTACTGCTATAAATATTATTGACGCATCATTGAAGTGTACAAAGAAAAGAAACGGTTAGTCCTACAACTGTTATTAATGAACTTAAATAACAGTTACAACATAACAGATTACTAATCAACAACTCATATCTATATGTGAGTTATAATTAGCGTGGAACATTAGCGACTGAGAAATTGAAACCGCTGCCTTTGTGATCAGTATTTGACACGATCCAACTTATAAAAGCTCATTAAGAGAACTTTCCATCGAGTAAGCATTGACAAGATAGCGTAATTACGACGCGATTCTTCCAGCCTGACTTTCTCCTTTGATATAACAGAAGGACGATAAGCATCTTCACGGCTCTAACGGAAGAACGCTATTATTATCTCAAATATTTTGTCAATAGAAGGCTAAACTGTAATGGCCATTTTTTTAACTATTTATCCATTTATTAATATTTATAATTGTATATTAAAAAAACACAACAGAAAAAAACATACATCTAGTAAATGTAATAATAACGTCCATAATAACATGAAAATTGCTTGTGAAGCAACTAACCAATAGTAGCACTTCCATAAAATTTTTACACAAGATGGTCTCGAAGCCATTTTCTTTTCAGATGCTTCGGAGGATTGCCAGAATTAGAATGGGAAGCAAGTCTAGAGACTAGTGGATTTAAATGGTTATGGAGTTTCTTATAAAAGGATAGGTACCTGTTTTGGGCAAAATCAGCAACATAGGGACATTGGGGTCTAATTGATAAGTTTATTTGTTCTGGATGACAAGGTTTGAATACGAGATGAATTAGATGGTTTATAGTTTCAGATTTCAACTCCGTATGTACAAATAGGTCGAATTACTTTCATTTAAATGAGTCTTTTGAAATAAATCCACATCTGAGAGTGTTTGTCAAATAAAAGTTAAAGAAGTCGAAAAAGCCCAGTAGTGTCTTGTCTTCTTAGGATTGTATGTGGATTTCAAGTTAAACGTTGAAAATGGAGTCCTAGGTAGCAGATCTGTTCAACAGGGATTAGTCGAACATTGTAAAAGGATACCGTAGGACAAGAAGTCGTTTATGACTCTTGGGTAAAGGTTATTTGATGAGATTTGTTTAGAGTTTTTTAATTCTCCAATCCAGTTTTTTTATCTCCAAGTATTTGGGATGCTATAAAGGGAAACTATAATTCTAAATATTAATTATGTATAAATAATCCATGAATAAGTAATAAAGAATATACTGAGTAATCCTTATATATATATATATATATAATCAACATCTTTTGTTGCACATTACTTTTCTAATCTTTTTTATTAATTTATAGGTGTTCTCTGTGGCTTTGAACTCTTTAGTATATGACTCCACTCTTTAAGATATGACATGACATTTCTTATGCTTAATTACTCCTAGAACATTAATGATTGTTTCTGCCATTTTTATTATATTTTTGATAGGAACTAGCAATAATATACAGCAACAAATTATCAGTAAATGGTTGGTAAACGACAAAAGAAAACTTCTTGTCTTGATTGTCAATTTTTATGTTCTACGTGTTTTTATTGATCTTAATCTTTTTTTTCTTTTTTTTAAGTGATGCTTAACTAGTTTTCATTTTAATTTTCAAAATTGTTAGGTTTGAAGTTTTTCATCCAGTACTCTTTTAGTATTTTTATTATGATTTTGGTTTGATGATTACGTCCTTTTGTAGATGCTTGCTTGCTTTAGGCAAATAAATAAATTTAACATAACACCAAGATTATACAAATAAATAAAGAAGTAATTAAAAAAACTACTACAAAACGTTTGAAGTATCAATGAGTTGGTCTATAACTGCGGGGAACTCAAAGATTTTCGACAACATACCAACTAATTTTCTTGGAAAAAAAGTTTATTTAAATCCCATAAAATTGGTTGGACAGTTGGTTAATCTAAAAAAATATTTCTTACCGTTTTCCTATCTAAATTGTGATCAAGGTTTTCATATAGTTTCCATGTTTCAAGTGTATGTTACGTCTTTTTTGTTTTTTACATGTTGTATAACTATATGGTGTATTTTCATATGGCTGATGTTTGTTCACTGAATACCATTCTGCGGTTTGTTCGATGAGTAAAGTGAGTATTTTTATTTTGTTATTATTATTAAATTGAAGGTGAGTAGTTTCACTGAGAAGATTCTGAGGTTTACAATACACCTGATATTTCAGACAAATGAAGTTTTAATAGCACCGAATGCAGAAATAGAACGACAAAAAAATCCTAAACAAATCACATAACCTTTACTTCACTTAATAAAATAAGAGTATCTTTTCACAGAATATTGTTTTTAATCATAAATAAGTATTTTCCCTTATTATATTTTTAAAGTATCTTATTAATTTATAAAATTATTATTACCAACAATATCGTATAATGTTCATTACAGGTATTCTAAGGTAGCAATAGACCATAAATAAAATTTATTTTAATTTAACTTCAAACGGAAACTTAAGAAAAATCAACTTTAACCAGGAATATGTTTACGATTTTTTTCTAATGAATGGGATGAAATAGATACTCTTATTCTGCTATTATTTGGAGACAGTGCAATGTCTTGCTCTGAAAATATTTATAATAGGACTCAAAACATTCTAAACAAGAATTTTACATTATCAAATACTGAACTAAATCATTAATGATTACCAGATTATTAAGGAATGGTTGAAAAAGAGCTGGGAGAAAGATCTCCTTTAACATATCATAACTATACATCATACCGTAATTTTGATTGGATAGGCTTCCAAAGAAAGGACTAGTATTACTTCTATAGACAGATCTTCTCCTTCTAAGAGCGTTAGGAGTTGAGCAATTCGAAAACTTTTGTTATTATCTTTAAGTTTATTATATAAATATAATTATAATTTTACAATAAAATTATATTAATGTTTTATTTGTAGGTATTTTAGATTTTTTATTTTCAGCACTAGGAGTAATATTTTTAACTGGATATGAAGAATAATGAAAATTCTGCTTTGATGAAAAGAAGCTAAATTAGGATAAAAGATAAGATAAGGATCAGGCAATAAAAAAATGATTATTTAATCTTCTTCTTTTTCCTCAGAACCGCATTCTCAACATCCGCACAATTTTATGGCTAGACATTTTTAATACAAAAGCAAGAAAATACAATATTTTCTTTTATAATTTATTTTTATTTAATTAATTTTTAATATATGTTCACTCTTTTCTATTATAGTATTGACAATCAGGGAGTCTGCTGAAATATGAAAATAAAATGCGTGAGGCATGAGGCATATTTATTTTTAGTTGTCAATGTGTGCATTTGTCAGCATTAAATCAGAAATGCTCTATCCATGCAGCATTATGGAGAGAATTTTTCATCAGAAATAACCGTTAGTTCAAGATTTCTAAATTTTGTTTTACATAGATTCCCAATATCGGTGATATCTGGGCCAGGCTACTGCAGGGCCCGTTAAGATCCATGTTTATTCTGACTAAATCGACAATTTTCTAGGTAAGATGTAAATGGTTTTCCGTCCGCTGGGGCTAGCCGATAAATATTTAGTAAGCACAAATTTCTTATCAGGTCATCGATTGACTTTACAAGCAGGAAGCCTATGTAGATCCTTCAGTAATAAATGTTTCAATAAACGGTAAAGTGGGTGATAGTCTTTGGAAATTTCTTCTCAGGTTATGCTAGAGCTGGGCAAAACCTATTAATTTCAATTCAAAGTTAAAATTGTTACTGATAATTATCAGTAAAAACGAAATAGATGAAGAAATCAGTGCCGCAATATCACAGGGAGGAACTAAGGGAGGGAGAGGGGACACCTTTCTGATTATTTTCGTTGTTTTCCAAATTGGCGAAGTTGTGCCTCATTTATTATAATATTATATATTATTGTTGGAGTGATATGAATAGGTAGTTTTTTTTTTATTAGATCTATTATCAGCTTATTTATTACATTTTTATTGTCATGAAGATTAAAAAATAACTACTTTTTTTGTCATTTATTGAAATTTACAACGGTATATACAATATAAAAATATAATAAACCAAGAAAATATGATGATAATGATAAAAATGACACGTCACTTGTTTTTAAAGCAACTACCCATTGGTAGCACTTATAAAGGTTCTATATAATGAAGTACTATATTAGAAGGTCCCGAGGCCATCTTCTTTTCAGACGCCCCAGAGGTTATTTGGAATAAAATGAGAAGCAAGTTGTGACACTAATGGATTTGAATGGTTGTGGATTTTGCTATGAAACTCAAAAATAATTAGTTAAAAATGCCCTGTACTTGATTTATAGTGTCAAGACTATATATGACCTGTTTTGATCAGCAAAAACAACTAATAAACTAATAAACTGGCATAGCAAACTATAAATCTAATGTAACAAAAAACACTGCAGAAAGGTAATCCCTGCAAGGATTCCACTTTGCTTGATATTTTTTCACTTTAGGTACACATGATGATATAAAAGGATTAATAGAATTAGGATTGGTGAATCAATTGCCACTTGGAATGTTTTTTATTAGAAAACTAGTTAAACATCCATTTTCAGTTGTAAAACATACAAAATTTTTAACTTTTGAATATGGATATTTTTTAGTAAATATAATCCATGTACATAGTGCTGATGTGTTGAAAATTTGTTATGTTTTAGAACTGAAGATGAATATTAAGCATTCGAAACTAGATTTCTAATCAAATAATTTCGATAGAAGTGGCAATTAACTCATCAATCCTAAATGATATTTTTTAATGATGAAAGATAGATTACAACTGCCTCTTCTAGAGAGTATCATATCAGAGGCTATTTCCAGTCATTTTTTTATTAGATCAGTCTGGAAGGTTTATTAATGAAAAAACATTATAGTTCAGGCATTAACGTAATATATTGTTCCAGGCATATGCTGTTTCCTTTTAATCACTTATAAAATGTTTTATCGATCTTAGTAGCATGATGGCGTTAGAATTTCAGGAAGAGCCATTTGCAATATAAATCGCTTAAAACGACATAGCTTGTAACGACGAAAATCAACTACAAAAAAAAAACATCGATACATTTGATATAAGTTCGATTTACCACAACTTGATTCCAACCATTCTTTAGAAGGACATATCTTTTATAAGAACGGATTTATTTAATATCATATTTTCAATGCCTTGGGTTCTATTTCATTGTATATACCTTCCTTGAGTGGGTCCTTAAGTCTGGTTTCTCTTGTGACAGGACATAAAACTTAGAGCTTGGTTAAATGTACTAAGCCCGATAGGGACATAAAATACTACCCTTTTAGATTAAGTCACATTATATACTATTTCTGAAACGTATCATAAATATAATAACAATAATTGGAGCTTCAAGTTTCATATTACGTCTAAAACAACTACTTGATATAACGACCTTACGACAAACTCTTCCTTCGAGGTCTTTGTTGACTATATTCACTGGATTCTTATACATAAAATCCAAATCATATCAGTTAGTTTACACAATTAAAACTGGTGTATTGATTTGTCCCTTAAAAATAAATATATAATTTTATAAAATATTGTTGACAAATTTACTGGAAGGAGAGGGGGGGGGGGTAGGAGCAACATTTGAAATTTACTAACAATATTGATTTAATTTAAGGATTTATTAGATTTATTTCTTAAATTCAAAGTAATTTCATTAGTTTTAGATTTTAGTGATTCTCAAGAAAAATGTTTCGATTAACAAAGATTAAAGGAGGTTCAAATTTCACAATAACCAGTAAAAAAATCCTAATTCCCTACCTCCCCTCCACTAGGATCTAATATTTGAGAGTTCTGAGCGTTCATAATTTGTTTTATTATTTTTTTCATTGCTTTCTATTAGGTTATTAAACTTCGAATTTCAAATTCATCGAAGGTTAATTGCATTTTTGTAAAATTTGAAGCTCACATACAAATATATATTTACAGAAAAATGATAAATATCATGATAGATATGTTCTATATCTATAAAGCACTGGTTCAATTCGTTCCAAGCGGGTATCAGCTGATCCAGCTGTGGAGTGGGTCGTTAATTAATTGATAAGGGCACCAGACTGACCACAGCCTACTCAATACGTCCACAGAAACGAGAGAATAACTTCGCTTATATTCCTCTTCACTATTGTATATTATTCAATCATATTAAATGAAAAATACTATTGTTTTTAAAATTAACCATAGTGAACGTAATAATCATGAAGTAATGAACGACTAGCAGGTGTAAAACGGATATTTTGATTTATAAATGATAATGAGTAAAGATTCATTGGAAATCTAATTTAAACATTACTCATCACTACAGTCTCATATTACTGACATTCAAGAATGGTGTCAAAATTGTAGAATTAAAATAAATCCAATACAAACCCCACCAAACAACCTTTACTCTCCGCCGTAAACCTGCTACTTCTTGTCCCACATTATCCTTTAACAATATTCCATTAATCCATTTTGAACAGATCCGCTACCTAGGATTCCACCTGGACAGACGTCTTCCTAGAAATCTACGTACAAGACTAAAATTACAAGAGACTGATCGACGTTTTCGACTTCTTCAACATTTGTTGAAGGTTTTTCAATCCTTCCGATTAATTACAAAAGTTTCATTTCAACAACAGAAATTAGACCTGAGGAGTGGAGCTTCGGGGCTCCACTAAACCATTCAATTTATCTCGTATTATACAAGACACATCTTGACCCAAATTTCTCTTGGAACAAGTTTTAATGCAAACACGATTTAGATGGACGAGGATATTAAATTTGGAACGAATTCATTTTCCGGCTATAATTTACTTTTTTATTTTTATGTGCTCTAAGCCTGACGTCCTCCCGAATTGGGGTTTCCCCTGGGTGATTGTAACTATTGTATATGATTACATTAAAGATTTTTTTCTTATTTTTCTAGTATATTATAATTTATTTTATAGTAGTATTAATAATATTATTTTATTTCTTGTATAGTTATAGGCAGTTTAGTTTTATGTTTATTTACGTTCATTCAACATATTGTATGAATGGTTTCAACGTTGTCATCCAAATCAAATTTAACTGATCCCATAGCAATTAGCTATTCCGTCGTATAATTTCAGAATCAAAATACATACGTTCGAATAAGAATCAGTAGTTATGTCATTATTTATTTAATCTTCGAGCTTCTTGAAACGAAGAATGTTCGGACAGTAGCTTTATGGGGTGCGTCCAGGCTGAAACTGACCTGTCCACCCTGGGCGCACCCCAACCAAGTTACTGCCGCCATTTGTCTCTTCCACAGTCCCATATTTCATCTTCTTTTCTTTAAATAATTATAAATGTCTAATAATATGTACAAAATTAATCAATGAAAAAATATAAAACTATTATCTATGGACAATGTATCTAAAAATGCAACAAATTACATTTCATTTAATATTTAATTTTAAGTCAATTAACCTGATATTAATTACAAAAGAAATATCACTCCATAATATTTTCATTGAGATACAAAAGTTAATTGTAACCAGTTATTTAATAATAAATACAAAATTACATTTTAACAATGTGAGGTACCTTATACATTAACGTAAAATGAATGTAGGCATAGTGTTACATTTGGATGACATATGAGTCACTTCTCGAACTAATTTGTTTTTTTTGTTTTGTAACTTAAATTTATTTTTTAATTTTATTTCTAAGAAAAAAAAAACGAATGAAATCATTATATAGGAATTATTCTTATAAGTACCGAGATTGAATCAAAAATAGAATAAGAATTTCTTTAAATGTTTCTAAGACCAGTGCATTTAACTGAAATGTCTTCATTTTAAATAAATTTCTAACTTCAAAAAACAAAACACCATCGAAAAGATATTTAACTAAGGCTAGTTGAATAGAAAAAACAGCTGTTCATTAACAAAATATAAAAACCCTGTATCCCTCCTAGAAAAATAATAAAATTAATTATACACAATTATTAATATTACGATGATCAGCCAAAATTACATCACCAGTGTCATTTTCTAGACATTATATAAGGCTTACACAATCAAGAAACTTATAAAAACTTTTAATACATGGAACTGACCCAGTTACAGTAAATGAGGAAATCTTCTAAATAAATAACCTACAAACTGTTTATATATATATATATATATATATATATATATATATATATATATATATATATATATATATATATATATACATTGTTGGTTGAATCTAAAAAAATCTTTAACAAAAAAAATAATCTTAAATATATAAATATATCGATTGTATTTAAATGAATTATGAAAATATTTTAAATAAAATTCCCTTTCGCCAAGTGAACGTCGTCCTCCAGATATAAATAGACTTCTAAATCTGAGGGTCAAGGTCACCATCAGGTGTTAGATAAGGATAAGACATCAATTATTTATATCAGTGTGTAGGTTTCATTTTTGACAGTACAATATTTATTTATTTTTAATTAAACAACAATATTTGAAATTAACAAAAAAAAAAAAAAATACTTTACTTATAATACGCTGTCTTAAATATACGAATTCTAAAGAAATAGTTTTATGGAAGTTAACTATTTTTAAGGAACAGTCAATTTTCTTAAATTATTACTGATATAATGTCAACATACATAAAACATAATGAAATCAGTGTTGTGTCGGTACCAGAAATATATTATGATAATACAAGAAATAAATTAATAAATTTCTGATAGCATTTATTGTACATTTAATATATTAAATGTAATTAATCAAAAAAGACAATGTACAAGAGGCACTATATTTTAATTTACAAATTCTTATTAACGAAGATAAACATTCCAAATTTATTGATTAAGAAATTGAAAATGTTACTAAACTCTTCCACTAAACATTGCAGATGCATTGAATTTGTTTTAATTGATTATTAGGTTTCGAAAACTATTATTTACCAGTAATAAAGAAGAAAATGGCCTTTATTTTTGGACATATCGTCCCTTTAGAGTAACAAAAATGCATAATAAAAGATATTATTGCCTAGGTGGCATTATTTTGTTGATTAGAGATTGTAATTTTATTTCTTCATTTTCCAGTAACGAATAAATATCTCCAATAAACTGACGTTTAGCTTACATTTGCATGGGATTTATTTTTAATTCTATACAAAAGAGGCTTAGTCATTAAGAGAAGAATAACATAATTATATATAAAAAAAACTATAAGAATAACAAAACTATTGCCAACTTCAGCGGTATAGATCTTTTGGATCATCGATTCTCGATCATCGATCGACGATAATCGACGGAACCGAGAATCGACTTTTGGAACCGACACATCCCTGAATGAAATGAAAAATAATCTTTATTCTGGGACATATGGTCCCCTAAGAATCACTAAAATGTGCATTAAAAAAAAAGTACAATAGTCTGTCTTTCATATCAGACAGGATTGCCTATATATGTTGAACATGAGGCATTAAGTTCAGTAAATAGTTAATATAAATGCTTATATATCTTTCAGTATATGCGCTATTAATACTAACATAAGAATGATAAGAATGAGTAAATAGTCATGCTGCTAAAAATAATTACAGTATGCTCGAGAATAAGAAAGAAATAAAGAAAAGAAATAAAATAAAATAAAAATAATCATGAGTAAGTAAGAAAAGATAAACAAAGAAAACAAACTATAACTATATGTATGTTGATTGGAAAATATATATATAATATAATTTATAAATATGTTTAGACCTATTTAAATAAGCTGAGGTTTGGGGCTCCTCTAAACCAGGGGTCTCCAAACTTTTCAGCCTTAGGGCCATACTGATTACTTCCAAAGGTTCCGAGAGCCAACGCCGTTTTAATTTTCCTTTCAGTATCTATAATTTCTAGACTGGTCGCCAAATACGCGCCCTGAGCGAGCATGAGCTTGCTAAATTCGCTAGTTCAATCACTATTGTCTTGTACTGTATTGTAGCGACCACGACACGAAGATATCTTGTGGTTACCCACGGAAATAGATAATGCATTTCTTTTAACTTCGAGAAGCGATCGTAATTTGCTTAGTGAAAAGCATCGTAATCCACCCTAATTACAAAATAGCTAATGGCTGCGGAAGTTAGCATTCTACCTACGTCGATTTAACAACAAAACATATGCACGAACTGAATTTCAGATTGCAATGAGAAAACCAGCTTCTACCTGATTTATACACTTATATCAAACCGTTCCAGTAGAAAATAATATTGTTTCAATCACAATTGCGTAAAAACTGTTTCACACATGAAATATTTAGCCACACTACTGAAACTCATTGTCAGTTTTCCGTCGATTTTGCAGTTAAAGCTTTGAATATAAATTTGGATATTCGTTTCTTAGTCGTTGCGAATAAAAATAAGAGTTTTAAAAATCTTTTTGTGGCCGACATTGAAACACTAGCCCCAGAGTTTCAACTTTATTAACCGATGAGCATCTTAAATCCCTTTTAATAATTACTAAAAGCCGAATTGATGATACTGGCGGGCCGGATTTAGCCCGCGGTCCGTAGTTTGGAGACCCCTGCTCTAAACCATTAAGTTTATCTTATTTCAATAACAGAAACATTAAGGTTGACTCTAAAAGATTTCTTGTTATATACACTTTCTTTTTTAATACTTCTATATGGAAGGATTTCACATTTTTTGTAATTAAATTTCAACCTTATTTTATAGTTATTTTCTCTTCTTTTTTTTATTATAATTCATTACACATTTACTGCCACTGTCAGTACTCATCTATTAGTCACGGTATAATTTTATTGTTATATTTTGCAATACTTTCTTATTGTAATATTTTCTTATTAATTTAGCTAATGTCCCCTTTTTTCACACGTTTTTTTTAGTTATAGCCCTGAGGAAGACCTGCAATGCATGCCGAAACGTCTGTAATCCATTAAAGGTTATTTAACCGATGTATTTGTTTTTACAACTCATCTACATCCCTTACTAACATCTCCTATTGAATCTTTTAAGCTAAAAAAATCCTCAGTATTCACTTATTTACAAATACACTAACTCGTAAGGATCATTATTTCCTATACATTACTAATCTGGCCTAAACCAGATACCTATCCATCAAAAATAGATTCCTCAAGCACTCAAACTATCTTGCTTCTCTTAGGGACGTTTGAAAAGTAGATGGACTCGGGAATTTTTAATAATTTTGGAGCATTACTAAATGGTAGTTTCCTTATAAATCGTAAACATTAGTTATAGCTTTCATTAATAAAAATATAAAATACGATAGTTTCGCTTTTTAGTTTACAGATTTTGAATTTCTGTACAGTATTTATTAACTTATGTTTCCTAGAACCATGGGAAATACATCAAATTACACAAATGTGGTTGATTTGCTGTACTGCATTGGATGAATAAATGTTTATATATAAATGACTATTTTGATTAAATAAATATTTTAATATTCCGGAAGAACCTAATAAATATGCTAAACAACAAAGGGGTTTGAAGAGGTCCAAGACTAAATCAACTTATTCACCCACAAACCTACTTTCTATTTTTTTTTTTTTTTTTTTTTTCTTCTTCTTGCCTAACTTTCTCTTTTTTTCCAGTTCTATTTCTAATGCACTCTCGTTTGAGATAGAAATTTTTAAACATAAAAACAACAAGCAAAAATTAATTACCTATGTCTTAACAATGATAACACTATGACCTCAGCATGGTCGTAAACATAAGCCACAACTAACAGAAAAAGAAATTAAATAAAATTACCAACAATTAGCATTTATTACCAATAAAATAGAACATGTAGTTGATTAAAATACAGCAAATGGAAAAAAAATAATTTACGAATTCTTATTTAAGAAAACAATTTTTATACTTTCCGGGTCTAATCTATTTAGTTAAGTATCTCAAATGTGAGGCAGTATTCAACAAGATGAGTGAAGAACGCTTGATAATATAGAAGGATGAATACTATGAGGATTTATTTATTTGCCAATTCAAAGATATTAGTTTATTAGAAGACAAGAAATAAAATTCAAAGAGAGATGAATCGATGCATAATAATTATATGTTATTAGGTATCATTATAGTACTCACTAAATTATAAATAATAAAAAGAATAAAATCGGATACAAAAAGGTAAATAAATAAATACATATATTAAAAAATCTTAATTTCTCCCTGACTAGGAAAAACAATAGAACGTGAATATATCTATATGTGATCTACTGATTTTATATTTACTGCTTCTGATAAACAAACTGTCGGTAACTTCTCGCTCCTAAACGGTAGAATTAATCGTTAATTTTCGATCCAAGGAACACTAACAGAGTTAGAGCGTGTCAAAATGTTAGATTTTAAATGTGAATATTATATTAATAAAATGGGCGATAAAACGTCTCAAAAGAAAACTATAGATTCCCAGTCAAAAGACATATTTAATAATTAATCAAATAAGAAAAACACATTCACTCAGACTGAGGAATCCCAAGCCAGTTCCTTCTAGCTGTGAGAGGGCTGTAGAACCCATCACACCAGGGAATCCTAGCACTTCTCTCTAGCCGCGTCACTGGTTCGTGAGCCAATGGACGCTGAGAGAGAGAACATAATAATTAATATAATCCTTTGTAATTACCCAGAAATAAACATCAGTTGCATCGTTCGATATCTAAGAATCGACTTCATACTGTATCTTCATACTGTACTGTATCCCCAGAAAGGATAATATTCAGAATCGACAACTCCGAAGTAGAATGCATAACTTTTATTGGTACCTATTGATTGAAAATACATAATATTGAAGTAGTCATTTAAGTTTTTTTTCACTTTTTTTTTAAATCCACACCTATCAAAAACATAATTATAATCAGTGGATGTGCTGAAATCAGAATATAAATAAAAATTGGCACGTTAGACACGAGGAGAGATAGTGAGTGCCCAGTGCCACCCCTTTCTTGTCTTTGGTTCAGTTTTATGTAAGAAGGTCTCCCATCCAGTTTCTTTCCAATCACCTCCTGGTATTCTCTGGCGTGAGAGATGTAGCCTTAGTATTGATGAGTTTGTTTGAGTGTCCCTTTAATTTTTCATGAAACAGCCTGTAGTGTGTCCGTTTGTGTTCAATGACTGTTGAAATTTGTAGATCAGTGTGTATCTTTTGGTCTCTTTAGCAGATCCAAAAATTTTTGATGCTTACGTCCATAAAGGTTTTAGTAAATGTGTGAAGGTCATAATTTTTATTTTATATGTAATTTTGATTTTTTTCCCGAAAAGTGAAATGTATATCAGTTTCAGTCTCATATTTAATGAGTTATTAAAGTTTAAATCGTTAGTTTGTTAGCAAATGTCAGTGATATCCCTTATTGAATTCAAATATTTCCTTATACTTTATAGCGTATCGGAATTAATACTGGCAATGAAAGTATGGTACTATCGGCCATAAGAGCCGGCTGAAGATGGCATGGACAAGTGGAAACGGTGGCTATATATATTGTAGCTGCCGTGTGGGAGCAGTGGGGTATAAATATCGCTGTGTACGGTCCGTACCTCGGTGGCGCGGCATGTTTTATCGTTCCTGTACCCTCCTTCAGTGTGCTTTATATCTACCCCATCCGTCTATAAGTACTTTAGGGGGCGTTAACAGCAATGTGTGTATGTGTGTGTGTATTATTGTAATTGTTCTACATAACCAGGTTGTTATTACAGGATATGAATCACTTTTAAAAAGATGAAACCAACAAAATTGTCGTTTCATTAGACTGAAAATCTCAATCTATACTATTATAAAAAAAGACAAGCCATTTTTCCTTTGTGATGACTAAACGCAAAAACTACTGAACCAATCTGTACCAAATTCTCATCTTCATAGAAGGTTTAGCAATAATAAAATTTACATTTGTTCTATTAAATGGTTTGTTAAAAACGATAAATATGTGGGGCGCAGTGAAGTTTGAAAATTGACCGATAGCGTGGCAGCGCCATTAAAGAGAGTTTACAAATATACTGTGTCATAGAGAGCTGAAAATTGATAATAATATTTGCTTAGTTCAATTATATTGTTATAAAAGAAGCTATAAATATGTGATGTGACGGGTGGATCCCAGGGAAGTTTAAAAATCGACCGCTATGTTGCTAGCGCCATTCTGAAACAGAGTTTTGGTCAAACTTTTGGACCCATCTGAACGAAATTGTAATTAAATCATCTTCATAGTTCTAGGAAAGTTCAGCAATTATAAAATTTACAATAATAATGATTTAAAATTGCATATTTAGGGGCTGAGCCTAGTACACTAGGTATATGTACTTTAGCTACACTGTCATTAGCTGTTAAGGTAAGAAATCACCTTCTAACCAGATGAAATAAATTAAATTATATCTGCCAAATAAAACTTTCGATTATTTGATTTTTGTTATTGTATATATAAATATTAAGAATAAGCCTTTATTTGTTTGCACTGATAATGCAGTTTATTATCCGCAAGACTTCAAATACAACTTCCGTTATTAGTTAAAAACATCAAAGTTCTTTAAACACGAGAGTGGACAAAGCTGCGACGGGGGCTGCTAATATACTTATAACTTGCAAAGTAGAAATAGCTTGGGCGATGAATGTTAATTTAGTAAAGGTATGAAAAAAGTAAACATTGCCAATGAATGGAGAGGAAGTGACAACGTAACTCAGCTATATAGTGAGGAGAAACATGGAGACAAATCCTACATGGCAATTCATAATTCGTCCCATTCATTACATATACAAGCCAGAACAATATGACCGAGAATGTAAATAAAAACATAGTATTCTAAAAACTTCAAACTTTATTACAAAAAAAAATTTAGTAGATTTGAACCTGTTTCAGTTACTCCGCAAACAGCAAATATAAAAGGCAAGAAGGACCAGTATTTCCGCAATACTTTATGTTAGCTGAATGTTAAGAAATCGTAGAATGACTGGGAGTTGGAAAAATTGCTATTTCCGTCAAGTAGCAAGAAACGTTTGACTCGCAATTTCAGATGCCAATAATTTTAGACTTTCTCTTTAGTAATTGCAATGTTTGAAGTATGATTTCATCTGAAAATAGTAGGAAACAGGCGTACTACAAGGACGAACAGTTATGAAAGGTTTTCTTACTTTCCAATAATAATCTCAGGCAAAGTTTGTTCTAATGAACTTAAATAGGAGTAACAGGAAAAATTACTCAGTACAATACTTGAAACTAATAATGAGCATCATAAAACTTTTAATAATAGTAAATATTATGAGATATTTGCGTGATAAAAAGCCTACAATTCTCACGTCTCAGGTTTTCCTTCAGTAAGTTTCTTAACGAACCAGAATAAAATATGTAATTCAGATCAGGTAAATCAAGGAAATAAATGTGAAAACATTAGTGCAATCCAATCAGACAGAATATAGCTCCGGAATTCAGGAAGAAACCGACTTTTCTTACAGAAGTAATCTGTTACTAAACAAGGAAAAGATAGCGAGGCAGCTAAAACAAACATTGGTCAATTTACAGGGTCTACTTGTAAAGTAAACTGATCCTAAAGCAACACCCGCTGCTTCTAGTCGCCTAATTTGTTGATCAAGGAGGCATAAGTTTTTCAAAAGAAGAAGAAACCAAAGTTTTCGTACCAAAGAAAAAAAAACAAAAAAAAACGAGACTATAAATTAAAAGCAAGACTGAAAAATGTCATCGCTTAAAACGGGTATGGAACCAATGCTGACTTTATATCAAATCAAAGAAAATTACCTGACTGACAGTAACTGCTATATCAAAGTGGAGAATCATAATACAATTAGTGGTTTTATAATATATGGTGTTATTATATACCATCGATGCTGATATGAACCCAAAAAGTAATACGTGATGTACCCAAATACAGTGAAATCTCGATAATCCAAACCAATTTTCCGACACCTCCAGTAATCCAGCCCTCTTGACTCCCTGCTGCTGACGAATGGTTGTTTTTAGTAGTTCCTTCGGCGAAAAATTAAATATAAAAGCTGAAGTATTCTATATCAAAATCTCGTAAAGGCAATATTAAAGTTAGCGATAAATGACTAGATAAATTTAAAATTCGTATCGGGAAAAGGTTTCTGGTACAGGAGAAGAATTTCCATCATTCAGGCGTCAAACCTTTCTATAAAAAATGGGCGTCTAAAATTCAACAGTTGTAGCCAAAACAAGTGAAAAACAACATGTCTACTGCCAAACAAAACTTTCATAGGAATAAAGATTCGGCCTCCAGCAGAAAATCAACAATCCTTTGTGTTGTATGTCATTTGGCAATGCCAACCAATCAGATCAGCATAAAAATATTATTTTTTTTTCTATTTATTATATTTTTGCGTAAAAAATATACTGTTTAAGAAATGTGATGTTTTAATCAATGTAAGATTTATCACCAAGCATTATATATACAGCGAGCATTCTTCGAAAATATGTCTAATTGTTAGTTGACATTTACAAGACAATTTTTGACTAACATGACTTTCTCTTGCCAAAAGATAGCAATTTGTAAGGCGAGTAGGCCATCTATGGCCAATCCATAACCTTGCGATCACCACTTCTTCTCTTCAGTTATTTTGATGGAAAGTACTCCATTGTTTTATTTCGCTTTTAATATTTAATTCTTATTGAATAAGTTGTCAGAAAGAAAAAATATATTTCAACATCAACCATATGCAGAATGATGAGTTGAATGGTTGTTTCCTCTAGGGAGAGAGAGTATTGCCGAGTTGATGGTAGTTTGTTGATTGTTTGGACTGATTGCTGTTGACAAGACAACGATATGGACATGGATGTTAACAATCATCTGCCGCAGTTACGCAAAACTAGTTGAAGAGGCCAATCACTTATGTCCTATTATCGCTGCCCCAGATTTCCCCCTTCTAATGGCCACTAGCTCCGGGGGTATCGCTTTCATCTTTAATGATTTATCGATTGGTGTGTAAAGAACTCGATAATCGAAAAAAAAAAATCTCGTCCTAAAAATGAGCGGACGCTAAAATGTATAGTTAGAACATAGATAGCATTTTATTTAAATGTATGAATCAAAACAATTTAACTCTAAAGCCTAATGGCATGAAAAATCACAGTTCGAGAGGCAATGATAAACCCTAAAATAACAAACATTTTTCGATATTTATAGCCAAAACATTAATGACCCAAGGCGACAAAGTAGAAAAAAACTAAAATAATGTTAATTCCATAAAGGTTATCTGAGAGAGAGAAATGCTTAATATAAAAAAACATCTCTGCTCAACTTCATTGGATTGCCACGTACACAGCATACTTATCAGTCCAATTAAACATAATGACATTATAAAGATAACAAAAATTAATAATAATGAAATTATTAAAGATCATTTTTTCTGGACTAGTACAACATTAAACAGATAAATTTTACAAATAACCTATTTATTAATTTTAAAATATCATCTAAATGGCTTATTATCTTAATTCAGGCCTATTTGAGCACTCTTTTTTAATCTTTATTACTTCGTTATTAATACAGGTGTGAAACTGTATAAATAACAATAAAACTAGCGACTGACTAGTACAATGAATGATAAATGTCATGATCAGGTATGAAGGATACAGGACCCTGTGATGCACCCTCCTAACCATTTAGGAAGACTTGAGGTACGCATGATGGTGTAGAAGGATCAATACAATTAGGATTGATGAATTAATTGCCACTTCTATTGGGATTATTTTATTAGAAAACTAGTTTCGAATGCTAAACATTCATCTTCAGTTCTTAGGAGGTCTAAGAGATAACTGAGTTGAGTTTTCTCTTAGACCTCCTAAGAACTGAAGATGAATGTTTAGCATTCGAAACTAGTTTTCTAATAAAATAATCCCAAAAGAAGTGGCAATTAATTCATCAATCTTAATAATTCAGGAAGATTTGATATTTGGAAGGAGGTCTCTCATCCAACTTCTTTTGAGCTTGTGAAATCAGATTTGTCGGTTCTAGCCATATATTTTATAAGTTCGTTCATGTGTCAATGTAATTTGTCATGAAAGTGTTTATAATTCGTGCAGGTGTAATTTGTTGCAGTTATTTGAATACGTAACTTATTTGGACATGTGATTGATTTATAGGTGCACTACTATTTTATCGCATTCCTCCAGAACTTTTATAACCAGTTCATAAGGTGGCTTCTCAATCTTGTTTTGATTTATCGATTGAGGGGTAAACTACTCGCTAATCGAAAAAAATACTCTTTCTATAGATACGAAGACGCTAAAGTATAGGTACCTTATTTAGAAACTGGACAGCATGAAGAAGCAAGACGAGAGATCAGCTCATAGCCAACCTTTTTATTTTTATTTTTATTTTTTTTAATTATTCGGCCAGATGAAATCAATGTTAAATAATATTCTCGTGCGGTGATATCCATTTTTAGTACTTGTGGATGTATATGGCTCTATTGCAAGAAGGTTAAATAGAGGTTAAATGACGTCATTACTGAAGTTACAGCTGTTCATATTTTTTGTCTACATTTTAGTGAACCAACTTTTACAATAGTATTAATTATCTCCAATGTACATATCTCACATTTAGTACAAAAGTGACATAGCTCAAAAATATGTATTTTTAATTTATCATCATAATTAAGTTCATTATTCTTCTATGAAATGTCAAAAATGTATCGAATTAACTTCAAATTACACCTGATGCATCTCACTTGCGGTTGAGATTAAAAGGTATTTCAGGTAAACATTCGATATTTCATACTAACAATTGTTTTTTAATGTAGGTTTTTGAGTTTTTCATTTCGTTCAAAATATCGCAAAAACAATAGAATATATGAGGCGCCTAATCACAAAACGTTGCAAATCCACCGAAAATCGAAATTTTTCGGTTATACCGTTCGATTCAGCTCCTTGCCACGCAGAAGACTGACTACGTTTCAGGTTTAAAAACGAAGAAAAAGCTGTTCATATTTACAATTAAAAATCACGTACTGTTACAAAAGGCATTAAAGACATGCCTATCACAGTAAAAAAAGGGAGTATCTCACAATATGGCTGCCACATTATTTGTCAGATTTAGGAGACATAAACGAGGTGGAAGAAAGACAATTAGCTGTTTAAAAAAGTTACCTGTTATTGTGATCGTAATTACTATTGACTAGTCCATTTTTTATTACAATTACATTTCATTTTTTTTTTTTTTTTAAATAAACTAAAAAATGTTTTCAAACATTACAAAAAAAGTTTTTAGATAGATTTGTTTTGAATTTTAAAGTTACCTTCAATACTTTATTGTTTTTATTTTGTTCCTCAATACTCTAAAAAATGTTCGCATTTATGTATACAAATATTTTTTAATGATGAATTGTTTTTAACCATTTTCAAAGAAGTTTTACTAAAAGTCTGTCTAGAAGTAAGATGAGGAAGAATAATAATTTGTTCAGGAAAATGAGTATTGTGATTACATAGACTAGTCCATGTATGTACATATATCGTTTACTTTACTATCAGTTTTTATTGTTCACCAAGCTAATAAGTAACATTTTTGAACGTAAAATCATTTTTTAATCCATCATTTCAATTCTATAAATCAACTCAGCACATGAATTTCAATTCATTATCAAAAAGAAGTAACTCTCAAACTGTTTCAAAACGGAGTAAGTCCCCAAAACTGATGCAAAATAGAGTAAGTACAGAATAAAAACCAATTTTTAAAAAAAATGGTCAACAGGGGCCCTTATTACGCTTGCCCAACTAAAACCATCTATTTTTCTGCTAATTATACAAGAAAAATTACATTCATATCAATTGGGCATCATATTGCAATGGGTTTAGGCTTCTGGTGAACAATTTAGAAATTTGGATTTGCTACGATTTGCAACTATTTTTTTGTATATTATGTGCCGGTTCTCTTTAAGGTAATAATTGTATGTAAAGTAACCTAAAGCAGTGTAGTAGCCTTTGGTAATAGGTAGCAGGTATTCTCAAAAAGTGTATTAAAAAAATACAAGAATTAATATTAGGTCAAATAGTATTTTTATCCATAAAAATGTTAATAAAATAGTGAATAAACAGGAAGTTTCAGCTGGTGACAAGTAGTTCCGGAATTTAAAAGTACAAAATACCCAAGAAGTGAATTTTATTCCATATTGTATATTATAAATAGTTGTGGAAACGTATATAACAAAATTTTGTTACAACAAATGACGATCTTAACTGCATAAAGTTCATTCCTACAATAACAGACTTTCGATAAGTAAGTAAAATGGAGTGTAAAATGTAAAAAAGGCCAAGGCCCTATAAGAGAACTTTCTAACGTGGATTATATTTAGAGCAGAGTCTATCTATAGAGTCCTTTCTTCATAAAAATACCTCAGCCAAGGGACTCCCGCGTTAAGCAGCCACACAATTTTATCGCTCTTTTTCACTTTCGGTCATCTCAAGGCATCTCTTTACAACACCAAATTCATTCATAATATAAACAGTTAAATATATACAGTCAGTATAAATATATATATACATTCACACACAGACATATATAGGGCAATGACCTCGTTTCCCTGCCACTTCGAAGCAGTTCTGCCCGGTTAAGAAAGATTTGTTAGAATTACGCAAACTTCTTATTAATAACATCTGTTTTGAACTATCTTAGATCGTACATTCGTATTACGGTTCAGAATTTCCTAATCATGCGTATTTCTATTACTAAAAAAATGAAATAAATAGACCAGAAATTTACTTGAGGAACGCATGATGGTATAGAAGGATCAATACAATTAGGATTGGGGAATTAATTGCCACTACTATTAGGATTATTTTATTAGAATACATTATAAAGACTCGGGTGTAACAATAATACATCAAGTAGAAAATAGCCTAAAATTAAATAGTTATAAATCATTAGAAATAATAAAATCGTTTAAAACCGATCCAGATTTTTGTTTAAATGACAAGATAAACGTTTCCAACTGTCCCCATTTTAAATTTTTTTGTCCGATAGGAACGGAAAAATTCAATGAGTCATATAGGAAATCCTATAGTAAACACCAAACATTTAACCTACCTGCCCCCTTCCCCTTTCCACGATGGATATATTTCAGATATCTGTTAGTACCATGTAAGTACCAATGTTTGATTTCTTGTCTTACATTTTTGAAAACTTTATTAAATATAATCCACGTAACATAGCACTGTTGTGTTGAAAATTTTGTGTTTTAGAACTGAAGATGAATGTTTAGGATTCGAACCTAGTATTCTAATAAAATAATCCTAACAGAAGTGGCAATTAATTCATCAATCCTAATTTGAGAAATTTATTTGCTATCATGTAGGTACTAGGTTAAGTAAAAGTCAAGGTGAAGAAAACAAATTATAATGTTAACTCTGATAAACTACTATATTTATCCTCGGTCCTTTCTGACACCGACCCTTCACAGTAGATCATTCATCACTATACAGGCACAGACCTATTCGGGGGGAGGAAGGGGGTCACTGGGGCATTGCTGGTCCCGCACAGCTTGTAAGTTTCAAGTATTCGAAAGGATTTAGACTTTTCTCTGAATGTAATAAAAAGATCATGTATTATGGAATATATAGACATAGATTGTGAAAAAATTTTATCCTGATCGGAAATCAAATGATAAACAAAATAATTTGTATCTCTTTTATTAGTTGAAGAAGCAACATTTAAAACTTTAAGATCATTACAGATAAGTCAATTTGTGGCATGGTTAGGAGCGTTGAGAATTTATCACTAAATATGATATGAATTGTATAGTTTAGTGGAGCCCAAAACCTCAACTTCGATTGTCCAAACAGGTACGATAATAGTCATATAGTTGAATCTCTTGTAATTTAAAGGCAACTTAGAGCGTTTGTAGCCGAACGAAACAAGTAGTTTTTTGTTTTTTTCAGTCTTACATTTGGATTCCAGTTAAGGTGCAAAGAAAGTCTCTGGACTATACTGAGCAGAATGCGCAGGTCCACGAAGAAGGGTTGGACTTGGTTTGGCTTTATTAGGCGAATAACAAAAGCGTGTTTTCGAAAAAACATATTGGAAACGTAAGATCACAGCTGTTTCACAATAAGAAGAAATATTTTTTAAAAAAAGCCTGAAAGACAATAATTGTCGTTACATATAATTACATGCCAGCACATATAATTATTATATGTGAGAAATATGAAATAATAGATCAGAAGATACATCTATACTTTTATATAAAATGATAAGCAATTTTTCGTTTGTGATCACTAACCGCGAAAACTACTGTTCCAAATTTTAACTACATCATCTCCATAGTTCAAGGAAGGTTTAGCTATAATTAAATTAACATAGTTTTAATTAAATTGTTGTTAAAAATGCGATAAATATGTGGTGCGCAGTGAAGTTTGAAAATTGATAGATAGGTAGCGAGCTCCATTTAAGAGAGGTTACAAAGATAGCGTGTTATATAGAGCTAGGAATCGATAATGAAATTTACTTATATGTTATATAACAGTGCTCAGTTTTTATATTAGACAAAAATACAAGTAATAGAATGCAACCGGATGGCCAACGGCATTTGTTCAATTATCCGAAAGGTTCAAACCCGTTTCAGGTATTCATTAACAGCAACATTCGGCATCAAGTTAATAAAATTCGAATCAACAAACAAGAAGACTTGTAACCGGGCCTTTAAATCCAGTTTGCGAAGAGAGAACGTCCTTGTAGACAGTTTGAGTTCCGTTCTCCAGTGAGCTACAGGTAGAGAGGACAAAACGAAAACTTGGTTCACGTAGTGATTACGTAACGCGAGGCCGCCTGCTCTTCGTCGTATCCTGGACCGTCTTGGCTTTCCCGCTGGTATTGGTATGGTCCAACATATGGAACCGCTCTGTCCGAATCAAGTTTGACATGGCGCCCAATCACTGAGCCAATTGTGATATTTAAGAACCTTATCAGGCTAACACGATTCAATAAAGATGGACTAGCGTACTCGTTGTGAAAACTATTTGTAAGGTCATTCGAAACTACTTCTTCACTGCCTAATCGATCTTCTAGCCTAAATATTGATAAGTAATGAAAATGAATATTATTCATCTTAGACAGAATACTTTATTAGTCAAAATACGTAACATTAAGAAAACTAGAAGTGATAAAGTAGTCTTGAACACTTGATTCATTTATCAGTATCATATAACTCTTAAACCAGTATTTTTTTCAAAACTTATATAATCTTCCTACAGAAGTTTCAATATGACAGGGAGCTTTCAGCCTCTGCCTATCCCTCAACCATATCTTACATTCTGATAAGCTCCACAGTTTAACGAGATATCCTCCATGGTAAGAGGTACTTGCAAATCTTAAAGGTTGGTGGGTATGTTTTAAGAGAGAAATAGGAGTATGAAGGAGTATGGGACCGTAGCTTATCGTTCACTTGCCAAGACAACTTCACTAATGTAACGCTTCCACATATCGTCCCTACAACAGCTAAGTATCGAATGTGAAAATACGCAGTGAATACGATCTTTTGCGATTCTTTACATTGATTTGGCATAATATTTAGTATAATCGACCCTTTGACAGGGTTATTCCTCCCATTTACATAGTGAATTCGCTAAAACTTATATCAATCCTATAGCAATTGATAAAATTGATACAAAAATATGTTTTTCCACATTCGATACTTTGTAGGAACAATATCTGCAATAATAGCTTCAACATTTTCCATGCAGTTTATATAACAGACATCCTCAATAGTGAATATTAAGTAATTCTTTAGATGTCAGTGTTATAATTCAAAGATAAAAAGTTTTCTATTAAGTCCTAGTTATTAGGAAGCTGAATAATTTTAAACTTTTTGAGTCAAAAAAGATTTTAACTAACCAAAAAAAACAAAAACATCTGTGCTTGTTTGCTTTGATTCCGGATTTATTAAATTATTTTAACTTATAAGGAATGTTTCTTATGAATCCTAATATCACAATACCAACCTTTGAAAAGGAAAACAAAAAGGTTATAGCTGCAGATGGAATAAATAATTCGTAAATTTAGTTAAGAAGGAAATGTGTTTTATTTTCACAAAAAGAGCAGAGCCATATTAACACACCCAATAATATTTGTAAGAAAAATATCTTTCATTACTCCTTTTATGTATTCTTGATCTTTTATAAACCTTAAAAAATGTCTAAGAAATATCTATATATAAATTATGTCATCAAGTCCAAATAGTTTATTTACGAATTTCAGACATTTTTACCAGATTTATTTATCATTTCTGGGAAATCAACTCATTTGCTATTATAATAGCGATCTTTATTAAATACAAACATAAGGAATGTTTTCAGCTTTTCAATAGCTCAATGAGAGAGAATCGGTATAAATAGTCATTTAGTAATTGTTGTAGCTAGTACTTTACTATATCAGCTGATGGTTATCCTAAGCAGTTGTTTGAGACGAGGAAGACCACGCCAAAGGTAGGTGGGATCCCGCTATGCGAGTGTTTACATAGAATTACGGTAATGTGGACAAGGCCTTCGATACGCTACATTATTCGACCAAGAATGGGCCAATAAAATGGTGCTGCGGGCCATCGACAGAGCACTTGCTCCATGTACTTTACAGCCAGTCCTTATCATCACCTTCCAGTTTTACGATCATTTATTAGTCATGGCATACAGTTAATGTTAATTTTATGAGCTCACTCAAAGTATTAACGCTACAGACAACATTGTTATATCTATAGTCATAGGGAATAAGTTGGTGAGTCGAAAAATAGTCAAAACAAGTCAAATGGACTGTGATCATCTTCAAGCCTCCTTCGCCCTCTGAATAATGTAATTCTTAGGTCTATTAATTTCTGATTTAATGGAAGATAACGAGGATGACATTGGATATTTCTAACCTATACGTTCTATAAAAAATTGTTCTGGGGTTGCACTTGTACAGGTTATATGTCCCAACTGTATCCCATTAGTAATTTAGTAATTTACAGAAAAGAAATACCATGACAAATATTCAGGTGAAAATGTGAGCTTAATCTGAGAAACCATAGTAAAAATATGTAACATAAAACTATGTCCATGTAACTACACCATCTTCATAGTTCTAGGAAGACTTAGCAATAATAGAATTTATAGGAAAAGTCCAACGTTGAGTGGCAGTAGCGCGGTTTGCTACACTCGCATAGTTTTTTATGCTTAAAAATTAAAATCCATCCATATGATATCCATAAAAGTATATATTTCAAATAAAAATTATTACAAAATCAAAATGTAAATCCTTTGCTTTTTGATATTTTAAGTCTAAAAATATGATTGAGTTTTGAAAATATCGAAGAAACAGTGCATAATTCATTACAAGATTTTTCGATATCTTTCAATTTTAATTTAAAATCACATTAGTTCTTTAGTGATGAAATTGCGATATATTAATTTTATATAAGTGATAAGTTCAACATATATTGTTAAATAATAATTTACTAATACGAGATAACATTTGCATTATTAAAAAAAAAAAAAAAAAAAATGACTCTAATTTATTTTATTCAATTAAAAAAAAAAACAAAAAAAAAACTATTTATTGATATTTACAACTGTATACATTATATACAGCAAGTAAATTTGAGGAAAATGATAACAATGACATGCCAATAACATGTAATGAATTACTTACTAGCTGCACTGAATGGCCTATGAGTTAACTCATTCGAATATTTTAAAAAGTGTCCTTTTTAGGTCCGCGATCTTAAAACCGTTAAATATTCTAAAACAGTATCCTGGAGGACAACAATGGAGGAAGTTATCCTTCGGATAACTTAAAAAAAAAACCGTTAAAACAGCAATCCTTAAGGACGAAAAAGCTAATTCTAATTGTGGATGGAGAGAGTGGCCAAGGATGTCCTTCGGCCTCAAAAAATCGTCAGATCCTGGCAGATCTGTAAAACAGTGTCCTTAAAAACAGTTAAAACAGCAATCCTTAAGGACGAAAAAGCTTTCTTTTCGATTCTTGATTTTTCGAGGCCGAAGGACATCCTAGGCCACTCTCTCCATCCACAATTAGAATTAGCTTTTTCGTCGTTAAGGATTGCTGTTTCAACGGTTTTTTTTAAGTAATCCGAAGGATAACTTCCTCCATTGTTGTCCTCCAGGATACTGTTTTATATATTTATTTATAGTTTTTTTTTTTTTTTTTTTTTTTAGGTTTTACTTGTAGTTGTGACGTTAGAGGTTTAGAGGCGACGTTAGCTGATTAAAAAAAAAAAATATTGCTTAGTTTATTGTTTTTTTACCTTGATGCCTGATTTATTTTTATTACGTTTACTTGGTTAAAACCGAAGTTTTAAATTTTCAATTTACTGAAAATCTATTTCTTTTTTTTTTTAATAAACAATTTAATTTGATTTAATAGTTTTATTCAAAATGTAATTAGTTTAGAGATGTAATTAATTAATATCGACAGCGAAATTTTCATTTTAGTACACTGATAAGATCAACACTTGACAAAGCTAAACCAAATGTCAGTGTAATTCTGATGCAACTGATAGAACACAAAAACATATTACTAATTCACGATAGGTGTTACCATAATTGTTGTAACTTCAGTGGAGTATCAAATAAGCTGTTTTCATTAAATTGATCGTAGCGATCAGTGCGGCCAGGATCCTAATTATTTCTAGGACTTCATCATAAATGAACTAGTTCGTCCGAATGAATCAGAACTCCACCTCTGGTCTCCAACCAATTTTTTAAATGATTTATCTGTTTCAATATTTTTTCTACTCTCTCCCATTCGTTATAATTTTATTATTTATACTCACTGTAAGCTTAGCAAAAATTTGATTCTAAAAAGAACGTATTCGGCCTCATATTTCTCATCGCGATGTTAAAAGTAGATAAGTCGACTTTTTTTTAACGTGCGTGATGTGGTAGCATCGTTCCTTGAACTCTCAACTCCATAAATTCACCGGGGTCAGTTTCAGCGTAAAAAATACCTAAATTCTTATAAAATATACAACATAGTGGTATTTTTTTTAATTGTAGGTCATACAAATCAACTCGAAACCGTAAAGATCATTTTCAATAAAGCCATAAAACAAATTAAAATAAAACTTCAAAAAAATTCTTAGATGATGAAATTTAAATTTCCAATGTATGCGTCAAATATTTCGATAGACATAGAGTTTTTAAACAAAGGGCTCTATTCAAACAATTTTTTGTTTGAATTGTTACCATTTATGGTTGGGTAACGTAGGCGAGATATAAGCAAAGAATACTAATATATAACAAGGCTAAATTTAATAAATATTCTTATTAAATTTATTACTTATAAATATTTTTAGATTGAAATAGATTTAGAAATAATGATTTACAACTTTTATCAACGATCAATAAATAGTTTAGTAATCAATGTCTTGTTTGCCGAAAAAAAAATCGCTATAATTAAAATGTCCCTATCAAATGGAATTTAGGGTTAAACAAATATTTCGTCACATTTCGCAATAGGATATAGATTAAAACATAGTTTCTTTTTACTTTTTTTTTTTTTTTTAATTTCAAAAGAGATCACAATCATTATTTTAGACTAATTTTATTCCCAGAAGACAGAGTCATGCCCGAACAAAGGAAACTGGTTTTGAGTTTGGCACTGGGATAGATGTTTTGAATTGATGGATGGAAGTTTTGAGAATGGCTGTAGTCATTTGGCCAAGGCCGGCGGTCTAGGGAACGCGTAGGTAAATCTGTTTTTTGTACGTACTCGACTATCTGTGGGCACGGCTATTTCAAATCCAAGACGCCGAAAGTTTTTAGTTATTTTAAGGCCTATATGATAGCATTACCTATAATTAACTAAATTACCTTATAGAAATTTTAAATCAGATGACATAAAACACTGTTAAGTAAAATAATTTACTTAGGTTAATTACAGTTTTCCTTAATATGATCCATGATGGCAATATATTTTAATTAAAGATGGCCCCAACAGGTAAATCTACGTTGGGCTAAAAAATAGCTTGATAGATGCTTTACTACACTAGAAAAAAATACATTAAATCAAATAACTATGCTTAAATCGAAAATTATCGATTTTTTTTTTATTTATTAATGTAATGAGGTAAATCAACATTACAATACTATAATATAAATTTTAAAATTAAATTTATACTCACTAAAATAAATATATATATTTTTCAAACCAACCTATTGCAGGGTGATAAAATAATTAATTGAATATCCAATGGTTCTTTTGAAAATGCGTTACAAAGACGTGCCTCTACAAAAGAAAAAGAAAAAAAAATGGCCGGAGGCGGACTCAGTTTAGCCAACTTTCACTAACACCTGTCCTGCCCTCGTTACCCTGTTCCGTTCCCTATATTCAGCAAGTATTATCTAACCAGTTCAATATATAGAACTACCCATTTAATACAAGCATTTCTTATTCTTCTTTATCTATTTTGTACATTTTTTTATTTATTAATTCTATGCACGTAACCAAATATAAACTGTCATTATTCAAAAGGATTTGTGTCAAAGAAAGAAGAATATAATTCAATAGCCGATACTATTTTCAAATATCTGGGACATTATAAAGATATATACTTTTCAGGCTTGGCAATATATATTTTTTTTTAAATTATACATGAGAAAACCATCGAAAATTCGCCGAGGCTGGACGACGTATCAAGTTCGACCTTTAGCGCTAACAGAACGAATGCACACCAAGTTGACCCAGCGTTATCCAGGTTTGACCAACCGTAAACTGGTTTAGTTACAGTGGGATTATGACAACAAATTTCTATAACTGCCTAAATAAAGAAAATATTAACTTCCACGGTTGGAATTTAACGCATTTGTTCAAATCGATTTCGAGGATATTAATTTATGTAAGAAAACCCTCGATTACTTCAAATACATCGATTTTTATCATAATTACCCTAAATTCACACACATTTAATATTTCTGATATTTTTGGTCTACAAATCTTCACTTAACTTAGAAAACAAGAGACTTGTGTATAAAACTATACTTAAAGCTGCTTGGAAATACTAAGCAGAACATTAAAGTGCATCAAAACACTTACATACACACAAACAAAATGCATACCCTTCAATACCTATTACTTCACATAATCATCGATCATCGTTCGTTTCCAATCAAACCTCATATAACATGAGCTCACATTTTGATAAAATATACATTCCCAACAAGTACAAAATATGAAACTTGTCAACCCATCACCCCCAATTCACTCGTACAATCCCTATAATAGTCCCTGTTACCCACATGATATATATGAAGATGATAGCCAATGGATCTCCTGACTTCTTATTTCTTTGTTTAATTACTTAAAACTTGTTTTAGAAACTCAAATATACGCAGGAAGGATGAATCTTAAAGATTAATAAAACTATATTAAATTCATAAGACAAATAGTAGAACTATAAAATCGATATTCCAATACAATATTTCTGCCTGATGCTTCTGAGAGATAAAATGCCAGATTTAAAGATAGTATGGACTCGGGGGCACACCCATCCTCTATAAAGAGACCAGAACCTTCAATTACAAAATAATTCCGTGTATCACTCTAACGTAACCTCAGAGTGAATGTGAACAGCGTTCTAAATAATTCAGCAAAACAGTTTCTGCATCAAATTTAAATAAAAATTACAACTCATTTCTGAGAATCACCAACTCAAAAATAATTCTGTGATATAATAAATGTATTTAAGTAATTTCTTGTTTACGAAAATGAACATGGAATCGAGAGAAAAGTTGCTGTGTGATATTTGAAGATATAGGAAAAGAGAAAAGACCTCATTAAAAAAGGGGTGGGAAATGTAGGGGGGACCTTTCAACACCCTCAGAACAGGTACAGGTTTTTTTTGGGATTTTTTTTACAATAATAAACGGGGTTTGAACCCGTAGAGCACCCTCATATCTATCGGTATGTACAGTATAGCATTCATAATATGAAAGCTGTTTAATAATTTACCAAAACGCATAATGACACTTCATATCAATCGAAAAAAGAATCTATCTACAGAACAAACTAATCCATCAGGCCAAGTACAATTTTCATTCCAAGCTGAAGACAGGCAGGTGACAACAAAAAACAATCAGCACCCAGCAGAGGCGTAAATAATTACTTGGCTATTAAAAGTAATTATGGACATAAAATAGGTGGAACGGCTCGCTCACTAACGAGCTGGTCCTCTTTGGCTCCATGCGCATGTGCCGTACCGCTTTCTTGATCGTTTTCGAAACTGTTGGCCAGAGTGTCGTGGGGCACGAGCTAAGTGAAAGCGATATCATGTGATAAATCAATACGTGCTAGTTAATGGATCTTATTCGTGATATTTCTTTAACATTATCTCGCTCTTTGGATCTACCTCAATGAATAATAAGTATTTTTTGATACGATTGTCAATTAATCATCAGATGTTTTATTTCAATATAATCAGTAGTATCAATTTTCTACTTGATAAACGACTACCACCTTTCAAATTATTTAGATGGCATGCCAAAAGTAATGCTATAATGATATCAGATGTCTTTTTATTAAAGAATTTATGTCTAATTAGAATTTAAAATTAATTTTTTCCAGAGGTATTGAACCCGAACAAAAAAAAATACTTCTTTGCCGGAGATCAGTCAGGTGATGTAAAAGTAAAACAACAAAACAAATAAGTTCCTATGTTTTTACTTTAAATATGGCAGCCAACGTTTCGGACAGGTTATGTAGTTTTACAACAAATATAGAATAGAACAATATGGGACAGATATGAGATATAATAATGTACTTATTTAATAAAGTATATATTTTCAAAGACAGGATAATATGAAAATTTCTCATAAATGATAAGATTTTTTAAAATATTATTAGAAAATAAGTAGACAAAATGAAGAATGATAAGTATGGTAATGGATGAAAAACAATAAATACATTCGAATGAAAATCAAACACATTAAAAAAATAATAATAATAATAAAATCTAACATCTACTGTAAAGTAACTATCACTTCTGAAATGTCCAGAAGATATTAAGAGATACAGTTATTCAAGATACCGATGCGCTCGACCTAAATGTGGTGCGGGTTCAAATCACGCCTGTGAAGTTAAAACATACTTTATGTTTCACTCCACCAAATTTTGAGATTTTATGGTAGTAACATTTCATATTATATTATATAGATTATATTAGTAGTAAAATTTTCCTATCATCGCATTGCAAGAAATCGAAACAAAAATATTTGTTATATATATATATATTTTTAGCAGTTTAAAATTAATTTAAGGAAGAACGTATAAAAATAAACTAATATTTCAACCAATTAAAAGCGTAATTTCTTTTTTAAATGCTTAGATTCATCCCTGCTGTTATGAAATTGATTGGTCATGTTAAAAATTAAATAAAAAATTCCTCGATACATAAATCTCATGTACTATACAAGAACTACATGCATTTATGTATTCATATTTCCAGGCAATAATTAATCCTCCAGATTATCAATACGAAAACGAAATATAAAATTTTAAAACATTTACTAAAGGGAATATACAGAACCTTTACTTCTATTAATAGTAAAACACTAAAACTTATCTAACCTTTACTATTGTATTCGTATGTGAACTATCAAACAGAATTATTTTGAAGAAGAAAAAGTTAATTCTAGAATTTATGTTGCAGAGAAAAACAGGCAAATTATATGATTTCATAAAATAAGTATATAGTTATTAACATAAAGCATTTTTAATAACCTGTTATTTTTAGGGTAGTTTTTTTTTCAACCAA
This sequence comes from Euschistus heros, assembly GCA_003667255.2. Classification (NCBI taxonomy): domain Eukaryota; kingdom Metazoa; phylum Arthropoda; class Insecta; order Hemiptera; family Pentatomidae; genus Euschistus; species Euschistus heros. The sequence continues at coordinate 523,969 of RCWM02000127.1, forward strand.
ATAGTGAACAGCTGTGAAAGGAAATAAAAACCATCAACGAACAGGTTATTTTCAATTCACATAGCTTTTGTTTTGTAACGTGTAATGATAAATTCTCTGTCATGCCAAATTTTAGGATAAACCGTCTTTCCTGTCCAAGTAACAAAAGGTTCTGTCCCAAAAAGCAACTGCAATTCTCCTACTCCCCCTCGCTTAAACAAAAATATATAAAATCTACAAAGTCATCAAGCTCCAATATGTTGAAAATATAAAATGTACAATACTCCCATCGCATAAATATATAAAAACTTTATCACCAGCTATAATAGTCTCAAGCTGGTGATACATAAGTGAGTCCATGGAATATTCAAGAAAAGAGTGCAAAAACTCTAGCAAATAGTAAAGGTGGTCATCTTTTTAAAACATATAAATTAACGCTTTCATGAATGGTCCATTCAGAAAATTGTGTTTATTTTAGTATCGAAACACTGGTAAAATTATTAATTAAATCTTTAATTTTAGGTTAGAAAAATTCAAATAGAAGATTAACTTCAGGTCATCTGGTTAATAGTTCAATTTAACTTTTGCATAATTAGAGTTTTAAGGGAAATACACCATAATGTAATGAAGTTACAGCCACAAAAGTAACTTAAAGTGTGAAACGTAGCATAATATGATATTTTGGGGGAGGAAAAAACATTTATAAAAGAAAACTATAGCCCATGTCAATCTGTAACCTATTACTTATCCCAATTAATATCTTAGAATTAAAAGAATCAAACTACTTCAATTAATGATTAAATTAAATTAACAATCAATGATTATTCGAAATAAACAAAGTTAAGTGAAAATGGAGATTTCAAACGCGATTTTTTTCATTCAAACCAATATAGTTCCTAAACGGTAAGTCCTAGCGAAAAATTTTATACAAAATATTTTTCATTAAATTTTATTTTTTATAATAAAACTGTCATCAAATTTTCAATTCGATCAACATCAACAGAGCTAGAACGTGCCAAAACGTTACATTTTTGAGGGTGACAAAATGTTACACCAAAAAAATATAATCCCTCAACTAAAGACAAATCTATGTCAAAAAGGCTTCTATAATATTGATCAAAAACGAAAGAATGACAACATATTTTTACAATATACGACAAGGTAAAGAATAGTGGAGCCATATTTTATATTTAATTAGCAGAACTACAAGGCAATCTGAAAAAAAAAAAAAAAAAAAAAAAAAAAAAAAAAAAGTAAAAATAATATAGAAGGCTAAGTTAAGTTATCCCAGCTGTTATCTCAACATAAATCGATCCAGACGTAAAGTTTATTCTCCTCAAGACTCAAAGTTCAGCTGATTAAAAATATATTAATTTTTAACTGATTAAAAACATTTCGAGCTTTTCACTTTTTTCTGAACCTATCTATTTACATTACATCAAAGATAATGTATAGTCAACCAATTTATTCCATATGGAATCTTTTTGAGCGATTAAATACTTATTACATCAAAGAAAAAATAAAATCAAAACCAATTAAATATATAATGTAACTGATAAAATAATAATAATATATGTAAAAATGGAGATCAGCAACGAAATCAAAACAACACTTATAAGCCAATCAGTGAGAACGCCTCCCCCTTGCGCAAGAGCGGAAAAATTGGTTTTTCCACATGGGCGTGCCCTTGAACAGGCTTTTGCTCTAGATAAAAAAAAAATAATAAAATTTCCATATTTATAATTTATTCATTTTATAGCATAATGTTCATTAAACCTCAGAGCTAGTTCGCCTTAAATCTAACAGTCTAAATTTAAGTACAAAAGAAAATTACAAATCTTAAACATATGTATCACTAATTTAAAAAACATAATTAGATATTTGTAAAAAAAAAAGCTAAAATTTACATTTTTATGTTAAATTTATAATACATTTTAAACATTTAACATTTACAATATAGTTTCCATATGTATGAAATCTCAACACAATAGACAGATTTTTGTGAGAAAAAAAAATTACATAACTATTTGTCCTTTAAAAACTCGTCTATAGGATACATGACATCGCACAAGATACATAATACCTGAAGACAACGATGTACCCATGTCCTCAGAGATTCCAAGGACACGGATACTCCTTGGAGCTCCATCTTGAGCAGCAAGAACCAGGAGAGTGGTCCAGCAACCTCGAGGCCTAGTCGATACAAAGGCTCCAGGAGGCGCAGACGTGTTGGACATGCGCATACACTCAATAGGGAGACTGTTTACATCTCGGCCAGAAATCAATACGTACTATTTTGAAAATATAGTCAACTGGTACGAAATATTTTCAAATTATTAATATAAAATTAATTAAATTTTAGATTAAATCAACTTAAAAAAAAAAAAAAAAAACGCTAAATGCAAAAACTGCAATCATGTGAATTATTCGACACGGATATCTACGGATCTAAAATTGTTTATCAGATATAGCGACCCTTCATAACAACCAATTTAATCGAAATGCAATAATATAAATAAATTTCATTTACGTTTCCGACTTAGCTTAAACCTGATATCAATCCTTCCATAGCAAACTCCACAACCATTCAAATCCATTAGTATCACAACTTGCTTCTCATTCCATTCCCGATAACACTCCGAGGCGCCTGAAAAAAAGATGGCCTTGGGAGCTTCTGACATAGTGCTTCATTTTAAATAACCTTTATACCTGCTACCAATGGTTATTTTCTTTAAAAACAATTGACGTGTCATTTTTAGCATTATCATCATATTTACTTGATGTATTATATTTTATATTGTTATAGTTGGAAATTTCAATAAATAAATAAATAAAAATTCATTTGTTATAATAAAGCTTTCGCGGGTAATCCTGAAGTTTTCCTGACATACTCCACCGATACGCAATAAAATTACACAAAAAATTGCAGAGAAAAAAAATAGAAAATTGCCAAATAAAGCTGAAAAACAGATGGTTGGAGGGACCTCATAGGGTAAACTTTTTAAATTAAGAGAAAGGCTGACTTAGCTCTTGCCTGATATATCAGTGAAATATAATGTAATTGTATTCCCTTATTTCCACAGACCTGGCGATAGGTGTGGATATACAATTACAGATCAAAGGATATTATATTTTTTAGCAGTATTCTAGCAATTTCTTACTATTCTCAAAACAATGAATTTTCCTAATGGGTTTCAATACAATGCTTCATTTGGCAAAACATTTTTTAATGTTAACTAATTTTAAAAAATACCCTAATATCCAAACCATCCCTGATAAAGGCTGGCTAAACGTGATGATATTTATCAGCAAGTATTCCAATCGGGAATTAAACCTCACAATGTGCCGATACTAAAATTTGTCGATTCTCGATTCTCGGTGCCGAAATCTGGTTTGTAAAATTATTTTTGAAAAAAGATACAATTACAAAATTTAATACATGTCAGAATTTAAAAAAAAAACAAAACAAATGTATCAAAAATTGATACTTTGAAAAAATTATCAGCAATATTAAATATACATTTGACCTAATATTCAGCAAAGTTGGACAAAATTTAATCATAATCAATATTTAATCATTTGCCAACTAATTTCCTAGAATTAACCACCTAATTTAATAATAATTAAATTATGTGGTCGATTCCTGGAAGTTATTAGCCAAATAGTAATAATTAAATTTTTATTATTTTTTAGCTATGATTAAATTTTGCCCAACTCTGATATTCAGCAAGTGTACAAGTGATGACATTTTTTTCAGAACTTTTTTTTTTAAGAAGTACGTTTTCAACCATTCTGGTTCCAGGTTATGTTTTTTTTTTAATCGAAAATGTTACCAGCGATACTAAACAACATTGCACAGCGAATAATGGAGAATACACACATATTTCACTGTTTTTTTTTTGTTTGTTTTTTTAAACACTACTGATAAGTTGTTGGTAAAACGTTTGTATAAAGAATCGAAAATCAAAAGAAAAAAGTAATTGTAAATAAAAAAATAAGTATCGCAAAAGTATGACACACGCTTCATGTGAACTACTAGTTTTACTACACATTGGTATGAATTTCTCAAAAATACTAAGGAAAAATCTTAGAAGCCCTAAAAGCAGCAGAATGTTGATTGCACAGAAACGCCCATTTTTCATCCAACTCATTTTCGTTTTAAAAAGGATAAATTATATCAGGAAGGTTTCCCGACCCCAATTTATTGTCACTTGTCAGATGGATAAATGTCTCAATAAATAAAATTAGAATTGACAGAAATGAGCAATATGTTCAAAGTTGTAAATTGCTTAAACAGAGTTAAATAATTAAGAGAAAATAGGTAAAATTTAATAAATTATTAATTAAGAATATATAAAATACGATCACGAATTAATATATTCCATTATCCCTTTTATCAGCAGCTATTTAGGTTATAAAAAAACAATAACAATAAAAATAGTATAAAAAAACAAGTTGATGATAAGTTCATCAATTTATCTGGTGTCGTTCAATCAATGAATAGCATGGCCCATCCGGATGTCCTCAAAATCAAAATCGTCATCAGGACAAACTCATTGAATTTCATTTCAAAGTTTGATTCAGTGTCAAGGACACAACTTGATATATTCGGCCATGTTTTGTTTCTCATTTTGTTTTCCTCCCAGAGCCGAGTATGTTTCACTCTCAACAAAAGCTTAATAGCGTTGTTATTTACGTTCACAACTTCCACATTTATTTTAAAATATATATATATTAATTTGCACATAGCCATAATTAAAGTTATTGATGAAACTGAAATTATGTTTAAATTTTTTATGAATGCTCTATAAACTATATTATTTTGCACATTCCGGAAAAATGAAAACCTAATGAATAAATTCTAATAACTGGTGATAAATTAAACAACACGTATCAAAGTTTACTGATAAATTTTTACAATGCATAACCCAATGGCATTTTTCAAATTCTTAAAAACTCTATGAGAAGTGAAAAAATGCCTGTTATAATATTTCCATTTAATGTTCTGTTAAAGTGTTTTCTATATTATATTGCTTATAATGTAGTAATAAATATTATTATAAGCGATTCATAATATGCATCTGTTGCAGGTATGAAATTAAAAATATTTTTATAATCGATATCTCTCGTCCAGTTCTTTTTCAGTTTGCTGAAGATTATTCGATGTATTTTTGTGGTAGCCAATGGGTGGTCCTTTACATGTTTTTGGTGCCACAGTAATTTGGCGAAAAACCATTCATTATGTTCGTCAACTTAACGTGTAAATCTGTATTTTCTGTTGTGTGTGATGTCAGCTCAGTCTAATAATGAAAAATATTTATTTTTAAAACCTTTATTTAAATCATTCTTTTTTTAATTTACAGCTCAGTGAAAATGTTTAATATTTTATATTTTTTATAAAGTATAAATAAATATTTTTATAAGCCACTCTGGATATGGTATGCAAGTCTAAATAATAGTTTCATTCTATTTCATATATATGTATTTAATTTCTGTATAAATATATTATTATTTTTTTTCAAATATACCCTGTCGCGGCTTCGTCCACTCTCATAAGTTAATAACTTAGATAATTTATTGATGAAAATCTTGTATTTAAATTTGCAATTAAGCGTTATTTCTTCAAATTATATTTTCAAGCAAAGCAGTAATTTTTAACCTGGTTAAAATTGCACTGATAAGGTGTTTGAAGATGAACTGAAAGAGTTCAGTCATTGGACATCAAATTTTTAATTTTAATGTGTGAATTGGTAATCCAGATGGACAGAGACTATTAAGAAATTCTTGTGGATAATTCTTTATCAGCACTTACAACTAAAGACCCATGAATTATATTTGTACACACAATATTAAAAAGCAGAGGATTGATATTTTTATTTGGTAAAAACTTTTATTCGGCATATATCAAAGGATATTTCAGTGTGGCAAACCTCGTTTCTTTCATTCAAGAATGAAAATTTAAAATTTTGTTATTGCTAAACCTTCCTAGAACTGTGAAGATGATGTAGTTAAAGTTTGGTAGAGATGAGTTCAAAAGTTTTACCATTGTAAACTACTGCGGAATGATCCTAACCAGGGATCAGTTGATTTAAAACTTCACTGGGATGTCGCAGTACTTGTTCAAATCTTTTTAATAATTTAATTGAAAATTAGTTAATTTTACTATCGAATTCAAGCTAACACCACAAGTAGCTTAGTAACCTCTCACGTGCAATAGCGCTTCCCATCTACCAATGGATTTTTGTTTGTTTATTCGTTTATTTCGTTTGTTTCAATCTCTAAAAACCAAAAAACCTTCCAATATTCTTGAACTTTTAACTCTGCGTTCTTCTAACCACCTCCTAAACACTAGATCCCGACCCTTTAACCTGTATACCCCCTCACACAAAACTGCTTCCTTTGAAAAATCATTCAACATTCGAGCTACTTCCTTCTGGAATTCCCTATCCATTCCTATTCGAAAAGCTGCTTCCTTTAAACATAATTTATTTTTACACCTTTTAGACAATCGATATCCCGAAAATATGTAAATATTAAGAATTATTTTATCTTTTCATATTATTATTTGTTTGTTTATTTCGTTTAACGTCACTTTTATGCTGCTATGGCTAATCGGACGATGCTACGGTGGGAGTCCTAAATTTTGCCTATCCAGGTATAATTAGGATAGGGATCTTTAACGAGTACCTGACATCGCACAGGCTCGGGACCCCCATTTTACGTCCCATCCGAAAGACGGCATAGCTAAGGATTTTTTACTCCCTTTGAAAAATCCTAAGGTCATCTGCCGGGCTGCGAACCCGCGATCTTGGGTTTAGTAGGTTGCTATGCTAAGCACTAAATCCTCTATCCTAAAATCCTCTATTTATCTGAAAATCCTCTATTTATTTGATCTTATAATTCTGCAATTTCGGCAAAGAGCTTTCCTTTTCAATCCTCGTCAATTGGTATTCATCAGTGACTTAGTTAAAAGCATTAAAACGCGATGGAAGAACTTAAATAAATAACACCCCCACAATATGAGGGAATGCCACGAGTTCAGGGGAGACCCTGAGCCTATGAAAAAAATAGGAAGGAGTATAAAAGTTATTAACCCGCTACCATCACATTAACATTAAAATAAAGCATCATAAGAAACAGTTTTTGTTATTTTAATGACGACAAAAGAATTCTCAACATCGTGCTCTTCTTATTTGATAAGCATTAGCAGACTGATTATTTCCTTCACACCATTCAACCATATTTTTCTTTAGCACAGGTTTATGGGTCCTGCAGTGTGTTGTTGCCCTCGCCGAAAATTTTTCATGAGCGAATAGCGATCACCCATTAAATTATAGAAATCATCGACTTCAGAAATGTGCCATTGTTTGGAAAAGGTTTTTTCGTTAACTTCTAGAGGGGCTTCCTGGGACATAAAGGGAGATTCTGGAGAATGTGGGATATAAAAAATAAGAAATAAAAGTGGATGTAGAACAAATGCCGCAGGAGCTTTTCTGTCGGCATGTTCTACAAACTGTAGCAAAATGGAAGCAATGCCTATATCGTCAGTAGTATTGACCTCTGGAGCTTCAAAATTGTTATCATCTGCAACTAATTTATGATTTAAAATAAAACAAAACAATACGCAATTGAAGTTTCGAACTGGAGAAAGTATTTCAATTTCCCTTTAAAAAATCCTAAGGTCGTCTGCCGGGCTGCGAACCCGCGATCTTGGGTTTAGTAGGTTGCTATGCTAACCACTACACCACAGGTGACTCCCCGGTGGATTTTTAAACTGCACTCTTATCCACATATTATCGCTTTTTTAATAAAAAAATTAATTAAAAATTAGTATATTTTATTATTGCTGAACTTACCTGGAATTGTAAAAATTATGTGACTAAAATTTGGTACAGATTGGTTCAGTAGTTCTCATGGTTAGTGATCACAAACGAAAAATGGGTTGTCCTTTTATATAATAGTATAGAGATATGACAACAAACAAGAAAAAATTAAGATTCACAAAGCCAGGATTATTTGAAACTTAATGATACTGCACCGAATCCTAATATTTTAAAAATGTTAGCCATAAAAAAGGACAAAAACAGAAAGATAAACAATGTTTTTCATAGGCCGTTATTAAAAGCTTTTTCTAGCCTTCGCCAGGTTAATGTACGACTCTAGGACCAGATGTTCTGAAACCCACCCGACTTTTTTTTTTTTTTTTTTTTTAATTATTTTTTCTTTACGTACTTCTTTATGTATGCCGATATTTTTTTTTGAGTTGAGAACAACGTCCTTTCAAAGTACTTTTAACCTCGTCAAATAAAAAAAAATTACTATGGATAATGGAATCTGTTTTCATACCCTTTTTATCACTTCTGTGAATTTTTATTATCAGTGTAAACTTTATATGAAAAATATTTATTAAAAATATATAAGGCATAATGCATATTAAAACTACGTATTAGAACAGTAATCTGTGTGGAGCCGCTCCAGATAATGGCGGCCATTAGAGATACAGACAGACAGACCCAGGCAGCCACCCTGGAGGACTCTGCAACAATGTATATAGATGCAACGTACCCCAGGGATGATCCGTCCCAGGATAATGAAGAAGACACCTTCGTCAGAAGCACCACGGTATACCCCCCAGGTACCGACCTATGCCCACCATGGGATATATGGGACCTTCGTCTTGCCGTGGAGAGACAAAGGACCGGTAGAGCCCCAGGACTAGATGGAATCGACGCGGCGATCCTCAAAAGGAGTTTTCCCTACATTGAAGATGAGCTGCTTGCCATTTTCAACCAGTGTTTGGATGAGGGGTATTTCCCCAGTAAATGGAGGATCGCCGATTTGAGACTCCTCTACAAAGGAGGAGGTAAAGACAAGGAGACGGCTAAGGCCTATAGACCTATATGCCTCCTCCCAGTAGTAAGTAAAGTCCTGGAGCACCTGATTGTTACCAGCCTAAGACCGGTTCTCATAGCAGCGAGTCACCCACGGCAGTTCGGCTCGACCCGTGGCAAGGGAACTACGGATGCGCTGCTGAGAGTGCGCCATGACGCAGAAGGGAGGGCGGAGAAATATATTATGTTATTGTTATTTGACATTTCCTCCGCCTTCGACAGCGTATGGTGGCCTTGCGTGCTCCAGCAGTTGCAGAGGTTCGACACCCCCAGCAACTTGTACTCTCTCGTTAGTAGCTACCTAAGTGCAAGAAGTGTGAAGATAAGAGGTAGCTACTACGAGGTAGAGAGAGCGATAGAGAGAGGTTGTCCACAGGGCTCAGTCCTTGGGCCTGCCCTGTGGAAACTAGTGTTTGATCAGTTGTTGGGGGAGCTAGAGGAAAGAGGGTTCCTTGCCACGGCCTACGTCGACGACCTGGCAGTCATCGTGGCCGCAGACAGCAGAGCCAGACTCAAGACCGAAGCGGAGAGGTGCGCCAGTTTCGTAGGAGAATGGTGTGCGGGGAGGAAATTGAGTATGGCGGCAGCCAAGACCCAGGCCATACTCATCAAGGGCTCCACGGATAGGGCTCACCCTATCACACTAAGCATAGGAGGTGAGAGAGTTCGACCAGGTGAGGAGGTAACCTACCTGGGTGTCAGGTTCAGGAAAAAATTTGATCCAACCCCTCACCTGGAGTATCTGAAGGATAGGGTGACCCTATCAATAAACGTACTAAGCAGAATAGGGGGTGCCTTCTGGGGCCTCAGATACCCAGCAACAATGACCATTTATAAAGGCGTGGTCTTGGGTATACTGAGGTACGCATCCCCTGCGTGGAGTGGAAACCTCGCACAGTATAAGAAGAGGAAACTGGCAACCATACAACGACTGGCTCTGCTACGGGTCACGAAGGCGTACAGGACGGTGTCGCATGAGGCAGTGCAGGTGCTGGCCGGAGCGATGCCCCTGGACCTCGTCCTCAGAGAGGACAGAATTAAGTACCAAGTAAAGAGGCAGGGGCTGGACGCGCTTCCGGAGGGACTCCGACAGCGTATCGGCGAGACCCCTAATCAATGGAAAAAGATACTTCGGGAGGATTCCATAGAGGAGTGGAATGGGCGGTGGGTAGCATGCCAGAAGGGCGCCACGCTTAGAAAGTTTTTCCCTACCGTCCAGACAAGATTAGAAGCGAGATGGGTCCTCCCTGACTACTGGGTCTCGCAGATACTTACAGGACATGGAGGGTTCCGGGGAAAGCTCAACAAACATGGAAAGGAAATCGACCCCCGGTGCCCGACTTGCGGAGTCCCAGAAACAGCAGAACACGTGGTGTTGTCCTGCACTGAGATGGAAGGACACCGTGCCAGGATGTCAAGAAAAACCGGGATCTTCGCCCTCGTCGAAGCGGACTTTCCCCGACTAATGGAAGAAGATAATTACCCCCATTTTAGGGAATTTATCTACGGGTGGAAGGAAGTGGTGGGCCCTACGCACTTCACCTTAGGAAGGCCCACCCCCGCGGTCGGCGAGCCACCGCCAGAGGAAGAACAAGACCAGCGACTCTGAGGACTGGAGCGGGACCGGACGGATGCTGTGGACCAGGCATACCGGACGGATGCAGTCTCGAGGAGAGCTGGATGGTGTGGACCGGATAGATGCAGCGGACCAGGAGGGCTGGACCGGGCTTACCGTCGGTCAGTATAAAAGGATAAAGGTGCGGTCGCTAAGGTGTGCTATGCATGGCCGGGCCGCACCACAGGAAATAAAAGAAGGTGCGGTCGCTAAGGCGTGCAAAGCATGGCCGGGCCGCACCATAGGATTGTACCCCCTAAATAAATGAAGCCTCATTTATAATGTAAATAAAATAAAAACAAAAATTGTAAATAAAGAGTTTTATTGGCAGCAGCGGCATACATAAAACCCATATGTTGAACCCGCTGCTGCCAAAACCCCGTATGCCTGAAAAGGCAAGGAAGGGGAGAAACAAAAAAAAAAAAAAAAAAAAAAAAAAAAAAAAAAAAAAAAACAGTAATCTGTTAACCGAGTTTGAGTGCCTCTAGTAAAAATACAAAAACAAAACCGGAGGATAAGGTTTAAAACATAAAATTGATAGAACGAAATTATTCTAGTTGAAAAATATATGTCGTAAGATACCAATCCTATGGGACAAATAAAGTCTATAAAGATTTATTACTAATTAACAGAATAATGTAGAAATCACTAATAAATCCAAAAAACCATTGTTTTATTAGTAATCAAATGTTTGAGGAAATATCAATATGAAGATGTTCAAGATTGATAGAAGTATATTTCGAAATTTTACACAAACAATGGAAGAGGGGTTGTTTAGTAGGTAAAGTGTCGTGTTCCTAACTTCCGTGGCTTAGTTAACACCCAGAGTTCGAGTACAGCCGTAGGCAGAAAATTACTTTCTATTAATCTGAGGTAGATTGACTTCGCGATCAGAAGGAGGGATTAATGGAGAGAAAAACCTGGAGATGTTCTGGTATAGTTTTTTTTTTTTTTAAGCAGTAATACTATTATTTTGTTAATTTCAAAAGAATCTATAAAATATATCTTTTTTATATGAGTTTAGTATGTCCTTAGAAAAAGAAAAATCAGGCTGATCCGTGAGTATGTGAATTATTTTGTTAAGTGAGTATTTTCATACGTATGGTACGTAAGACGAAACAGCTAAAAAGATACATATTAACGAACTGTAAATTTTCCAGGCAAATACCTTCAGGACTATCTTAATATCACCCTAATACGTAAGCAACATAACTCTACATACTAACCTTTAGAACATCTGATCCCAACACTCTCATAAACCACATGGCCAATTCACAAATACCAGAAAACATCCTAAGAAGGATACAAAAGGAGCTGGATGAGCGACCTCCTAAACTAAAATAAAAAAATCAAGACAGAAGAAGGTGCCGCTGGGTTCTGCTCTCCTTCATGCCTTTCACGCAATGAAAATATTATCGCTCAACAGATTCACTGATTTTCTTTATTATAAATTTATAATTCATTCTGTAATTACAGATGTGAAAGAAGAAATAAAAAGAAAAAATGCACATCAGTGCACATGGCCAGTTGTTATAATAGGATTAACTATTTTAAAATATTTTTCTATTTTAAAAAACTAAAAAATTATGATTAATAAAAAAATATTATTGCGATTTATAACATTAATATAGAATGTAATTGTTAGGATGTATGCCAATGTTAGAATGTATTTAGATATTAAATTGATAAGTATGTTGTTTAAAATGTAGGAACATTTATTTCAAATGAGCAACAGTATCCATTAAAGTTTAAGACTAAAAATTAAGAAAATAAATTATAGTTTAAAAAAGCATGCTTTAATAGCAAACCGAACTCAAAATTAGAATATAATTTTTATTTCATGAATATTTTGTGTTAATCAATTATGATTAACATATTATTAATTAATTTAGAATAAAATTAAAGTACATAAAACTTAATTTATCAATAAAATAATTCAATTTATAGTGAAAAAAACGTGGGGTGTTTGATATTAAATGTTACAAAACATTTTATTCATAACAGTTCGTTAAAGCGTGTTTTTTTTTAAACTATAATTTTCTATAACTTATGTCGTATTTCATCTTCTATGAAAATTTGATTTTACATACCTGTATTGTAGCCCTGATGAAGGCCATAAAAGTTTTGGCCGAAACGTTGGCTTAAATAAAGTTGTGTTATTTTGACTGGTCCCTGAAAGAAAAATATCCATTACTGAATTTGTTCTCTAAAATCATACATATTTTCCAAATAAAAAAAAGTTAAAAATTTTCCCCACTAATTTTCAATTTTCTCTAAATGTCGATTCGTCCTCTCAGACTAAATAAATTCTCAATTCTGAATTACAAAGTTGTAATAAACAATATATCAAAACAAAACATAAAATCATATTATTTTAAAATTCTAATACGATAAATTTGTTTTTATATAATACGTTATTATTAATTTTAATTAATCGTATAAACTAGGAACAGCCAATGACTGCAGACTACTCAGACCGAGATCCTCTCTATTCCAGACAGCAAGAGGTTTCTCCAGCCGAGTAAAAAAGGCAAGGTGTCAAGGCCGCCAAGTCTACGCCTCTATATTGTGAAATTTTGCCTTCCTCGCAAAATGTTATTGTTCCCCCTCGCAAAATTGCGAAACACATCCCAATACCTATCATAAAATAAATATGTCGATTCGCCTGAAAAGATTTTATCCCGGCCGAAGTGTTTCGGGAGATCACTTTTATTCTTGTTTGTCTTGTTTGAATGTGAAGGACATCACTTATAAAATTTCCCAAGATATATTTATTTCCGAATCCTTAGCCCGAAGGTTACATAGAGGATATAATTTTTATAATTACAGCCATAGAGGTATAATTATTATTATAATTGAATTGAGCATTCCTCTAATTATGTGTAATAAATATTCTAATTCAACATCCAATACATAATGACTTTGTAAAAAAAACATATCATTCGAAATATTATGTAGGGTAAACCATATAGCTATTCACACCTCAGATAGAACTAAAAAATGTAATCGAAAGAAAGATTTAATAAAATTCATTTTAAATACCACAATTCAATTGCGTTAAAGTACTTTCTATCATGTCCGTATTCTAAAAGATATCTTTAGGATGTCAATAACTGATTGTACATTAGTCTCACCATCTTGTGAAACACATTCCAGTGATAATGTTTGGTTCGAACTTTCTTGTTTAGCTTAAACTTTAATAACACTGTTCAGCATCAAAATACACCGTTCAAAGAAAATTTTGTTTTATTATGTTTTAAAGTGAGCTGAAGACAAATCTTAAGTCAGAAAATCTCAATCAGGTACCATTTTTTGAAAAATTTGTGTTTTAGGTTGAAAAATTAGGTGTTTTCGATATTTCGAGCATTTTTTTATCAATGAAAACTTTAACAAAAAATTAAAAAACCTATTTGATTTTGAATCTTATATAATTTATAGAAAAATGAAAAAAAAATTGAAAAACATAAGTATTAGGCTTTATTGCATAAATGACTTTGAAGAAATGCTTTTATCATGTAAGACCATGGGTTCCAACATGTACTCAAAAATTTATTTTTTGCATTCCCATTTGAATTTCTTCCCTCCCAAGTTGGGAGCAGTTTTAGATGAATACGGAGAACGATTTCATCAAGAGACAGCTGAAATGGAAAAAGATATAGCAATATATGTAATGAGAAGATACTTGCCGACTACTGTTCGACACAACAACGGTAGACACGCAAGGAAGAGTGCAAAACGGAAAAATATACACATTATATAAGTTGTGTATTAAATATTATTATTTTATATATTACTGTTTTTCACCAGAAACAAAGTGTTAACAGAATATATGTAAAAAGTGCTATTTCTGTAGTGTTTTTTTTTAAACAAGTTCTCGAGTGAGGAACGATATTATTTTTCCTTTTTTTTTTTTTCTTTACTGCGAAACTAAGGGAAATAACTGTAAATTTCAACTTTAATGAACTATTTTTTTTTATAATCATATTATGAATATTGCTTAAAAGTGTCAATAGATCAATGAGACCCCTTTCTTCCCTTGACGTAAGTAAACACGTTCCGCACCCCTAAAGAATAGATCGTGCCTTTTAGTGGTGTCAAATATACAATCTAAAAAAAAAATTCTAGAATTTATTGCCACCTTGATATTTGTCCATTGTTGTCCAATAGTTTATGGTCATTTTTTATAATATAAATTATGGTAATAACGTCCCAAAATAAGAAAATATCATAATGTTTTTTTGAATGCAACGATTTTCCCATTTATTTTATATGTATACGATATTTTACATAAAAGTTATAAATGTAGGTAAAAGGAAGCGGACATGTTTGTTAACAAGTACACCACTCGGTCACTTTTTTTTTTTTTCTTATTTTTTATTTGAAGTAGTCACTCTGATAACTGCACACATTTTTGAATTAAAGCACTCATCAATTGCATAAGTGCTTGCCATCAAGAATACGTATACTCTACTTCCTTGATCTTCAATTGAATGGCTCCGCCGAAAAACGTTCCAAGCGACAAAATTTCCGAAGTGGGGACTTTAAAGTTTTTAAAATGTATAATAGTACGTCTTAGCATGATATAGTGCTCCATTATGTTATTATACATGTAAATATAACAAATTAATATGTGAATATAAAATCTAAACTACAAAACTAACAATAATTTTTGATTATGATTTTCTTTAACTGATTACTCAAAATTTTATGTTTGTCGCTTAGAACGTTTTTCGGCGGACCCATTCAATTAATAAATGAATGTTTAGTTACGAATACCTGAATTATTTTGCTTTATAATTAACAGTCTATAAAAATATATGCTTTTTTTTTTATTAATTTCTATAATTTTAATTTTTTTTATTTTTACTTATTCCTGGTCTCTGTTATGTGCAAAGAAAAACCATCTGTATCAGTTTCCATTATATTAACACCACTTTATAATTTAACCATCTATTCAAAATACCGCATTTAGGTAATCATGTTGGTAATTGAAACATTTCTGGAATAATTTGATGTTGTGTGCCTAAGGTTCCCTAAAATAGTGATGGGATATACTGTGGATAAGATGTATGCACCAATTATTTATCTTTAAATCCATGATCAATAAAAGATTAACTAGGGATGTGTTAATATATATTTTGTTTCTAAACCGTATTTTGACATGAATAAGTCTTTTGTCTGGGAGTTCACGTAAAGCGTCGTCCAGGCAACCTTGAGTTGTAACGTTTTTTTCGCACTCAAAAATGTAAAATTTTGGCAAGCTGTAGCTCTGTTGGTGTTGCTTGAATTGAAAATTTGACGAATAGTCTCCTAATCAGAAATTTATTGGAGAATATTTTTGTTATGTAACATTTGTCGATAGATCCTACCGTTCAGGAGCTATATTGGTTTGAATGAATGAAGTCACGTCCTACCTACATTTTTTTAAGTGTTATGACGCCACACTTAAAGCATATATGTGTTAATAATATATTTTTTTAATTAATCAGCTGTTCATATTTAAGGCATAAAAGCAATAATAGCAAAAACGGTAAGTTTAAAAAACCAAAAAAAAATCTATTATTTACCAAACTTAAATACAAGATACGATTAATTTCCCATTGTCGATTATTCCCGTTATTTCCCATCATTATCAAAACATGAATAATTCTCAAGTGTTTACAATTGATGTTACGAAAGATTCTAGGAAGGAGCAGGGGATATTAGGATAATTTATTATGCCAAAGGTTATTTAGATAACGTTCTTAAAAACTGCGTAAAATTTAAAAAACGGTGTGCTATTCATGGTATGCCAAGGCCATGAATGATCCTTAAAATATTTTTTAGTGGTAGCAAATGAAGATATAATTTAAGAAAAATATTTCTCAATTTACAAGCAATAATATTTAATCATAGCAATGAGTAGTATACAAGGTTTTTACATAAGTTCTTGTGCTTTAGTATTATCCACATCATAGAATAAGCGGATGTGATATAAAAATGTTAAATTGGAGTATCAGCCATGAGGGAGTTCAGCACCCATCGATACCTACTCCAGTGTTGCATTTGTTAATATTAATCTTAGGAGATCTCTTAACCAGTTACTCTTCAGCCTTCTTCAGGTTGGCTCAGGCATATCCAAAGTCGCCATGTTTTGAATTAGTTTGTTCTAGTGTCCTTAAAGTTTTTCATAAAACCTTTTGTACGAAGTGTGAATTTGGTCCTGTACAATGGTATACTCAAGTCTGTATAAAATGTTCTATTACCGACGTACCAGGGTGAGCGGGTTATGATTCTTAAAACCTTAGAGTAAAGAGTTTGTAATTTTGGAATGTGAGTACTTTTTGCTTTCCCAAACATTTGTGATGCATAGGTCCATAAAGTTTTGAGTAAATAAGTGTTTTTTTTTATATCCATTTATTGAAATTTACAATTGTACAAAATATATACATCAAGTAAATTTATTGACAACGATTACAATAACATGTCAAAACTTGAAAAGAACTACCTACTCATCAGTAGCACTTCATTAAAAATTCTACATGAGGTCTCTAGGTCATCTTCGTTTCAGACGCCTCGGAGGATTATCAGGAATGTAGTGGGAAGCAAGTTGAGAAACTAACGGATTTGAGTGGATATGGAGCTTACTATAAAAGGATAGGTATCTGGTTTGGGCTAATTCAGCAGCATATGGAACATTAAGATCTTTATGGATAAGTTTATTGGTAACAAAGCAAGAAGCGTTAAGGATTTTTTTTTTTGAAGAATTTTGGATTATAAGGATTGAATACTAGATGAATTGGATGGTTTAGTGGAGCCCCCAAGCTCAACTCCGTACGTCCAAATAGGTCTAATCACAGTCCTGTATATGAGTCTTTTGTAATTAATTGGGAGCTTTGAACGTTTGTCTAGTAAATATTGAAGCAGACTGAAACGACGGGCAGAGTCTCGTCTAAGGATTCTAAGTTATACGTTTGTCAAAGTGGAGTCTTAGGTATCGGATATGTTCAACAGGGATCAAAGGAATATCGATATAACTATAAGTATTTAATCGTTGTCTGATTTTTAGAGTCGATTGTTTGTGAAGTATGGGGTACAGTAGTCAGTCTATTGTTTTAGGTACTGAACTGCATTTGTTGGTTGAATAGGTTTATTGTTTATATAGACTGCGGGGCAGGGGTCGTTGCTTTATTTGAGATTACATATTTTAAACAAAGATACTTACTATTCACTAAAGTAAAGTTCACTGTTTTCAACTTCTTTCACACATCATTCTACCAGTAATTGGATTTCGCGCCGATAACGCTCGTTTGATTTTGAGGTAAATAACTATACACATCCAAATTTTACTTCCTTGAAACAAATCAGCCCTTAAAAAAAAATTAGCCGTTTATCTAAGCAATCCATAATGTGGTGGTGCAATACCAGGGGCTATACGCAGTATGAGGTAAAATGTTCACTATGTGCAGTTCCGATAATTTTTCCTTAGTCAAGCGAGAACGATATGCAAGGGACGTGTCGTAAAATCGCTTGAATTCTACTGACCATCTGTCCAGCTATTCACATCAAAGGTTCAAATACATCAGAAACAATCAAAAAATACAAAACGTCTTTGAAATTCTACCAAAGACAGAGTATCATGTATTTCCCAATCCGATCCACAAGAACCATGGTGCGGCAGTAATTCGATGGATAGCCTTCAATGGCACAAAAGTCTTCGGCGGCAGAAATACAAAAAAAAAAATAAGATAATCATGAATATATTTTTGAGCTACGAGGCTTCAGACAAATAAGATTAAAAAAAAAAGGAAACTTTACATCCTTTAAAATTGTTTTGTTTTTTTAATCTAAACAACCTTTCTTGGCTCATGCTATAATCTCAAGCGATGATAAAACATTCACAGGTTTACTTATTCATTTATTGACATGGCTGTCTTTTAGCTGGATTCTATACTCTTATGGTATGTTTTTTTTCACCCCCAAAAATGTAACATTTTTATATGCTCTAGCTCTGTTGGTGTTGCTCGAATCGATAATTTACCGATAACCTTCCTGTCAGAAAACTATTGAAGAATAATTTTTGTTACATAAGCACCAAGTTGCTAGGACCTACAGTTTGTGAGCTATATTGGTTTGAATGTCAAAAGTCACACATGAAACCACTATTCTCTCTCAAATTTTTTTATTTCGAATAATCATTGCTTGTTAATGTAATAAAATTAGTAATTTAAATAATTAACTTAAGGTTCTAAAATTAAAATTGGGAAAAGCAGTAGATTATAGATAGACATATCCATGATCTATAGTTTTTCCCAGTCAGGGAGATATTAAGTTTTAAATTTTGTTATTTTTATAAAAAAAAAAAAAAAAAAAAATCTATTACATGATCATTAAAAGAGAAAAACTGTTACTTAGTTAAAAAAGAAAAACTGTTTATTTTATTTATTTATTTTGTGGCTCAATACATTTGTAACCTTAAGTAACCTTACCCCCATGTTTCTGAAAGAACTATCACACGATATATCGCCTGAGAGATAACCCTGACTGATTAACCCTTTAGATTTTTTGATGTGTAAGTAAAATCTTTTCATAGGCAGATTCAAGGTACTAACTAATTGAGAATAAATTTCAATTAGAAAATGAACAAATAATTAAATTTAGTTCCATGACTTCAGGAGGAACTGAAAGCTGATAGAACTAAAATAACTGTAGAAAACAAAAGAAAGTTTATATTTACCATTACATCAACCATATTTAATCTTCGAGAGTGTGACTTATCTTACAGTAAGCGAAGAGCTCGTTTGGAATAAAGAAGTGCTGGATTGATAAAATGAAGAACGCAACGAATGGACTTTTTATCACTCAGTATTATAATCCATTATTATAAATTATATATTTTGTTTAGGTAAAATAAAATAATAACAACAAAATTAATTCGTGGACACACTGCGCCTGATGAGGGCGTTTTTAAACTTCACAGAAACAATCTCTTATTATTTTGTTTTGTTTGCTACATTTGAAATTTTTAAAAATTTTCTCATAGGTCAGCGTAAAATGCCCGTGGGGCTATGAACAAACCGTCGAAGCAAAGGTTTCAGAGCGCCTGGTATGGAAGATTGCGATTTCGAATCCCACCTGGATCGGTTGATATTTGTTTCGTGATGGTTTCGCGAAATGAATCTAGCCTTTCCCTTCTGGCTAAAACAGTCTAATAACCTGTATGATAACCAGTCCTTCCTGCTCTAATTGAAATACATATGTACCATTAACACAACAAACAATAGAAGACTCGTTGTTGCAATCCAGAATGGAACGATTAATAACAGCGTTCCTAAATTACGTAAAGGACTCTTCATACCAACAAAAACCAATCATCAGCTTGTAAAATAAAATAAAGAAATCATTGCTTGTAGAATAAACTACATGGATTTAAAAACAGATATGGTTTATGAGTATGATCAATATTTCAAGATTAGGAGAGAGAAACGAGATCCGCAGGTTATGGAAATGGTTGAGGTTTGGGAAGTATTCACTACCCATTCGCATTCCTATCATTTCAAATATTAAAAGTAGGAAATTTTTCTAATAGTCATTTTTGTGATAGATGTAAATGGACACATAAAAATCTTTTTATTTATTCAATATCCCATTGTTTTAATTGTTTTTTTGTTTTAATTATTTATTAAGACAATTCTTCTTTTTCGCATTGTATCCGTAATTGATTCCTTTTCCCGATAGACTATTTCATTAGGTAGCAGCCTCCATTGTCCATCAACTTGATGTTTTTTATTGATGATTGTCCTGATGATCCTTCTGTCTATTTTTTGCATTTTATCCGTTGTTGCTTTGGTATTCAACTTAAACAGAGTTTCACTTGCATAAGTTGCTTCAGCTATTAACTATTGAACAATAATGTTTCAATTTGGCGTTCATCGAGAGAGATTTCTTCTTATATGTTGGCCATGTAATTCGTAGTGCTTGTCTCAGTTTTGTTGTTCTGTATTCATCTTCATCTGTTCTCATTTAGGTTCCAAGTTATAATTTCCCCAAGATACTTGAACTTTCTTACAACCTTAATTTGTTTGTTACATTACCATTTATTATATTCTATTTTATTCTTGCACTTTATTTTATTTCTTGTGCATTTAGAGGCTGTTTATTTTAATTTTCTTACTTTATTTATTTTACTTTATTTTATATCATTGCACATATTGTGTGAATCAGTCTTTGTCATCCATATTACTCATTGCCATTGAGTGAGGCAGCTTGTAATTATTCGAAATAAAAAGTTTAAAGAAAAATAAATGAATAAAACTAACTCATAATAAATTTTCATAGCCAGATGACTGATCTAAGTTTCCCTAGAATAAAGTTTATTTTCTTCTTCTTCTTCTTCTTCTTCTTCTATGATGACAATTAAGCACTTAATATATTCTCATAAATGTTATTAAATTACCCTCTGATGCTATTGCATTATAAATTTATTGGATAGATATGAGAGCGTAGAATCCAAACCTTGCGGCAGGTCATGAACCTGGAATGTCGGAGGCGTACGATAACCACATGGGAAGCAGATCAGATAAAAAGAGTTGATCGCGTGCTCTCGGTTCTGAATTCTTGATAGGGCCTTCCGTTGGCCGATATCGTTGCCCCAATTAATCTTCATCCTTCATCCTAGCTTCATGACCAAGGCTTCCTACTTCGTGCATATTGGTCGACATCAAAAATAAATTTGATGGAAGGTTCAAAAGTCAATGAACCTTCGAACTATTGTTTATCTCTTTACAGCAGGCCAAAACTAAAATTAATATGGAGAGGATAAAATTGGTTTTAAAATTTATGAATAATATAATCAAGAATGAGAATTATAGAGGCATATAAATTTTAGGAGTTGCATATAAAATCTTTTCCAATATATTGGTTAATAGGCTCAATGGATTTGCAGAATATGCCCTATTAGTATGGTTTCCTTAACAAAGAAGAACTGTTGATCAGATTTTCGTAATGAGGCAATTAATAGAAAAATGTTGGAAATTTAACACTGACCTCCATATATTATGTATAGACTACTGCCGTGCCTTTGATAGTGTTGTTAGGAATAGCATGCTAAATACACTACGAGAATTTAATATCCCCAACAAACTAGTACGTCTCAAAAAATATCTATGAAAAGTAGCAATGCTAAAGTGTATATTAATGGCCACCTCAGTCGCAGTTTTTCAGTTACAGTTAGACAAGGGGATGCGTTATCTGCTACATTATTTAACCTTGCGCTGCACAGTGTTGTAAAAAAGCTGAATATCAATTGAGATATATTGTATACGTCTAATCAACTTTGTGCATATGCGGATGATATTTGTTTAGTATCGGGGAGCAATCAAGCCTTGCTGAGCGTGTTTGGTTTGTTAAAAGCTGAAGGCGAAGTAATTGGTTTGAAAATAAATGAGGCTAAAACACAATATATGTAGGTCAGTCCAAATAATAATTCAAGATTTAGAGAAAATCTAACATATTAAAACATTTACCTATATGGATGCTGAGCTCAACTTTGCAAATAAGATATCGACAGAAGTGCAAAAACGGATTATGGCAGGTAAACAAGCCTGTTTCGCGAACTTAAAGCTTTTCCGATTATCGCTCTTGTCACGAACAACAAAGATAAGATTATATAAAATTTTAATAAGGCCTATCGTGACATATTCTGCAGCAACATGAACCCTGTGTACCTCTACAATAAATGCACTAAGAATTTTGAAAGAAAAATTCTGAGGAAAATATCTGGACCTGTGGTTGTTGAGGGTGAGTGGAGAATTCGGAAAAAACAGAGTGTTGTATAAAATTTACCGTTCAGTTCATATAAGCTAGAAGAATCGAATGGCTGGACCATGTAATATGAATGGAAGACAGCAGAGCTCCAAAAAAGATACTACTAGGGACAATGTTCGGAACCAGAAAGAGAGGACGTCCTACAAGATGTTAAAGGAGACCTCCGGACTCTTTATAATATTTCATTATAAAATTACTTTCATTATAAAATGTTTTTCCACAAGTATCGAACAGGTATATAAATAGAGAGTAATTAATGATAACAACTTATCACTTTCAGGAAAAAAGGAATCAGGAATGCGATCAGGAGAGTTGAAAAAACATACTTTGGTGAAAAAATAAACCAGTTATGGGAGTGCCGACGTTTCGGCCTGGCTTGAAAGCCATCTTCAGAGCTATATATTTTATCAAATACAGCTTTTTTAACGTGAATGTATTATTTCAACCTAATAAGGGTAGTTGATATCCAAGTTTGCTACCCTCAAAACCTAGTGCGGTTTTTTTAGTACTCGAATAACCACAAAATTTCAGCACTATTATCAACAATGGAGATATTCAATTATATAAATTGCAAAAATTATTCTAATAATATTTCTTTAATAAAACTTCACAAGTTCGTAACCTGACATCCATACCTAACAGCATTAAGCCCAACGAGACCTGAAAATATAAATAAATTATATTTTTTACATTTATTACGAGTTCATGCATAACAAATTTTCACTGCACTTAAAACAGACTCATATTTTATCGGTGAATACTACTAAGAACAGTAATTAAAGATTACACACTAAGTTACGTATGAATACTTCATATGAAATAATTACCGATCAGTTGTGTTAGGCACGCTTAATTCAAACATAAAAGGATTAAAAAACGCTAAAGAATCTAATTATATCAAATATTAGTAAAATTGTCAAGAGTAGGTAACAATGGCGCTGAACTCTATCATATCTGCCATTCCAGTCACATTTAGTTTTTATTACATCCGTTTATTGTCTGATTAGAGTAATAGTTTTTATAGTTTTATTATTAATACAAAATTTCATTTTTAGCTTACTATTTTTTTACGTAAATATAATTGTTGCTGTTTTTATTATTATTATTTTATTTACTAGGCTATTAAATATGGACATACTTTCTCTAGTCTGCAGCAAAGTGATTTTGCCTGCATTTAAGAAACATTCATCGTTTATTATTTAACATTTGGGAGACTTGGCGTATTCCAAAAAACATCACATTAATTTATTTGTATGTAAAGTTAAATAATATTTATTTACATATTTCTATATAGTGTGAATAGATTCCTATTTAAGCTATATTATTTTATATGATTTAATAAATTTGAAGTTTTGGTTTCGTATATATTTAACCATGTGTGTTCAAGGTCACGGAGAATTCCAGCAATGGCAGGAACAGCTGGCTTCTATAGGCTGCTTTAGAGGAAAACAAAAACAAATAAATTTTAAAAACACATTTATTATTCAATCATAAATCATCGTTTTATTTATTATTTTCAAGTAGATGGAAATTAAGAAAAGAAGAGTGGATTTAGAAAAGAATAGTCAAGGATCCTAAATTCTCATTCGAGAGGATATTATTACGGAAAGGAAATTTCAAATATAATTCTTTACCATGTGAAAAAACTAGATAAGTCGATTTCTGCATAATGAGATAAATACACTGGACAATCCATATAATATGGGTTTCCAACACATCGTGTAAGAGTAGCATTGTGCATTTTTAGACATTTTTGTATATGCAATCCGCTATACATGCAAAAATGCATACCATAATAAAATACAGAGAATTTGTAGAATAATAGCGGTTTGAAAAATTATTAATTTGTAATGAAAACAGCAAATTTTTAAAGCACTGGAATGACGAATTTGGTGTATTTCTACTGAAGAAAATAACTGAAAATTTAATTTTCCAATTTTTTTTTCGCTTCTGTATTTCTTAAAAAGCTTATTTGAATTTGTTGCCTTGTGCCTTAAATAATGCCTTTCTCATTAAAATACTTTTTGGAGCTTATTTGTGAAGTCTACTTACATACAAAGTTTATTTGAAATGTATAACTTTACGGATTATCCTTTAAAAAACTTTATTCAATCTGTTGTTTTTTCTTTCCATTTATTTTTACCTATATACATACCCTTTTAGTGTGATATTAATGCTATTTTCCCAATAGAATAATTTCGATCGCCCAGATCAGTAACAAGTGATTTTGGACGTAGTTTTTCATAATGGTGCAGAATTATAAACAAATAATGAGGCTAAGCGTAAATTACAATTAATTAAAAAGACTGTTTTCCAGAAGATTACAAACAATATTTATTGAAAAGTAATTTCAATATTTTCATATTAAAATAAGATCCAATATATTTGCTTAATACTCGTATATTAGTTGGATCGATTAGATCGATTCTCCATAATTTGAAGTACGACATATTGCTCACTAGAGTTTTATAATTTATAATTTTAGCCAAGACTCTTCCACTTCGGTGACTGTTTTAGATATGCACAGACCAATTCATTTCATCCCCTCATTCAACAAACTATACTCTATTGGACTCAGGATAAATACTTCTACCTAACTCTGAAATAACCTTTGATGATTTTAATAATTTAAATGATGATACCTGAGAAAACGGTTCCTCAACAAATGTTAAATTGTTAGCTTGCCTGAATAAGATTGAGACAGATAATACAGAACAGTCAACCCGAGTCACTTAGAGCGAGACAAGTTGATCTTTATGAACCCTACGCTCAAACGCTCCTACGCCCTCTGGTGGGAAATAAATTATCATTTTCAGCTCTCGTCACCTTTGAAAATCCACTGGTTAATATTAAATATAAATCACTCATTCAAAAGGAAAATTAATCATTAAACACTTTCTTAGAATAAACATTTAGTTTTAATGTTAAGATATGATGACAGGTTCCTTAGTACAGGCTGTAGATAGACACATCCATGTTCTATTGATATTACCAGTCAGGGAGATATTGAGTTTATATACATGACTAATCTACCATATTGCCCTGATTTCCAAAAAAATGGCGTTTGAGATATATATTTCCGAGATAAACAATCATTGTAACTTATTTACGATTCCAAAGTAAAATGCTTCTTTGTCATCAACGAGATCAGGAGATAAGGTTGGGTTTGGAAAGATGTCCTCCAGGCTACATAAGTAGACGGTTGTATCGATAAATACAACAAAGGGCCAACTTATGATTTAATAATAAGCCGATTGAAGATTTTTCTGTCAAAGACGGATTTGGATTAACTGATCCACAGATAAACAAATCTATATATGACCCTTGAGTTTTTTCGCTCTTTCAGAGATAGATAATAACTGATATATATGTTTAATAATGGTTAACGGATCTTTTGAGGAATAGTTTTAAAAAATAAAATGTATGTTACAGCGGACAGATAGGGGATGCAGGAAACAGATCGCAAGGTAAATTCTCCCCTGACGTGCATCAAGTATACATTACGTAGAAAATAGTCTAAAATTAAAGTTTGGGAATCATTAGATAATTATATTATACAAATAATTATTTGCAAACGCTGGAACTTGATCAGAGGTAGGAATCCAGTGAAATCCACTGAACTTCCGCACCTTTTCCCTTCCACTATGTTAAAGGATACATTACTTTTAAAAATGTCAATAATCTTCATTTTAGTCCTGTTTCTCCCTTAAAATAACTGTAATGGACTAGAAAATGGTGTATTACAGGCTGTAGATAGACACATCCATGATCTATTGATATTACCAGTCAGGGAGATATTGAGTTTATATACATGACTAATCTACCATATTGCCCTGATTTCCAAACAATGAAATCATAATCCTTAAACAAAGAAATACATTTCGAGATTCCTTTCCCCAAAATACCTGTCAACTTCTAGTGTCTTCTCATATTTTCCCTTTATTTGATTACGGTTGTTAGTGAAGGACTGTCTGATGGTCACGAGACGAAGTTGAGGTGACTGATGAACTGTTTCATTAGATTTATCTTCGGGGTCCCCAGGCGGTCACACGTTACTTGCCGTTATTCTGAGCTGGAAAACCTTTTTCCAAACTTCCAAAGGAAATACTTTCTGAGTACTTCCCTATTTCAATCTCTAAGAACCAAAAAACCTTCCAATATTCTTGAACTTCTAACTCTGCGTTCTTCTATCCACCTCCTAAACACTAGATCCCGACCCTTTAACCTGTATACCCCCTCACACAAAACTGCTTCCTTTGAAAAATCATTCAACATTCGAGCTACTTCCTTCTGGAATTCCCTATCCATTCCTATTCGAAAAGCTGCTTCCTTTAAACATAATTTATTTTTACACCTTTTAGACAATCGATATTCTGAAAATATGTAAATATTAAGAATTATTTTATCTTTTCATATTATTATTTGTTTTTTTATTTCGTTTAACGTCACTTTATGCTGCTATGGCTAATCGGACGATGCTACGGTGGGAGTCCTAAATTTTGCCTATCCAGGTATAATTAGGATAGGGATCTTTAACGAGTACCTGACATCGCACAGGCTCGGGACCCCCATTTTACATTCCTTCCGAAGGACGGCATAGCTAAGGATTTTTTACTCCCTTTAAAAAATCCTTAGGTCATCTGCCGGGCTGCGAACCCGATATTATTATTTTATTTTTTTCCTGTCGACTATATACGTCATAATTACTGAAGCATTTAACTTGTAAATAATACGGCCAGACAATTGTACCTGTAATTGTGCATTATTGTTATTCTTATGGGACAGTAAGTCCCAGAATAAAATTTATTTTTCATTTTTGTTCATTTCAATTTTAATCTTTTCCACATATGAATAACTAAAAAATTAAATCCTATATCGCTACAGCCCATGAAGGGTCTTGTGTTCAGTACTTGGTAAAGTTATATTTTTTCTTGTGGAACGAAGTATAAGGAGGAACTTTGGCCAGAATCACACTCAACCACCAAGTTTATTCTCAATTGAGGGTAGCAGCATAATAGAGTCTGGGTGTGCCCAAGGAGGTTCTCCCAACCACAGCGTAAATCCTCGTCAGATAAAAGAGAATAAATAATTATCTACCTCAACCAGACTGGAACCTAAGTCCGGGAACTAAAAGCCCAGTGCCCACTCAGCTACCACATACTACTAGTATTTATCATATATGAGGCGTAGAATTCCAAAACCAGCCAAGTCTGATTTCCAGATTTATTTTTCTACGAGATTACCATGAACACACAGCTAAGAGCAGAACTGTAATCTCTTTGGTCTGGCCATGCTTGAAGTGGAGTGCCAGAGTTAGTTTGGAATTCTCCATGTTGTCTGTATTGTATACAGGGTGTTTCCCTCTTAGTGTCAAAAAAAAAATGGGTGAAACTAGATCAAAAATGTAGAAAAATGCCACAGACCTTATCTTTCTATTCCAATCCGTTGCAGATATACGATAAATCGAAGACTTTTTTGAGGAAACCGCGTTTCTTGCCATAAAAGTTGTAATATCCTCTTTGTTTAAACATTTTTCAAATTTTGACCACATTTTCGGGTTTAGCATTAATTTCCAATAAGAGGAGAGTACATGTTATCCTAGAATTTCACAAACTTGGGACCTAAACAGATTGATCTTCACCTTATCTAGGGAAGTTACAATGTCATATAATATTTCAACGCTCACCGTTTTTCAAAAAAACATCCACAAAACTGCAAATCTCATACAAATTTAACCAGCTTTCATATAGTATGATCAAAGTAATGATTACGTGTCGATTTCAGACAGAAATTTACTTTTAAAACCTAAAAAACATGGCGTTTTCATTTGACATATAAATCAGTTATAACGACTAAGTTATATTCTTTTTTTATTTTTGCTGATTGTTATTTTTAATTTTATTTGTTACCATTATTATATCCCTTCGTTGTTATTATTCATTTATTTTTTTATTTCATTTTTTATGAGTGTAGGTATAAATTGTATAGATTGTTTTGTATGAATGAATTCATTATTTCAGTTATTCTTGCACTTCAGTGACGCAGAATGTAATATTTTGATAATAAAAGCTGTTATATTAAAAAAATAAAAAACTTTTTTAAACTTTATTTTTATATTTTAGTGAAACATTCTTTTCATCGACGCTCGTTTTTCTGTAAGAGGAGCCAACTGATAAGAGCCTGGCAGACAGGGAACCCTAGAGGACTTGAACTGTTTTTTGTTTCACTCTCAACTAAGAAGTATTTTAATGCTAGAAAGAAAATTAATAATTAAGATTGTTGATAAAATCACAACAAAATTAATAAATTATCAACGAAATAAAAGTCCGATAGAGAAATATTGTCTAATCAATTAAAAATTGTAAGTTCTGAAGAGGGTGTAAAAAAAATCAAATAATTCAACTATTTAAAGGCAAACATTTTTTTTTTTTTTAATTTGAAAACATAAATTGAATTATATTTATCATTATTTTTGTTTCATTTACCATATTCATTTTATATTTTCAACAAAATTTAAATAAATAAATATAAGAGAGAAGTGAATATTCAGAAGATATCTCGATTATGTTTTCTATTGCCTCAAACAGTAAATAATAAAAGAAATATATAAAAACATTGAGTTTATATTGTCTAATAACATTTTTGCTTGAGATAGTTTACTTATTTCATAGTTCCAATATATATGCACGAATTATTAACGTTCTCAACTATTATGTTTAAACATTAAGGTGATAAAGATAGAATAACTACTAATGTCAATGAATCCCTAACTATTTTAAAATGTATTTTAAATATGTGATGATAATAGTAGAGAGATCATTAACTTTTAAGTACGATCAACAACCTATAATAGTGAAAGGAACATGTATATATAAATACATATATAATTTTTTCAATTTTTTTCGGACCATTGAAAAACACTGATAATATGAAAAAACCGATGTCTGTTGTGGTCCTTTCGATAATTTGAAATTATAACTCATCGATCGCCAACATTATTTATATATAATTTTTAAATGATTTATTTTATTTTTTTAAACTACTTTATTTCAATAAGTCAAGGCTCAAACGATGATTGAGGGTCATTAACAAGTGATGATTTCGTCCTAGCTCTCATAACAGTAATAAATGGATAACATTAATGGATCAATGGATAACACTAGATATAAGACGCTCATTCAAAAGAAGATGAACAGTATTTAAAAAAAAAAAAATACAGATGAGTTGAGAACCTCCTGTTTTTTGTAGTCGGTCGAAAATGGACATTTAATAGTAACTTTTTTAGTTTCTATGGTTGTGGTATATAAATAATGTACACAATTATATTTGATCTCAAGCTAATTTGAACTTAAAATTAAATTTTTATTTTTCAGGTTTCTTGAGTTTCAAGTAATCAAGAGCCTATTATCATAAGATTTTTATTTTTTATAACACCTGACAAAAAATAATAATAATATACCAAGAAAAGGAACAAACGTCAAAAATTAAATTTCAATATAAATATATATTTATTCATAAAAAAACAAGAGATTATTTTGTTTTTTCTATACTTCTATGCCTTTATCGAGGGGCTAATATATTAATTTAATATTTATATTATAACGTTTTATAAGTAAAGAAATTAAAATGAAAATGTAATAATTTTTAATATTATACAGTATTAATTGACTTTTTATATATATTCGATAATAACTCGTAAAAATGAAAACAACGCGCAAGTATCACCTTTAATACTACTTAATTTAATTAATTTATAATTAATGTTCTTAATTAAGTGGAATTACACCGTAGAGAATTTAATGAATTATCAATAATAAACACAAACACAAAAGTATGAGATGAAAACATAAACAATAAACATATTATAATAATTAATCATGTTATTAATTTATTTTTAATTGTTTAATAAAATAAAAATAAAATTTAATCAATGACGAAGCGATACTATATTAGTATGTCTGTTATCAGTTGGACCCACATACGTAACTGTCAAAAACCAGATTAGGGGGATTATTTCTTCTCAAGATATTCTTGTTTTAATTTTTAATTATTTCATATAAAAAAATATGTAAACGATTTGTTTTTTTCATCAGTTTTATTAATAGTCATTCATTTCTTATAAATCATTTTTATATTTAAGATATCATGATTAATAAAATAATGATTAAAATTTATATTAATTATTGGTATAATTTTCATGCGTTACTATTGTAAATTTATAGTTTGATAAGGAATGCGATATATTTCTATTATGAATAAACATTATTTTGAAAAAATTTAATAATAAAATGTTTATCGAAGCACACCAAGACGTTATCAACATAGTGTGTGGATTTAAATATTTTACATGTCATACCGGTGTCAATAAGACAAATTGGTTTGGCACCGACATATGTTTTTTCAATGAAATTACGTCAGGATAAAAGCCCTGTTGAATATTATCGAGAATATTATATACTTTATCATATTATTATATATAATACATATTATAACCCCATTTATCACTTAACAGATTTATTTTGAATACATATCTACTAAAGTACCGGTGTTACTGTGTCTTGTTCTGTTGTGTTACAGTATCAGTGTCATGTATATAACAATACAAAATTTTGAATTTAACAACATTTCGTCACATAATTTTCGTAAGAATAGTTGAGTATGTAAATATTTCATGAGTTATTTAGGTGTCAATAAGACCAATTGCCTTGGCACCGACGTATGTTTTCCCACCGGTATCACGTCAAATAATAAAGGAAAAATGTTTGGAATATTAATTGTAGCATTTAAAAAATAATAATAGAAAAACAAATGAGATCGTTTTTTTTTTTTTTTTTTTTTTTTTTTTTTTGTAATTTTCGAATATTTTTTTAAGGTGTGTTAGAGATAGAAAACAATATGTATTATTTTACGAAACAAAATATTAAAAAACTTCAGAATTAGAGAATTCATTTCAAAATCAATTCAAAAATCGGCAATATTGATAATGATAAAAAAACCGCCAAAGGGTAAACTTTACCTCCGTAAACATACTACAATATACTTTCACAAAATATAGATTATCAAATTTCAAAAATCGATGCTTCTTCACAGAACTTTATAACCTACAATAACAAAAGACAGACAGACGGACTCACCTATAGAGAAACGAAGCGAAGACCGACAGTTCGGAGTCAGAGCGACGATAACGAACGACCCATTCCTGATTGCGGCTGGCCAGCGACTGGTGCCCCCACCCAGCCGCATGCGTCCTCTTACATCACCCCTCCCAGCGTCCCAGGTCGTCAAGAAGTAGAGGATCGTCGGCCGGCTAGGCGTTTGAGATATATATTTCCGAGATAAACAATTATTGTAACTTATTTACGACTCCAGAGTAAAATGCTTCTTTGTCATCAACGAGATCAGGAGATAAGGTTGGGTTTGGAAAGATGTCCTCCAGGCTACATAAGTAGACGGTTGTATCGATAAATACAACAAAGGGCCAACTTATGATTTAATAATAAGCCGATTGAAGATTTTTCTGTCAAAGACGGATTTGGATTAACTGATCCACAGATAAACAAATCTATATATGACCCTTGAGTTTTTTCGCTCTTTCAGAGATAGATAATAACTGATATATATGTTTAATAATGATTAACGGATCTTTTGAGGAATAGTTTTAAAAAATAAAATGTATGTTACAGCGGACAGATAGGGGATGCAGGAAACAGATCGCAATGTAAATTCTCCCCTAACGTTTAACTTGAGTGTATCAAGTATACATTACGTAGAAAATAGTCTAAAATTAAAGTTTGGGAATCATTAGATAATTATATTATACAAAGGTAGGAATCCAGTGAAATCCACTGAACTACGGAACCTTTTCCCTTCCACTATGTTAAAGGATACATTACTTTTAAAAATGTCAATAATCTTCATTTTAGTCCTGTTGCTCCCTTAAAATAACTGTAATGGACTAGAAAATGGTGTATATCTGTCGTAATAAGAAAATATATAATTACAAGAAACATTATGTGATAAGTAGCAATAAAGCACAATGGGTACTACAAACCTTTTTACAATTTCACTTAACAGAAGTCTCAGGAGGTCGCAAGTTACTTCGTGTTCAGACTTGTCCATACCTGCATAGTAGCCGCCAGCAGCACGGTTGTTCATTAGCAGTGACTGATTAAAGTGGGAAACAAGACATCATGGCCATGTAGTGAGGTAAGGGCAGTTTTGAGGTATAATTTTACTCGTGGCTAAAACACAGCTCAATACTTAAAAGAAATGAAGCTTGCATTGAATAACGATGGTGCACATCGTAAGACTTTATTTAGGTTGTACAGAGAATTTGAAAGAGTCAATTTCACACTGGAGGACGCTGAGAGAGAAGGAAGGCGAACGTCGGTAACAGAGGAAAACATTATTGCTGTATGAAAAATGCTTTACTAAGACCAACGAGTGACATATCATCAAAAAGAGGAGACCATACACCTTCGTGCACTAGCTATTCATTCGATTCTGAGAGACCATTTACAAGTAAAGAAACTTTGTTGTCTTTGGATGCCATTTAGTCTGACGGAAGAGTAAATGACGCATCGTGTGACTTGGTACCGTAAGATGCTGAAAATATTTGAAAATCTCAGTAAGTGAAAAACATCGTGAAAGATGACGAGACTTGGCTGTACTATTATGATGTGCCGACTGAGGCTGAAAAAACTTTAGGGTATTAAATGATGAGAATACACTGTATCCGTCAGCGAATCCGGACCTGTTAAGAAAAAAATGATCGCTCTATTTTTTTCTTATCTCGCTGTAGATCGTGTCACGTATGACACTCAGAAACAGTCACACGCCTGCCTAATGTCATGAAGTCGATGAATCCTGCGACAGAAGTAAAGAATGGAGACCAAGTACCTCCACCATGACAACAATCCATGCTCACCGCCCCAGAGCCTGCACCGAGTATTTGGTCACTACTGGATTGAAACTTCTTGAGCACACACATTCTTTACAGTCCAAAACTTGCTTCCAGTGACTTTGCCATGGCCGCATGTAAAACGTAAGCTGATAGGAAAAGGTTTTACTAGTGAAGCGAGCTTTCTGAGGACTTGGGACAAAGAGTGTGCTTCAATCCCAAATGTAACTTAGCAGAGCTAGTTTAAGGACTGCTTTCGACGAATGGCGAATGCATAAAATATGATAGAAACAATAAAACTTTGAAAAAATTAAATAAATTGTAATTATAATTGTAGATCTAATTTTTCGTTAAATAATAAAAGTTAGTGTATCTGCGAATATAATATTAACTAAATGTAATAAACAAATGAACACCAATTCCTTCTCCACATAATATCCCTATCTTTTTTATTTATTGTTTGTCTGGTTAAAGAAATATTATAAGGTGAATATAATATAAAGAATATATGAGTGGCATATGCTGATACAGAGTAGTCCAGTCAATGAGGGGTGTAGAGTGCATGAAATGTGTGATAGTTTTTAACTTTACAGCTTCGTTAGGAGTCGTTAGAAGGTAAACATACTAAAAGTCCCCACCCCTGGGGGGTTAGCTAAGAGTGGGGGGAGGGGAGAAGGTCCCAATTTTGTGTTTTTCGATTATATTTCGAAAGCGGTGGACTCTAGAAAAATATGTTGCAAATCAAAATTAAAGCTAATAAAATTTACTATAAAATTAATTCAATACATATTTGTCGAAATTCCAACGGTTTTCGAGATATACGTTATTAAAAATTGATAATTTTATAAATTAAAAAATTGTTTACCTCACTTTTTGTTAAACATTTGCCAGAAATGTATATATGGAATTAAAGTAAATTTAATGCTCTAAAATTTTGATTCTGACATTTTTTATGATAAACGAAAATGTGGAAGGTACCAGAAGCAAAAGTTGGACAAAAAGTGAGGTAACATTTGTTTTTTCCCCAAAATCACCGATTTTCAATAACGTACCATATATCTCGAAAACCGTTGGAATTTCGACAAATTTATATTTATTCAATTTTATAAGAACTTTTATTAGCTTTAATTTTGATTTGAAAAATATTGTTCTAGAGTCACCTTCTTTCAAGATATAAAATAAAAACCAAAAAAAATAAAATTCTCCCCTCCCCCCACCGTTAACTCATCCCCCAGGGGCGGGAACTTTTATTATGTTGACCTTCTAATAACGAAGCTATGAAGTCGAAAATAATCGCATATTTCATGCACAATGTGTTTATTGACTGGACTAAGAATTAGTTTCAGAAACCAAACTCTATCGAAGAACGGTCGTTCAGATGCTGCAGTATAGAAGAGAATTGAGTCAGTATCAGGATGAATATAGTTTTCCGGAGAAAAACCATTTATGAGTTAGGGATAGGACAATGTTGAAAGAAAAGGAAAATGTATAAAAAAAAAAGAACGAGAACCTGTTAGTGAAATGTTAGTGATGAGAGACCATGCTTATAACATCCAGTAGGAAAAAGTACAAGCATTTTCACCAAGCATTTAACGAGATTGGATTTTAAAAAATAATAAAATTACGATTTCTGAAATATCAACCACATACCTAATATTTCAGAAATCGAATTTTTATTTATTTTTTTTAATTAAATTTTCATCAAAGCTTGTCTTAGTATCATAGCAGTAAAGACATTGTGGCATTGCATATTATTATTAAGACTTTTTTATTACAATATCTGTGATATTTTCAAACCTTCAAAATCATTGTTATTTTTCTAGAAGGAAGTATTAAAAACAACTTCCTAGATATAGAGAATTAATATAGGGTAGAATAGTATTATTATCTGACGACACAACGATGACCCCTAAACTGGCCAGGGTCAGACGGGCTCACTGAAGAAGGCGGAAACCTTAGAGCCCAGAGGTCCGTCCACCTTTGATCCACCCCTTACTCGCGCTCTGCTGGACAGAATTAGGAACTGGGTCGCAAACATGCCTTCCTCATCTAGTTGGTCTTAGGAAACCTTAAAATTTAAACAATTTTTTTTTTTTTTGGAATATTTTATAATTTATTAACAAAAAAAAAAA
Organism: Euschistus heros; assembly: GCA_003667255.2. Taxonomy (NCBI): domain Eukaryota; kingdom Metazoa; phylum Arthropoda; class Insecta; order Hemiptera; family Pentatomidae; genus Euschistus; species Euschistus heros. The sequence goes on from RCWM02000127.1 coordinate 559,291, forward strand.
AAAAGTAATATATATACTATCAGTATTGTATTTTATTCCCGAATTTAAATATTTTGTTTGTTATTTAGGCTATATGATAATGTAGCGTGTCAATGGAATGTAGACCAAATACTCATTGGTGGCACTTCCATAAAAATTCTATATTAGAAAGTCTGGAGGCCATCTTCTTCTCAGACACCTCGGAGGGTTATCTGGAATAACTTTTACAGTTTTTAATCGACAAGCTAACGTATCCTGTCCTTTCATAAAGTACAGTACCACTCAGTACTATTCAACAGATACTGTATCTTTGATTTTATTTCAACAAGAAACACGTGGGACCCTCACACTAGATTGAAAAGATAGAAAGTTTTTCTTCGATTTCGACTACTCCATCGAAAAACGTTCTTATCTATAATAAGACCTATTTGGATATACGGAGTGGACCTTTCGGGATTCCACTAAATCATCCAATTCATCTCGTTTTCAATCCTAAAAATCCAAATTTTTCTAAAAATTCTTAATGTTTCTTATATCACAAATGAATTAATCGACATTGATTGACCTTCATGTCCCATATGTTGCTGATGTGGCACGAACCAGATATCTATCCTGTCATAATAAAAAGGATAACCTCCCAAATTCCCACTAATAGCTTCCCATTCGAATTCCAAGGATTCTCCGAGGCATTTGCAAAAAGGAACCTCTAATATAACATTCTTTGGAGTGATAACAATGGGTAGTTTATCAACAAACAAGTTTTTTTTTCATCTTATTAGATTCTTATTCAGATTATATACTAGATGTATATTGTACAGTTCTAAATTTCAATTAAAAAAAAAAATAAAGACATTTAGCAAAATATGGTTTTTAGACCTTAGCATAAAATAAATAAATAAAGTTAAAATAATCATAATAATGAAAAATCTCCTATTAAGTAGAAAATATAAATATTACAAAAAACATATTAAACCATATTTGTGGATAATGACTATAGATAGAAAAAGTCTATTTGCAGTTCTTGGAGAACTGTATAGATAGGAGGTGATGGACGAGATTTGAAAAAGGGAAGCGTAATGGAGCGACAAAAGAAGAAAGGAAAAGGGGTTTCCTTGGGGACAAGGATAGGATAAGGAAATGATCTATTGAACGATGCGGGAAGATATCGTTGTATGATTTTAGTACAGGAAAAATAAGACAAATAAAAAAAATGGTCCGTAGATCAAAACGTTTCACTTGTCATAAGAATGAAGAATCAAAAGAGTCCATAAAAATCGCTATGGTAAAAGGGTTTTTATTTTTTATTTTTTTGGAGGGGGGGGGCAGAATCGTAGGTACTTAGCTGTTTGATCAAATGACATGGAAACCGTTACTTTTAGCACATTTTGTGTTTTACATATTATTAAAGCAAATCAAATTTGCAACAAATTTGGTTCTGTTCATTAGAAAAATAGTTTTAGAGTTGTGGGGGAAGAGAAATTGAAGAGATTGGGTAGCTTACGGTAAATCGCACTTTTCTGCGAAAACACGTTGTCGGTACTTTTTTGGCCTTAACTCCGAAATTATATGTCCGAATAAATTTTTTTTTTTTTTCATCCTGAAGCGGATTAAATTTACTATCAGACCTCAAATATGAAATTTTGTCAAATCCTGAAAAATACCAATACCAGCACGCTGAAACCCCGTACTGTTGTGAAATCCTCGTTTTTTCGAAACTTCTCTCGCTATAACTACAAAAACATTTGTCCAATCCAAAGTTTCTTTTTTTCAAATCAAAGCTGGTTAACTTTACAATCAGATCCTATATAAGTAATTTCGATTAAATTCTGTGAAATACCCACGCCAGCACGTCTTCTTCGAAGACTCTTCATCGCCAGATCCAACAGACCCCTTATTATTTCTAGAGGACATCTTAAATAGGAGTATACCCCCTCAGTCTCACCTTTGCATTTCTTCGTTTGAACTTCAGACTCCTTTGTTTGAAAATTCCCCCCTCTCCTAGGCATTGTCGGTAGCAAAACTAAGGACTCCTATTTGAGTTTCCAGCTAAAAGTCGGCCTCCCAAGGTGCTACTCACACTTGACCATTTGATTCTCATAGTAGGGATATATATAACTTAAGTTGCCCCCCCCCCTTAAGCTTCCAATATATAGTAGATTATTAATATTATTAATTAATATGATAATAATTAATTACACTGCAGGGAATTTAATGGTGCCTGACTGTCTGGTATTAAAATATATTCTTTTTGAACTCTTCCTAAAATTTTCTTGGTAAGGAGAGTCGTAATGTATAAATAACATGTAACTTTTCATGGTCAAGTTTAATTTTTATTGATTAAAGGATCATCACATTTATGTCCAAATCTCTTCATAAAGGTATATACATTTAGACAAAAGACCTTTTTTTCTTCTTTTTTTTTTTCGTCTCTTTAACTTGTTAAAATGAAATAAATTTGTTATTTATTGTTTTACTATTTAAGCTACTGGAATGTAAGATACTAAAAAATTTCCCAATTTCTTTACATTCCCAACCCATCGAAATCGACCATATAATACCTAATGCCCGAATTCCAGAGGCAGGTGCCCCAGAGACAACTACATTCCATAGGTACAGTATGATAGGAAGGCAGGCTGGAAGTCTTTGTTTTTCTCCAGTTGGCTGTGAGCCCCCTAACCGGTCCCTGGCTACCGCGTTTGTCAAAGGCCAGGTCTAGGAGGGCTTGGCTCCTCTCTTAGCCTACACCACTAGGGGCATGTCTAGTAAAAAAAACTTCACCAACGCTAATCCTTGTCTCGTCGCTGGAAAACTAATTCTGTTTCTATTATTAACTTCATCGCGATTCGAAGAGACAGGGCAGAATTTAATAACGATGCTAGGAAACCTTCCTTCAAATTGATAAATTATTTATCAAAACTCATAGCCACTGAAGGATACTCGTTTCAGATTTGTCCGATCTAACGAAATTATTTTTTGGAAATCCAATATCCTTCGGCCTCTCCTTTCCGGCGTATTAATCGATGTCATTTTAGAAATTGTTTCGTTTTTTAAAGTACTCTCTTTTTTACTGGTTTATACATTCATGGCTATTTGACTCTCCCATTCACACGCAATCGAATAAGTATTAAAAACATAGGAAAAATACTTAAAAATGAGTTAAGGCACACTCAGGGATTGAGGGTGAAGAAAGGGCCTAGCATAACCTAGCGAAAGAAGGGGCTTAAAATGATAAGTTGCCTTCATCCGACAAAGCTCCTTTATATTATATTAAGAGAGATAATAAGATAATAAGCTCTATATAAGATGAGACCAATTGTGAGTGACCCTATCAGTCACCGAGTTTACATACATTTATACCTCGCATTACACATAATTACAAAGTAACAACCACAAACTAAATATCTAATGACAGAACTCGGTAACACTAAACAATAGTCCAGGCAACGAAGACCAGATAGTGAAAATAATTCATGTAGAAGCCAATTTTGGCACAGTTGTGGGGGAGAAGTGTTCGTAACAATATACTAAAAGTACTGATGGATGGGGGTGAAGATAAGGGTGTGGGATCTCTAAAGGTTCTTTTTTCAGGTTTTCGTTAATAACTCGAAAACTACTGCTTAATGTGTCTTAATAATGTCTATATACTAAATTAGTCTACATAAAATGTTCTAAAAAAAGGGTTCTATATGGGTATTTTACGGTATTTAATCAAAATTTAATATGTAATATCTATTAGTGCATTTAATATGAAAAAAATCTTTGATGTGAAAAAAAAGAAATTTGGGATCGGACAAATTGTTTTAGAGTAATACCGACAAACGTGTTTCCACGGAGAAGTGCAACTTACCACAATCATTCAATTATCTCCCTAAGTATTGATCCCAATAAAAAAGTGTTTTGTAGAAAATTTTATGTAGATTCATTTAGTATATAGACATTTTTTCGCTAGAGGTAGTAGTTTTCGAGTTATTAACGGAAACCTGAAAAAAAAGGACCTTTAGAAACCCCCCATCCATTGCTTCATCCCCATCCCTCAGTATTTTTAGTATTACGTTAAGAACACCCTCCCCTACAACTGTGCCAAAATTGGCTTCTACATTAATTATTTCCGCTATTTTTCGTTCGTTGCCTGGACTACAGTATCTAAAACGATTTAACATTTTACGATCAAATATATCGTAAATGTATTTCAAAAGTGGTGCTACACAAAAATCTGTTTTTTTTGTTTATTGAGGCTTAATGTCCTTATGTACTCCAACTAGAGCAGGACAGGTTATCCTACAGGTTACCAACCTATTCTAGCCAGGGTGGGAAGGTCAAAATTCATTCGTGGATTCACCACGAAATAAATTTTAACCCACCCAGGAGAGATTCGAACCCACGACCTTCAGTACCGATTGGGCTGAGAACCTCGCCCGATCTCACTCGGCCATCGAACCCCCAAAATATTTATCTTTGATTTAATTAGGATTGATGAATTAAATGCCACTTCTATTGAGATTATTTTATTTGAAAACTAGTTTCGAATGCTAAACATTCATCTTCAGTTCTAAAACATACAATAAAAATTTCAACACATCAGTACTATGTTACATAGATTAAATATACTAAGGTTTTTAAAAAGATAAGACAAGAAATCAAGCATAGGCACTCACCTTCGAGGTAACTAAAACACTGAATTTGTGAGAAGTAAAAGGGGGGGGGGCAGGTAGGTTAAGTTTTAGATTTACAACGGGGTTTCCCTTATGACTCATTGGGTTTTTTCGTTCCTATGGGAAATAAATTTAAAATGGGGCTATTGGATATGTTAATTTGATCATTTAAACAAAAATCTGGATCGGTTTTAAACGATTTTATTATTTCTAGTGATTCAAAAGTATTTAATTTTAGGCTATTTTCTACTTGATGTAATATTTTTACTCCCGAGTCTTTATTAAATTTGTGGTTATTTTCATTTAGATGGATAGCGAAATTGGAATTTTGGGTCTTATTAATGTATGCTCTTATATGTTCATTTACTCTTTGATTTACTGATCGTCCGGTTTTTCCCGTGTATTTTGCTTCACAGTCATTACATTTTAATTCGTATACGCCGCTTTTTTGGAAAGGGTCTATTTTGTCCTTCGGTGAAGGGAAGTATGATGACAATGGCTTATCTATTTTAAATGCAGGTTTTAAACCTAATTTTTTTAATTCTTTCCCGACTTTAACGGATATTGGACCGTAGTATGGTATCAAAATATATTTTTTAGGGGTAGCTTTATCCTATGGGGGTGTTTTGTATATATTATTCATAGTTTTTTTATGTATTTGTTTTCTTAAAATATTATCGATTGTGGTTTTACTGTATCCGTTGTTGTTAGCTATAGTGTGAATCGTTTGTATTTCTTTGTTAAAATTTCGTTCATTTAGCGGTATATTTAAAAGCCGGTATATCATGCTATGAAATGCTGCGAGTTTGTGTGTTAGTGGTCTCCTGGCATTGTTGTCTATAACTACATCTGTGTGTGTGGGTTTCCTGTATATATTAAATTCGTGTTGTTTATTGTTTATGGATATTTCAATGTCTAAAAAATTTAAAGTTTTATTATTCTCTAACTCCAATATGAATTTAATTGAAGGGTGGATTTCGTTTATTTCGTTTAAGAAACTATTGATTTGTCTGGTCGTCCCAGACCATAGGCAAATTATGTCATCAACATACCGATACCAGTATTTGATGTGTTGAGCTAATTTTGAATGAAGGATTTTCCGTTCTAATTTATCCATAAAAAGATCTGCCAGAAGGGGTGAAAGAGGGGACCCCATTGGTAATCCTTCTTCCTGTTTATAGAATGTATTGTTAAATTGAAAATAATTATGTTCTATGCAGACTGACATTAAATTGTAAAAGTCTAATTTTTCTAGTGGTTGAAGATTAGACCGGAAGATTAGTTTTTTCTAAAATTTCTATTGTTTCTGAAGGTGGGATACTGGTAAACAGATTTGTGACATCGAATGATATTAACTTTGCATTGTCTGGAACATTTACGTTTTTAATTTTGTTGACTAATTCTATTGAGTTTTTTATTGTATTTCGTGGGGAAAAAGAAATTTTCGTTTTGAATATGTTGTTTAAATAATGAGCAAGTTTGTATATGGAGCTATTAATGTAGGTAACTACTGGTCTTATTGGAATGTCTGCTTTATGTATTTTGGGTAGGCCGTAGAGACGGGGCAAGGGATTCATTTCAATCAAGTTGTATTTTATATTATCAGGTATTAAAATACTATTATTTATTAACTCCCGAACTTGACTGTTAAATTTTTTAGCGGGGTTTTTTATGGTGGGGAAGCTGTTTTTTTGGATGAAGTCATAGATTTTATTTTTGTATAACTCTTTTTCTATAATTACTGCGGTGTTCCCTTTGTCCGCTTTTATGATTGTAAGGTCGTTTTTTAATATTTTAGTTGATAAAGCGCGTGCTATCTTGTATTCGGATGATGTCTTTATCTTATAGTTCTGGGCTTTTTCTATTTCTGTTTTTAGTATGTTTGCGCATATTGATTTCGAAAGTGGGTTTTTGTCGTATTTTTCTAAACCGGATTCAATGTGGACAGCAAGGTTTTCGAATGTTTGTATAGTTACCGGTGATTTATAGAATGTTTTAAACCTTTGTTGAGCAAATTATTTTCATTTTTAGTTAATGTTATGTTGCTGAGGTTGAGGATACGTGGGGAAAATTGCTTATCGGATATGGGGTTTTTTGGACTGTTAGATGGGCGATTAGCGGGGTTATTCTTGCTAGACAGCAAGTTATTAATTTTCTTTTCTAATGTTTTTTGTTTTTTGGTTACGAGATATTCAACTCGCGTCCGGATTTGATTGTCTAATGAGTCAAACTCAAGTGGGTGGAGTACAGAAGTAAGTTTATTGTGGAGGATATAAATATATAATTTTAAATTATCTCTCACTGAGTACCAATGGTTAATTTCAAATCTTACCCATTGACGTCTAGCATGGTGAGTGGCTTTCGACGCTGCTCTTGTTTGTTCTCCGCTTCTTAGTTGCACGTATCTGGGTATGAGGTCTTCTCTTGAGCAGGTTTGGTTATTTCCCATAGGAACGAAAAAACCCAATGAGTCATAAGGGAAACCCCGTTGTAAATCTAAAACTTAACCTACCTGCCCCCCCCCCTTTTACTTCTCACAAATTCAGTGTTTTAGTTACCTCGAAGGTGAGTGCCTATGCTTGATTTCTTGTCTTATCTTTTTAAAAACCTTAGTATATTTAATCTATGTAACATAGTACTGATGTGTTGAAAATTTTATTGTATGTTTTAGAACTGAAGATGAATGTTTAGCATTCGAAACTAGTTTTCAAATAAAATAATCTCAATAGAAGTGGCATTTAACTCATCAATCCTAATTGTATTGATCCTTCTATATCATCATGCGTACCTCAAGTGATCTTTGATTTATCTTCATTTTTAAGCTCAATAGTCTTCTATGAAATGTCAAAAATGTAACTTCAAATCCAACCTATGTCACATACAAGACTGAGATTTTGACTTCTTTTTTTTTCAGATTCTTCGAGTTGTGTCACTTTTGAAATGCGTGTGCAATATGAAATAAAGGACAGATTTAAAATGTTTGACATGTACTTTATGAATGTAAATCATTTAAAAGACAATGATCTAATCTGATAAAAGGATATAATTCTCAAATGTGGAACATAGCCAGAGACATAACGTTTTCCAAAACTAAAACAAACTTAATCACATTTATAGGAAAGAATGATTTTGACAAACTGACTAATGATGGGGAGTGTAGGTGTAGTTGTTGACTTTGTTTAGATAATTTTTTTTTTTTTTTTGTGATTTTTTATTTATTTTGTTATTTTATTAATTTCTCTTCTGTATAGGCATGGATATGTAAATGTATAAATAAACGGTCCTTATTTGGGGGTACCATATGTAATGACATAAACTAAGGTTCCAGAATTTAAAAAATAAATCAATAATGAAAAAAAAAATTCAATATAGATAATTCTTACATTCAATATTTTATTATTTCCTTAATCTTTTTTGAGAAAAAAAAAGAATGAAAAGTTTAATTGCGTTTTGTTTTGTTGAAGAAATTAAAATTTACATTTAATTTTGAAATTAATAATTTTGTTTTTCAAATACTGTGAGGCGGAACTCCAGTGAGTTAACATGTTTAATTAGTCACTGTGAGATGAGATTCCAGTCAGATAACATGTGTAGTTATCTACTTGCAGTTTAGGATCAAGCCAAGGAATATCTCTTGGGCCCAAGGCAACAAGAAGAAAGATTCAATTGAAAATCAATTACAGCTGTGAAATTATGGCAGAGTAGTAAATAGCAGATTGTTCAAGGAAAGAAAAAGGTTGTACCATTCAAATACTTTTTTAGTACGTAAACTAATAAATTTCAAGATAATAATTAATTGAGTTTTAAAAAAATGTTTAATTTTAAATGAACATAATTTTTAAATATAATATTATGTTTGGTCTGGTTTGGAGTTATAGTAAAATACTGTTGTCAATTTTTCGTTTATATCTTGAACAATTTCAGATCATAAATAAAGTCATTTAATTTTTATTTTTTGCTCTGTTTTGTTTTGATACCTCCAATTTATTTTCAACTTCATTAATAAGAACATGATTCCCCACTTAATCCCATCTTCATGTCAAATAATCACTTTAATGTCATAACTACAGTTTACTTAAACTGCACATGTGCTATATAAGTTGTATATAAAATTACAATTAAATGTAATATAAAGTAAATATTTTCGTTAAACTAATTTTAGTCATTCGATAACAAACAAAATGAAAACAAAACTAGTCATGACTCACAAATAAAATAGTACATCAGTGTATTGAAAAAAAATATAATTATATTTCATACATCATATCGATTTCTCAAAAGAATGTAAAACTGTTTTAAATAAATAGATACTTTCTTTAACCATGACCTATTAATTAAACAAATATTTATTAAAATATTATATTACTAAAATATAAACAGAAACAGATAATCTTATCCTAGATGTAAATTTTAAACTGTAAATTCTTACACCTGCTGAAATGACCTTGTAAGCCTAACACCTAAAACCAAACACTAATTCATCTATGAGAAAAATCCCCTATATTTAATAATTCAATTAATTTACAACATATTTGTATGAAATTAATTAAACTTTCTAGTAGATTTCAGAAGAAAATAAAATACTTCTCTGAATGTTAACACATTATAAAGAGAAATAGAACACCCATTGAGGGGTTACTGTATGTGAAATAACTAAAAAAAAAATGTGAAAAAAGAATTAGCTATTAGATTAATGTTGTCAGAACATACAGATTCAAAAAATATTTGTATTATCTTATTTACAAATACAGTAAACTCCAGATTATTATTACATATATATTCTATTGAATTTAGTTTTTCCAAGTGAAGAAATGGTCAGGGGTGCAGTCAGGTAAATAAACGTCGGCACGCCAAACATAAAGTTTTTCATTTAAAAACTTGACCTGTCTGCACCCCTGACTATTTCTTCACTTGAATTACAACTCACAGTCAACAATAGAATCATCATCAATTTAGTTTTTGTTTTCTCCAAATTTTTTTCATTATAATTTTCCCTTTCACACACAGTTGACCCTTATAACATGGAATTCCATTATTTAAAATATTTTATTTTTGTTGACTTATTTATTACATAGTCATGATAATAATTCATGAGTAATTAAGTATATAAAATACATAATTAATATATAGATATATTGATATCTATTATAAATAATTTTAAAAAATATCTAGATACCAAGAAATTTCTAAAAGATAAATAAAGAATACATAGAAAAAGCAAGATGAAATGAAATAAGTAACATTATAGGCTAAAAAGGTTTTATTTTTTAAACTAAAATATACTGTTTTGATCTAAATAATAGAAAAAAAAACACAAATTTTTTTTGTTCCATATTCTGGTCAATAAAAATGTATGTTGAATTAAGACAGTAGCAATTCATAGGAGCTGAGGTGAAACCATTTTTAAACTCTATCCTAGTAATAAGAACCATCTGAATATTATTGTTTCTAGTTGGAAACAATTTTATAATGTAAAATAGACAGTTATCTTTAGTTAATGATATCATTAATAAGATAATATTCAAATTATTACCTGACTGGATTGAACCACCTCAGATATTGTACATTAATACACTGCTACTAAAAAAAAAACTCTATAATTTAAAAAAAAAAAAAAAAAAAAAAAAAAATATAATGAAACGTTTATTTGTGCGCAAAAAATGGACAAATTCACTTCACAACCGTCAAAAACTGAAGTACACAACCATACAAACAATTAGACTCAAAATATGACGGACTAGAAAGGTGAAGCCGCAAATTTAATTTTACAGAACGGTAAAATGGCGGGTTTTCAAAAATTAAGAACGGCAAAATTATATTAGTAACATCGATATATTTCGATCAGCAATCGCGTAATCGTAAAGATAGATTATTATAAATTAATAATTATTATTATCTCGCGATACAGTAACACTTTACAACATCGCGGGATAACAATTCTAGCTCTTTTATTTAAATCTTTTAAACAATCTTTATAAACTATAATAATAAATAAATAAATATAAGTCCATTAATTTTTCGATTATACGCAGTAATAATCATATTTAGAGATTATCCATGGTTATCCTTAAAAAAAAAAATAAAAAAAATAAAATAAAAAAAAAAAAAAAAAAAAAAAAAAAAAAAAAAAAAAAAAAAAAAAAAACAGTAAACAATATATATATATATATATATATATATATATATATATATATATATATATATATATATATATTTTTTTTTTCTTTAATTTTAGTTCAATTGTTTTTTGTTTTGTTTTTTTATTACATTATTTATATTTGTATTATAAATAGAATAAGTTAAGCAATTAAATTATAAATAATTAAACCTACAGTGAAAATTTCAGGGACATAAATGTGAAACAATCTTTTTTTTATAATAAAAGTATTAAGTAATTACAATATTTATTAACTTATAATTTCATTTGTATATATTTTACAGTAAATAAAACCGATCCAAAACATTATTGTGACGATTTATATCATTAGCCTTTTGTGGATTATCCATGGAATAGTATTTCCCTTGGATGGTATAGCACCCAAAGCCACAGATAATCTGGATGTGACTGTATTTGTAAATGAGACAATACAAATAATTGTTGAACATATATGTTCTTATAACTTAAAAACAAAAACTGATACTTTTTTTCAATTTTATTTCAATTATTTCTCATTACAGTAACCCTCCAACGGGTGTTCTACCTCTTAGTGTAATTTAGAAACCCGTCTTATTAAAAAATTAATGACAACTAATTCATAGTTCGAATGACTGAGCTCATCTCCACTGAGAAAAAGGCAAAAGAGCCAGTCTATTGAAAAAAGGAATTTTAAGTAGATTTAAGTTTTGGTATATGATTAAAGTGAAAGATTCAACCATAGACAACACAGATTTATCTTCTGAAGATTTCACTAATGAACTAGAAAAAGTTGTTATAGCACTGAAGCTAAAAATATGGGTATAACATGGCTATTGGGTTTCATTTCATTTTCTTTGCTGTGGATAGAGCTCTATGAAATAGACAATGAAAATTTGAGTTTTACAAACAAACCCTTGAGTTTTAAGCTACTTCATAGTTAATTTTTGTTTTCACTTCCATTAACAAAAACTTAATTACTTATTAAGTTAATTAATTACTTAATTAGACTTAATTCAGTTTATGTTAATAGCTCATTGACTTATTATTATAATTAAAAAAAGCTGGATAAGAGTTTAGCATCATTATTAAGAAAAAAACAATTAGTAATAAGTATTCAACTTAAAATCAAAGGATTGTTTTTTAACTTTTTGAAAAATTGTTTATTAGAAGTGGGATTTTTTTTTTTTTTTAATACATAAGATGTTTTTTATTTTAATCATCCTTCAATTTGTAAAATGGCATTCCTTTGATTTGAAATTACTCTCAGTTCAAACATGCCTTGAATGTATGTTTCATCGTTGATCCTATTTACAACAATTTTTTTTAATACATATTCAAAATTGTAAATGTTTGGAAGTATAGAAGGTTTTCGCTGAAATAGCAAAAACAAATAGTTGTAAAATTAATATGAGTTCAGTAGTCATTAATGGGTCCATACAACTTGCAGTGGAGATATTTATAACAGCAGATCAGAGTTGGGCAAAGTTTAATCATAGATAAAAAATAATCAACTTTTAAGGTGAGGCGCCACCACGAACGGACTTGACTTGACTTTAGCAGACCTGACCGGACAAGACTTGAGTGGGGGGTGCACCACCAAAACCTGACTTGACGAGTATCGGAGCAGACCAACCCCTCTTTTTAGTATTGTCGAGAGAGAAGCCAATATGGAAGCACACCTATTGGACATTGATTCCGATTATGAATATTTTATTACAAGTGCATTAAATTATCAAAGGAAGTGGTTATCTCCATTCATAAAAGATCGAGCGAAGCACGGTGAATTTCACACGTTCTTTACAAAGCTTCAACAATTTCAAAACTATTTTCACTTTTCTTCTATGTCCATGATTTACGAACTTCACAGGGACACTGCCAAGTGCCGTGCACCACCAGACGAGGGTTTGTTAATGAAATAAGGGGAAGAAAGTAGAAGTGGGGAACCAGAGTCCTGTGCCGACCCAACATAAACGGATCGCCTGCGGAATCAGGAAGCAGGCTCAAGTCAAGTTCGGTCCTAGTGTCGCCATTCCCTATTAAAATCACAGTGTGGGTCCAGACTGGTACTCCAGTCAATTCAAGTCACGTTTCAGTCCTTTATCATTACAATTCGACAACTAATTTCCTGGAATCGACCACATATTTTAATAATGATTAAATGTTTAAGTCATTTTTTAGTGAACTAATGATAATTTGACTGAAAGATTTAATCATTATTAAATTAGGAATAATTCCAAGAAATTAGATGTCAAATAGCTATGATTAAATTTTGATAATATTTTAGCTATGATTAAATATTGCCCAACTCTACACCATATACAGCTCGAATATCAAATTTTAAATAAACAAAAGAATAGCAAAAGGAAATAAAAAATCTATTTAAAAAAAATTAATTTATTAAACAGCAGGGTAACTATGAAAAAAACAAATACATAATCACCTTACAGCATTTCTTAAACTCTTAAAATATACCAAAATAAGAAACATTAATAAAATAACTATACATATACATTTTCGTACCTCATTTAGTGTGGGACCTTCAACGTCTGTTAAGACAATGAAAATAATATCCAATAAATCTTATGCAATATTTACTAATTTATTACTTATTCCATAAAAATATACAATATTTACATCCATAAAAAAACCTAATCATTATCTTATTTTGCCTATGTTTAATTATTTTACCTCCAAGGGTAGAAAAGAACTGAAGTTAAAATGTACAAAAAAGTACTACTGTAAAAAAAATACAATAATTAATTCTTAACAAAGTGGCTTAAAATCTCTTTAAAAAAAATTACTTCAAATCATTAATATATAAATAAAAAAAAGTTATAATTGTAATTAATAAAATCTCACACTGATAATATTCATAATAGACAACTTAGAATAGGTATCTTAAATAAATTATTTTTCTTCAGTGTTGATGCCATATTTTGCTTTCATTTTATCGAGCTCATCTTTCTTCTTGTCAATATCGACCCTCTTAAAAGCTTTGTTAGCCTATAAATAAAATAATCCATCAGGAAAATTCCATAAATAAATAAGTAAATAATACTTATAATTGTATTAAATAATAATAAGAAGTTTTATATTTCAAAACAATAATTAAATTTATTTTTTTCATAACTATCTCCTGCTCAAAATCTAGGAAAGAACAAATCTGAGAGACCACTTATGTATTTGGCATTTTGAAATTTTGATACAATATAATATGATTGTAGACATTCCTGAGACAATGTACAATATTTATTTTATCTAGCAGACACTAATATAAAGGCAGATTTAGACAGTGAGTAATTTCCTAGCGAATTATTGTAGTGTGTATCCTTCATGAATAATTAACAATGAACAACGATTTAAGAAAGATAGTTAAATCAATAATCAGCCATCAATTCTCATGAGGCTGTCATGGAGAGAGAAATTTCTTTAGCACTTGTAAATATATCTGTTTTCATTAACATAATATAACATTTTAAAGCTATGGGCACAAAATTAATTTTCTGTTTAATAGCCTTATATCAATCCAGAGATGAGGAAACCCTCCTGACTTGACCAAATCCAGTCTCTATGTGAATAGCTAAGCCTTTGTTGGGCCTTGCAGAAGTGTTAACAAATATAATTTATATTCATTATTTTTTTATGTACTTAATAATTTTTGTTTTATGGCCCATGTTGTGATTTTAATGATGTGGTTTATCACTCTTAAAGCATTTTTTTGTGTGTGTGTGTTTTTTTTTTTTAATTCCAAGTTATAATATTCAAAAGGATAGTTTTTTGTAATTTAGTTAAATGGGTTGACTTGCTCTGGTTCATTTTAAATTAATCCACACAATGCCAGTATTCAGTATTTACCATCTTTGGTGGGTTCAGATAACTAACTAGCATGCTAATGAGGGTTAGGACGCCAACCAGATCAGATTGAGGGACAGAATTGCTCTACAAAATTGAAGCTTTGACTCAAAAAGCTGCCCTATGAGGAAAACTCTTCCAGTTTAAATCTGCCTTAATCCTAGTGCAGTATAAATAATGAGAAAAATTTTTGGTTTGTTCTTCACAGACAAATTGAAAAACTTTAATTTGGTTTGAGAAAGTGTAATAGTGTATGAGCTTTCCAGAATACACCACCAAAAGAGTATGATGTTTTTAACTATGTGGTATTATAATTACTTTATGTAAATAACTTGTCAGGATATTAAGTACCATACTAAATTATACAAAATAATTTACCTGGTAATATAAGACCACCAAATAACGATTACAAACATTGAAGCCTGAAAGATGATCACAGGCATTCTTAGCATCAAATATATCTTCGTACACTACAAAAGCAGTGCCTCTTGTTTCTGGAGTGTTCCCTCTAAAATTTAAAATCTTAATTAAAACAGCCCTTAATAAATCATTCTGAATACAAAATAAATAATAAATATAGTTACATTAATAAGAAACAACTTACACTCTGACTTGTCTGATTGCACCATATTTTCCAAATATATCATACATTTCCTCAGCAGTAATTTTGTATGGAAGATTACGTATGTAGAGGACTCGATTGACTTCAGGCGGTAGCCTCACCTTTAAAAATTATGATCATATAAGTTAAAAATTATGGTATATGAATGATCAATTGAAATTAACAACAGATTTTAAAAAGCATATCAATAATACTGCAAAACCTTAAGTGATTATTAATAGTTAGCAACAAAAAACATGTTCAAACTATTGTACCTATAATTGTACATTATTTTTATCCTTAATGGACAGTGTCTCAGAATAAAGTTTATTTTTTATTTTATCAAACAGTAGTCTAATACTAAGGGAAAAGTAGGGAAAGCAATATATTTCCCGACTTGTAACTCTATATAAATAAATGTATAATAAAAATCATACCAATATAATTTCAATTTAAAATTTCTAGTTTTTAAACTACAACCAACCTATTAAAAGATCATTAGCAACTGATATTACATCACACTGGGCTGTTAAATGTATTGGGGTTGATTTTGTCCATTATTACGAAGAATTAAATTCTACAGTTTGACTCTTAGTTGAAATCAAGGATTTCAGTTTAAAAAAAAAAAAAAAAAATCTCCATTAAAACCCAAAACTCATCTCTGAATTGAATAATCTTAACCTTGTTACCAAGGGCATAAATAGACATCAAGTGCTTTATAAAAAACAAATTGCTACAGACAGCTACAATAGTCCCTTGCTTTGTGCTTAAAAACCAACATTTTAAGTATGTTCTTTAGAATAATGATCAGATAATGGCTCATAGACTAAAAATCAAAAGATGAAAATTTGAAGCTTGAAAGGTATTTCTGCATACAAAGCACAAATCGAAATAGGTACATTTTTAACGAAAATAATCAGCAATATAGAATCTAAAATGCTACCTTCGAATAAGCTTTTACCCCAAAGTAATCACAGTTATTTACATTGATTTAACCAGTTTGAAATCAATCCTCCAGGATTTAAAAAGTTAAAAAGTTTTATTAGTTATACAAAATTTTCCGTTTTAATAGCAAGTTATAAATGATAAAATACACAAAAACACAACATACATGAATCACAAGAATAAAAGATATTTCATCTTAGTGTTTCGTTTCTTATAATTCATATCACTATCAATCAAATATTCACTTACATTAGCTCTCCTTTGCATTAAAGCCATTTTCTAGGAATATTCGTGGACTGCACAACCACACTAGAATCAACAAAACACTGAAACTAACCTGGAAAAATGATTCGGAACATAGAGGTAACAAATAGATGGGCCTGATGTGCAAAGCACAACTACACACCTACTTAAGTTGGAAAACGTTTTTAACAAATGATTGTCATGGAACGAAACTTATTGGTTGAAGCGATATATAAAACAGGTGAGTTTCAGTATAAATATATGTAACTCACAAATTAGGATATTAACTTTATATAAATAATAGCTACCGTTTATAATTACTGGCGATATACGAATTTTGTATATTAGGGGTAAGTTCGAAAAGAAGTTTATGAAACAAACATTATAAACTGATTTCCATTAATAGCCAGGAACAGCTTACCTAAATAAAAAAAAACAAAACAACCTTTATAATTTATGCAACCTTTGAAAAATATTTGTAAACCCTAATATCCGACTTTAGTGACCGCGATGGACGAGTTGTTGGGACAGGATGATGAGCCCAAACAAACTGGGAAAAATCTCTTCTACCTGCCTGGATACGACGATATAATTTAAGGGTTCGTAAAAATCACTTTATTTGTGGATGTTGACAGACGTGAGTTTTATCAGTGGGTCCTAACGCCCATATGTACTCCTTCTAGGGGAGGAAGGAGGGGTAGTTCTACAAGGTTACCAATATTTTCTTGTCAATGTGGGAAGGCAAGATTTATTCTGTGAGTCCGCCAAGAAATAAATTCAGCCTATCCAAAGCGAATTCAAAATGGCTCCACAAAGGTTACGAGAATGTTAAAGTTCGTGACACACAACATTCTCGGCTCCCACAAACTCAATCGACAAATGTGACTTACCTAAAAATTGTAATGTCTACAATGTTTAAAAATACCAACAAAAAAAAAATAGCAAGGAAAACAGGTTTTTGGTTGGAGTGGGTATCTTTAAAAGCTACGATCAAAATAATAGAAGTGATCTAATAGTATTAACCCTTTAGTGCATGATTTTTTTCTTTTTCATTCTAATAAATTTTTTTTCATATCTTTTGGTCAGGTTATTAATAGAAAAATACTGAAAAAAATATTTTTCACCTACAAACCATTTTAATTAATAATATACATTATGTTGCACATAACTAAAAAGTGATCTATCTCGATAATAAAAAACTAGAATTCTATCCTCATTGATATTTTGCAAATTACATATCTTGGGAAATGCCACAGAAATTTTATTTGATAAAAAAACACAATGGATGGTATAAAACACTTTACTGGAAGCAAGGAGGAGTCTTCACTACTGAGGACTTGTAGGTGTAAGTGACAATTAGAGACATGCCTGGTCCAGTTAGGGCATGCAAAGTCCTCTCTTGCCTAGAGGGATGATGTAGCATCTCTAATACCAGATTTAATTGCAGAAAACGCAAAGAGAGTTCACTGCCATAAGTATAAATATAATATTGCAGATATGCTACACTATGCACTAGAGCTAGGGTAGGGCGATAGTCAATAGTTGGCACAATCGATAGGCCGTACTATCGGTTGAGAACTATCGATTGCTATCGATAGTTTCGATAGTGGCTTCCTTTTTTCCAAAGCTATTCAATAAAGAATTTCAACTAATTTAATTAAATTCAATTATCTACTTACTATTTAAAATTTGCATGATTATAAATTATAAGATTATATCATAAAGATGAGAGAAAAAAACTAATTTATTTGAATTTTAAAAAGGTATTTACAATTTACATGGTTACAATAATAATGAACAAATCAAATCTTCAGAAAAGAAAAATAACAAAATAGTTAATTTCAAGAGTCAAGTGTGCTCCTTGAGCTACATGTTTCTGCTTTCTTTTGGCTTGATCTTTGAGAGAACACTTGAGCTCTAGGAATTCCGAATTAAATTTAAAAAAAAAAAAAAACTCGACACTGGACAGAGACAGATCAGCATAATTCCGAGAGTTTCAAAACTTGAGGGTAAAAAATATCTATCGATAGTCGACACTATCGATAGTGACCACCGATAGGCATGACCTATCGATATATTGATAGTAACTATCGACTATCGCCTAACCGTAACTAGAGCAGGGGTTTCCAAACTACGGCCCGCGGCAGATACGCGCTGCATCCTTCAGGTGCGTATACATTTGGACTTTCGCCCCGAATGAGCACACGTTCGCCTTTATTTTCTTCAAATGTTTACCACTGAGCTGAAAGTATCAGTTCCATCTGATCGGAGTGACTAACTCAAAGTAAGCACGCAGTCGAACACAATGACTCATTGTTGTCATTGGGGTGTGTGTTTACACATATAATGGCTTATTATTGTTGTGATAAGTTAAAAAAAAAAACAGATTAATAATAACTCCGTTTTATTTACTTATGCCAGGTAAAAGTTAATAATAAGTACCTATAATACGCGTAAAATTTAAATTAACTTTAACAAATAATTGAATCCAAAAACCATAAATATACATAAACATTATAACATATAAAATACTAATGTGATTTATATAGTTGTGATTTTTCACCGATAATAGCTTGTAGTAGTGGACTAATTTTGCTTGTACCAATTATTAAAAGAGGTTTAAGTTGCTCATCAGTTAAATTAGATCGATAAATATTCTTTACACACTTCATTTTGGAGAATGTTTTCTCACACAAGTAGGTAGAACCAAAAACAGAAAAAAGCCCGGATCAAATTATCAAATTGTGCCACTGGAAGACTCTTATAAAATTCCATCAAAGATGAATTTTGATATTTGTTTTTAAATAGGTATAGTGGTAACTGGTAGATCGATAATTTAAACTTGATGTTCTGGAGTGTTTCAATGTCGGTATTAAAAGGGTTTTAAAAAATCTTAATTTTATTCGCTATGACATCAAAGTCTAAGAAACTACTATCAAAATTTATATTTAAAGCTTCTACTGCAAAATCGACGGTAAACTGAGTTTCAGTTGTGTGGCTGAATATTTCACATGTTTTAAAATATGTAAAACACATTTTAAGCAATTGTGGTTGAAATAGTTTCATTTTCTGCCGGAACGATTTTGTTGGTTTTCTCCTTGCAACCGCAAATTTAGTTCGTTCATATGTTTTGTTAAATCGGTGTGGAATGCTAACTTCCACAGTCATTCGTTTAGTTTGTAATTCAGATGAATTGCGATGCTTTTAAAAAAAAAATTCGAACACTTCTCGAAGTTCAAAGAAACGCTGAAGGACTTTTCCTCAACTAAGCCAGCGTACGGTAGTATGATATGGTAAATCACTTTCTCCAATCTCTTCAATAAACTTGCGGAATTCTCAGTGATTCAGCCCATTGGATCTGATGAAATTAACAATTGATGTGACTGGTTTTACAACTTCAGACATATTCAAACATTTTCCGCACAGAGACTTGATGAATGACACAGTGTAAGGCTAACGGTTATGAACCACCATCATTTTCTACAGCCTTTGACACAAGAGCGACCACTTCTTTATTTTTACCACATACGTTTTTGCCTCCATCAGTTGTAATGGATTTCAAGTTTTTCCATCGAAGGTTCTTTTTTTAATGGCATTTTCAACTCCCTTGAAAATATCTTCACCAGTAGTCGTGCCGTGAATACTAACAATATCAAGAAGTTCTTCATACACTTCATAGCTTGTATCTACTTCTCGAATAAAAATCAATATCTGAGCAGTGTCTGGCAATACGTTGACTCACCCAAGGCAAGAGAAAACCACTCAAGATGTCCATTTTTGTCAGACAGTTGAGTTGATTATTTTCTGCGATTGCTTCTACCCTCCGAGCCACGGTGTTTGCTGACAAAGTGACATTTAAATCTGTTCCTTTTTGGGGCATAGTTATTCGGCTACTACAACTATGCATTCTTAGATCATTTCTCCATCGGTGAATGGTTTTCCACGTTCAGCTATTTCAAGAGCCACCCGAAAGCTGACACGAGTTGCAGCCTCTTGTTCAGTATTGAGATTCAAAAACGTAGATTGATACAATTTCAATCCTCGCTTCAAAGCTTCGAATTTTTTTGTCCAATAACTTGCAGTATATTTTGAGTGATTTTTTAAATGTTTCGTTTCATAATGGCGTTTAATATTACATTCTTTGAGAACGGCTATGGTTTCATTGCAAATCAAACATAGTGCCTTCTTACTGGACTCAATTACGAAAGTTTGAAAGTTCCACTCATCTTTGAATGTTCTGCATTCACTATCTATTTTTCTCATCTTTTCCATACTAGTAAATAATCAGCAAGTCAAATCAAATTGTTACGAAGATGTTTTCTAAACACGCACAAACACGCTGAGTTACGCACTACTACTTTAGCCCGCAATATAGCGGTTTAATACTGATATCTGTACATAGAGCGCTGGCTGATGGCACCTGGCAGGTGAAAGGAAAGGGGACCACCTTTGAAAATGGACAATGGAGAAGGCCTAGTAATAGAGAAATCTATAGTCTCTATGACGGACCTGATGTAGCTATCATCAACGCAGGGAGGTTAAGATGGACAGGACACCTCGTATGGATGCCGGATGGGACGGTACCAAAAAAATTCTAATAGATCAGATATCCGGCCGGCGCAGAGTTGGAGGGTCCAGATTACGGTGGTCGGACTGTATGGCAGGGGATTGTAGTTCCATAGGAGTACGGAATTGGAAGGCGGCATCTCAGGACAAAAACACGTGGCAATTGCTGCTGGAGGAAGCCAAGACTTGCTTGCGGGTTGTTGAGCTGAATAAATAAATAAACTTAAATTTTTTTTTTTTTTTTTTTTTTTTTTCCATTTATTGATATTTACAACTGTACAAAATAATATACAACAAGTAAATGTGTTGACAGTGAATTTAATGGCATGAAAATAACTTATGAAGAACTACTCACTAGTAGCACTTCAATAAAATCTACACTAAAAGGTCTCTAGGCCATCACGCCCCGTAGGATTATCGGATTATGTAGTGGGAAGCAAGTTGGGTGACTAGAGGATTGGAGTGGTTGTGGAGCTTACTATGGAAGGATAGGTATCTGGTTTGGGCTAAATCAGAAACATATGGAACATTAAGATCTTTATGGATAAGTTTATTGGTCACAAAGTAAGGAGCATTGAGGATTTTTCGAAGGATTTTGGATTGTAAGGATTGGATACGAGATGAATTGGATGGTTTAGTAGAGCCCCAAAGCTCAACTCCGTACGTCTAAATAGGTCTAATCACAGTCATGTAAATGAGTCTTTTGTAATTAATTGGGAGTTTTGAACGTTTGTCTAGTAAATGTTGAAGTAGTCTGTAACGACGGGCAGTTTCTTGTCGTTTTAGTCTTGTATGTGGATTCCAAGTTAGTCGTTTGTCCAATTGGAGTCCTAGGTAGCGGATCTGTTCAACAGGAATTAGTGAAATATCATGAAAGGATATTGTAGGGCAGGATGTTGTGGGTTTACGACAAAGGGTTAAGGTTATTTGATGGGATTTATTTGGATTTATTTTGATTCTCCATTTTTGACACCATTCTTGAAGGTTTAGGATATGGGATTGGAGTGTTTGAGAGGCAATAAAGGGATCATTGTTTACTGATAACACACATGTGTCATCGGCGTAAGTGGGGAGGACAGTGGTAGGATGAGTTGGGATGTCAGCTGTGTACACTGTGTAAAGGATAGGACCTAGAATACTACCTTGAGGCACTCCGGCAGATTGGGTAAAGAGGGGAGAATAGGAAAATTTATGGTTTACTTTGAAGGTTCGGTCACTGAGATAAGATCTAATAATGAGGAAATATGTAGAAGGTAGGAACTGACGGAGTTTATACTGCAAACTTAAAATTTAAACATAAAAAGTAAAAACTCAGTGTGACCTGTATGAGAGGCAGAACTGTAATAAACCTCTCAAGGTAGGTGGGGAGAGAACCAGCAACCCTGCACCACTCTCTCATTGGCCCTGACCAGCCACACCTCCCTCCCTTCACTTTTACCCAGTTTTAAGTGCCATCAGCCAGCGCTCATTCTATAACTTCCTTTAAACATACGTAAATTGTATTATTTTTTTTTTTCAAGATTTCTTTTTTATTTTGTAACTCATAAAGTAATTATTAATCAATTTTCATAGCCAGACGATTGCCCATATTGCACCCATATTTTATTCATAGGGGACAAGCTGTCCCAGAATAAAGTTTATTTTCTTCTTTCTTCATGCTCGAACAATATAATAACGAACACATATTCACGCCGATGACTTATTTGGTGATCGTTGCATGCAAACGAAATCCAGGTTTCAGGATTTTTCAATTGGCTTAAAGTAATAAACGACGGTCGATTAGCTGGCAGATTCTATTTTCCGCCTCGTTTGCACACTAGTAAATTGTAAATAAACAATAAGTCAAATCATAATACCGTTACAAAGATGTTTTTGAAACACGCTTAGGAGTTACGCACTACTACTATAGCACCTCTATTAGCGTTTTTATACGTCAATTATTGCCATCTAGAAGTGAGTGGAATACACCAGAACTTCGCAACATTGCACACAATAGTGACTGAAATAGCGAATTTAGCAAGCGTTCAGGGCGCTTACTCTGAGACTAGCCTAGAAATTATAGGTATTGGCAGGAAAATTTAAACGGTGTTGGCCCGCAGAACCCTTGGAAGTAATTAGTATGGCCCAAAGGCTGAAAAGTTTGGAGACCCCTGCACTAGAGGGTTAAATTATTGATAGCTTGGAAATACAGACCTTATACATATCACTATTTAAATATAGAACGACAATGTTAACTCGTCCGATTAAGTAGTACTCTTATAACCTCCTGGTCAACTCAAATAAAGGATACTTCTGCAGTTGATAAAATCGTTAGTGATTGGTGATTATTCAAGTGCCGGTTTTGTTGTTAAGTTTTTGTATTCAAGATGAAGCGCAAAGGGAACGAGTTAGTTGCTTATGACAACGAAAGAGCAATCAAACGTCTTCATGAGGATGTAAGTATCCTCTAAATAATCTAAAAATTTTAATGTTGACTTTTTAATGTGTGATGTAAAAATATTTGGTTTTAGGGCGTGAAAAGGTCATCCAACCTACTAGCGCCCATAATGGTTTTAGAAGGGCATCAAGGAGATATTTTTGGGTTGAAGTTTCATCCTGATGGAAAATACTTGGCATCTACTGGATTTGACAGACAGATATGTTAGTATATTACTTTAGGTATTCGCCTTTCGCATGTACATAGTTAGAATGTCAACATTGTGAATGCCATGTTTATACTTTGTTGATATGAATTAATTAGTATTAGTTTAATAGTGTATCCCTTCACAGGTTTTAATTTTAATTAAATCGGCCATAAACCACAATCATTTTGAAAATGTCTAAATGGTTGTTTTTGTGATATTTCGTTTTCATTGATTTTTGTGGACATGTTTTTATGAGATAACTGTCATATGCTCATAGGTTTTAGTGGGCTCCATCTATACAATGGCTAGGATATTTGGCCAGTTTGTATTTTAGATATTTAGAGATAGATTGCTACTGTTTATTTCATTTAACAATGTTAAATCTTTCCGAATGTAAAGTTATAATTATTTAATGCTATTTTGAAGATTACATATGAAGTGCTTACTTATTGGCAGTACATCATGAATGTTATATTCTTTCAAAAAAAACATTAAGAGCGTAGTTTTCGTTAGGCTGTAGCGGAACAATTATGAATGTACCATAATTGTAAATAGCCTTTTTACAGAATCCAAACATATTTAATAGTTGGTAAATAAGTATCATTAGAGTGTAAATGACCGTTGGCGAGAAACTTAAGTTGTCATGTAATTTAAGCTTGTTGCTAAAAATTCATGATTTACTATGTT
This sequence comes from Euschistus heros, assembly GCA_003667255.2. NCBI lineage: Eukaryota > Metazoa > Arthropoda > Insecta > Hemiptera > Pentatomidae > Euschistus > Euschistus heros. The sequence goes on from RCWM02000127.1 coordinate 583,576, forward strand.
TGGCTACATTAACGTTTTATAAGATGGAGGAAGAAGTTTTTCCTTAAAATTAAAAGACTTTGGTAACTGTACATGAATTATAATATGTAGTTTAAATGATTTTATGCAGATCACTCATATGTTGTAGTCAATATGGCTCATCGCTGAGAAAGATTTAGTTTGTTTGTTTGATAATAAATATATTAATATGACTAAAGTTGTCATGTAATTTAAGCTTGTTGCTAAGAATTCATGATTTACTATGTATGGCTACATTAAGGGGTTTATAAGTTGTCATTGTGTTATCAATAAACTAATTTAATAATCATTTGAGTTTTTATATTGTATTCCTGTTAATTTTATTTTGATGTGATTTTTGTAAATTTTGTCTATTAATGAAATTAAAAAAAAGTTTTCTTGACCTTACAATTAATATTGTAATTAGTTGTTTTATTTATTTATTGTAAATCATGTAAAGAATTTTATGTTGGAAACATCTACTGTTTAGAATATAAATTAAATTAATTTGTAATTGTAAATTTGGATTTTAAAACTCTTAAATCAGTTTAACGAACTAGGTGATTGTAAACCTGGTGGAATTCAAAACTGACTACTGGAACTGGAACTGGAACTTTAGAGTTATTTTAGCTAGATTAAATGTTAATTATATATAAATATTTGTATTACCTTTTAACTTCATATTTTATTTTATTTTTTAAATAGTTATTTGGAATGTTTACGGGGAATGTGAGCATATTTCTACTATGATGGGACATTCCGGAGCTGTTATGGAAATACAGTTTTCAACGGATGGGAATACCCTTTTTACATGCAGCACTGATAATACTGTTGCAATGTGGGACCTAATTGCTGGACAAAGAGTTAAAAAGTTGAAAGGTATTATTTATTTGTGTCAAGTTATATTATATATTTAGTTTTATTCAATATTCTCTAATATTTTTAATTTTGATTTTAAGTTGGCTATGCTGCCCTGCGAAGCATAAATAAAAGGTGTAACCGAAATTTTTTGTGAAAGGAAATTGGATGTGTTGTAATTCCTTGAGGTTAATATTAGATTATGATTACCATAACTTCTCGGAAAAACTTTGATAACCTTTATTTTGATGGATGTGCCTAAATATTTTGTACTTTTTTACATGGGAGACTACTTTACATTTAAAGAGTACTTTGTTAGCTTTAACTAACAAATATTGTTTATATCAATTATTTTGATTTTATTTTAAATTTAAATGTAAAACGTTTTAAATAAATAGTAGGTCTCGTACTGTTGTCAACAATGCTTAGGTGTTTACTTAGAAAATGTATATCTGTTGTTAAATTGAATTTGTTTCAAATGAACTCATCTTTCATTTCAAGTAATTATTTCTTGAAGAAATATAACCTAACCAACAATGTCAGTTACCCCTGTTGTGCTTTGTACGGCAGAATGAAACTTTTGACTATTTATTAATTCTGAATAATAATTAGTAAAATTTGAATTCTCCAAATTTAAAACGTTCAAGCTTATTGATTACTTAAAAGGAGAATTTGTTTTTATCAATTGTAAGTTTCTGATTCTATTAATTGGTAACCTTATGCTGGAAAGATATATCTTTCCATTAATTAATATCATATAATAGCGACAGAATTAATAATCCAATGTCACTGCTGCTAAAATAGTGAGAGTTACAGTTACCATTTTATCATGTTCTTATTTATTGTTTTAATGGTTTTGTTTTGCTTTATTTGTCATTTAACAAACATGTTAGTTTAATTTTATCGTGTTATTTCACATTTACTTGTTTTATATGAGTTGTGATTTTATTATAATGAATTAAAGATACACATATTTCATATTTTGAATTGATCCACTGCTGTCAGTTTAATTAGCTCTCAATGTACATTTATGTTTATTTTTACAAATAAAATAATTAACGTTTATAAATATTAGGTCATTCGGGTTTCGTCAATTCTTGTCATCCCACTAGACGAGGGACACAACTAATAGTAAGTGGCTCAGATGACTGTTCAATTAAAGTTTGGGACCCGAGGAAGAAAGGTAAAGCTTCAACACTTGTCAACCCTTATCAAGTTCTTACAGTTTCTTTCAATGACACTGCTGAACAAGTATTTTCTTCGGGTATTGACAATGAAATTAAGGTAAATTTATATTATATTTATTGGTGTTATAAAAGTAAAACTTTCATTTCTTTGGAAACTTAATTTTTGTTAACATCCTTGTTGTTTTGGTGATGGTTAAATACAGTCACTATAAATGAAATGATGTGGTCTTAGACCTTTCCATGAATCAATTACTTAATAATTATGTTTATTTGAATTTGGAATGGTTATGTAGCTCTGTTCTATCATTGTTTTATCTACTTTTAGTTCACCAAGATCTCTTATCAATTACTGCAGCATTCATGAGGTCATTCAGTCGGAAGTAACTTTCTTTGTTGTTTAAAAAAATAGTATTGAATCTGACTTTTTTAATTTATTATTGCACTTTTTTTCTGAGAATTATTTCTACTCAATGCCAACTGGGTTCAAACAATTTTTTTTTTTCTTGTTATAAGCTCAAATAGTCATTTTAGGAACTTGAATTTTAGGTTGGTATTTCTTGATCTGAAATTATCATCCCACTGTCACTGTGTACATCAATCAAGAAATGCAAATCTGTTTCTTAATCACACATCCCTTTCCTGATTGTTATAACTTACTAGGTTATTTATAAACAAATTTACTGTTTGTACTTCTTTAACATTTATTTACCAGTTTAGCACTGATTATCTTTTTTATGATCCTTTCGTTATCAGGCCTAACAATTTTAATTGCCAATATATATAATTGATGATAGAAAAACAGATTTACATTTAAAAAATAAATAGAACAATCTAAAGAAGGGGTGGCAGAATGACAGCCCATAGAATTTTTGATTCTTCGATATGATCAATAGTTTAAATTTTTTATTGACCATTTTTAGGTTAAAGATTATTTTTATTTTCATATTTTCTTGTTTATGGATGAGTAATTTATATTTTATACAAATATGTTTCCTACCTGCCATGTAGCTTTATATGCCACCTCTTATATTATTTATGACTGCTGCATAGGTGATTTAAAGACGCGCTCACATGTGTAGATCAGAGCATATCAGATTAAATTTTCTAACAGTGTTTTAAATAAAAAAAATTTGCTGTATTTTAAGTCAACATAGTGCATTTTCCCTATCTAAACAACATAACCAATTGGTCCAGAAATCCACTCCTTTCTGCAGTAGTGTGCACTTAAAAATTAACTGATCCTCTTGTTGAGAAGTTGTTAATCCCTGATCATTGGCACTAACCCTTTCTCTAACACTGTCCTCATTTGAGGACAGTAAGTTCTACATTTTTTCTTGTCTTTACTCATTTATTTCAAAACTTTTATTTTTTTAATCATCTTACACTCATTTAAGGGGGGGGGAAAATATCAAGCTTATAGAACACAAAACTCTTTACTTATAAGAAAAAGGTTCATATAAAATGGATTAAAACATACTTTTTTTTTTACTTGAAGTAGTAAATATAACAGAACATTAGTTTATTTTCTAGCTTTAATGTTCCACTTAATGTTTAAAGAAGTAATTTATTTGTTCCTTATCACATCATATGTCAGTCTTGTTTTTAACAGTAATAAGCAAACTAAGTTGTTATGAAATCTTGTTTAGTTTTATTTTAATTTGTAATGTAATATCAAGTATAATTAAAATTTGTTAAAGGTTTGGGACTTAAGGAGTAATAATACTGTCATCAAATTAAGAGGCCATACTGATACTGTAACGGGACTATCTCTTTCCTCTGATGGCTCTTATCTTTTAAGTAACTCAATGGACAATACATTACGCATATGGGATGTTCGCCCATATGCACCTCCTGAGAGATGTGTAAAGATATTATCTGGTCATCAACATAATTTTGAAAAGGTAAGTTTGGATATATTATCCTTTGGGATAACCATGTATTATAGGTTTTTTTTTTTGGTTTTTTTTTAGGTTCTTTAGTTATATATTCATAGGTAGGATTGCAGGTCCCAAGTTACACCACCTTTTAGTCGCTTTTAAATCTGGCAACAGAGACCCCAGGCCCATTCTGTTCCAAACCTCAATAGATCTGTCAGATGGCGAAATGCCTCCTGAACTGCTTCCTTATCTTGGGCAATTATCTAGGAAATGTTGCCTTAGGTTGTGTATTGAATATGGCCTTATTTTAGTGAATTGTTTCTTCTACTTTTCTTGCTGTTTCAGCAATACTGGGTTTTCTGGGGTTGGGTGGAGGGTCCGGAATTGATTGCTCTGAATTGCTCTAAGTCCATTCTGCCACTGCTGTATTTGAAACAGTAATCATCTATTTAACAGGTTGCTAGACTGTCACATTTTTTGCCGAGTACATTACAACTTGCCTAAATCCTGCCTCACTTAGTAAACTGTATGTTTGTGATTATGCCATTATACTGACCTAGAGGACCTGTGGCTGATGGCATTACATAAACTGGGCGATGGAGCCACCTACTCCCCATACTACAAACTAGGTGAAAATAATATGCATTATCACATTATCCAAATGAGTTATCATAAATCAGCTTGCAGTATACATCATAATTGCACTTCAGCATTAAGTACCTGTTATTAATTTAGTACTAATTATTTAATTGTTTTGTTTAAAGCAATTTAAATTGTTGTTTATTCACTCATGAGTTCCTATTGTCACTCACAAAAACTGAGATTTTATGTTAAATAACTAAATTATTAAAATAATAAATTTTTTTTTTTTTATTGTGGATATTTAAACTTCAAATTTTTCCTAATTATTTATTTTTTACAGAACTTGCTAAGATGCTCATGGTCAGCAGATGGATCCAAAGTATCAGCAGGATCTGGAGACAGGTTTGTTTATGTTTGGGACACAACAACTAGAAGGATTTTATATAAACTTCCAGGACATAATGGCAGTGTCAATGAAGTTCAGTTTCATCCTTCAGAACCAATTGGTAGGCAATTTATTACCAATACCTGTTATACTAAGTTAATAATCCCACTCAATATCTATTTCTTCATTTGTTATTAGTAATATTATGACTTATTGTTATCAATTTATGTATTTATGGACACACACAAAATATTGAATGCTTTAGTAGTTAATATATCAAATTACCTTATCTGAATAAATGCTGTCGATAGTTAAATATTTCTTATATATTAAATACAGTAGAGCTTCGATTATCCGAACAACAATTAACGGAACCCTTTTTATAAGTTTAAAATCGTTCTTTGTAAGGTATATATTACCTTTGTGATCACTTTTTGTTTTAAAAATTGCATGCCATTATCCATGAATTTTGATTATCCGAACCACCCCTTACAACATTAGTTCAGAAATAGACACTCTACTGTATATTGATTATAAGTATTAGATGGAACTATCCTAAAGTATAAAAAATTATTTAATCCTAGTCATAATGCAACTTTCATTTTATTAAAAATATATTTTTTTGAAAATAACTATTATAAAACAATACTTCTAGTCAATAGTTATAAATAAATTTATATTATCTGATTTATTTTGTATATTTTTTCAGTTGGCTCTGCATCGTGTGATAAAACTATTTATCTGGGAGAATTGGAAGATTAAAAGCTTAAACAAAGATATTTAATGAAATATTGTTTGCAATATTTTTTTCTATATGCATGTGTTTTAGCATGCTAAATTGAATTATACATAAATTCTAATAAAGTCAAGTTTTTAAAAATACAGCTAATTTTTCATTTATTTTGCCTGATCTAAAACCTAATCCTTTACTATTTTACCTTTTTTTATTTTTTATTTTCTGTATTTCTTTAGTATAATTATATTTTAGAGAAACTAAAATGCTCATATACAAGTCTGTGTATCTCCCAACCATCCCAACCATTTAGTGAAAGCTGAGTATGCCAGATCGTGTAAAACAAGTACAGGCACAGAAATGAAATTGCTGCAGAGTGCTATTGGAAGGACGAGAGATCGAGTTATCAATGAACAGACCATAAGAGAGCTTGAAGTAATAGAGTTAAATATCTTGCTCGAGAACTGACTGGTACAATGGTTTGGTCATGGATGGAGGAAGAAAGAGTACCAGGGAAGGTAATGAAAGCTCGATCCGTTGAAAGGATACCAGGTCACCCTGGAATTTCCTTCAGAGAATAGGAGGAAAAATTCCTCAAGAAATGAAGCAGCTTAGCAGAAACCGAAAGGCCTGGCTGTGTTGGATAGAGGCTACTCAATGCTAGAAATGGCACAAGAAGAAGAAGTATATATATATATTAAGATTTAGGGATTATATGATTGTTCAAGCCTAGTTACAGACAACATATTGTCCATTTGGGAAGTAGTCCTCATCTATATCTCAATCTAAAGATTAGGTTGAGCTTTATTAATGGTAAATGCAAACACCAATCCCATTGGGAATTGTGATTCCTTTAATTCATTGCAATCAAAAGGAGTCAAGAATGCCTACATCTTCACCTTTGAACAATCCTGTCATCATCACTGCATCTATGATGCCCATTATTTCTTTTAGTGAATTCAGTATGATGTAAAGTGTGATATTTGATTGTGGCGGATTGATATTTCGCAATGTGTTAATTGGTACTCTTAATTTTTCATTGAAGAAGGTGCTTTGGTTGCTGTCATTGGTGAATCAAGTGAGGTCAAAAAATTCATTTAAATCAGCCATTTTGCCTGAATTCACAAAAGTTGTCTTTCTTTGAAGTTCAGGCTGTGATATATATTTAAATTTGTATATTTCTCTGTTCTAAGTGGCAAGAATAGGATCAGCCAGCCAAATGTGATTTGATTATTTGGGCAATAATTCTTTAAAAATTACATTCTAACCAGCAGAAGCTATAAGGCATTGATTGTAATTTGTACTCAGTTCAGATTAGTGGTGCCTTTTCCTCCACAATTTCAAGTAATTAATGTGAGAATATTTCAGCTGATTTATCATCATTTTTCTGCCGAGCATGCATATTTGTAATTACTGTCTATACAAAATCTATTATTTCAGGCAAGAATTTTAGATCAAGGGTTTACAGGTAATATTTGCCTGGAATCTCCTGCAAGCAGTATTAATGTATCCAAAAAGATTTTAATGTTTCTATTCAAACCCTACAATGAACGATTAAGATAATACTTATTAACAAGACCAGTTATAATATATGGAGGTGAAACATAGCCCTTGAGAAACATGATCTACTCCTGGGAAAGGAAGGTGTTGAGGAGAAAAGTTTAATGTTGTTTTCACATCTCTGTTATTTAATAAATTATATTCTGCAGTTGTTGTATAGAATGTTATGTTTTATAGCAAAATAAAATATGCAATGAATAAGGAAAATGTTTTCAGAATCTATAGACCTAAAGGCAGGGGACTGAATTAGGAAGTTCAGGATTAATTTATTTACCTGCATTTCATCTCTTGTCAGGACTGAATTATGAAGGTACAGTATTTATATGGATGATCTAAATTCTTGGCTTTTTGTGTATGCATTATGAGAGAGCATAAACTTCTTTCTCTCAAGGGCTACTGGGTAACGGTCGGGTTAAGAGGAGGCAGCTCCTACGCCCGCCGAGAATACCTTTTATCGATTCTTACCTTCTTCCGATTTATTTCGGTGTTTTAGTCGCTACTTTTCGAGGGGAAAGGTTATTCTCATTTATTTACTGAGAAACTTTAAGTCCCTGTTTAAAGTAATATTAACTTCTGTTTACCTTATGATATTAAAATGTGAAATAAGAAAATAATGAAGTGAAAATAAGAAAATTTCAAAATATAAGACACTAAATCAATTTTGAATTAAATGAAAATTAATATAATGCTAAACCACCAGTAATGTTAATTCTTGATAAACTTTGTGATGTGAGGGATGTGTAAATAACAAATTATAAATATTTAAAAGACAGAATCCTTAAGTATTTATTTGTCATAACTCCTATTTATTTAACATTTGTAGCTACATGTTTCCGAGACAATGCTCCATCATCAGGCTTCTAAATTTTCTTTAAAACACTTTAATCTATAACATTATACCAGCAGTTTTACAATTATATAGTAACGTGTCATTTACCTCTTAATTTGTGATTATTTTAACATTGTCTATTCTCCATGTTATAATCCATTATACATTATAAGACAGAATCCTAGTTGAAAGTGATGATGTTAATTTCTGCTATATTTTCTCAAGGGAAGTGGAAATAAGAAAATATGAAACCTATGATATACTTTCTCACATTTATTTTTAGATCGATATGTTTTATTGAAATAATTATACAATCTGTCTCACTTTAGGGCAATAAGTATTATGGATGACAATGAATGCATTCACAAAATAAGCATACTGAAATTTTATCACTTCGATTGATACAAGAAAGAAAAATATATATAACACCAAATCCATGTACAAATTAATGTTCTTAAGTTTTGTAACACTTTTACACTTTAGATAAGAGGGAATAAGAAAACATGAATTGATAAAACACTTCATGTTGTTAACTTATGTTTCAGTTATTTACATTTAAGAAGACTAAATATCAATATAACACACTAAACAACACAATCCAAGTTGAAACTGTAGAAGTGATTGTTTACATGTGAGGTTATAAGAAAGAGCTGTCGATAAATGTAAACTCGAAGTGAAGCGTAAGGATCGAACTGGTCGGTGTAGCGCTGTTCAAGGCAGTTTGCTGCCTCCTCTTAACCCGACCGTTACCGGCTACTGCTTTAAATGTCATCATCATGTCATTACATCCTGGAATGTTTTAAAATAGTATCCTTTAGAAAAAATGCTAATACATATGTGGCCCAAAGATGTCCTTTCGCCATCATAAAATAGAATCCTTAAGGACGAAAACTAATAAAATCATTAAAACCTAGGAGGAAAAAAAAAAATAGTAACCTTAAGGACGAAAACTAATTAGTGGGGAAGAAGAGTAATCTGAAGATTTTTGGCGGCCGAAGGACATCCTTGGCCACTCTCCTTCCCCAGTTAGAATTAGTTTTCGTTCTTAAAGACATCTTTGGGCCATATATATATATTTATATATTAGCTTTCTTCCTTACGGATAATATGTTGAAATAATATACTTGAATATTCCAGGATCTAACGGTTTTTAAGTTATCCGAAGGATATTCCGCATTGTTGTCGTTTTAGTTTTCGTCCTTAAGGATACGATTTTCACATACTCCAGGATTTAACGGTTTTTAAGTTATCCGAAGGATATTTCGCCATTATTGTCGTTTTAGTTTTCGCCATTAAAGATACTATTTTGAGATATAATAGAATTTAACGATTTTAAGGTGGCGGAAGGATATTCCACCATTGTTAATGTATTCAACGCGCAGTTAGAGACAGTTTTTCAACAATATCTAAGGAATACGGTTTACCTAAAGCTTTACATTCGAATTGTTATTAAAATTTGCAAGATATAAATGCTACATCACAAGTATAAATGTTCTTCAATTAGACTTTTCGATGTTAAGTACTTATGAACATCAAAGTCGCTTAGGATCTAACAATCACATTACAGAGTAATGTAACGTTTGTGCTTGATATATTTTATTTCAAACGCGTTCAACCTCAGGGAAGAAAATTTACAGGAGTAAACTGAGACTTATCATTCTTGCTTGAAAAGATGTTAAAAGTATGTGAGCTATAGAAAGTTTACGAAAATATTGTCGCGAAAAATGTAAACTCCCCTTTCATAGCTAGTGTTTATTCCCCTCATCCAGACTCTCAGCTGGATGGTTTACTTAAAAGAACACTCATAGGCATTAGAATTGGAAAGAAAAATACAGCATCTTTTCAACACCGTCCTAAATCAGAGATGGGGAGGTCAGACGAAAATTGTAAACTTATAACTTCACCATAAAGATTGATTTCGTGGGTCCAACACGAAATAAATTTTACTCCGCCCTGATGGGATTCGAGCCCACGAACTTCTGGTTACGAGCGAGCTGAGACCATCGTCCCAACTCACTGGGCCATCGAGTCCCCCACTAGATTTATATTATGTTAATTTATACGATTTCAAAGCATATAATCTATGTTTATATGGAATATCTATATTTTTTTTAAAACTAAACTACGTAGTGCAGAATGTATTTTCAAAAATCACACAATTAGCATCTTATCTGATATTTTACTCTAAAATATCTCATAAAGCTTCTTTACTTAAAAAAAAAAAAAGTTTATTCAACTTTTAGACAAAACGCACAGTAAATCACCAACTTTGAGAAACAAGAATATTGTCAATATTTTTTTCAAACAACTTTCAATGAATATCTTAACTCTATGTTCACCTTGAATATTCTTCTTACACAAATAAATAAATTTAATACTTTATTTATTTTTATAATATTATTTATATTTACTTGGTGGGACTATCACACCAATAAATATTAATGATTAATGATTTCATAAATCGACGTGGTAGATCATGAGTAAATCAAGGTACCTTTGACAACAAGGTGCCATTTTCTTGGTGTAATCCCGTTTGTGGACGTCGCACGTGTTGTCGATATGGTGAGTAACTGTGAAATATTTCATAAATAAATACCATCTATGTTTTGATCAATATCATTCTTAATTTCCAATATACTTTGACTCTTTCGTGTTTTACATTCTTTAATACGGGTTAATTTCAATTACATTCCGAATCGTGAGATCTAACTAACGAGCGTGTTGATTGAAATTAGTATTTCTTTTTTTTAAATTTCGTTATAGTTACATTAAAGAAATTTCTGTTTTTTATTTATTTTTATAACTTGTTACATGTTAATGTTTTACTTATTTTTTCTAAATGTAGAAACTTATTTTCTTGTCTCATGAATAGTATTGTATAGGTTATTGATAGTTTTTACTTATTATTGATAGTATTCTCATTAATTTTTTTTATTAGCTTTTAATTCCTAAGTTACCTGTTTTTTGTTTTTTTTCCAGTCCACTCACAAGAAGAAGACTAGGAAGTTAAGGGGTCATGTCAGTCATGGACATGGTAGAGTAGGTGAGTAATGTTAATAATATTAATGTCTGGTAATATTCTCTCTGTTTTATAAATCTAAGTACATTTTAACTTAATTTTTTAATTTTTACATTTTTATAGGCAAACATAGGAAGCATCCTGGTGGTCGTGGTAATGCTGGTGGTATGCACCATCATCGTATCAACTTCGACAAATACCATCCAGGGTATTTTGGAAAGGTTATTATTCATGTTCTATAATCCGTCAATATTATAATTATATGCATGTAACACCTGGATTTGTTGTTAAAATTGAATTTGTTAACAAATTCCATAGTTTATTCATCCTTTCATTTCTTCAATTATTTCAATATAAGCTAATGATTATGTTATCTGTACTATATCAGATGTTCTCCAACTCTACACTTGACTGCTGCTTTCCCTATACAATGGAAGGTCTAATTCATATCAATTATTGACAAACACATATCTTCCTTCACTAACTCAGATTACTTTCCTTTAGTGCAAAATGTTTTGAAGATTTAGTATAGTGGCCTTGAATCCATGTTAATGGTCTAAGAAATTTACTAGACCATCAGAATGGAACTGGTTTAATACATTCTACTACACAACAGAAGTAGAGTTAAAGATGTACGTGTTTGGTATATATCTAGACATCTGAATCATGATCGACTTGTTTTTAAACTTAAGAGACTTTGAATCCCCATGCTGTCTTATTCAAATATCATATGTACTTTAACAGTATTCAGGAATCTAATTTGTTGGTGGACCAATCTCTGGTGGAGTACATATACTTCATTTCCATCCTATCCCAGCTGGATTTGAACCTAAAATTTCGTTTAATCAAGTTTTCTAGGGTAACGTACTGTTCAAGTTATTTACCTTGAACTAACATTTAATCTGAGGATTACATGAAACCCCTGACCCATTTTGTTAAAATTGTTTCTGAAGTAAACAAATATATTCCTTCATTTGTAAGTAGATTAAAGCCATAAACACAATACCTAGACTTACTTGAACCTATTTCGACCTGCGGCTTTAAAGTATACTAAACTGCTAAAAAGACCTTTAGTAACTTCCATCATTTCTGGGGGAAATCAGCTTTCAAGGTCATCTCAGTAAACTCAGATATGTCCATAATACATATGCCTTACAACGTCCATTGGTAGTTATTAAGAAGTTAAATAAGAGATCTTGGTTAAAATTGAATGTAATTATCATATGAGGAGCCATTAGGCAATTACTTATCATGCCATTAGTTACATATTCACTGATTGCCATTTTTGAGCTTAAAATTGATTGATTTCACTTTGCTATTAGAAACTTTATGTTCGTAGTTAATTAGTGAGTTTTTTTTTCCCCCTGTCTGCAAAGTTATCAGCTTGATTAATTTTGGGTAACGGTAGTGATCGGCGCCACCAACTCCTGCTCGCGCTCTGAATGCCTTTTATCGATTCTAACCTTGTTCCGATTTATTTCGATGTTCTAGTCGCTCCTTTTAGAGGGGAAAGGTTAGTCTCCTTCATTCCCCACTCTAGAGGGGTAACTAAGGCGCCAAACTATATTTTTTTCAAACTCATGTCATCACCCACCATCCACAGTTCACTAAACTCTTCCTTTTTATTAAAATCAAGGAAATAATATTAACTTTTCATGGATTATCACTTATTACCTACTTTTCTCTTATTGTTTTTTTTCATTTAATTTTATTTTAACATTTACTACATTCCTTTTTTATTTTTATTTACAAATTTATGTTAATGTAAGGGTTTGGTTGATGAAGGTCTTATGTTCAAAATTCAATTTTGGCTCATTTATCTTCATGTTTTTCTTCTTTTTTTTTTTTACATTCTCCTTAACCAGGAATATATGTAAATAAATCCTTTACTTTCTTCATATCTCATTTTTTTTTTTTTTTAGCTGCTTTGAAATATTCACATTTTCCTACTTAACCCCATAAATTAAATATCAAATCAGCTAGATGTATTGGTTACAAAAATTTTTTTATATATACCCTTCATCCACCAAATTTTTCAATTATTAAATAACTAGTGATTTATCATTTGTAAACTTTGATCACACCCCAACCATCTTTAACAGTGGGGTATACCTTTTAAGTCTCTAGGCCTGTTTTTGGTTTTAGTCAATCCCAACTGTTCCATCAGATGAAAAAATATATTAAATTTACATTACTCGCTAAATAACACTTGTTCCCAGCGACTATTTGGCTTCTTAACATTTTATTTTACAACATTTAGATGTTTTACCCTATTAACACGACTTATGAAGGGTTATTTCCTAGCTGACTAGGAGTTATATCCTGCACTTTTTATTAAGTTCCTCATGGTATGTGGTGTAACTTAAATGTCACAATCATTTTCTAGCATACCTGCGATGGAGAGGACACTGCTTCTTGTGAATGGTTTTCAAATTGTCTCACATATGTACCCTTTAATGTTATATTGGACATCCAGATCTTCCCGACTATGAAAGTTCTGTTTCTTCAAACCTGTTAATTTTTTATCTTATACTGTCACTTTCAGAAATTGTTTTGCCTATTTCCCCCCAAAACTTTTCTCACTTCCTTGAAATTATGACTAGTTATTTGATTTCTAGGAAAATTTCCATAATGAGAACAAATATAATTTTTAATTTACTTCCTTACAGGACAACAGATAATAAAAGACTAAAAATAGCTCAGAAGAGTTGAATATCAATAATCTTCCATAGGATTAAACAAGTTTTGATTGGATATTTTCTGCCTAAGAACAATATACAGACTTTTTTGCCAGGCATTGTCATATTAAATTACTATAATTCCACATTCATGTCAAAAAAAAAAAAAAAAATGTTTGATGTGTATGAGTTTCACACACATTCATTTGAACTACATCAATTACAAAATTCCCAATTAAAGCTACTTAATTAAAAAAAAAAAATTGAATAAGTATTTGATAATGAGTGTACACAGAATATTTTCACTAAATGCATATTTATTAGAATAAAACTGTACAGGATTTAAAAAAAGTAATGGTCAAATAAATACTCTAATACAACATAACACGTATTAACAAACTGAAACATAATTACGATAGTATAAAAATCAGAATTATTAACAAATAATACTTAAATAGGAACAAAATAAATACTCTAATACAACACTTATTTACAAACTGAAACATAAGTACGATAGTATAAAAATCAGAATTATTAACAAATAATACTTAAATAGGAACAAAATAAATACTCTAATACAACACTTATTTACAAACTGAAACATAAGTACGATAGTATAAAAATCAGAATTATTAACAAATAATACTTAAATAGGAACAAAATAAATACTCTAATACAACACTTATTTACAAACTGAAACATAAGTACGATAGTATAAAAATCAGAATTATTAACAAATAATACTTAAATAGGAACAAAATAAATACTCTAATACAACACTTATTTACAAACTGAAACATAAGTACGATAGTATAAAAATCAGAATTATTAACAAATAATACTTAATAGGAACAAAATAAATACTCTAATACAACACTTATTTACAAACTGAAACATAAGTACGATAGTATAAAAATCAGAATTATTAACAAATAATACTTAATAGGAACAAAATAAATACTCTAATACAACACTTATTTACAAACTGGAACATAAGTACGATAGTATAAAAATCAGAATTATTAACAAATAATACTTTTCATTCTAAGATTATCTTTAAATATTCATGTAATTTGTTTTTCCAAAAAAAAAAAAAATAAAAAAATAATAAGTTTGGTGATTGGCTATGTATAAATATTATTAAACAGGTATTTGAAAATGTTAACTTATACAAAACAGCCTTGATATTGGGACTGATCAATCACATTTTCATGAATATATACAAAGGCATGGGGTCTTACTGATAACACCACTTTTTCTTCTTCTGCCACCTTAATACTGAGCACTTTGATGGTAACTAAAAACAATAAATAACAAATCAATATTGACTATTTAAAAACTTTAAGTTTAACAACTTACAAGGGGACGTTTGCAGTTGTAACTCACAGATTTGAATGCCGATTTTTGTGTGTGTAGTAGGGACCTATAATAGTGCAAAACTAGAGTTATAGCCACCAATGGGCATAAGGAGCCGAGAAAAAAAATAAAATAAGAAAAACACGTTTTATTTGTTTTCTTAGCCCTCAATCAAGATAGAGAAATGGTTCTTTCACTTTTAATTGCAGTTTTGTATGCTACTTAAAAAAAAAAAAAAAAAAAAACTTTTGTTATGCTCAAGAAACTACCCGGCTTTAGTGTGCTCAAAAGATTTCATCAAGAATTTCTAAAGGCCATAACAACTGCTATGTTCAACCGATTACAATAGTAATAGAATCACAAGAATCGGCATACATTCTGCTTTTAATCCATAATAACATTGGATTTACTCCAGATTTTAGTAAACAAAAACTGATATGAATGCAAAAATCCGAGGTCCGCTATAACTTGAGATATCTCAATAAAGGGAAATCCTGCGACCTCAGGATTTGGACTGAACTATGCAGTTTTACGACTTCTAAATGACCTTCAAATTTGGTCTTAATCGGTGGTGAAATATGTGAGTAAATCCTTACTAAAATCTGGAGTAAATCCAATGTTATATGCATGGATTAAAAGCAGAATGTATGCCGATTCTTGTGATTCTATTACTATTGTAATCGGTTGAACATAGCATTTGTTATGGCCTTTAGAAATTCTTGATGAAATCTCAACTTCAAAATTTTAACATCCTCGAAAGGGGTAAAAAATCAATATTTTTTGATTTTGATAAAATTTCACACATAAGGGTTTTATGGTGCGTTAAATCGAGATTTGAGGTCTGTTGTTCATGACAAAAAGTTTCCACTGATTTACAGCGGATTTCCAAGGAATTTTGTCATTTTTTTGGAGTTTTTGAGCACCCTAAAGCCGGGTAGAGTCTTGAGCATAACAAAAGTATTTTTATTTAAAATAGCGTACACAACTGCAATTAAACGTGAAAGAACCATTTCTCTATCTTGATTGAGAGCTAAGAAAAAAAATAAAACGTGTTTTTCTTATTTTATTTTTTTTCTCGGCTCCTTATGCCCATTGGCGGCTATAACTCTAGTTTTGCACTATTATAGGTCCCTACTACACACACAAAAATCGGCATTCAAATCTGTGAGTTACAACTGCAAACGTCCCCTTGTTAGTTTAATTTTTAAATAAATAATAAGGTAAACATGCAATTATATTGTCCAGTGAAGTAGATAATTTGATAACATCAAACTATGTTTAAAATTAGTCAACAAAAATCAATCAAACAATTAATAGGTACAGGGAAAGAACAATTATAGTCCATTTCTTTAGCTCTATGTTGCAGAGAGATAGATTTCAATTAAAAGAATGTTTGTATGGTACCATTAGGACTAATAAGTAAAAATATTTATTAAAAAAAAAGAAAAACCTGTACCACTCATGAAGGGTCTTGGGTTCAGTGCAAGAGAATTAGCCAGAATAGTCGCTCAAATGCATATCACAAGAGGCAGATCAGGGAAGCACTGCACCTAAAGTTATAAGGACTGTTTTACAAGAATGTGACTATGATTTTATTATTATTATACTATTATTTAATTAATTAAATTTTATTATATTATTAACAGTAATTTTTTGATCAAATTATTTCTTTAATATTGGATCTGACTAAAACACACTTTTTAAGTTGGGTCTCTTTCACTAGGGAAGAACATATAACAACAACAACAACAACAACAATGGCGCTACGGTCCATGCAGAACCTTGGCCTCTTCCACGATTCCCCTCCATTTGTTTCTGTCACCAGCTGCTCTCCTCCAATACCTCACACCAAGTGTCTTTAAGTCTGCCTCAACATCTTCCCTCCAGCGCAATCTAGGCCTTCCTTTTTCTCTCTTGCCTCCTTCGGGACGCCCATTCAGCATGATTTTTGGCAATCTGTTGGGGCTCATTCTATGAACATGGCCCAGCCATCTCAATCTCCTTTGCTTTATTGTAGCAACCAAATCTGGAGCTTTGTGCAGTTCCCTTAGCTCCTGGTTGCTCTTTATTCTCCATATATTTCCATCTCTAGTAGGGCCGTATATCCTCCTCAAAATTTTTCTCTCCCATCTATTTATAATGCTTTCATTCTTTGCAGTGAGCGTCCAGGTTTCACTCCCATACATTACGACTGGTTTAAGGATGGTTTCGTAAACCCTTATTTTCAAATTTTTTGGGAGCATTTTTTTGCCTATTATTTTGCTGAGGGCCCAATAACACCTATTACCAGCCTTTAATCTTTCTTTTATTTCCTCATCTATTTCATTTCTTGAAGTAATGACGCTACCTAGGTACTTAAATTTTTTTACACCTTCGAAGTGGTATCCTGCCCCTTCTAGGTTTTCCACCACATTTTGTTCCTTCGACGTCACTAGGTATTTTGTCTTTTCTTCGTTTATCTGGAGGCCAACTTCTCTTGCTTTTCTGCTACACTCTTCAAATGCTCCTAGTAAGGAGTTTTCTGTTCTGCCAGTGATTACGACGTCGTCCGCAAATGCTAGATGCTGGGTCATACGGGTATAAATGCTCCCAGGGTTCGTCCTTATTGCCCTTATGACTGTTTCTAGTATTAAATTAAACAGTACCGGTGACAGTGGGTCTCCCTGCCTCACTCCCTTATGTATATCGAATGATTCAGTCACCCCTCCTTGCACTTGGACAGCTCCTTTGCTATGGTTTAAAGTCATTTGGACTAGTCTTATTAACTTCGAGGGAAAACCTAAGTCTTGTAGGCTTTTATATAATTTTCTCCTATCGATACTGTCATATGCCTGTCTATAATCTATGAATAAATGGTGCAGTTTTATATTCCACTCGTAGCATTTTTCAAGCATCATCCTAATGGAAAATATATGATCTATTGTTGATCTCTCAGGTCTAAAACCACTTTGGTATTCCCCTAACAACTGTTCTGCTCTTTTCACTACTCTATTCATTATCAGCATTGATAATATCTTATACGTGGAGCATAACAGTGCTATACCACGGTAGTTCCGACATTCCATTTTGTCGCCTTTCTTATGGATTGGAATTATCAATGCCTTACACCATTCTTCTGGCATCTCTTCCTTTTCCCAAATTGCTAACACCAATTCATAGATCTCTCGATGTAATGCCTCGCCACCAAGTTTGATAGCTTCTGCTGGGATGCCATCTGTTCCAGGAGCTTTGTTATTTTTCAGTTTGTTTATAATATCCTCCACTTCTTCAGGATCCGGAGGTTCTAGATTGTCTTCCTGTGGAATTTGGATCTCCTCATAATGTCCCGTTGCAGTAGTATTAAACAATTCCTTGAAGTAAGCATTCCATCTTTCTATGATATCTCTTCTGTTGCTCAATATATTTCCCTCTTCATCTTTACAAAAATTTAAACGTGGCTGAAAACCATTTTTTACTTTTTTAATCCTTTTGTAGAATTCTCTACTATTATTTCCCTGAAATTCATCTAGCATCTGCTCCAAATTTTCTTCTTCTGTCTTTCTTCTTTTTTGTCGACATAGTTGTTTTTGTGTTTGTCGACATGAAGAACATATAAGCAAATGATTATAAATAAAAATAAACATAAAAGAGAATACTTTTTAATAAGAATAGTGTAATATAATAAGGATTGACAATATATCTGGTACCGTGTTACACAACCATGTCTCCACGTAACCACTCTGACCCGCACTACTAATGTGAAACCTGTGATATAAGGTGAAGTGGGGCAAGTGCGTCATACGGAGTGCATAGTTCAACTTTAACTAAACATAAAAAATCAGCTATTAATGCTAGGATAATATTTATTGTTATATTGCAAACGTTGAACTATACTATTTTCAGCAATATAGTTGATTTCCCTGATATGCTAAGAATTATTATCAGTGCGAAGGAAAATCAATTTTAAGTCCCATTCATGCACTTGCCCCACCTAAACGGGGAAAGTACATAAATCTCTTGTAAACTCCTTAGCAGTGAATTGATTATTTGATGGGGTAAGTGCAAAAATAAGCAACTCCCAGAAATCATTTTACTCCTTGAAATTAAAAAAGTAGAGAAAAATACAAACAATACAATTTTATAATTTTAACTCATTCAAGTTTACACAACACCTAGATCAACAGGTTGAACTATGAAAATTCCTAGAGAGGTTATCTTCTGCAGTAGAGCACTCTAGTATGTTAGGTTTGGAGGGTATGAAGTTCTGTCAACATACAAAAAATGGCAGTTAATGTAACAAAATGACAATAGAAATTATGGCAGACTAATGCACTTACCTCACATTTATTTTTAGATTGATGCATTTTATTGAATTAATGGTACCACCATCAAACTGGCTTGACCCGCGCTACACCCACTATTCCATCCTTACGCTTCACTTTGAGCTCACATTGATCGATATTTCATTTGAGTTAGACATGTAAACAATCACTTCTACAGTTTCAACTTGTGTTGTTTAATGTGTTATATTGATATTTAGTCTTCTAAAATGAAAAAGATGAAACAGAAGTTAACAATATTAGTTTCATAATGGATTAAGCGTTTTATTAATTCATGTTTTCTTATTGCCTCTTCTCTAATGTGTAAAAGTGTTATAAAAGTTAAGAAGATTTCTAGATGGATTTGGTGTTTTATATATGTTTACATGTGAGGTTAAAGGAATGAACTATCGATAAATGTAAACTCGAAGTGAAGTGTAAGGATGGAATGTAGCGCAGGTCAAGCCAGTTTGGTGGTGGCTGGCTTCTAAAAATAAATGTGAAGAATCACAGGTTTCACATTTTCTTATTTCCACTTCCCTTGAGAAAATATAGCAGAAATTAACATAACTTTCAACAAGGAAATTTATAATTTGTTATTTACACTTCCCTAATATCAGTAAGTTTATCA
Organism: Euschistus heros; assembly: GCA_003667255.2. Lineage (NCBI taxonomy): Eukaryota > Metazoa > Arthropoda > Insecta > Hemiptera > Pentatomidae > Euschistus > Euschistus heros. The sequence continues at coordinate 603,566 of RCWM02000127.1, forward strand.
GAAGTTGGTGATTTGATATTATATTAATTCTGCTTTAATATAATATCAATTCAACATTGGTTTAGTGTCTTATATTTTGATATTTTCTTATTTCTCATTTTATTATCAGAAGGTAAACAGAAGTTAATATTACTTTGAACAGGAATTTATAGTTTCTCCATAAATGAAGGAGAATGACCTTTTCCCTCAAGAGGTAAAGACTAAAACGCCGAAATAAATCGGAAGAAGGTTAGAATCTAGGAGCATACAGGGGCTGGAGACATGCTTGTGTAACGGTACCTTATTTCTAATAAAGACACCCAAGAGTTTTTAATTGTTATAAAGGATACAATGTAAATTTCTCACCAATCAGTTTCTGGTCGGGTCATATTGCCTACCCACTTCAACAAGGAAATTATGGAGACGTTCATCCCTTGGAACTTTCGCTTTCCAGTAGAATTCGGCTAAGTACCCGACCAGATGGTGCTGTACCCTTCCTTGTCTGGGAATATTATTCCGAACCTCTCGCCACATCCTTTCTATGTTTTGAGTGTGGGCACCTGAAATTTAAATTGAAAAATATACTTAACTGTGAAACGCAAGTGCCTTAAAATAATGACAGTCATCTCACCTGTTACAGGGTCCACAAAATTAATGGAGTGGTTTACGGTTAGATGAACGAACTGTGGATGGTTGATTAATGCATCATACCCTCTCCAGCGATCAGAAATGATTGTGGTTCCTGGGGCGATGTGGCGTAAAATAACATCTATGAGAGTGGCAGCCGAACGATCTTGGACCGGGACAAAGAAAGACCTCTTGCTCACTCTTTCAAAGCAGCCAAAGATCCAAGATCCCGCGATTTCCCTTCCCATATTATTTTTTCTTTTGCCAAACTTCGCCTCATCGATTTCCACAACCATTCCTGGTCCGCCAAGAACTGAGTGTTCGGCCAATAGTAGGGAATCTATGCATATCTCCCGACAGAAGTTGCACCAGTCCACAATTGCACTCTTAGACATATGTAAATCGGATACCATGCTGCTAACTCGGGGTTGTGGGGAAGTAAGCCACATGGAAACCAATTTACAGACTTTACTGAACGGGAGACGTGATCTCTCCAACCAACTATTGGACTTCAGGGAGAGTTTGTATGAGCACCTAACTCTTACACCATCCACAATCCTTCTTATGTTGCATCTAAAATATATTAAGTATTTTAATGAATTTCAAAAAACAAATGAATCAATAAATAAATTTAAAAAAATAGAAAAGTTTGACACACCTGAAACTCATGCGGGGTAAATCTGTGACACACAATGAGGACACATTTTCTCCTTTAGCAAGACCCCATGCCTTTGCAAGAATTGATGATAATTGGATTCATCAATCCCAATTTCCTGAGCCCATCAATAGTTGTAATAACGCATCCATCACAGTCAACCATTTCGAAGCTATAGATATATTAGGTAAAGAAAGGAAGGATGTAAAAACTACAAGTTGTCTTTGAAAGAAGTAAATAACAAGATAAATAATTGATTACATTTTGAAACTATATAGATAGAAGGTGAAACAAGAAATTACATGCTTCTACAAGGAGGAAATATGAAAATAGGTATAAAGAAAACTAAATCCATGTTAAAAGTGACAGACTTTTGTTACCTTAGAGATTGTAAATATGAAAATGTCAATCTAGATAATACTAAATCCATTTTAAAGGTGATATTGTAGAGATGTGATTTATATTCTCACATCAGGGTATTGTCAATATGAAAATACCATTATTATATATAACACTAAATCCATGTTAAAGGTGATATTGTTGACATGTGATTTATATTCTCACATAAGGGTATTGTAAATATAAAATACCATTATAAATAACACTAAATCCATGTTAAAGGTGATATTGTTGAGATGTGATTTATATTATATTCACATGAGGGAAGTGTTAGTTTCTGCTACACTCATGAAATTTTGAACAATAAATAAGAAAAAATGAATGTAAAACAATAAACAATGGTACCTAAACAACAGTCCATTTTGAAATTATAGAAATTACTTACAGAATAAGAGAAAGGAAGAGAATATACAGAAAGATATAGAGATGTTGAATGAAATAACTGAAAAAAGAAGAAAGATATAGAGATGTTAACTGTAATAACTGAAAACAGAGAATGCCGGTAAAATTCAAGGAAGGTAGGGTGGGGGTGACAGGAAATCGCGATAATTGTATTTCCAACGGTGAGGTTATAAGGAGAAGGTATCGATAAATGTGAACCCGAAGTGAAGCGTAAGGATCGAACTGGTGGGTGTAGTGCGGGTCAAGGGAATTCGGTGGTGTCGCCGATCGCTACCGTTACCTAATTTTGTAATGCAATGTCTGTGTTTGCACCAAGTAACCTGTAATTAGTTAGCAATGATGCTAGCATTTTAAAGATGAAGAAAAGCATAATTTAAATATTTTACTCCATTTTCTTACAGTTGGGTATGAGGAATTACCACCTTAGACGTAATCAGAAGTTCTGCCCCTCCCTAAACTTAGATAAGCTGTGGACTTTAGTTACTGAACAAACCAGGCTGAAGTATAAAGATCATCCTGAAGGCAAAGCACCAGTCATTGACTGCATCAGGGCGGTAAGTTTCTGTTATGAGTTTCATTGTGTGAGGGAAGATTTAATGAATTTGTATAACTTATTAAATTTAAATAACTGTGGATATCCTTATTCTTAATTGTCAATTAAATCAAATGATTGTATGTTAACAAGGAAATAGGACTGTTTTTGTTTGTTTTTTTGTACAAGTTTCTCCCCAGCAAATTAAAATTAATTATCAACATTTTATTTATTATTATTATGAGAAATATTTTATTTCTCATCAAAATGATTGTTTTATACATGTATATTTACTTTTCTGCAAGTTATGTTTACATTTAAGTCTACTTAAACAATATTATTAGAAAAGATATGATTGATGTTACAGCAAAGGCTCTTATCAGTAAATTGTTGCTTATGACTTCTGTTAAACTGACATTAGCAACTAAATCATTTTATAGAGAACTTAAGGCCTAGTATTAAAATAAAATTAAAATTGGTAGGGTTGACACGCCTTCAGAAGGCAAGAGAGTACTACTCATTTCATACTAAATGTTTATTAGGAGAAAAAATTTTAGTAAATTTTAAAAATTTGTAAAGGTGTGTGTTAAAATTGAAGAATGCATTGCATTTATGTTCTTTAAAGGGCCTTTCAAGTTGTGCCTTCTCTATATGTTATTCATCAGCTTTACTGATCATTTATTGAACTAAATTATATCTTAGATTTGTGCCAACTCTCTTATAAGATACATTTCCTATTTAAATATTGTTAGTATCTGTAGCACAGTTATATCTTTTTTATTTAATTGTTAAAATTTTAATTAATAATATAAATGTTTTAGGGTTATTACAAGGTCCTTGGAAGGGGAAAACTGCCCAAGCAACCTGTTATTGTACGAGCCAAGTTCTTTTCCAAGTATGCTGAAAGGAAAATCAAAGCAGTCGGTGGAGCTTGCATTTTATCTGCCTAAGATAAAATTTTTCAATAAATTTTTTAAGTTATTGAAGTTTATTTTATTCATTCCTAAGTATGATTCCCTCCCTCTCCTCATTTATTTAATGTTATTTATAACTTTTTGAAATAATGAATGTGAAGATAAGATAGTGAATATTTATTTGTATGAAACAAATTTTAGGCTCTCTATTAATACCTATTCTAAATTAAAATCTCTAATAGGTCTTGAGGCCTTCTCTTTCAGACACTTCAGAGGAGATCAAAATGAATTGTTAATATTGTTCTTGATATTAGCATTGTCACTTAATTTTTGTTTTAAGTATATGGCGACAATGGATTTAAAGGTACAAATAATGATCTTACTCTTGCAGGGTCATTCCTATGATAATAATCATCCTCTGCTCTTAAAATCACTGGTGTTTATTTGTTTAGGAGGAATATGACGCGCCTAGAAAATCTGCAAGGGTGGACTAGGGGGTTAGTAAAAGCACAATTGTCAGTTGCTATTTGTTATCCATGGCCTGTAATTCCTGTTGTTCCGAGTGGATGACAGTTGTTCTGGCAACCTTTCAAAATTGGGTTTTTTAATACAATTAGGAAATGTTATATTTACTGGGAATGACCCCTACTCATATTTTTGAAGTACTGTGCTATTTAGGTGAATTATTTCATTGGTCATCCATCCAACCTTCCACTTAATTATTGTTTCGACTTAGTATGTGTTTATGATTTACATGTTTCCTATATATTTCATTACTTAGGGAGACTAATCTTATCCTCTGTAAAGATTTAAAAAAATTAAAGGGATTACAAATTTGATAAAACACAAGATAACTTGACTGTTAACATCCATACAACCTTTTTTGCAAGGGCCATATGTGACCACTTAAGAGTTGTGTGTTTATTGTTAAGAATACAACTTAAGTAGATGTGAATATGTTTAAATGGCAAGTCTCCAAAAAAAAGTAATGCTAAGTAGTGAATAATATTATTTCAATTGTAATGACCCGAGATGACGTTAATGTGACTAAACAAAGTTATTATGTTATGTGAACTGTGAAACTGTTATATTTCTCAAATAAAAATAAAAATCAGTGTGATTGGATCTAAGTAGAATATTGTATAAACTAGCGTATGACACAAATTCACCATTGTTGGCATTAAGTTACTCAATGTTAAACACCCCTAGTTAGCAAGTCGTTTTCAGAGAAGATTCAGCCCTTAACAGAAAGTTAAAAAAATTTCAATACTTAGGTACTATGTATTATGTTATAGGTATTATGTATTATTATAATTAACATAATAATCTTATTCAGTATAAGTATTTATGTTAAAACATAAGCACCTTTTTGTTAACCAAACTTGATACTTGGATTTTCTCAGTAATTAAGAGATTTACATACCCCAGCTTAAAAATATACTTTTTTACCTATTAAGAAAAAGTATATATAAATCCTCTTAATTTAAGAAATGATTGAAGGTCAAATTTGAACTTATTTGATTTCATGTTTTATATTATACTCAAAGTAATATTCCTCAAACAATTGTTGAGGAAATTAGACAGGAGACAACAGCTAATTTATCACCCTCATTTATTACACCCACTTTCTTATCTGCGGTAGACATGTTTCAACCACTAGATATGAAGACTTTGAGTGAGTGGTAGAGTGCATGGTCAGCATCAGAAAATAATTAGAAGAAATCAAACCAAATGTCAGGGACTGTGCCTCATCCTCAAGACAATTTAGAATGAAGGTGATAATCACATGTCTAAGAATTAGACACTGCTATTCAACACACAACTACCTAATGCCAAGGAGAGATCTCTCTCAGTCTCAACTCTGTTGTCACTCTCAGAGTGAGGCACATCTTTGAGGAGTGTACTCAATACAGGAGAGATATGGATAACTGAGGTTTACCTCGTCAGCTCAGTATGGTCTTGTGTGACAGTGAACCAGTATATTAGTAGTACCATAAAATTTATTGAGAAAATTGGATTATATAATTTTATTTAATGTACATTATTTTATTAATTATTTTTTATTTGGTTGAGATTAATATAATTTGGTTAAAAATAACTAGCTTAAGGTAACTTTAGGGAGTAGAGAGGAAGATCTTGAGGAAAATTTATGGGCCAATAAAATTACCGGAAGGATATAGGCTGAGGCCTAACAGAGAATTATACAGAGAAATGGATGATGACCTGGAAACGGACATTAGGTTAAGGAGGCTACGTTTCTACGGTCATATGGTGAGGATGAATCAGAACAGAATAAATTGGAAGATCTTTGGGAAAATGTGGGGATTTAAAGGGGTTGGAAGGTACATAGGACAGATGAAGAAAGAAACGGGGAAATTGGGAATTTCAAGTCAGGACTGTTTCGATAGGGATAGATATAGGGAAAAACTAAGGGAGATAAAGGTCCTTGTGGGTACCAAGGAGGTGAGGGGGAGGAGAGTATGGAGCGAGGAAGAAAGAAGAATTCAGTCAGAGAATGAAGAAGAGGTGGGAGGAGAAGAGGGAGGGATGTGTGAGGAGAGTTGGGAGAAGTGATATTCACGTGGTCTATAAGGCCGTTTCGTGTCCAAAAAAAAAAATAATTTGGTTAAAACAATGGCTTTCAAATTTTTTTATTGCTACTGTTCAAAAAATATAATATGGTGATGTTAACATGGCTGTTATTGTTACAATGCAGGCGGTATAATTAACTTCAAGTATATGGGCAATAATAACCACCGGCAGTTTTTTGCCCTTAAAAACAAGTAATCACGCCTCAATTCTAAATCATTTCAAATTGTACTCATGCTTTTTAGAAATGAAAGTGTAACCATCTGATTGCTTATTTCTTTAGTGGGTATAGTTGAAAAAAATGTAATCTATGGGAAATTTAATTAGCTTTAGTTTTTATTTAAAACACTTTTCTAGAGTCCACTGTTTCCGAGATATAATTGAAAAACCCAAAAAATGAGACCTCCCGTCCCCGACCATTTTATGTTCTTCGTAGACCTCCAGTGAGCTTTCAATAGAATGAAAAAAGATGACATTAGGCATTCACTAACTGAGAAAGGTGTTGACAACATTGGCTCGCTACCTTCGCAAAGTGGAAGGAAGGATCTGAAGATATAAGAACCAGAACACGATATGAGATAGTCTCAAAGTTCAAATCATCAAGACCATCCTAAAGGGACATAAACTAAGGTGGCTCGGCCACATCCTTAGGATGGATCATAACTAACAGAAAGACCTACGAGACCTATGTAGAGGGAATGAGGCCAAGAGGAGGACAGTGTCTGGGAAGCGTTCTTGAAATAAAATAGAAAATTGGTCCAAGAACAAGACAACTGATCCAGTCAGGATGCTGCTCCACATTGCTAAGCTTTTTACATGCGTCGTAAACTTGTTAAATATATTCAATACTAATTACAATACCCAGATTAAAAACAATAATTTAAAAAAATAAAAAACAGTACTAGGTATAATATATTTTGTATATTCATTAATCCTATTAAAAAACACAAAAATGGGATGATAAATATAAACAGAATTAAATAAATAATACAAGAAATCGAAGGATAATGAGAACAGTAAATCACAATAATTTATTATGGCATTAAGCAGAAGGTACATCTATAAAATACATTAGTTTAAAAACATTCAATTAATAAAAAAAAATTACATGACAGCCACGATAACATTTTGTTTAATAACAGAACAACGGTGGATAAAATATTTAAACTTTATTGAAAGCAGCTATGTCGACACTTTGCACCTGAAAAAGCAAACATTTCGTTAATGAATAAATAATTGTTTGCATTACATGATTTATCAAATGAATTAAGTGAGTAAATAATATCCTGTTAGAGAAAGGGTTTTTCTTAACTCATTAACCAGCTTAAGCCAACACTTTCTCTAATTTAATATTCCTGTTTTCCCACAGGCTTTAAGTTATAAACCAACTTAAACCTTCTAGCTAAAACAGGTAAAACTAAATTTTTTACAATTAATGCCCAATTTTTTAAAAGTAATGCCAACCTCACTATCATATAAATCTTATTTCAATATATATTTTTAAAATAGCTTAATTTAAAACAATTCGTAAAATCCAAAATAAAAAATCAAACAATACTTTATTTATAAGATTGTTTCACATGAAATAACTATTTTTACTTTTGTTAGAAATTTACGGAGGATTTCGAGCTCTCCTGTAGTTTTAAAAATAAAATGTTTACTAAATATGCTTAGCAGTTATTAAAATACAACTTACTGATGGTCTTTGTTTTCATCCTAATTCATTATTCGTATTTTAGTATAATTCACTTACAACCAGAGGGACACATAATTTAGGTGTAAAATTTTTACACCTCTTCTTAAGGAAAGAAGTTTGGATAAAAGAATCATTCAATTTTGGTTTTTGTATTTACCAAGAAAAGCACCATTTGAATGATGAGCCAGGAGAACCCACAATTCATTGACAATGCAAGTCTCAGGCTTGCTGTAGAAGATAGCTCTTATCAAGCTGCTAGAGCACTATCAGTTCATCTAATTAAAAAACATTAGAAATCTAAAGAAGCTTGATTTATGGATACTAAATGAACTTGAGGTAAAGCAGAATGCATTTGATAGTTTAGAGGGAAAAAGCCTTCACAAGAAGGAACCATTATCAGTGATAGAAATGAATGCAGTAGAAAAATCAGCCAAAATCTAACATAAAAAAAATTAATTTTGTCGGAATAGTGGTCTATGGCAGGAATCATCCACTATTATTTTTTTTAAAGTGAAACTATCTCTTTTACATAAGACTTTAATGAAATTGACCAAATCCATCGATTAAACAACATGCATAGATAAGTAAACTAAAAAAAAATTTTTTAATTTAAAATTAAAAAAAAAAAAAAATTAAGTATACTTACATAATCTTCGATTTCTTGAATAGTTTCTTGAAGCCAATCAACAGAAACTTTGTCATCTTCAACAACACATGAGATTTGTAGTTTGTGAATTCCATATGCTAATGGCACTAGCTTTGCTAAAAATATAATAAACAAATATAAAATTAGCACACTTTATTTAATCTAATATGGATCTTAGATAGTAGTCATGGGTACAACAGAAATCAAATACATGGAGTTAAAAATAAATAAATAAATAAATACTTACAGGCTCCCCATACAAGACCATCTGTTGTAATTTTTCTGACTTCAGCCTCTAATTCCTTCATATTTGTTTCATCGTCCCATGGCTTGACATCAAGAATAATGTTTGATTTTGCAATAAGAGCGGGTTCTAAAAAAAAAAAAAAATCATTGAAACATTTCATCTTAATTTAATTTAAGCATTAGAGAGAATTTATAATTGGATATCGATAATGCTTTAAACTTATAGTATATGTATGTGTATAAATATAGTATTCATTTTGCTCCTAAATGGTTTAAGCTCTATCAAAACAAAACACAGTGTTTCAAAACTTCCTTTTGCTATTAATTATTATTTCATATCTTAGCCAGATGATTGTCCTATGTACTGTAATCATTTGTTATTCATAAGGGACAAGTTGTCCCAGAATAAAGTTGATTTTCTTCTTCTTAATTATATGGTGGTAAGCCAGTCAAAAATCTACATCTGTTTCCTTACACACAATTGTTTGCCTATTGAATATAATACAGGTATCAGTGGTGCGATATTCAAATTATTGAAAGCTGTCCAGTGTGAGAAGTTTCCCTCCTTTGACTTACACATTTTTAAAAATTGTTATTACAATCACCTTATCTTTTTGTACTACTGGTCATGTCAGTTGATATAATCATAATAAATAATTCTATTTTTCTATGACTAAATATTTCTTGTTAATAAAAAAAACAATTATTTCAATTACTTTAATATTTACACATGCTTATGTTTATTTTTCATTTAATTATAATAGAGAAAAAGTTTTTGATTTTTTTTTTTTTTTTTTTTTTTTAATATCAATTTAACATTCCAACTCATCCTACCACTGTCCTCACCACTTACGCTGATGACACATGTGTGTTATCAGTAAACAATGATCCCTTCATTGCCTCCCAAACACTCCAATCCCATATCCTAACCCTTCAAGAATGGTGTCAAAAATGGAGAATAAAAAAAAATCCAAAAAAATCTCACCAAATAACCTTTACCCTTCCTCGTAAGCCCACGACTTCCTGTCCTACAGTATCCTTTAATGATATTCCACTAATCCCTGTTGAACAGATCCGCTACCTTGGACTCCACTTGGACAAACGTCTTACTTGGAATCCACATACAAGACTAAAAAGACAAGAAACTGCCCGTCGCTACAGATTACTTCAACATTTATTAGACAAACGTTCAAAGCTCCCAGTTAATTACAAAAGACTAATATACATGACTGTGATTAGACCTATCTGGATGTACGGAGTTGAGCTTTGGGGCTCCACTAAACCATCCAATTCATCACGTATCCAATCCTTACAATCCATTTGTTGCAGATTTAGCCCAAACCAGATATCTATCCTTTCATAGTAAGCTCCATAACCACTCAAATCCCCTAATTTCTCAACTTGCTTCCCGCACTATTCCTGATAATCCTCTGAGGCGTCTGAAAAGAAGATGGCCCAGAGACCTTCTAGTGTAGAATTTTTATTAAAGTACTACTGATGGGTAGTACTTTTCATGTTTTGTCATGTTATTCTAATAGTTAACAGCACATTTACGTGATGTATAAATATTGTACAGTTGTAAATTTCAATAAATTGTTATTAATAAAAAAATAATAAAAATATCAATTTATTGAAATTTACAACTGTACAAAATTTATACATCAAGTAAATGTACTGTTAACTATTACAATAACGTGACCAAACATGAAAAGTACTATCCATCAGTAGCAACTTAATAAAACTTCTACACTAGAAGGTCTCGGGGACATCTTCTTTTCAGACGCCTCGGAGGATTATCAGGAATGGTGTGGGAAGCAAGTTGAGAAATTAGGGGATTTGAGTAGTTATGGAGCTTACTATGAAAGGATAGATATTTTGTTTGGGCCAAATCTGCAACATACGGAACATTAAGATCTTTATGGATAAGTTTATTGGTTTTGATTATTAAGCTCAGATACTTGTGAACTGTTGTTTTTTTGTTTATTAAATTACATTTTTTTTAAAAAGTTATTTAATTTGTTTTGATGAGGTTTAAGAAGCATGTTTATATCATAATCCGATGTCTTCCTTTAAATTTCAATTCAATGGTTCAATCTTCATTGGGGTGAGGTATAATTTAACATTTTTATTGTACAATTAGGTACTGTAAACTCTGGGTTGAAATATACTACTATATGGACTCAGGGATAAGTTAACCTTCTATAAAAAATATAATTGTAGCACTAGACAAAACGCACAACAACCAGTTCAATTCTTATGCTTCGTTTGCGGTTTACATTTGTTAACAACTCTTTCCTATAACCTCACATCCACTTCTACAGTTTCAACTTTGTGTTGTTTAGTGTGTTATATTGATATTTAGTCTTCTTAATTACTTATTGCACTTAGATATAAGTATTTTATTATAAATTCAATAAAACACATCGATCTAAAAATGAATGCGAGAAAGTATATCAGAAGTTTCATATTTTCTTATTTTCTCTTTCCTTGAGAAAATCTAGAAGAAATTAAAAACATAACTTTCAACATGGATTTTGATTTAAGTATTTATAATTTGTTATTTTCACTTCCCAAATATGAAAAAGATTTTCATAAGTTAACATTGCTTCTGATTTAGCATTATATTAATTCAGATTTAGTATAATATTAATTTAACACTGATTTAATTTCTCAACTTGCTTCCCACACCATTCTTGATAATCCTCCGAGGCGTCTGAAAAGAAGATGGCCCAGAGACCTTCTAGCGTAGAATTTTTATTAAAGTGCTACTGATGAGTAGTTCTTTTCAAGTTTTGTCACGTTATAGTAATAGTTAACAGCACATTTACTTGATGTATAAATTTTGTACAGTTGTAAATTTCAATAAATTGTTATTTAAAAAAACAAAACAAAAAAAAAAAGCAACATTGATTTAATATTTTATAACTATTTTGATATTTTCTTATTTTCACTTAATTATTTTCTTATTTCTCATTTTAATATCAGAAGGTAAAACAATTTAATATTAGTTTCAACATGGATTTATAGTTTGCTCGTAAATGAAGAAGAAGAATCTTTCTCCTCGAAAAGTAGTGACTAAAACATCGAAATAAATCAGAACAAGGTTAGGATCTATTAAAAGTATTCCGAACAAGGGAAGGAGCTGGAGCACCTTTTGTCTAGCACTACCAATATAATATTCAAACAAGAATGATTAAACAATAATGAACTTATAGCAAGAAGATATTTCAAGTCAACTTACTTTTAGCCTTCCTAGCAGCGTATTCAGCAAGCCTTTGTTCTTTGATTTTGGCAGCCTCTGTATCTTCTTCCTGAATGTAAAAAATACATTCATAGACAGAGATAACCTAATTAATATGGTTCTGGATCTTTGATCATCCAGCATTATCATAAATATATAGGTAAATCTAACCTCTGAATCAGAACCAAAGAGGTCAACACCATCATCATCTTCAGCATCATCTTTCTTGGGATGTGGAGCTGGTGCAGGTGCTTTAACATCTGTTGGCTTGGATCCTCCTGCACCAGTTTTTTCTAAGGAAGAGATTCTAAGGTCCATTTTCTTCAACAGCTCAACAAGTTCACTAACCTCTAAAATATGTTAAGAAACAATGTAATCACTAGAAAATGAGGATACATATAAATACAAATTAAAGATAGAGCATTACGATTTTTTAGATCCAAGTTTTCTTTTTCCAAAGAGTTTAGACGATTAGTAACTTCAACACTGACAGTATTAGAAGTGACAGCAATATCATCTATCTGTAACAAACAAAAACTTATTTCTATCTTAATAGGGTGGCTTGATCTTTAAAAGAGCCGCAGATGTATATACAAAGATAAAGCAATGAAAATGTTATTTTATAATCCAAATTAATAACTTTAAAAACATGCTAAGTGCATAGTTAAAAAATAAAAAGAATAAACTTTAAAAAAGTATGCATGAAATGCTATTAAAATTTTTTTTCTGGTGTCGATTTAACAGGATATGGGATAATAAAAATATGCCTTACACACTGTAAAGAATTTTTGATGTGCTGCCTCGCTTTGGCAACTTCGCCGGCGAGGGAATTCCATGAGTTGCTATTCTGTGAAACGCCCTTAACAAAACCATTAAATCTCAGTTAATTCTGATCTAATAGCACAAAAAATACTACAAAAATTCATTAATATTGAATATGAACCCAAATTTAAAAGTTCTATACAACAAAAAATAATATTAAATCTTCACAATGACAGAAAATATAATTGTTATTTATAACTAACAATTAACAATACAATTTAGTATACTTAATATTACAATACAGTTTTTCGTTAATACCAACTAACAAAAATAACCACTTATGTTTAAAAACCTATGTTTTAAATATTTGGTATTTTATTAACTTAATGCACATTTGGTTATCATTGGTGTACCTTTTTATCCCTTTGGCGTTCCTTCTTGTGTCTTTTCTTTTTCTTGGATTCTTTTTTGGCTTGATCTTCAGCCTGAGGGTCATTGGTACTATCTGAAGGAATAATGAGTTCAACTGAATCTTGTTTATCAGGAAGAGGAGTTCTAATAAGAGGAGCTTTTTTAATATTATTTTGAGAATTTTTGGATTTTTCATAACAAGTGGTAATTTTAGATATTTCTGGAATGGTGTTTACATTAGTTCCTTTATTTTTAAGTGAATCAGAAGGATAGGAAAGGTTTTTAGGGGGAAGGTAATATCCTTTAAGCTGCTTGCACACAATAGAAAAATGACAATTAACCATTGTTGAATAATTAATATGTTAAACACAATTTTACCATGCTTTTTCGTAAATGAGCATGCTTTGAAATTATAAACATAAATATTTTAACAGAAAAGGTAATTGCACATAAAAAAAATTAATATAACCAATAAACTAAATAAACTTAAGAAGTATTAAAATAACAATAACAAGCTAACAATCACAAAAATTTATCATTCCACAAAATCTACCAACATTTATTACCTTAACTACATCAGAAACTGGATCTATACAACTGCCTTTATCAGGTACAAACTCTTGTTTAAAACTTTTATCATCTATGAATTTAGCCTTATTCTGACCTTTGGCTTTCGTACAAGTGATATCTCCAGTTTCAACTTTTGTGTTAACAAGACACTCGCCTTTAGACAAGTTATCAGATTTCTTTGGTTTCTCAGGTTTAGAACTTAGTTCAGCTTTATTAGTTTGTAATGAACAGCTTGAATCAATTTCAGATGCTTTATTAATTAGTACTGATTTAGAACGGTTCGCAATCTGGGATGGCCCTGTTTCAGATGCAGGCTCCTGTGAAATGTCCAGCAACAATTCAACCTCTTTTAGGGAAACATCTGGATTTTTGGTGGTTCTGTGTATCATTGAACAGCAGCCACCTTCTTTAAGATTAATGTTAGAGAGATCATGTTTAGTAACACAGCAAGGTTTATCATCCTCTTTTACTTTGGCTCCATGATGAGAGCAATGTTTTTCATTTTTGGCCTCTTTAATCAATGTATCTTCACTTTTATTTAATTTTTTGTCATGATGGGTCTTTGAGGGACTCTTTTTATCTGATAAAGAACATGAATTATTTAGGCTAGCTTGAACATCTTGTGACTCAATAAGACCTGCATTATCCTGCTGATCTGTGGCAATTGCACTATTGGCGACTTTAGCCGTTTCTGAGGACTAATACAACAATTTAAAAATGAAATTGGAAAATAAATATGCTAAATTACAAATAAATCGTAGTTAAAATTACCTTAGCTAATCTTTCATAGTATCTCCTTTCTGCGGCATCGTATTTTGGCTTATCAAGCCAAATTTTTTCATGTACCATAACTGGAGAAGAAATCATAATGCCTGAATACAAATTTAACAGGTAAATTAAACAGAAAGTATAATTAATTCGAATAAATAAATGTCGCCCGCAGAATACCTGCTTGAACAAGACTAGCCAACGATATTCAACACGTTGAAACCTCAACCATATAATTGTGAAAGAACCAGCAACTTCCACAAAGTCGGAAGAAAAGCAGCTATCGATTTTATAGGAATATAGTATGTTTGTTTGATATCTTAATTTTTAAAAATAAATATATAATCTTCTCTCCTTAGAAAGGAGGCACAATTATTTTTTTTTAGCTTTATATCTTTTATAATTCAATATCTTTTAATTACACTGCTCGAAATACAGAACATATGACTGACGTGTGTTCAACATGATAAGGTCCGGAGTTCTAGATAGCAATGACTGAGGGTATTATGTAGGGGACAGGTAGAATTGTGTATGTACATAGATAATATTGGGTTTTCCAAATTTAAAATAGTAGTTTGTAATATACATACCGGTTTAGATTAAGGAATTATACTGTCTCTTAAATTTTTATAACCGACATGGACGATTTAAATTTATCACAAGACCAAACAGAAAAAATTCTTCAGTTTCAAGTGAGTTATAATGTTTTATTTTAATTCACACACTAAATGCGGTAAATGTTTGTCGTTTTTTATATGCTAGTTAAAATTGTGTAGGACCTTACTGGAATTGAAAACTTGGCTGTATGTAGAGATGCCCTTCAGAGACATGGTTGGGATCTTGAAGTTGCTGTCCAGGATCAGCTTAATATTAGTGAGGGTAGACCTTCATTATATGCTTCAGAACATACTGCACCAACAGTAGTAAATGATGGCATAGTGCAGCATGTATTTTACTCTCCACCTTCGGGCAGTTATAGGTATGTTGTTTTTCATTGTTGATATCTATGAAATGATAACAATTCATTCCAAGTTAATTCATTCTCAAATAGTTAATTATGTGTATTTAGATGGGGAGGGCCTTTTGGATACTTGGTTACGTTCGTCTTCCAGTTCTGTTATAATACTTTGACTTCAATTCTGAAATTTGCCTTTTCACTATTCTGGAAAGATACTCGAAGAGGTATGTACTTTTTTTTTTTTAATTTTTAATTTTGTTGCCAACAATGGTTTTAATTACTGTTTGTCGAACAGTGGTTAATCACACTACTAATGTGACTGTTAACTGTTTATATTCATTGCTATCGGTCCTCTAAGGATTACAGGAATTAGTTTCTGCCATAACGGATCATTAATATTCCTGATGGGGACTTATAGCCCCTACTCCCTTTCTAGATATCTTATCACTAAATGAGTTGGGTCATGAGCAGTCATTGATGTATTTCAACCTCTCAGTTATACCTTTTGTTTCTTCTTTTTAAAATTATTCATCTCTTCTTGCTGTCTGCCATCACTATTAACTACTCTCACAGTTTTCTTAAATGGAAGATATACTACTTATTTCTTATTCTATATCACTTTTAATCATAAAACAAAAACTAAATCTTGATGATATTTTTTTTCTCATGTTTTATTTATACCACTGCTGTTATTAACGACCCCTTTCTGTTTGATGACATCGAACCACTGCTCCACCCGCTTTGCTTTTGGAAATTGATTCCAATGCTTCACTTTGAGTTTCACATTTATCAATAGCTCTTTCCTGTAACTTCATCTATAAACTTTCATTTCTATAGTTTCAAAACAGATTTTATTTTTTAGTGTTTTATAAGCATATATTTTCTTATTTCGTCTTCTTGAATGTATGAAGGTGTAACTCAAGTTAACATCAGTTTAAAAATAGACCAAATGTTTTATATATGTATGTTTTCTTAGATCCAAATATTTTTTCTCTTGGCAACAAAGCTTTTCATGATGGCCAGTCCCATATTTTCCTGGGTAATATTTTTTTCATCTCAATGAACATTGAAAACATTGAAAATTTATGTAGGCTGATTGTTGACCTAAGAACATGGTGAGCACTTTCAAATACCCAGATATACCTTCTTCTTATTCTCACTATATTGATATTTTTTTTTTGGTAGTTATACACAATTGAAGGGTTTGCTGCAAAAAGGAGGTAGCTCCATTATATCAGATATTGGGACTAATGTAAAATTTTTGAAAAAAATTTTTTTTTGTTTGATGACTTAGCTCCCATTATTGGTTATCTTTTCAACCATAAAATGGGACTGACTCTCATATTTGTTTGTAGTAAGTTTTTTCAATTTTCAAACTAGTTTTATACTTTATTCTTATACTTCTTACCACTTTGCTTATAAAACTATCATTCCATCACTCTAAAAGTTCTGAGATTTTTGGGCAATAAAAACTGAACTAAGTGATTTGCACTAGCCTGTTGATGATAGCTTTACACTAAGAGAGTTCTGATGTGACCGAAACAAATGGTTGCAGGAAGGGGCTAGGTCTGGGCTGTATGTTGAATGCTTCATAACTTACCAGCCAAGCTCTCTCAATTTTTGCTAATTCATGTAAAGAAGTGTGTGATCTAGTGTTTTGATAGAAGACAGCACTTTCCTAATTGATCAATTCTGGTCGTTTTGCTTAAATTGCTTGCTTTAACCACATTAGTTGTTGACTGTAGAGAGTTTAATCAATCGTTTGGTTTGGTTCGAGCAGCTCATATTGAACAATTCCTTTCTAATCTTACCTAACACTCTGCATCACCTTCCTTGGTGTCAATATGGGCTTTTTCACTGTCTATGAAGCTTTTCTGCGCTTTGATCACCCGTAATCATGAGTTCCAAAAATGGTTCAATTTTCTTTCTTTTCATAGCGATTCACTAATTCAGAAAGTCAGTCCATTTAATTTTCTATTGTTAATTTCTTAGCCAAGGATTGAGCTTCTTTCGGTACCCAGTGTAGTAAATGGTTAAAAACTGTTTTATGGTCAATCTTTAGTTCCATGGAGATGTTGTGAGATGAATTTTTTAGTCTACATCGATTTTTTGAAAAATTTCACCAAATGGTCAGCTTGTGCCAGTTCATCATTGCCATTGAAATTTCTGGAACAAAAATGTGCCTACCTATTCTGACATTGAAATTCAATTTAAGAACTCATCGCCATAAAAAATAAATAATATTCCTTTTCAGAAATAAAAAAAAAAAAATTAAAATGATATAAATGTCTCCCTTTAATCTTTGTTTTGTTTAATCTTCATTCAAATGTTTAAGTCTGATGACGACAAGACTTGATAACAAGTACATTCCTGCTTGAATGAATTGTGTTTAGAGCTACATGCCTACACCAAAGACTGTGAGGAAGTAATAAGTGTTTAGAATCATATCAAATGTTTCAGCTGTCACAGTTTTTTAATTTTATGAAATATTACAAATTTTACACTATAAAACCAGTGTTACATATCATGCATTTCCAAAAACTCTGATATAAAAAATGGAGTTTATTTTCAGTTCCCCCATGAATACTGAACAATCATTTAAGATTATTTATTCAAATTTTTGTTTCTATAAGAATCTGTGTCATCATTCACTTAATTTCTTTTTTATAGTTAATTTTAAAAAAAAACTTCTTTAGCTGTTACAGATCCTGTGGGAGATGTTCTAAAATTTATCGACAACTATAATGAGTTGTATGGAAGAAACCATCCTGTTTTTTATCAAGGCTCTTACAGCCAGGCTCTCAATGATGCCAAACAAGAATTAAAATTTCTTCTAATTTATTTACATCAAGAAAACAACCAAGACTGTAACATCTTTTGTCGGTAATTATCTTGTTGAATCATTAGTATGATACATTTTTTCTGTTGTTTTATTTTAATGTATTATTTGTTCTCTACTTAGTGAGACACTTGCTAACACAGATTTAATAAACTATATTAACAATACTGTGCTGATGTGGGCTTGCACCACGAATAGTGGAGAAGGCTATGCCGTCTCTCAGACACTACGGGCTGGTGGTTTTCCTTTTTTAGCAGTCATCGTTCTGAAGGAAGCCAGGATGACTCTTGTTGGAAGGTGATTATTTATTTCCTCTGATTATATTTTGATGATTTAGTTAATAATATAGAATCCATTTTTTATTTTATTTTTTTATAAAATCATGAAGGTAACAACTTTAATCAACGAGTCCCAGAATAAATTTTATTTTTCATAAAAAAATAAAACAAAAGTTCATGAAAAACTGGATTGTAATAAAAAATTAAAAAAATGAAATTTTCTCATGTTTTGAATGATTTCATTAATTTTTTTAGGCTGGAAGGTCCTACTAATTGCACTGAGTTAATGAGTCGTCTTGGAGCAATTGTTAGTTCAAATATCTCATATCTTGACACAGCACGTTCAGAAAGGTAAGTAAGAAACACAAATAAATAAGCTTTTTTGGGGACTCAATGGACGAATGAGTTGGGGCGAGGGTCTCAGCATGCTTGGTACTGAAGGTCATGGGTTTGAATCCCACCTGGCCAGGTTATAATTAATTTTGTGGCGGAACCACAAAATGAATTTTGATCTTCCCATCATGGCTAAAATAGGTTGGTAACCTGTAGGATAACCTGTCCTGCTTGCCCTAGTTAGAGAACGTAAGGATTTTAAGCCCAAACAAACAATAAGCTTCTTTGAAGGCTTGCGATTTAAAATAGCCTTACTGATGTGGGAAAAGTGATTGAATTGAAACATGTATTGGGAGGCTAATGATACAGATAAATGGTTATTGCTTATGCATTATGTCCTAAGATTAATAAATTTCCTAGGTTTAGGAGATATTTAGATTTAAGAAGTATAGTTGAGCCCCTCTATTTACAAAGGGTACTACAAAAGTTTGACAATCCAGTTTTATTTATTGAATTGGTTCAATATAATTTCCACCGTATTTAATACACTTCCCCCTACGTCAGACCAGCTCTGCCAAGTTTTATCTGGGAGTGAGGTAAGTGTACCTCACAAGTGTGTGTACATAACAAGTGTGTTGTTCCGAACCCTCAGAAGGTCCTCATCACTAGCAAAACATTTTTTAGTTTCATTTTCACATGCAGAAACAGTGTAAAGTCTCAAGGATTAAGGTCTTGACTGTTAAGAGGGTGCTCCAGAAGTTTTGGTTCAGTAGCAGACATTGTTATGGTGAGCGGGAGCATTGTCATGGAGGTACCTGGTGTCCATACTTAACTTGGGTCACAGGTTTTTCATGAACTGTGACTTTAGGAAGGAACTGTTCAGTGAGTGTGCAACTTAGCTGTCTTCTGTATTTCTAAAACAACACCCTCTTTTATGCCGCTCAATCTGAAAAATATAGAGATAATTTTTGTCTCAACAGATCAAGATTTTATGACAGTTATGGGTATATCCTCATCATCAAAGACCAAAACTTTGTTTTGAGCCTTGGTCAGCACATCATTATGTGTGGTGGCACCCAAAGACAACAAAGTTTCTTCTCTTGTGAATGGTTTCTCGGAATCAGATATATTGCTAGTGTATGTAAAATCTTCTCTATCTTTGAAAATATTACACCCCAGTCTTTGTCAAGCATTTTCCTCACAGCAGTAATTTTTTCCTGTGGTACTGACTTTCACAGCCTTCTCTTTCAGCATCCTCCAGAGTGAAACTGCCTCTTTCGAATCCTCTGTACCACCTGAATATAGTTGTAAGCTGTGGACAATCAGTATTCAATGCAAGCTTCATTTTTTCTATGCATTCCTTTATGCCTAAAATTATATCTCAAAACTGTTCTTAATTTACAATGTGACTTTTCAATTTTTTCCTATCTCTGAAATTTAACATTTTAACAATTGAATCATGTTTTTGTTAATCGCCAATAAGAAAAATCTGGTGGTGGATTTTGAACAAATCACACCTTATATGGTCATGACTAGAGACTGGATTTTTGTGCAGTAAAAAACTTAAAACATGCAAAATCTCGCAGTAAAAAACTCAAAATATGCAAAATCGTTCAGTAAAAAACTCAAAACATGAATTTAAAAACTTAATACATGCAGCAATCCATTTATATACACAAATATACAAAATTTAACCAGCCTTGAATAAACTTAAGGACATTTCGACAAACGTTTCGTTTTAGTGTTAATTCAATCTGAAATACTTTAAAATTTGGGGGGAAAAAGAGATGAAAAAAAATGTTAATTAAAAGAAATATAAAATATCTTTATTAAAATTTCCTTTTACGTGGAAACAAAATATAATTAAATGTTCTTGAAAAATAAATTAGTTTTTAAAAGTTTTGTGAAAATGTACGACATTATAAATTTCAAAATATTTCTCAGTAAAATTATGCCGCCTGCCACTTAATAAAATATTCTTTAGCAAAGAAAAGGAACATTCTACATCTATGGACGTAACAGGACAATTTTTGTATCATGCGATTGTGGATGGATCCAGATTTTCAGCTTCTATTTCTTTTCCTTTGATACTATTATTTAATTTTTTTTAACGAATGTAGCTGTAGTTTTTCTCAAGGATTAACTCGAATTTTGAAAACAAACATCTTCCCTTTTCATTTTCAATTTGTTTTAAGCTTTCTTCGAGAGTTTCAAACAAATATCAGCTCTGGATATTCATTGGTCCATTGTTTCAATTTCGTAGAAACACTCGCGGATGTTTTTGGCATTTTCACTAGCCCTTTGTGCTAAATCAGAAGTGGGGAATGAAATGGGAAGGGGGGAGTAAAATTTTCTGAGGAAACCTCTTAGTTCTAGGAAGTACAATGTTTGCCTTCCTCAATGTTTGCCTAAATCCTCAAAACTCCCAATTCAATACGATCATTTACAAGTAGTATGTCACAAATACATTTGTTTTAGGCGACTTTTTACTTTCAATTTAAAACTAATAAACCTATTTAATATAAATAAATGTTATAAATGTTGCCTAATAATCGTAAGTAAAATTTTCACAATAATATAGATATTGTGGGACGCTCTCGCAGAGCTGTGACCGAGGCATTTCTTGCCTTTGAGACAGCTATTCGCCACTTCGGTCTGGAAATTAATCAAGAAAAAACAAAGTACATGGATACCAGCCAAGCCGTACTGTTGAACAGAACAAAAATACCATTTGTACCTTACGAATTCGAGCAGGTGTCTGAATTTACTTACCTTGGCTCGCAGGTCAACGTGGAAAACCACATAGGTGATGAAATTAAGAGAAGGATCCTGGCAGCTAATAGATGCTACTTTGCCCTCAGGAAGCAGCTGACCAGTAGGCTAGTGTCCAGGAAAACCAAGTTCACTCTATATAAGACTTTGATCTGGCCTGTCTTTACATATGGCTCTGAGACATGGACGACAACAAGGTCTGATGATATGACATTAAGGATTTTTGAAAGGAAAGTTCTTCGTCAACGGACTCTATGGTGATCTTGATGTGGTCTCAGTCATTAAGATCGGAAGACTCCGGTGGGCTGGACACGTGGCACGTATGACTGAAGGAGACATTCCCAAGAGTGTCCTAACCGAACCCGTTCATGGAAAGAGAAGAGTTGGAAGGCACAGACTGCGGTGGACGGATTGCGTGGCTGGCGATGCAGGAACCCTCGGCGTCAGGAACTGGATGGTCGTAGCACAGGACAGGGATGCATGGCGCTTGTTTTTGGAGGAAATCAGGACTCATGCGCGGGTTGTAGAATTTGGTTAATAATAATTTAAAAAAAAAAAAAAATGGTTATGAGAGTAAAATTAGATGAATTTGGTTCAATTGTGCAATTTCGTGCAGCAAAACCCGTATTCGTGCAATTAAGCTCTAAAAGTCAAATTTTTGCAATTTCGTGCAAAATAAAATTTAAGAATAAGAATCCATTGATTATAAATGAGATAAATACTTGGGTTAGAGAGTGCTAAAATTTCGAACTAAAGCGAACTAAATGTGCAACAACACAGAAATCCGGTCTCTAGTGATGACATAGTAATTCCTTTTCTTTAGTACTAAACTCAACATTCAATAGTCTAGGTTTTAATAGTTTTTTATTATTGTTGATGGATAATTTCAATTACATGACAGTGGTTTTATAGTTAGGTTAGCATTGCTGCTCATAATTTAAATTATATGCTATCCTCATGGCTCAACTGTGAGTTCAGCCGAACCATTTTACATCTACAAATGCATATTATTATCGTGGTTTATATAAGATATTATATATAAGGTAGACTATTTGAATTTTCATTTAAGAAATATCTCATTTGTTTTTCATGTATTTATTACCAAAAGTCATTTATTTCCTTAAGAAATGGAGAATCAGAAACTATAAAAAAATTAAAAAAATAATTTTTTTTCTTAGGATTGCACGAAGCTTAACTCAAACAATAAGAAGAGAACAAGATGCTGCTTACATGGAATCACTTAGGGCAGATCAGGAGAAAGAGAGGAGAAAATGTGAAGAAGAAGAAAGGAAAAGACTCCTGGAGGAGGAAGAAAGAAACCGACAATTAAAAGAGCAACTAAGGAAAGAGGTAAAAATATAAAAGCTTATGTATTGTTATTATTATTATGTCATAATAGCCTTCTGGAAGAAAACATATATTTTATTATATTTCTTGCAGGCTATTCGGAAGGCTAAAGTAGAGATGGCCTCTGAAGTGCCTTCTGAACCAGAATCTGTACACCCAGAAGCTGTTTGTGTAGTATTTAAAATGCCAACTGGTGAAAGACTTGAGAGGAGGTTCCTTCGCTCTCATACTTTGAAAGTAAGAACCTCTCTTGTGAATATTGAATATAATGCTAACTTTAAATAATAGGTCATCTTCTATCTATAAAATTTCACCTTTGTATGGACCACATTTTTGGGATTACTTTTTTTTTTTCTCTATTTCTTCTATCCACCTCTCAAACCGCAACAATATGCGGATTTTATGTAGAATATAATTGGAATGTCAGGTATATGGGAGTTCACTACCCATCGGCACCTAATCCTGTCTTGCATTTTTTAGATTTATCTTAAAAGATTTCTTAGCCAGCTCCTCTTCAGCCTTCTTCGGATTGACTCAGACATATCGATAGTCATCATTTTGTTGTATAACTTTATCATAAAATCTTTTATATGAAGTGTAAAAATGGTCCTATTCATTGAGTATGTTCAAGTCTTTATGCTATGTTCTATTAATGACGTATCTGGGCGAACATGTTGATTCTTAATACAGTAGAACCCCTCATATCCGACCTCGGATTATCTGTCACCTCTCCTGCCAGTCTCAAATATTCGATTATGTAAATCACAGTAGTGCAACCGAGTTCCTCGCATAGTTACCTATTATGGCTACCTCAAAACGTAAACGTACTGTATGCACGCTTCAGAAAAAATTAGAAGTTCTTCAGCGCTTGGAAAATGGTGTGTCAGTTCAAAAATTATCTTTTGAACTAGGAATAGGGGTCACAACAATTAAAGACTGGAGGAAAAACAGAAAGAATATCCAATCGTACACCATGACAGTGGAAGGGGAGGAAGCTTTGAAAAATAGAAAGATGCTTAAAAATCCAAATTTGATGTCTTCGATGATGCTCTCTGGGTTTCGTTTTGCCAACAAAGAAGCAATGGAACGCCTTTGTCAATATATAAACTTCCGTATTTTATGCTTCAGTATTTTTTGTGTTCAATATGTTTTGTATTCAATAAAAACGTACATTTACATACATCTTTACATAAATACTCATTTATGTGTGTTTTTATTAATTTTTTGTTGTTCCCCGGATTATCTGACCACGCTCCGGTCCCGTGGGTGACGGATATGAGGGGTTCTACTGTACTTTTGACTGAAGAGTTTGTAATTTTTGAATGTGTCTTTTTTGCTGTCCTAAAAATTTGTGATGCATAGGTCCACAAAGTTTTCAGTAAGTAAGTATAAGTATTTAATCGTTTGATTTTTTAGTCAATTTTTTGTGAGTATAGAGTATAGAAATCTTAGTCTATAGTTGAGGCAGAGGTGTTTCATTATTACATTAGGGTGATTTTAAAATCAATATTCACAACGTATTTCATGGTAATGTCCAATCTATCTGTTGCTTTTTCATCAGATTCCCAGCATAACTTGTTAATGTGATTGCAGTTATCGAAAAACCAGTTATACTTCAAACCATTTATGTCCTCCTCTGCCATGCCTGGGTAAATCAAGAATAGGAGATGGACATTTTCATATCCACAAATATTTGTCTTCATCTCTGTTGGCTACTGCTGTTCATTATTTATGAATTCGCATGATAGATCTCGCATCATTGGACACACCTTCTATCCTTCGCAACCATCTATCCATCAATTCCCACTCTTCTGACTACATATATATTTTCATCCTTGCAACATGATCTTCCCATAGAAGTTGATACACCCTGATTAATCTTGCAATATCAGAACTTCTATATGATTCTCCTAGCTTTAGAAACAGATTCTCCTTACACTGTTACCATGTAAAGGACCAAATATTCTCCTTAATATACTTTGTTCAAATCTAAGGCGATGGCCTTCCTTGGCTTTTGTTATTGTCCAACATTTTGAACCATATGTTATAATTTCATACGTAACACATATCAGCGTCTTACAGTTATACACTCTAGTTAGGACTGGACAGCTATCTCTTGCTAATGTAGATTGGCAAAAAGGGACCAATGGGCCCCCCTTAATGGACTATTTCCCCTCCCACCTATACCTGTACTCTTTTGTTTAATACCTAAATCCTTCCTTTTTTTCCTATAGTCCTATATTTTCCCTCTGGATTCCTAACTAATATAATCCAATTTTTCTTACCTATAATACAGAAAAAAAATTTTACTTAAAACTTGATTTTAGTTCCTTGGTTTCTGTATTGTTATTTAATCTTCTATGCCAACTACCTTCCACACATTATTCAAATGCTCTTCACTTGCCAGAGCATTTAATTTCTGAAACTCTCACATCCAACATATGCCATTTCTGCACTCCCAATATTTTAAAATCTGCTGGATTACCTATTTGATATTCAGTCCAATAATTTTATAGAAGAAGGAAATACTTAATATGATTGTTCATACTTCTGCATAGGCACGGCAGACGCACTAGTCGGTCCTTGACTTGCTCAATAACTCTTACCCAGTCTTGTCTGTCTGCAGCAAGTCTTAGAGACACCTTCGGAAATCCTCTGTTAACCTTTTCCGTCGCGCCATGTCGTTTTCCATAAGGCAGTCCAATATCCATGGCCTGATTTTTGAGCTTTTGTAAAGGTGAAAGTTTTTACAAAGATTGGGTTGTCAGCCCTACCCCTAAAGCTAAACACAGACTACTCTGACGTTACGTGTTCCCACGTCTTGTCAGGCATCGTGGGACCACGTCAGATATAAAGCGGTGTTCACATTGGCCTGACGTATAGCAACTACTTCGTGCCCATTGCGTTTCCTGACAGTTTGTATTGAACCTCCAACCATGACTTTATTCCGTGTTTTTGACATGCTGGAAGCAGAAGAAGAAATGGCTGCTTTGTGTATTGCATCCATTTACTCGTCTAGAGAATGGGTCCATCCTATCAACATGGCGCGAAACGAATTCGGGGAGTTCCAAAATTTAATGCCTCAATTAATAGAAGATGAAGAGTGGTTTAAGTGCTATTACAGAATGACAAAAACTATAACCTAATTTAGATCATAAATATCCGTTATAATCATGTCTGGTTATATTTGATATTGATTGATACTTTTTCCTATCAATAGGTGCCTTTACACATACACGCTTTCCGTATGGAAAGAGCCTCAAACAGGAAAGCGTGTAGGTCAAACTTGTGGAGCCAAAATGTGCGCCGCGCTTTCCGTACGGAAAGCGTGTTGACTTTATGTGTAAACTTCATCTCTATACCCGTTTAATTTGATATTCAAGTCACATACCGATAATTTTATATGGGTAAAACTTTTTTTTTTCCGAGGGTGGCGACAGGGGGGAGGAGGGATCGGAATTCAACAGATTTTCGTAAAATTTGATATTCAAGTTCCATACCCACATACTAACCATTTTATAAGTGTGAAACATCACTATATTGATCCTTTTTTTTTTTTTTTTGGAGGGGCGAAGGGAGGGGGGTCAGAATTCAACTGATTTTCGAAAAATTTGATGCTCGAGTTACATACCTACATACCAACAATTTTATGAGGGTGAAGCATCACTGTATTCATTTTTGTTATTTTTTTAATGGAAGTGGGAGAGGGGGGGGGATTTAAATTCAATTTACATACCTACATACAAACAATTTTATAAGGGTGAAGGATCACTAAATATATTTCTTAATTCAAGCTACATACCTACGTCCAAACAAATTTATAAGGGCAAAACATCACACTATTCCACAGGGGAAGCCACTTGACTCTTCTGACGCCTTCCCACATCTGAGGAAAATCTAAAACTTTTGATATTCTTCCCACGCGTCAGATGGCGTGTGGCATCAGATTGCCTCATCCCACGTGATCCCACGTCACATCAGCCCAATATAAACGTAACCGCCCAAAACCCTATGTTAGATATATCCCACGCATTATGACATGGGCCCACGTCACATCAGAGTAGTCTATATTCACCTTAACCCTCCTGTTTTATCTGGCCTTGGGACAGGCAATGAGGTATAGCTAGCTAACCACTGGCACAGTAAAGTGTTCATATTATAATATTGTTTTTTTGTTTTTTTCATAGCTTATATTATTATCTGAGATGAAATAGATTTATTTTTAATCTAATCATTGTTTCTGCCTTGGTTTCCCATTTAATAATTGTTACCGTCGTTTTTTTTCTCTATTTTTCATTTTTAATCTTATTTGGTCTTTTTAAATCTTATTTTAATTTTAAACTTAAAGATTTTATTTTATTTTTCTTTAAATAATGTGTGATTTGTATCAATTTCTGTTATAATTAATTTTTATCAGTGTTATTTTCTTAATTATAAATATAGCGGCTAATAATTGGCTTAGTTTCTACATACATTATTCCTCCTCAAACCTTTTGTCTTACTTCACTCCCTCCATTCATAACCTATGCTCTTCACTTATGGCTTTATACCATCCCGTCTTTTACTCCCAATTATTATTTTTTTGTTTTATGAACCAATAATTAAAAAAGTTAATCTTGGTTCCTATTATCTTGATTCTAGCATTATTATTCACTAATTAATTGTTTTGTTTTTTTAGGATATTTACAATTATGTGTTCTGTCATCCTTCATCACCCGATTGTTTTGAAATAGCGACGAATTTTCCTAAACGAATACTTCAATGTGAATCTGATGCTAACAAAACTTTATTAGAGGCAGGTCTAGGAAAAAGTGAAGTGCTTTTTGTTTATGACCTAGAAGCATGAAATACAGTTTTCCACTTCGGTCATACCAGTCCATAATGTTCCATATTGCAATTTTTACCATTTACTCCTGTCCAATCATATATAATTCCTTTTTAAAAATTATTTATTTTTTTTTTTAAATATAATTTATATATGAATGAATACCTGATGATACCCTGGATTGCATCAGCAGTATTTTATTTTCTTAATTGCATTTGTTTTCGCACATTTCCAATTGCGATTTTTTTTTTTTTTTTTTTTTTTTTAATCGCAAGAAATAGAGGTTTTTTTTCTACAAAGAATTCCTTCAGTTTTTTGTTTTGTTTTTTAAATATATATGTATAACTGTGTATATTGTAATGTTTTTATACTAACTATTGTGATTTAACTTGTTGTATTTATTAAGTCATGAAAAGATTAAAGTTGTATGTATCTGTGCAATTTTACTTTATAAATGCATTTTCTATATATTTTTGTTCATTTTCTTTAGTGTTATTTTTAGATTCCCATCTAAAGATGTGAAAGATCTCACAGTACACTTTTATATTCACTAGATGTATTTAAGTTTAATTTTAATAAAATAATTTTTTTTAGAAAATTTAAAAAGTCAGCCAAAAAAAAATTAATCATAGGCAATAGAATATACGTGAAACATCTTTTACCTAGGTTGTAGATTCACCATGAAATCGTGTTATAAAAGCAAATAATTTTTTCTTTAAAGCATTATTTATGTCTTGTTGAGTTGAAAGCTTTATAAGGTTCTATTATTATACCTTATAATCAATTTACTTTTGGATGTGATCTTTTTAAATTATAGCACTCATCATTGATGTGTGGGATATATCTTGAGGAGAGTATTTTCTGTATTGGTATATTTGTGAATAAAATTAAATGTTATTAAAGTTTCTCACTTTTTTTTTTCTTTTTTTTTTTATGTCTAGTTTATTAATTGCTTAAATTTTAAATCCCTTCCCCGAATATTGTATATTCTCTATTGTAATAGAACTATTTCGGTAAAATAATAAAATGATTAGGAAAGACTGGATAATTGTTGCATTTTGTTTTAAGGGTTCAATTACAGCTCCAGTAGTCATCATTGGACATATATTTTGATTTGTTTTGTTGGATAACTATATTAACTTGTTTCAAACTATATCCTGCACCAAAACTACATAATGTCTTGAAACAATTATTTTATTTTAATCATCGCATGGAAATTTCCGTACTGTTCTTGATTGATAAACCAATTTTTCAGAGTTAGCCTTACGAATCAACCTTTATTACTTATACCATGAACACTTCCCTTGAGGTTCTTTTGTGAAACTTCTGACATCAGAAATGTGTATGATATACAGTGTATTACCCTAAGGTTGATATCTGTTGTATAATATTTTTTGAAGAATTAAGTTCAATATGTTATAAGCCCACAGAATAATTGCTGTCTTGCTACCATTAGAATGAATACATATAAATATGACCAAATAATATTAATTTAATAAACTATTAAAAAGTAAAATAATAAGCTATGCATATTTCAATTAAATAAATAAAAAACAATAACTGGGAGTAAATTAAAAGAACATAGTAATTATAAGACAAAATTGGATTATAGAAAGAAAAATATGTTGGGACAATAGTAAATAATAGTATTAAGACAAGAGGGCATGTTTTCCTTACTATAACACCAATATCCATTATAATTCCATGAGTCTGATGGATTAGATTTTGAAGAAAGAGAGTGGACTTGAAAATCGCTATGTAGTATCAAGAGAGGGCCATTAATTGTAAGTATTTAACGATGAACACAATCAGTTCATATCAAGTAATTTTATATCAGAGGATTTTAATCTGTCCTAAAGGATTTAATGAGAAAGACAGACCTATTACCTTAGGAAAGCATAATAAACCACCTTAGCTCAATATACCATCTGAATACATGAGAAATAAGGAAACTATTAGATGGAATTGTGTCTCATCTCATATTCACTAGATATATTTTTTAAGTTTATTTCAAGACCTTTCTAATCTATCTGTTTTTGATATTTTAACAATTAAAAAAAAAGTATTGCCGAACTAACTGAATTGTATGGAGAGCCTGATATCCTCTGTGTTATTTAGAAGAGCAGATGGTTAGGGCATGTGGAAAGGATGAAGCCTTGTAGGCTGCCTAAAATGATGCTAAATGGTGGACCAGCAGGAAAAAGGAAAAGGGGCAGACCCAGGCGGCGGTGGATTTTGGACTTGGAAGAAGATATAAGAAAGATGGGAATTGGAAACTGGAGGAGTCTGGCTAGAGACCGCGAGGCATGGAGAAGAACGGTGGCACAGGCCCAGGTCCTGCAAGGACTGTAGCCC
Organism: Euschistus heros; assembly: GCA_003667255.2. Taxonomy (NCBI): domain Eukaryota; kingdom Metazoa; phylum Arthropoda; class Insecta; order Hemiptera; family Pentatomidae; genus Euschistus; species Euschistus heros. Next base: position 633,710 of record RCWM02000127.1, read on the forward strand.
CAACAGTGAATGAGTGATAAAAGTATAGTTGACTGTTATGATGAAAGAGGAACACCAGGTATTTAAGAATTTCTTCTTAGACGTGGTGTTCCTCTTTGACTGCATCCCTGATCATCTTCTCCAATTAAAATTATGTTTTCTCTGTTTAAGAAAAAAAATTGTTTTCAATTTTTTCATTCCCAAAGAAAAATTAATAAATCGAAAATCAAATTAAGAAAAAACAACAGATTTGCAGGGCATTGTGATCTTTAAAATATAGGCAACAGCTTATTTCATCAAGTCATTTCACATTAATTCCAAATGCCATTATATAGTGGCGCAACCAGGATTACTATCTGTGGGGGCTGGGCTTGTGTGTGTGTGTGTTGTTTATTTCGTTTGTGTGTGTGTGTGTATTGTTTATTTCGTTTAACGCTATTTTATGCTGCTATGGCTAATCGGACGATGCTACGGTGGGAATCCTAAATTTTGCCTATCCAGGTATAATTAGGATAAGGATCTTTAACGAGTACAGGCTCGGGACCCCCATTTTACGTCCCTTCAGAAGGACGGCATAGCTAAGGATTTTTTACTCCCTTTAAAAAAAACTAAGGTCATCTGCCGGGCTGCGAACCCGCGATCTTGGATTTAGTAGGTTGCTATGCTAACCACTACACATATATGCATATATAGTTTATTTTTTAGAGATATCACCCTGTATATATATATATATATATATATATATATATATATATATATATATATATATATATATATATATATATATATTTTTCCTGTAATTACTAATACATTGTCCATATAAAATAAAAAAGATATGGTGCAATAAACAAATACCAAAAAAACGGGAGATCGTTAAATCTTGTCAAAGGCAAAAATAAAAATGAACTTCAAGTTTAGGTTCAATAAAAAAAAAAGTAAGCGCAACAGCCAAGTCCAAATTGTTTTAAAAACCTCTCTATTTAATACTCTTTAAAAAAATACCATTTGCAGGCACGCAGCACATCTAGTTTTTTTTTTTTTTTTTTTTTTTTTTTTATAAAGTAACAAAAGGGTGCCACCAGCGCACACTGACAATAATAATGAATCGAATCATATTTTTTATGCAAAACGTAACAAATAGTTGTGTTTCTTTATAGCATAGGTTAAACTGCACATTTTCTCTTTCTTTCTCGGAATTTCGATTTTATCTGAGTAAACTTTATCTACATTTTTGTAAACAATAATCAGAGAACAAAATTAAACTAATTTTAAATTATTCATAAATTTAATTTGTGGAGTATCACAGGTATTGCTCAAAATGATCTCCACTATTTCTAATACAAGCACGATATCTTTTTCTTATTTCTGTGATGGTTGTTCTTAAAACAAATTCTCCCTTCATTATGGTAAAAGCGGCATTGATTTTTTGAATAAGTTGTTGTCTTGAAAACAATTCTTCATTATAAACCAAATCTTTGACACGGTCCCAGGGGTAATAATCGAGCGGCGTGAGGTCTGGAGACCGTGCTGGCCACTCAATTGGACCCCGTCTTCCTATCCAGGATTGTGGGAAACAATTGTTTAAATATTCTCTTACAGGTAAGTTGTAGTGGGCTTTTTCAAAACAAGAACGTATTTAAAAAATCAATGCTGCGTTTACCATAATGAAGGAAGAATTTATTTTTTTAAAAATTAGTCGTTTCGGTCGTCTGGGGGGAGGGGCTTCAGCCCCCAAGATCCCCCCTTGGTTGCGCCAGTGTATATAAAGATATTTTTTTATGTTCTAGTTAACTAAAACAAGGCATGGGTGACGTTCGAGACTATATAAACGAAAATCCTCTATTTTGTTTATTTATTTGTTTATTTCGTTTAACGTCACTTTATGCTGCTATGGCTAATCGGACGATGCTACGTTGGGAGTCCTAAATTTTGCCTATTCTTTAACGAGTACCTGACATCGCACAGGCTCGGGACCCCCATTTTACGTCCCTTCCGAAGGACGGCATAGCTAAAGATTTTTTACTCCCTTTATGGTAAAAAATCCTAAGGTCATCTGCCGGGCTGCGAACCAGCGATCTTGGGTTTAGTAGGTTGCTATGCTAACCACTAAATCCTCTATTTATCTGAAAATCCTCTATTTATTTGATCTTATAATTCTGCAATTTCGGCAAAGAGCTTTCCTTTTCAATCCTCGTAAATGGGTATTCATCAGTGACTTAGTTAAAAGCATTAAAACGCGATGGAAGAACTTAAATAAATAACACCCCCACAATATGAGGGAATGCCACGAGTTCAGGGGAGACCCTGAGCCTATGAAAAAAATAGGAAGGAGTATAAAAGTTATTAACCCGCTACCATCACATTAACATTAAAATAAAGCATCATAAGAAACAGTTTTTGTTATTTTAATGACGACAAAATAATTCCCAACATCGTGCTCTTCTTATTTGATAAGCATTAGCAGACTGATTATTTCCTTCACACCATTCAACCATATTTTTCTTTAGCAGAAGTTTATGGGTTCTGCAGTGTGTTGTTGCCCTCGCCGAAAATTTTTCATGAGCGAATAGCGATCACCCATTAAATTATAGAAATCATCGACTTCAGAAATGTGCCATTGTTTGGAAAAGGTTTTTTCGTTAACTTCTAGAGGGGCTTCCTGGGACATAAAGGAAGATTCTGGAGAATGTGGGATATAAAAAATAAGAAATAAAAGTGGATGGAGAACAAATGCCGCAGGAGCTTTTCTGTCGGCATGTTCTACAAACTGTAGCAAAATGGAAGCAATGCCTATATCGTCAGTAGTATTGACCTCTGGAGCTTCAAAATTGTTATCATCTGCAACTAATTTATGATTTAAAATAAAACAAAACAATACGCAATTGAAGTTTCGAACTGGAGAAAGTATTTCAATAAAGGCTGATATGGACTGTACCCAATAGAGAAACTGATATAATTGTAGTAGAACTTATCAACCAGAAACATGGCGTGGTATTTCTCAGAAGCCGCAGAACTTCACGTAGAAACGTAAGTGCGCTTTAAATCTTCGTGATTCACTAACTTATCAATTTCCGTAAATTAAAAAAAAATAAAAGATTTTAGCAGTCCAAACTAGTAATTTAATAAAGTAAATAAAATAGAAGTAATAATTCATCAGGTCTTAATTGCGTTGGATTTTTCAGAGTTTTTCACCGAAAAAAAACTTTTAATACTACTTATGTTGGTCCAAGCAAGGCAATACCTACTGACTGGTAGTTAGTCAAACTTCAGGCTACTAAAATCAGATGGGGGTAAGGTATTGTACTCTAAGTAGAGATAGTCTATCTTCTGTTTCCCGTACTTCAATCATCCTTTTAGTATGAAAGTTTGTTTTGTTTTTTTTTTACTCAATTTTCAAAAGCGTTAAAGTTGGAAAATTGAGGAACCTTACCACCACAGATTCTTGTCAATAAAATTTAGTATTTATATTTTATTAGCTATACACAATGTTCTATAAATGAATATGTACATATATCGTCGGCACTATATAAAATGAATGTGAAAAAACACATTTTCATTTCCTTCGTTTACCGTTGTATTCTACAAGGCCTGCCTAAGGTAAAATGCTAGAAATTGGTAAAAATGACATTACTGATTCTGGTCTTCGAAGTGCCGATCAGATTCGATATTTTATCATAAGGCCTTGTAAAAAAAACAGCAAACGAATGGAATAAAAAAAAGAAGTGATTTTTCACATTCAGGATGTGTATATTTTCGTTTTATTATATTTATTCCCTCCCCTCCCCCGCACTTAATGTTCCACATGGCTTGTTAAAGAAGATGGAAACCCCGAGTAAAGAACATCTTTGCCATTTTATCTTCTAAGACTATTAAAAAAATATCATATAGGAACAAAAATAATGTAGGACTCCCTAAATAAATAAAAATGGTTTCTTCATACTCTAAATTTGATGACTTACCCATTAACTGTTATAAGATATGAATGCTATAAAATAACACGAGAATTAATAATATTGTTTCGTTGTTTATCGAAATTCGAAACTTCTTTATATAATCTGATAGCTTTTAATATTAAAATTATTAGTTTAACTGAAAGCTTAATTAACGTTGAACTGAGAGCTTGAGAGAGGCCACTCCAGTAACCTAACTAGAACCTCCTTGACAACATTTTCAGTTTTAAGTTGCTAAAGTCATTTAGTTTGATATTTTATCAAAATGCATGTTTCTAACCATGCTAATGATCCTAGACGCCCTGATAGAGAGCACAGGTAAGATTATTTTTAGTACTGAGGGATTGGTTACTGAGTACCTTGTTCTTACATATGAAATGTCACCATTTGGACTGATATTAATAATACATGAGTGACTTTAATATGAATTTATTAATTTCTTAGTAAGAACTGAAGAGATTTTAGTAATTCAATTTAATACTAAATTGAAATTTAATTTTGCGTTAAACGTGAAAGCTCATGAGAGTTAAAGAATAACTTTCTGAAAAATTATGTAGATAATCTAATTTTTGGAGATATTAAAAAAATAATTAAAATCTCTACTATATGGTGGCATGGTTTTTGACAAGGAGCTTATTTTGATTATCATTGAATTTAAGTTACATTTCTTGTGATTCAATCTGAAAAGTTTAAAATATTGACCCACCATTAAATCTGTATTTACATGTACTAATTATGTGTTAATATACAGGTATAAACCTCCTGTCACCAACCCAAATAATGCTACAGCGGAAGATCTTACTCCAGATTACATGAATATTCTTGGAATGATATTTAGTATGTGTGGATTAATGATGCGAGTAAGTTAATGAAAAATTATTAATTTATTTATTACCGATATATTTTAAATGTATGTTTTTGTATAAGTATGAATTTATTTTCTTTATAAATTCTTAACAATGATTTATGCTTAAGTGACCATTTTATTGATTAAGAAACCTCTTCACTATATATTATTAGATTTATCTAAAGAAATCAAGAAACTTCTATGGTTCTTAGTATGATTATGATCATATAGAGCTTTGATTTTATTTTAAATAAATGATGCATTCAGTTAATTTTCTTAACATTGAGATTTGCAGTCAGATTTTTATATATATATATATATATATATATATATATATATATATATATATATATATATATATATATATATATATGTATATATGTTATATATTAAGAGAAGTCTTAAACTATTTATATTAACCTATATTGTATATTATGTATTATATTTTTATAAGCTGTTTATTTTGTGAATCTAGAAACCAAGGGGATTTTCCACTCCTTTTTTGAAGGAGTAATCCTTTATGGTTCGGAAATGTGGGTGGTTGGAACAAGATATGCAAAGAGCTTACAAGCTGTCGAAATGGATTTTTGGAGAAGAAGCTGTCGCATTTCCAGGGTTCAACGGGTGACTAATTCTGCCATACGAAGTATCATTAAGGCAGAAAACACTATAGTTCACACCAAACAGCTGCTGTGGTATGGCCATTTAAGAAGAATGGACCAAGAAAGATGGCCAAAAAGGATATTTAACTACGTCCCGGAAGAAAGACATAAAAGAGGCCACCCAAGAAAAATATGGATTCAAGTAGTTGAGGAGGTAATGGCGGCGAGAAGATTACGGGAAGGAGATTGGGAAGACCGCGAATACTGGCGGTCCAATGTATTGGGTCTCGGTATATGACCTAAGGTTGTCAAATCCGGGGGAAAAAAAAAAAAAAAAAAAAAATTGTGAATTTTATATTTATATATATTAATAATACTATATATGAAAATATGAATTTTATATAAAATTCACAAAATGAACAGCTTATAAAAATATAATACATACATATATATATATATATATATATATATATATATATATATATATATATATATATATATATATATATATATATATATATATATAAACTACTTTTAATGTAGATGTTAAAAATGATTAAATTATAATTATAAGACATACTTTGTTTCTGACCCTATCAAAATTTCCTCCATTCGATAAAGATTCCTCTATTTTTATGAAACATTTGTTTATTTAGTGATGATTTATTATTATTTGCAAAGATAATATTTATTTTTTTAAATTATCTGATAGTAATGTGATTTGTTGTTGTGTTTTTTTAGTTGAAATGGTGTGCTTGGGTAGCTTTGTATTGTTCCTGTATCAGTTTTGCCAATTCTAGAGTAAATGATGAAACTAAACAGATTGTCAGCAGTTTTATGTAAGTTTCAAACTTTAATTTATTTGTTTCGTTGTAACTTTATTGATGGTTAGTTCAAGATTTATGAATTTTTTTGGTTCAGAATCTAATTTAAACAGAGTTAATACTCGTACTTTCATAGTATCATAATATAAACTTGTTGATGCTAAAGTATTTATAATTTAATAAAACCTCATAAAAATATGGGGACAGGCAAGAAAGTGTCATTTAGGAAGAACAACTTGAAAAGTGATCAACAATTGCTACATCTTACTGTAGAGCTCTTAAACACCTGCTGAAGTGAATTGCATATGATCAATGATTATAAAATGATTAATCTTTTAAACTTCTTCTGTGCTGAATCGTTATCCACTTGTAAGAATAGTACTATTTTGAACTCCTTCTATTGAGAATAGTAAATATTATTTCCTTTGATTTTTAGGTTGTCAATATCTGCAGTGGTGATGTCATACCTCCAAAATCCTCAGCCAATGACTCCTCCTTGGGCTTCATATTAATAAATTTACTATTATAAACAGAGAAGTCTTAAACTATTTATATTAACCTATATTGTATATTATGTATTATATTTTTATAAGCTGTTCATATTGGATTTGCTTGTAAAGAGGGATATTGTTTCAAATAAAAGTTATTTTTACGAGTCCATTGTTTTTTATCCTTTTTTTTTCTCATGCATTAATTTAACAGAATTTTTTCTATGATCAAAGGTGCTGCAGCTGACTGGGTGAGACACTAGGCTCCTAAACTAGGCAGGAAATCTATATTCTATTATTTCAGCCATGGCTTGAAATAATAGAATAACCTAAAAGGCTAGCCCTATAGGTTTTTCTTCTTGTGAAAGTTACCTCCTCCGAGATACTTAGACACAATAGTATCAAGCTAAAAAATATATAAGTTATGTCTAAAAAAAATATATTTTTGATATTTTCAGACGTTACTTGAGAACCTGACAGATATGGAATATTAATTAAATGCATTTATAAACATTACATATGGTACTTCAGAAATATCCTAATTATAGTTTTAAAGTTCAAGAATAGTGTCAGAGAAAAGTCTGTTCTGTTTCATCAAATGCTCTTTCACTTCACTCAGAAAAAAAAAAAAAGGAGTTCTTTCAGGTATTCTTAAGTAATTGAAAAACTTGGTTTCAGTAACCATCAGAACTCGTCTTCTTGTCTCTTTTCTTCTAGGCACCAATCTCTTTTTGCCTTCATTAAAATTCTTACCATTGCGGGTCATGATGGCCTAGTGCATTGGGTCACTTAACTGGTTACTGGGTAAACGTTTAAGTACGTCCAGTAAAGAAGGTCAAGGCTCCCACCTGGGTCAGTTAATATTTATTTCTTGGTATTTCTGCAAACTGAATCTCAAGCCCTACCACTTGGGCTAGAATAAGTTGGTAACCTGCTGGATAACCCATCGTTACTCTCATAGCAGGAATACATAAGCATGTTAAGCCATAACATTCTGATTATCAAAAGCTATGGATAGAGATGATTAAATCTAGCTCTGAAACCTTAGCAACTACTAATATTAAAAAGGGCCTGTTGCTTGTGTCCTTTATTATTTTACATCCACAAAGGATAAAAATTATAAAATATTTCATATGATTATGAATAAACAAATGATTAGGATTGATAAACTAATTGCCACTTCTATTAGAATTATAGCCTAGTGGTAATGCACTTATTAAAAAATGTGTTACCAGCAACCTGATAAATTCAAGGCAATCAATTCCTCCTAAGCAGGAAAACTTCATGTTTCCGAAACACCGAGAGAAAGAGGAAAATAAAGAAATTGTTATCAAGCATCAGATCAGATCAGTCAGCCAGCATGAGAGATAAAAAACAAATAAGTACAGCAAATTTTGATGTTTTTTAATTTGCTTTAAACATACACTATACTATAATTAAATAAAAACATTTTAACCATTCTGTTTAAGAGCTTGTCCAAAAAGAGATTTAAAAAGCTCATTTTTGGCCTCATCGCTCCAGGAAAATGATGGCACAGGTGCCATGAAGTTAACCATTTTATTGTGAACAGTAAACCTTATTTTCCTTCCTTTTGATGCTCTTGTGTCCACTTTTGCCTTCATGCGGCTTCTTAGCTTCTGTAACTCCAGCCACTGCCTAAAATTAGAAAATAAGTTAAAAGAGACCTTTACAAAGGAAGAAAAATATTACAGTAGAACCTCGATAATCCGAACTAATTGGGACCAGGGGTGGTTCGGACTATCAAATCGTTCGGATTACCAAACAGAGTGCTTTCCAGACATAGTATATAGCATACAAAAAATTAACACTGACATATCAGTTACCTTAAAATAAAAAGCACGTATTGCTAAAGGTAAATAGTTTGTTTTATGAAATAATACTGTGCTACAGTAAGGTAACTATATTTTATGTAATGTATTGCACATAAATTTCATAATATTTTACATAGGATATATACAATCTTATACACACACAGAAAGTACAGTACTGTACACAAAAAAAAAATTAAAGAAAACAAAAACTAGACAGGAAAAATAGTCACTCATTTTTTTCTGAACTATGGTTGAAGAACATTTTTTGGCTGCTAAATCACGGATTTTCTTAAGCGTGATCAACTGCACAATAACAACCCTTTCCTCTCTCAGTTTGTGCTTACGATTCTGATTATTTTTATTTTTCCCAAAACGGCGTTCGGATTATCGAGGTTCTTCTGTAATAGCAAAAGTACAAAGAGTCATTTTTACTTTCTCCTTTATTTCTCCCATAAATATAGAACTGGAACTTAACAGGATTAAGAGGTAAGAATTATAACTTATTAAGTAATTACAGAAATGAAAAAAATAAATTTAAGTGATGAAATTATATCAGTGGTGCAGTCAGGTCAACTCACAGTCAACAATAGAATCATCATGAAAAAAATAAATCATTGTTAAGTTGCATAATAAGAAATTGTTGCTGCAAAACTAACTTTATTTTATCATCTTAATGAATTAATGGCAATCGGACGATGCTACGGTGGGAGTCCTAAATTTTGCCTATCCAGGTATAATTAGGATAGGGATCTTAACGAGTACCTGACATCGCACAGGCTCGGGACCCCAGTTTTAACGTCCCTTCCGAAGGACGGCATATTAGGAGTTTTTTTACTCCCTTTAAAAAATCCTAAGGTTCTGCCGGGCTGCGAACCCGCGATATGGGTTTTAGTAGGTTTTAAATGGCTAACCACTACACCACAGGTGACCCCATATACATTATTTTAATTCAATAACATTGTTTAAGAGCAATGAGAACATTTTAATTCTGTTTTTGTTGGAAACTTAACAAATAGTTAGCTTTTATAAATAAGAGTACAGTTTGTAATTCAAATAATTCTTATTATTTTAACATAGAGATAATTATTAAAGTTATCATAAAACGGATCATTATCATCGCGGATATCAGCCTTACCACATTTGAAAAGAGGACCAGATCAAGAAAATAAGATATTACTATAAACAATTTTTTTTTTCTTTTTTGTTTAGAAGCAAATAAAACATTATAAAAAAAAACAAAAAAAAACTAATACCTAATGCTGTAATAAATTATAAAATGAAAAATAGATAGATTAATAAATAATACAAATGTAAAATTGATTCCAATAACAAAGTAAAACATTTCAATAAATGAGAACAAAACCTATATACATAAAAACACTTGAATATAAGCATAGAATGGTAATCAAGGAAGTCGAGAATTATAAAAATTTGAAGTGAAATGATGGCATTAAGAAGGCATTTAACACTAGAGGACAGGAATGTGTTCAATATGTTAAATGCCTAAATCTAAATCAACTTATAACTTCAACTAAAAAACTAAATATCTATTATTATTATTATTTTTTTTTTGGACATGATTATTATGCGTTTTTCTTAATTACTGGTTGTTTATTAGTACTAAAAACTAGTTAGATGTCTATGCAGGAGTTTATGTGCATATAAAAAATATGACTTAGTCCAAAAAAAATAAATAAAATTTGTAAAATAAGAATAAGATATTTAGAGAAGACGTGATTTCTAACAATACAAGATTAAGTTCATCCTTTAAGTAATTAATAATTAAAAAATAATAATAAATAATAAAAGAGTGAAAAGAATATAAATACATGTCCGACAAGATGCTAAGTTTATCATAAATACTTACCTGAAAATTTGAAAATGAAGATTTTGTGCAGCAACTCGAGCAAGGAGTAGCTTTGACATGATAATAAAAAATAATGCCAAAGCTACTCCTTACCCTAATTCCAGCACCTAGATACAGAAGGCACAAGGCATGGGACATACTTGCTCATAGGCAATGCTAAAATGGCAATAATCACAGTACTTAACAGTGGTACAAACTCATTACAATCAAATTAACATTAGAAATTAAAAATAAATCTTTCAAATGACAGTCTAATTTTGATGATTAATGTATTAATTTTGTGATTAATTTAAGTTTGATGTATTAATTGCCATTTCTATTGGAATTATTTTTATTTAAAAACTAGTTTTGAATGTTAAAACATTCATCATCAGTTACAAAAACATATAAAAATTTCAAAACAATAGCTCTTTGATACATTGATTATATGCATATTGATCTTTTTTTTTTTTTTTTTTTTTTTTTTTTTTTTTTTTTTTAATGTAAGACAAGAAATCCCCTGGGGAAATATACCTCAGTATTCCAGGCTGAGGTAATGGCAATCTGTTACTGTGCACAACAACTAATAGAGGATAGAACACAGAACAGAACCATTAAGATTTACTCAGACAGCCAAGCTGCCCTGGGGGCTCTGAGAAATGTTATAACCAGATCTAAGCTTGTTGAGGATTGTAAACTATACCTCAACAAGCTAGCTGTTAACAACAGAATCTGGGTAGAATGGGTGAAAGGACACTTGAACATAACAGGTAATGAGAAGGCTGATGAACTGGCCAGACAAGGTTCGGACAGCAATCCCACTGCTCCCGAACCTGTTTGTGGTATAGCCTGGAGCCTTGCGAAAAGTGAAATTGCAAGGCTCTATAACAGAATCACCTCTCAGAACTGGCAAATGAAACAACTGAGACAGTCAAAACTGTTTCTGGGAGGGCACTGCAAGTAAAGAAGTACACAACTTCTTAATCTTGACAGAGCCAAGCTCAAATACCTGACAGAAATGTATACAGGGCATTGTAGATTAAACAAACATCTCTGCATAATGAAAATCAAGACCTCACCGAACTGCAGATTCTGCAACAGGGAGGATGAAACGCCTTACCACATTATATGCAAATGTGATATGCTGGCAAGGAGGAGGTTTCTTCATTTTGGGGAAGAAATCATCCTAGATCCGTGTGTGGACATAGACCCTATTAGGATTATAGGGTACATGAAAACACTAGGACTGTACTAAAATAGTACAGGATAAAGGCATAGGCACAATGAGCCTCAAGGCTGAGGTGCCACCATAGCCGGGAAAAAAAAAAAAAAAAAAAAAAAAAAGACAAGAAATCAAATATGCCGCAACTAACCTAAGGGAGCAAAATGAAAAGGACTTCTGAAAGATATCAGAAGCTAAAGCAGACTCAAGATTGAAGATTGAAGATATACATTTGCTATTAGAAAATGAATAAATAGGATTACTACTTTCAACTTCTAAAGCTGACAAGTGAGTCAACATTTCTTTTTTAGTTAATTTTTTCATGATTGCTGAAATTAATGGAAAAAACATTAGGAAAGTAAATTTTAAGAATCTAGAAAAAAAAAAATTACTTACTTTCCTCTCTTAGAGAATTCAGATGCATCAGATGTTTTATTTTCAATAAAATCACGTAACAGCTTATGGTAAAAATCATCATCATCAAATATCTCTGGATCGCATTCCTGAACTTCTTTTGTTTTAGAAGTCTGAAAACCATTAAGGTATCATTAGTATGCAACAATAACTAGGATTATGTGGCTAAATGAAAAAAAAAATGTTGCACTCTAATTAATAGTTCAGAAAAAGACACAAACGTTTGAAAAGCCAGTCTAAATACCAAAGATAAAGTTTAAACAAAGACTTTTTTCTATTTTATTGTTTAATATAATTGTACATCAATATCTTCTAAATAATTTTTTTTTTTTTTTTTTTTTTTTTTTTTTTTTTTATCATAACCTCTCAGAATTTTAAGATAAATAATAAAGGATTTGATGTAGAATGTGAAACATGTTCAAAAATAATCTATTCTAGTGTAATGAAATTCAAGTAATTTCAGAACTTGGTTTTTCTAACTTATTATAGAAGAACTTTAATAATAAAGTAAAATCATGGGAACCTATAAACATGATAAATGATAATTGATTTTGATAATGTGAAGAAAACTTGATAAGATAATAAGATATTAAAATCAATGTTGTATTTGAAATATGAGCATACCTCATTAGGAATCTCATCGGGCACTGCTTTGTTTTTACCGAGGACCTGATAATTTGATCTTTTGATTTGTGTCCTCTTCAAAAGTCTTGGGCGGTCTAATAGAATTTCTTCTATTTGTTTTAAAGTTGGCTGGTCAAATGCTGAAAAGTCTGATTTACTCATTCTTCCAGAAGACAATTTAGTTTTTTCATTCCATTTCTGAATAACAGCATCCTTGAACGGTTTGAAGTCTTCATGTATTACTTGGAGAAAATCTCCACTTCTTTTTTTCTTTTCTTCAGGCTCTTCAGTTTCAGTGTTATCATTTTTTCTTTTTAGGTTACTGAAAAAAGAAAAAAAAAGTCATTTAAATTTTATTTCAATAGTCAAGCAGATATGTCTAAAAGATTACTATTTTGAAATACTAACTTAATTTCTTTATACTCAGGAGCTGCATTCAATGTTACATCCTAAAATTCAGATTAAGAAAGTAGACACAAAAATAGAATATACATTTCTACATAAAGACAATTTCAACATGAAGTACCTGAAGTTCAAGTAGTCCTTTCATTAAATCGCTCAAAACTGAATAAGTCTGAGATACTATTTCCTCTTCTTCTGAGTTCAACTCTTTTTTAAACTCTTTCAATGCTTCACATTGGTATAACTTATTGGTGTTGATTAAGCCAGGTTGCAATTTAATTCGACATTCAATCAATTTTTCCCAAATTGCTGAAATCCACAAACACCTTTAATTTTTTTTTTTTTTTTTTTAATTTACTGTTTGTAAATAAAATTTAATACAATTTATTTCATTCTAATCATAATATACTTATGTGATATAACCTTCAATCTTTGATTCTAACATTAAGTAAAATATATTAATGTGGTTGCTAAAAAATATTGCACAACATAAAAATTATTTCAAAAAACAAAATAAATTAACAAATACATGAAAAAAATAATCATCAATAGTTTTCATATTGAAATATGTTAAACTATCATATTTTATCTCTAACTTATTTTAGTTCTGATTTAACATCACCATAGATTAATATCTATGTCGATGGTCAAATGAAGTGATCAGGCTAATCAAAATAACTATGTCTGTCTTCCCCCTCCCCCACCAGTTTAAGCTTTGCTAATCATGATAGATTAAGTGAAGAAATACTTTATTTTACTTCAGTGATCTCCATGACGATTTGGTCTTCTATAACTGAATCAGCCATTTAGAGAGACATGAAATAAATCATTTATGACCTCGTAATACTCATGACTCATTTCTTCGATGCAATACGTTCATGTCAAAAGCACACAATAATCAATTATATTATTTTATAAATGATGTATTTGTGTTTAAATTGTGAGAGGATATTAAATATATTCTTATATATTTTTTCAATAGTATTTAACAACTAAAATAAAGTTCCTGCAAAATGTTATAAACAAAACCACCTTCAAAATCAGCTAGTTTTTATAAATTTTAAACAACCGCAGAGCAAGGGCAATATAAACAACAGATTGGTTTACAAAAGGCCTTTAACTCATGTGGAAATGAAGAGCCATCTATGCTTGCATGTTTGTTTTCTAATTAGAAACAGATGAATGTTATCACAATTTGTTTATTTGACTAGTTAAAAAGATAAGTATTCAACAGTTCTGAAGTCATTTAAAAAAATTCATTTAAACTGAAATAGAAATTAAAAGAACACAAATGGAAATTTTATAATAAGATTACGGAGTTCTAACTCCAAAAAACTTTTAAATGAAAAAAACAATACATAAACCACCAAAACCTCATGAATGAAAATAATAAATTATGCAGAAAATAGACTAAAACTAAATATACATGAATAATTAAAAATTATAAAACAGTTCAAAACAATCCAATTTATTATTTAAATTAAAAAAAAAAAAAAAAAAAAAAAAAAAAAAAAAAAAAAAAAAAAAAAAAAAAAAAAAAAAAAAAATAAAAAAAAAAAAAAAAAAAAAAAAAAATATAACAATTTTAATTTTTACTTAAAATTGCAGATTTTTAGAATGTTTAGAGTCTTTAATACTGAAAATAAATATATAACATTCTAAACTAGTTTTCAAATAAACTTGGCATCGTACAAGCGACATATCAATTATCAATTTCTTATCATATTAGTAACTGTTCGAAACTACTGATTATTTACATAATGTTTACAGTTATTCAAGGTGACGAGAGGTTATAGATTTAAACTTTGGTAAGTAAGTAGAAAACTGTGTTTAATTTTTAGATCTTTTATCTAGGCAGGTCCACAAATCATTTTTAACAAGATAATAGCATTATCGCCCTTAAATTCATAGTCTTCTTAAAAATTAGAAGTTTTGGAGAGCTTTCTTTGAAAGCAACAGAAATAATGCCTTGTGAATTTTTCAATTTAAAAAAAAAAATAATAAAATAAAACTCGGGATTTTTTCACGTAAGCTTTTTATAAAAATAAACAAAAGATACTGGATTCCTGATGTTTTGAAGTTTGTAGGTTATAAATGCTATAAGTTTTCCAGGCAATAAAAAAAATGGTGTATATCGCCTGTGTATTCCAAAATTTGATGCAGCTCAAAAATCTAAATTAAAAAAATTGTAAAATTGCATGGTCTTGAAAGGAATATTGAAAGAATACCTGAATTATCTTTTAAAACAGTTAAGACATTTCATAGAAGACTATTGAACTTATAATGATGATAACTCAAAAATACAGATTTTGGTGTTGTCACTTTTGAAATGCATGTGCAATATGTTGATCTTTATATCAAGTATTTTTGACAATAAAATTTAGTACTTACTCATCTGATTACGAATTGATTTTCCTTTTTCAATGTCATTTTTAATGTCTCTTGCTTGTGCTGAGAAAATGTTAATACCTTGAGACTCATCTTCTAAATCGTCATCTTCTTCTTCTCCTTCAGAACTGTAAAGAAAATTAATAATACATAAAGAAAAATCCCTTTGAGTAGTAAAAACATAATGTTTAAACTCTTTCTCATAAGAAACTCATCGTAGGTGATTTCACAGTCTAAGAATATTCACTATATGTACATATTTGTATATTCTACACACTTTTAATCAAAGCACATCATATACATAATTACTATATTTATATTCTTGAATTACCATAAAGTGCACCCGTTCGAGTAGATTTTTTACTTTGTGTCTCCTAAAATATCACTATACCACCTCTCACGAAATTGACCATGGTGTATTCAACCACACAAAAACATATGAGAAGAGATTAGTAAGAAAGGAAAAGTAGTAATAGTAATATGAGAAAACATCTTCACATAATCGATGTATTATATTGCAGATCTGAAATTTTTTGACTTGGTGATCTGAACAAAGTCTATCAATTCTTGATTAAACTAAAACTATAGTAAATTTTCAACAATATACATGAAAAGTTCTTTTTAGATTCGAAGAATTGTTTTAACATATCAATAGCTATTCAATGTTTTGTTCACCAGTCTTAAACCAGCGTCTGGGAGAAATTGGCTCAGATTATTTTCGTTTTCATAAACATTAAATATTTTCAATCAGAACAGTCACTATTCAGTTGACAACAGAATTTAGTTTTAAGTGAATGGAGAAACTCTCCAATTAACTATTTGGAGGTCCTATTGTATGGCATAGATGTGGAACATTGAAGTTAAAAAAAAAAAAAAAAAAACTATTAAAGAATTGTTTTTTGTGATCTGTATTCCAAGGAGTAACACTCAGATTTTCTTCAGTGAAATATAAAAAATTACATATCAAAGTGTTAATTAAACTACTTCACCAAGATAAAAAATAGATATTTAGAATTTAGATGTACATAAATATGAAAAAATTAATGCTTTTAAATAGATTATTTATTTGATTTATTTCAACTGTCGATCCGATATAATATTTATACAATATGATAATAAATATAATATAAAGCTTCCTTTCCTAGTAGGCTCAAACTATTGAAGCAATAAATAAACTTGTCTAACTGTGTAACTTAATTGAGTTTATACCTAAAGCCACCAAAAATAAACTGGTGATTTAAGGTTTTTAGAGATTATGAGAGGAAAAAAAAAAAAAATGCTAGTCCCATAAAAAGATTAAATTTCATAATTTCATATGAATAAATTTGAGGGATTTATTTCTGACTGTTGACAAGTACAAAAGAAACATTGCAATTTCAAAGAATTATAAATAATATAAAGTTTTTTTTGCTCGCCACTTCCTTGCTATTTTGAAAATACAGGGTTATATGGACCAGCAGGAAGGGGAGGGGGATATAATTGCCTGATAAATTAGCACGATCCTTCCAAGATTAAATAAAATCACTACCTTCAGAAAATGAGGTTGCTAGAGTAATGCCCTTTTATATCAACACCATTCATTGCCACAAGGCTATGCCCCACCCCTAAATCTGGAGTCTTACCATACTAACATAGAATTATACTTACAGTTTGGAATCCCCTTCAAAACCTGTAATAGATCCGCCATAATCACTGGAATCATCCCCGTCTTCACTATCCCCCTCCTTATCTACCTCTTCTTCATTACTATCAACTTCGTCCTCACTTCCTTGACCAATTAAAAAATCTGAACCTTCCTCAGCAATTTCATCAACTTCATCTCCACTTTCTTGGGAATCAATATCTTGTCCACTTAAAGAATCAGAACCTTCGTTATCATTTACTTCATCATCTCCTGATTCATTTATAGTTAGATTTTTAACTTTATCATTTAAACCACTTTTAAATATCCGTTTTCTGGAAGTTGGTTTTCCAGGATAAGCCACTCGCATGTCAGCTTCCACATGTTTTCTGATGGAACCAGGTGTAATTTCTTCATAATCATGACTCTCAGTAAAGTTCGAATTGGCTAAAACTACAACAGAATTTGATAAAGTTAATAATGAAATAACAGAATAAGCTTTTTAAATCACTAGAAGTTTTCATTATGATCACTGTGATTGATTAATTCATGCAAACCACTAAAGGGCTTTACCTTCGAATTCTTCTTCTGGATCAACAACACCCGTATCTTTGGGCTTTAAGGCCAACTCAATTTCTTTAATTAATACCATGACAAAACTCAAGATCTGACAATAAGAAGGAATACTCGTGGGTTTATTTACATGAAGGTTTGAAAGAATTGCCAACGAGCTACATGAAATATGAAACCTTCACTAAATTTGCCCATGGTTTAGGTATAGTAATCGGTTATGGTATATAATCAAAAGTTTTTAAGTATAAGTATAAGTTTACGTAACACTTTATATATGCCTCCTTTAATTACATTTATATTTTTCTAGAAGCGTTACATTATAAATAGTTCGAAATCGAAAAAGGATGACAGACATTGATCTTCACAATGCTAATAACATGAAAGAAGCAATAGAGCTAGTTGAACAAAGAAACATCTTGAATTACGGTATTTTATATCACTATGTTCAGCCGAGGAATTTGTGATCTGCAGAAGGCGGTTCTGAAAACTCTGATGAGGATTCAGATGAGATCCGGCTATCTTTACAGAAACTACCAAAAAAGATGATTTTGATATTAATTTTTCAGGAAAACTGACAAAGCATTATTACATTGGAAAATTATTGACGGTGATGAATATGACGTCTTTATTTTCCTTAAAAACCGGATTTTGCTACAGACAGACTAGAGATATTGAGCTTGTACTGCTATTACCTAAAATGAAAAAAAAAAAAAAAAAAAAAATCAAGCTGATTGCTACACATTTCCAGTATAAATGCTGCGGCACATAAATCTAGATTAGGAAAGGTCATTTTATAAATTTGTTAATGTTTAATTTTTATTACCTCGATTTTTTTATGGAACATAATTGAGGTTAAACTTTTTCATTTTTCATATTCTATTTCATTCGATAAATGTTTAGTCTACTGATATATTGTAGCTCTTGTTCCAATAATGCACTCCTGTACTCCTATGGCTGTTACTCAGTACCCCATCCCTGATAGCAACTTTGTGATCTCAGATAACTGAAAAAAAAATAAGTAGTTTCTAAATATAATGTTGATATTCTTCGAAGCTTAATTTTATGGCTGTTACACAGTACCCCATCCCTGGGGTACATTGTAACAACTTTGTGATCTCAGATAACTGAAAAAAATATGTAGTTGTTAAATATAATTTTGATATTCTTCGAAGCTTAATATTATGGAAAATAATCAAAAGATGGTATTATATTTTTTTTTCTAGCAATAAAAATGAGTTCTTTATTACACTGTCCCCCGCTTGGCCCATGTCAGATTCTAAATAAGAGTAAATTTATGCTCGTCAAGTAACTATTTTAAAGTTATCAACTAATCAATCAAATCGGCGCTACAACTCATAGTGAGTCAACGCTTCCTGTAGAATCAACCCCCAGAGAACATACTGTCCATCTAACCTCCTGGATAGCAGTGATGTCCGATTTATAGTTGTCCAATTGAGTAAGGAGTTGTTCCATTGCTCCCGGTCTATAAAGAGAGAGAACGTTTCAAGTTCCCTATTGAAAGTCCACGAATCAGGCGTTATGTCGTTTCCTCGAAATCAATCCGGGATGTCCTTGTACAGGTTTCCCAATAGTGTAAATTTGAGGGGAAGGGGTTATCAGAACAAATTCTTCCCCCGAGTCTGGTGGAGGGGCTGCCTCCTGACTGGCCTACTCGGTAGCCGGAAGGTGATCTTAGGGTGTGAACTGTTATTGACCTTTTTCTGTAGTGTGCTGTTTCGATGTAATGTAGGCTGTTTAGAGTACTGTTCCCCCAACCAAAAGGGCCAGTAGCTGATTGCAGTCAACTGACAGCGATGGGGCCGCCAATAGTTATCAACTACAGAATTAAATCTCAATAGTGACGATGGCTACATCTGTAGATTAAAAATAAGTTGAACAAAAATTAGTTTGTCAGGAAGGAAGATTGCGCAAATTTGTCAGTGGCTCTGGGTAAATGAAGGAACGAAAATACCATACGGGAAGAAAACGTATTCCATGTAAAATAACAAACCAATTTAATCACTTTCCAAACGAACAATTAGTTTTTCGGGATAGAGGAGAGCGTTTGAAATATTTGGTCGTCAAAAATATTTTGTTGAATCGGCCAGATTTTTATAGAAGTATCCGTCAGTGGTTAGATTTGTAAAGGAGTTTGTTATTTGTTGGGGCTTATCGTGCTTACGTTCTCCAGCTAGGGCAGGAAGGACGGGTCATCCTACAAGTTAACAACCTATTCTAGCAAAGATCAAGATTCAATCACTAAGTCCACCACGAAAAAACATTGGAGGTGAGATTCGAACCCACGTTCTTCTTAAGGAGCGCGCAGAAGCACCTCCCTCCAACATCTTATTTATATAAAGATATATCGGTAAGACGATTTATTATTACAAATAATATACAAAATAAGTTTTCTATGGAACTGTATAATTTTAATTTTTAACTTTGGTAAGTACCAATGACATATTGTCGTTATATCTAAAATAAAATCAGTTAAATTAAAAATTGTTGCAACTTGGTTTAGCATTGTATTATAATTTATAGAGTAGAAATTGTTCTTTCTTTTGATAACCTTGAATTCTAGTACAAGATATTGGTATTACTGAGACATGTCTTGTTATGGAGGATGTAATATTTAACAAAGATCTGTGGTCCAGCATACAGAAGTTAAAAAGTCAATTAGTAGCTGAACAATTATTGGATTAGCTGCTAAAATTTACATTTAAGTTATATCAGAAATAATAAAAAATGCCAAGGTGCCATGTATCTCTGGATCAAGAATGACCAACTTTATGTAGTTAAAGGTATATTTGTTATACACATGATAAATTAATATGTGTAACCTTTCCTGTATTCCAATTTGCTTTTGATCAATTGATTCCTGAAAACATATATACTAGCTACTTGATCACTAGATAACTATTGGATGACAATGAAAAGATTGTAAATCTGAATAAATTTTTAACATAGTGTGATTTGGGTTTAAAGAATTAAGAAATATGAAATTAAATCATGAAAGTTATTAAAATCAATCAAAAATCCAAATAATGTGTAGAAAAACTAAATCTAAAATAAATATTGAATAACGGGCACTAGATAAATTAATAGGATGGCATATTACTAAACAGTTTATGAATGACAAATAATTAATCTTCATTAAATTGTCTTGAATTATAATAAAGTGCTGAGATAAAAATATGAAAACTTTTTGGAAATTTTAATGAAAGAAAGAACCTAAAAATAAAGACAGATTTCTAAAAAAATCTACAGTTCTTATATAAATGAGGCTATATTTTTTAGGTATATCCAAGTTTTTCCAAGGTTTACTCAAGTTTTTCAACTGATCCTGTTGCCATGATTAGAGACACATAAGACCTACATGTAAATTTATCAATATTCATATAAAATATGTTCATGAGTTTTCTTTTCTTTAGAACTATAATGTGCTAATTTAAAAAAAAAAACTAATTATTTTTAATTATGGGTTTTAAACAACTCTAACAAGGACAATAAAACTATCACCACACTAAAAAACTTTTAGTCAATGAGTCAGTCTTACAAACAATTGTTTGTGTGTGCACTTATCATGTTTACTCATAAAAATATATGACTGCAATTAAGGAATATGGAGATATACCTTTTTGTGATCAGATGCATCAGTTAGTAATATAACATCGAAATAAATATAGTCTATATATAATTATAAGAATTGTATTTATATTGCATTGGCAAGAATGCACATTAAATATATTAAAATGTAATTACTAGATAAATTAGTGTTAATCACAAGTTGGTTCCTCTTTACATTATTTTTAGTAGTAAGTAATTTAGTAGGCAATAAGAAAGTCAATTCATGAAGAATCAGGAATAAACATAGATTGATTTGCATAAATTATTGATGGATTGTTTACACAGGTGACAATATATCAACAGTCAATGAATCCATTATATCAGAAACAGGAAGGGGTTTACTGTCACAATAAGTTCCATCCTGTAGGCAAAAGACCACACCTGTATTTGATCAGTTCTACAGTCATTATCGGGGAGCTTCCAAAATCTGCATGAATAACTATTTTCCTTCTTTTATTTCTTAGAAGATATTTAATTAATTCAATAGGTAAGTCATTTTATTTTATTTAAAAACAAACTAATATTAATTAATTTGATTTAGGAATTACTAATGACATCTTTCTTTTCTAAATTTTCAATGAAAAAATAGTATTCTAGTAACACAGATTAATTACAAAAAACAGTTGTTTCATTGCAGACGTTTATGTTATACATATTATTTTTTTTCAGAACATTAATAGAAGTTTTCTTGAAAATAACTATAATATGATTTAATATTAAATGATATTAGAATTACAGGGGTGACAATGTTTGAGTATGAATAAACTAATCTCCAGTTTTTTAAAGAACATCAAATTACCATTTTCTCAAATCTTTGGTTCATTTTAGAAGAAATTCAAGAGAAAAATACAAAACAACTAAAATTAAATAAATATATTCTAACTAAAAAAAAAACTAAATAATGTATAAAAACTTTCAAATTTTAATGATTTAATTATTGATATTCAATCACTTATTTTTTTAAGAAATTAGTCACTTAAAAGAATCATTTGAGTATCTGACAGTAGTAAATGAATGTGATGAACAATTTAATAAAACTGTTATACATTAGATCATTTCCTTATTTGATGATGTACAAGAGCTAAGATAAAAAAAAATAATAAACGTTTTTTGATATGATAAAGCTGTTGCCAGGCAACTATGTGGTTGCCAAGTAATGATTACCAAAGCAAACAGGTGTTTTTATAAGTTTTTACGATAAGTTTACTATGTTCGTTAATATACTTCTTTATCCCTTAGGTAATTCTATCATTTTGAATATCTCTCTATCTTTGATTCAGGTTGACATTGCTCATATTAAATTACAAGTGACTTAGTAAGTGTTTAATAAGAAGAAATTTTTATCACTTTTAACACCTTTATTGCCAGTTTTATTGGTGATTAACATCAAACTGCAAATGGCCGTACTTTTTAACAAGTCTAACAAATTTTTTTAGTTCTTTAGATCAACCATCAAAATAACCTTATCTTCAGGTAGTTTTTCTTGAATCCATTCAATTCATAAAAAATCATTTATCAGTTTATTTACTGATTTGAGTAGTAATATTTTATATGTGTTTTCAAATGGCACTTTTTTTGTTAATTTTCTAATGTAATATTTATGCTCAGTTCCAGAGCAAACTGTAAAACCTCAAGTTTTACTCTATAAGACAATTCTTTTACAAAGAAACTTTTTTTTTTGTATTAATATACTATACTACATTACTAGATTAGCTAGAAAATTTTACCAATTTGATTTTTAATATGAAATTTATAGAACAATAACTCAAATAATATATAAAAATAATAAGAAATATATATCACAACACTGAAAAAAGGAATTTTGATGAGTATAGTGTTGATCTTCATAATTTATTATTACAGACTATCAAAATCTTAATGCTATTGATTATTTTAGATGGAATTAAGATATTTTAGTCTCTGAGCTTTCATTAAATAAAATGAGTAAAACATTAAATCAATCTTTTTAATTTGAAAAAGTTATTCATTAAAAAAATTTAAGTTATCCAAAAATAAATCAAGAACATTTCCTCTAAAATAGATTTGATTTGTGTAGTAAAATTATCATAATCTAGAGTTCAAAAATATAATGAAGAAAAGGTGCAATAAAAAAAACTAATATAACTGAAAAACGATTGCAATAAATTTAGTCTTGTACAGGGTGGCCACCAAGTCAGAAAAACGAAAATTCAAGCATAATTCCAGGTAAAATTAGGATTGAAGAATTAATTGCTACTTCTATTGGGTTTTCCATAATTCCAGATTAATTTTTTTGATAAAATTCCAGGTGAAATTTAGTTCAAAACAGATACTCCATTTTTCTCTAGCATGATGTCTATTGATTTTATTTAGTTTATTTTGTGTGATTATTTTTTTATGGGAAATTTTTTCTTTATCAATGATTTTGTTTTGAGTAACTATAAATTTCACAAATTAAGATAAAATTTGAAACAAATAGGGTTAGAACATGATGTTTTAACATGTATGATGTGGGTTACTGTTGTATATTAGAGGTCAATATTGTTTGTTTCTTTCATTATTTTATTAAATTGTTTCTAACCTATCATCATATATTTTTGTTATTAATTGATTTTTATCACTTTTGTTTTCTTAGTATTTTATTTTTTGTTTTGTAACTGCTCAATTTTAACACTGTAATACGTTACTCTGATAGTACATGATAGGCCCTCATTTGTTTTAAGAGATTATGTATTTTAAATTATATTGAATTAAGTAAACATCTGGTACATGTAATGTTTTAATATATTATTTTCATTGTCTTTAGTAAATTGAAGATAAGTAAATAAATACTATTTTTTTTTTTTTTTTTCAATTATCTTACGATTTCACAACATTCCAGGTGAATACATAAAATTCAAGCACCATTCCCTGATTTTTCCAATGAAACAAAATTCAAGCATAATTACAGGTTTTAAGCCATATCAGTTTGCTGGCCAACCTGTTGTAGTTAAGATAGAACTAAAATAAGTAGAAATATTTATGAGCATTCAAAAAGTTTTTGAATTTATAAATACTTCTCTTAACATTTTATGCTGAATTTACCTATTAAATGAGCAGTGTCCAAATAACTATACTCACCACACATTGTTTTCGCAGAATTAAGATAATAAAAAATTCTGTCAATAATTTTTCTTTTTGTATATAACTGCCGTGATGATATCAACATGGTTTTTTTAAATGGTAATTTTTGTATTTTTTATGTGAAAGATTTTTTTTTGTCAACTTTGATTATCAAACATATTTCTAAACTATTTCTTTAAGTTTGGTGAGAAAAAAGAATTAGTTTTATGAAATTGACAACATAGTCATCCAAGTTCGATTTATTCACTCTAAACTTTGAATGTTCATACAAGTTTTTGTTTGTTTCACTTAATCACAAAATCTTAACGTTAGCACCACCACTAAAGAAAAATTACAGTAATAAAGCATTCATCCTTAAAAAACGAAGTTGATATCGTCTTTTTGATATATTAAAAGAAAAAACAAAACAATTGCAATCACTGATTCTTAATCTATATTATGCTAAATAAATAAAAGAGGATTTTGTTAAAAAATTAATTCTTTGTCCTCTAACCCAACTATCCACCCTGCATTGCAAGAATGGTTCTTAATAACTGATTTCATATTTTTCTATGTAAAAATTATCTCGAAAACTGAATTACATACACTAGTAATTTTACATTTTAAAAAACAACAAAAAATCAGGTGTTTCCATTTGAAAAAAATAAAGTTGAATTTATCATGATATGAATGTCAGAATTTTGAACTACGGAAAAAAAATAATAATGCAAAAAAAAAAATGGGCACAGAAGTTAAAAATTACATTTCAAACTCATCTGGGTCTCGGAGCTATTAAACTATAAGAATTGTCACAGAAACAAAACTTTTATTTTGAAAAGTTAACAATATTGTATAATAAGCTAATAGATAAACAGCCTTAAATTCATTGAAACATAAGCCCTAATCCTTAATTCATAGTTGGAATAAATATTTTTAAGTACAGTGCATTAAGTAATTAAAAGTTAAAAATGGATTAGTAGTATAAAATACTTATGAAAACTAATAACTAAGGCTACTTTATGATGTAAATTATGTAAAAAGCTCTTTTTTAAAAATTTTATTCATTACACAAAATAGGTAATTTTTTTAAAGGGTCAAATATGTACGATTATTTATTTATTTATTTTTTTAACTAATAAAATCAGTTCTTGACTTATCTTACTTAGGCCAGTAACAAGGAAGAAAACTAACTTAGTTAAGTACATTTTTTTTTAAAATACTGACAAACTCAAATTCTCCCTGTATACAAAGCTATATATCCTATATTCTCTAAATACTTCAAAGCATTTTTATAACTATAACAGTGCTTATATAATCTTAAGTACAACAGGCAACAGCGAAAACATTAATAACTTTATTAAACTAGTTTACATTCCTCAATCATTAAAGAAAGCTAACAGTCGGAAAATATTTATGTGGTAGAAGTCTTTAATTTGATTTACATACTAATTAAATAACTTTGGAATGTTTTATTATTTATTAGGTAAATCCTAAAATAAATTCTTTTAAAAGAAATATTTAAAAGAAAGGAAGGCACAGCAGAGAAGGAATGATATAGTAACAATAAAGAAAGGATTCTGCCATGTAACAGCTAACGAACCATTCAACAAACTTGTTCGGAATGCCAAATAGATTATTATAAATGGAAATTGCCTAAAAATGGAATGCGGAGCATGAGAAGTCGTGATGAAGCAATTCACTTATTGTTAGTCGATAAGTAATGACTGAAGGCGCACCTTCAACATATCCATCTTGGATTGTTATCCAAGACCGTGATCTTCGAAAAATCCTTGTGGTGTTTCTTCCTGCAATATTGAAAAAAAAAAAAAAATTAGGAAAATTTATAGTAAATGAAGCCATTTTTGATAATTAATTTCATAGACATCGATATAGATATAGATATAATATTCAGGCCTTAAAAGATATGAATCGTTAGCTGTAAGTAGAATCAGGGTATATAAATAAATAATTATAAAATTAAACTATTTAGTGAAATTTATGCATTAAAAGCAAATTGCAATGTTATTTGAATTTTGATAAATCTATTTACCAAACAAGTGTCATATTAAATTTTCACAATGTGGCCTAAAAGGCAACAGATGATAGTAAATTTTTAATTTATTCAAATTTAAGCCTTTACAAACAAAGAAATGCAATTAGGTTTCTAACAATGAAGTGCTTCTTTTAAGTTTCTTTTTTTTAGGTTTATATAAATTTTTTTTTTTTAATTTTGACATCTAGTTTAGAATTCTTAAGTAGATAGTCCAGTATTTAAAAAAAAAAGTGCTAAGGATTCTTTAGATAATTTTTAGTTTAAGGCTTTCAATTTCCAACTTTATTAAAAAAAAAAAAAATTCAGGTTCATCAGTAGAGGAAAACAAAAACAAAATCTCTAAGACAAGATGACAGAAATTTTCTTTTTTTTTTGTTCCTCACAGGATCCTAAAATTAATAAATCAAATAGATTTTAAAAACTTTACCATTACCTTGGTAGTTTTTAGAACTAGAAAAATGAACTTAAGGCAAAATACCTACATCTCGTAAATAGTAATAATTTTTTTTTTTAATTTCCTGAAAAACAAAGGTTACATCAATATTAAATAGATTAAATTCTGTTATTTTTTAATGTTTTAATAACTAGTAGAAAAGCTTTTTAAATTAATTAACTAAAAAAAAACATAATTTAAATTCCAAATGATCTTTTTTGGAGATCCAAAGAAACTTTTGGTTACCCTATTATCAATTATACTATAGAATATATTTAACATAATTTATAAAACATCAACTCAATAATTAATACCAAATTATAATTAAGTACATGGCAATAACCACTTTCAATCCCAATGAAGACCAGACCTATTTCAGAGAACTAGCAATACTGTTTATGTGAGCACATTATTTCCTTTAGTGTCCTAAATATTATGGAATCATGCTCTGAACTTGAATCTAGTATACAACAAACTATACTTGCATCTGAAATCTTCCTCCTGGGAAAGTCGGAAGGCATGGTAAGGTAACAAGGCTATCATGTACATATAGTCAGGTTTATTTAAAAGTATTTTAAATTTAACAAAGGAAAATATAAATAACTGCCCTTATAGGCACGAAATAGGCACTAGACTTTGATATATTTTTTATATTTGTTGTTCTTTGTTTTTTTAGTAATGCGAATTTCATTTATTAGAGATGAAAAACTTTTGACAGCAATTTCGCAATATTTCAAAGATGGACCCATATGAATTATTATATAGTTGGATATTCTGAGACCTTTAGAAGAGAATAAAACAAAAGTAATGCAACCCCTAATGGCATCACTGGTTATACTTAGTTGAGAAGCACAGCACAAAATCCTATTCTAAAAAGGTATGATAAGAAAGCTAATATCTCTTTGAAATACAGTTTTGAATAAATATTATTGTTATTAAAGTAAAAAGAATTTTTTTGCAACATTATAACTGATAATAATCTAAAATAATTAAGTTAAACTAGTTAATTTGCTTTAATTTTTTTTTTTTTTTAATCCAAACAATTGTTCTCATTGTATTTTGCTATAAAATGCTTTAATTTAAAAATCAAACAATCAAAAACATTTATTTTACATTTAAATTGTCAATACCAAGAGCTGAATCAGTTCAGACACATTTACTATAATTTAAATAAATTTATATATTTTAGACAATAAGAAATAAGATTTAAAAAATATATATTTTCACCAGAAACAGAGCCAAAAAATGATTCTCAAACATTCTAAATAAATTTAATTCCTTATAAAAAATTATTTATAAATCATTAAAAAAATTATTTAAATCATGAAACTGTTTAAATTTCCTATTCAACATAAAACAGAACCTTCCATATTAAATCCTATCATTATAATAAACTATTAATTGCTAAATAATCTTGCGAACAAGCCAATATATTATGTCTATTAGTGAAATGAAAGATAGTGTTAAATTAACAATAGATGAGAAACAGGAAGCAAAGAAGAGAATGAATCTACTATCTACTTCAATACTACAAACTACAAGCAGGGAATTGCAACATATAATTTTGACAAAATAAGAAAGCGCTCGGAGAAGCATTTAAAAAAAAAAAAAAAAATTATAGATGTAAATAGATATAATATTACTGAGATGAAAGGATACACGAGCGTTTTGTTTTGCCAAAGGGCCTATATGTTGCAAGCCCTCGGAATTATTTTAAAAATAACATACCTATAAGCTGTATGAGGAACCATCGAGGATCTGTTATGGCAACATGTAGACCCTTTTCCAACTGACAACACTCAACGCGCGGTTAATAACAGTGGAAAGACTCTTAAGCGAATTATACTTTTTAAATATTATAAGCATGCTAGGTTCGTGCATATTAAAATATTGTGCTATTCCTTTCTTCAAAGGAATTTTTTTTTTCTCATTAGGTAAAGTTTCTTTGAAAAAATAAAATAAGTTCATAAAGTTTGAGACTGGCATATTAATCAATATATTAATCAATTTCATATTGACAAATGATTATGTGGTTTAAAAAAAAAAAAAAAAAGCATTGTTATCGTTATTAAATTTTTTTTTTTATTAAAATGAAACTAGAATATGGACAGAGAGTTTCAATAATCAGATCTTAATAATTTTGGCTATACTAACAATATAATTAATTAATTGTGACTAATAAATAAAGTTATAAACATTCAACATTTTCTTCAAATATTTTTTTTTGAGATAAGAGATTCTTTTTTCCCATAAATTTATAGAGCGATATACAAAATCATGATTGTATTTAATATAAATTAAACATTGTCAAATACAAAATATATCAGCACAGTTATACAATAAACTATAACATGAAAAACAAATATCAATTTTATATACATATATATTAGAAAATAAATACCCCATTAAATCATAACATAATAAAAATTTCAAGAAATGTAAATAAAATAGGTCATTCACCATCAAATCGAGAGAAAGGCAAAGAGGAGAGCTCATAAAATGAGAATTCATTTCAGTAAAAGTATTTCAAGGTCGTAATATTATACATATCCTGGTGATAAGAGATTACAAAAAAAATATAATAGACCAACATTATAAATATGAAAATGGAACCAAGAATATAATTTTCATCAAAATATCCAATTCCATTAAATAATATTTTTAACTCATATAAAAATAAATAATATGCTTGAATAAACCAAATACAATTTAAGCATGTATTCCATATTCGAGGTTTAAACAATTACAAAGTAATTTTTTAACAAAAACTAGTACCCTTTATTATATAGAATTATTATTTATAATAACTATAAAATATATAATTATATTTTTGTTTTTTTAAAGATTTTTTTTTCAGAATAAACTTTGGTATCAAAGATAAATTAAATAAGGACTTTCATAATCATTATCACAAAGCTAATTAAATGGCTAATGGCTAAGTTATTGAAGTATTTTTTATTCAAACTAACTACAATAGGGTTTCAATAGTTTAATGTGAATGGATCGGTGACCACCTTGAACTATCAAACTTTAAATATGATAGTGATGAAAAATTATAAAAAGCAAACCTTATTATAAAAAAAAATGTATAAAGAACACATTTACAAAAAGCAAACTTGAAATCAAGTCAATAGGAAGTACCAACTGGCGTTCTCCATCATGTTACACATGCTATTGTTTATACTTTTCTTTTCATATTCCAGCGTATTCTGGGGATACGAACAGCTGATTTTATCAACAGCTGATTGTTGATATTTAAGATAAGTGTGAATCAAAAATATGAAGTTATCAAATAAAAAAAAAAAATATGAATAAATGGTTTATGAGCCTCAGATTAATGGAAACTCAAACTATTGAGATTCTACCTAAGAAATAAAAACTCACAACTCTTTGCCATTTATCTCTTGACAGTGTTTTTTTATTATTATTATTATTATTATTATTTATTTTTAGAAACACAATATAAGGATTAAATATATATATATTTTTAAAAAAGAATACAGCTATAGCACTACAAATTCAGATCTATGCTTTAATTTCAAAATATTTAATAAAGGAACAAAATAAGTCCTATAATACTAATAACAGCTCTTCAATGTGGAAAAATAAAAAAAATATTTTGGGAACATAATTATTTAAACTTTATAACTCAGTTAAAGTAGTTACACATTATAAGTACTAGTAATGTGTACCACTCAAAGATAAGCTGTGTTAAATAGAATAAAAAAAATAGTGACCAATAACTAACTAAACAAAAATAAGTAATAATCCTCTGTGCAATTGAAAGATTTAAAATTATTGAAGACTAGAAAATGTTCTAAAAATTAAAATAAAAACAAATAGAGAGTGCATCTGTCATGGTGAGTATAGAATAATAAACTGTGCGATAAACCTGAGGAGAACTTATATGCACTGTTATCTCTTTCCTATCACTGTTGAACACTACTCAATAAAAAAAATAAAAATAAAATAGTACTAGAAATATTAAATTATATATATCTTTTTTCAAAAGATTATTCTGTATAATATTAACTATGACTTTAAGTAACTTTTCTAGGACAGACAAAAAAATCAGGTATCCACACCTATTGCTATTAGCAATTCAAGTTGGGACGGTAAGTGGTATGTATTTTTTAATTTCATATTCAGCTGAAGCTCGATGAGCATTACATGTATTGCTGATTAACAGGTATAATAATTGAATAATTATTATTGATTATATTAAAGTAGTAACATAAATTACTAGTTAGAATTAAAAACGAAGATGAGGGCTAAAATTTCAAAGCTATTAGGCGATAAATTACTCTTAACCAATGATACACAATGTTTTGCTTACAGCATCAATAACACTTTATAGTTTTATGTCTTTTTAATTAAATTATTTTAAACTACTATAGGTCTAAATATATTGTATTAAATATTATTTGATCATTATTATTATTTTAATATTGGAGCATTAGAGGAGTGTAGAGATTATTAAAAAGGGTTATGAAAATAGACATAATATCAAAATAAAAAATATAATTTCAACTTTCTAGAATATTAAAATAGTGAGCAATTAAATAGTATGAAGTATTAATCTAACCCCTTACTAGATAATCAAGATAATTAAAAAAAAAAAAAAAAGTATTTTATTAATTGTAAAAATAACAACCATTTTCTGATTGTCATTTGTTATTTAAAGTCATATCAATTAATCCTGAAACACAGTGTTAAATATAGGGTAAGTTTTTTACCCTGAAGAAATTCAGAAAAAAAAAAAATGTTTCTAAGAATCAAAAGTCCTTGAGTATTCATTAAGTTTATGACGGCTGTGTTATCTAACTTATCCCAGAAATGAATCAGGTCACTATTTCAACAAGTAATAACTTGTTAATAATAAATATTGTTCAATAAATATACTAATAAAAATGTATGAAACTTTTAGTTTAAACAGTGACTAAAACTCAATTCTTTAAATTATTTAATACACGATAATAGTTGTTATATAACCACTTCAAAGAGACATAATTGAGAAAAATCATTAAGATAAATTTATGTCCTTCTAAATAGTTTTAAATCTAAAAATAACCATAGAGATACAGCAGATACCTTTAATAGTTAAATTATAGATATTTAAGTGAAGTTCTACAGTGCATCAAGGGTTCCTCAGATTATTTCGAAAAACTAACGAAAAAAACAGTGATTTAACAGTGATCATGACAAACGCAAAGCTGAGAATATTTCTTTGTTTCAATGACAATTGCAAGTAACAGCCATAACAAATACAACACAGATCACATTATTACTTCCACACAGTTTTCAAACCATTTGGCATTGTACTATATAAAGTTTACATATATAAATATAGATTTTTTTAAATTGGAACAGATAAAATACACAAGTTGAAAAAATATTATTTTTTTTTTCGACAGTTAAAAACACGTACAACACAGATGATACACCAAAGGCAAGTCCTTGGCTGTAGGAAAAGTTTTTGAAATGCATTATTTAATTTAATTTTTTAACGCTAGGCCTAAGTCTAGAATAATTCCAAAATAGACTTCCAACTGAGCGATGCTTGTCCTACAGAAGACCGATCTCCCTAAGTGCTCCGTCAAGCGCCTCATCCTAGAAAACACACACACACAAAACACACTCTCGACACTTTGAACGAAGTTGTTTGGTTTAGTTAATCTCATGCAGTCCATGCACAAATATACAAACCAATAAGTGTGGTGCTCAAATATGAAAGTTAGTGAAAGAAGGAATACACCAAAATAATAAGGCAAACAGAATAAATGAAGGTAATTACACAATAACACAAAAAGAAAACGTTATTCTGATAAGGTTAATAACAGTTTTAATTATTGATAACTTAAAAAAAGGATATAATATGTAAAAGACAAATACAGTCACTCGCTAATTTATTCATCTCCATTTCATACTATTTAATACAAACTCTTGGATGGGAGTAAAAAAATTCTTTAGTAAAGGATTGTGTTATGTTATAATTTTTATTATATGCAATATTATTATCCAATGACTCTAACCTGATGGAATATTTAAATATTAATAAAATATTCTCCTAAACCAAAGATTCTGAAAGAATGGTGCACTGAAAATATAGATGTGATTATAGACATATTAGTTGATCAACAGTTGTGTAAACCATTACACCTCATTATAATAAAGACCGCAGTATTACATAAAAAAATAGTTTAAAAAATAATGTTGTTTCCAAAATTTTTGTTTTTACTATATATTAGTAATAAACACATTGTGTAAAGGTATAAACAATATAACATCTATAAAAACCAAAATTTTGGTAAATAGTGTTTTGTTTAAAATTTTGAAAGACGATCTATGTTTCTTATGTGCAAGGAATAAAAATAAATTCATAATTTTTAAATTAATATGTGTAGCAAAAGTATTTATTTAGAATTACTCCCATAATGATTTTAAAAATCTAATTTGTAAAATTTTTATTAATTAACGAAAAAATGTGGGCTCATTGCATTGTTACACCAGCTATCACATATCTGAATAAAAAATAGATATTTTTGACTGACAATAACACAGTAGTTGTAATTCATGAACATAACTTTGATTTAAACAAAAGGTGGAATTTAAATTTTCTTGTTTTAACTTAACACTGTTTTAATATCAATCTGTTTCAATTACTGTAACATTAAGTTATAATTTAATTTTTAGACACATTCAGACTCGGCAGTAGTTAACTACATTTTGCAATTAAAACAAAATTAGTTGTTTTTTTTTAATTGCCAATTACTAGTTGAAAGAAAGTTATAACTACAAACTAAAAGTTGCAGTAAATAGTTAAAAACGAATATTTTAAACTTCAAACTACTTTTACTTAAATATAATAATAATTTTGGGTTCAGAGATCAAAATTATTAGAGAAAATCTAAGAGTAAATGAACTTTGAATAAAAGTTACTTGTGACAGAGTAGTATGATGGTAAAAATAGAAAATTTTTAGGGGGGAGGGGGCTCAACTAAACCATCCAATTCATCTCATATCCAATCCTTAGAATCCAAAATCCTTTGAAAAATCCTAAATGCTCCTTACTTTGTCTTATAATATAAAATAAAGATCTTAATGTTCAATATATTGCTAATTTAGCCCAAACCAGATACCTATCCTTTCATAGTGAACTCCATAATCACTCAAATCCGTTAGTCTATCAACTTGCTTCCATTCCATTCCCGATAACTCTCCAAGGTGTCTGAAGAGAAGATGGTCTAGAGACCTAGAGTAAAATGTTTATTGAAGTGCTACTGATGAGTTCTTTTTGAGTATTGACATGTGATTGTAATCACTATGAACACATTTCCTTGATGTATATATTTTACAGTTGTAAATATCAATAAATAAAAAAACATTTTTTGGTGGAGAGGTACAGCAGGAGGGGGGTGGCATTTATTAGAGCTTGGGATTGACTTAGATTTACATGACATTAGCTAATTAATTTTTTATACAAAACTAAAACTTCAAAAGGTTTGAATTAAACAGAACTTAACTGACTGGCAGGCGAACCGGAAAGAGATTTACAGGAATACTAGAGGTTGGATGATGTGAGGGGACACCTGAGGGTGCAGGGAGTGAGAGGTTAGCAAAGGATAATCTTCAATTAGGATGTCACAATATTATGTAATACTTAAACCAAGTATTTAATTATTACATTTGAAGATGAAATTCAGATCATGTATTGACCTGTATTTTAAGAGTCTGATATATTTTTATGCCTGTTCTAAAGCCAAATATCGAATATGATTTAGAGGAAATTTTACTTTTTAAACAATCTTAATATCAGTACATTTATACTAACAAGGATTAGATTACCGTCGAGAAATTAAATGTTATGTTAAAATGCCCGGTATTAAAAAATTAGTTGGCAGAAACCAAAATTTCCAAATTTTTCTGATTTGTTGAAGATTATGAGAGTACAGTGACAGAATTAGTCGCTTCAAACACAAAATTATTTTAGGTTGGATCTTTCATTTCAAATGGATCAATCCTGTTATTTTTAAAATAAATTAAAATGGGTAATTTAGGTTATGGTTAATTTGTTTTCGGAGACTGAATATATGAGACTATTCACTTCAAAATATCCAGTTCACCAAATATTTATTTATTTACATCCATAAATACCCATAAAATATATATAATATCTTGAATAGTTTGAGTTTCTCATTTATTTGGCTCTTTGTAAACCAACTGGTTCTTTGACATCTAAAATGCAAAAATTGTTTAAAATTTTTTGATTCTTAAGACAAATTTTGATTTTCACTTCCTGTTTTAATGCACAGATATGGGTAAGGATGAAGGAAAAGAACAAGAATGTGAGTGTCTTAATAATAGTCACCCAGTTCCCAATTCAACCACAGGAGAAAACACCTGATGAAGACAAACTACAATTTTTTTCAAGAAGTGAATTAATTATCACAAAAACCTATTTTTTTTTTTAATCTATGGTGCCGATGTTTCAGCTCTTTGGTAATCCTTTATGAGGACAGCATGGTAGTCGCTAGAAACTGATGACACTCGAAAATAAATTCTCTTAGTTTAAAACTTATTTTTGTAAATAAGCTCCTTAACAACAGTTTTATTTTAACAACTTTTAATGTTCCCTATAGATTTTCCACATAAATTTCGATAATCTGAGTTCCATAGTTCAAGGTCATGGTCCCATTCACCTCGAAATATAGACTCAACTGTACTTACAAACAGCGTTAATTTAAGGAATATTCATGCAAGAATGGAAGTATCAAAAATTATTAATAGATAATCAAGATGGTTGGTACAGAATGAACACCTAGCCTTATATGTTCACTAAGCCCTTGAGGAACTCACATATTTCAACAAAACTAACTTAAAAATAACATTGCTTAAGGCATGTATTTAATCAGCCCCTTCCCCCCCAACAATTTAGTATAATTTACCCAATTGTACACATTCACAGGATGACTAGAAACACACAAACTTAAAAAAAAAATATCATTGTTTGATAAATAACGAACTAGAAATAAGAAAGAACAAATTTGTTATGTCCCTTAGCTTAGTGAGTTTTATGATTACTGCAGTAGATGCTGGTGGTTGATGTAATAAAGTAATTGATTGGCCATATTTCTTCAATAATATAACCTTCCAAATAATCAATTACTTCATTAAATATAAAGCAATAGGTTAACATGGGGGATTACATAAAGCAATAAACAATATATTGAACAAATAACAGTTGTTTCAAAAGTGACAATAATGAGATCCGATAAACATGCATAACAATTTTATTACATATACTCCAGATACAAGACTATATTATGTTCTCCAGGTACACCAAATAACAATTTTGAACTAATCACACAAGATATTGCTTTTGAAACTTAAAAAAAAAAAAGACAAAAAAATATTTACTATGGCCAAGGATATAATAAAATACTAAATAATCCACAATTATAAATAATAAAATATAATAAGTCTTCATCAAATATTTATATAAATAATTAAAACTGTCAACAAATATAAATTCAAATCAACCTGAAATTTTTTTTAACAGTAATTTCTGCCACAAATGAAATAAAAATTATAATTGAAAAAAATAAATAAAAAAGTAATCAGGCAATGAATCATTTGGACTGAGAAAAACAAATGTATAAAGAAAACCAAGTTAATAAAAAAACATGCTTAAAAGTAAAAAAATAGATAAAAAAAGAATCATGCACTAGTAGAGCATACAATCTCCTCATTTTTAACGCATGCACCACATCCAATTGAAATCAGAAACATTTACATGGTACTTAATAGGAACAATATTTAAGCTAGTATACATATTACATAAATAAATAAATATATATTAAGGCACCACTTATATAAATACAATACTATATTTAAGAATAACAGATCAAAACAAACAATTCAACAATAAAATTCAAGAATAAATAAAACAATTAACACAATCAGCAACAATGACACAAATATTTATAGTCTTTTGGACCATTGATCTTGCTTATAATACTTCATAAATACTTATAAAACACATCATGAAAAAATTATTGTTAAGATTTGGAATGATTAAGTAGAAAGAATGACCATGATTTTAAATGAAATTAAAAAAAAAAAAAGAATTCAGAAATTAAATATGAATGAAATAATATTCAATATTATTACTTTAATAGAAAATTTAAAGTAAAAACCTTCATATTTATAATTTAAATAAATGAACAAACAAGTCAGTAAAATTATAATTTTTAGAAATTAAAGAAAAAATTAAATTATTTAAATTAGTATTTGTAGACTATGTGTTTCTACAAGAAGGTGCAACTTTTCATGATTGATTATAAGGTCAAAAATTCAAATTTGGTACACCAAACATAAAAAAAAACCAAAATAACTAAAAAAATATGAACAGATAATAGAAGATTGTAAAAGAAAGATAAGAAAAGAAAAATAGTTGGAAAACCCAAACCCAATTAGCTAAAGGTCGATAGACTGGTCACCATGACTAACCTCCTGGAGGAGATCCTGAGCCGCTATAGCTTTCAGGACGTTCTTTTTACTTGTTTCCTGTATCTCGCCTCCAAGTAAGAGTTCATCAAGGATAAAGTATGCTTTCTCAAAGTTGAATATGATATCCAACTCACAAACCTAAAAATATCAACAATGTTAGCTTCATAAAATATATGATTACATAATCTAGAAACATGAATATGGCTTATTTTCAAAACTATTGATAAATATGGTATAAAATTATTGACAAGAAATTTCCATATCCCGAGACTGTGTGGATAATATAATGCATTTATCACAAGTTTCCTATTACTAAGATTTTTCATTTGTTTCAATATAGTTTAAAGATAGATTAGAACAGATTTTTCAAGTAGGAATTTAATAAAACCAATGATTATTTAAAGCAAATACGTTTTGCGTTAAGAGAGGGAGAGAAGGAAAAATAAAAACCTATCTACAACCTATGAAAAGTCTTGGGGATAGGATTTGGTTATAGACATAATTAGGTGGCCATACTCACAAAGCCCAAAACTGCCAGGAATGTTGGTGTAATGAGTATAAACCATGTAATGGTTGAGGGTAAGGAGACCCTCTTGGGATTGGAGGTTATTTCAAGTCAATCACAAACTAGAAAATAAATTTTCAGCCACACCCATATTTAAAATTGAACTCTGTGGAGTAAGAAGTCTAATCAACAGAAATAACTTCTGTATTGAATGTTTCCAGGCTAAAGCTGCAAATCCGGAAAGATACAGTAACAGATTAAATTGGTTAAGTATCAATATGGGAAGGAAAAGGAAAATCAGCACACAAAGTTTGCTTCAAATTTAATAAAATAAAATTAAGAAAAACTTTCATACAACAGAAAGCA
The DNA here is from genome assembly GCA_003667255.2 of Euschistus heros. Lineage (NCBI taxonomy): Eukaryota > Metazoa > Arthropoda > Insecta > Hemiptera > Pentatomidae > Euschistus > Euschistus heros. The sequence continues at coordinate 671,896 of RCWM02000127.1, forward strand.
TGAAGTAACAGGTAGACCAAGAACATAACTTAAATCTTATACAACCAGAGAGATATCTAAGTTATCTAAGAGATTACCTAGAAAGATAAGAAAGGATAATTACAACAGAAAAACTGTGCTAGTGGAACCTAATAAATGCAAAAAAAGGAAAAAAGTTGGTCTACAAATCAGTTTTACAAATGCAGGAAATGTGACTAATTACCTTAAGGTTTTTGCTTAACTGTAAGAACGTTTAACATAACCACTTATAAGTTTATAACAAATTAATATACTCACACTTCCAAAGTATTTGTCAAGAAGTTCTACATAGCGATGAATCACTTCTAATGTTAACAGTTCATTATCGTTTTGCTCAATAGCACAACAAAAGTATAAACTTGCATACCTACAGAGCCAATTAGATATAAATAAAAAATAGGAATAAAATTTTTGGATGATTTCAATGTTTTCTGTAACATACCTTTTGTAAACTATTTTCAAATCTTTCCATTCTAAAAAGCTACACATTTTAGGTTTTCTTGCCAAAATAGTTGTAATTAATTCCCTTGTAATTTTTTTCTTCAATTTATCTGGATGTGCAACATACCATTTCTGTAATCGCAATTTTCCTTGACGACTAAATAAAAGCATAAACTGCATCTAATAGAGCAAGAAAAACAATAAGTTATGGTTTAATAAAATAATTCTTCAAGATAGAGCAGCAAATATAAAGTAAAGCTAAATCATAAATTATAATATAAAAACAAATTTTACCATTTTAGAGACGATTTAATGTTAATTATTTTAATGTCCTTCCCAAAAAGTAATTTGTTGTTCAATTTGTCTGAGATAATTTATTATTTATTTTTCCAACAACGAAATAATACAAAATTGATGGTGATTGAATAAACCAAGGATAAAATGTGACCTACATAAATCCCATTCCAGCAGTTTTAACAATTTCTTCTTAATCAAAACCAACACAATACCTGATTCCCATCATACCTTACCCATGTTTGTTCAACATGATAACGAAATCATTGATTTCAGGAGACAAAGAGCTAATTCTTGCATTTATGTATAATAAACCAATTTAGGTTTGAGAGTCAGAATGCTATTAAAAAATAATTTCTTAATTTGAATCAAGTGTATATTATGAAATATATCACAAAGTTCGTGTGTAGGTGGTAAACTACCGATTTCTATCTATGTAGATGATATGTTGTTTGGTAAAGATGCAGAATAATCTTAGGTAAAGATTACCTGAAATACAGATTCATTAATTAAAATTTACTCAAATGTAAAAAAATAAAATAAAATCATTAATGGATAATAGGTTGATTTTGAGGGAATTTATAAAACGTATCATGAAATATCAACTCAAAATATGCGCTTAAAAACCTGTAAAAATAAAAATATTTTCATGGCTATATTATTTTATATGCATATATTGAAGTATATTCTTTTTTCCTTTACGTATATTATTTTCCTTATATTCTGTATATATTTTTCATTGTCTAACTAAATTTACGTACAACTCAGGAACTCTCCTTCTGATTTAGACGAGTTTATCCACCCGTTTACAATCTATTGACGAGTTTTACGAAACTTAGTTTAAACGTTTATTTAAGATGTACTAACGATTACATAAGGTTAAATCAAACAATTATTATTATTTTTTTTCGGGGGGGGGGGAGGATATTTAAGTTTATGAGCGTCGAGGTAGACTTGCATAAACGCAAAGGTATTCACATGATTAAGTAGATATGGAAATTGTAATTAGTAACATTCACAGAAATAATAAATTTAATTAATTGGTCCAATATGAAATCCTACTTGTTGATGGATTAGGTTTTGACTGAAAGTATGAAATACTTGAATTTTTATTTGTACATTTTATTGCACTTGCTACATGTACGTAAATGGAGAAATGTGTCCTAGATAATGCTCTTGTATTGTCATATTTCAGTATGAAAACGTCTAGATGAGATAAAAAATAAAAGATCCAAATAGTTGGTAAAATAAATTTCACACATTTAATAATTTACCAATTACTAAAGTGACCCAAGTCAAATTTCAGGTCAAAAACTAAAACATGTTTTTGGGATTTTGGCACCAAGGCAAATTTGACTGATTAGTTTTCTATGAAATACTAAAAGTGTGGGGTAAGTGCACTAGTAGTTGACACATTTAGAAAGATATCACACGTTTTTAGCTATATTTCCTGGGGTTGATCATGTGACAAATTTCTTTCTCCCCTCCTCAGATACGTGCGAATCCCGTCCGTTATCCTAATTTTTTTTTTTTTTTTTTTTGAAGTAGTATTAATAGAACCTTTGGAAAAGTGTTAATTTTCCAAATCATCTTTTTGCATTAGTAGTTGACAGGGCACTAGTTTTCGAGGTACTGCTTCTTGCTGCCTCTGCAACAAAAATCCCCCTTTTGACGTCAACAAGAGCCTGCTCCATTTGCTGAGGCTCATAATTGAGTTGTTTTATTTTGTTGGTGCTATTTTAAAACTGAAAAAAGGACTAATTCCGAGTTGTGCTAGTAGTTGATAAATGCTGCATTAGTAGTTGACGCCCCCACCCCCAGTTAACTACTAAATTTTGAGCTCTAAATTAGCCCTGTTCTTTCCTCTACCTCTGATTTTTCCTTTGCAGAGAACGCACATTCAATAACGATTGCGAGAAATGAGAAATATCTAGTACTTGAAAGCACTAAACAACAGGTTATAAATATAATTTAGTTGTTGACACCCAATGAAATCCTCTTAATTTACATCTATAACCACAAGAATCTAGTAAAATGTAGTACAGATACCTACTATTCTAAAGTATATTCATAAGTTGGACAGATATAATCATTTGATAGAGAAAAAACAGAATACTTAACAAAGCATCCTTAGCCGATTGCATAAGGATGGAGGCGTTCAGTCAACTGAACTGGAGTTGTGACAACAAATTTAGTGTTGAAAACAGTTTTCCCGTCCAGGAAGTGATAACCGTCACTCTTTGAATTCAGAAATAACTGAACTACCCGCCAAAATTCAAAACAAAACGAAAGTGCAAACAGAAACCTTATTATAAGAAATTTAATATCAAACTGTCAACTACCAGTGCACTGTCAACTACTTGTGCACTTACCCTACTCAATCCGCTTCAATTTGCAACAGCTACATCCCACTTGTAACTTTTCCTTTTAAGCTAGCCTGTTTATCTGCCATAAACAATTTTGCTATTTAGAGTAAAAAGAAAAAAAGAACTGTTTTCAAATTTCACCGCTGTGATCACTAAGAAATAAAATTTTTTTAGTTTTTATAACTTTAGAAATAAATTTGGGATATATCTGACAGTAGATTTTATATTATTAATAATCACATAACAGTTTTGCGCTGTATATAAACGTTAAAATAGTTGCATTATCTGTCAAAAAAAAAAGAAAAAAATTATTTTGTAATTATTAAAGGCTTAAACATCACTATATTCGTTTCTTTAAGGATGAATGACGGTATTTACAACCATCTTCTACACGATTACTGTTAGAACTTATAGAATAATTTCAAATCTAAAAAAAGATAAATTTAATAAAACATAATTTATTTGGTTCCATTATTATGTTTTTCTAACAGAGTTATTTCAGAAAGCCCTCGTCAATTTTTTTTTTTTCGGGTTACCGCTAAAGATTGTATATTTAGTTAAACTTGGTAGCAGAAAAATTTCGTAGATTAAAAACACTCAAAAGTGCAATCAACTTGATGTTGGTCATTACTGTCAAAGTTTTATTAGGTCTTTGGCACAGTTTATAAGGTTTTTTAATTGGGAGGGAATACTCTGGTTATAAATTGCTAAAAATCAGATAGAGTGCTCTTGGCTCATTACGCCGGTAGAGCCAATATTATATAGATTAAAAAATTTAAGTTAATCAAACATAATCTAAGTATGGGGAAAGTTATGTCTCGGATGAATAGATATTGGTATAGATTTAATGCTGAAAATAGAGCCCAAAGAATAATCTCAGAGGAAAAACCATCTGTAGCTCCTAGACACCCCTCTTCTCTTAAAGGAATTGAACAGATTCTTTCAGGTTTTTAAGTTGTTGCTATACTATCCCTTAAGATTTTAAGTTAATGTAAGAAGTCTATGAAGGAAAAAGATGTTGCTTTATTGTGTTCTAGATGAAAAATATGACAAGGAGAAAGCAATGTCAAAAGATGCAGTTTTGGATGAGTATCTAAAAAAGGTGTTTGTTGTGTCACATGATCCAGTTGTGGTGAGTTGGATTCATTCTAATTTTTTTTTTTTTTTTTTGTTCTTCTGAATAATGTTCTTTCTGCTGTCTGTAGGAGGATAGGTTTAAAAAACCATCTGATAAAGCCAGGTTGCCTACGGAACGATCTACTCCTCCAGCAGAAGAGCTAGGATATATTGAGCCGATTACTGTCCCTAAAGGAAAAGTTACATTAAAACAGTTAATGGAGTTACTTATCAAACATCGTGAGCACCCTGAAGTATATGATATAAAAAGGATATCTGATCAGTATAAAATTTCCAATGAAAATGCCAGTATGTCATTTACAGTTTGCATAACTTGAGGAAAGAGTTAGTTTACTTTTTTAATCACATTTTTTTTTCAGAAAACATTTTGGAGTACTTAGGTGTATTCAGTATTTATATGAAGGAGAAAACACCAACTTTGGCAACTGCCCAAAAAATATCTAGGTTTTTCCAACCTCTGAAAAGTAATAAGAAAGCTTTGGAAGATAAATAATTCAAAAAATCTAGCTATTTCAATTTGTAGTTTGTTATTTAATAAATAGGTTATCAAATTTCATATTTTGTTTTCTCTTTACCAATCTCAAAATTTTAATATATTGTTCTAAATATGGTCATTTGTGGGCTGTATTTTTATTATTGATATTATGTAATGAATTCATGTAATATAATTATTAGAAATTAATCATATCGATCATGGGCGCTACAATAGTGACACAACTCAAAAAATCATTTTTTGAGAAAAGTGGGTTTAAGTTTTCATTGCTAAGGAAATTCTTTAGTTTGCTTAAACGAAATTACCTTCTAGTTATACCTTCTCTTGTTTAAGCAAACTAAAGCATTTCCTTAGCAATGAAAACTTTAAACCCAGTCATCATAAAAAATGATTTTTTGAGTTGTGCCACTATTGCAGTCCATCAGCCATAATGTACAATGGAAATTGTATCTTACTAAATTTATTCCTTGTCTATCAGATGGACCAGAATGTGATTTTAATTTTTTATTTTCCCATCAATATTGATCTAAAAGTAATGTTGTTTTATACATATGACCTTTTAGATAAACTAAAAAAACAGAACATTTTTATTTCTTGTATTTCTGTTAATATTGTTGTGGATTATATTTCTTTGCATTGAAAGTTAGTTAACTTGCTAATTAGAAAACTTTGTTTTAAGTCAAAATGAAGTATTTTGAAATTGTTTTATGACAGGTGCGTAGGTTTAAACCAAAAATTAATTCAAGTGAGCTGTAGTGGGTGTGATTTGAAGCTGATATAGTACACTTATGACATTGCTTAGAAGACTGCAGTTCATGTGACAATGACTCAAATAATGCAATTTATTAGTAGTGTCACTAGAGATACATGTGCAATGTCATAAAATACTTTAATTTTCCATAACTGATACTGTTTTATGTTCAGTAATTAAAACAGTATTAGGCCATGCTCCTGTCAGGGTCGACCGACATTCAAGATGGCATTGTTTTCTGAGAATGAAATTGTAAATTTCTGCAAATACCATTCTTAAATAAATGTAAATATCAAAGAAAATATGTCCTTGGATAGTGAATGGAAACGGTTGAAATATCATAATCTGTAAAAGATCTAAAATGTTGGTGAAGTTAATAAATAAATAAAAGAATAATTTTACTGATGTATCTTGCTTAACTGGCAGCTCTGAAACTATTAAATAAATGTTAACGAAGTAAATCAATTTACACAGTAGTACCTAAGGTGTTAATTACATAGTTAAACTAGATCCATGATACCACTTCATACTTAACTTTCGATAAATGGAAGTTGAGCTTTATCTTGGTTCTGGCCAAATCATCACCTCTTTGCACAACTATTAGTCAAGAAACAGTTAATACACTAAAGTTATTTAATTATTTTATTAACCTCGCAAACATTTTAGATATATAGCTATAGCAGATTCTCATCTTCATCTGCCTCTTTTTTGATTACAGTTTTCCAATTAACAGCTTAGTATTTACCTGCGAGGTACACCTTATTCTGTCAATCCAGTTGGTTATATGTATAAGCTGATTACAGATCTTGCATTTGTAGAGACTCTTTGATGTACAGTTTAGAGATACATAATTTTTATGAAGGTTGTTTAGGAAAAACTCTATAGCATTCTAATCACCAACAGAAATTTTACTCCTAATGGTATGATACTAATGAAAATATTTCTTGAAATTATCAAAAACAATTACTCTATAACAAGTACTGAAGCCTAGACAACCAATGGTGATTGTCTATTTTGTGAGAGAATTTCTTGATTCAACATTATAAAAAAAGTATAAATCTATCTTATTTAAAAGTGAATGTTATACTACTAAAACAAAATTAAACTATTAGGATGAGTAATGGAAAGAAGTTCTGACACAAATAAATAAAATAATTTTATTTAAAAAATTGAAAAAAAAAAAAAAAAAAATGGTCAAATATAAGCATTATAAAAATTATTATAAGCAAATCAGCCTTTACAAAGATGTTCACAATAGAAAATTTTTAAAAAACAGGAACACAAATGTGGTAAATGGCGTATAACAATTAAAATTTAGAATCACATTGTAATAAAATGAAGGCTTGGAATAAGAATACTTTAAGTCTAGGAAGTAACGACTATCTTCTACTTTTAAGGATACAAGAAGTACTTTTAATGGCTACATATATTTTTTATAAATAATTAATTAAATCTATTATTCCACTAAAACTTTCAATATGTCATGTAATATTTTTTAAAAATATTATATAGACATAAACATACTTTAAACTAATTATTTATTGATCTTATTCCTTATTTAAAGGATAAGTGAACATGATCCCGAGTGTACAGCACAATTAATAACTTAATTCATAAGTTGAAATTCTAAGTTTTATTACAACACTTATAGGATAAAAATAATTATGTTAGCGTTTTATTTTTTAAAAATTATTAAAAAAGCATATGTACACATAATGCTCGATTAAAATCTCGGAAGTTTTTTAAGGCAGTATGTCCTGAGCTATGTTTCTTTTATAACCTTCTTTTCAACTTACAACCTACCTAGTTGGAATAATTGAATAAGACGATGAATAATTTTATCATAACAGCTAGAGGATCTTATCCCATCTCCAAATTGTACCATCATCACAGACACACAAAAGTACAGAGCCATCTCGAGAGAGGGTTGTTTGGCGGATGGCTGTATTACACTTTGGATGGGAGAGAACAGTGCACTGTGAACGGGTAGGGTCCTGAACGTCTAAATCCCACACAAAAGTTCTTCCAACTTGATTACCGAGGGCTAAAATCTGTAAAATAATAATCAATAAACATAAGATGAGTTTTATTTAAATGGATTTAATATTTACTCAAGGGTTCCACAAAAAAAAAAAAAAAAAAAAAAAAAAAAGTTTAAAAAGTAGGAAAAATAATTTAATGTTGTCCAAACTATTCTTTCAAAAATCCTGGCTATCAATAATTCAAAGTTGGTGGGACCTATAAAAAAATCATATTATAAAGTGTTAGAACCATCGAAAGTAAGAAAGAAAAATCCATGTTGTAAAGTAAAAAAAAAAATTATTCTTTAAAGAATGCCATGTTACCATAGAAGAAAGATGCCATAGTGAAAAAATGTGGCAAGGAATAAATTTTACAATCCATTAACAAGGATTAAGGATGAAAGAGAGAGTGACCCAAGCAGTATAACAAGATCCTGGATAAGCCAATGTTTTTTTCTCCACTTTTTACAGATTCTAGTTTTAGGATCATATTAATTATAGTTATTCTTTTTCCACAAGTGATAAGGAGATATTAAGGCCAGAGAGTGTAGTCTGTACACTGAGCTTACTGATTGTGACATGTTCTAACAGGGCTCTATTTGTTAGGAACTTGGAATTATCATGTGTTGAAGACTGGCTGGCCTCATATTTTACTTTGTATTAACTAATTTAATAAAATAAAAGAACAGTTTCTCCTTTCAAATATCGAGATTGAACTGTATCTGCAGTGAATACTCTCTTTCCATAGTCATAGGGTTAACATTTTAAAGGCAACTGATGGTATGGCACAGAGAGACTTTGTATGTTATTTTAAGTTGTAGATGTCCTCCGCAAGTTCATTTAAATATGTGGTTGTATAGTGACCTGGACTTTTACTGGCAGCAGTCAGAGTTATATACTTAATTACTATACATTAAATAATACAGTTGAGAACAAAATTGGTATTTTTAAAAGACAAACATTATAAAATAAAAAGTTTTGTATCAAATCTACCTTTTGCCAGAAGTCTAATGCAAATCGAACAAACCAGATTTCACATTCCTTGAAGTCAAACCTATGAATAATAGTGACATTAGTTTCATTGTTTCTCAATTCTTTTTCTTCTAATCTTCCTGGTTTCCAACAGACAATACAGTTTTCACAAGACTGAAAATAGATAATAAAAATAAATCAACATGAACAAAAATGATACAATCAACACTTTTAAACTTGTAGCAGAATAACTCACCTTAGAAAGCAGGAAATCCCCGAGCCAATGAACACAGTCAACATAATTGCGATGGATATCTCTAGTCGAGAAGTCTGGAAAATGCTCTTTTAAAGAGTCAAAAGGTCTTTGAGATCGAGCAGTGCAAAATGAGTAAGATGCCTTCATTGCTTCCTGAATATAATCTTTGTCAAGGCGCCATAATTTTAGCGAATGATCCATTCCACAAGACATTATTTTTTCACCACGCATATCAAAATCCTAATAACAATATCATTTTATGAAAACTAAGATTATTAATCCATCTAAAGATTTATGAGAACTTCTGATTGTGAAATGAATAGATCAAAATAAAAAAAAACAGCATATTACTTAATGCTTAGCTACATTTTAATACATGAGTATTAGTTTCTCAGAATTGGCACAATCATTGAACTACCATTAATAGTTAGCAAACTATTGCATCTATTGTGCTATTTACCACCACCAACCTACCTATCTCTAGTCTAGACCTTAGTTCACAAACATACTTTAAAATGAAAAATAAATGAATATTCAGAAATAAGACGCTTAGAAACAAGTAATAAACACAATAATTAGTTTTAATTATTCCTTTTCAAGTATAAAAGTATACTTACGGCACTGAGAACTTCATCACGGTGTCCTTCAACACCTCCGAATATGGCAATGCATACATCTGTTTTAATATTCCACAACCGCAGCGTGTGATCCTTTGAAACTGAAAGAAGTATGTTCGGATCCTGGGGATGAAATTTCAACTCATTTATGGCATGTCCATGACCTATAATAAAATAATAAAAAAATAATCCAATTTGAAAAAGAATAAAACTTTACAGTAACCTTAAAATTAGATTGAATTTACCTATATAATGCTTAATTGACGACATCACATACGGCGATAATATTCTAATAATACCACGGGAGCCAGCAACAGCCAAAAGAGGTCGCCCACTGTCATCATCATATGACCAGGCACAAGTGTAAAAATTTTCTTCAGTCTATTCATTTTAGAATTAAGAAAAAAAACCAACATAATAAAAATAAAATAATGATGTATATTGGTTGATTTGAGGAGTTAAATTGTTTAAAAACAACATAAAAAGTTATCAACTTTGTTATATAGACAGATATTGCTCATTTGCTGCAACAATGACATAATTCAAAAACAAGCTTTTGAGTTATGCCAAGCTTTTGACTTTATAATGAACCATTCACCTATGTAGTTTTAGTCGGTAAAACGTTATATTTAAGCTTCAACTATTCACTAAGAGAGAGCAGGATATGTCACCATTGTATGTCAACAGATAGTCCTGTATTTTATTCACAAGACTGTCCTACAAAATTGAAGTTTTTGAGTTATGTTGTTGTTGCAGCAAATGAGGGATATTTTAGCTGACAGTACATGTCTTTATTAAGGTAATAAAAACAACAAAAAAGATATGTAAAATTTTATGAATTTAAGAAATTGATGATTTTTTACTGTATATGCAGATTGTCTGTTGTTGCCATTAAAAATGGCATAAAACCACCAAATGGTAACTATTTTCTAGCTCGAGTTAGAGTAGATAAGCAGATTCCACATTCATGTTTAAATTATAATCTAGCATGATGATTATTGCTATTCGTTCTATTAATGTTTTCTGTTGCAGTAATGTTTGTATTAAAATGGTATATGTTGATCGGCCACCCGCAAATTTTAATTAAATTATAAACATTTTAATGTAAGACATTTAAACATCACTTAAAGTTTAAGAATAAACATGAGAAAATTTTTGTAACATAATATGGTGTCACTTAGGTACACTAAGTGTAACATCTAAAGGTCTTTCATTGAAATTTATGAAACTGAATTAAAACAATAAGATCCAAAATAATATGAATGTATATTAAATATTAATAAGTAACTGATGCAACATTTAAAAAATTACACTAAAAATTTTAAAGGCCATGCAGTATAGTTAAATGATTAATAAAACATTTATTTTGATGATAAACTTCACTGTTACAAAAAAAAATAAACTCAGTTTTAAAAAGAAACCATTAAAATATTCATTTTTTGAGGGGTGTGTGGTGTAGTGGTTAGCATAGCAACCTACTAAACCCAAGATCGCGGGTTCGCAGCCCGGCAGATGACCTTAGGATTTTTTAAAGGGAGTAAAAAATCCTTAGCTATGCTGTCCTTCTGAAGGGACGTAAAATGGGGGTCCCGAGCCTGTGCGATGTCAGGTACTCGTTAAAGATCCCTATCCTAATTATACCTGGATAGGCAAAATTTAGGACTCCCACCGTAGCATCGTCCGATTAGCCATAGCAGCATAAAGTGACGTCAAACGAAATAAAATAAACAATATTAATTTTTTAATTTAAAAAACAGAATCTTGGATTTAAAAGTTAATAGTGGTCTTTAAGTGTGGTATACTGAAAACAAATGACAGATACAGTCAAAACTCGATAAGTTAAAAACTCAGTAAGTTGAAGTGATATTTCTAGGATATTTCCCGATTATGTTTATATGATTTAATGTATTTGTTTACTTGAACCAACAATCGCTAACTCGAAATGAAATTTTTGTATACACAACTCCCGAGACTCTGTATAAATTTCCTGTAGTGGGAAGCTCTATAAGTCGAAGTTTCCTAGAACCATGAACATTTATAAACCAGTCTATCGTGGACAAGGCAGAGGTTTATTGTGTTAATGGTTTTTTTATTAGCCATGGTTACAAGGGGTAGACTAGAAGCTGATGTCTATGCAGCTTTGCACATAATTCAGAGTGTGATAGATCATTTCCAGATAAGAAATATATGCAGAAGAAAATTACAGACTATTTTGCCTTAGTATATCCGTTCCTGTTGATTTTTCTTGGAATAAATAATTTTAAACATTAAGTTTTCTTTACTGTATATAGAATTTAGAAGGGATCAGCCAATAGGAACAAATTTATTTATTATATTTACATTAACTGATCCCTTTTTAATTCTACAAAGCTGTCAATTAACCTATAGTCAAAAATTTACCACTCCTATTAAAAATAAATGACATTCTACATTTTTGAAAATCATAATAAAATCTGTTAATGAAAGGATACATCAGGATCTGCATAGCATTGCAAGAGATTGATACCATCTCCCTCCGGACACTCGTAAATAGTAACTCTGTTGCTACCAACAGCAGCGAATATGAGCGGCTGCCCTTCTTTGAGAAGGTGGTTTATCTGAGCACCAAATAGAGGCTGCCCATGCTCCTCCTTAACGCTACACCTTTACACAACAGACACAGTACATGCATATTAACCAAACATCTTAATGGTATAATAAACAAAAGCTAAAATAAATTTTATAAAGGTTCAAATAAATTTTCTAACTATATTATTTTTATGTATTTATGGAACAAATTGCTGAAGATACAGGTGTTAAGCTATAGGGTTAAGTTGGGTACAGTGTAACATCATGATTAGCTCTTCCTTTTTTTAATTTGACTGTTGGGTCTCTTTATTTGTTTATCAATGAAGTTTTGTTTTTGTTGGAATATTAATGATTTCTGTTGAGTAATCTAATCATATGTTCCCTTTAATATTCATTTAGATGGTGTTTGAATTGTAAAAAAAGTTTACTACAATGTATTACCAAAATAATTATAACAAGTTTTTGTTTTTAACAATAGGGTGTGGGGCATAGTATAACATAACGTGCTGCTTCTTTTGATAATTTTTTTTTTTCAAGGTATGTTACAACAAAAATAGTTCCAAATAGAAAAAGGAAGATGCTCCTTGGTCTAAACAACGCTAATGACATTAAAGAGGAAACAATAATGATCAGAAATTAATGTATGTTTAATTTTGGTCACTGAAAATTTGATATAGAACATAATTGAGGTTTGTTATTTATTTTTCAAATTTTATTTCGTTTAGTTATAGTTTCCCCTGTATGTTATTACACTTTACCCTAATGGCCCTGTACAAATTTGTACAGGTAAAAACGCCTGGGGTACACTGTAACAAATTTGAGATTTCAGATAACTAAAAAAATAAATAGATAAGTAGATTGTTGGGGGTGTGGAATCATAATAGATACACAGCAATTAAAAAATAAGTTATTTCATATGTAATGCCAACATTTCAGCTTGCATTGCAAGCCTTCATTGGGGGGCTTGAAGTAGAAAATAAACAAAGAGGTATGACTAAATAAATAAGTAAAGAATAAATAAATAAAATTAATAAATATAGTAAGTATAAATAAGTAATGAATAAATATATAAGAGTAAAGACAATGACATACAGGGAATATCTAAAGACAAAGAATACAATAAATAAAGACTATTGAAATAAGATTAAAATTAAAAGAAATTAAAATGAGTGATAGTTAATTAATTTTGTTTACCAATTATATCGTTGAATTTACTCATTATTTTTTAAATTAACTATCACTCATTTTAATTTCTTTTAATTTTAATCTTATTTCAATAGTCTTTATGTATTGTTTTCTTTATTGTTAGATATTGTCTTTATGTTATTGTCTTTACTCTTATATATTTCTTTTCATACCTTTGTTTTGTATACTCTCTACAATTTAGTCATACCTTTTTGTTTGTTTTCTACTTCTCTAGCCCTGATGAAGGCTTGCAATGTAAGTTGAAACGTTGGCATTACAAATTAAAAAACTTATTTTTTAATTGCTGTGTTTCTATTATGACTGCATACCCCAACAATCTACTTCTCTAAATACTTAACAGTCAACTATACCTTATCAATATGAAAAAAAAATAAATAACTTATAAGTAAAATTTTGATATTATTTCAAGCATAATGTGAAGGTTAAATACGACTGATTTTATAGTAAATAATTGTAGGATGATATAAACATTTATCTTTCTAAACCTCAGAGTTTAACAAAAAAGTCTTTTTTATTTTTTTCTAAAAAGAAAAATGACATTTTGTTATGCTTTTCCACACTTGAACCTATAGCATCACAAAACTAGTAACTTACGTGAATTTATATTGCAGTTTAGGCTTCGTAGGTTTCTGTTTACCACGCCTACCTCTTCGACTCACACGGTGTTGTGTAGGTGTTGCACTGCGGGATGATGCATTATCTGTTGTATTGCTACCAACACTAGAAGTTTCATCCTTAAAATAAAATTATTTGATTTATATATTTATACTATAGAATCAAAAATGAATTTTAAACACTGATTACTTTTTGTTATAATTATGTTTAATACTCTCACATAAATACAGCCTCATAAAATCAAATTAAGAAAATGAAAAAAAAAAAAAAAAAAAAAAACAACAACAAGAAAACAATAGAAGATACGAGAGATAGTTTGGCACTTATAGATAATAGAGTGAATTGTTCTAGGCCTTGTTTTAAATTTAGCAAAGCTATATCCAATATTAGACCATTTGTTGTAAGCTATTGGTCAGTTTGTTTTCTCTATTACATAAGACAGCTTAGCAATTATTGGAATACAATTAATCAGGTAAGCAAATTAATTATGTGGTGCAAAGAGTATGCAAAATTAATATCTACAATTTAAATTATATTAACAGGGATTAATTTTTTTTAAATTTAGTTTAATGATTAAAAGAAAACTATGAATTTACATTCTCAACTTAAGCATTAAATTAAATTCAATTTTAATTTTATAAACAAAACATTGTTTTCCTTCTTCATTAACCTGATTTTTTTTTTTTTTTTTTTTTTTTTTTCAATTTTCATTAATATTTAAAAAAAAAAAAAAAAAAAAAAAAAAAAAAAAAAAAAAAAAAGAAAAAAAAAAGAAGAATAAATTCATAAAATTGTTTAGTAAAAAATATATATAAAAAAATTATTATAATTAATTAATAAAAAATAACCACTAATTAGATATAGAAAAAAAAAAAATATATATATAAGTAGGTGATAGGTTTCACAGTTACCTCTAATATTACAGGTACTAACTTTTGAGTAATTAATCTAGAGATTTAACTTGCACTCAAATGTATGCATCATTTACATTATTATGGAGATTGTTAAGTCCATTATGAATAATAATTAAAATAAAAGTTTTTTATTTATTCTGGGACCTTAAGACCCTTAAGAATGAAAATGCCTTGAGACCTTCAGAGCCTTTCAATTGATATGAAATAATATTATTATTAATAATAATAATATAAAAAGAAAACAGAAATATGTTAATAAAAAGTAACAGAAATATTTGAATTCAGTGTGTGCAAAAACAATAAAATTTCATATATATATATATTAACATAAAGTTATAGTAGCGTCTATAGACAATTTTTGTGGATCTGGATGGGTAGTTACTTTTATTTCCTTAAAAAAATAAAACATGGAGGAACATTATTTTAAATTGGTTTTGTATTTCCTACTATATTGTTGCAATATTTCATTGATAAAAGATGAGGGATCTTTTAATGCATAAAAAACAAATATCTATTTACTGCTAATAAAATAAATGTGACTAATAATTCTTTTAAACACATATATCTTAATTTAATTTTTTTTTATTAAATGCAGAAAACTGAAAAATAAATAAATAATTAGAATAAAAGCCAATAATTAATTTAGGAAAAAAAAATGAATATTACATTTCTGATAATTATTTATAAACAAATTGAGTTTTAAAGGGATACTTTTAAAATTTTTATTAATCCAATTTTTTATTCCTACAACCACAACTTAAAAATATCCCATAATTATAACTATTTTCAGAGGATAAGTAAAGATAAGGAAATTTCTCAAGTGAGTTCAAAAAATAAAAATGTATTATGCTTACAATAATTGTAAGTACAGCTTATTTCAATGTAGGTAGGGCACATTGATAGGCTAAGTAATTAATTAAAGAACCCTCCACTACAGGAGCTGAGGGTCACTGAATATAAAAAGGAAAGAATAGTTGATAATTTGTATAAGCACTCTACAACAGCCGTTATAGATATCAGAAACTACACTATAAGAATGGGCTACAACCACGATCAGGCAATATTGAAACTAACAGACTAGGTGCATGAGGTTAACTATTTCTAGTGGCAGACACTATTAGATTTCATTGAAAACCAGGATACCCAACACAATGGTTCTCCAACTGGCTGTCCTGGGGTTAAAAAAAAAGGTCAAGAGCTCTAAATAGACTCACCGACACTTCTACCGTATTCTGAAAGATACTTTCAAATCCATTGGAATGACATCATTTAAAGACTCTTATATTTTTTTGCCACAAATTTTATGCAGCATCTTATGTTATAAAAGAGGTAATCAGTTGGGAAATACGAGATGGCATAGAACTAACATGCGAACACTACTGATTTGTCAGAATTGTAATATTTTCATGAAATATTCGGGGTAGGAGGGGAAAATGTTTCTTCAATTAGAAATGATGAATTAATTGGCAGTTCTATTGGAATTATTTTTATTTGAAAATTAAACATTCATCATCAGTCCTAAAAACATATAAAATATTTCAAAATATTAGCACTTTGCTGCATAGATTTTAAACATTCAATTTTTAAAATGAATCAAACAGGTTGATATGAGGACCAAGAGCAGACTGAGTAAAGAGACAAAAAAGTCAAGCAGAAGGGTTGTCATTCTTCCAGGTTTTTCCTACGACTAGAAAGTTTTATCTGTTCCTGCTGGAAACAAATTTAAAATGGTACTATTGGAAATATTTATCTGGTCATTTAAACAAGAATCTGGATTGGTTTTGAATAATTTTATTATTTCTAATGATTTGTAAATATTTGATGTTAGACTATTTTATATTTGATTAGTTTACAATATATTAGTTTCACACCCATAGATGTATGTATACATTATGATAATAATAATAACTGTCTTCTAAACATACCATAAATCAAATCAAATATACTAAATCACCTATTGAGGTCACACCAAACCTATCACTCTGCCTAAAAGTAATGATATATAAATCTGTACTGAGATCAGCTCTCCTTTACGGAGCTCCAATGCTAGCGAACATCTCACACACGACAGAAAAGAGACTACAACAGTTTCAGAACAGAGTACTGAGAAGGATAGTGTAGGGTACCACATTACAGAGGAAAAAAACTGATGTACTGCACACAACCCTATACTTACCTAAGGTGACAGACTTTATATTTCACGGAGACACGTTAAATTCTTTGACGGCCTTCGACACTCAACAAACCCCTTGTTTAACACACTGACCCCGATAGGAAAACCACAAAGATGGCAACTATATGTCAACCAACTTAGTTTGACCTAAGTTAAAACTTTTAAATCCCTTTGCCCAAAAACCCTAGTGAGCCCCATCACTAGATAGTGACTCATAATGCTGTTTCTCCAAACCACTGCTCTCTTCAAAACCCTCTTAAAATGCACCTTGGTGCAGTAAAAGAGGTAAAATCATTATTATCAAGAATTAATTAAAACTTTTTGTTAGCCTAAGGGCTTAGAAAAATAAAATAAAATAAACATATCATTGAATGAATAAAATTAACCATATTTTAGTGCCAGCAATAATGGATACAGTAAAATCATGACTGATGACATTATATACATATATATATATATACATACATATATATATATTATATATATATATATATATATACATATATATATATATACATACATATATAAAGTAAAACATAATTATTAATACTATATACTTAACACTCCCAGAGAACAAAGCAATCCCAAAGAAATACATTTTGATTCATACAACAGTTTAAAGTTGGAAAGGAATTATGACAATTAGGTTTAAAACCCATAAAGTATTTCAAATAGATAAAACATGGTCATCATATTTCCCTTCACCTAAAGACAAAATAGAACCTTTCCAAGAAAGTGGTGTATATGAACTAGAATGTAATGACTATGAACCTAACATAAATATAAATTTAACAAAGACTCAGGAGTGAAAATAATACATCAATTAGAAAATGGCCTAAAATTAAATATTTATGAATCATTAGTAATAATAAAATTGTTCAAAACCAACTCAGATTTTTCTTTAAATGACCAGATAAACATTTCCAATAGGAACATAAAAAACCAATCAGTCAATGGTAAAAATTGTAAGGTTTTAAACCATCGATCTACCTGCTGGCTGCTCTTCACATTCATTCTGCTCTAGGTACTGATATCTTTCAGAAGTCCTTTTCATTTCACCTCCTTAGGTGAGTACCAATATATTTGTTTTTTTGCCTTACATCATAAAAAAATTAATATAAATAATTTAATAAGTAGCAAAGTGCAGATGTTTTGAATTTTTCATGTGTTTATAGAACTGATGACGAACGTTTAACAATTTAAACAAGTGTTTGAAAAAAGCAATTGCAATAGAAGTGGCAAATCTTAATTGAAATAAACTATGTCTCACAAAAGCAATCCACCAAACTACCAACAGGAAAGTATTAAACAGCAAGTTGTGATCGTGGTAGAGAATTTTGGGTACCAAAGATGTTGATGGAATATTTTTTCATTAACTTCATAACATTTATTTAACCCAATCTAATTTTATAGAGGTTACACTGCCTCCCTTCCTGAAAAAATAAATAAAGTAATGCTTTGTACTATTTTAAAAAAATTATCTACTACTAATTATTTACTATTTATAATAACTAATAGTAGTATTGACAAATTATTAACTTTGCAGAATAATTCAGTTCTGAATACCAGTATACCAAGAATAGATATTTATTCAGAATTGCAAACAAATTTTTTAGACCCCGATTAAAAGAAATTATCAGAATTATTTATTTTTTATTTTTGATCTTTTTAACTACATCTTGAATCTTTGTTATCTAATTATACAAAAACTATTACATTATCTTAATTGTTTTGATAAACATAACAAACTTAAAAGCATATATCAAATCTTATTTCTTATTAATCAAAACAGAATTAACAATCCTCAAAAGCAAGGGATAAATGAAATATTGTACTTATTTTTAATATGAATGTAAATATTTACTTTTGGGGAAAGGGTTGAGAAAATATATTGATGCAGCATAATTTCATTTTTCCTAGAGTTTGTAAAAACATTTTTGTTGATAATCAGTAGTAGAATCAAACTTTAGATACTAGTATTGAGGACTGAATCATCCAATTATTGATTTAGTTTAAAGGAGAAAATAAGGAATATTGTATTGAATAGCTTCAGTTAATAAACAAATGCTGATAAATGAAATGAAATCAACTTAATTCTAATGCCACTTGTGCAGGCTCTTTCCTAATTACTAGCACAATGTCAGGAGAATCTATGAAAATTATATCACGTACCCCTAAAGAAGCTAACCACAAAGGAGATATTGTGACCTTATGGTATCAAGACAATAAACTCATCAGCGGTTCCAATGATGAAAATATTAAGGTAAGGACTAGCTTTAAGACACATTTCAATGCAACAAATAAATAAAAAAATTACATCCATGCTATTAACCAATCTAAAACATTTGCTTTTTAGAGGCATGCCAAGGTTTTGTTGATGAATGAAACTAAGGATTTATACAAAGATTAATGGCTAAAATTATTTTAATTACTAAGTCATTTATTTTTGTGCTTAAATGATCATTTTAAATTGTAATAACCAAAATAATACCGAAATTTAACAACAGAAGAATCAGCATTAACAAAAACAGTAACATAAACAAAAACTTAACCTAATAATTTAGGAATTTCCAAGGACTACGGGTTCTATAAACCAAAAAAACTTCAATTCTCAATAATTAAGATCTTCAATTAGCTAAGGTATCAGATATATTTAAAAATTAAATTTAAAATGGATAGTGCCCTAAAAAAAAAATTGCAATTACCCACAATTAAACGTATCTAGAAATAGAATAAATAGATACATTTGACTTACATTATCGTCTCCGGAATCTTCAGTATTTGTAGATATTTCCGAACTAGCCAGGGACCCTTTCATTACACAAAGATAAGTTAAACTACACTGAATTAGAAACAACAACACACCATTTGAAGGCTCAGTACAGCGCCTTTTTTGAAGCAGCTGACAGAATTCAAATTTATTCAGCCAATGCCTTTCGAATCGCCGTTTGAAGTTTACTATCGATAGCAAGTCACGAATGAGCTACTTAAATTCAAAAACAGGGACAACTTGAGATAATATCTACTGTTAATGAAACTAAATGATTAAGAAATCGCTAAAAGTTTTGTCTCCGTCATTAGAGATTTAATAATTTTCATATACAGTACGTTATACGACTTAGTCACAATAACAAAAATTCATATTTGTTATACTGGAATATTTTACCCTAAACAACATAAATACACATTATTAACGATATTTAAGTTTTAAAAAGTCATAAAAGATTATTAGATGTCATATTCCGAATCTAAAAATAGCCGAACCCTCTAAAAATATTATGTAAGCTAAAATTGAATAAATCCGGTATTTTGTTTAAAAATAGCTTTCCCTCGCCGCAGTATCAAACCGACTCCACAGATCAACGGTGTAGCCCGAGGAATAGGAATTAAACCCGCGAAATGGCTAAAATATGGGCCGCCCCTGGAAAAAAAGTCCCTGCACCCCCTAACCCACTAAAACTTATTGGCTCTGCTGCACCTGAAGATAAACATGAAAACGACGTTGTGACTTTATACTACTACAACAAGCAACTTATCAGCGGTGCTGACGACGGTAAAATAAAGGCAAGTTTCAATATTATTAATTCATGCTTCTCATTAGTAAACGATTTCGTTAAAATGCAGATTTTTATCGATGTTGAAATTTTAGGTGAATTTCATATTTAAAAAGAACAGCTATTATCTTAACAGCACTTAATGCTATACTTACAAATTAAAAATAACACCAATGAAATTATATATATTATTCATGGCTAAGAGAAATTAAACTCATATTTATTTCAAATCTTATTTTTATTCTAGAACAGTAAATTTATTCGATAACAATTTAAGTTAAATGTTTTTCAAATGTAAACTCATTCAAATTATTTTTAGATTTACAAATTTTAACAAATTAAACATCTACTACTGAATAAATTTCAGAGACTTGAATGACTGGGTTGTAGACTTTAACGTTTAAGACGTTTATCTTACCGCTAAAAAAAATTAAATACAAGTTTAATTTCATGATTTATTGACAACATGTTTTATCCAGGTAAGTTTAATTTAGAAACAGAACCTTGGGATAATTCCAAGATTTTAATAATTTAGAAAATTTTAATAGAATCCCCGATTTAAATTTTCGTCAAGCAGCTATTTCATTAAATTAACATTGTATCGCCATCATTAGATAAAAGGAAAATAAAACACACAATATTTATTTATTGGCTATTAAAGTTTTTTTCAGGATTTAACAGCAGATTATTAAAATTATTTTTGCCAAATTACATTAAATTAGGTTCTAAAACAAGAACAGTAATTAAAATTAATAATGAAGCAATTTACGATATTATATTTAAAATAACTATTAACTATCAAATTTGATAGTAACGAAATGAATATAAGTATTCAGGATTTTTTTTTAAATTATAAGTAATTCACATCTCAATTTTCCTCACTACACGAATTTTAGGGACGTTTGTACATTATTTTCTTTCCAAGTATTATAAAAAATGAAAATTTAGAAAATTATGTGCCCAAAACAGGTAAATACTACGCTGATGGTTGCTTTTCCTTTTTACTCAAGTTAATTTTTCTCTTAGAACACGTGCAGGTAGTTGTTCTTTGAGGTTTTCAGATCTTTGTTTTCTAATAATGTTTTAGTTTAAATATATGAGATCTAACATCTAAATAAATTCAATTCTCATCTATAGTATATTTGCTTCATTATTAGTTTTATTCTTTAATTTAATACCAGAATGCATTTTTTTTAGAGTTACCGTTTTGGCTTTTTTCACTAACTGGTTTAAAAATGGTATACCATTATCTACATTTTTGGTGAAAAAACATGAAATATAGTTAAATAATCTATTTATTTACCAAATATAGTTAAATAATTTATTTATTTACCAATGGATTTCATCTTGTTTTTTAGCAAAAATTATTAAAACCAATTTTTGATACTTTTCGATTACAGCTAGTCTTTATTTCTGGGGGATATTTTCTTGTGTAGAAACATTTTTATAGTAACTCAATTCGCAAGAAGTTTAAGCACAAAGTGATATTATTTTTTCAGTTTTAAAAATATGATTTATTTCATAATCTAAAAAGAACTTAATTTCACCATAGTTTGTTTCGTTTAACGTCACTTTATGCTGCTATTGCTAATCGGAACCATAGTTTGATCTGTAGATGAGATCTCTATCATTTTAAAGTTATAGGTTTAGTCGAGGAAATTTGAAAATGAAACATTTTTTTTAATTCGAATTTTTGATTTTATTATAGTCATCAATTCATTGACTAATTCTAAAATTTAAGAAGTATTTTGCATTAATTAATAATTTATTTTATTATTATTATATTTTAAACCTTAAATAGTAACGACGAATTTGTATGAGTTTAAAGAAAGCGTTTAGAAATGTTAAGTCTCTAATTGTTTTAAAAGTGTTCATTATGGGCGAGTCACTTTTTTTTTTTTTTTTTTTTTTTTTTTTTTTTATTTTGAATAAAAACTATCTTTACATAGATGAAGCATTAAAACTCGAAGAAATATATAAATGATAAAGATTTATAAATTTTGATGGATCTCAACGATTTGGTCTTTTCTATAAGTTCCTACAAGATGCACTTAATACGATTGTATTTCTTACGCATATGCGGTGTACCAATTTCTATTTTCCAAAACATATCGGTAAAAGAGAGATACGAAAAATATTTGATCTTTATTTATGTACCTCAAGACTGATAAGATAAAAGTCTGCTTGTAGTTTTAGACTATTTAAACATCTACTGGACGCACTCTATAAGATGTCTTTAAATTATAAAAGACTCATTAACATTAATATAATCAAACCTATTCGGACATACGAAGCTAAGCGTTGGGGACCCACTAAACTATTACAACTGAAAAATCGAAAAATACTCAATGCTTCTTAGTATCTCTCAAATAAATTTATCCTTAATGAAGTTAAAATCCCAAATATTACTGATTTGGTGCAAACAAGATAAATATCATTTCACGATAAACAGCATAACTACTTAAATCCACCAAACAATTTTCTAACTTGTCTCTCATTCGATTCTCGATAATAGTCCAAGACATCTGAAAAGAAGAAGACCTCGGGGGCTTTTTTTTTATTTTACAGTTGTAAATTTCAATAATTAATTGATTAAAAAAAAGAAGTAAATAGGAATTTATACTGGCATAATCAATAATTCATTCATATTTCATGATATTCTGACTTCAATAAATTTCAAAGTAGTCCAAGGGGTAGCATCACATATATTTATATTTATTTTATACAATCAATAGATTATTAAAGCCAAATGGATAGAAAATATTTCTTTTAGACTGTATAAGGTACTTAAATGAAATCAAGTCGAATTCCACCTATTAACCTAAAATTTTTCCCTGAACATTGATGTCTTGAAATAAGCAAATATGCCTGGAGAAAACATTCTGTTTTCTGTGGGAGAAACCCACTACTATATTTTTTTCCCATGAAAATATGAAGTCATCTACATATGACGAATTGTGACTCATTAAAGGTTGTTTTATATTATCCGGCACGACACGTAGCGGACCGTAACGTTTCAGACAAGACAAATATTAGTATAGTTAGTTTTATAGTGTCTGCGTATATATAGCGGATCGGATCCGGCAAGACACGGCACGTTTCAGACAAGACATTAAGACATTTCTCGAAAAGAATATTTGGTCGGAGCCGGTCCGTGCCGGACCGTGTCATAAGGTTTCTTTTTCGTAGTATAATTTACTTTCCGACTCCGACAGTGCGGTACTGCACTGGCTTTGCCCCGTTCCAGTTCTTTTTCTGTGTTTAAATTTGATTCCATTTTTGTTTTTTTTTTGCAAAACTGGATGTTGAAAAATTAATTGAGTGCGTAAGGAGTAACACATTGAACATTTTATATTAATATAAGAATATAAAAACAGAAATTAAACATATGCAATTATAAAAAAAAATCTAATCAAAACAA
Organism: Euschistus heros; assembly: GCA_003667255.2. NCBI lineage: Eukaryota > Metazoa > Arthropoda > Insecta > Hemiptera > Pentatomidae > Euschistus > Euschistus heros. The sequence continues at coordinate 695,713 of RCWM02000127.1, forward strand.
TTTGTATAAATTTCAACTCGATGTTCAGGACATTTAGGTTTTCTACATTTAGTGCATGCTTTCTTGATTTTTTTTATCTTTTTGTCTTGAACAAATAACACATCTGGACTAAACACTATTATTAAGTAATATACTATAAACAAAAAGTCATTAAAAAAAAAATCTCTATATATTAATAATATTTCGCGAGAAAAACCGTTGAAACATTGACGCAGTGTTTGAGGTAGCAAAGTTTAAATTCGGATTCAGCACCCCAATAAATATAAAAACGAAATGAGAAAATAATTCTATATTTTTCCGTGCCAAACCACCTGTTTCTGAACTAGAGTAAAAAAGCCAGTCTTGAAAACCAAAAACACCCACCTTTATTCACAACCTTACTCTGCGCTCTTTCTCCCACCTCTTTAATACTAGAACCCAACCCATAAACCTGTATACTCCTGCGCATCGATCACATCCTTCGGAAAATCCTTCATCATCCGCGATTCCTCTTTATGGAATTCATTGCCCATTTCAATTCGAAAATGCTCCTCTCTAACTTCCTTCTAATATCATCTATTTCTTTACCTCCTGAATTTTCTATCTTCCGAGCAAATGTGAAATATGCATATTTATATCATACATATTATAATAGTATACGTAATATGTATCTTTTTACAAGATTTCTCAGTTATTTTGTAGTAACTAATTTATATAACTCATAATGTAATTATTAATTATTTATCAAAGTCAGACGATTGCCCTATGTTTTGCACTTATATGCTATCCCTAGGGGACAAGTTGTCCTAAAATAAAGTTTATTTTCTTCTTATTCTTCAATAAAAATGACACATGATTTTGGAAATCACATACTTTAAATAGTCTAACGATTTGTAGAATAATGAACAGAACGTAATGAAATTATTGATTAATTTGTCGGTACCAACATTTTTTGAACTTCGATACCTCCTAGAGTTTAAAAATAAATTCAAACTATAATAATAAAAAAATAAGCTAATAAACAAAACAAATCAATTAAAAAAACGATGATAATTCAAAATATAAATAGTAAACCGCTGTTTGCCTTTATTATCTATAGCATATATAATGTATGATATAAATTATAATTCAGACAATGTACAATAATATAATTCAATTCACAAAGTCTTATATATGAAGATGAATATTTATAGATTAAGGAAATGAAAATGTTACTAAACTCTTATATATTTAGTTGTTTGGATATTGTTATTTTTTTTTTTTTCATTGTCCATTAACGAATAAATATCTTTAACAAACCTAAGTTTAGCTTGTAGTTGCATGGCATTTGTTCTTAATTCTGTACGTAGACACGAGGTTCGGTCATTAGGAGAATAATTGACGTGTAACAATAATATAATTAGATATCACAAAACTATTCTCAACGTCAGCGGTATCAATCGATTCCTAGGTATCGACTTTGTACCTTCGATTGTCGATAGCGTTTCTTTTCTCAAGAATCGATGAAACCGAGAATCGACACACCCTAAAATTATTCATAATAAATATTGGGGTTGTGGGAAGAGACGAGTAGTTTCCTGTCGCTTTGCCCTTGTAGTAGGATTCAAAGTTAATCGATTGTCAGTTCTAACAGAAATAATCTTAAGGTATAAATTAGTTATTACAAAATAACTGAGAAATCTTGTAAAAAGATACATTTTACGTGTACTATTATAATATGTACGATATAAATATGCATATTTTACATTTGCTCGGAAGATAAAATATTCAGGAGGTAAAGAAATTTTTGAAGGAAAAAAAGAAATATTTGAAGGAAGCTAGAGAGGAGCATTTTCGAATTGAAATGGGCAATGAATTCCATAAAGAGGAAGCGCAGATGATAAAAGATTTTCCGAAGGATGTGATCGATGCGCAGGAGTATACAGGTTTATGGGTTGGGTTCTAGTATTAAAGAGGTGGGAGAAAGAGCGCAGAGTAAGGTTGTGAATAAAGGTGGGTGTTTTTGGTTTTCAACGAAGAGTGCACCAAGGAATATTGTTTATATACTATATATTAGTGCATACAAATTTACTTTTTAGTATTAATCTTTAAAGAGATTCAATAAATGACTGGTTTTTTTACTCTAGTTCAGAAATAGGTGGTTTAGCACGGAAATCATATTAAATTGATAGACCCTAGACAGTTAAAAGTATATGATCTGTCTTATTAATGATGTTATCGTTCAACTGATTCAACCATACTTAATTCTTCATTTTTATCGTTATTCCTTTACCTTTGCTACTTGGTACTACTTTCATATGATGATATTTTTTACTGATAACTTTATGTGTCAAAGTATGAGAGTTGTGCGTAAAAATTATAAAGCATACGTCACACAAGTATTAATTATTTTAAATGTGTGTTGATTTGATAACACTATTCTGCATCAAAGTACTCCCTTAACAAAAATGTTTTCTTATGTTTTGAGGTTTGTTGAACACGATTCTGAAGTCAGAAAATCTCAATCAGACACCATTTTTCGTCAAATTTGTGTTTTAGGTCGAAAAATGAGGCGTTTTTCGACATTTTAAGCATGTTTTTTATCATTGAAAAGTTCAACATTAATCACGGATATTGTTAGACTGGACGTCATTATTTCATTTAGCAATTGGTTTGCTGCTTACTTATTACCTTGTTGTTGGCTATAGATTATTATTTCGTTCTAACATTTTACATATTCTTATCTTTAAAATTAGAAATCGTGTTCTCTCAAGGTTTCCTAAAAAAAAAAAAAAAAAAAAAAAAAAAAAAAAAAAAAAAAAAAAAAAAAAAAAAAAAAAAAAAAAAAAAAAAAAAAAAAAAAAAAAAAAAAAAAAAAAAAAAAAAAAAAATATAGAGCACATACATACTCTGAATAAGTTGTAATTGCCACCTTATTTTTTTAGATGTGATTTGGATGGGACATATTAACCGCTTCAGAGATAGTAATGGACAGAATTATCGACTGAGAGCCCTGAGAGATCTAAGTTTACGCCGTTTCGTTCTGGATGACAACATACTCACTTGCCGATGCCTAATGGAAAATTTTATAACGGGCTAGATTCCAGAATAGTCTAGTTTATATTAAACCGGGTTATATATATGCCACTGGAGCCATTTAAATATACCTCATCCGGTCCGAGGTCTTCGCTGTATAAAAAATCAGACATTTTATATGCAATAAATGTTTTCATCACTGCTCTAGGAATGGTTCACTTGAATATTTAATTTTTTTCAAAATAAGATTTATTTTATTTAAAAACAAACAAATCTGAATCATTTCATCAAAGATAGCATATTATGAACTTTAATAGTAGCCATAGTTCCATATCGACGCTTGAACAACTGTATGCTATAAGTCACCAGGGCCGTCACAAGAAATATATATATACTTTTTTTTTTGTGGGGGAGGGGCTGAAGCTACAAACATTTACTAAGAGTTACTTTTACCCAACTTTAAATTACACAGGTTTGCAAAAAAAAAAAAAAAAAAAAAAAAAAATTACCTTGAGAAATTGTTCCTTATTTTTATATTTTTATGTATGCTGATTTCGAATCTGGGAGCAAAAAAATTCTATCTAGCATCATTTTAGAGAAATTGGACGTTATTTTTGAAAAACCTGAAATAGTATATTATTTATTTATTTTTTCACTTCCATAAACATTTTTGTGACTTTTATATTTAAAAGAGTACTGAATTCGAATCAATAGTAAAGAAAATTCTGTCAAGCACCATTTTTTAGAGATCGGAGGTTGTTTAAAAAAAAAACCCGTCTAAAATAGCACTTTTTTTTTTTGGTGAAAAACAGTAATTTATTACATAATAATATTTAATACTGAACATAGTTAATATCTACATTTTTTTCTTTTGTACTCTACACCACGTATCTCCCGTTGTAGTGCTATATTTTTGAGGACATGTTGCATCACATGGCCTTATACGATAAACGCAATTCTTCAACAATATCATTTATGCAACAAAGGGTAATACTTATGCTCTCCACATTTTTTTATATTGTAGTATATTATAAAGTTTTCAAAATCGAATAGGTTTTTTAATTTTTTGTTAAATTTTTCAATGTTAAAAATCATGCTAGAAATGTCAAAAAACACTTCATTTTTCTAGTCAAAACACAAATTTGACGAAAAATGGTGCCTGATTGAGATTTTCTGACTTCGGATTCGTGTTCAGCAAACCTCAAAACATAAGAAAACAACATTTTTCGAATCAACACACATTCGAAATAATTAATACTTGTGTGACGTATGCTTTATAATTTTTACGCACAACTCTCACACTTTGACACATTAAGTTATTAGTAAAAAATATCATCATATAAAAGTTGTACCAAGTACCTAAGACAAAGGAATAACGATAAAAGGGAAGAATTAGTATGGTTGAATCAGTTGAATTGTTTATTGAACGATAACAACATTAATAAGACAGATCATATACTTTTAACTGTCTAGGGTCTATCCATTTAATACTAATACAACTTTCCTTCAAGCTTGCCCATTATTGAATATATATTTTTTTTTTTTGAGTAAGCAATTTTACTAATATATTTTTCGTACCTCAACAGCAGTAAACCATCCAGCCTTCCATCTGCAAAGTTGGGTAATTCAAATCGTATTTCATTGTCCTTCATTTGTTTTTCCTGACATTTTATATAAACAATAAAACAATATATTTTCCAAAAGGCCCATTTTTTATCCATAAATTCCCAACTTTTAGTCATTTGCTAACTATTGGGGGGCTTCTAAAATATTTACACAAAAGTATAAAATATGTAACAAGATCATAAATTTTAAAAATGCTTACAAAATTATTAATTTAATATAACTATTTATATTATAGTGTATACAAGTTGTCTGTATTGTTCTAATCAGTTCCGAAATCGACGAGAAAAACATGTTTACAATAAATCGAAATATTGTATCGTGAGAAAGAAATATATTGGAAGACATATATCTTTCTGCCTGAGAGAAAATATATATAAAAATATATTCGACATGGGTTGACATTGACATGAGAACCGAATATCTTGCCAGGACTTAGATTTATGATCTATAATTTTAAATTTATGCTACTGATAATGCTATTTATACATTCAGGATATTTTAACATATGTTTAGGAACTGGTAAATGATTAACATTATTAACTGTTTTATGGTGATTTTGAGTGAGATATGAGACATTATTGTTATATATAGAATTCATAGAACTTCCAATAATAATATATACCTATATATATATATATATATATATATATATATATATATATATATATATATATATATATATATATATATATATATATATACTGTGTCACATTTCCGTAACTTTACAAGAGAGCAGTTTGTATCGTATTTATTTTTAAAAGTGTTCATTTACTCAACTGCTTATTATATTTATGTTTACGAAATGAATCTTGACCTTCCTATTATGGCTAGAATAGGTTGGTAACCTGTAGGATAACCCGTCCTTCCTGCCATAGTTGGAGTACATAAGGATGTTATACATAAATAAAATTAAAAAAACAAAAAAAACAAAAAAAAAAAAAATATATATATATATATATATATATATATATATATTTCTGTGTAACTTACCTTACAATTAATTGGTATAGTACATAGAATTCTGTACCTCAAGATAAAGTGAATAAAAATACGTAATATTGTATTTTTAAAAAAACTGGATATAGTATTCTATACCTTCGAGGAACAAATATATTCTTAACAGCACGCTCAACCAGTCGCCATTTTTGTCTGAACTACTGATCAGAATCAGCTGTTTTAAACAAACGAGGCTGCATAGCAATGCGAAACACAAGATAGTTGAGAAGACTCAGATTTTCCGCGACCGCAATTGTTTTTTCCAAAGTTAAGTTACCTTGTTACTTCACTAGTTCGTTGTCGATGCTTTATGTTCATATGAATTATACGGAATGGACTAATTACTTCTTTAGGCAGATTATAACAGCAGTCGATTTGCTCTAAAGACAAACTCCAAAGAATTCCGTTTAGTAGAGGTCGGGCAAATCAATGATTTTAACAAAAAATATACTTGAGAGGTGCGGTATCTCAGTTGATAAGTAACAAAACCAAACTCCGTAGGCTTGATTTCGAGACCGGCTGAAGGAAAAACATTTATTTTCTGCTATTTCATCCATGCATCGGAAAACTCTCCTAGGGCACACCCAGGCTCTATATTATTGGTACCTTTAATCTTGCTGGTTGAGCGCATTAATGTTACCATATTTAGTTTTTTGTTTGTACTCATATGAGCCGACACATATGCTGTGTTTTGGAAAGAAATCTGTAATCCTGTTTTAGACGCATTTTCTTGTAATTTTTTAATATCAATTTTGGAGATCTCTTTATTTTCTGTGGCTATTGCTAAATCATCCGAATAGGCCAATATTTTTACATTAATCTTCCTTTTTTTCCTACCAATTCTGATATAATTTTCATATTTGAAACTTCTTTATTCTATGTTCGTAAAACCTTTTCAAGAATACCGTTGAATAAAATTGGAGATAGGCCATCCCTTGTCTAACACTGGTTGTGATTTCTCTAGAGATTTCATCCATGAATTTAACTTTGGACTTGATATATGTCTGATAATATCTGTTTGATAATCTGAGTTGTTATTTATTTAATTTCTTTTTATTAAAACAAGTTAACTGACGTGGTGAACAGGTCTCGGAACCTGGTTAATACCAGGATTTGGAAAAAAATTCTTGAAGAATCAGCTCTTAGGTAGTGTCATTTTCTTAGAGTTGCCGAAGATAACATGGACTTTTTTTATTTTTTTTAATTTTAGCTACCATCCGGATATTTCGGCCCTAATTAATTTTAATTAACCTTATTTTATTTTAATGTACAATCTATACAAAATTTCCTTTTTCCTATGTAGGTACTTTAATCCAGAGTGCACGAAACCATTTTCATTTCAACTTCCACTCCAAACTATGTGCAAAATATAGCACACATGTTTCTTCTGATAGTTTTTAGGCCCTTGTCTACTAAAATCCACAAAACACGTAGGAAAAAACTAAATATTTGGCTAAGATCCATCCTTTACAAATCCCGGGGTGATATTTAATAAGTTATAATTCTGTACGCCCTTGAAGATGTTCTTTTTTTCCCCTTGTGGTAAGAATATTTTTGTGGTTGATCATTTAGCCTTGAAAACAGGAGAGTATATCAACCGGTACGACACTCTTCATCATGTGTTTATTTATTTCCATTCATTGTTTTTAATGTAGTTTGCTTTATCGTTTCGACAAATATAATAAATCAAATGTGCCGTAATCTATGATTTTATTCAACCATTTTGTTGGTTGTCACAAAGTTATCTATATCGGTAGTTTTTTGTTATTTGTTGGGAATAACGTTCTTCCCTACTCTTAAAGGAGCAAAGACGGATTATCCTACAGGTTACCAACCTATTCTAAACGTAGTTGGAAGCTCGAGTTTCGTCGCTGAGGTTACGAAGTTCAACTGTCTGAAAGTCAAGCTCTCGTATGAGAAGTTGTTTTTCCAAATGGGGATGTATTTTTTTTTTATTATTAGTGTTTTTTTTTCTACATTTATCGAAATAATTTCTTAATTTTTATTTCAATCTTGTCAACAGTTTTCTTGTTACTCCTTTTGGTAATCTAACATAATTTTATCCCGATACAATTATTTATCTTCATAGGCCACTTATCAATATAATTTCAGAGATTTTTATCTTAATTTTTATTCACATATTTTATGGTGATACGTACACCATACAAACCAATACAGAAAATTGAACAGAAACAGTCAATAAATCTCATATCATAGGACCGTCTCAATAATTCGTGTCCCGTTAATTCGTAAATCCCGTCAATTTCAACTAAATCGCTGGTTCCTCGAAGAAAAATGGCAGTGATTTGTAAAAACACAAAGCATTTCGGCTCCCTCTTAATTTATAATGAATTTTGTGTCTATCAATATAAGAGAAATTAACGATAAACCTGTAAAAGATAGTTTCCTTCCGATAATGATCTACTCAAGCGAGGGAGGGAACTTCACAACTAAGCACTAGAGACAGGTGCAAACTATGGAAATGAAATATCTCAGAAAGTTTGAAGGAAAGAGAAGGATAGGAACAATACGATCAAAGCGATCCTAGATATAAGACCTGCCGAAGAATAAAAGAAAATCGCCGGATGTGACATGGACTAGCTTCCCGAATGACTGAGTATTGCATAGCAAAAATAACCTATAAAGCTGTCGTGGAGGTAAACAGGACCCAAAGAAGACCTAGAGAGGCTTGGAAAGGAAGAACCTTACGTTGCGATGCGGTAGAAAACGAAAGAAAAAGTAGAAAGGATTGTTCAGAAAGGTAACGATATTGAACCACAACTCACTATTTTTTTTTTTATCACACTGCACTGGCACATCGAAAGGTAATTGCTGTGACCTGACCTATTGTATAGAATAGGATTATAATGCTGAGAGTGTTATATTGATATATTTCTATTTCCACTTCCATAGTATGAGAAAGCAAGTCAAGAAATGAAAAAACTTTAAAAGGCATTTTGGACAAGGTTGTTAAGTATTGCAAAATATTAGGTCTTGAAATTAATGAGGCGAAAAGTAAATAAATGGTAACTTCGGCTATTGGAATTAGAAGAAGGCCGTGTAACTTATCTCTTGACAACCACTCTTTTGAAGCTCTTAATCACTTCGTGTATCGTGGCTCGGAAATTAACTTCGAAAATATAGTGAGCGATGAGGTTAAAAAAAGAATAATGAGTGGCAATAGAGCTTACTTTGGCCTTACAAGGTTGCTAAAATCAAACCTGCTATTCAAAAGGAATAAACTCAGGCTATACAAATCTCTTATTATACAGATATGGGCACTAAAAGCAGAAAGCCCTAAATATCTTCGAAAAGAAGATTTTGAAATATGTGTTTGGCCCTATGTACGCTCCAGGAGCATGTCGAATTAGGAATAACCAAGAAATAGAAGACCTTATACAGCATGAAAATATAGTTAGATTTATTAAATCTAGACGGATCATCTGGTTAGGTCATCTAGAGAGGATGCCAGACACAAGAATGGTCAAAAAAGTTTTCCAGGCGACCGTCCCTGGTAAGAGAAAAAGAGGACACCCTCGTAAGAGCTGTATTGCTGACGTAGAAGAGGACTTAAAAAGTTGGTGGTCCAGTTGACATCTACGTCATTACTGAATGAATGCTGATGTCAACTGGAAAGGAAAAGCTTCGGATAGACATTGCTGGGGACTAATTGCTTAAGGTGACGCGCCACTGCGAACGGACTTGACTTGACTTGAGCAGACCTGACCGGACCAGACTTGCGTGGGGGTGCAGCCTGGTACTCCAGTCAAGTCAAGTCATGTTTCAGTGGCGCCTCACCTTTAGGGAGGCCAAGGTTCACCATGACTATAGAGCCTAAGAAGAAGATAATATGAGAAAGTTTAGCCGTCAAGAACTCTACTTTAAACATTAATTTAGTGTTTTCTATTTTGATATTTTCTTATCTCCACTTCTAAAATACGAGATGTAATAGAAGTAAACATTAGTTCCGTCAGGGATCTAGTGTTTGTTTGGGAATTAAGGAGAATAACCTTCCCCTCGAAAAGTAGCATCGACTATAACATCGAAATAAATCGAAAGTATTTTTTGCAGGAGTGGTGAATGAGTCGTGGTTCAATGTCGTTACTTTCCTCCTTTACAAATTTTGATTCTATCAACAAATGAGTAAACTGTAAGAAAATTATTATTTGATGGATATGTTGGTAAGATTATTTTTTAATTGGCTGTTTGAATGTTTGTTAAAGAGGGAAAATGGCCATGGCAGCAAAATAGTAAAGATAGGATCACCATACAGTTGACATAAAAAATAGATAGAGCTGAAAAGTTTGAAACATTGTTAAAATGTCCATAAGTCGGTATCATGCAAACATTTTAAATCTCAAAAATGATTCCATACGATCTATCGTTTGAAAAGAGTTTGGAGGACGTCGGACTTATTCAATGATATGCTAAATTCAAGAGCAATTCATAAATAATAAATTCATTTATTCTAATAAATGAATGAATTCATCATAATATATTTTTACTCTCCAATATTTGCACGGCTCATGCTATCATACTTCCATCTGATTAAAATACTCAACTAAATTTCAATTTATTTTTAAATTTTTTTTTAATCAATAAACACATATTTTAGTATATATTATTTTTGATTAATTGTGGGTATTATAGTTGTACATATAAGAAATTTAAATAAACATTGATGATTCGGTTCATTTGAATTTTTCCATTAACTTAACAGTCAATAATTTATTATCAGCTTGTTTCCAAAATGTCGGTGATCCGTAACTAATCCTTGTTCTATCTGAATTACGAACTGTTGGAAATATACTGTATATATAAATATAAAATAGGTTAATCGTGCCAAACAAATGTAAGGATTTTCAAATTATCCCATATTATTGCAACTGCACCTCCTAGTTATAAATACGTACCAGCTAAACAAGCATCTTCCATCTTCTACAACTGGATTATGAAACGTTATCATAGTATTAGAATTTTCGAATAGGTTTCTGTTTACAGTTTAAAAATAACTGAGACAGTTGGAAAAGCTTAAAAGCCAACACACATTGGAATCACAAAAAAGAATCCGATAGCCTGATTCGCATTGAGAGCTAAATATAAAAGCGAAAACAAAGCGTACGTTTGAAGATTTTCTTGGGACAATATTTATTTTCAAGAATGATATAGGTTACCTTTCTTAATAGCAAACGAAGATGAAGGATCTGTCAAGAGTCCTTAGGAGAAGAAAGGAGGCGTGATTTATAAATAAGAAGAACATCAAACAATGCCTGAATCAATAAAAATTTATATCTATGTCCAAAATATCGACGATAGGATTTAATTATTCCACACTATTGATGCAATTCTGCTGTCCGTAGTTTGTAATACAAGCAACTGCCAATATTTTGGAGTTAAAGGTAACAAAAAAGAATCAACAAGAGCTCGACTTCGATCTAACATCTATGTATATGCCAGCTCGGATGAAATCATTATTTGCTTTGTACCTGATGTGACATGATATATTATATTGCGTACATTATAATAATGCAAATATTGTACTTATTTATTTTGTACCTGAAAATAAATATATAAAAGAGACGTTTTCTAGGTCTCAGTGCCAGTAGTTGGCGGTTGTTCTTCAAAATCATATTCAATCTTATCGCAATAGACCAATATTTATTCAGCATTGGCTAGTTAACAGTGGACACCGATATCTTCTTCAACATGATTGAAATCTAATCATAGTTTGGTGGAAGTCCCAGCAATGAATCCCCGGAATCAGTTGATTCCTGTTTCAATATGAATATGTAAACTAATAATAGATCTGTGAATGGTAAAACCAATGGGGATAACCTGAGTTGGAATTATAAAATGTTGGCGAGCAAGACCTCAAGGAGACCGAAACAACTTTATTTGATTATCCTTTTCTTTTAATAAAATTACTGAGTTTTTCATATTTAGTAAACACTTTTACGTAAGTTGAAGAAGCAATATAAGGCTATTCAAAAAGTCCAAGATAAGTTATTTAAAAAAATAAAATTCCTTGTCGTCCAATTCCTGGACGGGATGGTGGGGCTGAGAATTAAGTTTATCCTATGCCGGCCGGGATCGAACCTGGAAACTCGGGTGACCAAGGTTGCTAGGGTAACTTTTTTTTCCAAGTGAAGCTTCAGTTTGACTCAATTATTCATAGTTTTCTCTCTCATTAATAATTTTCAGCAGGACAGAAAGAAATTTTTCAAAAACAAAATTGTGCCTTCTCTAGAATCATTTGCTCTTGTGCATCAGAAAGCTTGAAGTGGAGCGGACTGAAATTAATCCCTATTTTCTTAAAGTGTGAATAATAATGTTAATATGAATAAAAAGAGACTTGAATTGTATCAAATAAAAAAAAACACAGAAATCAAAATTAACAACAAAAATAATAAAAAACGAAACGATTTTTGAATGGTCTAGTAAATCAAATACGTTACGGTTTCGATTTTTGTTTTTAGTCATACAAAGACAGTCGAAATTAACAGCTGCAGCTACTAAACGCACAAAAAATGAAATAGACGGATGAAAATGTCCACACTAAAAAGCCATCATCCTCCTAAATAAAATAAAAAATACTGATAATAAAATAACCAAAATTCCAAAGTATATTTGTATTTGTGATAAGTTCGTATGAACGAAATAAGTGAATAATATATATGTCTAAATAGAATAATAGTCTGTGAAATAATCTATTTATGCTGTCCGTAAAGAATTAAACTGATTGTGATAGGCGCAGATATAGCCAGAAATAACCGAGTAAATAACAACTTGATGGGCCGAATCAGAGGGGACATCGGTGATTTAGTGGAGCGAGGATTCCAACCTCATGACTCTGACCACTGGCGGCCAGGAGGAGATCGTATTTTTTGAAATAACGTCACAAAAATCCTTCATGAGTAAGGGAACGACAATACAGATCGCATTACCCCTTTTTCAACCTCTTCTTAGTTGTCTGTATCAGGACAGTAAAATTTTTTATGTGGGAAATTACTTTAATATTCACCACAAACTAATTTAGTTCAAAAGCTTCTATCTTATAAGTAAAAAGGTCTTCAATTAAAGCAGCAGTAGCTATTCTAATTTGGAATATGTTCTAGTAAAATTTTGTTATTTAATAATTTTTTTTTAACAAAAAAAATTGTTGAATGCTGTTTAACAACCCTCCGGTCATTGAGATCCAAATTTGAATAATGAAAATAAGAAAATTTAAGTATTATCCCAAAGTTGAGAGGACTTGGTGAATTGAAGTAAGCATGATTATTTACCATTTCAATGATATTTAGTCTATTAGACTAGTTATACTTTTGTCTTCAGGTCTAAAACTCCGAGAGAGGAATAGGAGGTATTCACCGGACTGGTCATCATGGGGGAAACCCTTAAGCTGCCTTTATTTACCTCTGATTACCAAACCCCTATCACACAACTTTTTCACTCCTTATCCAGAATAGCAGACTAAATTACTTGTATCTTCCCTTCAGAATTCTTGATGAGTGCCAACGTGACCATGACTTTTTTTCTTTACCTTCAAACGTTAATATAACAAATATAAAATGCATGTCGAATCGCCGTTGCTTAGAACGTTTGTATTTTTTTAGAACCGAAGATGAATATTTAACATTCGAAACCAGTATTTTAATTAACTACTACTGTTTAATAGATAATACTTTAATTAATAATGGTACTTTAATTAAATACTATACAAGCGTCGAATTATTCATCAATTCCTAATTTAAAGTTTTTTTTTTTTTTTTTTTTTTTTTTTTTTTTTTTTTTTTTTTTTTTTTTTTTTTTTTTTTTTTTTTTTTTTTTTTTTTTTTTTTTTTTTTTTTTTTTTTTTTTTTTTTTTTTTTTTTTTTTTTTTTTTTTTTGTTTTTTTTTTTGCACCAAATAAGTTAATGTTTTAAATATTCGAAATAATCACATTCTCTAATGCACATTTTTTTTGCATTTTCGCAGAATGTTGAGTTTTTCTATCGCTGCCTATAGTATTTGAGTATTGTATCTTTTAGTAAAATATCTCTTAATCAAAGATGGTTTAAGTTTTTCTGTGTAACTCTCTTTCTCACGGGAACAAGTACCAGGACAATGTTTTTCCTAATTTTAGTTTCAAAGTTATTGTAAATATTTAAATATAGTTTTAAATAGAAAATTAATTTACGTATGGGACAATTATAAACGAAAAAATTTTAGAACTTCATCTTATAAATGTTATCAACGTTTTTTGTTTTGCATGTCATCTTATTTTAAATTAACTAATATTTATTTCCAACCACTGTTGGAGTAAAAACAATTTTGTTATAAAACTAAATGAATAACAAAGTAATATAAATAAAATAAGGGTCACTTAAATACAAGTCAATTGTCTGACAATTGACAATCGTCTGGGCTATATCGAAGGCATTATTCCAATCGAAATTTATATGAATATTAAAAAATATATATTTCCTGCTGTAGTAAAATGAATCTAAAACGGTAGGTTGGCATAGCCTTCGCACCTCCTCTCTGACGGCCATCATATATAACGCCCAACAGCCCTTGACGACTCCGGACCTTGCTGCCTGTATTAGCGGCAGCGGAGGATCGATGAATAATCGTTGCTGCCTCTTAGCGTCAAACATGCTATTTAAGTCGCCATGAATAATTGGATCTCGGGTCTCGATTTTGTGTAAGGCACATCTTTGATACTTTCCTAAGAGATGGGTACTTTCAAGAAGTATTTCTTTCTTATGGTATGCAAAAAGTATCCGTCAAAAGTCATATGCGATCGTAGCACAATCAGGATGGATTCCATAAAGGACGGTTTCCTAAAAATAGATAATAGTTTCAATATTCACAAAGGCCGGAAAATTATGAGAAACCAACAAAAGTAAATAGCTATCTCATTGTCCCATATGTTGCACATTTGGCACAAACAAGATTCTATCCTTTCATGACAAGCTACATACACCCTCGAACCCACTAGTCTCTCAACTTCGTTTTCATTCGATTCTTGATAACCTTCCGAGGCGTTTGAAAATAAGATGGTCTAGTTACTTTCTAATGTAGAATATTTATTGAAGTGCAACTAATGGGTAGTTCTTTAAAAAACTTTTTGACTTGTCATTGCTATCATTTAACGTCAATTTATTGTATAAGTTTTAAATATCATTAAAGTAAAATAAATTAATAAAGTAATAAGCTATACAAATATGTTAATTTTGTGTTTATATGCCGGTATCACTTAACACCCATATTATTTAGTCAATTCAAAACTCCCGTGATTTACCTCGAGCCAAATAAACGCAAATATTGCTGGACTCCTGTATACGAAACAATACAGAATTAATTTTAATGGAGTACTTTGCATATTGACTTTCGTATGGCAACTGCATACGAACACACCATACAAGGACTCCTTGGAACGATTCCACAGTAAATTACATCCATATCGCCACATATACATAAAAAATATCCAAAACGCACAAACCAGGATACACCCGGAAATTATTAAACAGGAGCCGAATAAAAGATTGAATTGAACAAATAATATTGGAACTAATGAAGACAGCAATAAAGGCCGTTTTCCAAGCTTCTTGGTGTCAGGAGCATCCAAACTCTATCGGTGCTGTTTCGAATCCTGCTAGGGCGGGTTAAAATTTTTTTGATGAATAAATGAATTTATGGTTGAATTTATTAATGGATCCATTCATTCAATTCATACAGTAAACAATAATTATCAATATAAAAATATACCTATTTTAATGCGATATAAAAGTGAGCCAAAAACTTTTTCACTTTTTATAACGAAATTCATCATTGAAAACTATTTATAACATTGGTTAATAAATAATGACTCTAACGATCCTACTATTGATTGAACTAATTTATGGTTCATTGATTTGATAATTGATCATTGATAATTCATATAATAAATTCTATTGTATGCTTCCAACTGTTTTCACTTATAGTTGGAACTTATAAATAAAAAAAAAAATTAGAAATAGGTTTATAGTTCTTAATTTATAGAACACAAATAGAATGATTTTGAAGAAAATATTAAAACAGATTAACATTTTCATAAAGAGAATCAAGGAAAAGTAATAAGCCATACAAAAAAAGATTGCTACGAAAACAGCAAAACAACTTTATTTTTAATATCTGCGATCTACTAACGCTGTTTAAGGAACGAAATGAATTAAACCCATTTAACATCGTACAAGATTTCGGAAACCGAAATAGTCGAGGATGTTGATTGATCTCAACTGAGAGGAAACATCTGTCCTAAACCATCTCGACTCAGCTTTGGGCCTCCAGAAATATAACGTTCCTGTAGTAATTAATTGACCCTACGGTTCAAAGATGGCCGCCCTAATTACTGTCAAAATGTTAATTGGACTAAAAGTCTGTCAAATTCGGGTTTTTGGTTGATTGGTTAATTAGATTAGTCCGCCTGTTCGTCTGGTGGTGGCCCCTGCCAAACCGGACATGGTTCTGTTATGGGGCCCAATATTTATTTATATATTTGGTAATAAATTAACTTTCAAAATAAAGTAATATGAAAGAAGAAAATGCTTTAGTTTAGATAATAAAAAATATTTAATTTATTTAATACTTACATACTTGGAGGGTATACATTTAATACTTTGCCTCTTAATATTATAGAAATGCTCTGATACCAAAATATTTCAATATCTGATTTCGAGACGAAGAAATGGATTCTCGATCCTCGATCAAAATGGATTGATTCCCTAGTTGAAATTATAAAAAAAAAGAAGTTTAAATCAAGATTTGAAGAAAATAAATATAACAAAAAACAATAGTAGTTCAAGAAATAAATTAGGGAAGTATTAAGTATAATTTGGCCCTTTATAAGAAATTGTGATTAAACCCCGTAATACACCCTAGCTAGCCAGCACGCTAAATATGTACGTTTTGGCTTTATCTCACGATTTTGTTATTTTCAGTGGCCTTGCTTGGGTATAATACGGAGTTTAATCAAAATTTCATATAAAATAGGAAATTTAACCAGGTTTTAGTTGAAAAATAAAAGTTCAGATCGGAAAAACAGTTATGGAGTTATAGTGAAAAATGTGCCAAAAAAAAATTGGATTTCAAAACAGTAAGCGGTTTTGAGGATGCTGACATCGATATTTTATGGGATCTGATCAAAATTTAACATACAAGTTCTTATAGTAAATTTAACCAGCTTTCAGATGGAAAAAATATATTTTGGATCGAACTATTACTTTCGAAGTTATAGTCAAAAGAGTACCGAATAACGTGTTTTCGCGTAAAAGCGCGACCCCAGTGAGAATGCTGAAATGAGGGGTGTAGAGTGCATCAATTATGCGAATATTTTTGACAGCTTCCCTAGGAGTAGTTAGAAGGTAAATATTGCTATGTCCGTTCTCTGTTCGAGTCCGGATCACGCATTTGTCTAAATTTAGGGATGCCAGTCAGGACTTAATTTCCTGACAAATTATAAATGATATTTTTTAAATAATTAATTAATTAATTAAATCAATGTAATCTCTTCTCTAGAAGGTTACCATGGGGCCCATGATTAAGATTTGTTAATTATAAATAAGAGTAATCAAAGGAATAATCCAATATATTAATTAAATGAGTGACATGCAAATAAATTGTAAATGAATGACAGTTAAACTAAAAACAACATATATTCAATTAAGGGTTGGCACATAAAATTACAGACAGGTAATAAGAATCATTAGTTAATCTTTATATTATATATATGTTGTACTTTAGAATAGGGAAGAGGTGAAGGTCCCATGCTTAGGTTTTTCGATTATATCTCGAAAACCGTGTACTCTAGAAAAATAATCTATCAAATTAAAATTAAAGCTAATTAAATTTCCTATAAAATTGTTTCTATACATATCTGTCCAACTCTCAACGGTGTTCGAGATATACGTTATTAAAAATCGATAATTAAAGTGAAAAAATATTTTTACCTCACATTTTGTCAAACATTTGATTCAAGAGCCAGAGACATATATATGAAATTAAATTAAATTTAATGGTCTAGAACTTTGTTTCTGACAATATTTCTGAGAAACAATTGTCGAAGGCAATAGAAGCAAATGTATGCCCGAACCGGTGCCCGCTTCTCCTTCTCCGCGCTATATCGGTTAATACGGTTACCCCTAAAAAAATAATTAATAGAACCAAAATTATAGAAAATATTATCTACAAGTTTTGTAACTTTCTTGATTGACGACCGAAGGATAGAAATCGAGATATTTGAAAAAAATTGATTTTTGTGACCTTTGATCTTGAATATCTAATTATGCTAACGTGCTAAGATCGGTGACTTTTTACCAATGATTTAGAAGACCAAAACAAAGGTATATGCAAAATTCAGTTTCATTGGTTCATTTCCGAGGTGAAATCCTTATTTGACTGGGATAAACTATTAATTTTTCGAGATAAATTTTCTAGATATTGAGTTCACAAAAAATATTTTTTCGAGTTATAGAGTTTTTCCTATAATATACATATATATGTGTAGTGTTAATTACACATTTGTGTGTAAGGGTAATTAATTTTAAACAACTTAATGTTTTAAATAATTTATTAGAAGAAAAATGAACAGAAACGGAGATACTAATGCAAATAAAACATAATAAAATACATATGTAATAAATTACATAATTTAAAATATTCTGCAACTTTCTTCTACATATATGGAGGAGCGCATCAGCTTCGACCCCTGTTAGCCATGGCTAATAAAAAACCAAAACAATTAACACAATAAATGTCTCGTCCCCGAAATGAAACAGTACTGCGGATAAGCGAGGATAGGGTTGAGATAGACTGGTTTGTACATGTTCATGATTCTAGGAAATTACGACTTATAGAGCCTCCCGTCTCAGGAAATTCGACTTAGGAATTATGAAGACAGAAATTTTACTTCGAGTTAACGATTGTTGGTTCGAAAGCAAACAAAGATGAATAAACCAACGATACTCCAGATGGAACGGTAGATATTCCATCCCCTGTAAAAAATGACTCATCTGCCCATAAAGTTCACCTCAAAAAGAAGTATTCTTCAACACAATCTGCATTCAGAAGCTAACGGCTATGTTCAAAAATTGAGGTCTATGTTCAATATCATTGGATTTTAAACATTACATTGAAAATCTAATAAAATAAATCCTAAATAATAATAATAAATAGATAAATGTAATATCATAAGATCCTCTGATCTGGTGTCGCTTTGTTGACAGTTTTCCTTTATTTTCTATTAAACAATAATTTTTTTCTTTGCTTTCCAATGAAGAGTTTATTATGTTTAAAATGCACATTTTCATTAAGGGATTGTAATAATGTTTTATTTACACAAGTAGGTAACTGATTTGTATGCCAAATGAGAACACCATGTTTTTTCGGTTTCATAAGAGAATTTCTCCATGAAATTAAAACAAAATCTTTACGCTTAACATATCATTCAAAAGCTGATTAAATTTGCAAGTTTTTGTAAGATTTGACGTTTTGTGGATAGTTTTTTTTTCGAAAAACGGTGAGCGTTGAAATATTATAATACATTGTGACTTCCCCAAAAAGGTGAAGATCAAGCTGTTCTTTAGATACCAAGTTTGTAAAATTCAAGGTTATAGGTACTCGGCTATTATAGAAAATGTAATGCTAAATCCGAAAATGTGGTCAACATTTGAAAAATATTTAAACAAAATGGAGATATTACAGCTTTTATGGAAAAAAACGTGGTATCCCCAAAAAGGTCTTTGATTTATCGTATATCTGAAACGGATTGGAATAGAAAGGTGAGGTCTGCGGCATTTTACTAACTTTTGATCTAGTTTTACCCAATTTTTTTTTACACTAAGAGATACTCACTCTGTATATATATATATTTACTTACATACACACAAATAAATCGAGGAGGTCTGTAGGGAAATAATAGCTTTATTTTGGCAAGGAATAAGGTTGAAGGTGGATGGGCAAATCTAAAATGTTACGCTTTTGTTTCTAAAACAAGTCAACCGTGACATTGTCATTATTTTAGACACACCTGTTTGGTTTTTCAAGCTAAACAGATTCTAGCCCTAAAATACACTCATTATTCTGTTATATCTCCAACAGATTATTCTTATTCTTAATCTGGCATTTGATTTATACCAGGTGTTCCTTTTAGTGAAGCTAATGCCTCTTAACAAGAAATGGTGTCAGGTCTAAATAAATTCAGTTAGGTATTCCCATTAATTCTCAGGGATATCTTGAAATCTTTCATACATACAGATGATCATAATGAGGTAGCCCTAACCTAAGAAAAATTAATTTGAAATATTTATTTTTCTCTCCAGTGGATTTCTTAAAAAATAGGGATTAAATACAAAAAGAGTAATATATATGTACATTAAAGGATGGTATTTCCAGGAGCTTTCAGAGTTGAACAACGTACAATTTCGTGATTTTTCTTTACCAAAATATATCGCTTCTCGACACAAAATACCAGAACCAACAAATCGATTCACGATACCTCTGTTTAAAGATAATTTGATTTTACAAAAATGGTCCATAAAAGAGCTAAAAAAGCAAACCATTCCGATTTAATAAACAATAACTAAAAATATACAAGATAATTAAACAGCAAATAGCTTTTATTTTAGCGGAGCGCATTTTCCAATAAGTATAAGCAACCTTCGCTCCGATGCACAGCGTTCCGATCCCTCAGTAGTGTGTGTGCTAGCGTTAACAAATAATTATGAGCTAATTACAATTCCGACAAAACATAATTTGCTAAAAATTAATTCATTTGACAAATTGTTATTTTTATTTGTCATAAAATAATCCCATTTGACCTATTTTTATTTTATAAGATAAATATTCCTACCTGGGCTCCATCCATTACTCAAGGAATTGCAATTGTCACTAAAACGCTTCACTAAATACTGTAGATGGATGAATTCGCTGATATTTCTTTGGATTTTGTTTTGTGTGTATTAGAGTTTGAGCATCATTATGAACATGCGAAGAAATGAAAATAATATTTTTTCTTGAATATCTCTTTTGGGCAGCTTTTTTTTTTTTTTTTTTTTTTTTTCCCCTATTGTGATCTTAATTTTTTGGTAGCAAATACATATCTTCAACAATTCCAATGGTTTAAATGAAAAAAAAAATATTAATAAAACGAATAAATAACAAATCAGATTACAATCATTTACCAGTTACTTAGCCTAAAGAATAAAGCCAGACCTGCATGACATAGACGCTTGTAGATTTGTAGATAGCTAGGGGAACTATTAGAGGTCATATAGGATGTAAACAAACCATGTCTTACGAGCTTTCAGAATATTGGGATAGGCAAACGATCATTTTCGAGGACTAAGAGTTAAGTAAACTCTCAATTACTTTATTGAGTTGCTGTCAATAGAACAGCTTCTTCAACTAATGTATTCTTGTTATTTGTTGGGACTTAAAGTTCTTTTGTACTCCAACTCCAAATAACGCATTGCCTCACAGCTTAAAATACAAAAAATATATAAAAAAGCTTTTCTTTTTTTTTGTGGTTGTTTAGTTTTGTGAAAAATCTCGAATAATATGAACCCCGCGAAAACTTTATCATTTCTATTTTTTTTCATTATTGAAATAAAACTTTTATTTTTAGGAATATTACAATCTGTCAAGGGCAATAAGCTATAGCACTATAAAATACACATTTATGTCTTATTTATAAGAAAATCAAAGAAATAATAAAATAAAATGAAATTATGATACGATAAGAATATATATAAATCGAAACAGTACAAAATTATAATTTTTGCTAAGAACAGACAAATTGCAACTACAAAATCTGGTGATGTCTGTCTAATTTGTACTCGGGTGTATGTATACCCGGGCAAAGCGTTAGCAGAAATTTAGCTCTTTATGTTACGATCGTTGTTAAAATATTCCAAAAACATTGCTTTAATTATACCCGATTGCGAGCCTGATTATATAACACCAATTATGATAGTTGGAGACTATAATGTTGATGTCTCACAGAACCGCACATTGTCCGACTCCATGCTCGGCGACTTCAATTTGTCTTATATTGAAACTTCTCCATCAACGTTAGGTAATACCTGTGTTGATTTAACGTTTACCAGAAATCTCGATGTATCTTGTATGCCATTTGTCTCCTACTTTACGTATCACAGACCTATAATTAATAAAGTTATATTGTAACACAATAATACATTTGTTTCCTTGCCCTTATCCTAAATACATAAATAAAAATATTTTATTTTAATAATATGACCCATTAAATAAACTTATACACGGAGGTGTCCATGACACAGCCACATCCCTTTTTGAACAGGCTACCCCTTTTTGTTCAAAAAATTAGAAAGTCCAGTTTTATTAATATTTTAAGCTACATATCGGCTGTAATACCCACAGAAGAATCTGATGCGAAACGAAGTTGTAGTGCATTCATTTAGCTTCAACATAAGAGGATCTTAAGGCCTAATAGTTCTCTTTATATCTTAAAGAAATGGAATATTTGTGTTGTATCTTCCAAATGAACCCAAGTTTAATCTCCGCAAGATCAATATTTGCGGGGTTTCAAAAAAGATTAAGTAAACATTAAGTAAAATAATACCACTTTTCATTAGGGTGTTATTCAAAAACTCCTGCCAAATACTAACCCACAACGCACGAGATCCTTGACTCATTGTCGTGGAGCATCAGAGAAGGAGCCTAGACTGAGCTCAGCAACAATGAATCTCTGTGTGTACCAACCTTTAGAGAATTTTTAAAAAAAATTAAGATAAGTTAATGTAAAAAACGGTTTAGGTACAAACCGAAATGGTAGATGAGTATAGTTTTAGTTTTACTATTATTTAAGAGTACATGGGGTCCACATATCAAGAAAAAAAGGAAAACGTTCAACCAAAGACAAAGTTTTAGATTCACTCCTCTCCAAACGTTCAAATCTTTAACAAAATATATACATCAAGTAAATGTATTGACAACGATTACAATAACATGTTAAAACTTGAAAAGAACTACTCATCAGTAGCACTTTATTAAAACTTCTGCACTAGAAGGTCTCTAGGCCTTCTTCGTTTCAGACGCCTCGGAGGATTATCAGGAATGGAGTGGGAAGCAAGTTGAGAAACTAACGGATTTGAGTGGTTATGGAGCTTACTATGAAAGGACTGGTATCTGGTGTGGGCTAAATCAGCAACATATGGATAAGTTTATTGGTGAGGATAAGTAAGGAGCATTGAGGGTTTTTCGTAGGAATTTGGATTGTATGGATTGAATACGAGATGAACTGGATGGTATAGTGGAGCTCCAAAGCTCGACTCCGTACGTCCAAATAGGTCTAATCACAGTCATCTATATGAGGCTTTTGTGATTAATCGGGAGCTTTGAACGTTTGTCTAGTAAATGTTGAAGTAGTCTGAAACGACGGGCAGTCTCTTGTCTTTTTAGTCTTTATCTACAACTTAAACAAAAAATGAACACATATCCTTGCCTATTGAAACCTTCGCAGATATACAGCTAAAAAGACACATATTAGCAAACTCCATATTCCACATATTCCATAAAATATTCCAGGCAAAAACATTCAGGACAATCACAAAAGCACACTGGTACGTAAGCAAGATAACTTTACATACTGAGCTACAGTTGACGAAGAAAGCATTAAGTTTTTTCATCTCATCTCATCTCAAACTCCTCCCATTATGGCGAGAGCAAATTCTCGGCCATCTCGGTCGGCCCTTATAGTCTAGCCTTTCGTCATTTTAATACGTCTGATTAAGTATTGGACCGTTGAACGAGATATATTAGTCATTGAACTAATCTGGACGTAAGAATATCCCTTTTATCCGAGGAAATGTACATGTTCCGCTGTTGAATAGAGGTATTTTGAATATCGGGCCGTGACTGTTTATGAAATACTGTTTGAGTAGAAACTGATCAGAACATAGCAAAAAAGTCAGGATTAACAACTAGTTAACTTTTCTACATCACACCTTAAGTATTTAAAGGATTTAATGAGATAATTTGAAGCAGTACCAAAATTTTGCTGCAGTCAGTTTACACTTTTTTCTATTTACCGAGTAAATACATAAATATTATCCATATTTTGAGGTTTTTAATTATTAAGCGTGTTTCTCACGTGAATGAGGAAGAATATGAAATCGTCAAAAAAAGTATATTTCTAGAAAGAGAGTAAAAGTTATCGTATTTTAGTGAATTTAGTAGGTGTACAAAAACTTTGCTGCTCACTGTACGTCAAAGTGTTTATAAATACTTATCTTCTTATTATGTTATAATGTTTTCTGTATGTAACTATTTTAATTCTACTTAAATAAATACATAACTCTCTTTTCAATGTTAGTTTTATTTTAGGTGCATTTAAATCACTAAGTGCTCAGTAATCCGGACGATTTTCTAGTTCGGACGACCCCTGTTAATACTTCGTCCAGATCATTCAGGTCCTACTTTATTTATGTAATGGGGAGTATAAAAAAAATGACCGTTTTTGAAACAAATATTTGTATTATTATTTCTTTGATATAAAATGCAGTTAATACTCAAAGTATAGTCCGTTGTTATCTACCGTCATTACCCATCTACTAGCCCATTGTTCGATGCCACGCTGATACCATTCCTTGGGATGGTCATCAATCCAATGTCAAAGAACTCTTGGGCAGCATTTTCAACTTCCGCAAAATTATCAAATTTTTTCCCTTGAAGAAAATGGATCGAATCAAGTAGTAATCTAAAGGTGCGAGGTCTGGACTATATGGTGGATGAGGCAGGAGTTCAAACCTATGAAGTTTTGTGAACTTTTTTGCTGATTGTTGAGCAGTAAGTTCGTGAGGGACCAGTCTACAGGTCTTTTCCACCTTCCCCTTGGAGAGAAGATGGCGACTAACAGTATCTTCTGACACACCACACTCCCAAGTTCGCGAGTACTTGTGGACAGAATTGACTAAAAAGCTTCTTTCAGAACCTCATCAATATCCATTAGTGGCCGCCCGGAGCCCTTCTTCCTTTCCAACGTCGTATCTCCACTTCTCAATTTTTCAAACCAACGCCTCGCATTGCGCTCTTCAAGAACACCTTTCCCTTCATATTTAATAATTTCACGAGTTGCTTCAGCGGCTGTGAAATTTTTTTCCCAGTAATGTCTTAAAATAACGAGAATTTCGTAGGACACTGTCATGTTTCTTCTCTGAAAGAAATAACTGAGCTGAGGCTTTTTTTGAAGAAGTCCAGTGTTAGTAAACAAGCTTAGAGAATGCCCTAAAGGGATTATTAAGTATATTTAAATAATAAATAGCATTAAGATATTTACAGACTTTTGAACTCTGGAATTTGATAAAACGGTCATTTTTTTTTTTTATACGGCCTACTATATGGATAAATTTCTATAATAATTTCTGTTACTATTAAATGTTTAGTAAGGTTTTTGAGGTTCAGTCAATAAATAAAAACAACTATTTTGGTGATGTTTCGAGACTACATTGTTCTCATAATCATGCCCTAAAGTGAAAAAACAGGTTACGATAAATTTATATAAGTTATACAAGTTATTTCAAAACATAAAGTTAGCTACAATATAAGTATATAACAACATGTGTTAAAATAATAAAAATAAATATAATTACAGAATATAGAGGAGTATGAAAGTACTTACAATGTTACTGGTGGATATGGTATCGGTTACTAACATAAGTGTACTAGAATTGTTAGAATTTAGTTTGTCAATACCACATCCACCAGTGATGAATATATATATATATATATATATATATATATATATATATATATATATATATATATATATATATATATATATATATATATATATAAATTCATACGTATGTTATAAATAATTCGAGTTTAAAAAAAAAGTATCGATCAATACTTCTGTATCTTTAAATAGACGATAGTACAGGAAATTAACTGAAGTAATGTTAAAAATAGTAGCCAAAATTGTGACAACTTAAAGTGAAGTGTGTCATTTTGTTGGTATGAAGTATGATTAAAGATTACAGTAAAACCTATATCTAAATAGTAGTAGGGTAGGAGGAGATGCAGAAGAGGAAGGTGAAGGGCGAACAAGATTTGGCAAATGAACAAGATGATCTGGAGGCGGCTATTTTTGAGTCTGTCACGAGCGAATCTCAAAGTGAATTAAAATTACACTGGGTTCGGTTTCCTTCTCAAGTACCCAAGGCAGTCTCCATTAATTACCGATCTCTAGGCATTTTTTTATATCCATAAATATCATCCAGGGAAATACTCTCATATTTATATCATACTGCGAATAGAACCGCAAAAAAAAAAAAAAAAAAAAAAAAGAGATAAGACAAATATAGATATTGTTTTTCAATAGTTCCTTTACCTTGCATCATAACCCTCCAAAGCTAGGAATAATTTTTTATTTTATTTACATTTTCCTATTCTTATTGTGATACAAAACTCGAGAAAAATAAATAAAAAATTATCAATTATATCACGGGGGGGGATGACATAAATATCACATGCGGCTCTCGGACTACTAAATAGTTCAAATTTCAAACTGTGATGGTTTTTCATTAGGATAGAAACCAGATTTTTAATATTAGTTGTAATGATATTCCACTAATCACTGCTGATATTGAACAGACCGACTACCTAGGACTCCACTTGGACAAACGTCTGACTTGGAATCCACATACAATACTAAAACAAGAAACTGCTCGTCGTTACAGATTACTAAAACATTTACTAGACAAACGTTCAATTAATTACAAAAGAATCATTTACATGACTGTGATTAGACCTATATGGACGTACGGAGTTGAGCTTTGGGGCTCCACTAAACCATCCAATTCATCTCGTATACAATTCTTACAATCCAAATTCCTTCGAAAAATCCTCCCTACTTTGTGACCAATAAACTTATCCAAAAAGATCTAAAAGTTCCTGATTTAGCCCAAACCAGATATAAGACCCTCCTTCCATAGTAAGCTCCATAACCACTCCAATCCACTAGTCTCCCAACTTGCTTCCCACTCCATTCCCGAAAATCCTCCGAGGTGTCTGAAAAAAAGGTGGCCTAGAGACCTATTAGTCTAGGTTTTTATTGAAGTGCTACTATTGAGTAGTTCTTCACAAGTTATTTACATACCATTGTGTTCACTATCAACACACTTACTTTATGTTTATTATTTTGTACAGTTGTAAATATCGATAAATGAGGAAAAAAAATATATTAGTTTATTGAAATATTTCGAAATATTTATTTTCAACATAGGCATAAATAGCCGAAACTAGTTCACTTTGTCTTTCAAGTCTAGTTTCATGTTTTCCGGAACACGCATGAGTTTGGCATTGGCGGTTTTTTTTTTTGTTTTTTTTTTGAGAAATCAGTTTTATATAAATAATTCAGATTTCTGAGTTTCGAATAATGTGGAGGAGCACCATGGTGTTGGAAAATCATATTTTGCCGAACTTCAGGTGGAATATCGTGATGTAGTTGTGGTAGGATATTTTGTAACAAATTCTAGCAATCCGCACCATTCAATCTGTTGGGCAAACTATGATTTTCTAACATTATTCGACAGCAGTATAAAAATGAATAAACCAACCATACCCAATGGATAGGTAGAAATGCCTTCTCCTGTAAGAACAGACTCATCTGTCTATAAAGTTCACCTCAAAATGTGGTTTACTTCAGTATCATCTGCATTCAGAAGCCAACGGCAAAGTTGACGTCTATGTTTATTATCATTGGGTTTTAAACCTTACATCAATGAAGAGTTCATTACGTTTAAAATACATATTCACATTAAGCGATTATCATAATGTCTGATTTACACAAGTAACTGATTTGTATGCTAAATGAAAACTCCATGTTTTTCCGGTTTTATAAGGAACTTTCTTCATGAAATTGATACGGGATCATATAATTTGAAAGCTGGTTACATTTTTGTAAGGTTAAGTTTTTGTAAGATTTGTAGTTTTATGGGAACTTTTTCTCGAAAAACGGTGAGCGTTGAAGATATAACAAAAAGAACATTGTAACTTCACTAAATAAGGTGAAGATCAAGCTGTTTGTCCTTTTTTGGTCCCAAGTTTGTAAAATTCAAGGTTTCATGTACTTATTGGAAATATAATGATAAATCCAAAAATTTATTATATTCCAAATGAAAAATGTTAACCAGAGATATTACAGCTTTTACGGCAAAAAAAAGTCAAAAAAGTCTTTGAATTATCATATATATCTGCAACGGATTGGAATAGAAAGGTAAGATCAGCGGTATTTTTCTTCATTTTTGATCTAGTTTCACCCATTTTTTTCTCTTAAACATAGTGGGACTCCCCTCTAAAAAAAAAAAAAAATTAAGATAAAATCCTTCCATTAACTTTAACTAGTTAAGTGTGAACAATGTCGATTTGGTTTACATTTTTTAATTTTGTTTTCATTTTACCACTATTTTTTAATTCACACAGCGAATGGGCTGAAAACACATAAATAAGACAAGTAAAATACGAGGGAGTAGTCATTATACTTCCTCCTGACTTTATTTGAGGTTGTTTGTTACTCAAGGAGATCCCTCATTTAACTTATTTTTAGCCTTCGATACGTATTGTCGGGAGTATGATTTACAGGTTATATTTGAAACAATAATAATAATAAACATATTATAGTAAGCTTATTTAGCAATAAGCATTTAATTATTAATAATAAACTATTCATTTGTAACAATAAACATTCTAATTTTTAAAAAAAACATAATTTTTAACAACAAAATCTTTTTTTTTTTTCTTTCTTACTTAATTTTCCCTATTCCCTACGTACATATTGAGTATACTATATTGAACAAACTTTAATTGACGTTTACTACAATTACTTAATTTTCAATTTTTATTTATTTTATTATTTTCTATTTTTTTTTTTTCGGAAATTGATTTCATTTCTTAGGATTCGGGTGAGTGCTGGAGCGAAGGGGGGTGGGGTGCTTCCTGGTGTTGGGGTAGATCGGACCCGCTTGGGGGGGGGGGGGGGGGTGCGACATGGCTACTTGGGCTAGTTATGCTCCGAACCTGAAGAGGATATGGACTTTTCCAAGTGGAATAAATGTAAATGGTTTTTACCCGCATCCCACTTATGATCTTCGTATATTAATAAAAGCAAGAAAACCCCTTGGGGATGTCACCCATTCCGACCCTAATTTTATGTTGTAGTAAATATATTTATAGAATAGCACAGGGATGGATGACCCTAGGGTTTTATGCCTATAAATTCCAATTAACGAAACAAGTTAATTCAGTGTAAAAAAAAAAAAAAAATCAATTTTTCATTTCTGAAGATGTATTACAAATGTTATGGTTTCAGGAATCACAAATATTACTAAAAACCTTTCACTAAACACTGTAGATGTGAGTATGCACTGATATTTCTCTGGGTATTGTTTTAATAATGTGTCAAGCCTCGTAAACAACAAGTAATAAAATGAAAAATAACCTTTGCTTAGGGGTAACAGAAATCCTCCAGAAATAATGGAAGATGCTCGCTACCTATAAGTATAAAA
Source organism: Euschistus heros (assembly GCA_003667255.2). NCBI lineage: Eukaryota > Metazoa > Arthropoda > Insecta > Hemiptera > Pentatomidae > Euschistus > Euschistus heros. The sequence goes on from RCWM02000127.1 coordinate 724,890, forward strand.
TGTTCCGGTAAGCGTTATTATTTGACCAAGTTGATGGAGTTGATCTAACACAAGATTGGGAAGAATAAACCCCCCCCCCCCCCCCCCCCCCCCCCCCCCCCCCCCCCGCACAACGTCCTTTAACATGTGATAAAGAATTATTTTAAGATTAAAGTAAAGCATCCGAGGAAGATTATTCTTATTTTTTTGCGTTCATTCATGTTTGCGTAAGAGCGTTCCTAGCTAATAGCCGCGTGGCATTTGTTCAGTTGCCAAATGCCTTGGCTATAACCTAGCTCCTCTATAAGGCAACTAACTCATTCATAATTCGTAAGGCCGTGGCTGGGAACCGGATTGGATGGTGTCAGTTTCACCTGTCTTTTCTATTTCGGTTCGTCCTAGAGGAAGAAAGAGCCAGCTGGACCGAGATCTCAAAGCCCGTAAATATTTGCTCCATAACAACCAAGGTTGGGCTCATTTCACAACTGTCTCATCTAATATTTGATACTTTTCTTGGATGACATTCAATGAAGATATCCAAGAGGTATTTGTTGCAAACTTTTATACCATTCCTCACCAACTTTCATCATCCAGCTTATTTTTTAAGTTATCACCATGGCAATTTTTAACCAGATATGATCCAAAACCGAATCGGGCGAGGAAACCGATTAAATAGATCGAGGAGTTCTAGTTCTTGAATAGAATTAATTACTTTAAAACCGTGTAAGGAAGGAATAGTCGTATGGTTGCAGCTTCAGAGACTATATCTTGCTAACTCTGCCGGTTATATATATTATATATAAATATATGGGGGAGAATTAATACAAGATTTCTTCTGATTAAATAAATCATTTAAGAAATCTTGTATTTCTATTGTAGCAAGATACAGTCTCTGAAGCGGTAACTATAAGAAAATTCACTATGCCTTTGTGGATAGTGTTGAGACACCCAATAAGAAATATGATATAATGAAGATATTTATAGACAAATTTGAAGAGGGTGTATGTAGTTGTTTTGGTGTGAATATATGATTAAAAAAATAATTGTTAGAGAAAAAACAAAAAAAGACATACACAAACTTAACTAAAAAATAAAAAATAATATTTTAATTACTTCAAATCAAAAACCATTAAATGAAAATCAATGAAATTATCGATACTTATATACCTATTCACAATTTATGACTAGTTATCTTTGGAGTGGTGAGTGTATTTTTGTTTATATAGTCAATTCTCGATCTTCAAGCTACCCTGAAAAATAATTCGAGTAACTGAACAAAGACTTATCGAGGTTATCATTCCACTTACCTTCATGTAATTGGGAAAATTGAACACAAAATGGGAATTGAATTCATTACTTATATTTTTTATTAGTGGGTATGTGTATGTTGTTTGTACATACATATAAAATCATTGATACAGAAAATTAAATACCTGGTACCAATTTATCATATAACTTTCAACTGAATTGCGCTTTTTTCTGAGGGTGCCTAAAAGTAGTCTTAGCGCCTTCCACCAGTGGCGATCTTTTCTTTATTCTTTAGGACGGTTGAAAGAGAACTACGCGGAATTCGGAATTCACTAGCAACAAACGCCCAACTTCTTTCTCCTTTTTGCACTTTGCAAATTAATTTTAACTTTTCGTTAATTAAAAGAATTTTCAATAGCCACTGTAAAACCACTCGAGTGAATAACTAATAATAAGTGACTGGTGAAACTATGAACTGAAAAGACAAACAATGACAGAAAACATGAAAACAAATTACACATGAAATTATTTTAATTTGAGTTCGAGTTATAGAGGCGATGACTTCTAATAGTTCATTTAATAGAGGTGGTCCTAGAAGTTCTCTATTTTGAACCCTATTTTCAGTTCTACTTATTTTCGACAAATTTTTCACGTTCTTTTTCTGAAATCGTCTCATTGAGGTGAAATTTAAGTGTAATGTACTTCCGAGCGCAGATTTTGTTTGAGGTATTTAAGAATTCAGCTTATCGAAGTACGACACATCGAAAGTTGACTGTATGTAAATTATTTTTGATAATAATTTAGATTTAGTTACCATGGAGATTTTAGATAATCATAATCATAAATATGTTTAAAATGTAAGGTTATATAACAGTGATTTTTATTAACTGGTTTTTTGATTTTTCTTAAAAAGTGCTTTGTTGATTTCAAAATATTTTTTATGGGACAACCTCTGAAGTATGCCCTACCGGTCTAAAAAAGAGTCATCAAAATTGATTAAGAATTGACGGAGGTTCTCAACTCATCTGTATTTTTTTTTGTATGTTACGCGATTGACTCCCTCAATTCTGAATCAATTTTGATGATTCTCTTTTAGATCGGTAAGGCATACTTCGGAGGTGGTTCCATAAAAAATATTTTGAAATCAACACAGCACTTTTTAAGAAAAATAAAAAAAAACTGTTAATAAGTGATTTTATTCACTGTTTTTTTGATTTTTCTTAAAAGTGCTGCGTTGATTTCAAAATATTATTTATGGGACCACCTCTGAAGTATGCTCTACCGATCTAAAAAAGAATCATCAAAATTTATTCAGAACTGACGGAGTAATCGCGTAACATAGACACACACAAAAAAAAAAAAAATACAGACGAGTTGAGAACCTCCTCTTTTTTGAAGTCGGTTGAAAATATATAAATGAATATATTATATATATATATATATATATATATATATATATATATATATATATATATATATTAGGGTTTTAAATTAATAAAAACTAGCCCGGTTTTGCCGGGTCCCATAATGAATAATCAAAACATATTTTAATGAATGTTCCAGACATATTACCAGTAGAGTGCATGGATTATTTGTTTTCGCTGCCGATGCTATTGATTTTTTTTTTTAACCTGCCTATAGATCTATCAGGAGATACTTGAGAATCGATCTATAAGATGTTCCGCAAAAATAGGGTGCAATATTCAATGAAACAAAATGAAAAAAAAAAAAAAGCTGTACCACTTCCTATATGTAGGATTTATTTACTACGGTGACCATCTACTCATTCGAGGCCAAAGGTTGTGATATTAAGTCATTTAATGGGATTCTTCCCAATTAGGGGTGCCCAATTTATAAAGATTACGATTTCCATCCATTCAGGAGGATTCTCGGAAGTTAAAATTTGGTACAAATTGGTTCAATAGTTTTCTCGTTTAATGATAACAAACGAAACATGGCTTTTCCTTTTATATAATAGTTTAGATATAGATGAAGGTCATGTGACTTTTTTCTGAAGAACGATAAAATAAGACCTGACTGCAGCACTATGGTCAGATGATAGTTGAAGGAAGGTTTAGCAATAATAAAGTTTACAATAATACAAATTTAATTTAACATTATTGAGTGGCAGAAACGAGGTTTAAGAAGCATGCAGATCAATGCCTCCAAAAGCAAGGTGATGTCTGTTGGGGGAAGGAACGATGATCTAAGAATCACTTACAATGGAGAGACCCTTGAGCAAACCGATACCTACTGCTACCTGGGAACAATGATCTATAAGGATGGAAGAATAGACCAGGAGGTTATGAATAGAGTCCAAAAGGCCAATGGAATATTCTACCAAATATCCATGACACTTATTGGAAAACAGGAGTTGAGCAGGATAGCAAAGATTCTGCTTTTCAAATAAGTTTTTCTCCCAGTGCTAATGTATGGATGTATGGAAAGCTGGACATTCTTGGACCGCCATGCTAGCAGGATAGTATCTACGGAAATGAGATTCGGAAAATATTAGGAAAAACCAGGCGAGACCGAATGAGGAATGAAAGGGTCCGAGATGAACTAGGAGTTAGATCCGATCTGAATACGATCAAGGAAAGACAATTGAAGTGGTTTGTTAACAGAATGGGAGATGATCGTAAGGCCAGATGGCTATTAGAAGCAAGACCGGGAGGAAGGCGTCCTCAAGGCAGGCCAAGGCTCATCTATACAGACTTGATTGAGAGAATTGGCACAGCAAGAGGAAGTACCATGCCGGAGATGAGAAGGCTTACACAGGACAGGGGCCGTTGGACAAGATGGTCAGAGGATGCTACTCCACGCTTAATAGCACTCAGGAGATAGTGAGAGAAGAGAAGAAGAAGAAACGAGGTTTGCCAAACTTGCATGTACTTTTATGGTTAGAAATTAAAATCTAACCAGATGGAATTAATAAAATTATTTCTGCTGAACCAAAATTATTACCAATTCAAAATGTCGACCCTTGCGTTGATATTGTTTGTAAAGATATGAATCATGGGCATTTTTTGTAAGCACTAAGTTTCTTAATTGTTTCTGTCCACCTGGATAACCAACTCATACATTAAAATAAAAATATGGAAGCTCAATTATGCTTTCACGTGAACCTCAACCGCTTCATCTGTGCAATGATAACTGGTCAAAAATATCATTTAAAAAATAATGCTCAATTGCATACTTCAATACAAAATTTCTATTGATAATCAAATAAAACATCAATTATTAATTAAAACAATCTAAGTTCTTTACTTATGAGATCGGGCGAAGCCGCGTCGGGAGATACTAGTTTTAGTATATTTGTGAAAAATAAAACTTTAGACTTGTCATATTGTCGAGAGACTAGGTGAGTGAGTTAATCTTTGCTTAACATATAAATTAAGAAATGTTCGTTGTAAAGAAAAAAGTCTTTTTATTTATACAACCGCCCAATACCACAAACTAGGTCAGTGACCTTCAGATCAACCTCTTGTGACTTTTATTTTACAGGAGACTGACCTGAGGCCCATATATCAATATAAAACATATAACCCTGAATTTCCGACCAAAACTTTTATATTTGAAACAGAAGGTATAATCTTACTAAAACCTATCCGGGCCTACCCAGCCAAATTTACGGACCAGCTAAAAAGAAAATACAAACATTCCCATCAAAATTAATATGGCTGAAACGAACTTGCTAATACGCTTTCACGAGAAATTGCACGAACTCGTAAAACATATGGCAACAACCGTCATACCAGACCTTACACCGCATATGTTCAAAAGGAGTTGGATGAGAGACCTCATTGCTTAACAATATTAGTCGTCTAAAGGTTAGTAGGGTTCTCCATTGGGCGCTGTTAACCTATGCCTTTTGATTATAGCTCTTTCGTTGATTGAATTTTGTTTTTACAGTTGGGAATTTTGAGGGATGGAAAAACCATTTGTTGCAAATAATATTGTTAACTTTTCGCATCGAATTGTACATTGAGAAATTTCTTAATTTACTATGCCTTAAAGATTTTCTCCTTGATATTTTTTCTTTTGATTAAAATATTTAACAGCAGAATCAGTGAGGCCATTTAATATCCACCATTATTACCACTGCTGAACTATCGAAGGTTGTAATACAGAATAATAATATTAGAAGTATCCTTTGAAATTCTTGTTTACGTTCAATGCCTCTAAGAATGGCTGACAAATATTTAGAGTTTAGTGACTAATCATTCAGGAACGTTGGCGTGTTGAATTGTCAAGAATGGGCTAATTTGGAACGGAAGTTCATCCTTTACTTTTTTCTTCACCCGACTTTTACAAATTAGCAGACCCGTAGGAGCTTGGGTTGGCTCTCAACCAAAAATGCGAAGAAATATCAGTCAATCTTTGACAATCCATGACGGGACCATTAGACATAATTCTAATCCTGTCACGAAACGTTTACAAATAGAGATTCATACTCTCACAATAGATAACTCATTCGAGAATAGAGAGAATTTCTGAGACCATTTTGTCACCAGTGGGCGTTCCATTGCTTTTGTTCTTTTTGCTCCCACTCAAGAGTAGTATTACGGAATTGTTGAAAGAAAAAAATAGTTTTTTAATAATAATCTCTTTGGTACACAGTGTTGAAAAATTCTTGTTATTTAATGTATTATTCAATCGCTATTTTAAATAATTAAACATCACATTAAAATGCTCATACTTAATTTATTTAGAAAACTATATACACTATTTTAACAGAAATAATATGAAGATGAACAAGTATGTTTGCATGTTGCTCCAAAAAGAATTAACAACTTATGACGAAAAAATAATTGATGCTAATAATTACTTAATTGTCAATAATTTGTTTAGAAATACTCGGGCGGGCCTTTATATATCAAGAAAGGAAAAATAAGCAAACTATGAATTTGATTTCATACTTTAATAATGTTTTGATTGTATACTCATAGATAACGGAAGTTCGAAGTAAAAGACAAAAACAATTTATTTCTTATTTTTATAAATCGAACTTTTTGTTTTTTATTTATTTATTGAAATTTACAGCTGTATAAATATACATCAAGTTAATGAGTTAAAAACGTGTCAAAACTTGACAAGAACTACTCATCAGGCGCACTGGAAAATCGAACTTAAATATATTAGTAATGATTTTTAGTTACAAGACACAAACCAGTTTTTACCATTCCCTGAAAATAGAACCAATATAAAGGTCTAAAATTAATTAATTATTCAGGGAATAATAAGGTACTCTAGCCATTTCCTATAGCCTTAGGGTATAGTGATACAACTGATCGGGTGATAATTTAATCAAGTTTTATATTCCGGTATGTGTATCCACCTTAACCTATAAATAATGAAACTTTATAACATACTACGTCATACAATTTAAATATGTCAAAACCTATCAATTTTATAACTAACACAATTAAACATAATCAGTTTAATCCTAATGCTGAATCATTTACGTTCAAAACCGATAGCAACGGATTATGGAGTCCCATAGGCACTGTTTTAGTCTCAACAAATACTTGTTAAGAAGAACCATTCCCCTTTCCGCATAAAATATGTCCTGTACAAGATCCTTAGCAGGCCTCACCTTCGGATAGGAAACATATTCTCCCTCAGGAGATCCTCGTCTTTGAATAGAAAAGATTTTTTGTCACATGTTTGGACCAATTAAGAAGGCGAGAACTGCGTTGTGCTGAACTGAACATAGTGGCAGAACATCGAAGGGGTTCCAAGAATGTTGCTTGACGAAGGCTCCACTGGACAAGAGGAAGACAAACCACAACTTATATAGGAAGAAGCTGTCATCCGGAATGTCCGAGGCCTTCCGAACACCCGCAACTGATGAGGGCCCGCCTGAGGAACCAATAAAAAGGTCTGTTGGAACATATAGGTCTCTAGCTCTCTATTTCCACGAAAGGAAGATATGTATGGAACTATGGTATGGAGAGGAAAGGTAAAGAAGAATGAGAATGAATGGGCAGTCTTAGCAGAGGATAAATCGTAAACTATACTACAGATTCACCATATGTGTGTATTGTCAGATTGAGATTGTCCAGACTAATGGGATGGGGAAAATAACCTATAAAATTTTAATCCAAACAATATCTGAAAAAAATACGATATTAAGGCCTAAGCTGTGTGTTAGTAGACGGTATTTTAACAAAATATATTGTATGCTGTAGAGAAAGAAGGGAACTGTACGACTAATGTATAATGTTCCCATAAGCTAAAGTCACCTTCCCTAGTAATTATATAAGCTCAACCATCCTACACCATTAGGATTTCACGTAACAATTAAATAAAATCATCTTCATTATCAAGGTCTACAAAATATTATTACAATTATTTGTTCGTAAAAAAATAAGTAAATCATACTTATTTGGAGTATTTTAAATTATTATTAACTTTTAAATAAAAAATCATAACAATTGGTATTTAGCTTTCTAAGGTCACTTCCGTTAAAAAAAAAAGTTCTTATGCGCCGTGAGAATTAGCCCATCCTGAATGAATTAAAACTATGTAACGTGATCAAAGGCTTGATTTTTTGCCAAATCATGTTGTCGTCATTCTTGTACCCACGTCAAGCAGTTTATTCATTTTTAAACACAACTTCACAACAAATATTTTTCATCAAGATAAAAAGCAACGCATTTTTCGATTGTTTTAAATACCCAGCTTAGCAAACCTAGAATCCTACTTCACTAAATTGTGTTGGTAACACTGTACGCAAAAAATTGCCTTGTCGATTCTGCGGCAGTTGTTTTATTTAAACATTTTTTATTCATCTTTAAAGATTGTTTTTTGGAATATTCTTTTATTATATTTTTCAGGTGAAAATGTCGAAAAAATTTCAATGGAACAATAAAAAAATCGAATTAACATTTTTTCATTTCAACTGTTTTGTCTCTAAATAGTGCAATAAGCGACATACTGCAATAAGTGCTAAAATTATACTGTATAAAGAATACCAAATATTTAGCCTCCTCGATCTAACGATTTTTTACGGCCAAAGTATATCTTTGGCCTCTCATTCCCGAAAAATTAATTTTCGTCCTTTTGAAAATTGATTACATTGTTTCGTTATTTGTAGGACATTTTGAAAATTTATTAATTTTTTTCAGTATTTAAAAGGATGCTCTTTTTTCTTGTTTATTACACTGAAATATACTAGTTTCAGGATCTACACGATCTAATGATTATTGACGGCCGAAGGATATTATCCTTCGAATATTGATTAAATTGTTTCGTATTCTAAAAGACACTCCTTCTTCCCGTTTGATTCTTTTTAATGGATACTGTCTCTATTAGATTTTGGTTATTCATTTTATATTAAAACCACACCTAATTTTTACTCAAAAAGTTATTTTTTTACTATAAATTTAGGTATTTAGGTATCAGTTGATTATCACAGTTCATTGCGCACAAAATACAGTATTTCGCGCTGTGTCGAGTTTCGACCAGCTCTCGATTTTATTCCATAATGAGTAACACCTTCAGCATCTGACAAGGTCTCGTCTCCACTGAATTTTGACTGAATTCTGTCAACCTAAAGCAGTTAGTGCATTCAAAATATTACATAAAATTAATAGTGGACAATTTAAATTACAAACTAAACATGAGTGAAAATCGTATGTACCGTATTAAAGTAGAGAGGTTACGATGGCTTTAATATGGTTTAATTCCACATTATGCTTTTATTATTAACTAAAATTTTGATTTACGAATAATGCGAGTATAGTTGCTATGCTTATGAAAAGGACACATCGTTATATATACTTCCCTTTCCTTTATATATATATATATATATATATATATATATATATATATATATATTATTTCTTCTATGTTTAGGTCCATATAAAATTAAATTAACTCCACCAGTGTTCTGTTTTTTGCTAACATGAGTGGCTTGTTTATTTTACCCACTACTTTTCTTCGTATAGATATTCTTGGCATTTAAAAAAAAAAAAATTAAATTAAATAATAATAAATCACACAACAACAACAACAACAACAATGGCGCTACGGTCCATGCAGAACCTTGGCCTCTTCCACGATTCCCCTCCATTTGTTTCTGTCACCAGCTGCTCTCCTCCAATACCTCACACCAAGTGCCTTTAAGTCTGCCTCAACATCTTCCCTCCAGCGCAATCTAGGCCTTCCTTTTTCTCTCTTGCCTCCTTCGGGACGCCCATTCAGCATGATTTTTGGCAATCTGTTGGGGCTCATTCTATGAACATGGCCCAGCCATCTCAATCTCCTTTGCTTTATTGTAGCAACCAAATCTGGAGCTTTGTGCAGTTCCCTTAGCTCCTGGTTGCTCTTTATTCTCCATATATTTCCATCTCTAGTAGGGCCGTATATCCTCCTCAAAATTTTTCTCTCCCATCTATTTATAATGCTTTCATTCTTTGCAGTGAGCGTCCAGGTTTCACTCCCATACATTACGACTGGTTTAAGTATGGTTTCGTAAACCCTTATTTTCAAATTTTTTGGGAGCATTTTTTTGCCTATTATTTTGCTGAGGGCCCAATAACACCTATTACCAGCCTTTAATCTTTCTTTTATTTCCTCATCTATTTCATTTCTTGAAGTAATGACGCTACCTAGGTACTTAAATTTTTTTACAGCTTCGAAGTGGTATCCTGCCCCTTCTAGGTTTTCCACCACATTTTGTTCCTTCGACGTCACTAGGTATTTTGTCTTTTCTTCGTTTATCTGGAGGCCAACTTCTCTTGCTTTTCTGCTACACTCTTCAAATGCTCCTAGTAAGGAGTTTTCTGTTCTGCCAGTGATTACGACGTCGTCCGCAAATGCTAGATGCTGGGTCATACGGGTATAAATGCTCCCAGGGTTCGTCCTTATTGCCCTTATGACTGTTTCTAGAATTAAATTAAACAGTACCGGTGACAGTGGGTCTCCCTGCCTCACTCCCTTATGTATATCGAATGATTCAGTCACCCCTCCTAAGATATTATCAATGCTGATAATGAATAGAGTAGTGAAAAGAGCAGAACAGTTGTTAGGGGAATACCAAAGTGGTTTTAGACCTGAGAGATCAACAATAGATCATATATTTTCCATTAGGATGATGCTTGAAAAATGCTACGAGTGGAATATAAAACTGCACCATTTATTCATAGATTATAGACAGGCGTATGACAGTATCGATAGGAGAAAATTATATAAAAGCCTACAAGACTTAGGTTTTCCCTCGAAGTTAATAAGACTAGTCCAAATGACTTTAAACCATAGCAAAGGAGCTGTCCAAGTGCAAGGAGGGGTGACTGAATAAATCACACATCATTACATAATACATATAAATATGTATATACACATATTGTATATTAATATATTAATATAATTTAATATGTATATTAATATTAAACGAAAACCAACCTCCAGAACAAGCTAGATTCCGCAAAGGGTACTCCACAATTGACAATTTACACACAATCCACCAAATTATCGAAAAATCCAACGAATATCAAATACCAGTATATTTTGCCTTTATTGACTACAGCAAAGCATTTGACACCGTAAAGCATAATTTCCTATTCAAAAGTCTTCAAAAACAAGCTATCAACAATGACATAATTCGTATTTTACAACATTGGTATAACAATAGTATAGCCAGAATAATTCTCTAAAAACCTGGAGCTGACTTTCCGTTAGAAAGAGGAGTAAAACAAGGAGATCCTTTATCACCTGAACTCTTCAATTGTGTTCTAGAAGAAGTAATTCGAAAACTGGACTGGGAAAAAATGGGAATAACTATCAATGGAGCAAAACTATCGAATCTGAGATTTGCGGACGATATTGTCCTGATTTCGGAATCTATTGAAGAAATAAATTGCTTGCTGCAGCAACTAAACGAAGAAGGGAAAGAAGCAGGACTAGAAATCAACTATAACAAATCTTTCCTAATGACAAACAGAAACAAGGAAGAAATTAACGTAGAAGATCGCAAGTTAGAATGGGTAGAAGAAACCGTTTATCTCGGGCAATATATATCTTTTGAAGAAAGATTTAAAAAATAATTAAAAAAGCGAACCAAAATAGCTTGGTCTAAATATTGGTCAAACAAAGATATATTCAAAAGTAACGTGCCTATCGCCCTGAAGAAAAAAGTCTTCGATATTTGCATTCTACCTTCCCTAATTTACGGTTGCCAAACTTGGCCTGCAAACAGACATATAATTAATAGCCTAGCTATTACCCAAAGAGCGATCGAAAAGAGCATGCTAGGGATAAAGCTAAGGGATAAAATCCGTAGCAGGAAGATCCGAAAAATAACCAAGACAAAAGATGCGGTGACAACCTTCCTAGAAATTAAGTGGAAATGGGCAGGCCACATAGCAAGAATGGACAGTAGAAGATGGGCCAAAAGAACCACAGATTGGTATCCTGTCCATTCAACACGGAAGAGAGGAAGACCTAGTTCGAGATGGCGGGACGACATCGAAGATCTTCTGGGGTCTATGGCACCGGTCAGCAAATGATAAAGACATTTGGAAAAAACTAGGAGAGGCTTATGCCCAAAGATGGGCCACTTTTCCTTGAAAAAAAAAAAAAAATGTAAATTTCTTTTATTATTTTGTAATTATCTTATGTGGAAATAAAGGAGCTATTATTATTATTATGTGTGTATACATATTCTTGGTATGGAGATAATGATAAGCAGGGATGCAGTCAAAGAGAAACACCGTGTAACCGTGTCTAAATTGAAATACTTCAATGCGTGCGAGCGTTTCGACCTGCCTTGCAGGTCTTCAGGGCCACCGAAACCACACTGGAGAAGAAGAGGTGGTGTTTCTCTTTGACTGCATCCCTGATTATCATCTACATTCATCTTAACACTCAACTATACTTTTATTATATTCTTGGTATTTTTCTTTCTTTTTTTAGTTATATTATATATAATATAATATATATTGAAAGGTTGAACCACCAGATCTTCGAGAAGATCCGTGGTTATAAAGTCTCGACTGGGTACCTTAGACAACTGAGAAGTATTCTGAACCAGATAGGTCTGGGAGACCAGGACTGCCTCGATAGGGACTAGTACAGGAAGGCACTGGCAGGGGCGAGGGTTCTTGTGGAGAGGAAGCATCCCGGGAGGGGTCACGCATGGACTGAGGAGGGAAAGCTCAAGCACTCAGAGTTCATGAAAAACATGTGGAGGAAGAAGAAGAAGAAGAAGCAGGCGAAGAGCAAAGAACAAGTGCTGCTCTCATGATATTCGCGTGGTCTCAGAGGCCGTTCCGTGAAGAAAAAAAAAATATATTAGTTACTGTAATAATTACTATTAACCTCAATAATTACCATTAAATCTTGGCCTTCCTACTATGGCTAGAATAGATTGTTAACCTGTAGGATAACCCGTCTTAACCTTCCTGACCTAGTTGGAGTACATAAGGACGTTAAGCACAAAAAAATAAATAAATAAAAAAATCAATAATTGCCATAGTAGAATAACTACTTTGTGTTGTATAGACTACTAAATAGGACATACCGTGTAACCATTCATAACCAACTTCTGATATACAAGACCATCCAGAAAACCAACAATGAAATATCTATTCAGTCTTTCGTCTTCCAAACTATTGTCAAAGTGAGGGAAGATAGGCTTGGTTGGCTTCATTACCATCTTTATTACTTATGTAGCTATTAAGTGGGGCATACTGTAATATTTTACCAATACAAGCTGTTATTCATTTTTATATTTTAGACCTCAAACGTTTATATGTAACATCTAACTCATTTTTATTAAAGTCATATCGCTTAGTTCTTAGCTCCGAATAAGGCTCCCCAATGCAGGCCGAAACGTCGGTAAAATAAAATATTTACACTTATATTGTGTAAACCTCTTAAAGAACACCAAACCACCTCTTGTTGTCTCCACGGTCAACCAACGAAAACAATTAAAAAAATATGATTTTGTGAAAATTATTTTTAATTGCATTTTTTCATATCCTATTTGAATATATTGTTCTATTTTGCTAATATTAATCATTTTGTTCTTTAGGTGTGGACTGAAAACTTAGAACCAATCGCTTCATGGCAAGCACACCCTGTCAACGTGTACTCGATAGCAGTACTAGACGATACCCTCTATTCCTGTTCAAACGACGGCACCATCAAGACCTGGCAATATGGAACATGGGAGTTCAAGAAAAACCTGATGGAAAACCAGTCAGATGAAGTCATCAAACTGTGTGCTAATGAGGGGAAGCTGTACGCAGGCAACACTCAAGGAGAGGTATCGTAGTCAACATCATTTTCATTACCAAATGATAAAATGATCGTAAAAGTATATATATATATATATTTTATTTAGCTATTGAATTTAAATATACAGTTGTATACAATATAAAATAAAGTACATCAAGTAAATTTGCTGATAATACTAAAAATTAAATGTCAATTCCTTTTAAATTAACTACCCATAGGTAAGTTCCATGTAATAAAGTACGATATTAGAATTTTCCGAGGTCATCTACTTTTCAGACGCCTTGAAAAGTTATCTGGCATAGAATGTGAAGCAAGTTGTGACAGTAGTGGACTTGAATTGTTATATGATTTGCTATGGAAGAATAGGTATTTGGTTTGGGTGAACGCATATGGTACACACATCGGTGGCACAACATATGGTACATTAAGATTTTGTGGATAAGTTTGTTTGTGACAAAGTAAAGAGCATTGAGGATTTATTTATTCGAAGGATTTTGGATTGTAAGGTTGGATACGAGACGAGTTTGATAGTTTTGTGGAGCCCGAAAGTCAACGAAATAGGTCTTACTATTGTCATGTAATTGAGTCGAAAACAACGAACCGTTTCTTGCTGTTTTATTCTTATGTTTGGGTTCGAAGTAAGTTGTCTGTCTAGATGGAGTCCTAGGCAGAGAATCTGTTCAACAGGAATTAATGCAATATCATTAAAGGAAGGATACTGTAGGACAAAAAGTAGTGGGTTCACAACGAAGGGTATTTGATGTGATTTCTTTGGATTTATTTTACAATTAAAATATAAAAATCTTTTCATAGATATAAAAAAACAATTTTTTTTGTATAGTTTTCTGTTTTCCAAACCGTTAAATATACCAGTTCCATCTTAATTTTTACATTTTTAAGTGTTGCCAACCTTGTCTTGGTGTAACCGAAATCCAACACCTTCCCAAGATTCATTCTCCCTAATTAGTTGCAGCTTACTGTGTTGTTAAGGAAGATAATAAGAGCTTGCCAGTTGGCAGGAGAGTTCTGTTAGAGGGTTTATACTTAATTGTTTGTTTATTCCATTCTATTCAAAATGTTAGGGCCAAATATTTGGCCTAAATTTTCAATGGTTCTGGTTATAAATTTAGAAATTCAACGACCCTATTATAATAATTAATATACTATTTTTTTATTAATGAAGACAATAAATCGCACGTTCCCATACAGACTAACAATATTCCATAATAAACTAATTATGTAGTATTGTTTGTTTTTCTTAACATTATTTATATCGATGATTTACACGGGTATCACACCTAAAGGGTTCCTCGACAAACAGTTTTGTCCTTAATCATATTGTTTTAGATTGACTATACAATCTTACCTTTCATTAACATTTTTATTAACGTTTTTTAAACCGTTAGTAAATTATTCAAATGCTTCTTTTTGTTTCTATCCTCCCTTAGATGTTAAGATATCTGAGTTTGCCAATCCAGATACAATTTCATTGTAGACAAGAATACTGTTAGGCCATCTTCCTCGATATAAAAAAAGCTTCAGACACTGTTTGGTATCATAGTCTATTGTGGAAAATGATAAAATTACTAACTTCCCACTTCTATTTTGTTCTCAAATATTTTTTCACCGACAGAATTTTCTACTTATCAGAAGATTTCCTCTTCCTTCCACTCTATCCACAGACTGCTTTCCCTATAGTATACTCCTTAAATTTGATTTGGTAAATAACCAGTAGTTGTCAATAAAATAAAATTACATAAATAAATAAAGCTAATTAAATTTAACAATATAAATTCCGTCTGTTGGTTGACGACT
The DNA here is from genome assembly GCA_003667255.2 of Euschistus heros. Classification (NCBI taxonomy): domain Eukaryota; kingdom Metazoa; phylum Arthropoda; class Insecta; order Hemiptera; family Pentatomidae; genus Euschistus; species Euschistus heros. The sequence continues at coordinate 740,175 of RCWM02000127.1, forward strand.
ACTACAGGAGGTTGCGACTATGAAAGGTACGATTAGTAGCAGGTTCTTTGCTTATTATGGGAATGCCGTGAGGATTCGGGTGTAATCTTTAATTTCCCAACCATTTTGACTGGATTTTTCAATTCATCGGTAAAATTCCTATTTTAGTTCAGGCGAACTTAATTTCTCTAATTAAAAATTGTTGGATAAAGTAAAGCGTTCGCCCACAATTTCGCAGATTGTAGTAGATTCTCAAATCTCAAAGTCTCTAACTACTTCCGCCTTCAAAAATGATGACCCCTCCCTACCCGACCAGTTCTATGTCACAATTCCAATACCTCCACTCCTGTTAAAGAGATATAGAATATCTCGTTAAACACACATCAAACAGCTTACCTACAAAGATTTCTCAATCTAATTCCTGTGTAAAAGGGATTGTTAAGCAGGATTTGGCACAGAATACTCGCCAGACCTTGCCAAGAACAGTGCCAAATATATAAAAAAAAAAACCTTCTCATTAATTAGTAAGACCAAATGAGTCATAAAAGCTGATCTTTGATGTTATCTATAGCAAGCTTAACTACATAAATTGGGCAAACACAATGTTGGTGGCGCTTATTTCCTTTTAAAAAGGAGTTTTCATTATTTACTCTTTACTCTTACTTGAATCACTAATCATTGTTTTTTGAAAATATTAAGTAATATTTAATGTTTTTAAAACTGTATTTCTAAATTGTATTAGTACTTTAGTGTACTTATAATACTTAATAAGTACTTTATTACTGGATGCCTACGACATGCATTTTTTTCTCTCACTTGAACGCTATGGTTTTCGTTGCTTGTTTATTTGAGCATAACGTCCTTACGGACTCCAACTAGGGCAGAATGAACGAGTTATCCTACAGGTTATTCTAGGATGGGAAGATCAATATATGGATCATTCTTAGATTAAGGGCAATTTTTAGTACAAAATTTTTAATCATTTTTACGGTAGTTTAATATTTTCATTTTAAATATCAACACTTTCTATTGCCGTTTAGCTGTTAAAAAAAAACAAATGGTCAAGATCAAAAGTCATATTTTCATGAGATATTTTAAACTTTTAATAGTGCGGTAATGACAATATCAGCTAGGTAATGATAATCACTTGAATATAATTTTTTTAAAAGTATATTGGAGGTGATTAAAAAAGTATATTAGAGAAGGAGCCATTGGTGCTTTTGTTATTGAGAGCCTAGGTGAAAAAATAGAAAAAAATAACTTCAGGCAATATTTCTAATAATTCAGTGCTAATCAAAAATAAAATACTAAATGGACAATTAAACTTAAACACATTTAATTCAGGAGAAAACCTACGAATCTAAGGTAGCAATAGTTCAAAAATGTTCATTATCACACAGTTCATGTCATTACCGCGCTAATAATTCGGGCATTTTATTCAAACCTAACCTCCAGATGACTAAAATAAAAATTATTTTTTCTGCTAACTGCTATACAACAAATGATATTCTTAATTAAATTAAAGCCAATAAACTAATTTGAAATTACTATAATAATATAAAGTGTGGTAATGACAACAAAAAAGGTATGTGACTTATTTCACAAAGAAAAACATGGGCGAAATCTCCCTAACTCACTGCCTGACCGTTGGCGGCTGGTCTTCAGCTACCGGAGTACTACCATTCCACTTGCAAAATATTTCCCCGGGTTTTTCTCTACAAATTTGTTTTTTGTTTGGTAATTACATCATTATGATGGGACAAAGTTTGGAGCTATGTAAATTTATATTAAATCATTACCCAAAATACAAAACTGAAAACATTTATGATAGTTGAGTTTTCCTTTATGTGTGGAAATACATAAATACATATTCTTACGTAACCAAAGAAATGAATAAATGTATACAATAAAACTAAGAGTGGAACACAAAGTGTTAATGACATTTGAGTAGCTTAAGCAATCATAAAATCAATTCAGTAATTTATACATTCATTTTTAATATTTTATTAGGGAGAAAGATTTCTTCTCTGTTATAGCAGTTAGCAAAAATTAAAGAATGATTTGATCAATTGAGTAAACATTTTAATGGGCACAAAATTTCCCGTAATCTTAGAATCACCTATATAGATTATCCGTGGGTCCGCCACGAAATAAATTTTAACGCGCCATTAACTAAAATATAAGGTGGGTTTCGAATCCACGACTTTCTGTTTCAAGAGCGCGCCTAGACCCTCTGCCATCAAGCCTTAAAACCATAATTGGATTTTATAGTTGCAAATGAACTCCAGAACTACAAAAATCAAGTGTTTTTAAGAATAATACTGAAAGCAAAATTATTGCACAAAGTTAAAAGTAGGGCATTCCAGAGCCAAAATAATGAAGGCTCCTGTTCTAATCCAATTCCAGATCAACATATTGGTTGTGTAATGTAATAACCTGTGAAGGTTATTTCCTTCATTACTCGGTAAGGTACAACGTTTCCAACATTTGTGCAAGGAAGATGTTTGGACGGAATCCAACTTCCAGGTTTTTCTCTTGGGGTCTTTCTTTCTCTCGAACTATACTCAGGAACATGATATTCCAAAGATACAATAGTCTGCCTATGCCGGACTCGAACCTTGGTCTGGGAGTTAAAAGTCCGGTGGGGCTCTGGGCTGACGCAGTTCTTATGCATTGTTTATTAATGACTAATTTAAGTGAAATTTTCAAGATTAAAATTTAATATTTTACATAAATCTAATTGATTTTTTTTCGCAAAAACATTCATACTGCACAAAATAAAAAAATAAAAACCATATACCAATTTTAACTGGTATCTAATCTAACTAGCAATAGGCTACAGCCCAATTGGTGAAAAAAATAAGGGAAGAATGATTTTAATTTACTTTTTAACAACAGTAAAAATATTTGGCGATGAAACTAAAATTAAAAGTTATAAATAAACTAGGTATAAAAAAATAGAAAAAAAAAGAAGAAGAAATTTCGTAAAATATATTTTTCTAATTAAAATATTAAGATTAGCAACAACAGGGGTATTATACCCTATTTTATAATATAAAATAAAATAAAACTTCCAATATATAAAAGAATAAACTTCCACTTACCAGACTAAAATGACAAGAAACTGCCAATCGTTTTCGACTTCAACATTTATGAGATAAAAGTACCAACCTTCCAATTAATTTCAAGAGAATCATTTACATGAGAGTAATTAGACCTATTTGGACATACGGAGTTGAGCCTTGGGATTCAACTAAAACATCTAATTCGTCTCATATCAAATCCTCACAATTCAAATTCCTCAATGCCTTTTACTTTGCCACAAACAAACGTATTTATTAAGATCTCAATGTTCCATATGCTGCTGATTCAGCCCAAACCAGATACTCACACAGTAAGCTCCATAACCATTCAAATCCACTAGTATCTCAACTTTGTTTTCCGTCTATATACTAGATAATATCTAATGTAGAACATTCATCAAAGTTGCTACCAAAGTGTAGCTGCATTGCAAGCAACGGACGTGTCATTATGAGTATTATCTTCACATTTACTGGATGCATTTTTATTTTGTTGTGTACAATTGTGAATTTCAATTAATATCTAAAAAAAAGAAAAGAAAAGAAATAATAAATTTCATACAAACAACAAAAATAATGATGACAAATTTGCATGAAGTTAAATTTCATACAAATAACATATATGATTCGAATCCCACCCGGGCGGGTTAAAATTTATTTCGTGTCGAACCTACGAATGAATCTTGGCTATAATAGGTTGGTAATATGTAGGATAACCCGTCCTTCCTGCCCTAGTTGGTGAACATAAGGACGTTAAGCCCAAATAAACTAACAAACAACAAATATAATGATGAAAAATTTGAATGAAGTTGAAATAAACCCATCAATGCATGGAAAACACTAAACACTAAAAACATGAGACATCTTTGAAATCAATGATTGCTAAAAATTTTCATATCATTATTAATCAAAGTGAAAAATAAATGAAACAAAATAAATGAGGTATGGTCAAATTAAGAAAGTATAATGATATTCTTGAGAAAAAATATAGTTTGATCAAAATCTAATGTTGAATATTTATTCTATTTTTATTTTCCTTTATAAAAAGATTTATGTGCTCTCGTCTTGATGCCCACTATAGCTCTACATAATATTTCTATCTACAAGGTTGTTGCCTTTTTTTCGATCAGAAATATCTTAATTAGTTAGTTCGTCTTTTGATCTGGTAACTTACAAACAACAAGGGGAGAAAAAAAAGAAGTTTTATGACGACTTCTTAATTTAATTTAGTCCCAGCGACATTTGATACTCTGTAGGTCGGCTCATTTAAGAATGAGTATAATTTTTCTTTACGACTTGGATATGTATAAATCCCGGGCTCTATGAAATAAATCATTTCTAAGGGAGCATTTGAATACCCGCCATTGGCATTAACCCAGAGCCGTTAGTGCTGTTCGAAGCGCTTTGGACAGACATCTGGTTGAATGAATCCAAAACCGTTCAATGGGCAGATCTTGGCCGAAGATAACTGCCAGCATCCACTTGTATCTCCTGTGAAAATCCCTTTACTATGATAACAATGTCCAATTCAGTTCTAATTATTCCGCAGTGACACGGTCTGTTTACATTCCGAGTGTACTATTTCGGTAGTCTTGGTGGGTTGCCATTGGCTGCGGATAAGTTTGCCCTTCTTGGAGGTTCCTGCATATGCTGTGGACAAAGTAAATAGTTCTATAGAGGTCAATGTTGTGTTTAATTTAATATGTTTATTGTAAATATAAGACAAAATTCAGTTAATTTTTATCATCTCTTTCAAATTTTGATTCAGACCTGTTATTGGAGTAACAATAAGTGAATTTGATGATATTGTAATACTGAAATGGCCCCAGGTCATTTTTCTATCAAATGTAAGTCCTAAGTAATGAATTTCGTTTGTTTGTGGTATGGGTTGATTGTCGATGAAGACATGTGGACAAGAGTCTTGTCTGAGTGTAAAGGTGATGTGCTGTGATTTGATGTAATTTAGTTTTATTTCCCATTGTTTGGACGAGTCTTGTAGTATTGTTAAGTTGTTTCGAAGAGTTAATGATGCAATGGTCTTTATCTCTAGTTAATATAGCTGTATCATCAGCGTATGTTGTTGTTAATGTATGAGGGCTAAGTGGCATATCGTGAGTGTAAAGAATATATAACAGTGGAGCTAGTATTGACCCCTGTTAATCTTTTCAAAATCAATAGATTATTATTTGGGACTGCACTGAAGAAAATTCTTAGTTATAAAAATAGAAATACAAACGACCAAAATGATAGTAGGGCGTGGATCCCTCCAAAGCAATGTAATATATATTTAAAGAAACATAACCAATAAAAGAGAAGAAAGTGCACTATACAAAGAGAGAACACAGTGTGGGGATTAGCTATATATGGTTTCGTGCATCAAGAAAGGAATGATAAGTATACAATAACATACCAGCCCATCCAAACTCTGTTTTCAACTATAAATAAAGCTAATTTTTATCTATGCCTTTTCTCCTTTTTGGAAGCAATTTGCGTATATTAGAAACAAGAATTAAAAGCGGTGAGCCGACCTTTATAGGTTTAAGGTTTCTTTCTAGTGTCAGTTTTTTTTCTTCTTGGAAAAATCTAAATACCTTGCAGTATCAAGAACCTTACAGGTATCGGTTCATTGAAAAATAGGTACATGCTCTCAAAATCGTCGACTTTGGTCAGCCGTCGATGTACCAAAGTTCAAATTGTGTAATTGGCGTAAAGTTATTTCAAGATATGGATGGAATGATTCCAACATACAGAACGCAAGGAATATATCTTTGTACCAACGTCTTTAAGGAAACTATATAGCTCAGATTTGTTCGAAAAATATAGTTACCTTAATTGATATTTCTAATGGTTTTGCTTCATTGCTCTATGGCGTTTCACTCCCACCTTGTTGATGATACTTTAATTAATTCACAGATCCTCGACCTTCATTGCTGAGTGCAAATCATTAAGAAACAATGAGAAAGAAGTTGGCATACTTGGATTTCTCAAACGCGCATTTACAGTTTAGTTTATAATTGTTATAATGTCCTATAACAACAGGTTTCTAAGGTAACCCAAGCGATTAATCAAATCGGCCACCCTTTCAGCCAAATCCTCAATTTCTGTCGTATTTATAATAATTTAAATACTGGGATATCCTGACTGACAGACTTTCATCCATTGTCTCTTTGCGTTACTTATTTATGATTTTATACTGAATGAATAAACGTTATTTCTATCTACCACTAGCACAGTTCATATCCCAAACGCTAGACGAACAACGTATGAATGAAAAATTTATTGGAGTAATATCTATCATAGAACCAAAGAATGAGTCAACTGAGTTGGTGTGATAAAATATAAAATACACAAGGTTAAGGAGGCAGTGCACAGGGACAGTGGTTCTCAATCAATCTCTTAGGTTATACTCATTGCCAAGTGTGGATTAACTGGCCTTCATTTTACTAAACATATCCATCGGAAATGAAACCCATTCCGAACCTTTGAGATTTTTGTCCTTTGAAACAAGTTCCCAGAACAAAATAACGGCGTAAAATTAATTGATTCAGAGCAGTTTCGGTCACAGTCACTCAAGAGGAATGGATTAACGATTAAGGGAGAATCCTCAATGAAAGGAGTATGACAAAAACGGACGCATTGGATAGGATACTGGTCAATAGATCTATAATCCAACCTGAGACAGTATCATTAAATTAAAAATATATAAGAATTTGTGATTATATTATCAATACTTTGCAGATGTCTGGCACACCACAGATTGGAAACTATACTAGTCTACATTGTCAAAATATCGATTAGTCGAATGAATTATACGATCGGATTAGTTCTAACTTCAAAGCAGAACATATTTTCTTTGTTGAAATATTATTATTGACTAGGGGTGGAATTATAATATGGGAAACTTAAAAATAAACCTATTTAGGTCACATTTCTGGCCATACCAGTCAGCAGAGATTGGCAGTCAGATGTCTTCATTACTGTCCGGTCATTTGTCTACAACGGACCGGAGGTCGAGCTCGTAGTACTTGGATGGGTGACCATCTAAACGTTAGTTACATTATATACCTAGGCACCAACTGAACAAGAATTCCTGGATAGATGGGGAATTCAGGGGAAGGGCCAAATGTCCAGAAGAAGATTCCATTCAATCAAAATCGGCAACTTGGGGAAGAAACAAGTTAAAGAAGAAGTGTATAAGAATAATTTATATACGAATATCCCCTGCTGCCATACGACAGTGAGTCCTGGGCTATTTCTACAACACGCAAGAGTCAATCGATGCAATGGATTTCAGAATGATAGTGGCAAAAACAAGAGAGGAAACAAGAAAGGGGTAAAGAAAAGCTTTACATGAATCTCTTAATCGGCTTTTTCGTCGGCAATTCGTCTAGTCACTTTAACAGGCCCGAACTAGGGTGGGACAGGTGGGGACTTTCTCCGGGGGAAGATTTCAGGGGGCGGCAAAATTTTAAAAAATGTATTAATATAATAAATAAGTGTTTTTCATAAATAAAACTTCATAACGTATATATGCTGCGTAATTTTAACTACTGCATCTAAATAATAGCTTACTGAGGTATTGTATTTTAATAATACAGAAGGGACGGAGGATGAAGGTGGCAAACTGATCTTTGCCTCCCTGACAAATCTCCTAGTTCCGGCCCTGGACTTCAAGTCAATTTACTGTCTTCAATTTTAACATACATTTCTATAGTATACCACATTAGTTCAATCATTACCTCTATTCCATGATTCATTGCGCCTTAAATATGGGACTGCGACTTTGAAAAATAAAATAATTAAACAGGGAGAATGAGATGCATTCCCTCTGAATGAGTGTAAAATGAAATATATTAAAAAACTTCCTTGACGCTTCCTAGAGCCAAGATATAATTTACAAAAGAATGTAGAGGGTTTTTTTTTTCATATGTCTTATTAATAACGAAAGGAACGCTGCCAAAAATTAATAAATTCTTATCTGGTTCAGCGACAAAACATTTGTAACTCATTATTCATTTCTTGGATATCCCAAAGTAATTAATTGTTTTGTTCTATTTAAATAACTTCGTACTGCACATTTCTTTAAATATTATTTATTGGGCATTATATTTTAATATCCTGTCATAAAGATGGCATTTGCTTCTATATTCATTTAGTTAAAATATAATATTTCTCTTCGCTTGTGAAAGTTATTTTTATTGTTCTCATTCATTATCCTTAGTAAATATATTCAACAATGTTATATATACAAAAATTAAGATGGTATATCTTTAGCTCTTGGAATAGAACGGTTCATATAATTTTCTAAAAGGAGGATCATATATTTAAATCTTAAAAAAAGATAATAAAAAAGAATTGAGACAAGTAATTCTGTTTGAGATGGATAAGTTTAATTGAATAGTCCTAATAAAGGAAGTGGAAATAGTCTATTTGAAGATGTCATTAGCATTTCCATCTTGGCCGTCCCTAGAGAGATATTACGTATCACAAGCAGGTGGCGCTAGATCATAATGGCTACATCCGGTGTTATATAATTATAGACCAAAGAGATCAAATAAAATTTAAAATGTGCAACATAATTCACAGATATATTACGTATATTTCTTATTTTTTATTTATTATTGTATATAACTATATACAATATACACATAAAGTAAATGTGTATAAAAATCATAACAATAACATCTCAATATCTTGGAAAGAATCTACTCATTAGTAGCATTTCAATAAAAGTTTTGCATTAGAAGGTCTCTCGGCTATCTTCTTTTCAGACGTCTCGGAGGGTTATCAGTATTCGAATAGGAAGCAAATTAGGAGACTAGTGGATTCGAGGTAGTAGGTAGCTTGTCATAGAATGATATGTATTTAGTTTGGGACAATCCAGCAACCTATGAGGCATTTAGATCATTGTGGAAAGTTTATTTGTGGCATAATAAGGAGCATTGAGGATTTTACGAAGGATTTTGGATTATAAGGATTGGATAGGAGAAGAATTAGAAGGTTTAGTGGAGCCCCAAAGCTCAATTCAGTATGTCCTAATAAATCTAATTTCTGTTATGTAAATGAGCCTTTTGTAATTAATTAGGAGCTTTGAACGCTTGTCTAGTAAACGTTGCAGCAGTCGAAAACGACGTGCTGTTTCTTGCCATTTAGGCCTTTTATGAGGATAACAGGTAATATTGTCCAGATGGAGTCCTTGTTTGCGGGTATGTGGAACTGGGATTAGTGGAATACTAATTACTAATTACTTAATACTAGTTACTGTAGGACAGGAAGTCGTAGGTTTATGACGAAGGGTTAAGTTATTTTATGAAACTTGTTTGGATTAATTTTAATCCTTCGACCGGCACTATAGGATTGTTATTTAATAACAAACATGTGCTAGAATCATAATCTATACTATTATATAAAAGGAAAAGCCATTTTTCGTTTATGATCATTAATACTGAACCAATCTGTACCAAATTTTAGCCACACCATCTACATAGTTCAAGGAAAGTTTAGCAATAATACAAGTAGAATATTTTCAACTATATTGCCATAAAAAAGCGATAAATATGTTGTGCGCAATGAAATTTGATAATCGACCGATAGGTGGCGAGCACCGTTCCAGAGAGGTTACAAAGGTATTTTTATTACTTATTTTGCTCAGAATAACTAGAGTTGGCGGTTATTCTTCATTATATACTTCATTCTCATCGCTTCTGACTAACAGATCATACACTGGTTAGTGTACCGTTCGAAACTATGTTATCACTGATATGAATATGGTTTTCAAAGTTTAACTTACTCAAAATCATCACCCAAGGTTTGGCGGAATAGAATTTGATAAACCTCGTTTAACCTGTGAACTAACAACCGACATATAGCAGTGAAAGACTTCAAATAGTAATATGGATTCTTGATATCATATTATAAATTAGTAGCAAGAAATATACCGCCACTATAAATTCGTGTTACCAAAGGAACAAAAACACATTGATTTTTATTTTAATTTCAAAAAAACTTCATGGCCAATGAAATAAAGGAATCATTTTATGAAATAATATAAGCCCCCACCACCAGGGAGCCCGCTTCACATGCAAACCATGTTTCCCTAACGTAGAAATCGCATTAAGGATGTATCTATCTCTTATGATCACAAATAGTTCGGGAGAAAGGTCATTCTCAAAATTGAAGCTAATCAAAAACCGACTACGGACATTCATGACGGAAGAATTCTTGTAGTTCAGAATCTTGGTTCTGAACCTGTAGGAATAAAATGTGAAAAATGGAAAGGTCGTCTTCATTCAATTCGCATCATACTCTGAAAAGCAAAACAAATATAACGTGGTTTAAAATTTACCGAGCATTTTTTTTAATTCCAGACCCCCCTGGTGATTCCGTTCATCCAACGTTAACCTCTGAATTCGGAATACCTCATCTCGGGGGGCCCGCACCAAAGGGTGCGCCTAGGGACGGTACAGCCTAAATCCGTTAAATCCCTGGAGTTAATTTACCGGTGAGCGTATAACTCAGATTTTAGGAGTTCTCAGTTATACCACTCCTAGAGGTAACTCATTTCAAAGCTTATGGTATTTTGGAATTCCGTAGTCCCCTGACTGCTTAATTATACTCCTTGGCTAGAAGTATTAGTCCCAATCAAAACAAAATTCACTTAATTTCTGTAGAAATTATATTTAGACTACCTAGTTAGGGCTTTATCTTTACCTTGATGATACTACTTCCAATGAATTCCCTTTATGAATGTGTCATAGAATGTATAAATGCTAGGCTCTATAATGAGTTGAACTTCACGATTTACATCTTTGCTATTTAATATTTGAATACAAGCTATGAGAGCAGTAAAACAAGCTACGGCTGTAAACTGATACATAAACACGCCAGTAAAGATAGAAACATAACGTTGTTTACTTAATTTTCGTTATTGCTAAGCGAGGGAGTTTAGAAAGCAATGTTGTCCAAGTTAGCGGCAGGATATGGGCGGGACCTGGCACCGCTCGCTGGCCGGGGTAATCTCGCCAACATCGTCATAAACTCTTTCATTTTGAGTACTTTGTTTCCATCCTATTTACGTCATAGTACTTATGACGTTGTTGAGATAGATCAGTAATTTTGCATATTTTTTTGTTTCAATCGAAAACCAAAGCATGTGATATCCATACTGGTTAAACTTCGAATTAAAATAGCGAACTATAAAAAAATATATCTAAAATGTTTTAATTCAGAGTAAATATGATGATGGTATCATTTCAGAGCTGAGTGAAGCGTGTTACTGAATCGGATTCGAGTGACTTTGTGTTCTTCACTTAACCTGATCGATTTTATAACCGCATTACCATAGAGTTATAGGCAAGTGGAGGGAGCTTACCTCCCAATCGCTGAGACTATAACTAAATAGAAGCAGTCATTTTGAATCGCACTATATAGTCAGCATATTAGCCGTTTTTCAGTTCACATTTTGGTTTCTTAGGCTTTATTCTGGGATTTTATTATATTCAATGCATTATTTTTCCATTTAATAATGAGAAATACACTAGTCCAAATGGAATGCAAGTCGTCAGTTTGGCAAATTGGGCGTGGCCTGTTGTTGTTTTAGTCTCACCCCTCATTGAAGAACATACGAGAAGGGCCTCTCTATATGTTTATATACTCCATGCGCAGTACGTTCACATATAGAGTAGGTTCTATAACGTGTTTTCTGAGATAACACAAAAACCAAAAGTTGTTTACAAATTTAATACAAAGAGCTATTGTTATAGAATAAAGTTATAAAAAGTAAGACAAAAGTTATAAAAAGTAGGACAAAAGTTATAAAAGTAAGTCGTAAGTAAGCCTTTTGAGCGGAAGCACTGGCTATAGCTCAATAAAGATATCATTGCCAAATGTTTATTATAAAAATGCTTATACTGGAGCTTAGAATTGTAATTGAAATTAGGTGTCATATGCTACAAAGTTGGCGCCCAAACCGTTGTAGTCTATGGTTATTTTACTTCAGGTTAAGTTCAGCTACCTCTGAAGGAGAAGAAAATAAAGTTTGTTCAGGGACAACGTGACCCATAAGAATAACATAAAGGTACTATTCATTGGGGAATAACCTAACAATGATAGCTGATAATTAATAACATCTAAATGTTAAAAAAATTAAATTAACTTACATGTACGTCTATATAAATTTGCTTGGAAGAATGAAACTTGATGTATTTCGAAAATAAATCTGAAGTATTTCAGTAGTCTTTTACTTTTCATTTCGAGCTCATTAGACAGTCCTCATTATAGTAAGCATCCAAAGACGAAGTGGAGAAAAACAAGAGAAGAAACTAAAATTTATGTTCATGTATATGGGATCAGCAGTAAAAAAAAACAAAAAAAAACTTAGGCGTCAAAGAAAAGGAGCAGAGGATCATAAATGTTGACTAAGAAAAGCACGGCTCCCTTTCATCAAGAGCACGTGCAAGGAAATGTCAGTGTTGATGAAGGCAAATTTGTAATTGTTGGATTTTCGATTAAGAGATATGAATAATTAATCTCCATTTCTTGGAGTAAAGTCCATCGCTGTCTTGTAAAAGTGTAACGTTATAACCACAGCACGCTTAAAGATTTGTGTTTGCGGTCTATTTATGTTTTAATATAATCAAAAATCTTTGACTAACAGGACATAAAGATTTATTGCCTTCATAACTACTGCTTCATTTTAATGTGTGTTGAATATTAGTTACCTCCATTGGGAAACCTCCATTAAACTGAAAAACAAACTGCCAAGACCATGCCAAAGAAATAAAAAAATAAGAGCGTGTCTGTCGCTCATTAGCAATTCATTCAAAAATAATATTTCATTACTCATTTTTGTAAGATATTTACTTTTTAAATTACTGAATATTAATTTAATTGAAATTATTGCCCTGAAATCTTTTCTGTGATTATTATATATATTAATTCACCAATGTTTAAAAAATAAAGCATTCTGAGGGCATGTAATATATTTATTATATAAAGAAAGTATAATTGTATTAATATTAGGTGTATTTATGAATCACTATAAAACAGTTAACATTATTAGTGGTTTACAGCTTAATTTTGAATAATAGAAAGTACAGTCGTAAAAATCTATTGTCATATAGAAATAACCATTCTGTTCTACAAGGTTTCATGGAGTTGAATACTTTAATCCGTATTCAACATTCTGTCCATATAATGTAATTAAACATCTTAACTCCGAAAAAACAAAGCAAAATAAATTTTTTTTTGAAAGAAGATAGTTCCTTTGTTTTACTATTTATACTCGAGTATTAATAAAAGAGAAAAGTAAAAATTGTTTTTTATTATAGATGTGTCGATTCTTGAGAAAACCATCGGTATCGAAATTGATGAACGTTGAAAACGATTCTCAAGTACCGATCGATAATGCTGTCGTTCCCTTAATGATAAAAAGGTGTTATAAAAGATATTGTTTCATCTTTGATAAATTCAATTTTTCATGAACGTTGCTTGTAGCTGATTTTAATACAATTCCCTTCAAAAATCAAGTATTGTTAAGCTTATAATTAAATTGTTGAAGATATGTATTTCCAAAAATATATGTAAAAGAACAAATAACATTACAATTTCAAACAGCCTGAGCTGATACAATAAGGAAACAAATGCAGCACGACAATAGCACAGTTTCATTTAACGTTTTTGTTATTCTTAGTTGATTTTTATTATCCCATAGTAAATATTATTTTTAATTTCATTACATGTTCATTATGGTTTTCGAGCCCTAATATACTATTACAGTGCATTCTCCCGTCTAGTGTTTAGAGAAAAGTTTTAGTAACGTTTGCGATTTCTAAGGTAATCAATAAAATTCAAAATATTTTTAATATTTATCTTCTTAAATAAAAGTTTGTAAAACGAAATATTTTTCTCATAGCCTGGAATGTAATGAAGTTATATATTATTGTTGTAGATAATCAATGCTATTTGCTATTTATATAATTAAATTATTGAATCAATTCAATTAGCAATTAATCAGTAGTTTTGTTATTTTTTAATAAATTTGGTTTGTTTTTTTAGTTCTCATATAAATTTGTAACAACAATTTATATTGAAATCAAGGTGTCGGTATCGGTTTCGAGAATCGAAAAATGTTGGTACCAACACATCACTAATTTTGAATAGTATGTTTGTCAATATTAACAAGATTACATTAATTAATTGTATGGAGAGTCAGAGATACTTTCAGAATTCGGTTAAAAATTAGCGTTTTCCATTTTCCTTTATAGAATTCGCCTTCAACACTGCCGGACGAGCTACATTAGGCCGATATTTTATTTATCTACTTAATTAATGTGTCTGTTTGAAATTTGATTGTATTAGAAATTAATTAAAAATATATATTAACTCGAAAATGCTGCATTTAATAAAGAAAATACCAGATTAAAGGAATTAGTTAAAATACAGGCGGATATTTCTCGGAAAAATGGTGCAGTCTAAAGATTATGGGGGGAGGGGGGGGGGTAATATTTGAACTATGATATATAACTGCTTAGGTTGGAAAAAAAAAAATGCTTACAGGGCTGACTAAATCGGCCTGCCTTGCAGACTTTGTCTAGGACTATAGAACTAACAAGGTAAGACGAGGCGAAAATATTTGGACAAAGGAGGAAACGCCAGAACACGAATAAATTTTGGTGTTTTTTTAAACAGTGTTTGCGTATTTTTCATCAAATCCTTTATACATTACCTACCATCTTCTCCACAATTCGATTCTACAGTCAACTATATCCTCTTTCAATTAATTAATATAGTTAATAGTTAAATCAATTAAATTAAAATCAATCCTGGTTGTACGTAAATTTTATTTATAACGAGAACAATTCATTTTCGTACTTAATAATTGAAGCGTGGTAGATGAATATAAATTGGTATGTTTGTTTATTTGTTTATTTCGTTTAACGTCACTTTATGCTGCTATGGCTAATCGAACGATGCTACGGTGGGAGTCCTAAATTTTGCCTATCCAGGTATAATTAGGATAGGGATCTTTAACGAGTACCTAACATCGCACAGGCTCGGGACCCCCATTTTACGTCCCTTCCGAAGGACGGCATAGCTAAGGATTTTTTACTCCCTTTAAAAAATCCTAAGGTCAACTGCCGGGCTGCGAACCCGCGATCTTGGGTTTAGTAGGTTGCTATGCTAACCACTACACCACAGGTGACCCCTTAATTGGTATGTTAGCATTGTCTTGGAAACTGGTTATTTAAATATTACCTTTATACTAAAACTTATAAATGAACATTAAAAATGCAATAAAGACATAACATATTTCATTAAAAAAGCGTTATTCAAACTGATGGGAAAAATAAAGAATTTCATATTAAATTAATTTTATTTTTAATTTAATCCCTAATTTCTGACATTAAAAAAACAACAACGTTACATATTGCTCATCTTCTGTAATTAATTGAAAGTGATACAGCTGTCTACATCATAAACCATAAACAGCTGTTCATTTTAATAGTTTAAATGAATTATTCTTTTTTCCCTATATTTTGAAATAACGAGTATAAATTGGTCCAGCGAGATAATAGACATTTAAAAAAACAAAGCAACCTAAATATGTTTAGTATCAAAATTTAAGCATGCTAAAAAAAAAGTTAAACAAAATAAATAAATTAAATTAAAAATAATACGCCTAAAATAAATATTCTGATATTAAAAAGAGTATTGTTTGAATGAAACGATGACAACTTTTAGCAGTTTGATCAAAGGAAAAAAAAGTATTCATATTGCGTGATATTTTTTTAAAAACATATTTAACACTAAATTACTTTATATATTTTTGAATATTAAGATAATAATTCTAAGGCCTTATTTATTTATTTATTTTTTTTACATATATTTGTTGAAAACTATGGTTCGTTACACAGGTGTATTAAGGACATTCTTCATACATTCACTGTATTAAGAACGTAATGGCAAAAGTCTGTAGAGAAATTACCCATTGGCAGCTATGGCAACCATTCCTTTTAGAATGAATGTTCTCATCGTTAACATTTAAATTTAACACAGATGTAAATAGCTTTTGACACAATCATGGCAAAAAATGGGTGGTATTTATTTATTACCAGATATCTTAAATTTGGCCAGAATACTCTCACACCTTTTTGTATCACTGGCCAAATGCCCAAATTCTTCTCCATTCAGGACATGCCTTTGTAGTAAGCCTCCCCCTGGTCACACTTGAAGGGTTAATGTATTTACGAAATTAGATACAAGGGCAACTATATCGGCCAGGAAATATGGCGCCGAGTTGTAATATCTTCGACTAATATTAGATAGAGATCTCTTTTATATTTCTTTGATGGAGATAAGTGAGTATAAAATATCAAGGAGGCTTACTTTATTTTGGTTATACAGGCTATTGCTGTTAGTTTTAAAAGTAATTATACTACGACTAATAAGTAACAATTGATTTTTACAAGTAGAACTACAAAGATATTCCGTTATAGTTGAGAAGTCTTTAACTGTCATAATATAAGCAAAACGTAGCTGCTGTGCCAAGCCCTGTCCTTCCTAAAAATACTCGGATGCACGCAAAAACAACAGAAGAAAAACGGATTCATTTTAGTAGTTCGGAATGGTACCAATGCCTACCTAATACCCCTATTCTAGAAGTACCTACATGATAATAAAAAATAATGCGAATAATAAAATAATGGTTATATTAACCTTTTTTATATTAAATAATAAATTACTTATATTAATCAAAGTTTTAAATTGATTGGCATGAACACTTTTGAAATCAAATGAAAAATAACTTTATTTCGGGACTTGCTGTCCCCTAAGAATAACAGTTAGTAAATAATCACGGAACATTTTGTCGACAGGAAAAATAAATAAAGTAAAATATAATCATATATGAAAAGATAAAACAATCCCAAATATTTACTTAACTATTTATATATTTGCAGGGGGTATACAGGTTAAAAGGTTGGGACCTTGTGTTTAGGAGGTGGATAGAGTTATTAGGTCATATAGGAATATAAGAAGTTTTTATTCCTTTTTAGTGATTAAAATAAGAAAGTATCCAATTAGGAAAAAGCCACCCATGCTCAGGGAAGAAACGTTTGACAGGTATCCCGAAAATGAATCCAATAAAACAGTTCATCAGTCTCCTTAATCTCATCTCGAGATCACCAGGCAGTTCTCTATAAAC
This sequence comes from Euschistus heros, assembly GCA_003667255.2. Classification (NCBI taxonomy): domain Eukaryota; kingdom Metazoa; phylum Arthropoda; class Insecta; order Hemiptera; family Pentatomidae; genus Euschistus; species Euschistus heros. The sequence continues at coordinate 757,437 of RCWM02000127.1, forward strand.
CAACCGAAATTAAAGCAAAGGGTAATATGAGAGGCCTCTTGAAGTTGACGGATACTTCGGGGTAAGGAATCTTGAAATCTGAGTTGTTTCAGGATTAAGATGAATTTTTTTGGAAATTGGGGCGATATGGTTGTTCCAGGATAGGTGTTGATCGAAGATAACTCGTAGGTTTTAATGGAGTTTTGGCAGTAAATGGGAAGTTGTCGAGGTAAATCAATGTATAAGTAGGGAAGGACATTAAGGATGGGTTTTGAACCAATGAGGATAGCCTTAGTTTTCTTTGGATCCAAGCGTAATTTATTGTTCACAGCCCAACGGTTTATGTTATCGATATCTTTCTGAAGCTTGTGAGATGTCTCGAGCATATCGAAAGGAATGAAAGTTACGTAAAATTGAAGATCGTCTGCATATAGGTGATACTTGGATTTGTGAATAAAGCTGGGTAAGTCATTGGATATAACTAGAAAATAGGAATGGTGATAGAGAGGATCCTTGAGGAACTCCTTGGGTTAAATGTAGTGAAGATGAAAAAGAATAGTTAGAAGTAATAACTGTCTGGGAACGATGAGATAAATAGGAGTGGAACCAATTTAAAGCATTTTTAGATAGAAAGAAGTTTTTTTAGTTTAGGAGGAGCAGTGAATGCTCAACGCAATCAAAGGCTTTTGAAAAATCAAACAGGAAAATGATCGTAATTACTTATTAATTAGTTTTAACAGGTATAGTAACCGTCCCCACAGTTAAATATGCCTAAAATAGTCATTCGTTGCGTATTCGGATAAAGACCTCGTTATATATAAATTCAACATACATAAATAAAGGATACATAAGAAAAAAAATATATATAAACAGATTTCGAGAGGGTTGGATTACACCCGAAATATATATTTTCGTTGTCGCCATGTTAATCCCACATATCCCCGGGAGTATTTATGTCGCTGGGACTGACTCAGGCAGAAATAATTTGAGGCGGCCGTGTCCTCTGTGAAGGAAGTCGGTATCAGGTTTAGAAACTGGCCGATTGCCGTTGAAGCGAATTTTTTTTTTTTTTAAATTTATTTCAGTATCATTTTATAAAATCTGTTTAAAAAATCAATTAGCTCATAAGTTGGGTCAATATTAAAATATGAAAAACAATATTTGTTGTATAAATTGTAATTTATGTGCACAATAAAAGTTTTGCCATTAAAAAAAAAGTAAAGGAAACTGACCTCCGAAGTATAGAATGTATTTTCTTTTTACTAATGCTTATCTAGCTTTTATGTTTTTCTTCTACTTTAAATACTGAAAAGTGTCTTACCCTCTATATACAATGTCATAATTATAAAACTCCTTTTTTGGATAAGCATATCTGAGGTAATACTTCGGAGATTGATTCTTTGGTCTTTTTGTATCATGCGAAGACCATTTGTGGTTTACAGTATCACCGAAAGATGATTCAATCATGATTGATAAGAACCAAATATGTCACTATGAAGCATTTTGTTTTATCACCAGCTAAACTGATTCCAGCCATCTTGTTTCCTACAAGCACTTGCTAGCTGCTTGTCTCTTCGTTCACGTTCCCTCCCTTTTACTATGGAAGTTTACCAAAGGGTCTTTGGAGAACTAGATTCAACACTCAAAAGTTTAATCAATTGATTTCTTATCAAGTTACCAACGAGATTCATATTTCTCAATACTACGGTAAGTTAAAATGACTTTTCTCTTAACACCGTCGCAAATATTTCTGTTCTTTTTTAATATATTTTATGATCCATTGTCAATGCTCTCTATATCTCTCTCAACTCCTTCAGTTCAAATACGAATTTTACTCTCTAAACACTCCCCCCACTCCGATTTCTGTATCCTTCTCCACAACACTGCTGCTGATGAATCCTTCAATAATCGTTCGATGTCCTTATAGGAGGTATACCTCTCCTAAGCCATAATGCCCTTTCTCTTTCAACATTGAAATTTCGTCTCTTTTCCTATCTCCCATCCTTCCAAAAATTATAATTTTCTTGTGTCCGTAAACATTACTAAATAAGTTTCAACGCTTATTTTCATTTTCTTTATTTTATTTGTTCTTATGTCTATTTGTTATTTTAAATAATTAAAAAAAGTTATATTGTAACTATAGCCCAACTTTTTGGGACAATTCACGCCTCTAAATAAATTGTCCTACATTTGTGTGCTACCAATGGGTGTTTCCCTACAAGTTTTTCAAATGTCATTCTATTTAAAATACGGCAGATTTACTTGATATATATTGTTTTAAAGTTGTAAACTTCAATTAATAAATGAGAAAAAACTGTCCTAAAGCGACATTTGTCCCAAGTATATGTTTTTTTTGTTTTGTTCTATTCATTTTTCGTAAATCATAATTAACCAGCTCTCTGTGAAAAGTAGTGCCGGTATCCAAACTTCACATTGACTCGCTAATTATATACGGGGTTAAATGGGAGGGGGAGGGGAGGAATACTAATATTCAAAATCAAGAGATAGATAAAGTTGTGGCATGGAAAACAAAATTAGTGTTTATCATAGTTGTGAACCAAAGGCGACCTAACCAAAAGCTCTTCACGTACTGTGAAAGAATGACGGATATAATTAAGAAGAGACGTTTAGCATTTTATGGGCACATTTCTAGAATGCAACCTTCTTCCAAGTTGACAAATCAGCTCCTCAGTTAGTGGTAAAGAAGGAAACCAAATCACCACGGTTGCCAGAAGCAAGCAAAGACCTGCAGGATCTTGGGGGAACGGAAAATGACTTGAAAGACCGGACATCTCTCAGGAGGATTCTGAAATAAACAAGGTTTGAGGACAAAACACCAAGAAAGAAGACAGGAGCTCAATGGACATAGGAAAGGAAGTAACAACACAGCCGGAGGATGCGTAACTAGGCCAACATCAAAGCCCGACCCAAACGCAATAGTTGAATGTCGTGGTCCTTAGCTGGCCTATACGAAACAAGAAGAAGATAGTTGTTAACACACGAATTAAGTCAATGGTTACGGTATCTTCAAAAATAGCAAGACTTAAGCAAATACGTTATTGAATAAATAAAATGACGATTCGTTTTTACGGTATTCATTCAGGTCTTATGTCCAAAATCATCATTTACATATCTACTTTTCGGCTTCATTGACCAGACGTTGGTCATAAAACATAGCAATATGTTTTTAGTAAATTTTGTTTTCTTTTCATAATTAACCTAAAATGCTATTATATCTTTCATTACCTTTTAACATAATTATATAGATTATCTGCATTAACTTTTTTTGATTATCATCGTTTTTATTTCTAGATATTTGTTTTCCAAAATGATGAACTTGTTGCTACATATTCTCTTCACGAAGACATTATGGACTTCCTTGTTCTCGGCCCCCTTGTATTTAACGCCAGAAATGTGGATATTTCTGTAACAGAAATGATGGGAGGTAAGAATATTTATTTATTGTTAACTTTTTGTAGTTTGCTTATATTTGTATATAGGTATGTATATCAATCTAGTGCTCAATACAGTTATTTGTATTACTATATTCTGTTGATTTACTATTCGTGGTTTGATGTATTTAACATCATATTAACATGACATGGCAAATTAATCAATTTTGAAATATGATACAATCTATAATTAGGCTTTCATTAATAATTTAACACGGACGCATTCTGATCTATTATAGAAAAGCTAATCCATAATGGCTGAATAGATACGAAAGAATTAATAATAATTTAAAAAAATATCTTGCTATCATTACTCCAAATAGGTGTGTTATATGTTGATTGAAAAAAAAATAATCATTCAAATATTAAAATCTGTAGTAATACATAATGAAAAAATTGATGGAGGAAAACATTAATTAAACTTTATAAGAAAAATAAAATTACTTACTGTACTATGTAATTTGATTTTTTTTATATATAGAAATAAAAAAACTATATATATTTTTCAGGACCAAGGTTCAACTACATGTCCAGGGGTGCAATGATTGGTAGATTTCCGATAAGATTGGTTGGTGATAAGGTTTGCTTTTTGAGTCGGTGTGCTAAATGTATCTACGTCCATGCAACATCCAAAGAAGACAAGTTCAAAAGGATTGCTGAAATCAAGGCAAGTATTGTTTAAAGTATGTTGTTATTCAAATTGTATTTTCTCATAAAATATATTGTTTTGTAGATCAGCAATTGATAGATCTTAGTATCTTCATCTTCATACAATTCAAGTCCCACTAATAACTCCCGCAATCCTTCATTAATAGATTGTGCAGATATTACATCTATATTCGATCTAATTGAAGAGTTTTTGACAATGTCTTCCCCTTTCTATATAAATGGAAATATTCAGTATAGATTATTTTCACTGTGAAGTGACAATTATGTTGATATTCTTAGTACTTTAGACAGACATAAAACAAAGTTTATTTTAAACTGGCAAGTAATTATATGACATCCAAAGTTGGAATATCCTTCAAAAAGATAAACTGGTACAGTTTCATTATTTTTTCACAAGGCAAAAATATTAAATATGTGATTTTGCGATGTTTTAATCGATTGTAATCAGTGATATGTTCACAAAAGAATATTATTTCCATGAATGTATGTAAGCTAATAATAATTAAAATTAAAAATTCTTGCTTGTTCATATGTAAAATGTTGACATTATCACTATTTTACGCTAGAGAACGCTTTTATTCTAAAAGAATTCTATTCTGTTATTTTCTTAGTTATCATTGTTTCTAATTGTTTCTACTTTATGTAAGAACATCTCTGTAAATCCGCTAAGATCGCTGAAAAGATGAACGGACTATTTTCGATAGAGAAAAGACTTGCGTTTCTCAGTATAGGTCAGGTATTATAGTTGAAACCATGGAGTTATATACATGTGGAGGGGGCTTACCTCTCAATAGCCAGGGTAGGTAGTCATTTTGGTATGAACCGTATTATCAGTATATTAACCTCTTATCAGTTCAAATTTTGGTTTCCTTGGCTTTATACTGCTGTTATTTTATTTTAGTGATTTATTTACTGTAGCAATTTACTTATTTTATTTATTATGAACCCTTTCAATTGCCCTAGCCCAATGGAATGCAAGTCGCCAGTTGGGCATTGTGGGTCCTAGGATGTTTTGGTCTCGCCCCTCACGGAACAATATACGGGAAGGGCCTCTCCATAGTACTATAACTCCATCATTGAAACAGTATGGTTACCTATATTTCAAAACTAAAATGTTTTGATCGATCAAAAACTCGCAAAATCACCTAATCGATTTTTAGCATAAAAAGGTTAATTGATAACCTTTTTTTTTTTTTTTTTTTTTTTTTTTTTTTTTTTTTTTTTTTTTCTTGCTTACACAAGTCCTATATTGCCAATATAGCACTATCTAATTTTATTTAATTTTGTGCTCAGTTGAATTTTTTTTTTTTCTTTCTCTATTATATGAGAGCTTTGGTTTCAGACAGAAATTTAATTAAATCTTGGGCCTTTACTTTCGTCAAAGTTCTTAAGAATTCAGAGACGTCTTGAACAGTCAGTGTACCCAGCGTTCTTATCCTCTCATTCACAAACTTTTTGCAATTAAACACGATGTGTCTTGGATCTTCTAGACATTGGCATTTAGAACACATGCCACTTTGAGTTAGGGCCATTAAATTGAGGAATTTGTTGGTTCTGCCATGGTTAATCTTCAGTCTAATAAGTTTTACTAGACTTGGGCGTTCGAGATTTAGCCTTTGAGTTACAAAACCATGGAGTCAATGCTACCTTTTCTTGTACTGCGTAGTGGTCCTTTCCTTTCAGTGCACTTTCCCATTCGTAAAACCTTTGCCATTCTTCGATCGCATTATATTTGATTTTTCTTATTAGATCTGTTATTGGGATCTTGATATTTATCCGGTGATGCTGGCGTTGGTTGGCAGTTTTATCTGCCGTTTCATTACCTGACAGCCCTACGTGTCCCGGTACCCATTGGAAGAAAAAATGGTTTTTCGGCATGTACAATAATGAGAGAATTTTAAAAGAAATGTAATTATGTGATTTTGTTTGGTGTAACAAATTTAGATGTTGGCATACAGAGGCTGAATCAGTTAGGATGACTATATTAGTATTTGAGTATGTTCTTTCGCAGTAAATAATGGAATGAAGGATGGCGTAAAGTTCTGCGCTGAAGATACTAAGATTCAATGGCACAGAGAACGAGAATTTCTGGTTGTTCTGGGGGTCAAATACGGCGATCGAAGTGCGAGTTTGTGTTTTTGAAGCATCAGAATATATTTGATGGTAACTGGGATATTTTTGAGCTATTGTTTCCAGTGCTGCTAGTTTTAGATGCAATGAGGAGTAGAGAAACCTTACTGCTTTCGTTATAGCTGATTATTTCTAATTAATAGAAAAATAAAACAAAGTTGATTCACAAAACTTAAGTGCTTTATTAACCATCCGCCATTGATCTAAATCTCCACCTGCCTCCTCAATCAAACATACTTTGATACATACTCATTATGACGTCACACTTTACAAACACGTCATATCTGTTACACTTACAACAGTTTATTTTTACGAAACCCTATGGAATGAATAAACATTTATAAATAATTTAATTTATATTTGGTTATATTTAACTGATTAATATGCAGTATTTCATGGTAAATCTAATCCCAACGGTGAAGTTGTTTTTCCATTTAATATTAGCACTGCAAGTTGTTATTTTTGGAATAGTTACTAGAGTAGTTGAGTAAATCTTGACAAGTAGTAAATAGATGCATTAAGGCTTCTATAAAGTGGGACTAGTTCTCGAGTACACATTGGCTTCAATTCAGATTTCAAACTGATGCATAAATGTTTACTTGATCAGACTCAGCAGGATTTGTGTGAAAGCAGTAAAAGAATTAATGGATCCAAACTTATTTAATACATTGATATTAATATAGTATTGAACTTCAGGGTGGGGATGTTTAAGAAAACAATATCTTTATGGTTCATACTTAAAGTTAGAAATACTTATTAAATATTCAAGAATATTATTTACTACTTTGCTATATGTGAATATGTTCTGCACTGGTCTCATCATAAATAGATTACAAATAATTAAGAAGCTTGATTTTAAATAGCTCCATATTTTCTGACAAAGCTCCATCAGAGGATAGCTAACGGGTATACACGCCAAATTTTAATTATATTTTGTGTGCAAGGACACTTTTTAGAGGTGTCCATTGGGAAAGGTGTAGAATGGAAAAATAAATGGATATTTCCATCTAAGATCTACTGCTTTTCCCAATGTAAATTTTAGAATTAAAAGGTCAAATTAATTAAATGAAATTAACAATTAATGATTATCCGAAATAAACCAAGTTGAGAGAAAATAGGGGATTCAAACGTTACTTTTTTTCGTTCAAGTAAATAAAGCTCCTAAATGATAGGTCCTAGTGACTAATGTTGTAGGACAAAAAGTTGTTTCCTGTTTGCAAATATTCGATCTGAGCAATACCGACTGAGCTAGAGCGTGCCAAAATGTTACATTTTTGTTGAGGGAGAAAAAAAAACGTTGCACCAAAAAAGTATAGATCCCAACCAAAAGACAAATCCGTGTGAAAAAAGTAGTTCCTTCTACAAAGACAGGTAAATCAGCTGTAGTAGTGAGTTAGTTCTTTATTCTCCCGTTTTATACCATAGCGCTATAGTTCTGTATTTTTGTTTGAGAGAGAATTATCAAGCCTATCTGTATAGGAGATGTCATTGACGCTAGAAGCCTTATAGAATTTATTTGTAAAAGATAATGGCAAAATCATAAAATATATAACATAATAATGGTATACACTATCAAATAAATCAGTTTTAACAGAAACGCTCCATGTTTTGTACATTGTATGGTAGAACCGGATAATGGATTCACTGATGGCCTAGTATAGGTTCTATAATGTAGTTTCATAAGTAATAGAATATTTAATGTGTAACGATTTATTAACAAAGAAGTAAACTAATATTATAATGTAAGTTACTAAAATTAATAACGTTCTTAATATTATCGATTTAACAATGCTCATGGTTTAATCGATTTCAAGTTAAAAATTATGAAACTCCTTAGCAAGATCACAATATCCACTGAAATGACCCGATGTAGGTTTGTTTGTCCATCGCTTGAGTGGAAGTCGACAGGTGTGATCTGTCTAAAATATGAATAAGTCGATTATATACTAAACATATTAAAGATTGCGTTAGTTATGTTTATCTCCCTGAACTTGAAGAATAACAGTTGTGGGCGTGGCGCATCTGAACAATTTTCGGTTGTACCCAATGCTTTATTAAAAGTTAAAAATCTAATTCATACCTCGTCTTTAGATATATGTTCTTTATTACACTAATTCAAGAAATCCTTATCCATGAAGCTATGGAATGATGCTATAATAGGAACCGTTAATAGTCTAAAAAAAGATATATTTAGAATTAGATATACACCTACAATATCTCATAAAATATAAGATTTTCTTCATCACAGACTAATATTGTAATTGTACGTCACATAATTTTCAATTTTTAAAACTTACTTTTGGTATGAAATTGCAATTTATTAAAATTAGATTTTCCCAGGTATCAGCCTGCATACAAATAATCTTCACTCAAGGGTGCCAACGATTAATAACGTTCTCGTAAATTTATTTCTCTTGAAATTCCCTCCTAATGGCGGAGGGTCTGTCTTAATATTTCACAGCTATTGGTTTTTCTCAAGGATTATGTCTCTCTAGGACCATTTAAGCTTTATTTGCACCCCTGTCTTAGATCTATGACAATAAAAGCTCCTTGGTTTTGGAAGCTGTCCTATCAATTTAGAGGGTGCACATTCATATCAAAATGTTTCCATGGTGGTTAAAATGGACTCTTTGGATCGGAGGATAGTAATCAATATTCAGAATATTTCTTTTGACATTTTAATAAATTAGGAGACCCCTCCGTCGCGGCTTCGCCTGCTCTCATAAACAAAGAACTTAGATAATTGTAATCAACAATTGAAGTTTTATTTGTTTAAATAAATAGATAAAAATATTGTATTAAAGTGTGATATTGAGCATTATTCTTCAATGATAATTTCACGCATAGCAGTTACTTTTAATCTCGTTAAAATTGCACTGATTAGTTGGTTGAAGATTACGTAAAAACATAATTAGACATACAATTTTTAATTTTAATATATGAGTTGGTGATCTACAGGACCGAGACTATTAAGAAACTATTGCGGATGATGGACTGCATTATCAGTGCTTGTAACTAAAGGTCCATGAATCATATTTTTACACATAATATAAAATCAAAAAGCAAAGGATCAACATTTTGATTTGCTAATAATTTTTCATTTGCAAGAAATAATTTTATTGATTTTATGTTGATTTAAATTCCTGACTGTAAAAGTATATGACAGTGTGCCAAACTTCGTTTCTGTCATTCAACAATGTACATTTAAATTTTAATTATTGTAAATTTTATTATTGCTAAACCTAGAACTATTAATATGTAATTAAAATTTGGTACAGATGGGTTCTTTTTTACTTATTTAATTTTTTTTAAATAATTCAATTGATTGTACGATAATTTGATTATCATGTTCAAGCTTTATTTGCCTATCTTTGTGAACTCTCACCTATGTATCTGTCAATTTTCAAACTTCACTGTTATCTGCATACTATCGTTTTTTAAAATAACAAATCAATTGATATCAGTATATTTTATTATTGCTAAACCTTCCTGGAACTAAAGAGGTAATGAAGTTAAAATTTGGTAGAGATTGGTTCCGTAATTTTGATGGTTTATGACCGCAAACGAAAAATGGCTTGTCCTTTTATATAATGGTATAGATTTAATCGAAGCAAGGCAACACTTAACAAAATTTAGGAAACACTTAAGAAGCCCTTGCTGGTGGATTATTCTTATTGTCTGGTCGTTACAAACCCTTTCGCCTTTAAAAGTAACAATAAGCAGTTTATAGACATCATAGTCATCTTTACTTCCGTGAAAATAGCTATAATCAGAAGCGATAGAGTTTTAGGATATGGCATAAATTTTGTGTAGGTTTATATCAGTATTCCAACCAATGTACCTATAAATGAATGTAATTATAATATAATCTAATTTATTATAATTATTATATAATGTAGATCAAGTAATTCATGAAGCCTTTTATAAGCCATTAAGGCTTTCCTACTATTTTTTTATCAATACTTTTTACTGTTGTAGGCCCATGATATGACCATCACTGGAATGTGCCATCTGCCTGGAAAGGAGCATATCATGTTGACAGGAGGATACGATAGAGTTGTCAAGGCTTGGGACCTCAACACGAAGAAAAAACTTGCACAATTTGATATTGGAGTATGCATGAACGAAATTCACCCAGGGCCGCCCGGCCAAGTTTATATTACCGGCTCTGACGGTTTCATTGTTCGTATGGAATGCGGTCTTTAAATTTTCATTTTTATTTATTATTGGCAGAAAACTTAAGTTTTAAGCCTGACAAAAAGTGTTTAAAAAAATTATTGCCAAAAACTTGAGATTGAGTCGGTCTTGATCTGTGGGAGGTTAAATTAATTAAGGTTATGGGGCTTATCTGTATCAGTGCAGTTTCAATTTATAAACATATAAAGACAGAGAATGGAATATTCCACCTTTTGTTTATTTTAACCATTTTTGTCAATAAGGTATAAAGTTTATGTTACATTGTAGTTTAAGTTATGAAAACTTAAAGTATAATAAATATATTTTTCATAAATGTCTTTGTTTTCCTTTATTTTTTATTATGCCCTTTTCTTCTTACTTAGAAATATTAATATATTTTCTCTGTAACATTGTCATGGAAAACCAAGTGATATAATTGCTGTATGTTCCTGCTTCACTCTTAGTCTTTGGAATAATTTAATTTTAGTATTTATACATCTTGGGAAGCTGAGGCTGGTAATGTACCATGTGTAAAATGGCCTATAACATTCCAGGGAATGTTGCCAATTTTATATTCTCAGGGTCTGCAAAACTGGTGTGGCTGCATGCTACAGAACTCTTGTTTTTCTGAAGCAGCATATGTATTCCTCTTCATAGACTCCTAATACATATTTATGATTATTAATTGAATACATTCAGGACTATCTATAGTCATTCTAATTTTAATTTTGTATAAATATGAATTGCAGTGTTAAATTATTTGATGTTTCTAGATAATCTATAATTTGATTACTATGACACTATGAACATAATTTCCATTGTTGTTATCTTTTAATTAGCTATTTATTTACCCATCAATTGTGTCACATCTCAAAATAAGTCTGTTTCGAAATTATGACGATTGGTCATAGATATTTTTATTCTTAATATTAGCAAAAGAAAAGCAACAAGACAACATATTGGAAAACATAACTATTTACTAAAATGTCCCATATTTATGGCATTATTTTTATTAAATCATAAATAATTTTTTTTTTTTATAATATAATGAAGTAAATCAGTACTTTCCATGGTTTTTTTTTACGTATCCTAATGTTCGTATTTATTAATATAAACTCTATAATGAGGATTCTTTTGTATAAATTGATGATTGCTTAAGTTTATTATTTACTATAATTTCTATTTTTCAGTATGTACTTTCAGTATTAGGATTTTCTTATCCATCAGTTTATCAAGGATGGCAGACACTTGTTGGAGCTTTCATTTTATTATACCTGAGACCAAGCCTATTTATGTCACAGGAAGAGAATAACAGACTGACTTGTTTCAATTTTTTTAAAATATTACCAAACCTTTTAATTTATGTGGCCTCCATCATCAGCGGCTCCAAAGCCTTGTCTACTATTGTAATTTTTAAAGCTTTTTATACAATCGAAGTAACATATTATTTTGATCATTTACTTATCACTTTTTTTCTTCCAGCCTGTTCCATTATTTGTTTGTGCACAAAATACATCAGCAGTATGTGTTATGTTGTGTACTTTAAAGAATGTCGATTTGTTCGACTTTATTGTTTCAATAACAGCTCTTGTTTCATCGCTGTTTCTCTTTCTTTACATTGAAATTGTGGTAAATATAAGTTTTTTAATAATAGATAATTTATTATTTTAAGTTGCAAGAATAAGTGATTTACTCGTGTTTAATGATAAAATGTAGTTTTCACTTCCTCATAACTTCAATTCCCTATAAACCTTGATAAATTATAAATATAAAAATTTATTGTAATTTTAATTATTTATTCTCTGTATTCTTTCAACCCTAGTGAGAATTTAATTTTATGGAAACTTACATATTATTACGTCATAAAACTAAGTATTTTATTTGCATGTTGAAGTCTGATCAGAACTAATCATGTTTTAGATGCCTTTTGGATATCATCCTTGGCCACTATTTTTCATGCTCACAACAACGCTTGTGGAACTGACTACTCCTTCTTATGAGAGTAATGCTAAAGAAATTTCTAAACTTTATTATAGAAATATATTCAGGTATTTCCATGTAGTTAATTTTCATTTATCTTTAATATATTTTTATGTACCAATGAAAACTTTATGTAAAATCTATACATCTTTCTGTAAACAATTTTAATAAATCATTCCAAAATGTTGTATGGTTATGAAATATTCTTATGGACTAATTTTGTAAGCAAACAATAGTGTCTTTAAAAATTGTCTTATGCATTCTTATCTATTGAAATTAATGTCTCAATTTCCATTGTTATTCTTTTAGTTTTATCATCTTAATGCCATCCAGCCTCTATCTCGGTGAAGCCTTTTCAGCTCTTCAGTTCAAGTACCTCGATCAGGTAGGTTTCTACGCTTGCTGCACTGTAAGTGGTGTTTGTGGCATTTTTCTTCAGTTATATTCCGTCAAGCTACTTAAAAAGAAACAATTTAATAATAATTCTGTATTTGCTCGTATAGCAACTCTAGTTATTTCTATTCTACTTTTTGATTCTTCATTAATCACGATTCCACTGTGGTTGCTAATTTTTGTTCAGTGTAGTTCAACACTGATTTTTACGTACAACTCTCATTGTAATGAAAATAAAGCCAGCCAAGAATTTCTGATTTAACTTCCCTGAATTAGACTTTTTTGTATATTGATCTTATGTTGTGATTGTTGATAATTTATTTTTTATATACATGTTTTTTAAATATTAGCATATCTGTAAATCTGGTTGTGCATAAACTTATGAATATAAAAGTGAGTATAAACCTATATAAATGTATATACCTATGTAAACTCTGAATTTTTTTTTTTTTTTATTTGTTTTTGTTTTAAGTCACCTTTATACTCATATTATTATTATATTTTCTCATGATATATTGTGGTGTAAAGTCAAGATGGAATTCATGGTTTCATAGAATTTTTTCGGGTTTACTCAGCCCTATAATGAGTTCTAGAGACATGCCAGGTGGTCGGAATACTGACCACACTATCTCCGAATAATCTAAATCAAGTAACTTTGGTCCGTCATGGACTGATGTGGTACTAATGTATTTATTTATTTAAATATTTTGTACATTATTTAAAATTTGATTTTCTTACCAGAGGTATGTTGTTCCATGCTTTGGGTTCCTCTAGTTAGTAGCTTTAGGTATTCTTCACGCATTGTGCCAGTATCATCTAAGAGATAAGAGAGTGTATAATAAATTGCTATATAGCTTTTTGTTTATTAAGATCAGCAATACGGGTTGATTCTTTAATATAATTATAATAAAACAATATAATTATTCATGCATCTTGAAAGAAAAACAACAAAACTTTAAACTTGCTGCACTGATTTATGTTGAATAATTTAAAATACTTTAATCAACAAATATTGAAACCCTTTTAAATTAGTTATATTTGTACGAATTACTCATTTTTCAATATGAGTACTTTTAAGAATATGACTACTGAAAGCTCAACTATCATTCCTTTTGGCTGTGGAAAACCTACTATGTATTTAAGTTTATATTTACCGCAAAGCCAAGATGGGTATAATGGGGGGCCTAATAGACATAATTTAATTTTAAACTATTCCCTGCCATGTGCCCCATTTGGGAATCACGGGTATTTTTGTGATTAACAGTTGGCAGCATTGTTGAGACAAAAAATGTAAACTAAAAAAAAAAAAAAAAAAAAAAAAAAAAAAAAAAAAAAAAAAAAAAAAAAAAAAAAAAAAAAAAAAAAAAAAAAAAAAAAAAAAAAAGCTGGCAGTTAATAGATTAAAATTTTATATAATGAGAGTTTAAAACTTAAATTTCGAGTCACTTTTAATTTTTAATTGTTTTTCTGGGTTTATTAAGTATAATTCTTGTGGTAGTTTTTGATAATATATTAAAAGTTTAATTCTTTTATATATGTATATAAAACTCCAAAAAAAATATAAGGAATTTTGTAACAACTATCAGGAACTATTTTCTTTCTTTTATTATAAGTTTTTTGTTTTTTTATTTAAAGGGTCTAATAAAGTAGTCACTGGACTCATTTCATGTCTTAAGATAATTCAAAAATTAAAAAAAGTGTGATACTGTATAGTATCAGAATAAATTGTACGATATAAAATTTAGTTGTTTTTTTTTTTTCGTACTACTTCTTTTTTAGTACCAAATTAAAACATTATTGTATATTTAAATATTAGCATTTTCTCTGATTGCATAGAAGTAAAAAAAAAATTTGTTTTCATGTTCATATAGTTACAATACTTTTTATAATTCTTTACTGATTGCTTTGAAGTATTGACGATATGAAGAAACTGATATTTTATGGTTTAAAAACCATACTATAGCATTATTTGTTATTACGTATTTTACAAAATCGGGTCTTTATTTAGAGGTTGTAATTTTGAGATCTCCTGTTAATTTTTGGGTATAAGTATGTATGATAGTGTATATATTTAACTAGTCATTTTAAATAAGTATTTCTTACTTATAATACTTAGACCTTATAAAAACTGTGTATATAATAGAAAATGTTACAAAATTTGTTATCTGTTTTTGTAAAATGAATGTTTGTAAAACTTTAATGTTATTAATAAGATAAATAAATTTATCAAAGATGTAGATGATAGTAATTTATAATTATGATACTTCCTACAATTTTGGTTTTATTATAAATTATATTTTCCCCTCATATTTTTTATAATATAGTTTTATTTTCATATGTTCATAAATATAATTTGATTGAAAAAAATTGTTGTTTTATCAAAAACCCTAAGCTTATATAATAGCATATTACTACATTGTAAATAGTTACACAGTTTATACTTTTCCCAGAGGTACCTAAGACGTATGAAATTGGCAATTATAAATTAATTTTAACTGTCATTGTCAGTTTACCCTAAAGTTTATGTGTTGCTACACTTTTGTATCTCTGGGTTGTAAAGAAAGGCCTATGTGTAACAAGATTTTTGACCCTTCAACATGTAATTCCCTGAAAAGTTTATGCTGACTAACAAGTCTGGGCATGTATTAAAAGACATCACCAATCTCTGACACATCTGAGATGCAATGCTGGTTAGTGATTCATAATTGAATGGCTCCGCCGAAAAATGTTCTAAGTGACAAACAAAATTTTGAGTAATCAGTGAAAGAAAATCATAATTTAAAGTTCTTTTTAGTTTTTTAAGTTAGATTTTTTTTTCACCTTGTAATTTGTTATACTTACATGTATAATAACATAATGGATTGCTATATCATACTATGATGTACTATTTATAATACATTTCAAAAACTTTAAAATTGTCACTTCAAATTTTGTCGCTTAGAACGTTTTTCGGCGGACCCATTCAACCCTAGTAACTGTCCAAGATGATGAATTTCAATGATATCAATCGGTTAGTAATAGTGTGTTAAAAGCTGGTTAAAAGCAATATAAACACATTGTAGGAGCACATATCGTACTTTATAAATATTGCAAAAAAGTTACTTGTATTAAAAATACAAGTCTCAGTTTTCAGACGTCTTTATGAGTTTTTCTCCAATTAATAGAGTAGAATAGAAAATAAATTTTATTCTGGGACTATGTCCCCTAAGAATAACACAATGAACATAAAAATAAAATGCAGTTAGTATGGTTACTAAGGATTAAAATATAAGAGGTTAATAATCTGAGTCACTATTTATAATTTTATAAATTATAAAAATTCAATAATTGTTGACAGAAAAAAAGTATATACATCTACTGCATGTACCAATAGATTGAATAAAATATTCGAATGAAGCTTTGCTAATTAGGGTCATTCTGGAGAAAAAGGAAATATTGAAACAGAAGGGATTTAAATGTGAACAGAGATCGAGGCAATACGGATGTTATGTGGTAGTGAATTCCATAAGGAAATCCTATTCCAATACTTATTTAGTTAAAATTACGAACAAATGAATCTACTTAATAACTTTGAGATTATTAAAATCTCATTCTTGAGATTTTGGTTCGTGAGGTAAATCAAAATTAGTTTTTGAACTCTTTCATTGGAAACTTTACGTTTAAGTAGTTTATATGAAAAGCTGGTAAATAAAAATGTACATTTCTTTTGAAATATTGAGAACTTCGCCAATTAGGTAAAGGCCCAATTAAAGGAAACAATATTAGGAATAAAGAATTCCTCATTTACTATTTTTACTAATGAGTTTAAATGTTATCCAAGATGCTTTCTTAATTTGTGTGTCACATTTATCTAAAGGATTGGTTTCCTATATGTTAAACTGGTGAAAGAAGTAAATGATTTCTACTACTTAAATCTTAACATTCAAATTGAAAATAGTTCTTAATAACTACTAAACAGCTAAAAGAAAAGCCTACGGTTTTAACAAAGTTTGATGTGTGAGCCTCTTATGATTGGATCTTTAATATAGAAGTTGAGGTAATAATATTATCGCCTTCATCTCATTTGTAATGACTGACGTTGACCATCAGGAACTATTCTTAGGCTTCTTTGTTGATATGTAATGTAATTAGTTCAATCAAATGGTGTACAAGATTAGGGAAAGATGGATTCTGATAGTGATGTAGTAATATGGTAGGCTTATGTTTGAGATATGGTAACTGTGTATTGGTATTTTTTCAGATATATTTTACAGCAAACTGCTTCCTTATGTGGTCTTTTGCACAAAAATGTCTAGCTAAATCGTAAGTATGAGTTTAATATATTACGAACTTTTTCCGATTTTCCTTTTCTTCATAGTTAAAAATACATCAAACAATGATAGTAAAAAAAAAAATAATGTACCTGAATTTTAATTTTAGGTCTTCTTCTTTATACTAAATTACCTTGGAATGGATAGAATATTGCTTTAAAAAGGCTTAAATATTCTCGGCGTGCTAAAATTTATGCTTGGTTTGAGGATCTACTCTTTACTAAATAAACACGTATCTTGATCTGCCAAAATTACAACCAGATGGACATGCTTTTTAGTTACAAAAGTTTTACCTATAAAGGTGAATTTAGATTTACCTAGCTTTACGATCGGACCACTTATTTGTGTACCAAAGAATTTTTTGTTGTAAAACAATATAATGTTAATCGCCTACGTTAGGTTATATATATATATATATATATATATATATATACATTTTTTATTTTTATTTTTTTTTTTTAACAATTTCTCTTCTTGTTTAGTGGCACTTAAGTCCTCGATAGACCTTGGACTCTACAATCACTCGCTCTCATTCTTCTCTCATCAAAGCAACTCGTTACATTATACACATTTTTACATCCAGGCATTCATATATTCTATTACAATTCTATATTAATGACGTACCTTAGTTTAAAGTTAATGTAACTATTTAAGAATTTCTTGCAAAGCTGAATTTATTTTCAGCTTTATCATTAAACTAAACTCGTTCATAAAATAGTTGTTTTACCTCTTTGGGAAATTGATTTTCATTGATAGTGAATGTTCCAAGCGTAACCGGACTGTTCAAAGGCCTGTCAACTTCAAACAGAAATAAAGACTTTCTCAAACTAGTTATTAGTGTTATGTTTAAAAGTTAATTCAAATGGCATCAAGTAAATCACACAGATCTCATCCCCAGGAGAAATATAATTTTACCGATTTTAATGAAAACAAAGCTCCTATCAATTTAAGTTTAGCCCCTTATTGGTTTCTTGTTGTATTAAGAATAGCTCTTGTATTTATACCACAAGATGGGTATATACATCCTGACGAATATTTCCAGTCTCTAGAAATTCTTAATAGTAAGTCATATTGTATTATAAAAGTCAGTGATGTGTGTATGTCACTAAACACTTTTGTTATTTTAGGTGATATTTTTAATGTGGCTTCCATAAGACCATGGGAATTCAACTCAACATATCCGATAAGAAGTGTAGCTTTACCATATGTTGTTATGGGGTTTCCACTCTTTTTACTTAAAAGTGCTGCCCCATTTTTTAACTTATGGTTTAATATTAAAGTTATTACTCCTTACACTTTATTGGTTGTTCCACGTCTAGCTTGTTGTTTTCTTTCATTTGTAACTGATTACTGCATGTATAGGTATTTTTTACTTAATCTTTAAATTATATATTTTTTCTAAATATGCTATAGATTTTATTGAATATTATTAATTAATTTTTTTTTTTCTTCAGGATATGCTGCTTATATAGACAAAATTATAGGTCACGTTTATTGACATTAGCAAGTTCCTATGTCATGTTAATTTATAGTACCAGGACATTTACTAATGCCATTGAATTAGCTCTTGCTTCGTACCTCATATATCTGGTTTCACATTGTATGGCAAAGTCTGATCAGGTATATTTTATGTTGATTTAATATAAGTGAATTTTAAACTATTAATAAATTTACTAATTTTCCTTTTTTCTCAGGTTATATATCAAGAAGAATATTATCATGAAAAGTATAAGCAAGCAGACAATATTAAAGACAAAATTAAATTTCATCGTCTTCGTGTATCATTACCATGGCATACCTTTGCAAATGTGTTTTATATTGCTACTGTTACTGTCTTAGGTGTCTTTAACCGTCCCACATTTTTTGCTTTTGCATTTCCACCAATATTCTTTTGGCTGCTTAGAGGTATGGGTTCTCATTTGATCGGTTTCACTGATTTCAACATCAGAATGTTTGCTCTATTTTTTTGTTCAATACCATCTATGTGCCTCATGGTTGCTGTTGATTCATATTATTATGAGCAGCTCACATTCCGTGATTTTGCTCATAGGAGAATAAGTTTGTGGTCAAAAATTGTATTTACTCCATTTAATTTTGTTACCTATAATTTGGATTGGCGTAATCTAAAAGAACATGGTATTCATCCCCGATACACCCACTTTCTTGTAAACATACCTCTTTTGTACAATGTTCTGGGAGTGGCTGGGTTAATTGGTTTTCTACACATCCTTTACAGGTATGTTTTTATAGTCGCTTTAATTTATTTTCCTTTAGTATTGTTATGATTCAACTGGTAATAGCATGAAATTTGAAATATAATTGTATAATATAACCTATCTTTGATGTTTTATTAATATTAAAAAATCATTTATAATATGCTGTAAACTATTTTTTTATTTAAGTACTCAGGATTTATTTAAAATTATATTTTAGAGCCTTCATGAGGCGCTGGAGTAGTCTTCCTCGAGTTCAAAGTATTATTGGTCTGATGACTTCATCTTTTGTCATTCCTATTACTTTACTATCAGCCATTCCTCACCAAGAACCCCGGTTTTTAATCCCGGTAACTTTGCCACTTGTATTTCTCCATTCACAACGTATTCGCTCTATATCAGAAAATAGTTCTGTAGTTAGCAGAAAAGAGAATGGTTATACAGCATTCCTCAAGGCAAAGGTAATGAAATAAATTATATTATTTTATATGTTGCTTAATATTTGCAACTTATATCCAAATAATTTTATTTCAAGTAACTCTTTTATTTAAATTGTGTAATGATACTATGTAATTCACCAATGTATGTATATTTGCAGGTTAAATCTGATAGCAGAAATAGCCTTCTAACTACTTGGTATATAGTGAATATTGTATTTTCTGTCTTATTTGGATTTGTCCATCAAGCTGGTGTTTATAATTTAGGTAATATGCTTGATGATTAAATAGGACAATCATATTTTTAATCTAGTATTACAATAGTATTAGTGTGTTTGGCTTAGCTTTAAACAGTCTGGTATTAGAGAGGATAAAGGAAGATAGTGAAAGAGAACCACCAGGAAGAGGAACCAGTAAGTTCCTAGTGTGCTTTGTTTGTTTGTTTGAGGAGACATACGTGACTAGTCCATCTCACTAGTTGATCTCTTGAAAATATTATTTCCATCTTTTTCAAGTTATAGTTAAGTAAAAGTTTCAAGTTATTAATAGAAAAGACTATAAAGAAGATCTATTCAAAGATATGGTTTCTTTACATATAGTTTAGTTTTATAAAAATACTGTTATACTTTTGAGTATAATTTACTCAAATAATACATAAAAAAATATTATTTGTCAGTTCTTGTTGCCTTTATTTTTTTAAAGTTTTCAGCAGAAATGCCATCCTTAAAGGCTTATTAAAAAAATAAAGACGTAATTAAAATTATTGTAAAATGTTATCTTATTTTTTATAGTTTATCAATTTACTCACTATTTATATTATACTGATATTTTATTTTGTTTTGTTTAGTTGATCATTTATCAAAAGAAATTGAAGCTAAGCCAAGATTGACTACAATTCATTTGGTTACCTCCCATATGTATCCGTTACCAATTTCTCTTCTACAGCTTAAATATGGTTCTGCTGCTACTGTACATTTTACCAATTCCACAAGGTATATTTATTAAAAATATGAATGGTTATGTTTTTATTTAACAATTATTATTTTTTGTTTATTGATATCTTTTAGGAAAGACCAATCCAAGAAGTTAAAAAAAAAAAAAAAAATTTCATTTAAGAACCTCGAATAAAAGGAATATTTTATGCAACAGAGTTCAGTTTCCAATGTGTATTAAAATAATTTAATTTCTTTTGAATTTTCGATTTTATAGAGGTTACTTCATGCTAGAAGTTGATTCATTCTTTATCAAATTCTTTAGTTTACAGAGAGGTTATTATTCTACTTAACTTCACATTATTGCTTAAATTACAACCTATGGTAGAATTGACACGGTGGTTGAAGTATGAATAGTTAATGTAATACTGAAGACCATTTTGTGATGGATTGATTGAGCAAGATCTCATTTCTCATCTAGCATAAATTTAATAGAAAAAAAATGATTGAAGGTCATGGTTGATTTAGTTATAAATATTAAATAATTGGGGTGATCTTCAACTGAAACTTTTCAGCTGATATATTTTAAAGTAATATTTAAATTTTTAAGTCCTTACTATTACCCTTAGAATTAGTTTCTAAAAAGATCGATATTAATATTATGTACTTGTTAATTGATGGTTGAATATATGAGGTGGTCCGGATACAAAGGGCGAACTCAAGAAAACTTGAATTGAGAAATCCACAAGTTAAAGTTTCTACACAAGGGCAAACTCAACTTTTTATTATTTATATTTATATTTATTTATAATATAATTTATATTAGACTTTTAAAAGTTGAGTTCGCCTTTGTGTAGAAACTTTAACTTGTGGATTTCTCAATTCAGATTTTCTTGAGTTCACCCTTCTTCTCATATAAAATATATATAAGTTACATACGAAAAACTGTAGAGTTGCTGATTTCCAATGGCAATACTTTAACTTTACATTTCTACGTGTCAAAAATAAAAAAAAATAAAAAAGCCATAGTTTGAAACCATCGTTTCATTGGTTTCATTCCTATACATAGTTTCAATTACTCTTTTTGTCTTTTAAATACCAGATATCTACCTATTTTGTTTGTATATGACTGCTTCTTTTAAAAAATGCTTTATTATTTTGCTATATACCTGCTGCTGCCTTGTTTTAGAATTTCCTTCTCATCTCCATCCATTAAGCTTTCTATCTCGCTTCTTTCAAACACTATTTTCTCCACCTCAGTTATATAGGTATCTTTTAAACATATATAAAAATACATAATATGTATGAATATAAGTTTGTTTATTTATGTTTTTAGAACTGTTTTTATTTCGATTCCATAATCTACATTTATAAGTCTCTTAAAAATGATATTTTACTAAACTTTTGAGTTATCCTTAAGTGAAAATGGGTTCTAAAATAAAATTATTTTACATTTCATGAAAAAAAAATTAGGTATGTCTTTTGTTTTATTAATACATTTCATTAATCAATATGATTTGATTCAGGAGATTCCAAAGATCAAGGGATGTTTACACTTATGAGCTTGGAACTGCAAGCATGGAATCTGTTACAGACAAACTTGCAGAGTTGTTACAAATCTCCGAACAAAGCTGGATGGAAAAACGGCTTAAATATCGCCTCTATTACGCTTGCCCAGGTACTTTGAAGACTGAATTTGAGCTGGCCTGCCTCACACATAAAATGATAGCTAAAACAGAAAAAGTTTTTCATCGCCATTTTTCTGCTGAAGCTATGCCGTATGAAAATTTTTACAATTTAATTGACCAGCTCAGCCTTGTTTTATATAGACTCACCCCTAGGGAAACTTAATTTACTTTCTTATGATTGGTTTTATTTTTTAATCTTTCATCAATGATTTTTTTAGCACTTCATGTTGCATTTTTTAATGGTTCTCTTTAAAAGGAACTTAGAATATAAGCTAAATGTAATGTTGATGAAATGAAGATGAGTATAAGGTATTATTCTTATCTTCAGAAATACGATTTTAATGCAAAACAGAGCATTAATTTTGTATTTAACTTAAAAACTTAGGCAAGTATGATGTTTACAAGGTATTATGTGTGTTTTAATAAAATCTGTCCATTTATACACTGGTAGTCGTGATACATTTAAAGGCACTTATATGTTAGTAGAATAAATTTGAGTATCGACTTTGTTGGGACATAATGTTGCCATTTTAAATAATATTTAATGAAGCTCTCCATTAATGACTTCCTATGAAAATGGTTTGTACATTCCATGTTTCGGTTTTTAAAACATTTTAAAAGTAATTTTATTTCATTCCAATTTTAAATAATGTTAATCAAATTAAGTGAGATATTTGTTTCTATAAGTTAACTGGTGGACACTGGAAGAAACATAATATCAAATGACCAAATTATAAAACAAGTACTTTTCTACTTGTAGAGCTGTTTTTTCAACTTAAATTAAGTGTCCACCTGAGAAAAAATCTTGTGACCAGTCTCATTGTATTGTCCAGGAGCTTATTCTACACTTTTAAATGAAGATGTACATTATAAAAATTTTATTCAGATGTCTGCAGCGCAATATGAACTCCTGGTTCCTGATTTCGTAAATTATAAATATTCTACTGAACTTCATTTCCATCATAGATCTTGAATTATTTTGCGAAATTGTCAACCATACTAATTTTTTTTTTATTGTTATTCCTGTACAACGTTCCACAAAAACTATTGTTCCTCATATAGATTAATCAATTCCAAGACTCCATCACTTCTCCACTCTCTTTTGTGACTCATTTTAAGAACAAACTTGATGAATTATTATTTATAAAACTTAAAAAATTCGAAATTGCAACATTCAAGTCTTGTACACCTCGGAGATTCCTCCAACATGAACCGAAGACTGGAGACTGTCTCGAGAACAGGAATATGTGTGTTTATTTGTGAACGGCGCTCTCTCGCGTTTGTGAACGCGGTCTCTGATACTGCTTTGAACCTACCCATTTGTGAGACGAGTCTCGTAACTGTTTTGTATCAGATGGATTCTTAACTTTATATGCTTTGGGTACCAAAACGGATCAAAGATGTATAAAATTTAACGACTAGTAGTTGGTTTGCAAATAATTCATGGTTCCACCAGTGACAAAAAGTCAGCTTATAGAACCAAATATTTTACCTCCAAGTTTAAATTTTAATATAAATATGTTTTATCTAGTCAAAATGTGGGCATTTTACCAAAGTTGTTTACTTATTATTTCTCCTCCAGGTTATATTAGTCATTTCTTTTATTAGGTTCATAAGTGTTTATGTTTACAAGCGATAATATTAATTAATAGAATAATTGAAACTGTATGGTTGAGCAGCATTCAGAGTTTGTTGTGTCCTAAGTAATTTGCATATTTTATTCTTATGAACTGATTACTGATTTTCATTTATGTAATTCATTGATTTTAATTTTTGTATTAATAATACAATACAATGATATTTAGTTATAATTGGAGAACGTTTAAAAGATAAGAATTATTAATTATAATTATTGATGTACTGTTAGTGATTAGGATTATTAAGTGAGTGAATGGCCTAGTTTTAAATCATTTCTTGTTCAATTATTCTAATTAAAATGTTGGTAAAACTGTGAGACAACCATGATTAAAATACTTAAGATTATATAGCTCTGATTTTAGCTGAAGGTTCTGGGCTGCTGGCTCTATAACCTTTTTCTTGATACAAAATTAATGGGCATTTTTCAGGTGAAGATTATGTTTGACAAAGGCTTCCTGGAACTACTTTTACCTTAGAGTACCTTTATGAGATTTAAACCAGGAGTACTCGCTAGAATTAGTGAGATGTGAGAACTCGCAGGTGAGATCTTTTATCACACTGAAAGTTTTGGCTTTTTGTAAGAAAATGTCAATTCATAATAATAATGTTTTTACAGGTAAATAAATAAGTAATACAATACAGTTAAATATATAAACACTGTTTAAAATTTCTGAATTTTCAAAGAAATAAAATAAGTTACAAATGCTAATATTAGCATCAATAAAAGTACTATGTTCAAATAATAGGAACTAACATTGAAAAATCATGATTTGTTATATTAATCATTATAACTTATAAAATTATTATCCTTTATGATAGAAGATTGGGTAGGGGTGGACCGTGTGTGCCAGATAAATGGGAATTATTCTAACATAGCAATCTTTCTTTGTATTATTGTTTTTTTATGCGAACTAAATCCACAAAACCCCAGCCATATTTTTTTTCTGTGATTTCTTTTTTTCCACTCCTGAAATTCTTCTGAGCATGATCCACAAAAATGATATATTTTGGGCAGCTGAACATTACCAATTGTTCTTTCATTACACTTAGGGCAAAGATCTTCAAAAATAATCTTCTTTTAATCATATCTTTGATATTTCTCATGTGAATAATAAAACTGTTGATCCCTCCAATAATCAAAAATGAATAAAGTCAGTGGTCATCTTACAGCTAACCCTAGCAACAGAATAAATAAATTTAATTTTGTCCACTACATCTCCTTTGATGAGGTAAAGGAATCATCCATAGTAATATTTCTCTCACTGCCCAAAACTTGATTTGCCAATTGTAAGACTACTTTACTACTGTTATTATCCACATTGTGAGTTCTGTCAGGTCGAAGGCCATAATAAATAATTATATTGCTGGTTATATATTGTTTGAATAAAAAATGTAATGCCAGCACTCACAGGGGGAGAAAAAGTCTCATCGAGCACTAGTTTTGAAGGAATATATACCATAGTGAAGGTCAGGGGACAGCTAGTTTACTGTGCAAGGCTGTGTCCTATGAAGAAGCCTTCATTCTCCAACTGGACAAATGGTGATCTTCCAACCTACCTTAGGTATCCAGTTACAAGAGTTTTACCGCCAGTGTTAGAGAAAATCTCACCTAGTGAGTTCTCCCGGGTTAATCAAATATGCTTAAGCCTTTACCTCAGTAATAATTATTGGTCTTCATTTTTATGAGTTTGTAAACTTCTGTTTTTTTCTGTAATTATAATGAAATTACAGACTCCTGAGACAAAATATCAATGAAAGTTAACATCTCTATTCAATGAGCCTCACTTCTATTTTAAAGTAGTTTAAATAATACAAGCAAGACAAAAATTACCTTAACTTTATTAATAATGCCATCACACAATGCAGGATAAGGGATTAGTTTTTCCATTCTAGCCTTTGCTGAATTAAGTCTGGTTTAAAAACCCATAAAAATGAAGTTGTCCAGTTTTTAATTTGTTTCATACACCTAAGGCCACTCACTATCTACTTCCTTATTTATTGTTTTGTTTGAATGAATAGATCAATTACTACAATTTTGTTAATTAGTAGTTTTAAAATTAATTATTATATTTTATTTTGACTGAAAATAATGATATATATTTTTTATTAAGCAATTACTTTAAGAATATTTTTAAATTTTTTACAATTAATTAAATTTTACATTCTCATTGTTGTAGACAGTTAAGTATCTCCAGAATAAGTGAAAGCAACAGCAATGTATTTTTAGTTTTAATTATTTATTATTGTTACATTTGTTTTTATTAAAATATTTTTAACTACATTAATATTCAGTGAATTTTAGCTAAATATTATTTTTATTTAATTAATTGATCTCTTTATAATCTGTGATGTTCACTATATTGTTTGATTAATAAATGTTTTAACATTCCATTTGTTATTTCCTTAAAATAAAATGTCTGTGTGTTTGGAATTTAAATTCCGATTCGGAAGTTCAATAATGAGCTGTGTGTAAATAAATATAAACTCCCCGTCAAAAGTATTACTACACCCATAATTCTCGAGATTTTTCCTGGTTTTTACCTTAATCCATACTTGGTTCATATTTATATTAATATTATTTATTAAACATGAGACATTAAGGATTAGGCACATCAATGTTTTTCCCTGCTAATAACAAACGATGGAATTTTAGATTATTTTTTTTCCTTTAGTTCATGTTTATCAATCATTTCATTATTTAAGTATGCCAAGACTAGTGGAAGCAATCATTCAAGTCAGAGGGGGAAATATGTCTTATTAAATATAAATTAAAAATTTTAAAGTTAAAATAGTAAAAAATGAAATTTTTAAAAAGTAACTTTTTTGTTTATTGGAAGAAATATTGTAATTTATTTTAATAAAAATTGTTTATGTCTAGTTTAGGAATGTTTATTAAAGACTTCAGAACCTTTCTTTATTATGAAAAAAAAAAAAAGATACGTTTTTATAAAATTCAAATATTTCAAAGTGTTGCGATACTTTAGACGGGGAGTTTAGTTGGTTGGAGTCTCCTTTTATCTACAAATATCTTGGAATTCCGTTTTCCAAATAAAAAATCTATATCATCAGTGATTCATTCCCTCAAAGTGCCTATCAACTTTTAATTCTCTCATTTTTCTACCATTCAGGATAGCTGAATTTTTAGGGAATTTCAAAACTGTTACGAATCATTAAATCAACAATATGAGAACTAAAATAATTTATTAAACATAAGCGAACTCTTGATATATCACAGTAGTAAACAAACTTACTGGCTATAGAAGATTATTATAACACATTATATAAACAATAAAAATAACAACTCAGAAATAAATTAACAAAACAATAAATTAATAATTATTGAATATATAATAATATTTTTACAGAATGAATAGGTTCGGTCCCTAATGTTTCCTTTACTTAAAAACAAACGAAATTTAAAGGTAATGAAACTGAAATGAGTGCTTTTGATGAATGGTGAGCAGTGAATAAAAAAAAAGCTTAGGTATTTTCCATGTACTTTTAAATACTCCAAAACCTTTTGGAAAATTTTAGTTAACCTATAAATGTATGAAAATACATTCATGCTCATCCTATAACTCAAAATGTTTCAAAAATTTATAACCTAGGTTATATTTCTTATTATATATAAAAATTTATAATATATAAAAATTTATATACCTAGGTTCATATTTCCTTGAAAATTAAATCATAATATTTTATAAAGTTTTTGACAAAAATTCATAACTTAAAGGCAATGAGGAACATTCCATGGTCTGTCAACCATGTAGACTCATGAGATTGTAATAGTTACAAATTGTTTATGTATATTTTTTTAAACATTTTATTCAGTTTTGTTGGTTTGTTTTTTTATAAATCATTACTGTATCATCCGTATAAAATCATGATTTGTTTTAAAGTGTAAACTGTTTTAGTTTATTAAGTACTAAGATATGATCAAAAGTAAATTAAAAAGAAGAGCCTGCCAAAGAAGAGATAGACAGTGGTAAAGGTTGCGCAGTAGACTAAGGCTCTTCCCCCCTACTCACCATTTCCCCTCTGACGGCTCTCATTACTAGACGACTTCGGCGTTATCTGAGAGGGTAAGTGAAGGAGTGGGTCATGGAGGAGGAAGCCTGGCTGCATGAACCCCCCACCCCTCAGACCCCTTCTCTTCTGTGGTGGACTATAACTCCCTTCTTGTTTGAAACCCAACTTCTTTATCATGGTATATTGTCACTTTCATGATTCTAAACTAAATTTAAAACTGATTCAATCTTATATGAATGTTTGAAGTACAGTAAAACTGAAATAGTCTTCTGCAGACTCAGTACTCTACAGATGGCTACTGCAACATATTTGTTACTAAGCTTATTAGACACAAATTCTAAATACATTTAATAAATACTGTCCAAGGAACTAATTTTTCAAAGATACCATTTTTTCAGTAGCCAAACATCTAATTAGTCATATTTTTTTTTAGTTTCTAGGCAAATTCAACTAGATTAACAATAAAAATGAACTTAACATTCGATATCATGTCTATTATTAGCAGCAACATTTAAACAGGTAGAAAACCTATCACTTCAAGATTGCCAGAGGATTAAACAGAAAATTGAACAGTGGCTTGAAAGACGGTGAAATCGAAGCGGGCGGGGCAGGGGGAGAGGACTGATCAATGGCCTCGCACGACAGGCAGTCTGCCTGGATCAGATCTACCTTGAGGCGATGCTGTATTGGATCCATGAGGCGACCGTAGAACCAGACCTTGTCTCCCTTCTTAAGCAGGGTAGATAGGTTACGGAATTGGTGGCCGCCTCTTAGCCAACAAATTGTTTTATCCATGCCCCATCCATCTGAACCGAGTTCCACTTCTATTTCATATTCATACCTAAAAATAATTTCATAATTAAATAATTTAAGTATAAAGAGTAAGTATAGAATATTGTATTCATATCTAGAATAGTAAAAATAAATAAATAAAGGAGAGATAGATAATAAAAGAATAATAATAAATATTTGCATATACAAAGGTTACTAAAAAAAATTTGCGATACAGCTTAACTCATTTAATTTTTTCAAAATCATTTCCATCACATTCAAAGCACTTCTCTATTTGTTGAAAGCAGTCGTTAAACTAGCTCTGCCATCTTTCATACAGGAGTGAGGCACACTCAATGTCACAAGCCCTCAGAAGGTCCTTGTCACTAGAAAAACATTTTTCTTTCAGCATCATTTTCAGATGCGGGAACAGTGCAAAGTCACAGAGAGCAAGATCTGGATTGCACTGATGGTGCTCAAGAAGTTTCAGTCCAGTAGTTTCCAAATAATCAGTGCATGCTGGATGGTGCCAAGAGCTGGAGCGTTGTTATGGTGGAGGTACCAGGTGTCTATTTTGACTTTGGTCTCATGTTTTTAATAGACTCTATGACCTTAGGCAGGTACAGTTCAGTGTACTATAAATATACAGAACAGGTGCGACTGCCTTCTGAGTACCCAAAAGGACACGCTCTATAAGTCCACTTGACTTAAAAAATATAGCAATCATATTTTTCTAAACAGATAGAAATTTTCTGACAGTAAGGCCTGCCGCAAGTTGAGGCACAGCCTTGTGATGTAATGCACGGTGATTCACAGTGAGTTTCTGTGAAACCCAGGAGCCCCCCCCCCCCCCCCCCCCCCCCCGATAATTGAGTAAATAGGGTGTCTTTCTGTTAATTTGCATAAAAAACCTTTTGTAGTACCCTTTGTATCCTGAAGGATACAGAAAAATCCCATCAGTCAATGAGGGGGCTCTATAAATCAACATCTGCAACATTTGGAAAAATAGAACATTCTTAACTAGAGGTCACCCATGTGCTTACACCCAAGTCCGATGACAAGTGGAAATTTGCAAGTTGCACTCAGATCAATGGCTTGACTGTGGTCAAGTAGCTCAACCCAGCGTCAAGCAAGGGCAATTTGAAAAAACAAACAATGCTCCTGGTACTTTAGAATTATGAAGGTGTCATACAGTACGAGTTCATTACTGAATATCGTTCCATTAATACAGAGCTCTATTCGGAACAGTTGCAGAGTATGTACGATGGTTTGGTTTAGCGATATCTAAGTTAAGTCAACAGGAAGCAAGTCTTGTTTCAGCAAGATAAAGCCTAGCCCCACTCCTTTTGGATTCAGAAGAAAAGCTGGCTGATTTGGATGGAATCAAGTTTCTCCCTCGTTCCGCATATGGTCCAGACAGCACCATCAGACTCTACTTCCTGTTCCAGTATGCCTCATTTCCTCTGAGAAAAACATTCACCAACTACAATGAAGTTGAAAATGGGCTTCTTGTGTTCTTTAATTCAAAACCCAAAGAGTGGTATCATTGAGGAATTCCACAGCTAGTTATTAACTCTTTGACTGGTGCAGACTACTATATGAGTCCGGCTGGTTTTATCCCAAACTGCTACTAACTCTTGTCGTAGTTCTTTTTGCATTTCCTTCTATGGACTGTTAATAGAAGCTGCAGTGCCTCTTTGAGCCAATAGATGGCATATAACTTCACTTTAGGCATATCACTTCAATTTCACGAAGTGTCTGTGTACCTGCTTTTTTACTGATGTGTACCATTTCTCTTTACCTAAAATTTTGCCTGCATATCCTTCTGTGTATTTTTTGCTTTTGTAGTGAATAGTTAAGAGCCTTATGTCTAAAAAAATTTATTATGATGAAAATTTATTAGAACTTCTGGCGGGTGCAAGTGAAAGTGAAGGAGAACCTTCTTTAGATCATGACAAGGATGTTTTTGATCAATCCA
This sequence comes from Euschistus heros, assembly GCA_003667255.2. Classification (NCBI taxonomy): domain Eukaryota; kingdom Metazoa; phylum Arthropoda; class Insecta; order Hemiptera; family Pentatomidae; genus Euschistus; species Euschistus heros. Next base: position 788,212 of record RCWM02000127.1, read on the forward strand.
GTAAAGTATCTATTAGAGAAATGTCGGGAACTAGTTGAGTATCAAATATAAGAGAAAAGGAGGATGTGAAACATGAATAGAAAATGTAGAATAAATGAAGAAAACGAAACCGCTAAGCGTAAAATGTGCACCGCATACAGGGTACTGCAGGTGCCTAAACTATGCCACAGCCAAAGGGTTAAAAATCATATAAGCAGTAGAAAAACAAATCTTGAATTTAATCTATAAAACGGCAATTTTTTTCTGATTTATTTCATTATTTTAATTTTTTTTTTGATAATATGAATTTTCTCATTTGCCTAGCACATAATAGAGGCAAGAAAAATAATACTACCTCACTAAGCACAAACAGGGTGTGTAACTAATATTTTTGGTTGGTAGATCAAGATTATAATGCAGCTTAACTGTTTTAGATAAAATAATAAAATGTGCAGGTATGACCATTTCAATAAAAGTTTTTCAATACTTTCTGCAAAGTGATGGACATAATACTCTTATATTAAACATTGTATAAATAGGCACCAAAATTCAAGTCTACATAAAACAGCATTCATATCATTTGTACTAAGCACCTCAGAATAATTAAAATTTTATTTCATTTTAAAGGATTACAGCTGCTTGTTCTTTTGTTTGATATCAGCCAAGGCTTCCATGATTTGCTTAATATAAAAACTGCATAGCCTGTTTTTGTTTATAGATATAGACCAATTCCAGTTCTACTTAAATTACCTGACAACCAATCTGGGTTTGAAGGAAAGTAAGGGACTGTTCACACTCTTGACAGTATTATAAACTCAAAAAAAGAAATCCAACTAACATAGACTTAACTTTTAGCTACGTTATTTAAAAAAATCAAATGCAAAAATAAAAATAAAAGTATACATATATTTTTTACATATATTATTTTTTAAAAATGGGGAAAAAATTGACTAAAGATTCGACAATAATATAAATAAAATATTGTTTTCATAAACGTAATTCATCTGATTCTGGCACAGCAATACCTGTAAATGTTTATTTTATTTTATTAAATAATACATTACCTGAATTATTAATTTTTAAAAACGAATAATATCAAACGTAAAGATGAGAAAATAAATGAGTATATAAACAAAGGAATGAACAAGCATTTTCTTACGTATTCCAATTAGAAAGGTGACATCTATTAGACAAGCTGGATGGGATTTCGCAGTGTTCTTTTCCTGAACAGTCATCAAACCTTTCTCCCCACATACAAATAATCACTTCTTGTATCCCCTAAAATAATTTTTTTTTCTAAATTACGAAACGTAATATTTAATTAATAGAAAATCATTAAGAACAAATATTAGACTGTATAAACAAAGAAATATATATATATATATATATATATATATATATATATATATATATATATATATATATATATATATATATACATATTTTGTTTGCTTTACTTTTTATTGGCAAACTTTATAAACAAAAATAATCTTCCTTTGTAATGTTACTTTGCGTAGAATGTACCAAAAAATTAATAAAGCCAAAAACTGAATGAAATAATTCATAATGATGTGCAGAAGAAATAGATAGTACAAAAATTAAGCTTATTACGCACTGGGATTCTTTTGCATCTGGCGTAAGTCCAGGCTGAATAGCCTCTTGCGTCAATGAATCTGGTGCTCGGCGGGTTAGTATTTTCTGATTCTTTCTCTTCCTGTCTGAAATGGGATTCTTTGACTCTCGTTTAAAGTTGTGTAAAATGTGTCAAGAACATGAATTGCTGTGTAGGCATGTAGGCATCTTTTCTTGATTCGTTTCCTCTTGAACCTGTTTCAGGTCCCTTGTTATAGACGCTTGAGATTATTTTTAAAAAAATATTGCTTCACCTGTTTTTTATTATGGAAGTTTTCATACATTTCAACCGTTGTTTTATGGTTTACACATTGAACACAGCAATAAAAATTTAAATTTATATATTGAACAAAAATAAAAAGAACAATTAGTCATTGAAATTGTGAATATAATCTTGTGAACTGGAATATTGTTTGGAAACATTTTTATCAAATTCATAATTATTTTAAAAAGTACTGAGAAAGAAATAAAATAACAAATTGTTTATTTATGAACAAAAATAACAACTAAGGTGTATATCAGACTTGTGAATGAGCCTGGCAAGGAATCCGAAGAGTTGCAGCTAATCTGTGAGTCGATGAGATAGAGTCTTTAAAATTCAAATTTCATCTTGAAATTTGTCCTCCAACTTAGCTTAAAATAATTTCAAATTCATATATGAAGAAAATGTTTGAATCCCATCCCTACATCCATTTTTAATGTGTTAAAAAGTTCATGTGCATAAAGAATCCTGTGATTAAATAATTTACGGAATAGCCACTGTTTTCAATGTTTTATTTTAAACATTGACTTTTATTCATTAAACAAAAAAAAAGAAACAGAGACCATAGACCCAGGCAAGTTGTTCTGGCATTGTTGGGCAAGGACTGACACCTGAATGAATCTTAGTGTAGGCACGGTTCTTTTGAGTCGGGGCAGAGTCAAACATAAGTCCACTTCCAGCAACCTGGCAGTGTGTTAATCCATACGTCAGGCAATTTAAGTTGTCCATTTGAATATTATTATCTTCACTGGTTTAAATATAACTTTTCAAACAGGTGTTAAATAATGAACGAATAAATTAATTTTGTGCTAAAAGATAAAAATTCATTAATACAAAATAAAAAGAAGCCATGCTACTCCAATTTTACCTGAGGAAGATGATGGATAAAAGGTGCTATTGGGTTGTGGACAGAAACAACCTGTGTCGAAAGCACTCGACCTTCCCAAGTAACACTAGATCCGGTCAATGAAATACAAATCTCTTGATCAGCGATCTCCTTACCGCTACAAATGTTGTGGAATTCCCTCCAGTCCAATCCACTATCAACGACCTTCTCGGTCTCTCCACAATGAAGGAGGAGCCATATACTAATGATACTCAGAAGAACCTAATGGAAATACAAAAAAGAAGTAAATAACTGGAAAAAAGGAAATCATAGCTATTTTAAGATTTATTTAAAAATGTTTGCTACGAAAATAAGAGTTATATATTAATTTATAAATAGAAATGGCTAAATTATCTTTTTTTCTTCATTTGCATCTCATTCCATCATATTTTTTTTCCACATTAAACCTTACTCATTGCTTAAGATTTATAAAAATTGTAGAACCTAAGCTTGATTGTATAATAACTACTTTAACTATTGAACTAAATAACTACTTTTAGATACGTCCACTAATCTAAAGTAATCTTTATTGGTAGGAAAGTTATGGCTTTGTCTGTCTAATCATTGATGATATTATTTATTCGAGATCCAAGATAAGTAAAGCATTGGCTGTTATGTTCTTAAAAAAAGAATTTTGGTCTTTTGATGTGTTGACTCAATTATACTTGGGACTCTATTATTGGTTGGGACCAAGGAAGGTTGATAATCAAATCCTCAATTAATCGAGAACCTGAATAGTAAGGGAAATAAATAAAAAAAAGTTAACAAAAGACAACTGACATAATACAGTTATCTATTTAGTAACAAAATAACACTTATTATGGTTGAGAAGATGGTAAGGGGTGCAGTCAGCTTCATAAATTAAACATCCAAGTTTAAAAAAACTTTATAACAGAGTGCCGATGTTTTGATCTGCCTTGCAGGTCTTCTTCAAGTAGATTGTTGTCTGGTCGAAGACATTGCCAGCAAGAAGGTCGAATTCGCACCTGGGGTGCAAGGCCCTTTACAACTAGATCAAGTATTGTACTACTACAGTAAAGATGGCCATCTGGAATCACCCTGCCCACCGATGGGTTCATGAATTGTGGTTGAAACTTACATGTTTGTATACAAATTTACAAATAATTAATTATGTTTTAACCCTTTATTGATACGTATTTGCTTCTTTGTTAACTTAATATAAAAGATTGTTTGTATTAAAATTTAGCAAAAATTTATACTTGAAATACAGGTATACAAAATAAATTGTTTATAATTGAGTTACCAGATTTATAGCAGACTGTGTTCACATTGAACCCCTAGCCGCCGCTAGTGTTTAAAAAAAAAAAAGAAAAAAAAAAAAGAAGAACTTAAGCCATCTTACCTGGACCCAGGAAAACAGAGGCCCAGTCCTGCGATGCTTGGTACCCATGTAGATGACAGTTATCAATGAGGCACAGGCCAGTGCGAATGGAGTCGATATCTGATGAGTGGAAAGAAATCGTGCGAGAGTTGCAACTGGGATGATAACAGTTAATACACTTGCTAACGGGATGAACAGCACGAGACCAATCAAAGCCAAGAATGATCGGATCAGTCCATATTGAGTCACTCCTGAACATCATGAAATTATTACTTCAATATGAGATCAAAAAGGTGACCTGGAATAAAAAATATTTATAAAAATACCATTTGAAGCAACTACTGCCATCTGCCACCAGGAAAGTGATACTAAATGAGGCAATAATGTTGTAAATGTTCCCAGCCAGCGTTCTCTTGAGGCCATTGTAACAAATAATACAGGCATTGCCAGATAAAATAATAAACGGAAATTCAAACAGAACTCTACACTGTTACCTGTAATAAAATTCAATGGAATCAATTTTAGTCAAAAAATAAAAATAAACTTTTTCATAAAGATGCGCTTTAATAAGAAATTAAATAAGACAATTACCATAAAATAGAAAATAAAATTGATACATTATTAGATTGAAAAAAATCTTTACCGACTATGTAAGATGCTACTGTAGGAGTATGTACATCAAGATACCTCCAGTATTGGGAAACAACAGTGTCTATTTCATACGGATACCTGGCAAGCAGGTGAACAACAAATGAGCCAAGAACAACAAAGTCGAACTTCTTCTTGCGCCACTAAAGCACAATTGTTACCAATTAAAATTATAATAAATTACCCATGTACAAACAAAATAATATTTAAAGATAATATGGAGTGAAGATGTATATGATGGGCTAAAATTTCAAGAGCCCATTTCACAATTAATTTGCAAAAAAAAAAGTTATGGTTTTGGACGTTTTTGGAATCATTCCAAATTGTTCGAAATATTTTTTTTTTTTAATTATCAAACAAGAACTGTTTCAATATAAACTCCCCATCAAAAGCATCGCAACACTCTGAAATATTAGAATTTCATAAAAACATTTTTTTTTTTTCATAATGAAGAAAGGTTCTGAAGTCTATAATAAACATTCCTAAACGACATAAATAATTTTTATTAAAATAAATTATAATATATATTCCAATAAACAAAAAAGTTAGAAAACTTACTTTTAAAAATTTTCATTTTTAACAATTTTAACTTTTTAATTTATATTTAATAAAACATGAGACCAGCAGCTTGAATGACTGCTTTCACTTGGCATAAGGAATGATAATCGTTTGTTATTAACAGGGAAAAACATTGATGTGACTAATTCTGAATGTCTCACGTTTTATAAATAATATTAATATGAATATAAACCAAGTATGGATTAAGGTAAAAGCCAGGAAAATCTTGAGAGTTATGGATGTTGCAATACTTTTGACGGGGAGTTTATATTTCTATTCAACTGGAACTAACCATTTAGCCTCAATAAAATTTAATTCTTAAAAGGGCCCAGAAAAACCAATAATAATTGTAGTACTAATGCTTAAGCTAAGAATTTTTTTTTTTTTAAATAGCGGTAACGGACGGGTTAAGAGGAGGCACCAAACTGGCCTCACCCGCGCTACACCCACCAGTTCGATCCTTACGCTTCACTTCGAGTTTACTTTTATTGATAACTCTTTCCTATAACCTCACATGTAAGGTATGTAAACAATCACTTCTACAGTTTCAACTTGGATCGTGTTGTTTAGTTTGTTATATTGATATTTAGTCTTCTTAAATGAAAATAAGTGAAACAGAAGTTAACAAAATGAATTTCATAAAGGATTAAGTGTTTTATCAATTCATGTCTTCTTATTCCCTCTTATCTAATGTGTAAAAGTGTTACAAAACTTAAGAACATTAATTTGTACATGGATTTAGTGTTTTATATATTTTTATTTGTTGTATCAATTGGAGTGATAAAATTTCGGTATGCATATTTTGTGAATGGATTCTTTGTCATCCATAATACTTATTGTCCTAAAGTGTAACGGATTTTATAATGTAAATAAGTGAAACAGAAGTTAACAAAATGAGTTTCATAAAGGATTAAGTGTTTTATCAATTCATGTTTTCTTATTTCCTCTTATCTAATGTGTAAAAGTGTTACAAAACTTAAGAACATTAATTTGTATATGGATTTGGTGTTTTATATATTTTTATTTGTTGTATCAATTTAAGTGATAAAATTTCAGTATGCATATTTTGTGAATGCATTCTTTGTCATCCATAATAGTTATAGCCCTAAACTGAGACAGATTGTATAATTATTTCAATAAAACATATCAATCTAAAAATAAATGTGAGAAAGTATATTATAGATTTCATATTTTCTTATTTCCACTTCCCTTGAGAAAATATAGCAGAAATTAACATCATAACTTTCAATAAGGATTCCATCTTATATTATGTCCCTTACAACATGGAGAATGGACAATGTGAAAATAATCACAGATTAAGAGGTAAATGACATTATATAATTAATTGTAAAACTATTGGTTTAATGTTATAGATTAATGTATTTTTAAACATTTTTAGAAGCCTGATGATGGAGCATTGTCTACGAAAATGTTAAATAAATAGGAGTTATGTGAAATAAATACAAGGATTCTGTCTTTTAAATATTTATAATTTGTTATTTACACTTCCCTCACATCACAAAGTTTAACAGGAATTAACATTACTGGTGGTTTAGCATTATATTAATTTTCATTTAATATAAAATTAATTCAAAATTGATTTAGTGTCTTATATTTTGACATTTTCTTATTTCTCATTTTAATATCATAAGGTAAACAGAAGTTAAAATTACTTTGAACAGGGATTTAAAGTTTCTCCGTAAATAAATGAGAATAACCTTTCCCCTCGAAAAGTAGCGACTAAAACACCGAAATAAATTGGAAAAAGGTAAGAATCGATAAAAGGTATTCTTGGCGGGCGTAGGAGCTGCCTCCTCTTAACCCGACCATTAAAATTTAATTCTTAAAAGGGCCCAGAAAAAACAATAATAATTGTAGTACTAATGCTTAAGCTAAGATTTTTTTTTTTTTTTTTTTTTTTTTTTTAATAGCTTTTGGAAACAATAAAAATTTAATAATATATTGCCTGTGAAGGCTTGAATTAACAGATAAAAAAAGAAATAAATAAAATAAAAAGTAAAACTATAGTACTTAAAAATAATGAAATGGTCTTTTAGACATGTAATCAATGTCTATAAATAGAATGAAGTTAAAAGTAAACTTACTGCAAAATTATATAAAGTTAACAGAGACATAAGAGTAGACAAAACTGTGATCTCTGAAAAAGGTATCTCATGGACACTTGAGCTAAGAAGAAGATTGACTAAGAGAGATGTAATGAACACAAAGCAAGGTTTTGCATTCTGAATGCAATGAGCCCATTGCGCATCGATCGAGCTAGTCTCTGGGCAACCCCAAGCAACAAGCAAGTTTGACCACCTAAAAGATAAACAATGGGTCAAAATAATTCTTAGTAAATAAGACCTTTAAGTTTTATTCAAAAGAAAGTTGTGGTTTTTTTTTTTTGTATAAACATACAAGATTAATAAGATTAAGAAGCAAAAAAAGTAGTAACTTTTTTCCTATACCTGTAAAATACTTTACTCTATTATTAGTCTAGGAGCTACAGAGAAGGTGATTGTTGCATGGAGATGTGTACAGCAAATTTTTGTTCTGGGTGCTTCCCTTACCCATATAGATCATTTTTATCCAGGGGACGCGTTTCTGCTATGGGGAGATTTTTCGCAAAATGGCCGCCAATATTCGCCAAAATGACATCAGGGAAATCCATACATCTCTTTAACTAGTCGCTCTAGCAAATAATTCTAAAGGATAAAAGTTGCTCAAAACACTTTATTACATTGAATAAAGGTGTTTTAGAATTTATTGTATTTTATTTTTATTTTATTTTTTTATTTATTTTTTTTATTTTTTATTTTTTTTACATTCTTGTGTGCTCCCACCTGGTCAGGGAGTACCTATTTAAAAATCATAAATATTACAATTTATCATATTTAAAAATGTAGAACATGAGAATATCATAATTTTATCTCTGAAACATCTCGTTCCAGCAAATATTAATAATGGACAACAAATGATTAGAACATGCTTTTTACAACTGGTCGAAAAACCTCATTTGCAAAATTTTAGAACATGCGATAGAGTTTAATGCCCATGGACACTTCTTTTGAAACCATCAGCTCTTGAAGAACATGGGTGTGGAAAGTTTTCTGATAGATTGTGTTAAATCTTGTTTGGCACCCACCATGATTCATATTCTTCTTACCCATAGTAAAGATGGTCATGATATAACGAATTTTGCTCTTCCAACAGGTTTTACTACAGAGCAATTTGTAAATATGCTCTTTTTATGTCCAGAAAAAAACACTCGGAAGATGCTGAAGGAATCTTTGTGTAGTCTAACTTTTTCATTTGGTAATACTTAGTTGCTCGAAGCTAATTCTGGTTATTACAGCCTTCGCTCAGTACTTTTGTCAAATAATCCTTAGCTTTTGGAATCGTATTATCTGTCAGCTCTTTCTTTCCAGAATCTTTTATAATGTATGCACAGTCCTTTGGCTTGAGAAAGCGCAGAGTGTTTTGTTCCAAATTTACTCGTCATATCACATCCAGCCAGTGAATATATGGCGGGCAGAATTTACATAACTTTATGTAAATTATATTTTGTCCAAACCTATCGATACATCATGAAGTGGAACAAATCTTGAGATTTGTCCAGTCCCAAAAAGAAACCAAAATTGATTTGAATTCATTAGAGGGGAACATTCTATGGAAGCAGTACATTGCGTAAATAAAAACGTCTGTCAGATTGTGTTATTAGGATATTTTCTTCGTTCATAGTGTTGATGCCATGATTAATGTGAATAAATAGTCGTTTATCAGCTTGTTCAAGAGAAAATTTCAACGCATTTTATTCCATGATTTTATTTCCTATAATTTTAACCGGACTCAATTCTCTCTCAAATAATGCTAATAGGGTAGATATAGTTTTTGACTCCTATGTGGACAACAGCATCAAAGCAGGTGAGATATTATATACTACTATACTGGAAGCATTTCGGACATCAAACGACAGCCTGTTATCTTGTTTATCTATAATTTTTAGTGCCTCTTTGCCAATAAATCCTGTCGTTTGATGTCCGAAATCCTTCCATGACCCGCTTATAGTCTCTCTATATAGAATCTCACCTGTAAATATCTGTTATGTAAATTCTGCCCGCCATATACTCACTGACTGGATGTGATATGACGAGTAAATTTGGAACAAAACACTCTACGCTTTCTCAAGCCAAAGGACTGTGCATACATTATAAAAGATTCTGGAAAGAAAGAGCTGACAGATAATACGATTCCAAAAGCTAAGGATTATTTGACAAAAGTACTGAGCGAAGGCTGTAATAACCAGAATTAGCTTCGAGCAACTAAGTATTACCAAATGAAAAAGTTAGACTACACAAAGATTCCTTCAGCATCTTCCGAGTGTTTTTCTGGACATAAAAAGAGCATATTTACAAATTGCTCTGTAGTAAAACCTGTTGGAAGAGCAAAATTCGTTATATCATGACCATCTTTACTATGGGTAAGAAGAATATGAATCATGGTGGGTGCCAAACAAGATTTTAACACAATCTATCAGAAAACTTTCCACACCCATGTTCTTCAAGAGCTGATGGTTTCAAAAGAAGTGTCCATGGGCATTAAACTCTATCGCATGTTCTAAAATTTTGCAAATGAGGTTTTTCGACCAGTTGTAAAAAGCATGTTCTAATCATTTGTTGTCCGTTATTAATATTTGCTGGAACGAGATGTTTCAGAGATAAAATTATGATATTCTCATGTTCTACATTTTTAAATATGATAAATTGTAATATTTATGATTTTTAAATAGGTACTCCCTGGCCAGGTGGGAGTACACAAGAATGTAAAAAAAAAAAAAAAAAAAAAAAAAAAAAAAAAAAAAAAAAAAAAAAAAAAAAAAAAAAAAAAAAATACAATAAATTCTAAAACACCTTTATTCAATGTAATAAAGTGTTTTGAGCAACTTTTATCCTTTAGAATTATTTGCTAGAGCGACTAGTTAAAGAGATGTATGGATTTCCCTGATGTCATTTTGGCGAATATTGGCGGCCATTTTGCGAAAAATCTCCCCATAGCAGAAACGCGTCCCCTGGATAAAAATGATCTATATGGGTAAGGGAAGCACCCAGAACGAAAATTTGCTGTACACATCTCCATGCAACAATCACCTCCTCTGGAGCCACTGGACTATATTTTGAGTTGCTACTATGAGGTATAAATATCAATTCAATTGAGCATCAATGGAACGATATATTTTACAGTATTTGTAGAAAAATTTTGTTCAACTGGCAATTGATGTTCATGGAACCTGAAGACAGGATTAAGAGATAACCAATCAGTATCAAGTTTAATTAATCAAGAAAATCCATTCAGGATTAGCATTTTTCATGGACAAATTTGACTAAGGACTTAGGATCCCAATATCAATCCTCAAAACATGTTAATAAAATAGATTTTGATCGGGATAGGATCAGTTTAATCAAAATCTGAGAACAATTATCCAGTATTTATCAGCTAATCATTTACAGACCGTCACTTCATTTGGGTCTTAAACCACTTTTGAGATAAAATAATTTAACAAGTTACCTAGGAAATAAGTTACCTAGTTTTTGAAGTTTTAGGTCTAATTGTTTTATTTCTATATCAGTCATCAAAAACTGCATAATTAGTAGGGAAATGCCAGGTTACTAAAATTGATTTTCACATTTATTTATGCTTATGTTTATTCATCATAACAATATTTAATTAATTCTATCAAAATCTTCTGAAGAAGCTAAATAAGTAATAAGTTAAATTATGAATTGGAATAATATCCTGCTAATCTGAACTAGATGTGACAAGTCCTCATCTAGATAACTGAAAGTATGCATTAACAGGAATTTGCTATAAATTGTATATGATTAATATTTCAGCAATTTCCTACCCTATAAATACACTTTTTTCTTCATCTTAATTTTACTTCTAACACAAAAAAAATCTATGAAGGGAGATAGGATTAAAAAATTACTTACTGCCTAAATTGGTTAAATTCCCATTTTTTTGTGAGTACTTGACAAGTGCTTAGAACCATAAAAAATAGACTGACATAATACAGGAGAGAAGGGAGGGCATCCAAAAATGTTTCAACACCTAACAGAGATAAAATAGTTAACATGAGCAAAGGATTAGGAACTGCGGGTATTCGAGCAATGTTGGCTACAGCCAGGTGCAGCCGAGATGTTCTTATAGGAGGTCTCTTTAGGACCAGTGGAAGCTCTCCGCGTGAGTAGTGGCTAGCTGCAGCAACTAGCATCTCTTCCGTTAGCTTGTCTCCACTACCTTCTCCTCGAGATCTCCAATCAGGTACTTCATCACCACCTGTAATACCGAAATCCTATGGCTGTAGAATACAGTTCTTAAAGCATTATGTTTGAGAATATATGTTTAAAACATCCAATATAAGCCTTTAATTCAATAGAACAAAAAAAAAAAAGTTGGAAATGATAATTAATTATTAAGTACTATGAATGTAATTCTTTTAAAGAATGAAATTAATTCAGATTATACAAATAATTCTTCAAAATAAGTAGAGTGAAAATATAACCAGTTCAATATATCAGTGTATACATATGTGGCTAAAGCCACTAAAAAAGGTTTAAAATAATCTCAGAAGACTAAATTTCAAACAATTTGATGGATAAGTGGATAAAACAACTAAAAATTAAAATTACCATTACAGTCTCTAGGTGCACGTTCATTAGAACATCTTCGCATTTCTTCAATAATCTGCCCACTAGTTACAAAGTCTTCACCTTGGGATAATCTAAGGAGTAAAATTTATCTCAATACAATCATCAAACTCTAAAATTATAACCAAAAATAAGAAAGAAAAAGATTACCGAGAAAATAGTTCCCTTGCAGCCTCACGCGATACTTTTTCACCTTGAGTCATATTCAAGGAGGCTCTAACATCATCAACATTTTGTTCACTAATACCTGGGACAGGATAATATTGTATATACATAAAATTTAAATTACTTAGTGTTTCAGAACACTTTATCACATACCTCTCCCGGTGTCAAGGCAATTTTGAAGCATTCTAGTCGCTTCTTCATGGCCCTTTTCAGAAGCTTTCATTAGCCAATAGACACCTAACCGAGCCTTTTCCTCTTGGTTAACTGGATTATCTAAACATAACATGACAAGCAATGGAATGAAGAAAAAAATGAATAAATAATCTATTTACTGACAATAAACTCACCAGGATTTTCCTCTAGCAGATGCTTTGCTAAAATTACTTGGGATTCAGGACAACCATCTTCAGCTAATCCTAAGCTTTGAAGATTTTCAATAGGTTCTCCTAAAATGTTTATTTTCAATTTTCCAGGAAAAATAAATGTAATAAATATTTTACAGAAATTTAAGCTACTAGTGCCAATTGTTTGAACTTACTGAATATTTTCCAATGTTTACGCCCAGGTGTTTGACCAGCCATTCTAAATTACATATCTTTAAAACTAGAACTTTTTTAAATAATTAAAGTACTATCTGTTATCACCATAACAAAAAAAGTTGAGGGAGTGCACTATAGAGTGCAGTAAATGTCGTCTTTCCATGAAGTTGAACGCATCGAGATAAGATTTTGTCTGTTATGTTAAGGAAACAACTCCCTGAGCTAGAGCTTTTGGTGTTTAATTTCGTTATGCCAAACACTAATAAATATCTAGCATAAGACAGTTCGGCTAATTTTTTCAATCATATAATAGTAAATGTAGGATAGTATCGATAGGAACATTGATAGGATCAAATTTCATGTAAGTACAATCGACTTGCGGTGTTGTTATGAGGGCATGATATCTCGTGTGCCGTCTTATCGAAAGCGAACTGGAATTTGTGGGCTTTGTGCACGCAATGTTATAGTAGAAAATAAAAATTCAGCTTGGATGAGGGGGTTACCTGCAAATATATTTCTTTTATAGGTTATTTGTGAACTAATAAAATACTTCATGGTTTCTATTTCCTACTAGTCTTCAGTTTATTGATTCCTGAGCAAACTACTTGAAATTAATTGAATTCTCTACCATATTTAGCTATCTATTCATTTGGTGACCAAATATCAAAAATGGTTGAGTCAAGTGCTATATTTGGTGGTCTGGTTGTATTTTTTGCCATGGTAGCTAACTTTTCTATTCACAGAGTGGAAGAAGGCCATGTTGCTGTTTATTATAGAGTGAGTGACCTTTTATTTGAATTAGTTATGGTTTAGAGGTCTGAATAGTGATATAAGTTTTCTGTATGATCAATTATTGCAGGGCGGTGCATTGCTCTCCACCACAAGTCAACCAGGTTTTCATATGATGATACCATTTATTACTTCTTTTCGTTCAGTGCAGGTATTATTTTATGTATAAATATTATAAACAATATCATTCTTTAACTTTCATTCAGACTGAATGTTTTCTCAATTGAATTTAGGTAACCTTACAGACTGATGAAGTGAAGAATGTTCCTTGTGGCACTAGTGGCGGTGTTATGATTTATTTTGATCGAATTGAAGTAGTTAATCATCTCTCGGCAGATAGTGGTGAGTATAATTTTTAAAATTATTAACCACAATATATAAACTAATTTCATGTATTTATTTGATTTATATTTTACAGTATATGATATTGTGAAAAATTATACTGCTGATTATGATAAGACATTAATATTTAACAAGGTGCATCATGAATTGAATCAATTCTGTAGTGTCCATAATTTACATGAGGTAAATACTAAATGATCTATATAAATTTAATTAAAATAATTGAACACTAATATTTTTAGCTTCTTTTTTTTATTAGGTGTACATAGATCTTTTTGATCAAATCGATGAAAATTTGAAAAATGCTCTCCAAAGGGATTTAAATGAAATGGCTCCTGGACTTAAAATTCAAGCTGTCAGAGTGACAAAGCCCAAAATTCCAGAAACTATTAGGAAGAACTATGAATTGATGTGAATAAATTTTTTATTATTTTTTTAAATTTTAGTGATGTCTGTTTTTATATTTTGTTTTTTTAATGATTTCATTCAAATCTTCTTTAATTATAGGGAAAATGAAAAAACTAAACTACTTATATCTAAAGAACATCAGAAGGTTGTTGAAAAAGATGCCGAAACTGAAAGGAAGAAAGCTATTATTGAAGCAGAAAAAGTAGCTCAAGTTTCTAGAATTCAATTTGACCAAAAGATAATGGAGAAGGAATCTTATCAAAGAATGTCTGAAATTGAAGGTATGCTTATCATCTATTGACTTGTTTTTAAAGTAAACGTGATTCACTAGTAGACGTGTTTACAAATAAATTTACCACCATAAAAAAAAAATTCAATTCATAATATAATTTCTGATCTTTATTTATATATTTTTAAAAATATTTGAAAGTTATTTATTATTTTTTTATCGAATTTAAAATATCATCTTTTCCCCCTTGTCTTTTTTCATTTTATAGTCAACAGTTATGCTTCCTTCATCTTCATCAAAGAGATAGAGGAAAAAGAATAAAAAACTCTGAGTTAAAAAAAGTAAACTTCAGTTTCCCTGTTTATTTATAGGAACCTGTTAAATAGTTTGTTGTTTATTTTCTTACAGATTTAATCCATGTGGCAAAACAGAGAAGCAGGACTGATGCTGATTTTTACCAGGTGCAGAAACAAGCTGAAGCTAACCGTTTGCTCCTCACTCCAGAATATCTCGAATTAAAACGAACAGAGGCTATTGCATCCAATGCAAAAGTTTATTACGGGCCTAACATTCCTAATTTCTTTTGGCCTTCTGAAACCCCTCAAACTCCGAATAAAACTTCATGATTATGAAGTGACATTGTTTTGATTTATATTTTGAAGATATGGATTGTTAGTATGCTAGATGATTTGAAATATTCCCAATTTTTTCCACTTTTTCAAGTTTTTTGTGGAATCACCGAATTATTGTTCTTTATGAACATCTATTAAATTAGCGAGTTGTTTGGTGGTGGATTGTCGAGTGTTTGATTTAGAAATGTTCACAGCTCTTATGTTATACGTTGATTGTACATATGCGTTTGTATATAATTTTAGCTGTTGTTTATTTATGAATCAATATTATAGGAAATTTTATTTGTTACTGTTGTGTAATTATGTTAAATTGTTAATAGCTTTTTAATTTAATATTTAAAAATATTCTGTATTTATTCCTCTGAGTGCTATTTGTTATTATTTTTTTTTTCAGTATATAAAAAAGACATTTTTAAACTTTTATTTTGTATATGGTTGTGTGCACTTATCCACATTAGGGGTGATATTGGTTTTGGAGTAAAGGTTAGATTTTAAATTATGCTATTATACTCTACTATATTGAATTGTTGTTGTATTATTATTATTTTATTTTATGTTTTTTGCTATAAAGATTGTATCTGAAGTACCTGTGAAGTAACACCTAATTTTTTTTTATTGAGAATGAAGTATTGGTGATATTTCAGTTGGATGTTTGTTTTGTTAGTTTTTTTTTTTTTTTTTAAGGAGATAAAAAAAGGCTGATATACGAAATGCTAAGTAATGCATTTACTCTTTAGATTGACTGTTTAAAATAAAATGGTGGTATAATTCAGACGTTTTATTTTAAGTATATTAACTTACTATTATGGAATTTATGTAACGCCCTTTCTTTATATATTCCTCTTAAATCAATTTAAGTTTTGTATTGTTTAGTTTTTATAAGTTTGTCTAATACAAAATTAATATTATTTAGTTGTTTATAGCATAAACGTCTGAAAATAAAAAAGTCTAATTTTCTCAATTCCTTTATACAATATAATTAAGAAACCTATTGTATTTGTATGTATTTTATCTAGATTGTAGTCCATAAAATTTATGGTTTGCTTATGCAAGCTGATGTACAAATTCAGACTGTGGTTGGTTGGAATATTTTAATGAGTCTAAATTTGTTCCCCTATTATAATAATTTTATAGACAATATTGAAGATTTATTATAGTTTTCATTGTGTTTCTTGGTGTTGTCATTTTTTTAATTATTCTTCTAGCTTTCACTTCAAAGAAATGAAGATCCATTATTCTAGTTGATTCACATTAAAAATCAATTTTTCAGCACAATCTTAACAAAACATAAATCCACAGAACCTAATTTTAATAATCTATCAAATAATGTTTTAAGTTTATCTGGAAATAATATAAACAGGTATTAAATTTTATTTTGGAGTGGTAAAAGAAATAAATTCATCAAAGTAAGTTGCTTTCCTAGTTTTAAACACCCAGATTTTTATGACATAGTCCAGGCCTTGAAAAGAGTAGAATTCAAGACATGTTTATTATGTATTGAAGATTATCTTTAAATTTATGACTACAAATACGCGTGAATTATTCCTCACTTACATTTCAAAATTGTAGTTCAGCTGAAGTTTAATTTTTGAAGAAATTAAATAAATTTAAATATATAAATAAACATATTAATTTAAATTGAATAAGTAACCTTAGAATAATTTTATGAAAAAATATATATATATATAAAAAAAAAGAAGTAAAGAATTATAATTGACTTTAAAATAAAATAAACATAAGTATGGTCACAATAAATATAATATGTACATTCAGTAATTTTTGTTACTTTGAGATTCCAAGGGATAACAATCCTCTCTCGTCTAAGCAAGTGTGGAAAGTCGGAGGCTGAGTGAGTTGAATGGAGATGCTGGCCATTGAAGTAGAACTTCATTATACTTATTTATTTGTTGGTTTATTGTGACTTAACGTCCTTATGTACTCCAACTAGTGCAAGGAGGGGTTATCCTACAGGTTACCAACCTATTCTAACCATGGTGGGAAGGCCAAGATTCATTTTCTGGGTCCCCCACATAATAAATTTTGTAACATATTTATAAATATTCTGTAAGCCTTCAAGGAAGTTTTAGAGATGTGTGAATAAAGTTTAATGATTAAGACTGAAATTTGAATTGGAAAGGTTTTGAAGGAATTTCAAAAGTTTAAAGGGTATTATGTTCCAGGACCATTAAACCAAGTTAATACTGTTGGGCACTTAATTTAAACTTTTGTTGGTTGCGTAATATGATGGAGACATTGTGGCCGAGTGTGTTTTTGTAATTATTTTTTATTTTTAGTTCACCCTGGTAAGTCTTGGAGAAATGATTGAAAAATATAAATTATTTGGTTTTGAGTCTATCATTTGCAATAGGTTACAAGATGGTCTTGTACTTGTGATGGTAATTTCTTTTTGAAATATGATAGACCCTATTTAAGTAGTCCATGAAATTCGCTGAAGCGTGTGATCTGGTGTTTAAGCTTTATGTACTTAGATCTAAGAAACAAAGATACCTTATTGTGTTAGGTTCAATTCGCTGGATTAAATTTCTGAGTTTAATGAAAAGCCATTTGGGTATCTGGATGGGATGATATGATTGCTAATCTTTTTCAAAAGCTGTTAGGAAGATATAAAGATTTGCAAGAATATCTGCTGTATATACTTTTTTAACCATACTATTTTTATTTTTTTGTTCATAGTAAATGTATTTAATTTAGAAACATCTTTATGCAAAAAAGAAAAGTAGCATTAGAGCAGTTTCCTCAATTATTCTAAATTTAAGTTGTAAGTCAAATTGAAAATATTTTAGGATTAGATTATTATGATTAGACCTCAGGATCTATTATAAAATTTGACATGAAGTCCAATGGCCAGTTTCTTGCTCATGCCCTGAGAGACTGTACTATAGGGCTCTCACTCAGCGTCCACTGTTTTTTTTTTTACACCAGTTATAAAGCTGGAGAGACACTAGGATCTCTTTTGACCTGATTCTCTCTCCTTAAGTGGAGGGACAAGTATAGTAAGATCAGGTATTGTAAACAAAGTATGATTGTATTTTTAACTTTTAGTTTAATCCTATTTTTGTTTTTAATTTTTCTCTTTATTTAATTTATTATATATTATGAGGTTCTTTATTTTTATTCTCTCTTCTTTTTATTTATTTCTTATTGTACATTTTGTGTGAACGGACCCATAAAGTCATCCTTACTACCTATTGTCCTCTTTATGGCAGTTTTGTAATACTTTCACAAAAAAAAAAAATTAACAAAAAAATTAAATTAAGTAATGCTTATTTAGTTTTGTAAAAGTGTCCATAGCCCCAACGTTATACTTACCATAACATATTCTCAATAGAAATGGACAGAATAGCCTCACTCAGATACCCCACTCAGAGCAAGGGGACCATTTACTTTTAGTACGGTTCTGACCGAATTTATGAACCACTAACGACTCGTTAGGGATCGAAATAAATTTAAACAACTTCGTTTCCTTCATGGTTTCCTTCAACGGTTTCTATCCACTAGCTGATTGATACAACGAGATCCGATATTGGGATTGCAAGTACTTGTATACAAAGTTTGATTACTGTAATTTCATTCCATTTTATGTGAAAAATGTATTTGTATTTATAATAATACTAATGTCTTTATTGAACAAATATGCAATTTATACATACATGTACTCATTCTAGTAATAATAGTTTTTATAAACAATAAAGACTACTCTTGTCATAAGAGGAGTTTGGCCTTTATGACTTTATTTTTAAGTATTCAATATAATGAATAGAGAAAACTTATATACTTAAAATAAATAAGTCATTAAAAACATATTTAACATATTTTTTGTTAGATTAATAAAATATTTGTATTTATATATTCTAATTATACAATTTATTATTACTTCCAGTACACAAAGAAGAGGAAGTAAGGAATTTCTTTTCTCTAGGGTTCATGTTCACTTTGATGCGCTCTAGCTCTGTTAATGTTGCAGTTTAGGACCTATATTGGTTTGGATGAAAAAAATTCACGTTTACCTATTTTCAACCGACTTCAAAAAAGAGGAGGTTCTCAACTCGTCTGTATATATTTTTTTTTGTGTGTGTATGTTACGCGATTACTCCGTCAATTCTGAATCAATTTTGATGATTCTTTTTTAGATCGGTAGGGCATACTTCAGAGGTGGTCCCATAAAAACTATTTTGAAATCAACGCAGCACTTTTTAAAAAATATAAAAAAAAAACAGTTAACGAAAAGTTAAAATTGATATGCAAAGTGCAGAAATGAGAAAGAAGTTGGGCGTTTGTTGCTAGTGAATTCCGAATTCCGCGTAGTTCTCTTTCAATCGTCCTAAAGAATAAAGAAAAGATCGCCACTGGTGGAAGACGGTAAGTCCACTTTTAGGCACCCTCAGAAAGTTATATGATAAGTTTCAGTTGAAAGTTATATGATAAATTGGTACCAGGTATTTAATTTTCTGTATCAATGATTTTATATGTATGTACAAACAACATACACATATCCATTAATGAAAAATATACCTAATGATTTCAACTCCGATTTTGTGTTCAATTTTCCCAATTACATGAAGATAAGTGAATGATAACCTCGATAAGTCTTTGTTCAGTAATTCAAACCATTTTTCAGGGAAGCTTGAAGATCGAGAATTGACTGTATAAACAAAAATACACTCACCACTAAAAAGCGAAAAATAAAAATAATTTTTAGAGAAAAAAACAAAACCGACTTCAAGATTAAACCTACATATACAAACTTGAACTAAAAAATTAAAAATAATATTTTAATTGCTTCAAAACAAAAACCATTAAATGAAAATCAACGAAATAATCGATACTTATATACCTATTCACAATTTATAATCAGTTATTTTTGGGGTCGGTGCCAACCAAAACAAACAGAATTTGAAAAGAAATTGTAATCGTAAAGATCCTCCCACTGTTTCATCACCGCCACACCGCTGTCTCCGGCCATTCGAAAGCTTGTTGTAAAGGCAGAATTAAACTGCCCTTCTTGGCTGGCACCGACCCCAAAGATAACTGATTATAATTTGTGAATAGGTATATAAGTATCGATAATTTCGTTGATTTTCATTTAATGGTTTTTGTTTTGAAGCAATTAAAATATTATTTTTAATTTTTTAGTTCAAGTTTGTATATGTAGGTTTAATCTTAAAGTCGGTTTTGTTTTGTCTTTGAATAAAGAAAAGTCACGTTTGAATCCCTTATTTTCTCCTAATTTTGTTGATTTCGAATTATCATTGATCGTTAAGTTAATTTAATTATTATTTTAAGTAACTTGATCATTTTATTTAAAAATGTAAACTGGGAAAAGCAGTAGATTATAGATATACATCTATTGTTTCATCCAATCTGGTAGATATTGAGTCTTCTTTTCTTCTTAGGATCGTCCTAATTAAAAATTATAAAAATATTTTCTTCAAAATTTGAAAGCACTTCCTGCACTTCTGAGCCACTTTAACAAAAACTACATCTTTACAGTTGTATCGATAGGTGTACAGTAAATGGGTTATAGGGTTGTCTGAAATATGTGTGTGTGTTTAGTAAGTTTCTTCAGATTCAGTCAATAAATAAAAACAACTATTTTGGTGACATTTCGAGACTATATTGTTCTCATAATCATGCCCTACAGTGAAAAAACAGGTTACAATAAAATTATATAAGTTATACAAGTTATTGTAACCTGTTTTTCATTGTAGGGCATGATTATGAGAACAATACAGTCGCCAGTCGTTGTTTTTATTTATTGACTGAACCTCAAGAACCTTACTAAACATTTAATAGTAACAGTCAAGAAATTTATCCATATATATTTTTTTAAATTATTTTATTAATAGAAATTTACAACTGTATTACAAATACATCTAGTAAATAAGCGGTTTACAACGGAAAATAATAATATGCTTGAAACGTGTAGAGAAACTACCCATTAGTAGTACTCTAATGAAATTTTTAAGAAGAAGATCCCGTGGTCATCTTCTTTTCAGACGCCTCGAAGGATTGCCAGGAATGAAATGGGAAGCAAGCTGTGCAACAAGTGGATCTGGATGAGGAGTACGTTTATTATGAAAGGAGAGGTATTTGGTTCGTGCCAAATCGGCGAAATATGGGATATTAAGGTCATTGTGGATCAGTTCATTTGTGACAAAATAAGGAGCATTAAGGATTTTTCGAAGGATTTTGGATTGGAGAGACAGGATGCGGGAAGAATTCGATGGTTTGGTGGATCTCCAGTTTTAAAATATAAAAAATAAAATAATTGATCCAAGACATTTTTTAAGAATCAAAATATTCTTCATTACTCTCAATATGTTTCTGCTAACCAGTTAAAAACTATTCAGTACACTGTGATTTAGAAATTGGAGCCATTGGCATTAACAAATTCTAAAAATACACTTTCTATCGAATTTGATTATAATATTTTTATCTCTTAAAAAAAGGTCCAGATATCTAAAAAAAAAGTTGGTAGTCAGTTGGCGAGAAGTTGGGTGGATAAGGCATCGTCTCATCATCAAGCGCAAACATTTCTTTTACAAACCAATAACTCATATGCTGAACACCTATCGATTCACCTGTCAGGTACTAGTGCTAGTTGAAATCGTCTGCTGTCAAATTTGTTTAGAGATGGGCCGAATAATCGACAAAAATCGCCAACTAGTAAGCCATTTTTAATAATTTTCATTTCTACGCTTAAAAATAGGTTGAAATGAAAACATGGCCATTATTATTTTAGATTCGCCTTTACAGTTTGTTATTTAATATAATGGAAACCCTTTTTTAAATAATCAATCATCGAACTTAAAGAAAGTAGAAAGATTGTGATATTAACTAAAAATAATTCGATAATTTCTATAATAGTGAATAAAGAATTTACAAGTCTAAAAATTTTCTGAATTACAAGTTCGGTTTGGATCATAATTAAAAAAATATTAATTCATATTCTAAATGTAATATGAGAGAAGGAACATGAAATGGGAACTGCTATTTTATCATTTTACATACCTGTTTATTTACAATTAAATGTAAGCTCTTTTTGTTTTATATATATATATTCGTCAGAGAAAGTTCACAAACTGGGCATCTTTTTCGGCATTATTGAATTTCAAATTTCACAACTAACTATTTAAGTTGAATAAATTGCTGGCTAGCATTTGTTTTTAGTTTTTTTCTAAAAAAAAAACAAAACAAAACACTCCGTTACATAATAGAAGAAAACAATAAAAGATGAAAAAAATCTACAAACGGCTATAATGAAGCTATAAATCAAGTGCCTTGAACATTGCCGATGTCACCCGAACGAAGCAGTGATCGGCTTCGCCTACTAATCGACTAGTGATTAGTCAACCAGAGTCATAGACAGCCCACCTCTAGTTTGTTTTACTTTGTAATAAACGAACTAAATCATGTTAAAATTTGAATCTTACAGCAATAAGTATTTTCTACTCTTTAAAAAATATAAGGGTGATGACGTGCTCGGCTGATACCTGCTTCTGGAAAGCCTTACAAACAGACGAACGTCGATATATTGAACCTCAATATAGCGAATTCCCTGGTAAATCGATGTTTTCCTATTCCCCTTGAACCTGCCTACCATTCCTATGTTATCTTTACCTCTAGATATCGAAGGATTGGTTCAGAAGACTTCGATATATCAAATTTTTGAAGATTCCTTTGCTTACACCACTCTAAAAAACGAAGTTTTTATCGGAAAACCTCGACATATCGAAGTCGTTTTTGTTAAATTAGTAGCGTTTAGACTGAACAAAGTTCGTCTTTTGTTGTTTCCGGTTTGCTTCAGTTTCTGATAAAACACTTGTGCGGTGCGTTTCGTCTTCTATTATTTGTTAATAATTGTTTGATTCTCAAAAATGGCAAAGCTTTTTGTATTTCATACCTTTTCGTATGAAAAAAAAAAAAATGAAAATTATTCAAGCCGTTGAATAAAAGTGTGGTATTGCGAAACGGTTTGGCTATAATAAAACACCCTTTCCAAAATTCTGAAAAAAAACAGGAAAAATATGAAAATCAAGCTTTTTCTTGTATACTTCATTAAAATATATACGTATTTTCTACAGTTACATTGAGTATACATTTTATTATGAACCTCTAACCTCCACTTATCGAAGTCAGTCAGAAATTACCTCAATAATTCGAACCTCACTATATCGAAATCTTCGATAGTTTGAAGTTTTCTCGTTCCCCTTTAGGTTTGACTGTATTATTGATCGTGGGAGTAATAGTCAGTCCGTAAATCCTATACAACGTTTTTGTAACTCTAGCCTTGCGATTTGTTAATTGTAATAGCAAAAGAAACTTTAAATGAAAAATTTAATCGTTTGAATTGAAAAGGTAGATCAGCAGGAATCATTGGGATTTTAGGAATGAATGCGATTTCTCCAGCCGCTGTTCCAGGGAGAATTATAGCTTCAATGGTGTTTCCATGCACAGCTGTAATTTATAACATGGTAACATTGCACCGATAAGGTAGTTGAAGTTCACGTAAAAACATAATTGGACATCAATTTTTTAATTTTAATGTTTGAGTTAATTATCCAGATAAAGACAGAGAATATTTATTATATTACTAGCCATATATCGATCTATTTAAACTCCACATGTCTCACCAAATGTTGACCTCTTTTTAATAACAATTGAATTGAAAATAAGTAAATTTTATTATCCATTTCAAGCTTTAGATAGCAATGTATTATTGTAACCTTTCTTGCAAAATAGCGCTCGCCACCTATCAGTCGATTTCCAAACTTCACTGGATTCCATACATTTATCGAATTTTTAGTAAAACTTTAATTGAAAATCAGTAAATTTTATAATTGCATAACCTCACTTGAACTATGAAGTTCTTCTTCTTTGAAAAGATTTTTCTTCGCTATTCGAAGTTTCCTTCAACCAAACTCCTCCCTCAGCCGGTTCCTCCAATCATTTCTATCCATCGCTTTTTCTTCCGTTAACCCTCGGCCAGCCATACTTTCAGCCAAAACATCTCTCCACCTGAGGCGAGGCCTACCTCTCCTTCTCCTCCCCTCTGCTTCCCATTCATAATCTATTTTAGGGATTCTTCTATTCTCCATTCTTTTAATATGGCCACCTCAGCCTCCTTCCCTCCATTTCCTCCAGAATATTCCTCTTAACTTCCATTCTTTCTCTTATGATCTCATTCCAGATTCGTTGAATCCTTGAGATCTCCAAAAATCCATCTCCACAGCCAGATATCTTTTGCCTTGCAATTTTTCTAGAGGCCATGTTTCTGAGCTGTTATTATGCTTTCTACCAGGGCCTTATATATTATTTTTTTATTAGGCCTTATATATTAGGCACTCCAGAGGACTGAGTTTAACATTCCGATAGCTTTCCGTCCATCTGTTAATCTTTTTTTTCACTTCTTCTGTCGCTCTCCCATTGATTTCGAGAATAGAGCCTAGATAGCAGAATTGGTTTGTAAATGAAAACGTTTGTAAATGAACTATTGATTTTACTTCAATGATGACTTTAAATTGGTATAACAAATTGGAATCATCACCAGTGATATCTACATCTAATAAATCTTCAGACGGCATTACCATCGTGTTAGTGTTGCCGAATCTAGCTTTAGGGAAATCCACAATCAATTCCGTTTGTTGTATGAATTATTCTAGGATTTTAGTTTTCATTTGCATAATAATTGCTATATCAGTGTCTGTTTATAGCAACCACTTTTTTTACAGGGAGTTAATATCAGAGATGCAATACGCTTTCGAACAAAAAAATCCTGGCGTGCAATATAGATAAACCGAAAGAAAGAGCACTGGCATCAACAAAATTTTTATTTTTTTTATCAAATCATTGAATTCCTTAAAGGTTACATCACAAATGGAAGACCTCATGGCTGATGTTAATGTGACGGCACTACACACATTTGCATCAATAAGAGTTAGTGATAGGATATATTTAATATTATAAAAATTATTTTTCAGGGTCAATAAGGTGCTTTTTAATGAATTTAATTAATTACAATAATTATTTAAAATGTGTTCAGCAACCAATCTTCTTTTTTTTAAGGAATATTATGTTTTTATTTTCTCAGCTTCCTTCCTCCTCTGTTTAAATTTAGATTTTGAAAAGGAAAATTGGTACGTCATGTCCTTTTACTGGTCACTAGAACAGTTCTCGCTAGTCAAAAGATTTCTTCATTTATTCTAATTTGTTTTCAAAATTGGGAAGTTTTGCTCATGCATTTTATCGCTCAATGATTTCCGGGTCGCTCCTCTTACTCCTGATCCAATGGACACTTATAAAAAAAAAAAAAATGGAAGACCCCGTTAAAGGAATTTTAATATTAATTTAATATTTCGTAATTTACTCATTGTCATGTTTGGTGCCACTTAAATCAAAAAGGTGCGACTGATTTGGTCATCATTATTTTGCAAAAAGTTCAATCTTTCAAAGTCATTTAAAATATCAGCCGGGACGCACCCTGAAGTACAACAAAAACACCAAAATATTCTAAAATGTGGTTGAAAATAAACGAAAAATACAGTATTTTTCAAACAGCCGAAATGGTGCTGATACATTAATTCATAAAATAATAACCACTTCAAAAGCATGTGTCCTCACCTGCAGTTTCAAGATCAATAACTCTCTTCATGAAGAATATCACTAAATTTAAGAAAACCCATTTTAACTGGAGTAATTACACTTTGAGAGCAGAGCGAGATCCGTTGGCCTGACAGGATGGCGCAGTTTCGACCTGTCGTACGACTTAGGTATTGTAGGGAACGAAGGGACAAGACTCACATAATGTCCTCTGTTTACCTAGCTTCATAAATAGCTTGGTTTTTTTTTTTTTACCTTCAGTGGATTTCACAAAAACGCCTCTAGGCCGCCTAGATTAGCTGCTACACCTATGTGCGTTATTTGGAATTTGTTAAAGAGTATGTACAAAAGCTTCTATCGCTCTGGGAGTCTGTTACTTTCTCGGACGAAATTCGATCTAACATTTTTGGCTTAGATGACCTTCAAAAAGTGTAGCGAAAAGCGAAAAAAATATTGGAAACCAAAAAAACCTGAAGCCACATTCAATAGCCTATATTAAACAGGAGGAGCATAATTGTAAAACTTAGGTAAGGGTTTCCGTACTGTTCTTGCCCAGTGTTGATGAATACCATAGCATCTATTAGTTTGCCTCTGTGCCCTTGATGGAATCGTTTGTAGTGAGTCCGTATTCTTTAACTATTTGTATTTGTAAGTCAGTATGCAAATTCGTGCTGGCGACATACCAAGGAGCTTGTGTGATAAATCTAAGAGGTTTTGAGTGAAAAGTCCGCAGTCTTCTTTGTATTTGTTACGAAAACCCGTTTGGACTTACGCTTCTCAAATTTTAAATATGTATAAGTAGCAAGTATCTGTATAAGTTTTAACTTGGATTGTCGTCTAAGTAATGGTTAGAGACAAATTACACAGGCCAAAAAAAAAAATGTTTTTCTAAACTTTGTTTACTTTAATAGCTGATTTTTATAGACTTTTGTGTGCTGAATCCAAATCTGGTCTTAGTTTTTTTGTATCACCCATAGTTTATGAGAAATTTTTTTTTAATATAATTTAAAAAAGCATATATAACTGTTTCATATAAATATAAAGCATTATATAACTGTTTCATGAGGCCTAACTTAATATGTAGAGGTGGTAAGAGAATATTTCTAGGATCTACAAGGTTTTTGCGGAGAATATTCTTCTCGCCGGGTTTTAAAGACTCCCTCACAGGTCAGTTCTTTCTGCACCAATGTTGATCCCTTTGCTCTACTGTCCTATTCACACAAAAAACATGGAAATTTGGTAAAACCGCCTTGCTGACCAAGAAGCATGCATTTTACTAACCCAAGATCCCTAACTAAGTCGTTAAGCTCAATCTGAGTAAACAGTTTACACTATATATTTGCTGTAGCACATTGGAACTCTTCATCATCTTGCTCATCTATATCTGCAAACAATCTGTTTCAGCAGTGCTGCCAACTCTTCTACATCCAGCACAAATCATTTTCCAATTTTATTTGTAGTATATAAAAACTGTTAAATTCTGTAATAAATGAAAAAAATTAATATATTGATGTGCAAATGTGAGAAAATGGTAGGTGATACGGCTTATTAAGTGTCATATTTGGATTTAGCACCCTAAAAAACGGAATAATAAGGAGTTTTAAGTAAAAAAGTTTTTTTCATTGTTGGCCTGTGTTATTTAACATTTAATTCGATTTAAAAATTCTTTCAAGTTGTGTGTAAAACATTTCCTTAGCTTTATTCTTCCTAGATCTATGTTTTTGGTCATACTAAGCCTTTACTTAGTCTCTTGACAGATATTGGGCTGGATGCCAAGATAGACAAAGGCAATAGTTGGGTAGAGACAAGAAGAGGGTCGAGGGAGCGTGCGCTGGTGCGGATGCTGTTGCCATAGCAACGCTCCCCGGGCAGGCGCGGCCCCAGTCGCTGCGGGCTCTCCGCTCGGCCCCTCAGTCCTCTCGCCGCAGCCGATTCCTTCGCACGTCGCAGTCTTCTTGTATGTCATTCCACAGGTCACAATTTGTGTCCGCTGCATATTGTTGTTGTTGTTGTTTAGTATAGTATAGTATAGTACTATAGGTACTGTCTTCTTTATGTCTTAGAACAGTCTGTTCACTTGCCAATTTTTTGTATTTTGCATGCATTTCCTTAATTTTACGAAATATATTAATTTGACGTATTATATAAGTAGGTAGATGAATCAAGATGCATGCTAATAAATGTATATTTCAAAAGTTAAAATGTATTTATATCTGATAAAACTATTCAATAAAAAGATCATTTGTACCACTGGAAAAAAAAGAATTAAAGGACCCCTTTAACCTGTCAGCTAAAGAAACATGGAACATGCTTTAGGAGTTGGCCGTCGATGCTCATATTTTTTTTTTTTTTTTTTTTTTTTTTTATTCAAACAAATATGGCTCCTAAATGGTAGGTCATAGCGATAAATGTTACATAAAGTTTTATAACCTTTTATGCAGAAGGATATGTAATAATATTAGATATTACTTTGGCATAGTTTTTTTTTTTTTTTTTTTTTTTTTTTTTTTTTTCCGGCTATGGTGGCACCTCAGCCTTGAGGCTCATTGTGCCTATGCCGTCTATCCTGTACTGTTTTAGTACAGTCCTAGTGTCTTCATGTACCCTATAATCCTAATAGGGTCTATGTCCACACTCGGATCTAGGATGATTTCTTCCCCAAAATGAAGAAACCTCCTCCTCGCCAGCATATCGCATTTGCATATAATGTGTTAAGGCGTTTCATCCTCCCTGTTTGCAGAATCTGCAGTTCGGTGAGGTCTTAATTTTCATTATACAGAGATGTTTGTTTAATCTGCAATGCCCTGTATATATTTCAGTCAGGTATTTGAGCTTGGCTCTGTCAAGATTAAGAAGTTGTGTACTTCTTTTCTTGCAGTGCCCTCCCAGAAACAGTTTTGACTGTCTCAGTTGTTCCATTTGCCAGTTTTGAGAGGCGATTCTGTTATAGAGTCTTGCAATTTCACATTTCGCAAGGCTCCAGGCTATGCCACAGATAGGTTCGGGAGCAGTGGGAATGCTGTCCGAACCTTGTCTGGCCATTCTTTGGCATAACTCCTACTTATTTTCATTTTGTAACAACATGTTTCGGAGACGCTCCTTCTTCAAGCTTCTCATGGCTTGCAACATGTGAGAATGAAAATGAAAATATAATCACAGATTAAGAGAAGTCTGAAGATGGAGCAGTGTCTCCGAAAAATGTTACAAAATGAAAATAAATAGGAGTTGTGACAAAGAAATATTTAATGTTACATAACAAAAATATTCACCATCAAATTTCTGATAAAGGAACTGTCCTCAAATTTTTGACCTGAGCAGTACCAACAGAAATTTCACATCTAAAAATTTAGGCAAAACATCACTTTTTTCACTTAAAGCAATATAGCCCATAAACGGTATGTCCTAACGACAAATGTTATACAACAAAATGTATTATCCATTAATTAGGAATATGTCGTCAAATTGTTGATCCGAACAACACCAACATAGCTAGAGGGTGTCAAATTGAATGTGAAAAAAACGTTACTCCAAAAATGTTTAGACCCCCAACCAAAAAACATGGCTAAAAATGAATGAAACTGTTATTCGTACAGTTGAACCTCATACTTGCAGAATAATGAAGTAATTTATAATGGGGTTTTGTTTACAATTGGAATGTTTTTGATGAGATATGTTTGGATCAAAAAATATACGGAAATATTATGCTGTAGAGGAGAAACAGAGAACATAAAAAGAATTTTCTAACGGTATAAAATAAAAAAAATAAATAAATAAAACAATTCCAATTTTGGTTTAAAAAAAAAGTTATTGCTTATTAAAACTGATTACCTCTTTTGGATTCGGACATCAATAAATCCAAAGATTTTCTTTTAATAACTTAAGAGATATTAATAAAATATCTGTTTGGATGAAATATAGGGAAACGAAATGCTGTAGAGGAGAAACAGAGAACGTAAAAAGAATTTTCTAACGGTATAAAAGTTAAAAAAAATAAAACATTTCCAATTATGTTTGAAAAAAAAAAAGTATAAATCAAAGTTTAAAATTAGACTTGCTAGTTATAAAGTCCATACTTGGACTATGGGTACGAAATAAAAAAGATTAGAACTTGCAATGTAGAAAAATGTTTATTTCCAATTTTTCTGGACTACAATCTTCACTCAACTTATAAGAGACTTTTCAATAACGCAAGACTAAAACCTGTTTGGACATACGGGGCATGAATTTTGGGTTCATCCAAACACACCAACATAAATAAAATCTAATTACTTCGATCTGTGGTCCTTTGCAAAATTATCAACGCTCTATAAAATATATCAAACATAACACGATGACATGAACATATCTTTTGTTAAAATATTTATTCTCAAGAAATAAAAAACAATCTTCTTCTCGACTAGCGACTCCTGTTTTGAACTGTTTTGACCACACGAAGGCTTCCTATTCGATTGCTAATTATTGTTTCTCTCATTTTTTTCTTTAAATTAATAAATAAAAAAAAGGCTTAGCGAACCCGAAGGTTCTATTCCGACAATACCAACCACTGACAACACACCCCATCAAATCCCCACGATCAACCCTGACGAAATCCTTCCATGTCCGTCCCCTTTCCATGTCCAGGAAGAACGAGCCCCTCGTACGTTTACCCGGCGGCTTAAAACTGATACCTTTTTTGATATTCGAACATAAATAAATCCAAAGATATAATGGAATTTATCAACTCAGGATATATCAAGTAGTATTATAAAATTATATAATCCACCAATTTTGCCATATGCGAAAAAAAATTAAAGTGCACAAATAAATAATGAATAAAACTCGGTAGTGTTTTTTTTTTTTTTGTGTGTTTTCCTTCCAGCAGTAACCCTGTTGGAATGGATTTCATTTATACCTGTAAACACCATACTTTATATTATATAATGTACACTTACTTTTTATGATTTTTGTATTTATTATTATTTGATATTGCAAGTTAGATATGAAGAATGAAGAAAAAAATAAATAAAATAAGTAAATAACATAATTTAAGAATGAGAAGACATATAGAATTACTCAAAACTAAGCAACAACGTTTTTATAACAACATAAACACCTCAACGATATTTGATATAGAATCACATATGTATAAGTTATGGATACATCAAAGGTACTTCATACTAATATCTACAATTTTTTCAATAAAATTAAAAAAATATATTTCAGGTGTTCAAACATCATCATCGAATATTGTCCATCCACCGACTCTACAAAATCTGAAAACAGTTCTAATTTCTTCAGGACAATGTTTATTTTTTGACGTATTGCCGGTATGTTTCAATTTTCTCTAGCAATGATGTCAAAAAATGTTATGGATGGAATAACTTAGGTACTGTGAGCGGTAAATTCTCTTTATGTTCTGTTTCCCAACAAATATTAGAACTTTCCATCTTTTGTAAGGTTTTCGTAGGATCACTATTAAAGTTATATATGTGGACAAGTTTTTATATTTACCTTTATCAAATGGTGTTTTTTTTTATTAGTTACGGAGTTGTAAAAGAAATCAGAATCTTATCTCCAGGATTGAATGAATTGCATGAATTTTAAATTTGAGGTTCATTTCACTCTGTTTCAACTACATTGGCTTTTACGAAAAAAACGCTCCAAAAATTAAATTAATTACAAAAACTATTTAAACAAATGGAGTCGAGCTTTGGGGCTCCAGCAAACCAACCAATGCTTCTATTTTCCAATCCTTACGAAGGGGGTTAAACCGGAATTTTGTCATAACTTCTTTATTTCTTTATATTATTACTCTAAATATTAATTATTCTCCATTGACCCCAACGCACTACCCTGAATAATTCTTCCATTATTCAAAACGGTTTTTAAATTCATTTATGGAAATGTACTTTAGAACTTCCAGCGATTTTTGTTTGACCTCCTCCACAGTGCCAAAACGCTTTTCTTTCATATTCCTTTTGGGTCTGGGGAACAAAAAGAAGTCGCAGGTGGCTAGATACGGAGAGTAGGGGGGAGGGGGTTAGACAACCGGTGTCATGTCGTTTACAGTCAAAAACTACTTCACGGAGAGAGCGGTGCGGGCCGGTGCGTTTCATAATGGAAGAACCAGTCGCCTGTGCGACAAAAATCTATCCTTTATTTCCAAAAACGAAATTCAAATTATAACAACCGCACAATGCTCACAACAACCCGCTATCACGTTTTCGCCGAAATGTAAAAAAGTTATATTAATAAACAAATTCTCACGTGCGAACCGATGCAATCACAATGACACAACTTCGAATACTGACCCAGGATGTGAGACCCTAAAGGCCCCTATCTTGTCTTTTTTTTTTTTAGATTTATCTGAACTGAATAGTCGCCCACACACACAACAGTTTTCCTCAAGGTTTCTTCCAGTTGGCCCCGAACGAAGAGGATGACACGATCGCGATGCAATAACTTCATATATTATTAACTTTTTAAATAACAGCGTCTTTCGTGGCATTCGGCTCAATTTCTTTTAGTTCTTTCATAAAAAAAAGAGGAGCGATATCTGAAGGTTCGCGCACACACGCTGGTATTGGACTGTACACATCACATCTGTGCAGTTTTAAGAATGGTTTTTCGATAAGGTTTTCTAGGTCTGCTCAGACATTCTTAAAACTGCGCAGTTGTTTGTTTTTTTTGTTCATTTTTTCTGTTATAAAAGATGTTTTTGGAATAATTTATAAAAAATGTATGAAAGTAGGCGATGCCTTTGGCTGGTGAAGAGTAATGATTATCACAAAAGAAATACAAAAGAAGCTGCTTACGAAACATTACCCGAAAAACTAAAAGAAATTGAGCCGAACGCCACAAAAGACTGTTATTAAAAAAAATTAGTAATATAAGAATGGTTTATACCGAGATAGCGTCATCCTCTTTGTTCGGGGAAATCTCGAGGAAAAGGTGTTGTGTGCGTGGACGACTGTTCAGTTCAGATAAATCTCAAGAAAAATTCACAAGATTTCTCTGTGCGTGTATGGGGGCCTTAAAGAGCATCTGGTCGGACTATAGGTTCTCCCACTCTCCCTAACCGTTACATACGGGCCCCCTCAATCCAAAATCTTTCGAAAAATTCTCAATTCTGCATTTCATGTCACAAATATACTCACCCCTAAAGATTTCAATGCCCTTCCTATAAGATGCTGGCTTGCACCAAAGCTGATACTTATCTTACCATGATAAGCTTCGTACTCACTAGAATCCACAAGTTTTTCAACATACTTCCGATTCTATTAGCTATGAAGTTTATATGCGTCAGAAAAGAAGATAGCCTACGGACGTTTTAAAATATAACGTTTATAGAAATTCCTCTATGAGAAGCTGCTTTACAGGTTATTGTTTTCATTTTTCTTCCATTTACTCAATATATTATTTAGTACCATTTTAAACCTCAATAAAAAAAATTTATTTTCTTCAAAAATTTCTTCTTTGATCAGGAATGTATACGGTTTTTTTGTCCTACGTTTCGGTTAAATAAAATTCTTTAATAACGTTTTTTATAAAACAATATCATCTGTATTCACAGTAGTGGCAATAGCTTGAATAAGTTTTTTTTCAAGAGCGTGAGCAAAGCGGGAAGGGCTGACAAAAGTGGCTTTCTGTGTCAGAGCTGTTATGCCTCCCTGTCAGAAGGGAATCTGTTTTTAAATGGCCTTTTATACTCACTAAAAGGTCTCAGTTTGGCGACATTATGTGCTCCATTATACCATTTTTTAATTTTCATCAGTTGTTTTTGTTTCGGGTTCACTTGTTATGAGATTATCACGAATGAGCATGTTAAGTACTACATGTTGAGTACTGTACCAGCATTCAGGGATATTCCCATTATAAGATAATATTATGAATAATATTTTTTTTTCCCATAGACAATGCTAACATAAAGTTTTGCCCATTCTCCTTAATCAGCTTATTATTCCGGTCAATCAAGATCAAAAATGGGCGATCTGAGGAACTAAAAATACTAGTTCCAATTTTTTCAGGAATATGTAGGATATGGTCCCTGAACAAGAACAAATAAAGTCCCTCCAAATCCAGGTGCTGCTGGAGGGAAGGGGGGCTTTAAATGTTCCATTTTTGAGCTTTTTGCTGAAAAAGTTTTTAAGAGCAAAATCACAACGGTAGGCGTTTTTTTTTATCGTGCCGACATGGGTATTTTACAGGACTTGATAGAAATTTTATATACGAGGTCTGATAGTAAACTTAACCAGGTTTGAGATAGAAAAAAGAAATATTTGATCGGACGAGAAATTTCGGAGATACAGCGAGGAATGTGGCAAAATACTTGGATATCAAAACAGCACGTGTTTTTTTATCGTCCTGGCATGTGTATTTTACGGGACTTGATAGAAATTTTATATACGAAGTCTGATTGTAAACTTAACCAGGTTTGAGATAGAAAAAAGAAATATTTGATCGGACGAGACATTTCGGAGATACAGCGAGGAATGTGGCAAAATACTTGGATATCAAAACAGCACGTGTTTTTTTATCGTCCTGGCATGTGTATTTTACGGGACTTGATCACAATATCATATATATATGGTCTAATAGTAAAATTAACCAGCTTTCAGATAGACAAAATAAATTATGGGTCCAACTAATAGTTTCGGAATTATTCGTGTTTTCGCGGAGAAATGCTTGATGAATGGTTTGAGCGGGTAAGTTTTGAAAACGCACCCGATTACGTCATTTTCTGCTAAGGCTTATCACCTCCTGGGTGTAATTTAGTAGTTGTTTAAATTTCTGCTGTTTATGGTTCCGTTCAGTGGAGCATCAAACTTTAATTGTGAAATCAAGATTTTTCGTTGAAATCTTTAATTTCATTTACATCTCGCGGTAAGTTGCGACGTGTTCAATATAAATTAACATATTATGTATATTCTTATAGGGAATTTAATGCTGTACAAGTTTTAGCCTTAAGACCTTCCTCTAAAATGAAGTTTTATCCTGAAGACCTTCCTCTAAAAATGAATGACTGGGGATCTAGAAGACAAAAATATACAAAAAACATGACTGAAAAACAATTTTTTTAAAAATTACAAATTTTCCGGAGCCGGTAGCACGAAAACGGTCCGGTTTTTCCTAAAAATGTATATGAACAAACTTGCAGAAAATTTAATCAGTTTTGTACTCAAAAACATTTTTAATGCAACGCGCCGTTTTGGAGTTATAAGCGAAAAACTCAAAAATGGAACAATTAAAGCCCCCCTCCCCCGCAGTGGCACAGGTATTTGGAGGGACTTTATTTGCGCTTGTACAAGGGACCATTCCCTACACATTCCTGAAAAAAATGGAAATACTATTTTTAGTTCCCCTTATTATCCTATTTTGAATGGACTAATATTACCATTTTAAGGAGTCATATTTTATCTATCACAATTTTCAATTCTTAATTCAAATATCACAATCTATCAATACGGTTTAATTAATAATTACATGGTGGGGCTCAATTTTTTATTTTTGACATGGATATGTGTTTTGGGGGGGGGGTCTTTTTTAGTTTTTCTTTGTGATGTTTTTTTCATTTTCAAAAATGCAACACTGACACGTCCTTGAATGAAATTATTTTTTTGAATAAGCGTTAAGCTTGTTACAATAGAGTTTGGCGAATCTATTTACACTTATACAGCAAAAATACAACATGTATAGGTACATATTTACAAGAAAATAAAATACAGGTTCATTTGATATTAGACATATAAAACAAAATTGCTTAATTAACAATATTTTTTGATATAAAATAATTTCATACTTAATTAAGTGGTTTTATTATGTACAAGTAAACAATATAAATTAAAAAAACAAATCGAGACTAAATAAAAAGTAAAAAATTACAATTTGTTTTTGTTACTAATCCTCTTCGGTATTATGTCATTATTCGTTCAAAAGGAATGGTCTAAACTTAATGGCGTTTGTAATCAAATTATATAGTACGTTAATATTTAGCTCATTTTCAATTGTTAAAATCGTGGCTATATTATGAGGGACGTTTTTCATTTTATTATGAATTAGAAAATTTCCTCTGAGTATTGGGTATTAGGGGCAGTTAAATGAGATATGATTTAAACTTTCTATTCTAGTCTATTTTGTACAAATTATTTTTTATAATAAATCTGTATTATTTATTCTGAGTTGTGACATGGTTCTTGTTTTGTAAAATGGGGCATTTAAGAGAAGGTATTTAATGTGTGTAATGTGTGTGGGTTTTATTCCCTTATAGTAGGGATTAAAGATAGAATTGTTTATTCTCTCTAAATTCTGAGCTATTAGCATGTGTTTATATTCCACCACAGCTGTTCCTAAATTTTTCTTCATTAGGGCAGGATCCCGATTTTCCCATAAATAAGTATTGTTTGATATCAAGAGTATTTTTTCTATTTGTCCTATCCAGTTGTATTTTATTTCTTGTTGATGTGCAATATGAAGTTCATATAATACACTGACACGTTCTTGTTCTTTCGGTGTTGGTCGGATCGCAAATTTGACGACAATTCTCTAATTAGAAATTTAATAAAAATATTTTTTATTGTATACCATTTGCCGCTAGACCTACCATTTAGGAGCTATATTCGTTTGAATTAAAAAAAGTCGCGTTTCAAACCCAGAGTGAAAAAAAACGTTACACCGAAACACTACAGACCCCCAGGTAAGAGACATATCTATGTCGAAATTCCAATAGAAGTGGCAATAAATTCATCAATCCTAATTATATTGACCCTTCTATGTCATCATGCGTTCCTCAAGTTTCTTCTATTTTATACTTGGAATAGAAAAGTATTAGTATCACTCTTATAGATTAGGAGAGAGGAGAGAAAGTGATAAGGAATTCAGAAATCTGTAACACATGAGTGATGAATGTTTAACTTCTTAACTTGGAACCCTGCCCCCTGAGTGCCAACGGGAAATTGATTTTATTTATTCAGATGTAGCACTTCCCCGAACCGAACGGATCAGGTTGAGAGCTATCCAAATCATCAAAGCCCGTATCAATTTGGGCATCGTTCGGTATAAATTTGGGTTCTCTCTCTCTCTCAATTTATTTTTATTCGTTTAATTTTAATTAATATAATGAAAAATTCTTACAAAAATTGAGTTTAATTTTTCTCTGTCAGAATTCCGCAGTATGTTGCAATCAGCAACCTGCAAGCGAAACAGGTGATATGTTGCTAATTCAATTCCACTTTTTTTTTTTTTTATTTCAAAACATCTTTATTCAAAATGAAATAGTACATTGATAAATATATTATTAAAATATAATGTATCTAGACAGCGTTTTACAAAATATCATCCCTTTGGATGTTTTAATGTGATTGAGTGTTAGTTAAAAACATAGTGTTACAGTTGAATAGCGAATTAAGTGGCAATGTTACACTGAGATTAAGGTAGTAACAAAGGAAAAAAAAAAGGGATAAATAATTAAACAGATAGGAAAAAAAATAAAAATAAAAATAAATAAATAAACAGAAATTAAAAGAGAGTTTTAAGACGGGAATTCGTCCTTCTATTCCAGTAGGTTGGCTTTGAAGGAGGATTTAAAGAAGGAAATAGAAGATTGGACAGGGTAGGAAGCATGTCGTAAAATTTGATGTGATAACGTTTTATGTACTGAACAGGGTTTTCTAGATTAAATCGTGATGCAAAATCAGTCGGTCGGTCGGTACGCCAAGGGGACTGTCTTCGTATAGTCAGTCATTAGTGTTATGATTTGGAGTCTGTTTAATTTATTGATGGTATCTTGGACTAAGTGCCGAAAAAGAGGAGCTGCTTGAAGAAGACTAGGACGAAGGAAAACTATGGCGTCAGTTCAATTCTACTTATAAATTCTGAACTATTTCTACTATCACATGAAACAATAATTAGTATGGAGGAATCTATAAACAAATGAAGATTACAAACGAGATAAAACAGTAGGAAAAGCTTAAAAAATATATATATATATATATATATATATATATATATATATATATATATATATATATATATATATATATATATATATATATAATTAATAGTTATAAACGATAATAAATAATTGTTAAATTATAATCCTAGCCAGAGTAATAAAAATAATAATATACAACTTATATAATAGCACAAACAAAATGAAAATAAAACTACTTTTGTGATATAATACAAAATCAAACTTTTATTAATCAACTTTATGGTGGAAATAAATAAGTTATTTACAGAATTCTAATTTGCGTACTATTTTGTAATTTATAGAAATTGGTTTTTGAGTCTTCAAGTAATATATGTTTTGTCCGTTTGTGTTTGTATTTTTTTAAAATTGTCTTGTAATTTCCTATTTCTTGGATATTTGGGTTTTCTGATATAGCAGTTGATAAGAATAATGACTTTGCGACTGAATGTGTTGTTTGATTGTGTATATGATATTCTTGTGTATCTTGGGTAATTGTTTATGATTCTCATTCAAATGTTTTGAATAACTTCCAGTTTCAATAGGTAATTAAACTCTACAAATGCCTGACAGTATTATTATTTTACTATACACATTTGTGTATTATAATATTTAGAAATATAATAAATAATTGTAGTAAAAGAGATATAGTTTTTCTCCTTTCGTATTCGTTTTTGAACTTACAAGGGGAGTACACACTCAGTCTCTCACGGATCTTGTTGGCAATTTTTTTGGAGGTTCCTGGTCAAAAAATATTAGACATGTATTTTGCCGTTCCGACCAATGGGCCCTAGAAGCCGAGAAAAAAAAATAGCATTAAAATAATTTATTTAGTTCAAAAAATGATATCGACATGATTCACCAAGATGTTTAGTTTTGATTGCGGATTCAAGGAAAAATACAGCCACTCCATTTTGGTTTAGGTTTATTAAATTCTGACAAAAATGATTAGATTTTCAAGCAAACTACCTCTGTAGATTTTCCACACAAAATTGACGTCAGATTCTAATTCAGCATCCAAAAAACATTGAAAAACCCTTATTCAAAAAAATAAAAAAATATCATTTTTTTCACGCTCTTCGAGGAAAATGAAATTTTTGAACCGATTATTGGTTACTTTGTCACACAATTCACTGGTTGGTATTGCTGGAAAGAGGAGGGCTTCAGCTTTCTTTTGATGTATATAAATGTAAAATTCGATGAACATAAACCTATTAAAATAATTGGAAAATCCGAAAAACATTTTGATTTTTAGCTTGAGTTTGAAACCAGGTAGGATGATGAAACCAGAGACATTTCAAGCGTATTACCACCCTATATTCCGTTAAAAAAAATAAAGTTGATAAGTTTAACAGTCTAAACGTAATTCATGTTTTTGTCAATTTGAACAAAAGTTGCCTACCATTTGGTGAGGCAAATTTTGAAGCTTATGAATTTTTATTTTTATTTTTGGATGAAATTTCGTATTTAAGGATTCTTTGGAATGCTGAATTCGAATCCGATGTCGGTTCTTTGGAAAAAAATATATTGAATGCACTTCACTTGAAACATTTTTTCTTTTACACTGTAAAATGTGATATAAAATTTTTCTATTTCTTCATCCTCGAATAGCATGAAAAAAATGATATTTTTTGATTTTGTTAAATAAGCGTTTTTCAATGGTTTTTAGGATGCTGAATTGGAATCTGACGTCAATTTTAGTCTGAAAAAAATCTATAGAGGTAGTTTGCTTGAAAATCTAATCTTTTTTTTAGAATTTATTTAACCTAAACCAAATTCTATGGAGTGGCTGTATTTTTCCTGAAATCCGCAATCAAAACTAAACATATTGGTGCAAGAATTATGTCGATCTCATTTTTTAAACCCGAGACATAAAATAAATTATTTTAATGCTATTATATTTTTTTTCTCGGCTTCTAGGGCCCATTGGTCGGAACGGCAAAATATGTGTCTAATATTTTTGACCAGGAGCCTCCAAAAAAATTGCCAACAAGATCCGTCAGACACTGAGTGTGTCCTCCCCTTGATAGTATAAGCTCTAAGCTGCCAAAAAGTTACTTTCACGACATCAAGTCATCATATGATTCACAATGGCAAGTGATCATAGATTCATTCCAACCTCTTGGGACATACGGTGTTGAGCTCTGATGCTCTACTAAACCATCAAATCATGTTGTATTCAGTCCCAAAAATGCTCAATCCACTTTACTATGTCAATACAAAACTTCCATATATCGCTAATTTGGTCCGAATCAGATATCTAATCATTCATAATAAAAATATTTACCATCCAAACCCATAATTGTTTCTAATCCGAATATTCATATACTCCTATACTCCTATACTCCTATACTCCTATACTCCTATATTCATATACTCCTAGATATTTTAAATGGAGAGCTAGGGATCTTTTCATATACAACTTTTATTAAAATGCTACCAGTAGGCACTTTATCAACAAGCCATTAGTATATTAAATAAAGTTGCATATTTATATTAAAAATAAAATAATGAAGAATGAACTTGTCAAAACTTCAGGTTCCCTTAAAGATGAATTCTTGAAGCCTCTTGTAAGTAAATATTCAGGCTTAAAGTGAGATATATTACCTAACAAATGATCGGGAAGATATTTAGAGAAACAAATGAAATGGTCTATTTAAGTATACAGTTCTCAGTAAACAAAAATGTAGAAGTTATTTTTTTGCAGTTTCTGTGAAATAAATTGAGCTACCCTTATGGAAAAAATAATTTAGTTGTTCATTTAATTTTATTAAAAAAATAATAATAATTTTAACAATACAAATAAGTAATCAGATAATCAATTTAATTAAAATTACTCAAAGCTCCCAATTAATTACAAAAGACTCATTTACATGACTGTGATAAGACCAATATGGACGTACGGGGTTGAACTTTGGGGCTCGACTAAACCATCCAATTCATTCTGTATCCAATCCTTACAATCCAAAATCCTTCGAAAAATCCTCAATGCACCTTACTTTGTTACCAATAAACTTATCCATAAAGATCTTAATGTTCCATATGTTGCTGATTTAGCCCAAACCAGATACCAATCCTTTCATAGTAAGCTCCATAACCACTCAAATCCCCTAGTTTCTCAACTTGCTTCCCACTCAATTCCCGATAATCTTCCGAAGCGTCTGAAAAGAAGATGGCCTAGAGATCTTCTTGTGTAGATTCTTTTATTTTTTACTGAAGTGCTACTGATGAGTAGTTCTTCTCAAGTTTTGGCATGTTATTGTAAACTTTTTTTTAACACATTTACTTGATGTATACTTGTACAGTTGTAAATTTCAATAAATTGATTTTTTTTTAAAAATTAAAATTACATTCCAAATAGAAAACAAAAATGTTCCGTTTGAAAACAACAATGTTGATAGAAAACAAAAATTTAATTGAACGTTCCGATAACTGGCGTTCGGATAATCGACACTCCACTGTATAATAATCATATACGTTATATAAATGATAATATCCATTTTATTGAAGAATAGTTTAATTTGACAGTGAATTTCAACTATCATTAACGAACGAACTTCAAACTCATTTGATCAAGATGGCTGACGACATGATGAAAACGACTCAGACAAACAGACGAGAACTGCTTCCTAATGGCGTTCAAGTAATCGCGTTTCCAAGCAATTGGTTCCTGGGTCCTCCGTTCCGGCTGTAGGATAAGAGTCAAATCGAGGGTGTTATCGCCCCGGCTTCACTATGGCTGAGTTATGTTGCCTTTTCGCTTACGTGTAACCTTCGGCGCAGCTCCATGGTTTCATTCTAGTTATAAAATAATTAATATTGAAGAATTAAACTTAATATGCAATTATATATGTAATAAAAGATGGTTATTTAACTAGTTAATTTTAATCGTCAGGTTGATAGAGGAGAAAGGAAGCTTCGAAAAGCTTAGAGGAAAGTATAAAATATGAAAACATCAAACATATAAGTAAGTTAATAAATATTAAATTTAAAATATAATATCAAGTAACTAAGAAAAAACATAGTGTAAAATAATTATATTTGAAAACAAATTAAACGTATTATATAAAGTTTTTCTCTTATAATTATTATAGCCTGTGATATCTTGCCAATTTTTTTGTTATTTTTGGCTCATCTATTTTGTAGTTCCGTTGAAAACTGTATTGAAGTGAAACTTACATGAACTAGAAATAAGATGTAATCTATTCACAAAACACCGATTTTTGGAGTTAAAAAAAAAAAAAATTCTCATTCTTTCTAAACACACCCAGAAACGCGATTCATCAGTAAACATAACAGTATTCTAGTTGTCCTCTTCTGCTCTTTCACTACACCACATTCTTCTGAGCTGCCTCAAAGTGGCATAAGATGTAAGGCTAACTTCCTACGAATCCATTTTCGATTTCTGGATGAAAAAGCTCGACCTCTTAGAGGAAGAGTTGGTAATCAAAGTTTAGAAAATATGGAAATTTTTCATCTGCCTCTTCACTCATTGTTTCCAGACTTCAAAACCATTGAACACATGCGTTGCAGAGAATACCCGAAGAAGACTAAAAAGGAGTTGGTTGAGAGATCTACTCCGTTAAAATTGATTAAATATCACGATTCATGGTAACAGTTCCGCTGGGTGCTGTCCTCCCTCATGCCTGACATGCCCATTATCTTGTATACTAGAATGATCACATCTGCTTGTTGTCACAGGATAAGTGACAGGAGTGGATATGAAAATTAAAGAGAAAATAAAATATATTAAAATGATAAAAAAAAAATAAATAGCCCGAAGTTGCCAATATTCCTATTCATTTTTGTGCAGTTTATATTTGTAAATTCACCATACAAGACTAAAACGACAAGAAACTGTCCGTCGTTACAGACTACTTCAACATTTACTAGACAAACGTTCAAAGCTCCTAATTAATTACAAAACATTCATATACATAACTATGATTAGACCTATTTCGACGTACGGAGTTGACCTTTGGGGCTCTACTAAACCATCCAATTCATCTCGTATTCAATCCTTACAATCCAAAATCCTTCGAAAAATCCTCAATGCTCCTTACTTTGTCACCAATAAACTAATCCATAAAGATCTTAATGTTTCATATGTTGCTGATTCATCCCATACCAGATATCTATCATTTCATAGTAAGTTCCATAACCACTTAAATCCGTTAGTTTTTTAAGTTGCTTCCCACTCCATTCCTGATAATATTCCGAGGCGTCTGAAACGAAGATGACCTTGAGACCCTCTAGTAAAGAATTTTTAATAAAGTGCTACTGGTGAGTAGTTCTTTTCAAGTCTTAACATGTTGTTATAATCGTTGCCAATAGATTTACTTGATGTATATATTTTGTACAGTTGTAAATTTCAATAAATGTATATAAATAAATAAAAAAATCAGCACTTTATCATAGACATACACAATTATATAAATAACGGATACTAACGTTATTTATATAATTGTGTATTAATAGATTTAATGAAGGCTTACTACTACTACTTCTACTACTGTATTCATTACTAATTA
This sequence comes from Euschistus heros, assembly GCA_003667255.2. NCBI lineage: Eukaryota > Metazoa > Arthropoda > Insecta > Hemiptera > Pentatomidae > Euschistus > Euschistus heros. Next base: position 831,425 of record RCWM02000127.1, read on the forward strand.
CTACGGATGATTTTTCGTGGATCAGTAGAGCTTTGAAGTGAAGGAGTGGAAATTCTCTTCTCCTTGACAAAGTATTTTATTACCGCCGGGCCGCCGACTGTTCCTCTCTCATCTTCAATGCATGAGCTGAGATCGACTATCGCCCACATAGTCTCTCATTCTATTCCTCTTATCTATTTGACACTACTTTTATTTAGTGAATCGTGATTTTACAAGCCGGAATATTGTTTAGTTTGGTTTCAGAATTGGTTTATTATTCTTAAACTTAAAATGTGGGTTTAATATCAGGTTAAAATATAGAGATAAAATCTTCCACTTCAGCAAGTTCAACTCCGCCTAAGTCATAATTCTTTCTGCTGCCTTATCTCACACTTTATGCGAAGGACCTAATTTTTTTTTTTCCTTGTTTAAAAATAAATTTATCACTTATTTATTTTAGCATGGAACATGTTTTACCGCTGACTTAGTTGGTCAAAAGCGGTACGCATAGTTTGATGTTAGGATAGTAGGAGCAGTAGTGGTGGTTCAGAAATACTGGACCTGTTATTTTGTAACAGGTATGGGCTGACTGAACCGCGTCCCTGTCACCGATATTCAGAAGTCACAGGTACGAGATACTTGCGTACTCACTTCAGTACTAGTAACAACATTAATACCTGTTACCTTCGTACTGAGTACTACCCTAGAATAATATTTCTTACTTGTCATCTCTACCTGTAACCAGATACTCGTTTACCTAAACCAGTATTTTATTTACGAGTATTATCTGGTAAAATGGCAGCCGGTTTTCATTGTATTAGACACTGTTACATTTTTATAAATTTTGTTATTGTTGATTTTCATTAAAATACACTCAAATATGAAATCTATACATAAGCAATTATATTATTATGGATAGTCCATAAGTCAAATAAAAATATGTATGCTGTTATAAAACATCTTAAATAATAGTTTGCCAATTATTTATTATCTAGTTGATAATTCATTAATGTTTTTAATTAAAGTTTTATTAACTGTAGTCAGCAAAAAAAAAAAAAAATTTGATCTTCATTTAACTTCCAGTATTTTGTGAATAAAATGGTTGAGGATAATAAAAAATGTTTTATCGAAAGATTGTGTTTTATAGAAACAATAAAATTGAAAAGATTTAAATAAAAATAACAATACATATATTTATTTATTATATATTTGGCTATATATATATCATCAAAAATGTAGTTGAAAATGTAAACTTGAATGAAATTAGAACCGATATTGGATAGGTAACAGATATGCGAGTAATAGGTATGCTAAAATATCAGTGTATTTGTATTGTTTCTATCAAATGTTCAAGATTCCTCAAGGTCTAATCAAACAAAACGAGAAAAAGAATTGTAAAAGAAATCCCAGAACAGGGTAAACGATTACAAGTATGGAGAGACGCTGACCTGAGAAATCAATAATGTTTCCTTCATTACAAGCTGTCTTAGGGATATAAGAACAACAGCCCCTGAACCAAACAAACAAACAACCCTTTGCGAGATTTCTTAAATTGAGTCCAAAAATAATATTAATCGGCATTTAGCAACCAACGGAAATAGCCTTTCGCTCTCCAAAATAGCGAGGCGAATAAAGTGACGTCCTGCGCAGAAAATTTGAAGAGTGTTTGCTACCAAAACACTAACGAGAAGGGACTTCACGGTCTGTTTTTGAACGTGTTAGTGGAGGCGAATGGATGCTCCACACCGTCTATACGGGAGCCAAACGTTGCTCCGACCCCATCACTACTACTGTCAGTGGTCAAACAGGGGTTTGTCCGGAAGGCGTACAACATAAAAAACATTTCGAACAAATTGACCGACTTGGTTAAATGCCTCATCAGCATTCGTCTGAGCCCAAACCATACATTTTTTTGGTGTCAGTGCATATAGAAGGTCCAAGTAAATCAACACAGCATGTTGACAAACTTGGTGGGTAAAAATTTTTTACCCAAGGAAATGTTTGAGCTCGGAGATATTTTTAGGTTACTGCGCATTTTGGATGGCTGGAAATTTTCTGCCCATACCAGACAAAAAACAATTTAGTTTTGAAACATTACAATTTACCCCACATGTTGAACGATGAGTAACTTGTTCCACTGAAAAATATGTTTTGCCTTCCTAGATTTAGTATTGGAGAGAATAGTGATCTAAATCTCAAAACGGCGAAATCTGAACAATTTGTATTGAATCGTAAAATAATGGGTTAACTTTTTGCAAATAGGCAAAATCACACGCATAAGCGAATTTTAGTTGATCTAAACCGTATTGTTTCAGGGCTTTTCCACGCTAACACAGCTTTCTAAACACAGAATTGGAGATGCCCATTGGCTATGCGCCACCTTACTAATAATTCCTTTACTTTCCAGAGAAGCAAGTTCCTCTGCCACTGCTGCTCGATGCGCATAAGGTACATTATAGGGTCTATGGAAGATCGGTACTGCTCCCTCTTTTAATACAACAGACGCTTCAAAATTTTTTTATAGGCTCGGTGTTTGATTCATCGAAACTTTAGAAAAAACGAACCTTATAATCTCTCACCCAATCGAATCCAACAGAAGGTCCAATTTGGATTGATCTGGAAAGCCAATCACGACCCAACAAAGGACGACTTATTCCTTTACCTGTAATTATTAAGGGCAATTTATCAAAAATTTTTCCTTCAAAATACAAAGAGACATTAACCTTTCCCAACACTGATAACGATTCACTGTTAGCAGCTTTGAGTTTTTTAGGTTATTTTTATCGATTCTAAGATCTCTGAAAAATCTGTTGTACAAATATACAGGAATCAACGTGTATGATGACCTGAATCTACTTCAAATCCAATTTCGGTATTATTAACAAACAATTTTTGTATTAGGGGATAGCGAATGATCAAAACTATCAACTTCTACCGCGTTTGCGGCTTTCTACAATATTAGCTTTTTTGGTGTTGGACATAATTTAGCAACGTGACCTTCAATTGCAATTAAAACATTTCCACTCTCTAACCGGACGCTGAATTTTTATCAATACTATGAAACCTACCACAATATTTGCATTTAGAAATACGTTTTCGAATATTAAATTCAAGTTTCTTATCTGAACTTGAAGATGTCCCTGAAGTGGCGTCCTTGACTGGGCAGAGAACCTACTTGGTTTTGTCACTTCATAAGCGTGCTTTGAGACAAGTAACAGGTAACAGGTATTTGTAACAGATATTTTTTGGACCTGTACCGGTCGTCCCTGTTACTGAAAAATATCGGTTTAGATCATCTCTAAGGAGCAGTTAAGAGCTCAACTATTGTTATAATAAATAACACTGTCACTAGGACACAGGCTCTAATGAGCTCCTTTTGACCCTGTTTCTCCTAATAGAAAAATAACCTCTATTTTTAAGTGTAGGAGCCTTTTTGTCAGCCTCTAGCTCAGGTGGTGTTGCTCGGGTCGAAAATTTGACGACATACTCCATGGCAACAATTTAATAGAGAATATTTCTTGTTGGATAACATTTGTTGCTAGGGCCAACCGATCAGGAGCTATTTTGGTTTGAATAAAAAAAGTCACGTTTGAAAACTCTATTTTTAAGTGATGGGGATTTTTTGGCACGTTTTAGCTCAGTTGGTGTTACTCATATCGAAAATTTTACAATAGTTCCCTTATTAGAAATGAAATGGAGAATGCTTTTATTTTCGTTATATTACATTTGTCTCTAGGAACTACCTTCCTGTATTACAGTCTAGGGGCTTTTTGGACACATGTTCCATGTTATATTTTCTTTAGCGGACAGGTTCAAGGAGGCCTTTAATTTTTTTTAAATTTTTAATCAGCTGTTTTGGCGTTCATTAAACTGTTTAATCAATTAAATTTTTTCAAAATACAATACCTAGGACTTATATTTGATAAGAAAATGTCACGGAGCCAACATATTATGAAGAAACAGTCTTCATTAAATATGAGAATGAAACTAATTTAATCAAAAAATAAAAATTACAAATAAGACACAAATGAATTACCTACACACAATTATTAAAACCTCTACGGACTTAAGCATCACAAAAAAATATTACAAACTTTTTAGTCCAAGACATTAAGACTAATAACATAACCTGGTACGTTAATACAACTAGTAAATGTGTTGATAACATTTACAATAAAATGTCAAATCTTGAAAAGAACTACTCATCAGTAGCATTTCAATAAAAATTTTACACTAAAAGTTCTCTAAGCCATCTTTTATTCAGACGCCTTGGAGAATTATCGGGAATGGAGTGGGGAGCAAGTTGAGAAACTAGTGGATTTGAGTGGTTATGGAGCTCACTAAGAAAGGATAGATATCTGGTTTGGGATAAATCAGCAACATATGGAACATTAAGATGTTTACGGATGAGTTTATTGGTGATAGAGTAAGGAGCATTGAGAATTTTTCGAAGGATTTTGGATTGTAAGGATTGGATACGAGATGAATTTGATAGTTCAACTAGGAGCCCCAAAGTTCAACTTCGTACGTCCAAATTGCTCTAATCACAGTCATGTAAATGAGTCTTTTGTAATTCATTGGAAGCTTTGTACGTTTGTCTAGTAATTGTTGAAGTAGTCTGTAAAGACGAGCAGTTTCTAGTCGTTTTAGTCTGGTACGTTAATAATAAAACTATACACACTTACCTAGACAAACCAACAGCCATTGAACACATGCGGACATACTATAAATTGTTTTACAAAAATTAAATGGACACCCAAACAAAATCATCAAAGGTAATGGCCACATCTCTCACTGCGGAGTATACCAGGAGAAGACTGAAAAGAAACTGGATAAGTGACCTACTTACATAAAAGTAAATCAAAGACAAGGAAGGGTTGCCAGTGGACACTATCTCTCCTTTTTGTTGCCTATATTCATATTTCAGCACATCTGCTGATAGTCAATTATGTATTTGACAGGTGTCAAAAATAAAATTGCAAAAAAAAACTATACCGAAATTCTTTATAATAGTTCTAAATAGACATGCAATAGACACTCAATGTAATTAAGAGTGAGCTGATCAAGGATAGATGGAATGAGGAAAGCACTAAACCTAAGACAACGGAAAACACACTCAATCAATAGCTAGGGCATGCCACCTTTGATCAATCAAACTGTTATCAATCAAAGTCATCATTCCTTATCAAGTCCTCCAAGCTATTTCTCCCCCCTCCCCTTCCCCTTCCTCCGGAAGAAATATAGCTGCCTTGAAAACTCTTTCCTTAGTTACCCCAGAAATTGCCGACTCACTTAAATTTTCATATTTCAATAAGATGAAGGGCCATAAATATGTCATTTAAATAAATTTTATCGTAGAATATTAAATCATTTTGAAAGAAAGTTGGTTGATGTAGATTGTTGAAAATATCTGCAGCTCTTTTGTATAGTCGATTGAATGTATTTTGTGTTTTAACTTTGTTTGTGAATTTTGAGTTATCGGAAACAGAAAGGTTATTTTTTTTCTCTTTATTTGTGTCTAATGGACTTACAAGTGTAATATTCCTCAAAGTATATGTATTCGAATAATACTTATATTTAAGGAATTTACAATTATTCTGGCATAATCATAACTATCAGTAAATAAAGAGATAATACAAATAGTTTTATTAATTAATCTAAATTAAACATATGGCGGTTGTTTAGCATTTAAACAATTATTCGACGGGAAGGGGTCGTTAGTGTTGAAAAACTATCTCCAGCCTCCCGTTGAATGCGTTTACAAAAGTGGAATATCCTTTCGCTATCATAAAAACAGTTAAATCATCAAATATTTCAAAACAGTGTCCTTACAAGGACATCAATTGCGGAAGTTATCCTGCCGCCATCTTAAAATCGTTAAATATTTCAAAACAGTATCCTCAAGGACAACAATGGCGGAAGTTATCCTTCGGATAACTTAAAAGCAGTTAAATATTTCAACATATTATCCTTAAGGACGAAAACTAATTCTAATTGTGGAAGGAGAGAGTGGCCAAGGATGTCCTTCGGCCTCAAAAAATCGTCAGATCCTGGCAGATCTGTAAAACAGTGTTCATAAACAAACATGCTATCAATATAATCCTTAATTTTTATGATAGATAATTTAATGGTTAACCTAATTACAACTGTTTAAATATCTATGTCTAATTAATTCAGTAATTTACACATAGAATTGTTTTATTTAACATACGTCAGATGAAGATATACAGAGGGAAAGAGAGCACAAACACACTCCAGTGTCATTCCTGCTTCCATAATTACAGTAACGTTTTTGTTTTTTTTTCACAGCAACTATATATCCGCCATTAGTTCACTGGTATTTATGTTTTTTTTCACACCTGTTTTTTAATTATATTCTAACAAAACACTCTCTCTTCCATATGATCAAGCGCATGCGCCGTCATCACGTCTGTCACTATTCATAACACAAGGATATTACAGAGATGAATGCTAACTTGTGAACCATTGTGGAAAAATTTGTGTTGTTCCTAAAATACGATTTTTGCACTTAACTGACTATTCACAAGTGTCACCGATATCAGTATAATAATTAACATTTAAGCCAAATCTGATTTCACATATAATTTAATATATTTTTTTTTTAAGCTGAAATTTTCAATATATTAAAATTTTCTTAAAATGTGCAATGTGCAAAAATATGTAAAATAAATTTCGCCAAATTATAGAAAACATGTAATAAATGTAGATTATTGACTCTTTGAAAAAAATAGTAAATAAATAAAAAAGTATGCATTTGCAAACATATAAGGGCCTTTATAATTTTTTTTTTTTTTTAATTACAAGGAATTATACAGAAAAGCAGTTAGGTAACCAAAGTTAAGATGGAGATTAAATGCTACCTAGATAAAAGATGGAGTTGGCTCAACAGACGCGGTACTGTTTCGTTCCTTCCTAACGAGCTGTAATTATTTAGTGGTGGCACCACTGATTAATCTAGTCAACCACAGGACAAGGCGGTTGGGGGGGGGGGGGGGGGGGGGGGGGTTGTACTGGGAGAATAATATGTCTTCTTTCACAGTTGGATAAATATACCTAATATTTGAATGTACATCAGAGGGCACACATTCTGGTAGACAGAGAGATAATGAGATATCTACAGGGTGAGTATCTCTTAGCGTAAAAAAAAAAATTGGGTGAAACTAGATCAAAAGTGTAGCCAAATGCCGCAGACCTCACCTTTCTATTCCAATCCGTTGCAGATATATGGTAAATAAACGATTTTTTGGAGGAAAGCATGTTTTTTACGATAAAAGCTGTAATATCTCCATTTTTTGTTTAAATATTTTTCAAATATTGATCACATTTTCGGATTTAGCAATAAATTTCCTATAAGATCGGAGTAATTTAACCTTGAATTTTACAAACTTGGGACCTAAAAAATATCTTTATCTTCACCTAATTTAGGGAAGTTACAATTTCTTATAATACTTCAGCGCTCACTGCTTTTCATAAAAACAATCCACAAAACTGCAAAGCTCTCAAAAACTTGCAAATTTAATAAGCTTTCAAATGATATGTTAAACGTAATGATTTTGTTTTAATTTCATGGAGAAATTTACTTTTGAAACCGAAAAAACATGGTGTTCTCATTTAGCATACAAATCAGGTACTTTGGTAAATAAGACATTATGATAATCGCTTGATGAAAATCTGTATTTTAAATAAAAGAAACACTTCATTAGAATAAAAAGCAAAGAAAAAATATAATATTTATTGACATAAATTTTAGGCCAGTTCAGGTATTCATAATAACAACAGCGACTTTGACCTCTCTCAGTACTAAGCACATTATCGCTATTTCATAGTTATTTTCCTGTTTATTTTGAAATGGGAGGGGATTATTGTTTATTATTTTATTTTTATTTTGATATAATGATTGAAAGTTTGATTTGGAAATTAAGAAGCTACAGAGATAAAAGTGTCACTATCATTAGAAAGACCCTTGCTAATATTGCTTATCCTTAGCTTGAGGGCCCATTTTATTTATTGGGATTATTTTTTTCTGTTTGGCAATACACCTGCGAAGATGGCAACGTTCACAAATGGTGAGTACGCTGACATACATTTTTTGTATGGTTTTTGTAATGGAAACGCGAGTGCAGCGCGGCGGGAGTACCAACTTAGGTTTCCAGATAGGCGCCTCCCCTCTACGATAGTGTTTTCACGAACTCATCAACGTTTATCTGAAACAGGTTCCGTTCATAAGTTACGTCAAGAATTGGGACAAGTTCCTCATGATGTTGAACTCGAAGAGGAAATTATTGATATAGTAAATGAAAATCCCAGTGTTTCATCAAGAGACTTGGCCCGTGAAATTGGTATCTCCCAAAGGTCAGTTATCAACATTTTGCACCGAGAACATTTTCACCCATATCATTTCACACAAGTACAAGGGCTAGAACCTAATGATCATGTACATAGAATACAATTTTGCCGCTGGCTTTTAAATAGAGACATTCAAGAACACCAGTTTCTGAGGAAAATTTTATGGACAGATGAGTCTCTTTTTACAAGGGAAGGAATTTTTAACGTCCACAACCGGCACTACTGGGCAGCTGAAAACCCACATATGGTTCAAGAAGCATCTTTCCAGCATCGTTTTACAGTGAATGTGTGGGCTGGGATAATAGGGGACCGACTCATTGGGCCACATTTTTTGCCCAGCAGATTGAATGGAGAAAGTTATTTGGATTTTTTACAAAATATTCTACCACAACTTATTCACGACATTCCACTTGATGTTCAGCAAAACATAATATTCCAACACGATGGTGCTCCTCCACATCATTCGGCAGCAGTACGGGAATGGCTGAACCAACGATATTCGACCTGGATAGGTAGAAATGGTGTGATACATTGGCCAGCTAGGTCACCTGACTTAGCTCCAATGGACTTTTATGTGTGGGGCTACATAAAAAGCGAGGTATATGCCAGAGAAGTGACCAGCATTGAGGTCCTAAAGACGAGAATTCTGGAGGCCGGAGCCAAATTGCAACAGCGTCTGACTTTAGCAGTGACCGTAGGGGCTGTGAGAAAGAGAGCAAGAAGCTGCATTCGAAATAATGGAGGACATTTTGAAAATTTAATAAAATAACGGACTCTGGCGGCGCTTTATTGACAGTGATTCTTTTATTTTCAAATTAACAAATTTTTTCTTTGCTTTTTATTCTAATGAAGTTTTCTTTTATTTAAAATACAGATTTTCATCAAGCGATTATCATAATGTCTTATTTACCAAAGTACCTGATTTGTATGCTAAATGAGAACACCATGTTTTTTCGGTTTCAAAAGTAAATTTCTCCATGAAATTAAAACAAAATCATTACTTTTAACATATCATTTGAAAGCTTATTAAATTTGCAAGTTTTTGAGAGCTTTGCAGTTTTGTGGATTGTTTTTATGAAAAGCAGTGAGCGCTGAAGTATTATAAGAAATTGTAACTTCCCTAAATTAGGTGAAGATAAAGATATTTTTTTAGGTCCCAAGTTTGTAAAATTCAAGGTTAAATTACTCCGATCTTATAGGAAATTTATTGCTAAATCCGAAAATGTGATCAATATTTGAAAAATATTTAAACAAAATGGAGATATTACAGCTTTTATCGTAAAAAACATGCTTTCCTCCAAAAAATCGTTTATTTACCATATATCTGCAACGGATTGGAATAGAAAGGTGAGGTCTGCGGCATTTGGCTACACTTTTGATCTAGTTTCACCCAATTTTTTTTTTTACGCTAAGAGATACTCACCCTGTATAAAGAATAGAGATAAAGGACGTCAGAGAGCAGACCCCGAAAAAGAAAGAGAACATTCAGACATGAACATGAACTTGGAAAAATGTTGATAGTCAGTCAGCTGGTGAAACTAGAACAAACTTTACTACTGTTTATACGCGATAAGTAATGTAAATTCCTCGTTTTCGACCTCCAGAACCTCGAGAAAAATTTAGGAGAGAAGAAAACCGCTAAATTTTCGACATTGAAGGAAATGTACCTATTACTCCAGTCAATGAGTGCTAAAATGTTTCGAGTGCATGAAATATGTGATTCTTTATGACATCAGGGATTCGTTAAGAGTAATCTTCTAACTACTCTTAACGAATTCCTATAAAGTTGATCCCCTACATATTTGTCGAATTTCCAAAGGTTTTCGAGATATACGTTACTGAAATTCGATATTTCAAGGGTCGTGGACTTTTAGTATGTTTACCTTTAAACTACCCCTAAAGAAGCTGTGAAGTCAAAAATTAAGGGAGGTCTCATTTTTGGGTTTTTCGATTTATTTTGAAAACGGTGGACTATAGGAAAATATGCTACAGATCAACATTAAAGACCACTAAAGTTACTATAATATTGTTTTTATACATATTTGTCGAAATTTTTACGGTCTTCGAGATATACGTTATTAAAAATCAATAATTTTCGGGGAAAAATTAATGTTTACCTTACTTGTCTGACATTTTCTACAAGTGCAATATATGTATATATGAAATTAAATTTAATTTAATGCTCAAAAACTTTGATTTCGACACTTTTTCTGAGAAATAATAACGGAAGGCACGAGAAGAATATGTTTGACAAAAATTGAGGTAAAAATTATAATATTGTGACCGTAATATCTAATCGATTTTCAATAACGTATATCGAAAACCGTTGAAACTTCGACAAACATGTATGGAATCCATTTTATAGGAAATTTAATTAACTTTAATTTTATTTTAAACATATTTTTCTAGAGTCTAGAGTCGAAAAACCCGAAACCTTCTTCCCCTCACCGTTTGCTCACCCCCTAGGGTCGGGGACTTTTAGTATGTTTATCTTCTAACTACTCTTAACGGATCCCTGATGTCATAAAGAATCGCATATTTCATGCATTTGAAACATTTTAGCACTCATTGACTGGAGTAATAGGTACATTTCCTTCAATGTCGAAAATTTAGCGGTTTTCTTCTCTCCTAAATTTTTCTCGACGTTCTGGAGGTCGAAAATCTTCCATATATTGCTGCTTTGGTCCAAACAAGGTACATTCTCTTTCATAATTTCTTACCTATTTGCCTCTTAGTTGTTTCAAATCCGATTGCTGATAGCCCTCCGAGGTGTGTTTAAAGATGGAATAGCGACCTTTTCGTATAGCACTTTTATTGAAGTGCTAACAATGGGTAGCTGTTTGTAACAACTTGATATATAAAATAAAGTTCCGGAATAATAATATGTCTGTATTGTATTTACTAACATTTTTTTAATAGGATTTTAAAAAATTTGAAATTTTTATTTTAGAAAAGATGAGTTCTGAACCTTTAACGGAGTGACTAATTGACCTTTGACTAAGTGACCTCCACTACCGGAAAAAAAAACAAACAAACAACAGATTTAGAAATCCTTGCCGAAAATTCAAAAATAGGATGAAAAAAATTACAATACTTGAGGTTGAAACAAAAAAATCTGAAATGTAAAGTGGCTAAGTTAAGCACAATCATTTCTGAATTATAACATAAAAATTATATTCAATCAGATTATTGTGAAATGTCTAATAATATTTCTAAAAGGTTCGTTTCTCTTATGCGGAGAAAATTTAGGAAACGTTTTAACCCCGAAATGAAAAAAATGTTCGACAAACGTTCAAAAAAAAAACTTTCTTTATAAAAATGCGAGTACTATTTTCAGGTGATAAGTGAGATATCCTATTATCCTACCAAAATTTTTTGTCCATCAAATATGGCGGAGGAACCCTCGTTGGAATTAAAAATGATTTATAATATCTATGAAAAAATAATAATAAGCAACAAAACATTTAAAGGCAAAATATGTATTTTTAAATATGCTTACTGCTGAATAATATGTCTCTGATCAGATGAAATGGTATTTATTTATGTACTTAATTGTTATTTTTAAGAGACATACTGGTAGAATAAAATTAGTTTTCTTTTATATTCTATTTTATATTCTCCATTTTTAGATTTATTATTTATTAAACGAGCGTTTAATGAGTACTTCATTCTATAAAAGCAGCAAATAATTTTTTTATTTAAAAAAAAAAAAAGGGAATCGAGATGAGGATAATTGCGGCATAAAAATGCCCCCCCCACCCCTCTTCCCTCTCCTCTCTCTCCTAACAAGGGCATTATTAATTCCATAATGGTTGCCGCTCAAGTCATTGAAGAGATCCCGCCATTGTGAGCTTCTCTATTGCAACCCTAATTGCGAAAATATTCATTTTGTCTCGAATTAATTAGTATTCATTCCTTGCTGTATCATCTTTGAAATTAAAATTGAATGTCTTTAACGAGGAAATTTGTGTTTATCTTAATTGAAACTAACACTTAAAAATTTAGGGAAAAGGACTGAATATAACCGTTAGCTCTAAATAAATTGAATCTTTATGCATTTTTCAGTTTTCTTTATTAACCCTTAAGTTGTCAATACTTTTGAATCAATGGGTAAAAAAAACACCATGGTACGTCAACAACATTACATACCAACCTTCACATGCCAACATTCAACAAAGACATCCAGAACCTCATAAAATAAATTTTCTCCACTCTTCAAGTCCATTGTATTCAACAACTTTCACCCATCTTTCCGCCAGTTATTGGATTTGATGAAGGTACCATTCCTTTCGTTTTGAGGCAAGAACTCTTCGCGTCCAATTTTCCTCGTATTCCTCCCAATTATTAAAGATCCGACATATCAAAAAATGAGCTTTTGAATTAAACAAACCATGATTTGATGATATGATATCCGGCCTATACTCAGGATGAGGAAAACGTTTACTTCTAGCAGTTTCGGTTAACACAACACTGTTCTGCATCAAAATACTCCCTTCAACAAAAATGTTTTAAAGTTTGCTGAAGACGAATCCGAAGTTAGAAAATCACAATCAGGCTCCATTTTTTGTCAAATTCGTTTTTTAGGTCAAAAAATGAGGCGTTTTTCGACATTTCGAGAGTTTTTTACCATTGAAAACATTAACAAAAAATTTAAAATCCTATTCGATTTCGAAACTTTTATGATATATTACAAAAAGAAAAAAAATTGGAAAGCATAAGTATAAAGCTTTGTTGCATAAATGACATTGTTCAAGAATTGCTATGGGTTGTGATATGTGCTCAAGAATTCATTTTTGGTATTGCCTTTTAAATTTCTTTCCTCCCCTCTCCTTCTATGGGAAAAATTTCTCCAAGGGCTGCATTTAGCTTAAATCTTTTTTCACCTGACAGTTAACGTGCGTTTTAAAAATGTAAATGTTCCTATTAAGTTACAAATAATTAAAGGATTTGTCAAATTAAACATTGACATCTGACGATTTTTGGCCTTGGCCACTCTTTTTTCCCACTTAATTAGTTTTCGTCCTTTTTTTTTTCTTCAAGATTTAAAGTTTACCGTCATATCGTCCTTAAGGATACTATTTTAAGATGGCAGAAGGACATCTTTAAGCCAAATATATATTAGTTTTCGTTCTTAAGGATAATATGTTGAAATATTTCAGGATTTATCGGTTTTTAAGTTATCCGAAGGATGTTCCGCCATTGTCCTTTTAGTTTTCGTCCTTAAGGATACTATTTTGAAATATTTCAGGATTTTAAAGTTTTTAAGATGGCGGAAGGATATTCCGCCGTCTTTAACGCATAATACCTATTAGTAACAAAAAGCTTTAAGAGTCCCACAGATTGAAGCGAAAATAATCGCAGAGCGAATTCGTAGCGGAAACATTTACTCACCTATATTTACGTGGCGACATAGAAGGTGCACAGGAATATAGGGGACGAATTTTTCTGCCGCGAATAAACTGTGCGGTTATTTTCGATTCGATGTGTGGGACGGTTTATTATTAGATAGAAATTAAGGATTTTGTTGATGCACAAAGATTTAGTAACAACCTAATGACATAAATTTGACATGAGTATCTAATCTTTAATTGCTTATTGTTATTGTAAACAGAAAAAAAAATTTTAATGGTTTGAACTGAATAAAGATTTTATGTAAAAAATTAATTAACTTGACGCTCTACATACTTATTTTCCTCATCACATCCTAACTTTTTTTTTTGTTTCACCCGGGTCGATGGTCCAATCACTTCTGGATGCTATGTGCCTTTCTTCCAGCCCAGTATTGCTTCATTCTCTCTGATCTTGCTTTCCTCTTCTCATCAGAGGTTAGGATTGTTCGTTTCGTTTTGATTTTGAATTGGAACCTCTCTTTTTTTTCTTTGGTTATTATTTTTAGCTTTAAAAAGCTACCTAGAAAACAGAAAACATGGATCTCACCAAACCCACACCCAGGTGAATTTCAACTTGATCATGTGGCAATCAAATGGGTGGATCCTCAGAAGAGTGAATCTAAATTCTGATCACTACCTTCATAAAATAAATCTCAAAACCATCCCCTAAAGGAAAATTCGAACCAACAAACACAAAAGCAAAAAATACGATCAAGAAAAGACAATTAACTCAAAAGAATTTCCCCTTGCAACAGCGAAACCAAAACTGGGATCAAATAAAAGAAAACCTAATAACTAAAGCTGAAAAACTAGCTCCCAGAACCAAAGCCAAAAAACGTGTCTGGTGGAAAGAATAATGCGACAAACTCAATGAACTGAGGAGAAAGACATGGCAACTGTGTCAGTCACAGGAAAACGAACATAACTGACAAACATTTTTAAATATAAGACAAATAATGAAATGAAAATAAATTTTATTCTGGGAGCATTGCCCTTTAAGAATAATTATAATGAACATAATAGCGGCCTAGCTGCCGAATGTATAATTTATAAATATAATAAAAGCAAAAAAAATACAATTAAAATTAAATTAAGGAATTTAAAATAAATTTAAATTACAATATAAAGTAATAAAAGTAATAATACATGTTTTAAAATATCACACGAAAAACTAATTACATCTTACGGTTAGAATTTAAAATAAGCTACGAAAACTGAGAAATATAAATTATCCGGAAAAATAATGTATTTTGTCTGATAAAATAATATAAATTATGCCGAAACCAATTATACAAAGTTAGTGCAATAGTACTAAAATAATGTTGTACAAAATCAATATTATATTCTGAATATTCATAATTTATTTTTAAAAATATTTTCTTCATCGATATGACTATTTTTTTTTTTTAAATCAATCATTTATTGAGGAATTATTACAATCTGCTACAAATGTGGGCAATAAGTAATATAGATGACTTCATCATTACATTCACACTATATGTACAATAAGAGAAGAAAAAAAAAAGGTATGACTATTAGATTGAATATCTAACAAGTAAACGAAAAGTCGGGATTTGAAGCTAATATGAGTGGAGGAATGGCGAATGATGGAAGGGAGGGAGTTCCAGAAGTTAGAAGCTCTGGAAATAAAGGAACTTTTGAAGGATGTTGTGTTGAAGAGAGTTAGGTAAAGGTCTGAGGAACGGGATTTGGTTTTGCGGGAAATCACTGATGATTTTAATGTTAATGCTTTGGGGATATAGGGAGGTGACTGAGAGGAAATTTGTAAAGGAACGAACCTGGGAAATATTGTCTTAGGAAGGAGGGGAATAACCATTTTAATCTTGAGTAGTGGTGAACTACATGGTTAAAGTGAAAACTTCAAGAGAATAAAAAAAAACCCCAAGAAGACCAACTCCAGATCAATGGCCAGTTCACCAATAACATCCTAACGTTATTCTATTCAATAAATTTAAAAAAGGAAGCCAAAAAAAAAAAAAAAAAAAAAAAAAAAAAAAAAAAAAAAAAAAAAAAGAAACAAAATAAAAAGCTTTTATATATAATTTCTTTAGCCTTTATAAGGGAACAAAAGGGAGTATTATATAAAGGTATTTTTCCTCAAATATCAGTTAATCTTTATCCAGGTCATATTCTTTATTCATTGTTGAATTTTCTCGTGCTCTGATTTTTCAAAACGAAAATCCGACAATTTACAAATGCCCCTGAAAAGAAATAAATCCCCGACATTGGGCTTGGAGCGGGAATGAGCCTGGGTGGGAGGGGGCAGGCAATTTCATATCCTCTGCCTCATTTACGAGCCTCGTTCCCGGAGATATTACATTAATAAGTAATAAGGAATATCATTACCGTTCTCACATATTTTACAGAGATAACCAATTTTCTTCCACAGAGCTAACTGCCATATATATCTAAGCATATATGGACTTAATAACGGTTTCTATTTCAAATATAGAATTTATTTTTTCAACACATAGAGTGCCCAAAACCGGACCCCCGTTTTGCTTTTGATTTTAAAAAAATAAAATAGAAAATAGTAAAAAATTACGTTTTAAAAGCATGTAATATTTACTTTGTAATGTTGAGCATCATTTAACTTTTACTTTTAGAAAATCTAATTAAAAAGTAGTAGATAAAAAAAAAAAAAATTTTAAATCTTATACTTTCTCAATTTGTGATATAAGTTCCAAAATCGGACCACTTGCAAAAATAATCAAAATTTTAAAAATGGTATTAAATCAAAGAATATTGAATCTAGTTTCAAATTTAAGTATAATATAACAATCAGAATATAATATAATGCAATACAATGAAGATTTTATTCTAAAAAAAAAATGATATAGAATGTATTTTAAACAGAAACATAATATAATTCCTTGTCAATAATAATCGCAGATGTATCTATCTTTTTTAACTCCAGCACAATCCACATGGGCCCACAGTGAGCACATAAAGCACATAACCCAACGTCCCATAGCAAGGCAATAGCGAACCAGCTCTTCTTCAAGATCATTACCCAAAATTGTAGGTCTACCTTATTTTTTTATTTATTGTTCCTACCTCTTCAGGTGTACCATACTTCATGTTGTACAACTTTATGAGCGTTGTTTTCGGAACATTAAAATATTTACCGTGCTTCTTCTGCACAGAAGGACTCCACTTTCTTTGGTTAGTTTTTACCGTTATCCTTTTGAAATCTGAAACGAAATTTCAAAAGAATAAGCTTATATACAGATTTAGGAAACTTTGAACATGAACAAATAAGGGGTCCGGTTTGCGCAACTGAAGCCAACAGTTTGTTAACTCGATTAATTTTTAAACAAAGATCTAAATGAAATGGTTTGATGATAAGCATTGACCTTAAACCATGCCATTTAAGAATATATATATATATATATATAGATATAAACACTTACCTTTGAATATCTAGGAAAAATAACGAAAATTGTAGCACTAGTAAAAACTTTTTCCACTTTCAAAACATGTAACTGATAAGCAACAGGTGAAGTGGGCGATGAATACGCTCCACTACATAGCGGTAGTTGCCTAAACTACTGTTTACAATCGGTCAGGATATAGTTGAAGAAAATGCAGTGTCAGAAAACCAGAAGTCCATTTTAGGGAGAGGAGTCCTATGTAGGGCACTTACCTCTACTTAAAATCTGACGCGAAATATGGGAACAAAAGAAAAGGAAATACTGCTTCTACGTAGATCACTAGGTCTCAATTCAAGAATATATCCTTACATGCCAGACTTAAATATAAGAAACTGCTCGTCGTTTCTGACTATTCCAACATTCGTTCAAAGCTCCCAATAAATAACAAGAGACATATTTACATGACCATAATTAGAACCATTTGTGCAAACGGAGTTGAAGTTTGGGGCTCCACTAAACCATCCAATACTTCTCGTATCCAATCCTTACAATCCAAAATACTAACAACAAAAAAAAAACAAACGGCAGAAGATACATTCAATAGATTTTTAAAGATTATTTTGGATATATTTTATTTTATATATTGTATAGTTTATAGTTTATAGTTTTCATTTATTTTTGTATTACAGTATGGGTGGATTTATTACCATCCATATTACTTATTTTCTTCGTGTGAACCATTTTGAAACAACATTGATTGCAACAGATTTATGAACAAAGAACAAGAGCATAACAATTAAGTGCATGCATACATAACAATAATAACAGTCTAGAACTATTATTTATCCAACAAAAGATACTCAACTTAATTAAAATTTCACAATTTACTGACAGCCCTTTTAATAAAATACATGACTTAGCAACAAGAAGAGAAAAAGATCTAGGCGAGTCTATCGTCGCTAAGCAATGGCTGTCTTCCTAGCTAATTTCGTTAAAATATTGTAATATTTATTTAATGAATACAGTTTTATTCTTTCTTTTATTTTTTATATCAATTTATTAAATTTACAACTGAACAAAATATATACATCAAGTAAATGTGTTGGTAATTATTACAATAACATGTCAAAACATAAGAAGAACTACTCATCAGTAGCACTTCAATAAAAATTCTACACTAGAAGGTCTCTAGGCCATCTTCTTTTCCCGAGGATTATCTGGAATGGAATGAGAAGCAAGTTGTGATTCTAATGGATTTGAATGGATGTGAAGTTTGCTATGAAAGGATAGGTATCTGGTTTGGACTAAATAAGCAACATATGTAACATTAAGATCTTTATAGAAAAGTTTATCGCTGACAAAGTAAGGAGCATTGAGGATTTTTCGAAGGATTTTGGATTGTAAGGAGATGATGTATACGAGATGAATTGGAAGGTTTAGTGGAGCCCCGAAGCTCAACTCCGTACTTCAAATAGGTCTAATAACAGTCATGTATTTCAGTCTTTTGTAATTATTTGGAAACTTTGAACGTTTGTCTAGTAAATGTTAAATTAATCTGTAACGACGGGCAGTTTCTTGTTGTTTTAATTTTGTATGTGGATTCCAAGTAAGACGTTTGTCCAAGTGGAGTCCTAGGTAGCAGATCCAGTTTTATTCTAAAAAAATAAATAAACTTAAGAAAATTGAGAGATTTGGCTTTTGAAAAACTTTGAAAGGTAAAAAAATCTGATTTTTACAAACAATAATGTAACTATGCAGGACTTACGTACATAAAAATTCTTCTTGCTTTTTTATTCATGATAACCGATGCAATATTTCTGAATGAAAGTCAATTTTTTATTGGAACCTCGGATAAACCGGCCAAACGGATAATCGACCTCGACTAGTAATCAGTTCCAAATAGATGGATTAAAACAAGACCTATGATATTACTTATTACATAAGTTAATTATTTAGAATGTTTTTAATTTTATCAATTATGTCATCCTGTTATAGTCAATGGCTCAGATATATTATTTACAAATTTATTCGTTACTTTTTATTTTTATTTTGCAACTAATGCATTTATTATTGATCGCTAAGGATGATGTAACATAGAGCGCTTCTCCTTTGATGTGAAGCAGTAATGTAAAATTCTCTTCTCCCCGACAAAGTATTTTATTAGTGCCAGGCAGCCAGTTGCTCCTCTCTCCATCTTCAATGCATGAGCTGAGATCCACTATCGCCTAAATAGTCTCTCGACCTATTTCTTTTCCATCCTTTCCTCTATTTAGCACTACTTTAATTTAGCGAATCGTAATTATTGTTTAGTTTGGTTTCGAATTAGTTTATAATGTATTGAAAATTACATATCAGTTTAGAAACCTATATTGATCAGAATGACATTTTCTGTAAGATTAAGTCGACTGAAATCAAAATATCTTTCTTCCTCATCTCACACTTTAGACGAAGGGCATTATTCTACCATATTATATTTTTATACGGGGACAAACTCGGTTTCAATAGTGTAACCGTACGTCCGTTAACTCTAGTAACAATTATTTTATTTTTAGTCGTTAATAAAAAATAGTTATTTTCATGACTAGGACGCAAAGTGGGGGTTCCCGGAGCGAGGTCGAGTTTTATTAGCGAGGCGTAGCATAGCGTGGAAATTCGACCAAGAACCGTAAATCCCTTTTCGTACGAGATATGAAAATTACTTTTCATCAATCCTCAAACGTAATAATAATAAAAAAAACAAAAAACATTTGGCCATTTCCGTTATAATTTATTCATTATAATAACCTCCCGTTGTCATGGACATCATTAACTTGCATTTTGATCAGGTCTTCTGTCCTACATGCCCCAAAAATTTCGAAAGACAAATTCATTTGCTTTAACAACAACTTTTCAATTGGGGCATAAATATTTCAGACTCCTTTACTGTGAAGTCAACGATTTTTCTTTTTTAAAACTGAAATTTAAAAATGTTATATCTAATAAATAAACAACTTTTTATCATTGAAAACGTTGACCATAAAGCAGGTGGCTTTAAGATTTTTGCTATTTCTGACAGATAAACGAGCAAGACATCTTCATAAACAACACAAACATTTCTTCTTTTCAACCACTGACAAAACTTATCGTATTCCACTTTATATTTAGCACGCTGACATCCCAACTCATCCTACCACTGTCCTCACCACTTACGCTGATGACACATATGTGTTATCAGTAAACAATGATTGCCATCAGTAAACATTCATTGCCTCTCAAACACTCCAATCCCATACCCTAAACCTTCAAGAATGGTGTCAAAAATGGAGAATCAAAATAAATCCAAACAAATCCCACCAAATAACGTTTACCCTACGTCGTAAACCTACGACTTCCTGCCCTACAGTATTCTTTAATGATATTCCTAATACTTTCCTAATATAACTAATCCCTGTTGAACAGATTCGCTACTTAAGATTCCGCTTGGACGAACGTCTAACTTGGAATCCACATACAAGACTAAAACGACAAGAAACTTCCCGTCATTACAGACTACTTCAACATTTACTAGACAAACGTTCAAAGCTCCTAATTAATTACAAAAGACTCATATACATGACTGTGATTAGACCTTTTGGACGTACGGAGTTAAGCTTTGGGGCTCCACTAAATCATCCAATTCATCTCGTATCCAATCCTTACAATCCAAAATCCTTCGAAAAATCCTAAATGCTCCTTACTTTGTCACCAATAAGCTTATCCATAAAGACCTTAATGTTCCACATGTTGCTGAGTTAGCTCAAACCAGATACCTATCCTTTCATAGTAAGATCCATAACCACTCAAATCCATTAGTTTCTCAACTTGCTTCCCACTCGATTCCCGATAATCCTCCGAGGCGTCTGAAAAGAAGATGGCCTAGAGATCTTCTAGTGTAGAATTTTTATTGAATTGCTACTGATGAGTAGTTCTTTTCAAGTTTTAACATTGTAATCGTTATCAGCCCATTTACTTGATGTATATATTTGTACAATTGTAGATTTTAATAAATTGATATAAAAAAATAAAAAACATATTGTAAAAACTAGTTAAAATATAGAACCTATGCGAAAAACATGTACCAAGTATCCTTGCATTGATCCTTCATCTAAACACTGATAATGAGATAATGGTAATCCAGGGGTCTGGGGGTGTCCTCCAGAAGTCATAAGACAATCCATTTATCATGATAAACACATTCGCAGGCTGCAACTTTTATACTTTTTTTCTTTTATAAGTATATTTATTTTATATTCGTATCAGCTGATTTATGGTTAGTTAAATTACATGTTTTCAAGACAATTATCTATAGAAACTCAGTCTATTTATTTCCTTTTCTTAGCGAAACCTTATTAAGGAAACATATAAATACAGCTACCCGCTTCAACTACGAATTGGGAGATTTCATCTTAGAATAATTTAACCACTAAAGATCTAACTAGAAAGAGTCTCTTCTTAGTTGCTTTTGGTGTTTTACATTCGCCCAATATTCCCGCACTATTTTTCGGTGAGCTTCTCTTCGTTCTTCAGTCCATATCCTGCCTGTTTTCATTTTGGGTTCTGGTTGATCAGTGCTGTTTTCAATTTTTCTCTTCAAAGGATCACGTTCTATTTTATTTAATTAATATTTTTAAGAATCTTAATAATTTCATGTGCGTTAGTTAAACTATATGTGGACATAAAAACCTAAATCAGAATGAAACTCTGAACCTAGAAAATGAAAAAATCAATTCGGTGGAATTTTTGCTTGCCAATGAATTTAAATGGTCATTTAAACAAAAATTACATATTGAAAAAATTTACATTTTATTTTAAACAAAAATAAAACCAAACAAGGGCAATTAAGATTGCGATATGATGATAGTAACTGAAACATGGCATATACTTTGAGTTATGATTTGTAATATTGTTGATCCACACAGATGTCCTGCATCATTGTTGAATCCGGTTTGTCTAAACAACTTAGTTGTAGTCACGTGACGCTTAACATCAGCGTTAAGAAAAAGAATATCTTAAATAATGTACATTCTCTCTAATGACGCTTCAACTTTTGCATATTTAAAATGTTTAGGGACTAAAACAGCTATTTACAAGCTCATTTAGCAGAGCCCGAATGCAAAAGAATAATCTCCACAAGTTATGTATTTTTTTTTTATTATTTCGTTTGCTTAGTATGCAACGGAGGAGGAGGGGTTGGAGGAAATTCCTTATTCATAAAGCTTCCCCGGCTCAAAGAAATACCATCTTCCCTGATTCCATCTGAGAAGGAATTCTTCAGATAGATCTTCTTCTGTATAATTTATTAATTCATAATTTTTTATTTTTGGTTGAATTATTATTTAATGAAAATTCGCAGAACTATTTTATTTGGCCAAAAAACCATCCATTCTATATTGCTATGCTACAGCGGTGTTCATAAGTTTCCGGCCACCCCGAAATTTCATCTTAACTTCCGTTTTATATGTTTTTTAATTTAGTTTTGGTTTAATTTATTTTGTTTTAAAATTTTATAAAGGATTAAACAGTTTTCTGCAAAAGAAATGCATTAATTTAAAGGAAATTTAAAAAAAAAACAAATAATATATGCCAATGATAGAAAACAAATTTTTCAACTTTTAATAGTTTTAGGAGATTATCCCACATTTTTTTTCAGTAAATTTTTATTAATATATATGTATTATACCTTTGGGAGAAATATAAGCTAAATACCGTCAAGTCATCTAATTTATTAAGGCCAGTGTTCGGTGACGTTTTGATAAATTTCATTATGATATTGGGATTTTCTAATTTTCAGACATCGTATCATCTTCTGCCATAAATGTTCTTCAGTTTAAGGTCCAAACTTTAAGCCAGCTTCATCAAAACGCCCCCTACCTTTAAAACAAATAAAACATTCCTTATATATTCATAAAACACATAGCTCATTCATAAGACAAGACATAGCTTACAGATCAGCAAAAGGTATGTTGTCTGAGGTGTGTTTGTTACTAGGATTAGCCCATATAATCTCACTTTGAATGGTGTTAATAGAGACTAAATATTAAAAAAAAAATAAAGTGGCCAGAAACTTTTGAACACCACTGAATGTGTAAAACCTATACAATTTAAATTAACGGTTCTGAAATGTGTGTGATTATACGCAACAGGCCATCAACTCACAGCTCTGAGCACACGAAAACAACCCTTAATTCTAATTTCATATTATTAAGTGTTTTTGTTCCTATTTATATCAATGTTTACTTTAATTAATCCTTGCATTCCTGGTGTTTTGATTTGGCTTTATAGCGTAGTTTAAGTTTTTATAACACGCGAGCAATATCAGAAGAAAAAACGCCTGAGTGCAAATGAAGATACCGAAGAAATGGGTGCCTCGGAAGAGTGAGTTATCCATTAAAATACTGTATTTTGCTTCGTTTGGATCGGTTTGGGAAAATAGTGATAATTTTTGTTTGGTGGAACTTCGAATGCGTATTGCTTTTTGAGCTTGTGTCCTGGTAGTCTCTTGTGGAATAAAGACTTTACTCTAAAGATCTAGACAAAGTTTATGCAGTTTCGAGAGCAAAATACCCCTACTTTGGCCCACTAAGTAATCGTTTTCGGTCGACTAAGAAAAAATTATATAAACTGCAAGTTTAACTTTTGCTTGATCCAGCGTATGTATAACCCACATATCCCACCATCAAACGAAAATCAGTAACCCATATCTCTTTTAGGAAAGAGACTGTAGTTGGGTTGCAAACAAAAGATAGTTTTTTATAGCAAGCACTAACTTTACAATATTCTGGGTAACCATTAAGACCTCACAGATATTGGTAATCCCCTTAACTTTACGAGGTTAACTTCCAAGCTCAGTTATTTAACTTCTAAACCTTTTAGGGTGGGGACGGCTTAGGTGTTCACCTGCAACTAAATTTACCTTTTAGATGATCCCCACCTTCACTAAATAAATTCAAGATGATCTTAGAGAATTTATTATTTAATATATTTTTTTTTAATGTTATTATTTGTTTATTTTATTTTCTGAGATTTTTAAAATTTATTTCCTGTAAATATTATATAAATGTAGTAATTGACATCCCCATTACGTTTTCGGAGAGACAGGTTCCAATAAAAGCTGTTTCTTTCTCTTTCTGTGAAAACCTGTCAATTAAGGTTACATTGAGAGGTGTTTTTTTGTAAAAGAACACCTCTCACACCTAGGGTAGATGTTGTGAACTCCCCTCCACATCAGATCTACTTTATAATTGTTTAAATTATTAACTTTCATTTTATGTAGGTTCTTGTATTTTGCCACACAACCACTTAAAATATCAGCGTTAATATCTATGAAATGAGAGGATAAAAATAAATACTCTGTTTAAACGTCACTATAAGAATTTACTTAAATTGATTACTTTTTTTTTTGTTTATGTTTTTAATGTATATTCTTTGTAATAGGAACAACGTGAGATTATCAATGCCCCTCTCTCTCGTTGGAACTCACATGCCTATCCGCCCTTACAAAAGAAGCAATCTTTTAGCCGATTATATTACCTGTATATATTTAGGATAGTATGGAAATGGGGCAATTTTCCTTCCCAGGTGGTATCCACATTCTCTCATTTCATGAAACATGAACAATACAATTCATCAATATACAAATTCCCTATTCAGTTTATCAAATAAATTATCACTTATTATTTTTTATATACCACAATAAAATTTTTAAAGTATGATTTCAATTTCGATTTTGACCTATTCCATATTATATCGCTTCCAAACAGCAATAGCTTTTACGCCTTCTGCCTCAAAGGGCAAATCCTAATAACTGCCTGCATTCCTTCCGGAGATCGAACTTTTATTTGATCCGCTTCTAAATTGGTTCAACTTCAATCGAGAATCTGTTGTAAATATCTTTTCACATTTAGATTGAAAACACAACCTGAAAAACCGATACAGACGAAAAAAAAAATCTAGAATATTGATTGGATTTATACTCGTAAATGGCGAGATAATTCCGATCATGAGAAGAGTAATTAATAATGAATGCACTGATACACGTCCGAGGAGTAGGCCGTAGCGTAAGTGGGAGGATTGTTTTATTAGGTGTGATCTTGTATAAAGTAGCATCTGTATGGTCCGGGTCAAACGTTAAGAGTAATATAACTTCATCAAACGATATTCTTAACAAAGCGCTTTTACAAAAATCAACTTTGAAATCAAGTTAAGAGGAAGTACCAATAGGTACTTGGTCTCCATCATGCCTCTTATGTCATCGTTACTTTTTTCTTTTTTAATCCCAATATATTTCCTGATGGTCGTTTTAGTAAAAATTTTAAATCAAATATGCAGTAAGGTCATTTAATTTCTTGCCTGCTCTAATCCTCTGCCTTCAAGCAAGCGGAGATCCGCCCAGCTGTTCATGTCTATGGCTTGGATGGTATGTATAGACAGTCCTCCAATCATATTTCTCTGTAAAATAAAAGAAAAATATCCACTAATGGCAAAAGTCACGCAGTCAACAAAGAAGGTAATTTTACAGAACTTGGAATATATTGTAAAACAAAAACCATCATTTTTTTTTTTTTCACTTTTCCTTCTTGTTCACGCCGAAAACTTATGGACCTTACTAAGTTAAAAAAAAAAAAAAAGAGGTTTTAGGAGTTTCGGACTATCGATACAACATAATTTGGATTAGGATTGATGAATTAATTGCCTCTTCTATTGGAATTATTTTATTAGGATACTAGTTTCAAATGCTAAACATTCATCTTCAGTTCTAAAACATACAAAATTTTCAAAACATCAGCACTGTGTTACATGGATTATGTACACTAAAGTTTTCAAAAATGTAAGACAAGAAATCAAATATTGGTACTCACCTGAGGAGATCTAACAGATATGAGACATTCTATCATTTTGTCGAAATTTCGACGTTGTGATTCTATTAGAAAAATTTACATAAAAAAAATGTTTTTCTTTATAAACATTTTTATAAAAGTCTACTAATAGTACTAGCGAAAAATTCCTTCATAGAATGTAGTCTATATGAACATTCATGATCATGATGGGAATCATGAAACTGAGGGAATCTGAGAGGGTGTGAGAGAAATAGAAAAAAATTCATATTTCAAATAATAAGATGTTTATAATACAAAAGAATTGTTAGTGAGTATGATATCAACTAGTCGATTAAAATATATTAGTAAAAACTAATTAAACATTTAAACATAAAACTTGAAAGAAAGTAATTAAAATTGTAGGGTATTATAATATAAATTTAAACTTTGAAATTGAACGTCGATTTTATTATTTCTAATGGTTCATAAATAATTATTTCTAATAAAATAATCTCAATAGAAGTGGAAATTAATTCATCAATCCTAATTGTATTGATCCTTCTATACCAGCATGCGTACCTCAAGTGATTATTTGGATTGTAAAGAGGTTCAGTAGATGTAAGTATCGAGACAGATATTGTTGGTGTTCGTCATTATTTTTACTGAAATTATCTTATTTACAATTACAGCTTTGAAATTCCACTTCTCTATTTCTTGAAGGAGCGTTGATTTAATTGAGGTGACACTTATTATTTAGTATCTTAATTGGGTTATTAAAGAGCTCCCAATTTCTTGAAGTCGTCTCTTGAGGCAGTACGGTAGGTCAGGCTGCTTCAATTCAGAGGTTCGCTTGAAAGATTCCATGAAAAGCAACAAGATAAGAGGTCCACGAAATTATTTCAAAGCGGAAATTTAAAATATTTAATTAAATAAAAATAATTGCTCTTCTGGAATAATTTATATAGGTCAATATAATTAACTTGATTAGGAAGTTGAAAATGAATTATTTTTCACATGTATTGCTATTTTTTATTGGAAGACTAGTTTCGAATACTACACAATCATCAGTTCTAAAAACATATAAACAATTGAAGTATCAGCAGTTCGATATAGAGGTTATATTAATGTAGAAATGTAAGACAAGAAATCAAACGTGTTGATTATGGGTGGTCTAAACCAACATTTCTCAGTAACAAGTACGACCAATAAAGGTCCATAAATAACCGTTACAAATACCTGTTACTTGTCACAAGGTCAGCGTCTCACCATACTCGTTATCGTTTACCGGTCACACTGATATTTTAGCATACCTATCACTCGCACATCTGTTACTTACTTATTCAATATCGGCTCTAATCAATAAGTTATTATTATTATAGCCAAATAATTTAACGATGTAATTGGGCAGCCACCAAACTTATTATTATTATTTTTGTTTTGCTGGAAACACAAATTACACGAGTACTTGAAGATAAATCTTAGAAATAAAATAGCTGAAAAGATAAGATTTTTGAAAAAATACTGGCTGACATTTTACCAGGAAATACTCGTACGAGAGTGGAAGTAAAAATACTGGTTTAGGTGAATGAGTATCTTGTAACAGGTAGAGATGACAAGTAAAAAATACTTGTCTACGATTGTACTCAGTACGAAGGTAATATGAAGGTAAGGTTTGAATGTTGTTACTAGTACTGAAGTAAGTATGCAAGTATCTCGTCCCTGTTACTTCTGAATATCGGTAACAGAGACACCGTTAATTTAGCCCATACCTGTTACAAAGTTACAGGTCCAGTATTTCTGAACCACCGTTCATAGTTACATTAACTATGCATTAACTCATTTCCAGCCGGTTCCCAGTGCGTTGTCCTTAAAATATATTTAAAGAAAACAATCTTTCCTAATTATAATGAAATATAATTTAACTAGTTATCTAATTTTAAAAAAAAATAAAGAAAATAAACAACAAAGAAACGATTGATAAGATTAAATTAAATTAGAAAATGGAAAATTAATAATTAAATAAATCGTTGAGTTTAAGATTATACAAGGAATAACAAAAAAACAATATGCTCTACAGTTATAATATGTTGTACCTAATTAAAAACAATTTTTACAAAATTTAATTCAAAATATACACCCTGATAACTTTAATGAACGATGCGATTGTTTTCGACTCCAACAAGATGAACTCTTGACCGACCAAGTATACAATTTTCTAGTAAATTACATCGACTCGCATATCATATTCCGAGGAAGCGCTTTCCTCAACTCGACATCAATACTCCAAACAAACGGTGAGAGGAACGCCATTGAAATCCACAGTTGATATCAGCGTTTAATTACAAGGTACAATTTGTTTGAGATTTGGATCAAGACTGTCTTTATTAGTACAGCGTTACGACGTCACAAAACATATGTTTCGCTCTATTGTTTTTAACAGCTGACGATTTAACAATTTAAAAATTAAACTAAATACTAATTTAATACTTTTTAATTTTAGTTATTTATTAAAATTTACAACTTTATACAATCCAAAAATATAATACATCAAGTAAATATGATGATAATGATAAAAATGACACGTCACTTGTTTTTAAAGCAACTACCCATTGGTAGCACTTATATAGGTTCTTCGTATATAATGAAGGTCCCGAGGTCATATTCTTTTAAGGCGCCTCGGATGGTTATCTGGAATGGAATAAGAAGCAAGTTGTGAAACTAATGGATTGGAATGGTTGTGGAGTTTACTATGAAATGATAGATATCCGGTTTGAGCTAAATCAGAAACTTAAGGTATATTAAGATCTTTATGGATAAGTATTTTTTTGTGACGAAGTAAGGGGCATTTACGATTTTTCTAACGATTGGATACGAGATGAATTGGATGGGTTAGTGGAGTCCTAAAGCTCAACTCCGTATGTCCAAATTTGTCTAATTACTGTTATGTAAATGAGTCTTTTGTAATTATGTGGAAGGTTTGAACGTTTTTTTATTTTAAAACATAAAAATATGAATGTCTAATGTAAGAAAACAATTAAAAATAATTTTTAAATTATCTTAAAATCATTTTAAAATAATGATTTATAATTGGAAGAAATTCGAAATTCATTTATTTTTCATATAAATTTCTGGAAAGGCTATAATCGTATTATCAAATGAATCAAATTTAAATACTAAACAATTATAAAACCCGGTCCTAAAATCCGTAAATGGGTATATGGATGAGTACACAAAATTGGGCAATATTTCCGAACGTCTAGCACTAAACAGGAATCGATGTACACACGGGACCGCACGTCACAGTGGAAAAGCCCTCAGGTCCTGACCTACAAATCTGTAGCCCTGAAAGAGGAGGGAGAGGGTGAGGGGGGTGAGGGATACACAGTCCATTTGTTCCAGAGGAACCTGGAAGGCCCATCCTGGAGGAAAGACCTGAGTTATGGAACCTGAACCTCTCAGGACCGATATTAATCTATTATGGACCCAACCGTTTTTCTTTCCTGCAGAAAAATGACAATTCGAATGGTTTGATTAATGATATGTTGAAACGCATGCCACTAGAAAAATATATATAAAATAGCTTCGGATTCGGCCTCATTCGGTCAATCAGGCAACATATCTTTGGTATGTTTTTTTTGCCCAAACGTAATCAATTCGAAAAACACTATATAAGACAAAACTGAGGCTTCCATTCGATTTTCAAGAACATTGTATGTTGTCATAAGTTGTAAATGTTGAGAAACTTATGTATACATTTTTAATAATTATATAATTAAAAAAAATAATAAAATAAAAAGCTGCACCACTACAGGTTCTACAGTACCATGAAGGGTCTTAGTTTAATAATTGCTAAGGTGGTACAGTTTCTTGGACTACGGTTGTGCAAGGAACTAATGTTTGGCAAGATAACCACTAAATCGCTAGGTTTTTTCCATTTATGGAGGTTCAGTGTATCCTAGGAGCTAATTCAAAACCAAAAGTTGAGCTAAGGCTAATAAAATAACAGAAAATAAATTTTGTGACTACAGTCGGTCTAGAACTCGGGCCCGAAAGTTAGGAGTACAGGGTTTTACCCATTTAGCAACCACACCTCCCATAAATATATGTATGAACACTACATTTATAATAATTATGTAATTAGGCTTTAAGTTGATGTGAAACAGTATAAATAATTAAAAATAGAATTCTGGAGTTTTTATTGTGTATTTAGGTGATTCTCAAACTACAGGCAAATTTCTAGCATCCAAAACTCTAAATTTAAATGTTGATAAATCTTGCTGCAAACATTTGATATTTCCTGGAGGCTACCTGTGAGGATTGTAAATGGTGCAGCAACACATGCTTTTTCTAAAATTTCAGTTTATAGTTTTAACCCATAACCGCCTCTCGTTTTTTTGCTTTGCGTTCTGCATCAGACATTTTTTGACGCACCATTATGACTCTGAAAAATAAATAAAACCTGCATGACGCAATGACACTAAATTAAAATTACTAAAAGCTTGATCAAAGTACTTCATAGACAATGTCCATAAAACCAAAAACTAAGCTAATAGTTAAAAAATAAAAAAAATTAACATGAATAGACGTTCGCCAAGTGGCCAAATAATTATTTTAGTCATTTTGGCCTTAGTAATGCTAAAATTATTTAAAAATGAATTTTTAAAATTGTTTAGGTATTTTAACATTTGCATGGATTATAAACATACCATGACACTGCATGGTGACAAGCCACGACAATGTGAATCGACGTTGAATAACCTAAAAATTTTACCCTAAAATACTAAAATCCCAAAGAAATTCAATTAATATCATTAATTCAC
Organism: Euschistus heros; assembly: GCA_003667255.2. Lineage (NCBI taxonomy): Eukaryota > Metazoa > Arthropoda > Insecta > Hemiptera > Pentatomidae > Euschistus > Euschistus heros. The sequence continues at coordinate 862,210 of RCWM02000127.1, forward strand.
ATAACATAAACCGATATGGAAACAATATTTTTAACGAAGTTTACTTCATTGAATCTTAATGGGCGGGGGACAAAAGTATGCCTGTAGTTTGAGAATCAGCCATTTATGTTTGAAATTAGGGGTTGAGACAAACTGTAAATATTTTAATATAAAAAATACAATACTATTATTTAATAAATTTTATTGTATTTTACCTTAACTATTAGTTATATGAAACCCACCACACTTAGCCCAGCTAAGTCCATTTTAAGATTTTTCAGCGAGGGAAAATATACTAAGTGAAACCATTTCCAGGAGAACTGTTCGAATAACAAAATACGCGGTGGCAGATTGGATGATTGATGGTATGAAGGTGACGTCAATGGATTATTCCCAACTAGTTGTGCACAAATTTGAGGCGTCATCTATAGAAAAATGGATAAAACCAAATCCTAAAATTTTCCAAAACCTAAACTGTAGCGACGATCAAATAATAATTTACAAATCAACAATAGTGATTTTCGATTTTGAACTTACAATGATCTATACAATATTTTATATATATATATATATATATGCAATAAGAAATAAATGATAGAGAAGAAAGAAAAAAAAATAACAGAAAAGAGCTACACAATATACAGGGTGAGTACCTCTTAGTGTAAAAAAAAAAATGGGTAAAACTAGATCAAAAATGCCGCAAACCTCACCTTTCTATTCCAATCCGTAGCAGATATACGATAAATCAAAGACTTTTTTGAGGAAACCACGTTTTTTTTACCATAAAAGCTGTAATATCTCGATTTTGTTTAATCCAAACTTTGGCCAGATTTGCGGATTTAGCATTAAATTTTCTATAAGAGCAGAGTACATTTAACCTTGAATTTTAAAATTTTATGGCGTAAGCAACAGCTTAATCTTCACCTTATTTAGAGAAGTTACAACGTCTTATATTACTTCAACACTCACCGTTTTAAAAAAAAAAAAAACTATCCAAAAAACTGCAAATCTCACAAAAACGTGCACATTTAATCAGCTTTCGAATGATATGTTAAAAGTTATGATCCCGTATCGATTTCATGGAGAAATTTACTTTTAAAACCGAAAAACATGGTGTTCTCATTTGGCATACAGATCAGTTACTTGTGTAAATGAAACATTATGATAGTCCCTTAATGGAAATGTGTATTTTAAACATAATAAACTCATAAACTCTTCATTGGAATAAAAAGCAAAGAAAAAAATTAATGTTTAATAGAAAATAAAGGAAAACTGTCTATAAAGCGAAACCAGATCAGAGGATCTTATGTTATTACATTTATTTTTTATTATTATTATTTAGGATTTATTTTATTAGATTTTCAATGTAACGTTTAAAGATTTAGTTTCACCCAATTTTTTTTTTTTACTAAGAGGTACTCATCCTGTATAAATAATATAAAGAACCATAAACTATACCAAGATAAACTTTATAATATATAAGGTGAAAAATAAACAAAAAGAAAAATATGGATATATAAATATAGTAAAGATAAAATTAAATTAAAAATTAAAAACACAATTGTACTTTATTTACAATATACACTCATCCTAGGGATTCCCCAACCACACCCGTCCCTCCACTTATGGGGGGACAAACTAGGTTCAATGAGATCACAGCGCTTCTATCTCAGCTGCGTCACTGATGATAGAAAATTTAATGATCCCTTATATAGCCTATTATAATGGGACTTATTTAATAAATAGCTACCAGAATTATTAATTTGGAATAATAAGTAAATGTTTTCCACGCTGGTTTTAAAAGTAGACCTTCTGAAAAACCTCAGATTTAGGATTTGCTGGATTGAGATTGCACTTAAACCCCACCCTATGTGCTCCTGACGTAAAATAGGAGACGGTGATTAAAAAAGATAAAAGTGAGAATAACGGGAACAAAAAAGGGCTTTGTCAATTTACTTGTATCCAAGGGTACGGCAAGGTAATTGGTAGGGAGTAGGTGGAAAGAAACCTTTCGTTAGCCAGAGCATACCATCCCTTCCTATATTGTTAAATAACATCCCTCTTTATAAATATAGATGGCTGATTCTCAAACCTTTACAAAAGGTAAAGAAAAGTATTTCTAGTAATAATAAGGATGTCTGTTCTATTGTGAGTTATAATTTTGGTTAAGATCATAAGTCTTCTATGAAATGTCGAAAATGTATCGAATTAACTTCAAATCCCTCCTGATACATTTCACCTGCGGTTGGGATTAAAGGATAATTCAGGTTAAAAAAAAATAATTCAATATATCATACAAGACTGTGCGATTTTACATTTTTTAAATACAGATTTTTGAGTTTTGTCACTTTTAAAGTCTAAAATATTTTCAGAAAAAGAGGTTAATATACATAAAACATGAAACATTTACGTTCAGAAAATATTAAATACATTTGAAAATAAAACTTATATATCTATATGTCTATTATAGAAACACAAAGAAAAAAATAATTATTGTGCAAACTATTAAGTTTGTACTGGTTTTGGCCTACGGTTTTCCAATAAAAACTATGATGCACGGTATGACTTTGAACTAAAGAAATTAACTAACTATGTATAAACAATAAATATGCATAAATATAATGCATATTATAAATGTGATAAATTAGCGAACTTAAAGTACTAGATACTTTTTTATATATCTAAGTTGTAATTTAATGTTACTAAAGAAGGTTTTTTGTTTTGTTTTTTAAATACATTTATTGAAATTTACAACTATACAATATATATACATCAAGTAAATTTATTGACAACGATTATAATAACATGTTAAAACTTGAAAAGAACTACTCATCAGTAGCAAATTCTACCCTAGAAGGTCTCTTGGCCATCTTCGTTTCAGACGCCTCGGAGGATTATCAGGAATGGAGTGGGAAGCAAGTTGAGAAACTAACGGAGTGATTATGGAGCTTACTATGAAAGGATAGGCGTGAGCTAAATCAGCAACATATGGAACATTAAGATCTTTATGGATGTTTATTGGTGACAAAGTAAGGTGCATTTAGGATTTTTCGAAGGATTTGGAATTGTAAGGGTTGAATACGAGATGAATTGGATGGTTTAGTGGAACCCCGAAGCTCAACTCCGTACGTCCAAATAGGTCTAATTACAGTCATGTAAATGAGTCTTTTGTAATTAATTGGGATCTTTGAAAGTTTCTCTAATAAATGTTGAAGTGGTCTGTAACGAGTTTCTTGTCGTTTTAGTCTTGTATTAAAGATGTTAAAAATGAATAATGTGGTGAAAGAAACAAGTCGTCCCAATTTCAGTGCAAAAATATTCTTGTCAATTGAAGATTACATCCCCTTTGGATGAGTTACTCACAAGCAATAAACAGTGAGAAAATACATTTGAAGACAAACACGTAATAGGGGAAAATAACGACAAAACTGTAGTGTTATGGGCAAGACCCCGTGGTTTAGTGGCTCGTAAACTGCTAACAACCCTCATCGACAGCTATCTTACCAGTCTATCGCCGATCGTAACTGTACGGCCAATAACCGAATCCAACAGCGAGCTCACCAAATTGAATTCGTTCTCTTCATCTTTTTCATTGGCCGTTAAAATTCTTTCTTTTATTGGGCTCATAGCATGGGGTTAGTTGGTTGTTCGAAATATTTTAGTGTTCCATCAAATGCAAAGCATCAATTTTTTCCTAAAAACCGATCCAAACGAACCAAAAAAAAAATTATAAAAGAATTATAAAAGGTACAATTCAAAATAGAACATTGATTATACTTACAAACATAAGAGAGAGAAAATAATAATAGTGCTAAAAACAATTACAATATGGCCAGGAAAATAATAGTAATAATGAATAAGTAAGAAAAAATATAGAGAGAAAAGAAACTGTGACTACAGAGACGTTGATTAGAAAAAGTATTTAATAATTTTGCAATCGCCTATCCTTATTACTCTTGTATGAGACAAAATGTAATATTTATTTAATAAAAGCAGTTCTTGAAAAAAAAAAACTGTTCCGAAATTCACTTAAATCATTTCAGTACAGGGAAATTAGCATCGAACCTAAATACTGACTAAAGAAGAGTACTGACAACATGTTTTCTATAGAAGTGCGACTTACCCTAAATTAGGCAATGTTAAGTGGCGAACCACTCTTAAACTATTGATCTGAGGAAAATAATAAATTGAATCGAATTTGATGCAAATTTCACTTGCTTTAATAATGAATAAAACACCATGTGTGCTAAAAGTAACGGTTTCCGAGTTGTTTGATCAAACAGTTAAAAATATACAATTTTTAACACTTTACCTCCTCCCTCACCCAAACCCGACGCTGTTTCGAGGAGACTTTTTGCCAAATTTAGAGCTAAGGGTGGTGAACAGTTCTCTTTACTATTAGTTAATCACGTACCAAACCTTAAAATATAAAATCCTTCGAACGCTGCCCAAATGCCATATTTATGTGTATATATTTCACTGATTAACCTAACTATAATGACTCTCATATTTTAATAATTTGGCCCAAATGAGATTCCTTTCTTTTCATAATAAACTTAATACCCCCTTAATCCCACTAATCTCTCGAGCTGCCATACAAACCATTCCTGATAACCTAGTAAGCAGTTGAAAAGAAGATGATGGCTGCGGAATCTTTGAATATCAACCTCCATTGGGGTGTTATCAATATGTATATTTTCTACAAATCATAGACATGTCATTAAATCAGTGATTTCTTCGGTACTTGTGAATAGTCAGTTAAGTGCATTTTTTGTTTTAAGTTTGTTTGTTTACCCATAAAGATCTTAATGTTCCATATGTTGCTGATTTGGCCCAAACCAGATACCAACCTTTTTTTAGTAAACTCCAGTTCCACTCGAATCCACAAGTCACCCAACTTGCTGCACACTCGATTCCTGTTAACCCTCTGAGGCGTCTGAAAAGAAGATGGCTAAAAGACCTTCTAAATAGAATTTTTATTAAAGTGCTACTAGTGAGTAGTTCTTTACAGTTATTGACATGTTATAATAATGTTTTTCCAAAATTTACTAGTTTTATATTGCATACAGTGATAAATATCAAGAAATAGTCAAATAAAATAGATTATAATAGATTTTAGGTTATAGTTATTACCGGAAAGGTATTTTCCCTCTCTTTATTTACGTCTAATAAACTTCGAGATGAATACTAATTTGTGAATAATTGTAGAATAAACTGCGTCTTTCATAAAATACGAGTTTTGCCTGTTAACCGAATTAACCGACTAATCACACGTGCCACAGATTCATCCCGTTAACTAGATGTATTTTATATTACAACATAATTAATGCATATTACCATATTATTTAATAAATTTCAATGAATGGTATAAAATATGTGGAATCAATATGCCACAATATATTCAGACAATTTATGGAAGGGCATTGAGGATTTTTATTTTTTTTAATTTTAGAAGCAGAGAAGATACTCCAATTTCCAGGGCTACTCAGACCAGAAAAAATGTATATGCCTTTAGATTTAAATAAAAGTAAACAAGGGGTGCCGCCGCTACCGACAGCTATATACTCCGGGATTTTATCCCTTTTTTTGCGGGCGAGTGTCGCACTAAAACCCCTCGCAGCTTTAAAATTCGAGTTCTAATGCCGGCTCTAACCCGTTCAGAACTAATTTTCCGAAAGATTTAGACGAGTCTATTACCGGGCGTAATCCAGGGAACGGGGGCGTGCGCCCTCGTAGATAGCAATTGTAGGGGAGCATTTACTGTTCGGCTGCAGTCTTTGTTCTCCCTGTATGGTTGTGCGGGGGTGGCGGTGGGTGAAATCACCCCTACTTGAATTAATGACACCTTTCAGCGCTGTGCAAAGGTTCTTGTATTCTTAAGGGGCATTAGTAGCCACTTGAAAAGTACACTCTTACAACTACAGGTCAATAAATCTAATTAATTAAGAGCTCATGTGGTCTAAATACAGTTGAAAGCAAAGGTTCTTGTATGGTTCTTATAGTTAAAATAGTATGCACTCTTTTAATTAGAGTTATATATCATAAATCATAATATTTAAATATGGTGTTTGTTGGAGAGGGGGCTTTTCTATTTTGAAAAACAATCACCACCCCAACTGAACGCTGGTAAAAAATTACTATCAGCCAAATGAAAAAAAAAAAAAGAAAAAGAAATATGATACTAGAAATAATAAATCTCCTATAGTGAGTACAATTTAAATATATACATAAAAATAATAGAAATTGTGGTGAGGAAAATGAACTAAAAAAAAAATCTTATGATTATTAGCAGAAATTGAAATTAAACAGAATTAATTAAAACTAATTTTAAAACTATTTTGATAATTAATGAATTGAGAAATAACAATATGACTTTAACTATGACAGAATGTGGTTCAAGTTACGTAGAAGAATAGGGTTTAAATACTTGATAGATGTCTAGTGGAAGTCTCCTCAGCATTCGGTGGGTTCTAGAAAAAGGCAGTGGTGAGAGACGATCGCGCAAAGGTGAGAGAAGATAACAGCCTGATGGTGAGTAAAGAAGGTGGCTGTGCGTAAATATCGCTTCTAACTTCCTTCCAGGGAGGTCTGGCTCAGCTATGCTACTGTCGCTGGCGACGCTCATATGTTTTCTTTTGTTTTTTATAACAGCTGTAGTAATTTACCTAATACGTAACTTGATACTCATAATATAAACATAATATAAATAACTTGAACCATTACTTATATAAACTAACCAACCAGAAATATTTAAAGCTATTTAATGTGTTGTATTTATAATACATTATAACATAATTTATTTCTCACTATGGGAGATGATGCAAGGAAAATTAATAAAAAAAAATTAAACTATTAAGCTTTAAGAGTTTTAATAGGTCATTTATTTTGAGGGCCTTAATATAGAAACTGAATGGGTGAAGGAACGTGTTGTTTACTTTAATTAAATTGTGTAATATTTTAGAAAGAGGGTAAGAGGCACTGCTCTCTAAATTATTTGTTTTCGAAACAATATTTATCATAAGACCTTTGAGTAACCTTATACTATACCTTCCCACCTTATATTATAAAGTGGAAACCTTAACTTTCCTTAAGCAGCGGAAAACTGGAAAAATCTAGAGTTTGAATACATATGAAAATAAGCTTGTGTGTGTGTGTGTGTGTGTGTGTCTATATAGTTACCAGGATAGAGAAAAAATCCAGTAAATGGTGAGAAGATAAAATATTTTTTTGGTTGAGAGGAAAAGGTAGGAAGGTAGGATACTGAGGGCGATGGGAGGGAAGATGAGAAGGATATGGTCGAAAAGCAGAGAAAAGATAAAAGCCAAGAAGTGATATACTACGCGTGGTTCTTAGTCGGCCTACATCGCGATATAGTATAAACTAGCATAGCACTCGCGGCTGCGCCCACTCTCATAAGTAAAAACTTTGATAATTTTAAATAATAATAGAAGTTTTATTTGTTGTGTCTAAACTTGTATTGAAGTATGCAATGGAACATTGTTTCTTCAATTATATTTTCACACAGAGCAGTATTTTTTTAAACTGGTTAGAATTAATGAGATTAGGTGGTTGAAGATTTGAGATCCAATTTTTAATTTTATTGTATGATTTGTTAATCCAGATAGACAGAGATCATTAAGAATCTCTTGCGGATAATGGATTACATTATCAGCGCTGATGACTAAAGGATCATATTTTTACACAAAAAATCAAAACCGGTTAATCGGTCTATTGCAGGATATAAAATTTCTACCTTCAGCCGGACTCGAAGTCGGGCCCGGGAGTATTGCAATCCTGTACTTTACCCATATTCTTGTACATATAACAATGTATTATACATGAACTACCGCCGCTCCATATTTATATCTTCGGGAATAGTTAATCTTCGGGAAAACAATTTTTTTTTTTTTTTTACATACATCTAGTAATTCTGCAATATTCCGAATATAATAACATAATCAAGTAGCACACAAATGAACTACAAAATGACTTGAGGTACACCATGACGGTATAGAAGGATCAATACAATTAGGATTAATGAAATCATTGCCACTTCTATTGGGATATTTTATTAGAAAACTAGTACTAGAAAAATAGTATTCATCTTGTATGTTTTAGAACTGACGATGAATGTTTAGCATTCGAAACTAGTTTTCTAATAGAAGTGGCAATTAATTCATCAATCCTAACTTTAAAATGCTTTGCACTGAAATAAATTAAATTTAGGAAAACTCTGAACAAAAGGAAACGAATTATATCGAAGTGATAAATCTTAAAGAACTTATTATTATTTTTTATATTTTATTTAGAAAAATAATTAACAAACACATCCATAAAAATTAACAAAATAATATCCAAATTGTGATATCATACATGTAATATATATATATATATATATATATATATATATATATATATATATATATATATATATATATATATGTATAATCGATGTATAAATCTAAGAAAATATTTCGATTAGTGGAAGAAAAGTTATAGTGTCCCTTTTTGCCAATTTACAACTTAAACTAATTATAGTAGTAAATCTAGAGGATTAGGAAATAAATGGCAGGTTGAAGAGATGCCAACCAGTGGTAATAGCCCTAAGCTCCTGCCCTAACAAACTGGGTCGGGTAGCCATCTTCTTATCGCCATAGTTAAAGGGATAGTTAAGGAACTGTTCCTTAGCTCCATTATTAAAGGATAAGTAGTGCTACTTTAAATTCTACTAACTTTAATAAGGGCACATTAATGTAGATTATATATTTAAACAGTATTGTTAATTTTATATGTAAAATTAAATTAATGGTTAATTACTATTATAAGAACGGGGTAGCCGAGAGGGTTACGTCAGCTTGGTATTCTCGAACAAAAAAACAGCGCCACACAGTGAACTTTAGCAATGTAATAGTAAGTCTAAATTATTAGAATTAAGCTATTAAAAGATGATTTAAAAAAAAAAAAAAATATCTTTTTTCTAATAAATATTTATTTTCAATAATAAACAATAATTCAAAATAGTAGATTTAATTAAACACTTAATAAAAGTAAATACCCTTCAAAAGATTATTAAGACACTGTTTTACAGATCTGCCAGGATCTGACGATTTTTTGATATTAAAAAACCCCCCAAAAAAAACTAGATATATTGAAAAAAAAACCCAGTAATTAATCAGTTAACTGCATTTAAAATTTATTATCTTGAAAAGATAACATATAGGTTAACGTACAGTCGAGACACGGTACAAAAAGTGTTATAGCGTAGACAAATCGATACAATATAATTTTATAGTGACACAACATAAAACAGTACAGGCTTAGATCCATTTTTACCTATAACAGACAAAATTGAATTAGGTCAAATGTCAAAACTTCATATTCAAACTTTGACATGAATTTTTTCCTCTCATGCATATCGATTAAAAGCCATCAATTTTTTTTTTAACCTATTTTTTTTTAAATTATTTTTTTAGGCATTTATTGAAATTCACAACTGTATGTAAAAATATAATACATCATGTAAATATGATGATACTGATAAAAAATGACACGTCACTTGTTTAAAAGCAACTACCCATTGGTAGCGCTTCTAGTAGTTCTATATAATGAAGTACTATATTGGAAGGTCCGAGGCCATCTTCTTTTTAGACGCCTCGGAGAGTAATCTGGAATGGAGTGAGAAGCAAGTTGTGATACTAATGGATTTGAATGGTTGTGGAGTTTGCTATGAAAGGATAGATATCTGGTTTGAGTTAAGTCAGAAACGTAAGGTATATTAAGATCTTTGTAGATAAGTTTGTTCGTGAAGAAGTAAGGATCATTTAGGATTTTTCTAAGGATTTCGGATTGTAAGGATTCGATACGAGGTGAATTGGATGGTTTAGTGGAGCCCCAAAGCTCAATTCCGTATGTCCAAATCGGTCTAATTACTGTTATGTAAATGAGTCTTTTGTAATTAAGTGGAAGGTTTGTACGTTTGTCAAGTAGATGTTGAAGTAGTTAAAAGCGACGGGCAGTTTCTTGTCGTTTTAGTCTTGTATGTGGATTCCAAGTAAGACGTTTGTCCAGATGAAGTCCTAGGTAGCGGATCTGTTCAACGGGGATTGGTGGAACATCATTAAAGGATATTGTAGGACAGGAAGTCGTAGGTTTACGCCGAAGGGTAAAAGTTATTTGATGGGATTTATTTTGATTCTCCATTTTTTGACACCATTCTTGAAGGTGTATGATAGTGGGATTGGAGTGTCTGGGAAGAAACCTATTTATTAAAACTTATTCTTCTCAAACATAGGGAAAACTACCTATAACAAACTACAATCTTTCCATAATGGAATAATGAGAAAAATCGATAAATATATGACATTGCAATGAGTTAATACATCTAAGAATTTTTTTTTTGAAAATAAATAAAAAAATAGAAATAATTCCTTATAGGTAGGTATACGATACCATTTAAAACTTCCATGTTACTTTCTTAATGTACTTTCATTTAGGTAAGTTGCTACAATCAGCGTTGTATCTTAGATGTTAATAGGTTTATATATTACCGTAGAACAGTTAATTTTTTTAATGTAATGATATAGAATATGAGATCCCTTGATCAAAGGATATTAACAAAGTTTGAAAATTAACTTCATCTGTTAGATTTCTAGAATGTATCTGCTGATAGAAGGCTAAACCATTTCTTAAAGTTTATTTATCTGTTCTATTGATCCAGCTAGTTACTCAGTAACTTTGTGAAATTAATGAGTCGATAGTAGTGTCAATTTCAAACTGATATTTTTTTGGTATTTATTTATTTTTTCTCTCATTGGAGAATAACGTTCTTATCTACCCCAACTAAGGCAGGAAGAACTGGTTGTCCTACAGGTTCCAACCTATTCCTTGCAAGGGTGGTAAGGTAAAGGTTTATTTAGTGGGTCCACCAATCCATGGGGATTCGAACCCACGACCTTCAGAACCAAGCGCGGTGAGACACTCACCTCAACTCGCTCGGCCATCGAGGCTCCTAACTAATATTTCAAGCTCATATATATATCTAGTCAGTTAGTATATCTAGAAACCATTTTATGTTGTAAACCTTATCGAAAGAAGAGTTGTATATTTCTTTCATCAATTTTTTTGTGGATCATTAGTAAATATGTAAGTGAGGATTTCCATTGTTAAGGAATTATAGATCTCCTTAATATAGAGTGATTAGTAATAAAAATAAAAAACAAGTAATAAAAAAAAATAAGAGAAAATAAGTATAAGAAAACCCCGTCTTAAATGCATAGAATGCGGAGCAGAGGATGCGAGGAGAATCCTGAGAGTTGAGAATAGGAGGAGTTGTCTAACGAGAAACAGTAGAGCAATTGAAAGAAGAGGAAAAGTAATACAAATAATTTTTATTAACGTTTACATTTTTTAAGCTTCCATAATTATAAGAATACAATAATGACTCCTAGAAAAAAAATAAAAAATTATGAATTGATTCTGCTTAAAAATGTTTTTATCATTTGAAACCAGCAGTGCATATTCCAAGAATTCTCTCATTGATATTTCGGAATTCAAATAAAAACAAGAGATCTCCGCGAATGGCGCTGATTGGAATCTGATCCAATTAACCGAGTTCCTAATTAACGATGCAAATAACCAGAGCATTACACGAATCCAAATTGGGAGTGGATTGTCATAAGGTAGTGGGGTATTGGTGATTAGCTATGAGGCACATACATCTACCCACGTTGGATTGTTCTTGTTTACCGGCTTCATTTTCATAGCTAATCTAGCAGTGTATATGATTGTACAATACTCAACCGAGTCGATTAACACTAATTTTTGTATATCCTTCGATTATACCAAAATTGATAAACCCTAAATAAATTCCATACATAATTTCTAGATCATAATAAAAGTCAATGTTCATTAGAAGAATTTTGGCCATCTTCTTTATAGACGCCTAGGAGAATAAGTTGGGAGACTAGATGATTAGAATGGATAAGGAGTTTACTATGAAAGGATAGATATCTGGTTTGGGCCAAACCAGCAACATATGGAACATAAAGATCTTTGTGGATAAATTTTTTGACATGATAAGGACGATCGGGGATTTTACGAAGGATTTTTGATTGTATGGATTGGATACGAGAAGAATTGGAAGGTTTAGTCGAGCCCGAAAGCTTAACTCCTTATGTTCAAATGGGTCTAATTACGGCCATGTAAATAAGCTTTTTGTAATTTCTTTGGAGCTTTGGACGCTTGTCCAGCAAATGTTGGAGCAATCGAAAACGATGAGCAGTTGCATGTCTTTTAAGTCTGTTATAAATAAATAAATAAAATATAATTATAAAGTAATCCTGTTATTACTAGACAGGTTTAGAAGATTCCTCGATCACCTTTCTAATCTCCAGGTAGAGGACTGTTGAAACGTGATTCGAAACTTGAAATACGGTAATTCCTACATCCATACAATCCAACTGAACCAAGAAGACAAGGAAAGCGAGTAGCTTCAAAAAATCAAAGGATTTTGGGTTGAAAAGATTGGATACGAGAAGAATTGGAAGATTTAGTGGAGCATAAAGCTCAACTCCATATTTTCAAATGGTTATAATTACGGTCATATAAATAAGTCGTTTTGAAATTTATTAGGAGCTTTGAACGCTTATCCAGTAAATGTTAGAGCAATAGGAAACGACAAGTATAAATTTTGATCACCATTTTACCCTGTTATAAACCACACGTATATCATATATTTAAATATATTTACCACCAGTCTTTGTTCTTCATTCCGTTTTAAAATTTTCGTCTGCAATATTCGTAGGGAAAATACGTCATTTGTATTCCTTTGAGACAGTGGAGAAAAAAAGAAATAAGTGAGAAGACAGAAGTAAGAAAATTCGTGCAGAAGGAATGTGAAAATAATGCAACAGAAGAAGATGGTTTTGGTAAAAGCACTTCAATTCTGGAAACAACAGTCTTCCAGGTGAGCAGAGCCATCCATTGGAGTTGGATGAGACTGAAAATTGTTGAATACGTCAAGCGGGATCCGTATGAGAACACTCAGGAATAATATTCCAAAATTAGGGTCACAGTACTACGGCAAGCTGGAATTTAAAAATACCAAATATCTTTATGTATAAAGATATTTCTGATATCATAAATCATCAGACCGAATAGCCTTAATATGATAATGAATAAACAATTAATGAATTAACTTTTGAAACTACTCTTCTAGTTGAATTAAAAGGATAGAAATACCTAATATGGTACCTAATAACATAGTAACATATACCTAATATGTTTATTCCTAACGTCTATCTATTGGTCCTAGTATTCTATCATGCGTACCTCGTGCTAGCTGCTTGGCCTGCTGGAAGAGTATAGTTAGTCTAAAACATATTGTAGAGTGCATGAAATGTGCAATTGTTTTTGAGCTCAGGGCTTCCTTAGAGGATAAACATACTAATATTCCCTACCCTAGGGGGTGAGCTAACGATTGGGGGAGGAGAGAAGGTCCCATTTTTGGGTTTTTGATTTTATATAGAAAATGGTGGAATCTAGAAAATGTGTTTCAAATAAAAGTTAATGCTTATGTCAAATAAAATTGTTTATATATATATATATATTTGTCGAACTTCCAACTGTTTTCGAGATATACGTTGTTGAATATCGATAATTTTAGAGAAAAAAATGTTTATCTCTAAAATTGGGGGGTGAGCTAACGGTGAGGGGGAGGGGAGAAGTGCCATTTTTTTGGTTTTTCGATAGTATCTCGAAAAATATTGACTCTAGAAAAATATGTTTCAAATAAACATAAAAGCTAATTATATTTACTATAAAATTTATAATATATAAATTTGTCGTAATTCTAACTGTTTACGGGATATACGTTATTGAAAATAGGCCATTTTCGGGGAAAAACAAATGTCACCTCACATTTCGTCAAACATTTGCTTCAAGTCAAAATGTATAAATGAAATTTTAGTAAATTTAATACTTTACAACTTTGATTTTGATATTTTATCCGAGAAACGATTATGGAAGGCACTAAAAGCATATGTTTAACAAATAGTGAGGTAAACAGTTTCCCGAAAATTATCGATTTTCAATAACGTATATCTCGAAAATGGTTGGAAGTTCGACAAATATGTATTTAAATAATTTTATAGGAAATTTAATTAGCTTTAATTTCTTTTTGAGACTTATTCTTCTAGAGTATACCATTTTCGATATATAAACGAAAAATCCAGAATCGTCCAGTTACAAAAATTCAAATCTATGGGGCTTAAACTCTTGATAGTACATTTCTATTTATGTTGGTAAGGTATGTTTCAATTCTTGCCAATATTCTAAGATTTAATACTAATCGTTCCAAAAAAATCGAACTCTTAGCCCACATTACACTAATCGATTTTGTGTGAAATGGGCTAAGTGATTAATGTTAACGTTATTGACCCCTGAAAGCCAAGTGCTTAACTAATTTTCAGAGTTGAGAAAAATTAGGTGTACATTAAATAATATTTTTTCTTTTTCAATAATTTCTTTTTTAATTTTTTATATATTTTTTTTTACATAAAAGAAAATAATAGAAAATAAAATAACATACACAGCATGTCTAAAGAAAAAAAATTATTTTGTTGGTAGTTATTTAAAACACTGAAAAAAAACAAAATCACTTATAATTTTCTTTCATCCGTCTTCTTCGGTGGCTTTAATTTTTGTTGCCTGCCCTTTTTCAAGAAACTTACAGTTTTAAAATTAACATTCATATCGAGAGTCGACTTGTAGTTGAGAACACTGCGGCTATCTTTGGTATAGTTAAGCCATCTTACCTTCCCCCAATGCACAGTGCCTTTTTTATATCTTATATTCTGTGAAATAAGGCAGTTTTTAAAAGGGACTAAAAATTTTAATTGTGAAAAATTGTGTGGCTTATTAAACTTGACTCGCTTTTCACAAGTCCAAGATTAGAAGTTCAAGTTAAAAGTTCAAGATTGGAGTATCAGCCCAGGTCCTCCTTCCCTCCCTCCTACCGTTAGCTCCCCCCCCCCCCCCTCCCTACATAAACATTTAGTATGTTTATCTCCTAACGAAGCCCTGAGGTAAAAAATAATCGCATATTTAATGCACTCTATACCCCTCATTGACTGGACTAAGTGTTAGTTGCGACTATAACTACGCGGAGAGAGAACACTAACAGGAACAAAAGTGAATCTATTCTGCAACCAATTATTTATTTAGGTTAAATCTATGGCACGATTTCTCTTGCATGTTCTCTAATTATATTAAATAACTATTCTTTTAATATATAATTTAGCCAAATAAACAATAACTAATAAAATGTTTATTACGTTGCAGACAGCAGAGATGAGAGATGCCCGGCTTAAGGTCGTGGCTGTGTTTTGCAACTCCGGGACCGACGACCCCCGCCCACCCGCCGCACCCGAAGCCCCCCACACCTGTCAGCTGCAAGAAGATACTCAAGAAGACCAACAAGGTACTCCACTAATCTCTGCCTTATCTTATAAAATCAAATTATATCTTAAAATCATAGTTATAATATTTCATTATATAATATAAACATATATTTACGCTTTACGGTCGATCAGTTTCGACTATGAACTATGAACTATTTCTTTCCATTTTACTGGGAACTCATAATTGCATATTTATATACATATCCGGCAAATCAGTATTTTACTTTTGATTTTTTTTATGTTTCTAAAAAGACAAAAAAAAATAAATAAATTAAAACCGAAACATAGCTACGGAAATTCGTCCTGTTCTTTTTCCCCCCCGCCAAATAAGCTCGTATTTGTCTAGTCACATATTCACCCCTTTTCGCGAACTTTCGATCGCATTAGCTTCTCTTGGAATTGTTTAATCGGATTAATTTATCGTTCTCGCTCCGTTCAAACACTTGAAATATTACTTCAACTTTGTACCCTTCTTTCTACCATCATTTAATAACCCCGTCTCTAACGCTTTATCCAACAAGACACATAATTATTTATTAAGACATAATTTATTTGAGTACTTCTAAGATGCCAAAAATCACTCTAGCTAAGAAAAAATATCTTGTTTGAAAGAGTATACGTGAGTCCTGAATTTTAAGTGTGAAGGGGACGTGTTTGCTTTGATAAAGCAGTATTTTAGTAACACAGCTCATAAAGACATAAGTACATTATGAAAAAACTTTAGTAACACAAATAGCCACTAGATCGAAAAATTTTGGTTTCGATACTGATTTTTCTTTATTAATATCCGCCTTGTCTTTTTGTTTTTTAATAGTCTGCCTCCAATTGTTTTTCTTTTCAGAACAATTAGTTACTTAAACTTGAGTTTGAATTTACATAGTTTTCGCGATTAGTGATCACGAACGGAAATGGCTTGTCCTTATATATATAACTTCATCATCCCCCGTCCAGGCTTCGCCCTCTTTCTTAAGTGAAGATCTTAGATAATTTTAACTAATAATTGATTTTTTGTTTAGCGATAAAAATCTTGTATTAAAGTGAACAATTGAAAGTTATATCTTTGAAGATATTTTCACGCATAGCAGCCATTATTAACTGGGTTAAATTTAGATTGATTAGGTGTTTGCAGATAACATAAAGCATAATTAGACATCCAATTTTCAATTTTAATATATGAGTTGGTAATTCAGATGGACAGAGACTATTACGAAACTGCATTATCAGTGCTCACAACTAAAGGTTCAAAGTTCATATTTTTACACACAATATTAAACAGCTGAGGATCGGCATTTTGATTTTTAATAATTTTCATTCGACAGAAATAATTTTATTGATTTGATCTGGTTGGATTTTAATTTCTAACCATAAAAGTATGATATATATAAGTATGCGTTGCATTTTTTTTTTTCTAGATAATATAGATAAATGCATATTTTAGGCATTTAAATGCATATTTCACTCAATATAAATGTGCATATTTTTCAGTTTTTATTGCATATAATTCACAGCCCTAGTAATCATGCTTACCGTTTACGCTTTACTCAGCATAAAAAATTAATTTTTTTTTTTAACATAAATACCAACAAATCTGCTTGCAGACCTTTACATTGGAATCATTGGTTTTTAAATTGAACTGTAAACAGCAGATAAAGAATGTAAATAATGTAATCAATTCGAAATTACCGCTTGGAGCGACAGTTGTTTGCTAAGTCTTAGCGTTCTAAGGTATTCCAACTAGGGCAGGAAGAAAGCATTATCCTACAGGTTACCAACCTATTGTAGTGTAGGGTGTGAAGGTCAAGATTCGTTCATTTTAACTCACCCGGGTGGGATTCGAACCCATGACCTTCAGCACCGAGCGGGCTGAGGCACTCGCCCCAACTTGCTTGGCCATCTAGAGCCCAGTAAGCGTAGTTATAACTTATCGGTTGTAAAGAAACTTTTGCAATGAAATCATTGTATAAATACGTTGAAAGTTGATGTAATTTATGTGGCACATCCCATAAATCAAGTTTCATTAATAGGAATAATGGTTCTAAGTACGAATTGAATAAAATTATTAATGTTTATTCCTAAAGAATTATGAGTGATTTGTACGAAAATGTAGTATTATAAGTAGGATTTGAAAAAGAGACGGCTGCTGGGACATGGAGATCAATGA
The DNA here is from genome assembly GCA_003667255.2 of Euschistus heros. Lineage (NCBI taxonomy): Eukaryota > Metazoa > Arthropoda > Insecta > Hemiptera > Pentatomidae > Euschistus > Euschistus heros. The sequence continues at coordinate 879,808 of RCWM02000127.1, forward strand.
CTTACTCAAACTCTAGACCGCTTCCAGAAATAATGGGACATCAATCTCGGGAAGCGGTGTCGGGTTTTTTTTGCAAGTTGCTTTTTCATTTCCTAAAACAGCACCGTTCCCTGACGGCATTTCCTAGAAGGCTGAGTACTATTTAATGAGCAGTTCGCTCGGTTTAGGAGTCATCCCCTAATCTAATATTGAAGTATAAGTTAGGTTTCATATAGGCTATATGATGGTTTGTTGATCATTTTAGTTTGTTATTGAATTCAAATTTTGTATTTTGAATATTTTTTACATTAGTAATAAATACAGAGTGTATAATATATTCTTCGATAAGCTTTAGGAGATTTTTATCTTTTGTAATACCTCCTTCGGAATCGGTACACCAGATAAATTTCAAGCCTACTACATTTAATTTATTATTTATTCGGTGCATTAATCTTCAAAGCAGGACTTAGAGCTCCTCAATTAGTTTTCTCCATCCATCTCGGTCCAGAACCTTGCGGAACCATCCTCCCACTCTTTTTGGTTTTTCGTTTAATGATTTTTGAGACAAACTCTCCGCAGAAATCCTCCGCATATGTTCTACCATATTCAACTCGCTTTCTTTATTTGGGCAAATATAACTTCCTCTCAAAACGATTACATCAACTCTCCATTTTGTCTTACATTCCAATCGCTAGTTATCCAGTTTGGGTGAAATATCTTCCTAACTATTTTTCATTCTCAGACCCCGAGATGTTTTTTTATTCCTTTTTGTAACTACCCATGTTTGACTCGCGTACTTTACGACGCACAGTGAGGCCATTCGTGAATCTAGCGAGACAAAAGTCTGAAAGCGATCGTATGAATAATGTAATATTTTTTTCTGATCCACAACAACTTTAAATGATTAAAAAAAGGTTATTGAAAGATTGATAAAACATTTAAAATTTTATTTGTGACCTGTTGTTTTATTAAGAAAAAAAACTTCGCAAAACCATTTATTGATTTATCGATGATTATATAGATTGAATTTTCAAAAAAAATGAATATACCTACTTCATGATAATAATGTAAATATTTTGATTGGAAAAATTTCCTCTGTAACAACTAACAATTTCTCTGAAATTATGTACAGTAATAAATAAATAGAATTTATAATATATATAAATCAGGGCAATGTGTGATCAAACTGTAACACTTCAATACTTAATTTCTATCTTGAAACGAGCAGAACTCAAACAAATTATATTGTTTTAAACTGCAAAGAAAATTATAGTCTACAATAACAAATCACTTAGATCGAGATTATCACTATCATCACTATCTTGTCCACTAAGTAAGTGTATCATACTCGTATCTGCGTCTGGTATAACAAGCAAATAGAGAACACTATTACCGAAAGTCGTATATTTCTCAGGTAATATCATGTATGAGCTAATTAAAGGATCCGACAAAATTAACATATTATTCGTAATGTCACAGTGTTGGTTACTGTGCGAGACATTTTCCGAGGAAAATGTTCTCTGTATCTTTTTATCTCTTTGTGTTCGCTTTTTGGACATCCTCTGTGATTTGTCCAGTTGCAAATTTTTGAATTATATAATTGACCAGATATATTTTTTCGTCCTGGGAATTATTAAAACTGAAACCTCCAGACCGTAACGCATCAGTTAGTTCCAATCGCGCAACTGAGGGTACTACACCTGAAACACAATTTTTGGTGCTACTGATAAACGGGCAAAAACGGGCAGTAAAATGCAATATATTCTATAAAATTAAATGTCCCCAGACACATAGAACCATACTTTAAGATCTACGTTCAGCTACGTAAAAAGTTTCAGATTAAAACATGAATATGTTTTTTTTTTACTTTTCAACTTTTTAATTGGCCTACCGTCTGAGTATCTAAAATGCCGTTAAATTAAACACAAAATGTACCTATACCTACTATTTTGAATGCAATTCATCGTGAATAAAAAAAAATAACAAAACTTATTACGATGTTAACTGCCGGTCCTTGAAATAATAGTAACTTAATTCATAAATCGCTCAGGATTAAATTGGTATTAGTTCGTTTTTTATTGAGATTGCCTCAGCCTGATTCACTTCGTTTCATGTCTTCCAACAATTAGCCTGTTAGATTAACCACTTTCTGCATCAAAAAATCAAACTTCATTTTTTGACTTATAATATATGCAATACTGTACAAATAATAATACTGTACTAATAATAATTCTAGAAACAGAGTAGGTCGAAATTAAGATGGGCGGACACTATAAAAAAGGACGCAGCTGATCATCGCGTAATTAATTGGAAAGTATTAGCTCAAGATAGGCAAAGGTGGAACAGGCTGGTTGAGACAGCTAAAGACTCCAAGGTTTATAAAAGCCAACCGAAAAAAAAAAAAAATTCTGTACCCTAAGGCCTTACGGGATAAATACTTAAACCGAAGAACTTTTTAAACTTCGAACGGGCATTTATCGCTTGCAAAAAGCATTCTCCCCTTTAATTTCCAGCTAAATTTGTAATGAAAAAAACAGAGCTTAATTTCATGAAATTTTAATTTTGTTAAATGAATTAGTTATATTAGTTATATTTTACTGGATTACTGATTATTTCCACACACAATATATTTATATACCATTCAAGAGTGTAAAGGTAAATACATAAAATAAAAATGTATTATCTTCCTATATAATAATTCATAAGTATGACTAAATTCAAAGTAGGGCTGCATAGATTAGTTCAATGTCAATATTAGGATTTTTTTCTACTGCTGTATGATTATGAAAAATATTTAATTTTCTCGAAGTAACATAGATAGAATAAAAGTTTAAGAACAGATTAAATAAAAAAAAAAGAAAAAAGAGGAATAAATTCTAAATTAGTTTGGGAATTTTAAAAGAATATTAGAATTAAAATTATCAAAATATGTGCTCAAGTGCTAGATACGAGTAGATGTAGTACTAGATACTCGTAGATGAAAGAAGTCGAGGTAGGACGAAAAGCGTTAGGGCGTAATCTATAGGAAAAATGAGATTTGGGCAGAGAAAATTGGAAGGAAGGCTTAGAAAAGTTAGTTTAAGGAAAATCATTGGAACAATCTTATACATCGGTTCACTGGAAGCTATTGCAAGTTTATGATTTTAAATTACAACACTGAAATAAATTAGTTATTGGAAATTGGAAAATTTTTTTAACCAAGAAAAAAAAAAAAAAAAAAAAATCCACTAATTATTATGAATTTTAATATAAAATCAATTCTTTGGATTTGCATAGTTTTTTTTACTTCTTAATTTGTGGAATTTGATTCTCAAATTAGAGATTAGAGAGCAAATTAGCTACATTATCACTACGTATAAACAAGTCACATTTCATTATCTTTATCTGTTAATGCAACTAATTCCTTTACAAACATAATCCAGCAGGCAGCCTGGGCTGCATCCTTCCCTCGTTCCCCTTCCAAAGTTAGAAAGAAAAATCCTTTACCCCAAGACCTAAGTGACCTTACCCGATCCAGACGCCAAGCCAGAGCCATTTGGCAAAGAACCAGGCATCCTGACGATCGGAAATCCTACAACTATCTTACAAAACTCCTTAAAAAAACATGGCTACCTTCAAATCCCAATCCTACAACTCCTATCTTTCCTCACTCTCTGCATCAGATAATTCCCTATGGATTACCGCTAAAAAAAAAAAAAATCCTCAAATATCAACCCATCTCCCCATCCCCTACGGCGAGAAGATGGTTCATGGGCAGCTTCTGATGAGAACAGAGCTGAAGAATTTGCCCAGCACCTCTCTACTATATTTGTTCCCCATCCTGATCCTAATCCCACCCACACAACAACGGTCCATGAATTCCTTGATTCACCGATTCCTTTATCCTTACCTCCTAAGGCAATTAACCCCTCTGAGGTCAATTCCTCCTGAGAAAACTAAAAACTAAATCCCCCGGATATGATCTCCTCACCTCACAGATTCTCAGGCAAACTTCCTCAAAAAGCTGTCATTTTCCTTACCTATTTATTTAATTGCATCCTCAGAACAACCTATTTCCCCTTGCAATGGAAACATTCTATTATTATCCTTTTCCTGAAACCGGGCAAACCTTCCAACAATCCATCATCATACAGACCGATCAGCCTTCTTCCAATCCTGTCAAAAATCTTTGAAAAACTCCTTCTTTAAACGCATTCTACCCATCCTTGAATCCCGAAATATTCCTCACCCCAGTTTGGAGTAGCTCTAGGCACTCCACTGTCCAACAAGGCCTTAGAGTTGTAGACCATATATCCTCAGCACTTGAAAGCAAAAAACAGTAGTGCTCCGGCGCATTTTGGATATAGCGCAAGCTTTTGACCGGGTTTGGCATGCCGGTTTGCTTTTCAAACTCAAAAACCTAATAATAGGTTAGATAGAGCATGATTTCCTATGGTGAACGATTTTGTGTCAAAATCAGGCTGGGGCACGAACAATTCCTCTTGACATAAAATTGGTTGAGATTGCCAGGGTGGAGATGTTGATTGACAGGTGCTTATTGGCTCTAATCACCTTTAAAACCCGACATATGAGGCAGGGATTTGGATTACAGTACAATCCACGCATCCCAGATCCTAGATTCGGATTTGGTTAACATATGTTTTACTTTACAAATAATGAAATGGCATGGTAAATAATCTGGATAATTTTTCATGGATAATAACTAAAGCACTATCACGTGGTACTTAAAAATATGAATATGTATATCATAAAATTTATATATCCAAAAAAAAAAAATTCCAATGTCCTCGATGTCTGCAAGAATTCCGAGAGAAACATTAATAGGCATAATACGATATAACAGCCTTTTTTTTTTCTTTTTTTTTTTACAGACGAATTGACCACTTAGGATCACGCTACAACTTTATTTCGTCTTATTCTTTTCCATTGCCTTTAGATCCCTCTGTCTTCAGTACTCCTTCGTGCGTTCACTGGCCTGCTTCATTTGATCTTCTGTCCACGTTCGTCCGCTTCTCTTAGGACTTCCTTCAGCATGTCAAGCTTCCACTCCGCTCCTAAACCTCTTTCTAACATTTGGGACTCTGTAATGTTCAACTGTTTCAGGTCTTTCCTAACTTATTTAATCCACGCTGTAGTGGTCTTCTTCTTCCAGAGGGAATTGAATATCTGTTTTGTTAACCTGTCTTCGTTCATTCTGTACAAATTTTCGAGAAAAGTCAATATCTTCTTCCGCACAGTCTGAGAGATTATTTCCACGTTCTGATAGACTTTTTCTTGCTTCTCAGTATCCATCCATCTTCAGTCTGAGCTGCACCCATAATCTACCTTGCAATTCTTCTCTTCAACACTTCCAGCTTCTCAAGGCTAAAGTTCATCGATAGGCATTCACTGGCTTAGAGACATTCTGTTTTGACGACGGTGTAGTAGTACCTTATTGTGCCATTCCAAGAGCAACTTGCACTTCTTGTTGCAGTTCCTAATTTTTTTTTATTTTTTTTATTTTTTAATTGTTTTCCCTTCCATAGCATTCCAATGGAAAAGGCGTGTACCAGATTAAAATAACAGACGCTCCAAGCATTTCGCAGAACACGTTAATTGCTTGTAATTTGAAGTTTAATATTATATTGTTCATGTAGTAATAGTTAAATATTAAGTAGCAGATTTTAAAAAAAAAAAAAAAAAAAAAAAAAAAAAAAAAAAATTATGCTAGTGGTTCTTTAATTTTTTATCCCTGTCAATCCTTATCCTTTTTCTTCAGTTCTAGCAAATGGAATCCAATGTTTGTTTCAAATTTTAATTCCGCGTTTGTTCATTTCTGTATATTTCCTTTTCTTGAAGGAGCTGCTTGTCACCAATCAGGACCAAGCTCCTGATCAAACAGTGTCTGTCCTTTTCAAATTTAGGGTAACCGTATAGTATGTGATTTAACGTATGTGTCGTTTGTCCGTATCAGAAACTGGTTCCGTTGTGAGCGGTGGAAACGTTTGAGATAATATTTGCCCTATCCACGTTCAGTATGGAATTGTGTTAGTTTGTATTGTGTGATTTTGAGTTTGTCGTGGTTGGTGAATGTAGTGTCTGGGATACATTTATAAAAATGTCGACCCTTTCTTGAATGATGTAAAGATTTGCTCCCATTTCTAATAATTGCGATTTAAATACACTTTTATTTTTCAAAAAACCTCACTTTTACACTTCGTCATAATGCCTGCCCTGTAGTATACATTAAAAATGTTTCAATTAAACAGACCAACACAGTTCAATTCTTAGGACTAATTTTCGACAGAAGGATGGCATGGGGCCTACATGTGAAACAGAAACGCCTATGCCTTAACAAAAGACAGACTTTTATATCCACTTCTACATAAACGATCTAAATTGAAAATGACGCAAAGACTAAATATTTATACTTACTTATTAAAACCTCTATGGACGTACGCCTCACAAATTTACGGAATAGCTAAAACAACACATCAAAAAATAGAGACTTTCCAGTCAAAAACTTTAAGACTCATGACACAATCACCCAGGTATGTCAATAACAAAACATTGGACACAGACATATACATACCCATGGTACAAGATCACATCCAGACTTTATACAAAAGACTTCACGACAAACTTCATAGACATATCAATAATTTAATAAAAAGTATGGAGAAGCATGCCAGAGAATACCCGAAGAAGACTAAAAAGGAGTTGGTTGAGAGATCTACTCCGTTAAAATGGATTAAATATCATCTTTAAACTCATGCCTGACATGACAATTATCTTGCATATAATCATCACATCTGCTTTTTGTCACAGGATAAGTGACTGATGTGGATTTAAAAATGAAAAAAAAAAAAAATGTACGCTGTGAAAGGTATCAAATGATCCGTGGTTGAGTCACTTGGCCGACCCAGTACTCTATTGAAATAAATACATTTAACTTATACGTAGATAAATAAGTTGAACAAAAAAGCTTCTTTTTTTAATATAGATTAATAATGAAATAAATACAGTGGAAACTAGTTATTTCGTCACTCGACAATTTGTCTTATTCTGTAATTCGTCACGTGTTATTTTATTTATTTTTTTAGAAATTGTTTTTTTGTGTTATGAAAGAATTTCTGTTTTTACATTCAAGATACGTATGTATTGATTAAATATGGTATGTATGTCTGTTTTTTTTTCTATTTTATACATGTATGTACGTTTTTAAATTAAATGAAAAATAATCTTTATTCTGGGACACCTTGTCCCCTAAGAATAACATATAAGAACAATAAAAAGGTATTATTGTCTGACTGCGTACATATCAGGCAGTAACTTATATAGAGTGTAAATTATATACTACAAGTCTTTGGGTTTACATAAAAAATAAATAAATAAGTAAATAACAAAATTAAAATGAAATAAAAGAAAAAGAAATATTCTAGCAATAAAATATTATTACATAATTTCGGAAGATTGATAATTGAGGAAGTAGATGAATAAATTATGTTTAAAGGAAGTGAGAGAAGGAACATTGCGGATCAAAATGGGTATGGAATTCCAGAATAAAGCTGCACGATTAATAAAGGATTTTTCAAAGGAAGCAGTTCGATAAGAAGGGATATACAGATCTATAGGCTGAGATCTGGTGTTCAAAAGATGAATGGAAGAACGAAGGGCAAGGATGTCGTAAATGTACGAAGGTTTTTTGGACTTTAAGGATTGGAATAGAAAGGAACCAAGGAAGTATTGTCGCCGAAGACTTGGATAAAGCCACCTCAACTCGGAATACCAGCAAGTGATGTGAGAACGCCTGGGGATCCCATAAATGAATCTTATAAAGGAGTTCATTAATCTTTTCACCTTCATTTCAAGCTCGCCAGACAGTCCTCCGTATACTAAGCATCCATAATCGAGGTGGGGAAGGATAAGGGAAGGTACTAACAATTGACGGGTATTGCGAGGGAAAGATTCACGGAAACTTAGGAGCTGTTTGAGGATGGAGATGGTTTTTCGGGTAATGTGGGAAATATGGTTATTCCAACACAAATGTTGATCGAATACTACTCCGAGGTTTTTGACAGAGTTTGTGAACTGAATAGGAACGTTATCGAGATAAAGAAGTGGATAACAGGAAAGGGAATTAAGGGAGGGTTTCGATCCAATTAGCATTGCTTTAGTTTTTTCTGGATTCAGTCGTAGCTTATTCTCTACTGCCCATTGGTGAATGCTATAAATGTCATCTTGAATTTTACGAGTATTGTATTTTTGTATATGTCTTTATTTTTTAAAAATGTTTGTTCCAAGGTTTTTGTGTATTTTGTCATTGTTACTAAAGTCCAATGTTTATAATGTTCACCTGGTCGTTTTTACATTCAATATATTGAAAAAAAAAATACAATTATACAGTTTAAAATGTTTTTTTTTTTTTAATTTACCTTCAAAATTCTGTAATGCGTCATTTCCGTTATTTCGTCACCCCCTTCTCCTCTACTCATGACGAATTATCGAGTTTCTACTGTAATAGTTATAGGTATAACATAATAAATATTTCTAAAAATATGTTTTCATTGCTTTGAAGTTTCCTTTTGTAACAAAATAAAAATTTTATAATCAAAAAGATAACTGAACTATAATTTTATTATTAATAATTCGACAGGGACAAAGTAATTAGACATAATTCTATTCCGTTTATATCCCATTGAATGATAAAGGGTATAATAAATATTTGAGCAACGTTGTTAAAAATGCTATAAATATGAAAGGACAATCTGGTTATTAAATTATTACATTGCCCGTCGCATAGGCGCGATTGTTCTCGGAACAATATGGACCTCCCACTCCCCTCCACCCGATGATCTCTAAATTTAATATTTCACTTAATTTTCCCTCTCTTTTTCAGGAAAAATAAATTCATATTTATAAGAGGAAAATAATAAAGTTTTAAAAGTCGTTCAAAGCACTCTCGTTTTAAATCTAATTCGACTTTTTTTTTTCTTTTTTTTTTTGGGACTCCATTGGAAGGTTACAGCAGAGTAAAATATTCTAGTATTTCTATAAACAATTACCATTATCACTAATATAGATATATTTATAGTTCGATATTCACAAAAAAACGTTTTATTTATTTATTAGTTTGATTACAATTGTTGGTGCCTTGTACACAATTTCAGTTTAGAGGCACCATGAACTTACTGATCTTTTACAAAATCAAAAATTATTCAAAATATAACTTTAACTAACGAAAATATTAATTAAACTACTATATACAACTTTACTATCACAAAATACTGTACAGAAATATCAATAACAACAATGTACATAATGTAAGGTTAACATTTAATATATAAATTACGTTTTACTTAGAATCTACACAAAATAAGACGTAAGAATTCGTCGTTTGTTTGTTTGGGCTTAACGTCCTCGTGTACTCTAACTTGGACAGGAAGGTTATCCTACTGGTTACCGACCTATTCTAACCACAGAGGGAAGGCATCATTTCGTGGGTCTGCCGCGAAATAAATTTTAATCCACCCAGGTTATTCCAGTCAATAAACACATTGTAGAGTGCATGTTATATGCGATAATTTTTGATTTATAGCATCGTTAGGAATAGTTAGAAGGTAAACATACTAAAAGTCCCCGCCCCTGGGGGGGGAGGGGGGGGAGTGAGCTAACGGTGGGGAGGGAAGGGGAGTAGTTCAATTTTTTTGTTATTTCGATAATAACTCGAAAACGATTGACTCTAGAAAAATATGGTACAAATTAACATAAAAGCTTATTAAATTTCCTAGAAAATTGACAATATATAAATTTGTCGTATATCTCGAAAACTGTTGGAATTTCGGCGAATATGATAATTAATTTTATAGGAAATTTAATGAGCTTTAATTTTGATTCGTAGTATATTTTTCTAGAGTCCACCGTTTTCGAGATATTATCGAAAAAGAAAATTAGGACGTTCTCCCTTCCCCCCACCGTTAGGTCCCCCCCCCCCCAGGGGCGGAGACTTTTAATATGTTTACCTTCTAACTACTTCTAACGAAGCTGTGAAGTCAAAATTTATGGCATATTTCATGCACTCTACACCCATCATTTCAGTACTCTTTAACTGGGGTCGCAATTCTCTGAGAAAACACGTTTGTTGGTACTCATTCAGAAACTAATTGTTCGATCCAAAATTTCTATTTTTTATTTGAATGCTCCTTAAATTTACTATCAGTTCCTATATATGAAATTTTGGTCAAGTCCCATTAAATACCCATACCAGCATGTTAAAAACCACTTACTATTTTGAAATCCAAGTTTTTTGGCATAGTTTTCACCATAACTACATAACTATTAGTCAGATCTGAAATTTATTTTTTTAAACTAAAATCTGATGAAATTTACTATCAGGCCCTATATATGAAATTTTGATTATGTCACGTATGACACCCAAACCCGAACGCTAAATATGTTTTAGCAAAGTATGAAGATATCGACAAATTCAGTGGGCTGATTTGAGTGTATAACGTGACAATCAAAATTTCATATATAGGGCCTGATAGTAAATTTATGGAGCATTCAAATAAAAAATAGAAATTTTGGATCGAACAATTAGTTTCGGAATGAGTACCAACAAACGTGTTTTCTCAGAGAAGTGCGACCCCAGTTAAAGAGTACTGAAATGAGGGGAGAAAAGTGCATTAAATATGCGATAAATTTTGACTTCACAGCTTTGTTAGGAGTAGTTACAAGGTAAACATATTAAAAGTCTCCATCCCTGGGGGGTGAGCTAAGGGTGGGGGGAGGGGAGAAGGTCCCAATTTTGTTTTTCGATAATATCTCGAAAACGGTGGACTCTAGAAAAATATGCTACGAATCAAAATTAAAGCTAATTAAATTTCCGATAAAATTAATTATATACATATTCGTTGAAATTCCAACAGTTTTCGAGATATACGTTATTAAAAATCGATAATCTTAGAAATAAACAAAATGTTTACCTCAAATTTTGTTAAACACTTCCTTTAAATACCAGACATGTATATATGAAATTAAAGTAAATTTAATACTCTACAATTTTTCTGAGAAAAGAATGTGGAAGGTACTAGAAATAAAAGTTCGACAAAAAGTAAGGTGACATTTGTTTTTTCCCGAAAATCACCGATTTTCAATAACGAATATCTCGTAAACGGTTAGAACTATGACAAATTTATATATTATTGTTGTTGTTCTTTAGAGTTTTAGAGCGTAAAACATCTAGGTCATCAGCGCTCAGTAAGTATAAAAATATTATATCATGATTTGAAGGTCCTTCTGGGCAGATCCCGACTGAGCCGAAGGCATGAAGTCAAGGAGCCAGGAGCCCACAGGGGACGGCCAGGAGTGTAGGAGACGCCCCAATCCCACATGTTTTTGTTTTATTTATATATTTTGAATTTTTCATCACGAAGATTGATCGGAGGATGTAGATAAAAACCATGTTTAAATCCTTACTACATCGGTACAATCCACCAATGTTTACAATATGTTATTCATGGAAAAGTCCACATCATCCCAATCCTCGGAGCTAAAACGCCCTGTGAGAAAGGTACGTCTCCCCACCCCCACCACAGCCCCAGGAACCCCGGGACACCAATCTCCCATCCCTCCTGCCCTAGGTCCCTCCAGTAGGATCTATTCTGATCAGTTATTATTATGTTTTATATATAATTCCTAATATCCTTAGTGTCTTGCTTTTTCGAATGAATACAATGAAACACATCTACATATTAGTTTCATAAGGGTATTCAATCTGTCATAATAAGGAATAATAGTTATAATATTGTTTCAGCAAAGTAATTAATTGGTGTGATTAGATCAGTATTTGTCTATCCAGGGATTATATTTCTCTATATATTTTAAGTTTTGTGAGACATGACATTACTAAATCAACCTTACGGTTATCATTCCCCAATGCTACCGTGATATTGCTCGGTATTCCTAACAAGTTGAGTTTTTGAAGGTAAAAGGGGCATTCTTCAAAAATGTGGGCTATTGTTATTGTATTGTCGCAATGTTGACATCTTGTAGGTGGTTCTCTAGTGAAAAGGTGAGCATGTGTCAGTTTTGAGTGTCCGATTCTGAGCCGGGTCAGTACCACTTCCTCTCTACGGTTCTTGCGATATGAGGTCTGCCAGGGCCTTACATCTCTCTTAATTTTCTTAAGCTTACCCGGAGTACTACATTGCCATGCATCTTGCCATTTCTTATTTATACCATCTTTTAAGGGTTTTGCTAGCTCCGATGGTGTTATTAGCACTCTACCAGGACCAGGGAGAGTTAGTGCTTCTTTTGCAGCTTTATCAGCCATTTCATTGCCTTTTATTCCGACATGTCCTGGCACCCATATGTAATGAACCAATTTCCCGTCTTCGTTAAGATGTTTTCCAATTTCTAAAATTCGTTGAATTCCGGGATGGTTGGAATACATATTATCTAATGCTTTAAGAGCACTTAATGAATCGGTAGCAATGGTAATATTCCCTACACATGAAGTCTTTGCATGTTCTAATGCCATTACTATCGAATTTACTTCAGCAGTATAAACACTACAATGCTGGTGCAGTTTTGATTTGAAAGTGTGATGTGAAGTAACGAAAGCCGATCCTGCTGCTGAATCTGATTTATTTAGATCCATCTGTGAAAATCATTTCATGTTCTGGTAATGCCTTAATTATTTTCAAAAAACTTTCTTTAAAATCATTTGCAGGTGTATTTCCTTTTGAGAACTTCGAGAGATCCAGGTGTAATTGAGGTTTCATGAACGTCCATGGTGGTGTATTATTTTCTGTTGTTTTTATATTGAATAATTTTAATTTGTTAATTACGGATAATAATCTTTCGGCTAATGGGAGCGTGGCGTTAGTCTTCGTTTGGAATTTTGCTGAGAATTTACTTCGAAAGATGTATCGGTGAGTAGGATGTGTGTTTTGTGAATATAATTTGGTAATGTAATTTATTGCAAGTTTATCTCGTCGGTATGATAATGGAGTTAGTCCTGATTCAGCACAAATAGATAACGAGGGGCTAGTTCTAAAAGCACCTGTTGCAATTCGTATCCCTGCATGGTGTACAACATCGAGTTTTGCAAGATTCACCATTCTGGCTGAGCCATAGATGAAACTGCCGTAGTCCATCTTTGAGCATACCACCGATTGGTATATCTTAAGTAGTGTGGTTCGGTCGGCACCCCAGCTTGTTCCACTTAGAACCTTTAGTAAATTAAGTTTTGTCAGACATTTTTCCTTCAAAATTCTTAAGTGATTTTCCCAAGAAAGTTTTTTATCAAATACTAATCCTAAGAATCTCGAATTATTTACATAGGGTAAGGCTACGTTGTTTAGCAGTAGTTCTGGTAACTGTGGGGTTTTTCTTTTTCTGCTGAAAAATAAGCAATTGGTTTTTTTTTTCGGAAGAAAACTGAATTCCTGACGTCTGCGACCATTGGCTGATCCGATTTAGGGATGTTTGTAGTTTGTCTTTTATGGAGTTCAAGTCTTTGGAACGGCATAGAAGCGCAAAGTCGTCTGCAAAGAGCATTGTTTTGACACCACGAGGTAAGTTGGTACCCAGGTCACTGACAGCAATCATGAAGAGGGTTGGGCTTAGAGCACATCCTTGAGGGACACCATTTTTTTGTTGTTCACATCTCTTTGATAAAACATTTCCTATTCGAACACAAAAATGGCGACGATCCAGAAATTTTTGGATAAATATCGGCAGATTACCTTTAAATCCTAAACTTAAAAGTTTTTCCAAAATTACTGTAGAGCTAGTTTTATCAAATGCCTTATACATATCGAAAAATATAGCCACAGCTTGTTCTTCTTGGATAAAGGCGTATTGGAGTTCAGCTTCCATTTGGACTAAGTGATCAATGGTTGACCTGTTTTTTACGAAAGCCACATTGAAAGTTTTGGATATAATGGTATTTTTCTAATATCCACTTTAGTCTTTTATTGACCATTCGCTCCATAAGTTTGCATAAACAGCTGGTTAGGAAAATTGGTCTGTAGTTTGATGGGTATCTTTTATCTTGGCCATTTTTCAAAATAGGAACTACCTCCGCCTGTAGCCAAGAGCTAGGAATATTACCATTGTTCCAGATATGATTATAATAATTTATAAGCCAGTTTAATGTGTTTTTTGGTAAGTGTTGGAGCATACCGTAGTGGATATTATCAGGTCCTGGTGAAGAACCTTTGACTTCTTTTAAAACTGATTGCAGTTCCCACAATGTAAACGGAGTATTATAAAAAAGTTGTGAACCATCATTTTCAAAATAATTATTTGTAATTTTTTCAGCTGAGGGTTCACTATATAATTCTGAATAATATGTAGCAAACTGGTCCCCTACTAACTCAGGTTCGTCGTACAGTTTGCCATCTTTAAGTAACGTGTATCTAATCGAAGTACTAGTACCTTTAATTTTTCTAATTTTATCCCAAACAACATTAACGGGTGTCGACGAATCAATAGAGTTTACAAATGACCTCCATGACTCCTTTTTACAGCAGTTCAATGTTCTTCTGCACAAGGATCTTTGTTTTTTATATTCGATCAAATTATTTATATTCATATTTTTTTTTAATTTACGAAGGGCTTTTCTTCTATTCTTGATGGCTTCTTTACATTGTGAGTTGAACCAAGGGACAGATTGTCTTCTGTAATTTCCTTTAGTTTGAGGAATAGTAGCTTCAGCTGCTAACAGAATTGCTTCAGTAATTGCTTGGCATCCATCATCAATATCTAACTCATTGACTGATGTTTGAGGAGGGTTTGCTAGAGCAGAAAAAAGTGGCCAGTCTGCTTTTTCGATCAACCATCTTGGTTTTCTATTGTACTTGTTAGTAGTATTTAGGAATTTCAACTGAACGGGAAAATGGTCACTTCCATAGAGGTCTGGGAGTATCGTCCAATCAATTATGTGGAATAAGGTGGGGCTGCATAAGGACAGGTCTATTGCAGAATATGTGCCATATGTAGAACTTAAAAATGTCGGGTCGCCTGTATTTAATATTAGAAGATTGGATTCTTCCATGAAATTTTCTATCAAACGCCCTCGCCTGTTAGTGTCCTTACATCCCCAAATGGTATTATGTCCATTGAAGTCTCCGGTGTAAAGTACAGGCTTGGGTAATTGTTTATTTATGTGTTGGAGGTGTTCTAGCTGTATAGAATTATCCTGTGGTATGTATATGGAGCAAAGTGTGTAAGAAATTCCAAAATGGACCGTAACTGCGACAATCTGAAGGGGCGTATCTATTTCTATTCGTTTAGAATACAATGATTGTTTTATAGCAATTGCTACTCCTCCGCATGCACGATCATTGTTTGAAACGTCTTTCCTGAAGATATCATAACCTTTTAGTGTAAATTTATCAGACGGTTTAAGATGAGTTTCCTGGAGACTTATAAAAAACGGGTCTACATTTTTTATTAATATTTTTAAATCGCAAAAATGTGATTTGATTCCATTACAATTCCATTGAACTAGAGCCATATGGGGTTATAACGAAGTACAGTAACGATTTGTGGAACCCATAAAAATAATAAAATCAGATATACATATATATACAGACACATATGTATATACACATACACAAACACACACACGCACATAAACATACACATACATGCATACATACATACATGCATACATACATACATACATACACGCAAAAGCATATACACATGTATCGTATAATAATATAATATAAAAAGTTTATTAAAGGAAATCTTATAGTGATAGTTTTTATTTACATTAATACTATTATTTATCCAGCTGGTTATTGCCATTTGTAATGTGTCTTCATTCATTGATATCATTTTCTTTAAATTTTAATTGATCCTTTTTGTTATTTTTTTTATAAGACACCGAAGTGAAACCTTCGTTGTCGACCATTTGCCCCGTATCATCAACAGCCATCAACAGACTGTTGGCAGGGTCAGAATTTTCTCTGTCAGTAGTAGTTGATGAAGTGGGGGGAAGAAGCTCAGGGGTTGGGGAAGCGGGTAACCTCTCCGATCTCGATGAGCTTCGTGTCCGCATAGGTAAAGGAGTAGCGGGTGGAAGGGAAGGAGGATGTTGGGAGATGATAGGGGGATTGGGTAAGGTAGGAGTGGGGGGAGTGGATTTTGTAGTAGGTTTATTTTCAGGCTTTGCCGCCGGTTCAGGATTATCTCTGTTTGAGTTTTGTTTAATTTCTCCAAAAGTAAATACAAAATTAACTTGTGTTCCTGCATCTTTCTTTTCAATATTTTTGATGTTTTGTTTTGCAACTTCTGCAAATGATTTGTTTAAGGAAACAGGGTTTCTTTCTCGGTATATATTTTTCGCTTCATTTAAGGAAACTTTATTATTTATTTGAATCGCCTTAATCTCCTTCTGAACTAGAAAAACGGGGCAATTACGGTCTAACGCGTTGTGTGACCCGTCGCAATTTATGCATTTAGGGGCCAAATTGCATTTAACATTATCGCCGTGTCTTGCCTGCCCGCATTGGATGCATACAGATTGTTTTTTACACTGAGTCGTGGGGTGGTTGAAACCCAAACATTTAAAACAACGTAAAGGGTTAGGGATGTAGGGTTGTACTCTAACTGTTTCATAACCTATTTGAATACTGTCAGGTACTTTTGCGGTATGAAAGGTTAATATATATGAATGTGTTAGTATCTCGTTACCGCCTTTTTTAATTTTTATCCTTATAATATCTTTTATTATTGATGACATTTCGTTTTTTATCTCATCAATTTCCAAGTATTGGAAGTCATAATATCGAATTATGCCCTTACTATAGTTTAAAGTACTATGTGGGGATACTTGAATTGGATATTGACCTCCAAAGTCTTGGCAAGCTATTAGAGTATCGGATTGTTTTCCATTCTTTGTTTCTACTAATAACGTACCGTCTCTAAGTTTTTTAATATTTTGTACATCTCCTACCAATCCTGTGATAAACTTATTGATAAAAAAGGGTGAAACTTTTTTAAAATCATCCTCGTCGGTTCTCTTTATTATTAGATAGTTGGGGCTTACTTTATTAGTTGTTATATTTTTGTCCGGGGAAAGTTTAATTCGGCCCCGAGGTCTTTTTCTTTTAGCTATTGGGCTAGTGGGGTCCGAGGTGTCCCCCATTGCTTATAGGTTAGTTAATAATAAAGAACTAATAATCACTAAAATAAACTAAAAATCACACAGAACCAAAAATAAATACAATATATCAGATAGAGATTATAGAAATATATGAAACTAGACTAATTTAAAGAATTTAAAAGTCTTATCTGTCTACATTCCTCTAATGAGCTGAAGATAGAACTCTTCAGGCCGGAGCCTATACAAACACTAAATATTACTAGTTACCACTGTTCCTGCCAAAATATCAGTTATAATATCACTTAAATACGTTATAAATTAGTAAAAATTAACAATTTATCAAGACACAAAAAAGGTAAACTTTCTTGGAGGTTATCACCATATGTTGTGTTTATATATTATTAATTTTATATCAAAATTTAATAATCTCTTAATAATGTTAATTTGAAACATATTTTTCTAGAGTCAACCGTTTTCGTGATATTATCAAAAAAACAAAAAAAATTGAACTTCTCCCCTTCCCCCCACCGTTAGCTCACCCCCAGCGGTGGGGACTTTTAGTATGTTTACCTTTTAACTATTCCTAACGATGCTATGAAGTCAAAAATTATCGCATATTTCATGCACTCTACACCCCTCATTGACTGGACTAGGTAGGATTCCAACCCATGACCTTTAGTACCGATCGCGTTGAGACCCTCGCCCCAACTCACTCGGCCATCGATTCCCCACGATTCGTCGTTTTCGTCATGCAAAAGAAATACAGGCTTTTATATGTGACAAAACATTTTGTGGTTTATAATGCTAAGTGGTCAACACTAATTTCTCTCGCAATGTCCCGAATAGTTTTGCGAGGGTTTTCTTCTACTAAAGCCCTCAGATAGTCGTGATCAATAACGGAAGTCTTACAACAAACTTCCTTGTTTTGTCCTTCGAAATCAAAATCTCCAAGACAAAATTTCTGTAATCATTACTGCACTGTATGCTCACAGATGCTTCCTTTACCCCAAAAAAAACATTGATGTTAGGCGAGTTTTGGGCCGCACTTTTGAAGTTTCAAACGTCAAATCAAAAATAAATTTGACGAAAAAATTGTTTTGACATGGTACATTTCAGAGGTCCTTACTCATAAATGTAACACAAATTTAACTAATAATTGAGGAAGAACAACATTAACAACCATTGTTTATAATACATTAACTAGACTGGAGGATTGTCTATGTTTACTTGGCGAGGACTTGTCTAAACAAAATGAATATTCAAAACGTGCATTATGTTTCCACTAACCCAATAAAGCATTTGTTTTATGATGACTGTAAATGACACTTTGTGTTAAATCACGATGCAAAAGTTAATACAAAAAATGAGAAAGTAGTTTAACGAAATTATTATACGTATTTTCATGCTGACGTTTCTTCCATAACTATTATGACCATCTTATTTTATTATCTATTACAGAGGGAAATATAAAAGATAATAAAATGGACATATAAACATAATATAATTCGCTCCAATGGGAATCGTAGTAAATTGCTTAGGTCAACATGTTATTTATTTTTTTCTCCATTTTATTATTTTTTTGTACTGCTCAAATGATGGGCATTATTGTTATGGCCGAAGAGTAAGAATAAAAAGATATATTTTAAAAAATAAAAATTGATTGATCCCTTACGTTTTTACACAAACTGTCATTTTTATCAACAATCAAAAATCCCCTCTTCTTTTAACTTTTCAAAATTTATACTTTTTGATACTTTACCACTGTACGCACTATATACGAAAAATAAATGTACTGTAAAATGATTACAATGTAATGTCAATTAATTACAAAGAACTACTAGTTAGTATCACTTCAATAACTGTACTACATCAGGTTATTGGGAATCGAGTGAGAAGCAAGTTTTAAGGCTAGTGAATTGGTGTGGTTATGTAGCTTGTCATGGAAGGAGAGGTATCTTGTTTGGTCCAAATCTGCAACATATGGGACACCTAGATCGCTGGGGATAAGTTGATTTGTGGCATAAAAAGGAGCGTTGAGAATTTTACGAAGGATTTTGGATTGGATACGAGAAAAATTTGAAGATTTAGTGGAGACTCATAGCTCTACTCCGTTTCTCTAAAGGGTCTAATTACTGTCATGTGAATAAGTTATTAGTAATTTATTGGAAGCTTTGAACGCTAGTCTAGTAAATGTTGGAGTAGTCGGAAACGACGAGCAGTTTCTTGTCGTATGTTCGAATGTTTTAGCATTTTTGAATTGTTGCTGGCCATAGTATTTGTAACCCCGCTTAAAGTCTCTTGTCTGGATTCCAAGTAATTCGTTAGTCCAGTTGTAGTTTGCGGGTTTTTTTTCTTGTTTTCCCTCTTACAGTAAACCTCTAAGAGGGAAGTGTATTTAAATATTTGTACATGTTCCATGCAATTAGCATATTACATGTATTAAACATGTTAAGTATTTTATAAAATATGAGAAATTTAGAAATGATTTACATTTAAGTTTATATGATGAATTTTGAATAAGTACAATAAACAATGTAAAAAAGAAAAAAAACAAAAATAAGTGAAAATTTCATAACTGACAAACACAAAACATAAGTGAATAAACACAAAACAAATAAATACAATTAGGATTGATGAATTAAATGCCACTTCTATTGAGTAATATAATTTTAAATTATCTCTCACTGAGTACCAATGGTTGATTTTAAATCTTACCCATTGACGCCTAGCATGGTGAGTGGCATTCGACGCTGCTCTTGTTTGTGCTCCGCTTCTTAGTTGCACGTATTTGGGAATGAGGTCTTCTCTTCAGCACGTCTGGTTAAACCAAATATTTTTGTTAGCGACGGCGTATTTAAGTCTAAGTTTGGAAAACCAATAAGCTGCATCCTTCCGGCTTGCAGTCTTCAGTTCTGCAACAACTTTTTCTGATAATGTGTTGAATCTTGATGTGCTGAGTTTTGATCGATTATACGTAGTAGCCAATACAATTAGGATTGATCCTTCTATATCATCACGCGTACCTCAAGTACATAAATACAAAACTAAAAACATCAATGAGCTCGGCTCCACGTCTTTGGTCATCTTATTCTTCTTTGACTTCTTTGAGGAGTTCCAAATCACATTCAGTGATAAACTTTTTCATTTCCTTGAGATATTTTTTAAAAATATCCTTCTCTGGAAGCGGCCAATCGTCTCCTTTTAATATTATGGGTTTTATAAGCTGTACTCTCTTGTTGTCAATAAGAGGACAGTTGTATAGAATGTGATGAAATGTGTTGTGTTAGTCTGTCGCAGTCATGTAGATGAGTTAATCAGATGAAACCGGTTCAAATAGGCTTTACTTTGTCTGTGTACGGTCAAGAATTGGGTCAATTTGTGATGTGTACTTTTAATTTTGTTGTAGTTAGTAAGTGTGATATCTGGAATGAAGTTGTGTAGAGGCCGTCCTTTTGTAGTTTGTTGCCATTGCTGATTCCAAACATTTATCAAATCAGTCGAAATGTACCTCTTAATATAGGATATAGGGATTTTGTCGTATATAATAGGAAGGGAACTGCTTCTCGCTAGATAGTTTGCTATCCGAAGTAACTTTATGATGAATCTTAGTATGTTGGATTGATAAATTAGTATGTTTTTTTAAGATGGATATTTTTCTCAGTTCCTATCATGTGACGGAAGTCCGTATGAGTTTAAATAAATATATATTTGATAGATGTTCCAGTTCCACAAATTTAAATCTTAAAAATAATAATAAATGGAGATCATTTGATTATATGTTTTTGATAATGGCATTTAAAAATTAACCGATAATTTATTAATATTGGCTAATAATAATAGGTTTAAAGCAAAGCTTCTCAAGACAAGCAATTAGGGAATTCTTTGGGATATTGTAGAGGAGCGGGAGCTGCTTGAATTTCATTGAACGGATTCCCAAGATGCCTGAACCTGACCTACCTGCCTAGAATCATTGAATACTCATTAATAATTTATTCCTTGCCATCAACTAAACTTTGAATGATTTTATGCATTTGTGTTAATATTAAGATTACTTTATTTATTATGAATGGAATATATATTATTTTATCGATTATAATTAAACTTTAAAAAGATTAAATATATAATACATATAAATACATAAATGAATAAAAAAGTTCTTTATTTATTCTAGGACCACAAGTATCCTAAGAATAAAAACTAATGCACAGACAGGGACCTTGTGGGCCTTAGAAAAATATGATATGATATTATTTGGAATAAAAGAAAAAATAATAATGATAATAAAATAAAAACAGGACAGGAAGATTCTGCCCTAACAAGAATGGCCATAATTTGAGCAGTACAAAAAAACAATAAAATGGAGAAAAAAAAAAAAAATAACATGTTGACCTCAAATTATCAGAAGCAATCTACCACGATTCCCATTGGAGCGAATTCTTTTGTGTTTATATGTCCATTTTATTATTTTATTATTGAAGTGCTACTGGTGAGTAGTTCTTCACAAGTGATTTACATGTCATTATAATCATTTCCTCAAATTTACTTGATTTATATTGATGTACAGTTGTAAATATCAATAAATAGTTAAAAATAAAAATTCGCTCTGAATATAATATTCCGCTTAAAACTATGATGGGATCTAAATCTAAACAATAGTACAATTTTAAATAAATGTCAATAATTTTAACATAGCGATTACCTTTTACTAGCTCATTGTGAGAATAGAATAGAGGTCAGCTTTTAATGAATTCTCAATTTTTTTTTTTAAATCGTTTACTCCTTTAATAACCTACTTCACCTTAAGTGTTGAAACTTTGCTAAATAGGTTTGGATGAGGATAGCTAACTAGCAACTTTAGATTCCTTACTAAAGACAACTCTAATAGGGGTAAGATCGATAGGGCTCCCAGTACTCGACGCCGGCTCCTAATGGACCAACATCACCACTTCTCCCCTATGTAGGATCGTTGCATCCTCTCTTGTCTTCAGCTTAATAATATTAAAATAAATACATATGCTATAAATAATAATATTAAAAATATGAGCGTTTTTTGAAACAAATATTTGTATTATTATTTCTTTGATATAAAATACAATTAATACTCAAAGTATAGTCCACTGTTATCTACCGTCATTACCCATCCGCTAGCCAATTGCTCGATGCCACGCTGATACCATTCCTTGGGATGGCTGTCAAAGAACTCTTGGACAGCATTTTTAACTTCCGCAAAATTATCAAATTTTTTCCCTTGAAGAAAATGGGCCATGGATCGAAACAAGTAATAATGCGAAGGTACGAGTTCAAACCCATGAATTTCTGTAAACTTTTCTGCTGATTGTTGTGAAGTAAGTTCGTTTTGGACCAGTCTACAGGTCTTTTTCACCTTCCCCACGGAGAGAAGATGGCGACTAACAGTATCTCTCGACACACCACACTCCATGGCAAGTTCGCGAGTACTTGTGGACGGATTTGACTCAACAGCTTCCTTCAGAACCTCATCAATATCTATTAATGGCCGCTCCAGGCCTTCTTCCTTTCCAACGTCGTATCTCCACATCTTAATTTTTCAAACCAACGCCGCGCAGTGCGCTCTTCAAGGACACCTTCCCCTTAATATTTCATAATTTTACGAGTCGCTTCAGCGGCTGTGAAATTTTTTTTCCAGTAATGTCTTAAAATTACGAGAATTTCGTAGGACACTGTCTGTTTCTTCTATGTCATGAAATAATTAACTGAACTGAGGCTTTTTTTTTAAGAAGTTCAGTGTTAGAAACAAGCTTAGAGAATGCTCTAAAGGGATTATTAAGTAAATAATAAATAGCATTAAGATATTTACAGACTTTTGAACTCTGGAATTTGATAAAACGGTCATTTTTTAGTTAAAGTTTAATGAAGTAAAACAAAATTATATATTTCAGTGACACAAAAAAGGAATTTTGAGCAGATACAATCTATAGTATTATATAAAAGGACGAGCCATTTTTAGTTTGTGATCACTAACCGCGAAAACTACTGAACCAATCTGTACCAAGTTTTAATTACACAATCTTTATAGTTTGAGGAAGGTTTGGCAATAATAAAATTTAAACATTTTAAAGATCAAATTGCTAAAAAAGCGATGAATATGTGTCGCGCTGTGAAGTTGGGAAATTGACCGATAGGTGACGAGCGCCATTCAAAAGAGGTTACAAAGATAAGGTGTTATATAGAGCTAGAAATTGATTATAAAATTTGCTTAATTCTATTAAATTGCTATAAAAAAATCTAAAAATGACGTATGGATCCTGGTGAAGTTTGAAAATCGGACGATTCTGCAACAGAGTTTGCAATAGTAAAACTACAGTACCCATCTGTACTAAATTATTACTACATCATCTTCATAGTTGAGTGGCTCCGCCGAAAAACGTTCTAAGCTACAAAATATCCGAAGTGGCGATTATAAAGGTTTTAAAATGTATAATAGTACGTCATAGTATGATATAGTACTCCATTATATCATTATACATGTAAATTATTACTCAAAATTTTATTTTTGTCACTAAGAACGTTTTTAAGAAGGTTTAGCAATAATAAAAATTTAAATGTTCAATGCTGAGTGGCAGAAACGAGGTTCACGATACTGTTGAGTTCTTTTACGGTTAAAAATCAATCCTATAAAAATCAAAGATAGCGGGTCTGTTCAACAGGGATTAGAGGGATATCATTAAAGGATACTGTAGGAGAGGAAGTCGTCGGTTTACGACAAAGGATTTTCATTTTTAAGCTATAAATTACTGCTCGTCGTTTCAGACTACTTCAACATTTACTAGACAAACGATCAAAGCTCCCAACGCAATTTACTTGACTTATTTACATGACTGTATTAGACCTATTTTGACTACGGAGTTGAGCTTTGGGGCTCTACTAAACTCTCCAATAAATCTCGTAACCAATCCTTACAA
This sequence comes from Euschistus heros, assembly GCA_003667255.2. Lineage (NCBI taxonomy): Eukaryota > Metazoa > Arthropoda > Insecta > Hemiptera > Pentatomidae > Euschistus > Euschistus heros. The sequence continues at coordinate 903,829 of RCWM02000127.1, forward strand.
TCCAAAATCCTTCGAAAAATCCTAAATGCCTCTTACTTGGTCACTAATAAACTTATCCATAACGGCCTTAATGTTCCATATGTTGCTGATTTAGCCCACACCAGATACCTATCCGAGGCGTCTGATACGAAGATGGCCTAGAGACCTTCTAGTGTAGAATTTTTCATAGTAAGCTCCATAGCCACTCAAATCCATTATTTTCTCAACTTGCTTCCCACTCCATTTCCGATAATTCTCCGAGGCGTCTGAAAAGAAGATGGCTAAGAGATCTTCTGGTGATGAATTTTTATTGAAGTGCTACTGATGAGTAGTTCTTTTCAAGTTTTGACATCTCATTGTAATCGTTATTAGTTCATTTACTTGATGTATATGTTTGTACAATTGTAAATTTCAATAATTGAAAAAAAAAAATTATAAATTCATATACCAGGCTTAAAAGAAAATAAACTGCTCGTCGTTTCCGACTACTCCGATATTTACTTGACAAACGTTCAAAGCTTAATAGATAAGAAACTGCTCGTCGTTTTTACGATTTGAAAAAAATCTCCCCTATTTACATGACAATAATTAGACCCATTTCGACATAAGGAGTTAAGCTTTGGGGTTCTACTAAACCTCCCTATTCTTCTTATATCTATTCCTTACAACCCAAAATCTTTCGTTAAACCCTAAATGCTCCTTATTTTGTCACAAATAAACTTACCATATTCATAGCGATCTAGATGTTTCATATGGCGCAGATTGGCCCAAACCAGATACCTATCCTTCCATGACAACCTATATTACCACTCCAATCCACTAGTCTCCTAACTTGCTTCACACTCGATTCCCGATAAACTTCCAAGGGGTTTCAAAAGAACGTGGCCTAGAGATCTTCTAATGTTTAACTTTTATTGAAGTACTACTGAAAGGTATTTCTTTACAAGTTGTCGATATGTCATTGTAATCATTTTACCATACTTTTACTTTTTGTATATAGTACATATAGTTGTAAAAAGCAATAAACTATAAATATGAAAAAAAAAATGGAGAACTTAATAGAGAAATGAAAAAAATTCCCATGAAGATAATACTGTTAAGTATATAATTAAATGTATTATAAAAAGCATTTACTCCTCTTTATTCACTGTACAAACTAAAATTTTCAGGAAACAAGGTCCCACTGTTAACTCTTCTCTAGGTAGGATGGGAATACAGAAAGATTTGATGGGACCTTGTTTCCTGAAACATGTCACATGTTTTTACTGTGAATAAAGAGGAGTAAATGCTTTTTATAATACATTTAATTATCTACATACGTAACTCCTTCATTGAAGAATATATTAGAAATAGCGGATGGCATAATGAATAACCACCGGAAGTATTATAGTGTAGAAGATGGTAGGATGAGAATGGAAACAGAGAAGAGTCTGATGATGGGACCTTGTTTCCCTAAACATGCCACACGTTTTTACAGTGAATAAAGAGGAGTAAATGCTTTATATTATACATTTAATGATCTACATACGTAACTCCTTCATTGAAGAATATACTGTTAAGTATGTTGCTGATTAAAACGCATCATTTAATAGTTCATCTCGTATCCAATCCTTACAATCCAAAATCCTTCGAAAAATCCTCAATGCTCCTTACTTTGTCACCAATAAACTTATTAATTAAGATCTTAATGTTTCTTATGTTGCTGATTTAGCGCAAACCAGATACCAATCCTTCCATAGTAAGCTCCATACACACACGAATCCAATAGTCTCCTAACTTCACTAGCTTCATACTCAATTCCAGATAATCCTTCGAGGCGTCTGAAAAGAAGATGGCCGTGAAACTTTCTAATGTAGAACTTTTATTGAAGTGCTATTAGTGAGTAGTTCTTTATTACATTTTACTGACATGTCATTATAATCATTTTTCTCAAATTACTTGTCGTATATAATGTATACAGTTGTAAATATCAATCAATAGTTTTTTTAAAAATATGTATAAATTACTTCGTTCATTAATTACAATTATTTATTAAATATTATAACATCTAGGAAACTATGTTTTAAACGTAGCATAAGTATTCGATTACCCTGACCTTTTTTTTTTTATGTATAAAAAGTGAGGGAATTCGTAATGAATTCAGACTGAAATAACAAAAGTATTTAATGTTTGTTTTCTTGTTAAAACTTCAAAAACTTACACAAGCAGCGTTAATATAAACCAATTAGGACCGTTTACTTTATTCATGAACTTAGTATTACGTTAGAGGAAGTTGAAAGTTAGGCTGAGGTAGCGACAGAGTTAATTATAAACAGGCTTCGATTAAACAATGACTAATGATATCAAAAGGCTAGAGATTACCAGACTGTTTAAAGGGTATTTACTTGTTTGTAAATTCATAAATATTTGTAAATGAATATATATATATATATATATATGTTTAGTAAGGTTCTTGATGTTCAGTCATAAAATAAAAAAAAACAAAACAACTATTTTGGCGACGTTTCGAGACTATATTGTTCTCATAATCATGGCCTAGAGTGAAAAAAACAGGTTACAATAAAATTATATAAGTTATACAAGTTATTTCAAAACATAAAGTTAGCTACAGTACAGGTAGGTATATAACAACATGTGTAGGGTAATACAAATATATATAATTACAGAATATAGAGGAGTATGAAGCTACTTACAATGTTACTGGTGGATATGAATAGACTAACAATTCTAGTACACAACTAACCTAGGGGAGTGAGTTAAAACAGACAGTTAACAAGGGTTAGTGGGGAAAAACCCTATTTCTTAAAAATTAAGTTAAAAGGAATGTGTGGGTATTCCCAAATATGCAGGTGCAAAAATATTTCAGTGTAATATACTAATAAATGGAAGAATGGTTTGTATGATGTATATAAATGTAAATGTATATTATTGGTCTGAATGTATTAAGTTGGAATAACAGGTGTTAAGATTTAAAACGTCTGATTTTTTGTTTATTGCGCGGTTTTTAAATTTTTCTATGGTTATCATTTCTTTAATATTTCTTTTAAAATTATTTTGTTCATGGTGAATAATTTTAAAAGAAATATTAATTATAATTACTTGTATTCGGCCATTACTAAACCCAACGACTTTAAATGCCCATTTAAACCATCGCACTGGTATTACCTGAACTATATTTATCGGATATAACTCACGCAGTTCCGCATTGTGAAGGCTTCTACAGTATAAACGAATACTGAATAATATTGATAATTATCAAATATTAAAATTCTAGAATAGGATTTTGGGTAGGGGCTAAACTTTCGAGGTACATATTAAGGGTATATCCTGTTTACTAAACCACCTGCAAGATATATAAAGCACCCAGAAAAAAAGTATCAAACAAAACATTCAAAATGCAAGTGAAGAAATTCAAATTTCTTTTTCAAATTCAAATTTAGATGGAAGAGGTATACCCCTATGTAAGATGTACTCGGGAAATAAGTAAAGGACATTTAGAAGTCTTCTTATGGAGAAGTAGATACCGGAGAGAATAGGAAGCGAATTTTGGCGGAATGATGGAAGATGAGTAACTTAGTGGAGACGGATCTTCCGATGGCTTGGGTCTTAACACTTAACTATATATTGTAAAACGTCAGGGTAAATTCCTGTACCACTAACAATCCATGAAGGGTCTTGGGTTCAGTACTCAGGTAAGGATATACTGTTTCTGAGCCAACGGTTGTGAAAGGAAGTGATTTGGTTAGAATTCACGCTCAACCGCCAAGGTTTTTTCTAATTAAGGGTACCCACTTTTTAAGAGGCTGGGTGTGCCCAGGAGGATCTCCCGACTTCGAATTCGATCCACATCTGAAATGACAGAATATAAATTTTCTGCCGTCAGTTGGTTTCGAACTCGGGCCCGGGAGCTTGGTTGTCAAGCGCCTTACCCACTGAGCTACCGCGCCTCCTCAGGATAAATTAAGGAATGTATATTGTTTGCTAAACCATAGTTTCCTCTTTCTTTACATTCAATATACACACCTGTCACTTATCCCGTGACAAGCAGGTATCCAAGACAACTGGCATGCCAGGCATGAGGGAGGCACTTACTCCTAACATGATATTTAATTATGGCGTAAGGAATTGGCGGTCATATCGCCAGTTAGTAGACTGCAATCAGCCACTGATCCTCCAGATTGGGGGAACAGTATTCTTAACGCACATACCGTACACAAACACTGCCCACTACACGCAAGGTCATATACATATACACCCTAGGCCACCTTCCCTAGGTAACCACCCCGGACTAGTCTGACCTGACTGGGGGGCAGAGTATGGGCTGATAACCCCCTCCCCTCAAATGAACTCTATTAGGAAACCTGATACAGGAGGCCTCGCCTGACTATGAGTTGTAGCGCCGGTTTGATTGATTGATGACATTTAATTAATTTTAACCCAATAGATCACTCAACCAACTCCTTTTTAGCCTTCTTCGAGAATTCTCTGCATGTTTTCCAAAGCCATTGGTTTGTATTAAATTGTTGATGTGTTCTGAAAGTTTGTCAAAAAATCTTTTGCATGACTGTATAATCTATATTTTTTAAATGTGTGTTTTGAACATGTGAGGCGTACGTTTGTTGTGGCTTGAATAAGTAAGTATAAGTATTCAGTCTTTTCACAATTTTCAATGTAATGATTAACATTATTGAAGTGGATATAAAAATCTTAATATTTTTTAAAGAAAAAAACAACTTGTCCCATATTAACGCATAAAGGATGTTCAGTACTTCGGAAAGGATGTACTGTTACTGGGCCCAACTGTTATAAGCAGAAGATTTGGCCGAAATCAAGCTCATTCGCCAGGTTTTTTCTAATTAAGGGTACCCAGTATTTTAGAGACTGGGTGTGCCCCATAAGTGTCTCCCAACCTTGAAGTCGATCCACGCCTGAAATATTAGAACGTATATTTTCTACCTTCAGTCGGGCTCGGGAACATGGTAGTCAAGTGCGCCTTACCAACTGAACTACCGCGCCTCTTTTGTCTTTTGTTAAGGCGTTTGTTAGGCGTTTCTGTTTCACATGTGGGCACCTTGTTATACCGCTGTCAAAAATTAGTCTTAAATATTGAACAGTGTTAGTCAGTTTAATTAGAACATTGGTAATGTAACTTGAAGGGGTAGATATCATCCCACAAAACCATAAAAAAAAATTGATCAACAATATGTAAGGATAAAAAAAAAGAAGTAAATAAAATTGAAATTAAGTGTTTCATCACGCAATATTAAGACTATACTACTAACTTCCCTATACCGTGGAAATACGCACATATTATAATGATTCACAAACCAAACAAAGGTAAAAATATCCTATCATCATACCGACCTATCAGCTTACCTTCTGTCTGTGCCAAACTTTTTCGAGCAAATACGAGTTCGTATTATACGAAAGACTCTCAGATATACTAACAAACCTGAACGTAAAACCAGATCATCAATTTAGAACACAATATTCAACTCACGCTTCACAGACCCTACATTACTTATCCAAATTACATGACTAGCTTAATATTTGGAAAGTCCATATAAATTACGACAAATCGCAACACATTACGTTTACTCTTTGACGTGAAACATGCCCACCAGTTTTTCTTGACAACTCACCGACTCCTCAAACAGACACTGTACACTACCTTGGCCTGACGTTTGACCGAAGAATGACATGGGGTCCACATATCAAGAAAAAAAGTATAGCGCTCAACCAAAGGCTAAAACTTTTATATTCACTCCTCTCCAAACGTTCAACTCTACAACTTACACAAAAAAAGAATACTTACTGAAACCTATTTGGACAACACGCTTCTCAGATATACGGAATAGCTAAAAAGACACACATTAACAAACTCCAAATCTTCCAGGCAAAAATATTCAGGACAATCACAAAAGCATCATGGTACTTAAGCAAAATAACTTTACATACTGACCTACGCATACAAACATTTAACGAACAAATACGAACCTACGACAAACGATTCCACGAAAAATCACATGGACATCCTAATACACTTATTAACGACATGGCCACAATACATATTCTCAGCAACACCCAGGGAAGGCTGAAAATGAGCTGGATGAGGGACCTCCTAGACAAAAATTTAAAAATATAAAGACTGGAGGTGCCGCTGGGTTCTGCTCCCCTTCATGCCTCTCAAGCCATTTACATCCTAACATCACATTCACTGGTTGTCAAATTTAAATTGACAGGTGTAAAAAATATATAAAGTCAAAAAATAAATAAATTGTTTCATCACAAATAATTAGTTGTGTGATTATAATCAAACACTTTTTTTTTTTTTTTTTTTTTTATTTGATGTGGAAATATAAAAAAATAATGTTAAAAATAATTTCCGGAGACGTGCAGATCCTGAAGAGGACATGATATTCTATTCACTGGCAGAGCCCAGAGCCCAGAGCTACCTCCTATATAGCCTTCGTTAGGGAGGGAGGGACCTCAAACACTTCCCTCGAGATAACGCTCAAAAAAATAAATCCCCTTTACTTAGTTCCATGTAGCCTCCGGGCATTGAGCAACTTTCCACAATTCTTCTCTCTCTTTTATTCGTTATTTTTTATTGTTTTTCTTTTTTATTTTATCTTCCTGAAATCCTTTATTACCACCTTGAAATAATCCTCCTAACGAAGATGCCTGCTAAGTAATTGTTTTCTTTTTTGTTTTGTTTTCTTTTTGGCGACGAATTTCATAAAAAAATATCTTACCTTAAATTTTTAATATTATCTAGAAGTAAATACGTTCTACAATTTTATTTATTTTAAATCTTGATTGATATTTACAACTATATAGAATATATACATCAAGTAATTATGTGGATAATACTTAAATGGCATATTAATAGCTTGTAAAGTTCTTATTAATAACATTTCTTTTTTTCCATTATGACCTTAATTTCCGTGAAACTTATTAATTTCTGTGAAACTCTGATAATCCGAAATAATTAGGGCCGAAACTGATCCGGATAACCAAAAATCCGGATAATCAGATTGAACTTGGAACTATTGAATTAGGGTATTGAAATGAGAAATACAGACATACCATATGTCATGTTTTAACTATTTATTTTATTGGTTATAAAATTATATTTATGTAACAACAAAGTTCAGTTAGCATGTTGGTAGCTGCCGCATGGTTTATTTAGTTTTACGTCTTTCATTGTGTCTTGTAAAAACAAATAAGACGGGGTCTATCGTATTTTACGTGAACTCCGTACCATGGTTTACAATGTATGCTAATAAATTATATAATAAAAAAAAATGTATATATATATTTTTCTTTAAATCCATCCGGATAATTGGAGTTTCACTGTATTTAGATTTATATATTCAAGTAAAATGGTGATAATGACATTTTTCAACTAACTTGTTTTTATAATTCATGTACACTCGGAGGCCTCTCACCTCTATTTCGATTTTAAAAGCCTGAACAAGGTGAAATTATTCCGTAATATTCTAACCTTCATTCTCCTTCCAATACTATTGGTAGAAAAATATATGAAAATAGTATCGTTCCTACTTTGCCACCCCGTACATATATTACGATTTACTAAACCATATAGTTATTTTTATTAAACGGTTAATTCAGCCTACCTTCTACATATTTTTTCACTATATTAAATTAATCAGGAACTTTTTTATTCTTTTTATATCCATTTATTAAAATTTACAACGGTGCAAAATATATGCGTCAAATAAATGCGTTGATAACGATTACAATAACATGTCAAAACTTGAAAAAAACAAAAAAAAACTACTAATCAGTAGCACTTCAATAAAAATTCTACACTAGAAGATCTCTAGGCCAGCTTCTTTTCAGATGCCTCGGAGGATAATCGGGAATGGAGTGGGAAGCAATTTGAGAAATTAGTAGATTTAAGTGGTTATGAATCTAACTATGAAAGGATAGGTATCTGGTTGGGGCTAACTCAGCAACATATGGAACATTATGGTCATTATGGATAAGCTTATTGGTGACAAAGTAAGGGGCATTTAGGATTTTTCGAAAGATTTCGGATTATAAGGATTGAATACGAGATGAATTGGATGGTTTAGTGGAGCCCCAAAGCTCAATTCAATTCGTCCAAATAGGTCTTATCACAGTCATGTATATGAGTCTTTTGTAATTAATTTGGAGCTTTGAACTATTGTCAAGTAAAATTCATGAACTTAAAAATTAAATTAATAACACTTACACCTAAGTCAAAAATTATTCAGAATTTATTTTTTATGATGTCTTTATGGCTTTCTGTAGAAGTGGTGAGATCAACTTCGCAATGCACATCCATCAGTGGTATCCACAATATATCTGGTTTTCTTGGATATGAAAACGATGATGAAAAAATCTATGGTGATTTCAAGATATATCGGTTGCATTTTTTTCCGCGAATTCAGAGATAATTTACGTAGTCCTAATTTTGAAACCGTTTGAGAACCCTATATTTAAAAAACAAAACGGTATTTTTCTTAATCTCTACTCTAGATCAACTATCATGCCAAAGTTCATCGACTTCTGAGGTTGTCAAGTCTTTTTTTTAATTTTTTTGTATCCAATACTTCATAAACGTTAGACATTAAAACTCCGACAACGACTTAATACATACACTTACTTAAACCCACAGGACATATGCCACACAAATATACGAGACTGCAAAAAATACGACCTTAAAAAAATGCCTAATCAAAAAAAAAAAAAAAAACCTTGGTACATTTCAAAACATACACTTCACTCTGATTTAGAAGTACCCACAGTAAAGGAACATATTCGTAACCACATCACGACAGACTTCATGGACATAAAAACATAGTCATTAATGACATGAGCACGACTGACATACCTGGAAATACGGTTAGAAGGCTAAACAGAAGATGGACGAGAGATTCCATCAAATTATTCCTTTCTCTATTTTTTTTTTAATCCATGCCTGGAGGAGCTACTGTTGAGTTCTACTCTCCCACACGCCTATAAGGCCTGTATTATTACACTTTGAGCAAATTCACTTATTGTTACTTTAATAACAGGTGTGAATAAAAAAATTGAAAGAGAAAAAAAAATTATTTTTGGGTTTATTAATCATTAATTACGATCTGTAAAGTAACTAATTACTTGGGAAGCCTGGTCTCAACAGACTATACAATTAAAACTGAAATAAAAGCCAAAACAGCAGAAGGAAACAGATGTTATTTCTCTGTTTCTCGTAGTCATTAATGCAATGGCCACGACTGACAAACCTGGATATACTACCAGAAGGCTTAAAATGGATGAAAAATTTGATCAAATAATCTTCTTCTTTTTTTTAATCCATGCCAGGAGGAGGTACTGTTGAATACTAGTCAGCCACACGCCTTATCATAAAGTATTACAAAATCATCAAATTCACTTATTGTTACTCTAATAACAGGTGTAAATAAGAATTTGAAAGAAAAAAAAGACTAATGCGACAAGAAACTTCGTTACAGACTACTTCAACATTTATTATACAAACGATTAAAGCTCCCAATTCAGTACAAAAGACTTATTTACATGATTGTGATTAGACCTATTTGGACGTACAGAGTTGTGCTTTGGGGCTCTACTAAGCAATGCAATTCATCTCGTATCCAATCCTTACAATGTAAAATCCTTCGAAAAATCCTAAATGCCCCTTACTTTACCAATAAACTTATCCATAAAAACCTTAATGTTCCATATGTTGCTGAGTTAGCCCAAACCAGATACCTATCCCTTCATCGTAAGCTCCATAACCTCTCAAATCCATTATTTTCTCAACTTGCTTTCGACGTCTGAAATGAAGATGGCTTAGAGATCTTCTAGTGTAGAATTTTTATTGATGTGCTATGACTACTGATGAGTAGTTCTTTTCGACTTTTGACATGTTATTGTAACATGTTATCAACTCATTTACTTAATGTATATATTTGTGCAGTTGTAAATTTCAATAAATTGATATAAGAAAAAAAAATAAAAAGAAAGACAAAAAATTTGTCGTGTTGATTTAGTATGGAACGACCCCTCTCACTACTTTACATTTCGCCTAAGTAACGAGTTACTATAAAAAAATGTTACTATCATAATTAAAATAACAGTTTATTTGTCACGGGATGATTCTTCTGATAACTTCTCCTATCTCTCATCAGTATAATTAATTTCCAAGACATCTGCGCCTGGAAAATCACTTACTTTCGATGTAATTTGTCCCACATTGCCATTGAAATTTCTACTTAGCAGTAAATGGAATCTCCATCAGCACACATGCACAAAAAGAGACCGAGCCGATACAGGGAGCTCGGGGAACGACAGGGACTGATGGTGTGGAGAGCTGAGACCATTTGTCTAGCCAGAGACCTCCTTATTGCCCCGGACCTGGGGACCTCATCCATCACCGGGTCACTGTCGGAGTTCTCACTAAATAGGTCATCACCTACACCTCTGGTGGAGGGGGGTAAGGATGTTCCCATATCTTCTTGATGCATACTGCGTCTCTACATTAAGGAGAGTGACCAAATATAAGGAAAGAGATCGAAGTTTTCTGTTCACCCTCCAGACTGGATTCATTACTAAACAAAGGACCTTATTATTGTTTTTAAATATTTTTATTTTAAATAATACCAAGCCCCCTCACTCAAGAGCAATAAGTAATATGACAAAGACTCATTCATACAGTATATACAGTGATATCAAATAATTTAAAAGAAAGGAAGAAAATTAAAACGAAAAGCCTCTAACTAATACAAGATAAAAAATAAAATTTAATAAATGATAATATTACATCGGTGAGCCTCCTTGTTCACTGCATTTGGACCAAGGAGAGGTCAAGAAAACCCACAGGTTTAAGTAATGAAATGAAATGTAAAAATAAACTTTATTCTGGGATGTATTGTATACCATGAGAAAATAAGAAAAGATTTGTAAAGAAGAAGAAGAGGCTGTAGCTATATGTACATTGCTTGGAGATTATATTTACAGATATTCACGATATTCATTTATATTCACTGTATATATACATGAATACACATACGCACATACACTTATATATACACATATACATATTTATATATACACATACATTTACACATATTTGTACCATTCTGTGCACCTAAGCATACACATTGAATTGTCTTGAAAATAGATAATGAGTGAAGAAATACCTCAAGTATCTAAGTACCTAGGAGAATAGCTGAAACCCAATCTTTATGATGGAGTAGCATGATCAACTCGATCTAACAAGGCAGATATGGCATATCACCCGATTAGATATATAACACCTATAATAAGAAGTGTCTCTCCCGTAACACTAAAATAAAGCATTATCAAGCCGTCATCCGCCCTGAAGCTTATATATATTTGGATATTTATTTATTTATTTAACATAATTTTTTAAGAAATAGGTATGACAAAATAATATATCTTAAAATCAAAAAATTGTATTTACACTATTTTTTTTATAATATGTGTATTATAATTGTTAATACAAATTACACAAAAGCACTTTCATTTCCATCCTCATTGTCCGAATGAGTCATATTTGCTTCTTTTTTTATCATCAGGATTTTGTGAGGTTGCCAAATATTACCCTAACTTAGGATTAGAAGTCCACTCATTGCTGAATTGTTTTTTCATTAATGAATCTACCTAGCGCTCCTACCGTCCCCCCGGTTAACTATGGACTTAGCAGGATTTGATTTGAAAGTTGAATTTTAAAGGTAATTTTGAATCCGACTTAATAGGTTTTGGCATAAATCGTCAGGCCAGTAAAGAAAACATCGTTAAAACTTATTAAATCGAAAAAAATAAAATAAATGGAATTATCAGGTTTTGATTCTAAAGGCCTCATTTAAATAAAAGCATTAAATTAATGTGAATAACTAATCAGTTAAACTATTGCCCAGGTACTTCTCTACCCAGAAGAAGGTTGGGCTCGGAGCGCAGCATCCTCTTATTGGACACTGTCACCATGCTGGTGGCGGAGGAATTCTTGTAAGGTCGTAGAAGTTGCTGGTACCCGAAGGTGAGTAAAGTAATTTTCACTATTACAATATTTTTTAAATATTTTTACAGGTTATAGATTATAAATAATTTAGTTATTCTGATCATATATATATGGTATATATATCATATTACAAAAAAGGGCTATTTAAAAACAAAAACCTTTTTTAATTGTTTGTTTATTTCTCAGATACTTAAAATATACTATTTATTGCAACTTATATCCCAAACCCAACCTGGCAAAATTTACTCGAGGAACGCTTTAAATTTCAAATTAATTATAAAAGACTATATTTATGGAGTTGAGCTTTAGGCCTTCACAAAACCAACCAATTCTTCACGTACCTATCCAACCCTTAAAATTCCAAATACTTAGTTCTATGTAAATATTGCCAAATTAGATCATCTATAATCATCTTAATGTTGCTTATTTGGCTCGAATATTATTATTCCTATACTTTTATTAAAAACTACATATCCACTCTAATTCACATGTTTCTCAAACTGCCTCTTAATCGACCAACTTGCCTCCGGGGTGCCAGAATAAAAGGTTGTTCGGGATCTTCTAAAATGAACCATAAATGGTCTATAAGGTTATAAGGCTACAACCCATAATGTCCGAGAAATCTTAAAAGTACTGTAAGATGCGACTATATCTATATAAATTAATATATTATATATATTCTTGTAGGGAATTTAATGTTGTAGAAGTTTTATTCTGACGACTTTCACCTAAAATTGACGAGTGAGGATCTAAAAGACAAACATATAAGGAAAACACGAGTGAAAAAAAATTTTTTTTTTTTTAATTATCACTTTTCCGGAGCCGGTATCACGAAAACGGTCCAGTGTTTAGTAAAAATGTATTTAACCAAACTTGTAGCAAATTTAATAAGCTTTTAAAACCGAAAACGTTTCCAATGCAACGCACGGTTTTCGATTTATAAGCGAAAAACTGAACATTTAAAGCCCCCTCTCCCCCAGCGGTACCACAATTTGGAGAGACTTTATTTTTTCTTATTCAGGGGACCGTCTCCTACATATTCCCGAAAAAATTGGAACTAGTATTTTTAGATCCTCTGATTGCCCATTTTTGGTCTGGATTGACAGGATTATAAATCTGGTTTGAGTTGTTATTATCAATCAAAATGATATTAATAACATGGCGCAATCTGGTGGAGTTTAGTGAATGGTTGATGAGGTGACATCGTTGATCAGAAAAAACAATACCAAGTCTAACGCTGAAAAAATTCAATATTTTGTAAATGAGGTAAAATATTTATGATACATATTTACCAAAGAGAAATGGAAAGTCACCAGGTCCAGGGGATCTGCCGATAGAGCTTATCAAAGCAGGACCAGTTGAACTCAAAAAAGCGCTGGCTATGATTTTTACAAACTGTTTGAGTACGGGTAAGGTACCAAAGGATTGGCTGGTGGGAGACATCATCCCTATCCATAAAAAAGGAAAAAAGAACATGTGTACGAACTATAGAGGAATCACGGTGACAAGCAGTGTTGGCAGACTATATAGTCGAATCCTGAAGGAAAGGATAGAGGAGGAAGTTTCCGACCAGATGGTTGAAGAACAAGCTGGCTTCAGAAAGGGAAGATCTTGCACTGACCACATTTTCACCCTAACCCAAGTCGTACAAAAAAGGATGGCATACGACCTCGAAACCCACCTGATGTTTGTTGACATACAGAAAGCGTATGACAGTGTTCCTCTAAAGAAACTGTGGGAAACCTTGGATCAAATAAAGATAAGTGGAGGCCTAAAAAAAGCCATAAAAAGTTTATATATTGGAGCGGAATCAAGGGTAAAGATAGGAGGTAAGGTGTCAGAATCCTTCAAAATTACAAAAGGATTAAAACAAGGATGCTGCTTGTCCCCGACACTTTTCAATATATATGTTGAACAGGTACTAAAATCCTGGAAACAGAGATGCCGAGGGATGGGAATTGAGGTAGGAAGTGATAAACTGTTTACGCTACAATTTGCAGATGATCAGGTTGTCTTATCAGCAGATGAATATGATATGGAATTTATGATGAGGAGACTCCTCGAAGAGTATAAAAAGTGGGGCCTGGGAATAAATACTGAAAAAACCGAGTATATGGCATGCAATTTCCCTCATTCATCTTTGTACATAGAAGGATGGACGATTCCACAAAGTACTGCTTTTAAGTATCTTGGAGTGACGATAGACAGCTTCGGCACAGTCCAAAAGGATATACAGAACAAAATCACTCGAGGAAAAAAAAAGTAATAGGTCTCCTTAACGGTATATTGTGGAATAAGAAGGTCTCCCTAGAAACCAAAAAGAGGATATACCACTCCTTCTTGATCGGCACAACTTTATATGGCTCAGAATCATGGGTGGTGACAAAACAAAATGCAAATAAATTACTGGCCCTAGAAATGGATTTCTGGAGAAGAAGTTGCGCCATATCCAGGTTACAGAAGGTCCCAAATGAAATTATAAGAAATCAGGTAGGAGCTAAAAACCAACATTCTCAATAACATCAGTGAAAGAAGATTTCTATGGTTTGGACATGTCATGAGAATGAATGAGACACGATGGCCCCTTCGAGCACTTAAATACTGTCCTGAGAAGAGAAGAAGACGCGGAAGGCCTCGGAAACAGTGGATAGAAGAGGTCAGAGAAGAAATGGCGGCTAGAGGGCTGACTGAGGAAGACAGTTTAGACAGGAGATATTGGAAGGAAGGCGTATTGGGGACCGGGATGTGATATTTTCGCATAATCCTGAAATAAAAAAAAAAAAAAAAAATTTACCAAAGATGATTATAAAGTAGATCACGACAGAATTGAATCAATCTTAAATATAAATCCGCCAAAAATGTCAGAGCTTTTCAAACAAAATATTGGGAATGATTATTATTTTGCTAAGTTTTATCATTAATCTATCAGAGTTGTGAGCACCTTTAACATTTATATTAAAAACGATTCTGCCTTGCTTTGGACTAAATATCGTAATAATACTTTTATTTTGGGTATGTCAATCGTTTTCATGGCATTAATGATTATGTTATAATGTCAATGAAGTCTGTAGTGAAATCATCTATAATGGTTATATATATGTTTGTTTACTGTGGGTTCTAGTAAACCTGAGTGGAGTGTGTGGTTTGAAATATACCAAGGTGATTTCTAAGTATTTTTGATTGAAATATTTGTGTTTTTTTAAGGTGCGTATTTTTTTGAAATCCCTTATATTTGTGGGGTGAATGTCTTAATGAGTTTAAGTAAGTAGGTAAGTAGGAATTTAGACTGACTATCATAATAATGCTTTTATAAAATTAATGAAAATAGAAAGAATCTGAAGTGTCTTTGCTTGCTTCTTTTGAACCAAGCATAAAAATATAAATTTATTAATAAATTTGTTTAGTATTTTAGGGTTTATTAACTTATTAATTACGATCTCTAGGGTGAAATTTTTACTGCATTATTTTTTTTTAATTGTTCATTTGAATAAGTATTACAAGCTGCCTCTGATTCGAAACTCAAAACTTAATGTCATTATCACCATTATACGTTGAATATATTGCTATGTCCTCTGTGTGTGTCCAGTCCGGATCATGCATTAATCTACAAACAGGGATGCCAGCCAGGACTTAATCTCCTGACAATTTATAAATTAGTATTTTTATCTAATTAATTAATTATGTATTAATCTAATATCTTCTCCAGAAGGTTATCGTGGGGCCAATAATTAAGGTTTGTTACTTATAGAGGAGAGGAATCAAAATATATTAATAATGAGTGGCATGCAAATGGTGAATAAATGACGGTTGAACTAAAACAATATATATTCCACTATGGGTTGACATATAAAAATTACAGTTAGGAAAAGGAGTCATTCTTAATCTAGTATCTTAACTTTAACACAAAGGAACTTAGCCTAAACTTATCTTGAATACGAGGGTGATGCTACGTATGTTGTGGCGGGAAGCGGCTTCATGGTGGTAAGCCGGGAGCTCTCAAGCTCCGAAGGAACCAGGAACTCGCTCAGAAGGGACCAGACCAGACATCTCCTAGAGTCTCTCCATGACTGATCCCGACAAAATTTTTCCGTCACTTTTTGATGAATAAGCTCCGCCCCTCTGGACAAAGAACACGCCCACCGACTTCCCAGTGTTATGATATTTAGAAATATTTAAAATACAGAGTTTACCCCGAGTCTTAAAAGGTAAGGGACAAGCAGGTAGAGAACTTTTATTGTATGAAAGGATGTGAAATTTCGGACCACCCATGGGGTGCTGTGGAGGTTGCTACTCTTTTGCCAACGCGCGAATTTATCTTTGTTATTTTCAAACTTATAGGTTTGATACATAGCATTACCCTCTTCTTACAAGAAAAGAAAAATTAATAAGGGAGCAAAACTTATTGATTTTTCTTTAAAATAATCTACAACTATTAACAGAAATAATATATAGCTAGCCCTGAGATAAATTCAATGAACAAAGTTTAGAATACAACAAAATTGAATATCACACCATTGAATTACATAAAAATAAACGCCATCTTACCCTCATGATATCAACAAAATATTACAGTAAGACTATTTTTAAATTCTATGAATAACATGATTTTAGGACTTATCTGCTAAACCAGTGATTTATACAAATACAAACTTGGTTACAAATTTGAGTTTAAACAGTGAATTTAATAATTACTTAAAATTTAGCAGCATTATTTCTTTAGAGAAGTCTATATTGGCAAACAAATAGCCATACATAAATTACGAATACATAAATTAAGAATAATATCAAAATATAAATAATAATTACATAAATATTACAAATTTTAATATAAATAAAGCATATAAAAAAAC
This sequence comes from Euschistus heros, assembly GCA_003667255.2. Taxonomy (NCBI): domain Eukaryota; kingdom Metazoa; phylum Arthropoda; class Insecta; order Hemiptera; family Pentatomidae; genus Euschistus; species Euschistus heros. The sequence goes on from RCWM02000127.1 coordinate 920,695, forward strand.
ATTTATCAACTGGAAATGACAAACTAAACCAACAGTATCAACTACATATTTTCTAGACCAATTTAATTATATAAAAGCATCACAGTTAACTCAATATTTATGAATACTAATACTAACAAATGATAGTAAATACAAAATGAAATTAACGTTTATCCTATTTATGAAATATATGAAAAAAATCAAGGCGCTATATGTATACCTTTTAAGCTCTAAAAACCCTGTAACCAACCGTATTTCTCACATATGTATATGTACTTAAGATTTTTCAATGTCACACTATATAAACATCATCCTTTTACCAAATTAAACATATTTTATAAAATAAACCAATAAATAAACAGTTTTCACTTCTTCATTAGTCAGTGATTAAACTCATGAAATAATATATTGAAAAAATATTTAGGGAGCTTCTGGTTTGACGGCACTGGCACTGTAGAACAAGGCTCTGTTGGTTTTGTTCACTTTTAATGCGAAAAATACTTTAGCGTCCAACCACTTGTCACCACACAAAACTAGATATCTAGTAATGATCTTCTTGCAGTTGCAGGAGGCAATTCAGACAAAATCATTATGAGTAGATTCAGTACTCAACGTCTGTTTATAATTTCTGTAGACCCAGTTGAAGAATAGTTTCTGGTTGCGTCTGCTGAACGGGAATATTCTGATGTCATGCAAGTGATAAAAATATTCTCTGACCTGTTGACCCTTTTTCTTTTCCGAGCTTAAGTGGTACTTACTACAGATTATTGTTAGGTCTATTTGGAACTATTATCATTGACTGGTAGTCCAAGATTTCACTTTTACTTTTTTCCCACCGGATGTTATTACTTCTGTAATCCTATTGAAGAGGGTTCGCTACCTGAGAATTGAGGGTGTCCTTTACACCGACTGTTTGCAAGCTATTACCGTGTTACGGAGATATACCTGGAACTGCAGGTAGCCGCATATCCGTTCTCCTAAATTAAGCTATATAATGCAAAATATAAAATAATGATACTATTTCTATTTTCTATATGTCAACCAGAAATTCTCAATGATTCTACTTTAGTAAACTAATTTTTGGTACTTTGGTTATAGTTAGGTATGTTATTTTTAACATAACAGAAAATCAATTTATACTCCTACAATGTTTTTAACGATCTTTTTATATGACACTATATATTTTTTAATGTTATTATTTATAATACGATGTTACACACAAATATTTTTGTATTAACTTCATCAAATCTTGGATCATTTACGAATCTTTCACGAACTTCTTAACAAAACCTAAAAACATTTCCAAAAAATACTACATGCTACTACATGCTGCTACATGCTACAATTTTTTTTTTTTTTTTTTTTTTTTTTAACTAAAAATCTTTTAATTTTTATTTACTCATATTCATTCTATAACTTGTTTTCAAAGTATTTATAAACTGATAAAAATTGTAATTATGTATTTCAAAACTGATTAAAACTTCGTTGAGGTCTCTTACTGTAATAATATATTTTATAAAACCCAATATTCTACTATTTACATTATGTATGACAAATATATTTTCAGCCTAAAAAATAGTTATTTTCCATAAAACACAATCCGGATCTGTGCCAAATTTCCAATAGGCATTATCAATTGTTATAATTTTTTCTTAACCTTCCCCCGTAGATAGTTGCGTACATCAACGGGAGTTTTGGTATTTACACTATTGAAATACCTCCTAACAATTTCTTCTATTGGTAACTTAAATTTTTTCTTATGTTTCTTTTTCCCTGGATCTTTTTTGTCACAATCTTGAATATATTTTTCTTTAACATAAGTAATTTTTCTTTCTGTTTCTCGCCTATTTTCACCTTTCCTATGTTTCTTGATTGTCTTTAATTTTACCTCATTGTTCCTTTTAGCTATTACCGATTTTATTCTTTTCACAGATTTAATTCTTGTAACCGTTCTGAGCTTTATTGGTCTTGTTCCCTTCCTATTTCTGTGACTTGGCCTTCTTTTTTTATGAATTACATTTTTCTTTGATAAAAATTTACTTTTCTTTTTCCTTTTCTTGTTCTTCTTTATCATAATTGTTTTATTCGCAGGTAGTTCTTCAATTTCTGATACTGCTTCTTCTACAGTATGAGGATTACTTGTTAATTTAATCTTATTTTCATCCTTTTCATATTCTTCAATGAATTCTTCTTCATATATCGGGAGGTCTATTTCATAAAATTTTTTCACTTCTTTGACAAAAGTTGGAGGACTGGAATTTTCTACTTCAGTTTCCTCATTTACTTCTTCCTCAGCTATTTCTTTCACTTCTTGCGCTGGGATGTTTTCTTTAAAATTCTGTTCCACTTCTTTTTCTGTACCTTTGAGAAAGGAGTCACATTGAGAAGATAGTTTTTGATTATTCCTATCTATCTTCTGGTCAATCTGAACTAGTAACGGATTTCTCTCCTTACTAGCATTCATTAAAGACATATTATATTCTTTAAAAATGTTAAACAAATCTTCCCGAAATTCCGAGAGCAATGTATCTGTCTTTTCTGACCGACTTTTTAAACTTTTAGGGGATGAAATTCCGCCTTTATTTTCCATTTCAAAAATTTGATGCTCCAATTTCCTATCCATCCTAGCTTTTTCAGCTCTTTTTTTGTCTTCTTTCTATCTTTTTTAAGATTTTATATCTGTTTCCGAACTATCATTAATAGTTGTCTCCGACATCGTGCTTGAGGGAGATTACCGTAAAGATTCTTAAAATCACTCTTATTATATTAAAACCCAAAAACTAACGGAAACCCTTTTTATAGTAATAAACTTAGTCACGCCTATTATTATTATTTTGTTTGAAAAAAAAAACTTATGTCACTCATTAATTAATAACCAATTTAAAATAATTAACAATAATTAAAAACCTTAATTATTTGACTAATCAGATCCCGAACAAGGGATGACATTTTTAATGCTATGTCCTCTGTGTGTGTCCAGTCCGGATCATGCATTAATCTACAAACAGGGATGCCAGCCAGGACTTAATCTCCTGACAATTTATAAATTAGTATTTTTATCTAATTAATTAATTATGTATTAATCTAATATCTTCTCCAGAAGGTTATCGTGGGGCCAATAATTAAGGTTTGTTACTTATAGAGGAGAGGAATCAAAATATATTAATAATGAGTGGCATGCAAATGGTGAATAAATGACGGTTGAACTAAAACAATATATATTCCACTATGGGTTGACATATAAAAATTACAGTTAGGAAAAGGAGTCATTCTTAATCTAGTATCTTAACTTTAACAAAAGGAACTTAGCCTAAACTTATCTTGAATACGAGGGCGATGCTACGTATGTTGTGGCGGGAAGCGGCTTCATGGTGGTAAGCCGGGAGCTCTCAAGCTCCGAAGGAACCAGGAACTCGCTCAGAAGGGACCAGACCAGACATCTCCTAGAGTCTCTCCATGACTGATCCCGACAAAATTTTTCCGTCACTTTTTGATGAATAAGCTCCGCCCCTCTGGACAAAGAACACGCCCACCGACTTCCCAGTGTTATGATATTTAGAAATATTTAAAATACAGAGTTTACCCCGAGTCTTAAAAGGTAAGGGACAAGCAGGTAGAGAACTTTTATTGTATGAAAGGATGTGAAATTTCGGACCACCCATGGGGTGCTGTGGAGGTTGCTACTCTTTTGCCAACGCGCGAATTTATCTTTGTTATTTTCAAACTTATAGGTTTGATACATAGCAATATAAAACCAATCACAATAATGCGTGGACGGAAATTAAGGCCATACTGAACTTAAAAAAAAAAAAGTCCCTTTTTTGTGAATAGAGCTACAATGCCTTGACAATTATTCAGCGGAGGAACAATTTAATGGCCCTACAGCCAAGGGCACTTTAATCACCTGGTGAAATACGAGGAACAATTACCTGGCAGGGCCAAATGAATATCGCTAAAGCTGTTATCATCATCTGCCTTGGATATATAGGGCCTCTGGGAACAGTCCGCTCTGGGGGGAGGGGATCCATAATGCATTACCGATTGCTTCCTCCATGGATTTCATCTTTGGCATTTATATATTTAATTGTAAGTTGTTAATAGATATATTCAATTGAATTGAGACGTTGTTTATTATTTGGATTGATGAGTTTTGTAAAATAAATCTAAGCAAATTCCATCAAATAACCTATACCCTTCGTCGTAAACCTACGCCTTTCTGTCCTTCAGTACCCTTTAATAATATCCCACTGATCCCTGATGAACAGATCCGACATCTGGGACTACATTTAACTTGGAATCCACATATGAGACTAAAACGTCAGGAAACTGCTCGTCGTTTTCGACTCCTTTAACATTTACTAGACAAACGTTCAAAACATCCGATTTCCTATAAAAGACTCATTTACATAAAAATTATTAGACCTATGTCCATGGATTCTGTCGTGAAATTGTCTATAAAGGTTATGTATATGTTCCTCTACTGTGGCTACTTGTAAATCAGGGTGAAGTGTATGATTTGAAATTTCGAGATTAGTCTGAGTATTTTTGATTGGAATAGTTATATTTTATCAAGGCGCGTATTTTTTGGAGTCCCGTATATTTGTATGGCGTATGTCCATATAAGTAACTAAGTGTATGTATTCAGAAGTATTGGATACAAAAAAAAAAAAAAAAAAAATAAGAAAGACTTGACAACCTCAGACTTTGATGGAATTCGGAATGAAGGTTGATCTCATAGAGTTTAAGAAAAGTACCGTTTTGTTCTTCAAATATAACGGTTATAACGGTTTCAAAATTATGGCTACGTAAAGTATCTCAAAATTCGCGGAAAAAATGTTACCGACATATTTTGAAATCACCATGACTTTTTTCACCTTCAAGAAAACCAGATATATTGTGGATGCTACTATACTACTGATGGATGCACATATTGGGTTGTTTCACATGAAATGTCCGATTTTATAATATTTGAAATACATAGAGGATTTTGCGAGTCTCTGTTGTTTACTTCCAAAGTTCACATATCATAATCAAGCAGTTACTAATCCTCTACTTTTCTTTTATAAACATTAGCTTCCCAATCAATTACACACTGTTTAGTATACCTTCAAATATGAACATGGAAACACGCAATTTTCGTGTAATATTTTTTTATGAGTTTAAACTAGGTCGTTCGGCAGCTGGATTGCTTATGACAATTAGCGTCGGTCAGGGCAGTGGTTAGACATCGACGAAAGCCCAGGACAAATGCCAAAACCAAATTTGCACCCGAAAAAAATTGATGGTTACAGTATGGTGGTCCATGGCTGGAATCATACATTATTCCTTTTTGCCTAGAGGTGAGACCATTACCTCTACAACCTACTGCAATGAAATTGGCCAAATCCACGAAAAATTATTTAAAAACAACCTGGATTGGTAAATCGGAAGGGCCCTCCTACTCCTACACGACAACGCTAGACCCCACGTTTCAAAACTTACCATGCATAAATTGAAAGGGCTGGGGTACGAAGTTCTTCCGCACCCATCATATTCTCCCGACTTGTCGCCAACAGATTATCACCTTTTCAGGAATTTAGACAACTTCTGCAGAGGAAAAATGTTTGCAAATGATGCTGAAATCAAAAGTGCGTTTTCAGATTTTGTTTCACTTCAAAGCTCAGAGTTTTTTAAACCGGGATAAAAAAGTTGTTGTCACGTTGGGAAAAATGTGTAGAAAAAGAAGGTAAATACTTCGAATAAAATTATATTGTTTTCATATTGTATTTTTACTAAAATCCCTATACCTTGAAAACGGACATTTCATGTGAAACAACCCAATACATGTACAAGCCATAAAATCTTCACAAATCATGAATTCTGAATAACTTTTGCCTAAGATGTAAGTCTTATAAATTTTATTTTAAGTTCATGAATTTTACCAGTCAATCGTTCAAAGCTCCCAATTAATTACAAATGACCCATATACATGACTGTGATTAGACCTATTTTGACGTATGGAGTTGAGCTTTGGGGCTCCACTAAACCATCCAATTCATCTCGTATCGAATCCTTACAATCCAAAATCCTAAGAATAATCCTCAATGCTCCTTACTTGGTTACAAATCTTATCCATAAAGATCTTAATATACCTTACGTTTCTGACTTAGCTCAAACCAGATACCTATCCATAACCATAACCTATACATAACCACACAAATCCACTAATCTCTCAACTTCCTTCTCAATCCATTCCCGATAATCCACCTAGGCCTAGAAACCTTCTAGAGTAGAATTTTAATTGAAGTGCTACTGATGAGTAGTTCTTTTCAAGTGTTTACATGTTATTGTAATTGTTATGTAATTGGAATCTGGGGTTCCACTAAACCAAAAAGCACTCGGATCCTCATTTTGTCAAAAATAAACTCATGCATAAACATCTTAATGTTCCACATGTTGTTGATTTAGTCCAAACCACATACCAGATAGTTAACTCCATAACTACTCAAATCCACAAGTCTCGTCTTCGTTTAAAAAGAAGATGGCCTCAGGACCTTCTAATATAGAACATTTATTGATAAATAGATGTTGTAGATTAATAAATAGATGTTTAACAAGCAATTGATATGTTATTATAAACATTATCTTCACATTTACATGTAATATTTTTTTTCACAGTTGTGAATATCGATAAATAAATATAATATTAAATTAAATGATATTAGTCGTTTCATTGTGATCTATAGTTGATAAACCGTAAATAAATAAAAAAGACATTTCATGTATATAATAAATGATTAAATATTATACACTTGAGGCAGATAAAATAACATTTTTTTCGTAATTTCAATTTATCTAAATAATTTATTTATTTTCACATTTTAATGTGAAAATGGAAATTGCGGAGAGCGTGACGGAACATGTTATGAAAAAGAAGTAATATAGTATGGACATGTGCGTCGGATGCCTCTTGGAAGATTGCCTGAAATGGTGAGAAAATGGAACCCTCCGAGAAATAGAAGCTTCCTCTGCTTCTAGATAGGAGATGGGAGGATGAAATAGCGGAGGAAATGGCAGGAAGAGGTCAGAGGGAAGGCGATTGGTGGGACAGGGAACTGTGGAAAGATTGTATGACCTGACGGAAACCCAACGAACGGAAACACCGTTTCAAAGATAGACGAAGAAGAAGAAGAATTAAGAGTAATGTAATTTCACTTTTTGTAAATTCATATTATTATATTTTCTTACAATAATATGAAGATAATAATTAGGAAAGACCGAGTTCGTTACTAACATTAAAGATACCCCTAGAATGATGAGAGTCAGTGATAATATCTACATCAAGAGGGTAGGTACTTATCTACATAAATATAAAGTACCTAGGGGAATGGTTTTCAGAGGACCTAAACGAAACAATGGCTCTTGAACAAAGGAGGCTCAATAAGATAAGGCTTACCATGCCTGTAGAAAACTGTATGCTTCAAAAATCTGTCGATGAATGTCAAACTAAGACACTACAATGCAGTTGTCAGACCTTCAGTCCTCTATGCAACATGCCTATATCTAAATAAGAAGACCCCACTAAGAGCCCTCGAGGTACAAGAAAGAAAGTTCCTGAGACGGATAGTAGGACCAAGAATTCTACCAGATGGAAGCCGATGGTATCAACCAAATCAAAATGACTTAGCCGACCGGAGTAACTATCATAAAACTCTTAAAACTAAATCCTTCATAACATCCCTCACAGAGGTTACGCACAGACCAAAAGACGAAACCAGGAAATGGTCTGAGGTTGAATTTAGCCGGAAAATGAAGGACTACTGGGCCATCAGAAAAGCTCGATGTACCAACAAGAAAGCAGCTGCCGAGCCCACCACTAAGAACACCAATCGTGAAAAGCAACGACGATGACATCAAGAAACATCTAAAACACAAGCACCGTGGTCCATAGATGACCCTAACGAATAATACATCAATATAGCTAAAACGTCTTTTAGCTAGAACTAATACACAAATGTTTACATATTTTAAAGTTTTCACTTTGAAAGATTACGAACTACCATAATCAAGCACAATAAGTAGTTGAACGAAAAACACACATTAATCGTTTATTTTAAAAGAAGTCAGTAAGGCAAATCTATCAAAATAACAGAAAATTGTGATTCAAAAAAAAAAAAAAAAAAAAAAAAAAAAAAAAAAAAAAAAAAAAAAAAAAAAAAAAAAAAAAAAAAAAAAAAAAAAAAAAAATATATATATATATATATATATATATATATATATATATATATATATATGTGTGTATATTATATATTAGGGAGGACTTCTAATAAGCGATATAGTCCAACCGCCATAAATAGGATGTTTGTAATGCAATATGCAAAATACGTAATAGGGTTCATTGGGAGAAAACATAATAAAATATCCAATGTATTCATAAATGGTAGAGGGGAATAAAATGATATAAGAAGCAATGAATACAATATTAATAAAATACTCTTTTTTTAATATGTTCTATTGATTTCTGTAAAGTGGGTGGGGAGGATAAGGGTGAAAATAAGCAATATAATCCTTATTGCCAATATCATTCTTATGATCGACTCGGAACGACTTAACATATCCGAGGAAGCAATTTGTACTTGGCGGCAGAAGGAAAGTGCCTTCACAGCCGGACGGAGTAGGATATGGATTTTATATCTAATAATACGGCGCGGGGTGAGGCCTGATCCGCTCGGCGCGCCGGCAATGCGGGTCCGTTCCGGCCCAATGCGCCGCGCGCCAGGATTTATATTAATATCAATTCCAACTATCCTCTGGAGCAATTACCTGCCTAGGGGAGGGGGAGAAGGGGGCGCACTTTGTGGGGGCCAGTCCAAGGGCTTGTAATCACCAGGATAAGGGAACTCATCGGATTTCCCGGGTCTAATGCTCCGTATAATACAACAAGCGGTATATTATATATAGTGGGGAGGGATTCAATCTGATTATTTTGTATATTTTTTTATTCTTCAAATCTGTTATGTGGTTGCTTTATATCTATTAACCCGGCGTTGGTCGCTAGCCGATCTGGTACACCTTTAGTCGCTGTCATCATAATGTGTCAATAATTGTAGTATCGAAACAAACAAAAATTAAATATTTTACTATTTACATAATAATGTGTTTTTCATCAGCTAGATCATTTTCTTCTATTTCTATACAATTAATACAGGTATATGTGGTATGTTAATTGTGAATTGGAACATTGCACTTTTACAATATTTTTTCGTTTTTCTTTTTTTATTTCTTCAGCACACATAGACCATATCCTCCTATCCAGCCTCGAGCAGCTAGGAACAAGAATCTGCACTATTTATATAATTCACGACGATTTATCAACTAATTACTTACAATTTATCATCTGGCTTTTTATCCAACAAGTCAAACATGTTAGATCCACGACTCATTTTGAACCCAAATAATCACTAAGGAATCGAAAGAAATTAGAATACTCACTCACTAAAATGTCACGAATAAACTGCACGAGAGATCAGCTGATACTGAGTAGTGTGGACATGGTAGTTCGCGCTTGAGGTAACTGCTCATTTCCTGCAATTTTCAGTAAAAATCTTCCAATATCCTGGCCACTTGTCTCCTTTTTACTTGGGAACCAAATATTCTCATTCGCAAATATCTTGAACTCAGCTAGACTCAGACTCAGCGATGAAAGTTAAATTCTTAAGAACTTATTAAATATTTTTTAGGAGGGTGAGGGAAATGCTCACCTAGCAACCAACGCAGGGTTAAAAATGAAAAAATATTTCAAATTAATAATAAATAAAATTCTAATATAAAAAAAAAGCAAACACAAGATTTCTAACAACAATAATTTCTTTTCTTGATCTTTGGGTGCTCCGCTAAACAATTTAATTCATCTCGTATCCTAACCTTCCAATCCCATATCCTTAATTCTCCTTACTTCGGCACGGATAAAATTATCCATTAAGACCTTAATGTCCGATATGTTGCTGATTTAGCCCCTTCAAATCTGCTAGTCACTGAACTTGCTTCGTTTTCTACTTCTGACAACCCTCAGAGGCGCCTGAAAAGAAGATGGCCGTGGGACCTTCTCATATAGAACTTTTATTGAAGTGCTACCAATCATCGGTAGTTGCTTCACAAGAAATTTTCATATTACTATTTACGTTAGGATCACATTTAGTGGATGTGGTTTTTTTTATACATATACAGTTGTAAATTTTAATGTATGGATAAAAAAAATTTTCTTATCGACTTTTCAAAGGATTGCTGGATACGGTCGAATGTGTTTTTACCAACCGATAACCTTATACAAACCGCGATCTAGTATTTATATAAACAACAGAACTGTTTATAAGAATTATGAACAGGTATAATAGAATGCTGAATACATTACGTTCTAACGCTCACGTTACCCGATTTATCAGGGAACTATCTCACACCGAACTGAAGTTCTGACCGTGCGTAAGAGTGATGACTCTACCACATCTATCTCAATCTTGGTTTTCCAAAAGCTTCTCGCTTGTTCAGTCCACGTTGAAAGATATACAATTCCAAACCGGTCTGCTGAAGCTGAGCAACCATAAGCCTGCCGAACCATGGACACCACGATCCAAAGAAGTGCTTGTAGTAAGTAATCTCCTCCAGGCTGCTTATATTGCACAAGGCATGAATATTAGTTGAAGACTATTTCGCGTGCCATAAGAACTCCAACGACGAGTCTTCTTCTTTTAAACAGCATCAAAAAAACTATAATTCAAATTAAATTATATTTTATTCATATTGACTTGATAGGCCCTGTTTAACTTTTTAAATCAATTGAAATAAAAAAATATATACATTTGAAAATTAATCAGTATATACAGCGCGATTATTTGTTAGTGTGAAAAAAAAATGGGTTAAACTAGATCAAAAATGTAGTAAAATGCCGCAGACCTTTCTATTCCAATCCGTTGCAGATGTACGATAAATCAAAGACTTTTTTGAGGAAACCACATTTTTTACCATAAAATATTTAATATATCCATTTTGTTTAAATATTTTTCAAACTTTGACCACATTTTCGGATTTAGTATTAAATTTTCTATAAGAGCAGAGTAAATATAACCTTGAAGTTTACAAACTTGTGACCTAAAGAACAGCTTGGTCTTCACCTTATTTAGGGAAGTCACAATGTCTTATATTACTTCAACGCTCACCGTTTTTCGAAAAAACCATCCACAAAACGTCAAATCTTAAAAAAAAAACTTGAAAATTTAATCAGCTTTTGAATGATATGTTTAAAGTAATGATTCTCTTTCGATTTCATGGAGAAATTTACTTTTAAAGCCGAAAAAACAAGGTGTTCTCATTTAGCATACAAATCAGTTACTTGTGTAAATAAAACATTATGACAATCCCTTAATGGAAATGTGCATTTTATACATAATAAACTCTTAATTGGAATGAAAAGGAAAGAAAAAAATTATTGTTTAATAGAAAACAAAAGAGAAGTGTCAATAAAGCGATACTAGTTCAAAGGATCTTGTGTTATTACATTTATTTATTTATTATTATTATTTTGGATTTATTTGATTAGATTTTCAATGTAAGGTTTAAAACCCAATGATAATGAATATAGACCTCAATTTTGCCGTCAGCTTCTGAGTGCAGATTGTGTTGAAGAATACCACTGAGGTGATTTTAATGGGCTGATAAGTCTTTTTTTTTTATAGAGGAAGGCATGTCAATCTATTCATGTATATCGTTTGATCATATTTGTATTGGTTACGAATAAGGTAGGTAGATGTTTTACATCTGTAGAACAGTCCCAAGACTGCTATAATACTTTAATATATTTAAAACTACATTTTAAAAAGTAATAAATATTTTAAAATGTATTGTATTATATTGACATGGATATGTCTTTTGTCTGGGGGTCTGCTGGGTTTTTTCTGTAGCATGCACATTAAAAAATGTAATATTTTGACACATTTTGATATTTGATTGCTCTTATCAAGAATTTGAGGACAGTTTCCTGATCAGAAGTTAAATGGAGAACACTTTTTGCTATTTAATATTTGTCGCTAGGACCTATCGTTTAGGAGCTACAGTGCTTTAAATGAAAAACAATCACGTTCACCATCAAATTATGTAACGTTTTTTTTACCTTCAAAAATGTAACATTGTAATTGGCTCTGCTACTAGGAGATACTAACGGTGGGTCCTATGGATACGTTTTATATGAAAAAAAAATGTGTCAATAAGACCCACTGTTTAGAAGCTATGTTAGTTTTAATGTGCAAAGTCAAGTTTTCCCATTATTTTAAGTTTTGTGACTTTTTTGACACACTCTTGTTCTTTTGGCGCTGCTGGGAGAAATTTGACGTCAGTTTCCTTATCATAAATTAAATGGAGAATATTTCCTGTAATTTAACATTTGTCACTAGGACCTACCATTTAGGAGCTATATTGTCTTGAATGGAAACACGTCCCGTTTGATACCGCTATATTCTCTTAACTTTGTTTATTATATATCAGTTAATATATAATATATAGTATATCAGTTGATTAATAATTTAATTTAATTATTAAATTAAATAATTTGATCCCTTTAATTCTAAAATGTAAATTGGAAAAACACTAGATTATAGATGGACATATCCATGATCTATTGTTTTTCCTATTCTGGGAAAAATTGAGTGAATATGGGAGCAGAGCCCTTCACATTTTTTTTTTTTATAACTAACAAGGGGAGGACACGCTCAGTCTCTCACGGATCTTGTTGGCAATTTTTTTGGAGGTTTCTGGTCAAAAAATGTTAGATACGTGTTTTGCCGTTCCGACCAATGGGCTCTAGAAGCAGAGAAAAAAAAATAGCATTAAATTAAAATATTTTGTATCTCGAGTTTAAAAAATGATATCAACATGATTCTTGCACCAAGATTTTTATTTTGATTGCGGATTTAAGGAATAACGTAGTTGCTCCATAGATTTTGGTTTAAGTTAATTAAATTATAAAGAAAGATTAGATTTTCAAGCAAACTACCTCTATACATTTTTTTGCACAAAAATTGACGTCAGATTCTAATTCAGCACCCTCAAAAACATTGAAATACGTTTATTCAATAAAAACAAAAAAATATCATTTTTTCATTGAACTACGTTCAATAATTTTTTCAAAAGAACCAAAATCGGATTCGAATTCAGCATTAAAAAAAAACCTTAAATAAAAAATTTCATCTAAAAATTAAAATAAAAAATAAAAAATTTCGAAAGCTTCGAAATGTGACAAAAACATGAATTAAGCTTAGACGGTTTAACGTATCAACTTCATATTTTTATACAAAATATAGGTTGGTAATCTTCTTGAAATATTTTTGGTTTTATTTTTCTATCTTGTTTCAAACTCAAGTTAAAAATAAATATGTTTTTCGAATTTGCCAATTTTTTTAATAGATCGAAATTTGCATTCATATAAATCAAAAGAAAGCTGAGGCTCTCCTCTTTCCAGCGATACCAATAAATGAATTGCGTGACAAAGTATTAGCTGTTTTAAGGAAAGGTTACTTTAATAATCGTTTTAAAAATTTCTTCCCCTCGAAGAGGGTGAAAAATGATATTTTTTGTTTTTATTGAATAAACGTTTTTCAATGTTTTTGAGGGTGCTGAATTAGAATCTGGCGTCAATTTTCGTGCAAAAAAATATAGGTATAGAGGTAGTTTGCTTGAAAATCTAATCATTTTTTTAAAGAATTTAATTAACTTAAACCAAAATCTATGGAGCAACTGTATTTTTTCTTGAATTCGCAATCAAAAATAAAAATCTTGGTACAAGAATCATGTCGAAATCATTTTTTAAACTCGAGATATAAAATAAATTAATTTAATGCTACTTTTTTTTCTCGGGTTCTAGGGCCCATTGGTCGGAATGGCAAAATACGTGACCAGAAACCTCAAAAAAAATTGCCAACAAGATCCGTGAGAGACTGAGTGTATCCTCCCCTTGTAAGTAGATTAGGTTACGGCTCAATAAAATTTAAATTATTCATACATTGATCAATATATATAACTCCTTCATTGAAGAATTTATTATTCATACAGTTCTATGATTCAACACTAACGATTCTGCAATTATGAAGATGCAGGTCGTTGAGCCAAGATTCATCTTTAATACAAATAAAAGTAAACTGCCAAGGATAAAACCGCTCCTACCTCAGGTGTTCAACAGGCGGTAAGTCGGGGTGGATAAAGGTGTGCTACAGGGATCCCTCAAGTCATCCTTCAAGTCAATATTACATGAGAGCTGTCACAGAACAGAACGCTTCTCCTCACTCACAGATACAATTTCTCCAGAAATATATTGTTAGGGAGTAAGCCCCCAGCTGAATGTCTGTTTGCCGCGGCACATGGCCTGGAGCTGGAGGCCGGATTAAAAGTTTATATCTCATTTATTCCTGAGTACACTTCCCCTGCCCTTATTCACGGCCGCCCTTAAATCCTGGCTTCACCCTTTTCTATGCCCCGTAAAATTCACATAAAAATTAAATCCAGTACGATTTAGTGGCTCCTATGCATAAATTAGAATTTTTATTATACGTTGTATTTTGAAAGCGTATAAGTTATTTTAAGAAGTAGGGGAATGAGGGGTGGAAGGATCTGGTGGAGTGGAACGGGTTACCCAATGACTATTTCTGTAACGCGGTAACCTCCACATTACAGCTAGTGTGACTAGGATATCAGCTATGGATATGCAATTAAATATCAAAAATATGCTACTATCTAAAATATTTAGAAAAATAAAAAATTGAAATACATGCTTACATGGAAAAGATGAAAAAGAAGAAAATGAACTTTATTCTGAGACTTGTCCTCTAAGAATAACAAATGAGTACAATGCATAGGAAAATCGTCTGGCAATGATAATTAATTTCTTAATTAATGATCTTAATTATAATAAATAATAATACTAAAGATAATAATACAATTGATTAATAATTAAATTATGAATTACAAAATAAATGAGAAATCTTCTAAAAGGATATATCTTATGTACACTATTTTAATGTATATAACACAAATATTCATGTTTTGCATTTGCTCGGAAGATTGAAAATTCAGAAGGTAAAGAGATATATGATGTTTAATGCAAGTAAGAGAGGATCTTTTTCGAATCGAGATGGGCAATGATGAATTCCATAAAGAGGAAGCGCGGACAGAAGTGTACAGGTTGATGGGTTGGGTTCTTGTATTTAATCCTTTGCACTCCGAAGCCGCTAACCTTATGCCTGGCACAGAACTCATATACCGGGTATGAGCCGGCAATTCTTTTTGTGGCTTTCACTCAGGTGGCTGGGAGCATGATACTCAATATTTTTTTAAAAGGCATAAATAATATTTATATGAAATGTTTAAACTTTTTTTTACTACTTCAAGTACAATAATATAATACAAACACAAACAAGTTATAAAAAAATCAATAAAACAATATTATCTTCAAGAGAGGATCTAGGAAAAAATAATGCCGGTCAGCACCCGGCTTATGAGTCCTGTGCCAGACAAGTGGAACTGTATTTTTATTTTGCCAGACTATAACTGGCTAATGAGTGCAAAGGGTTAAAAGGTGGATGAAGGAGCGCAGATTAAGAAGGTCATGAATTTAGGTGGGTATTATCAAGGATTGAAATATGAGTGCACCTGGGAAGTATTGACGTCGGAAACTGGGTTAAAGCCATTCAATTTCAGAATACCTATGAGATATGTGAGAACGTCTGGAGATCCCGAAAATAAATAATAACATGCATGAAGAAATAGGTTTTGAGATATCTGACTTCTGTTCTAGGATTATGATTCAAGTTAAACAAAAGATTATTTAACAGAACTAACTGGATATAATATGCCGAGGAACAAATCACCAAATCTACAATATAAAAAGTCATTAACATAAACACTAATGATACAAACAGCTCTAAGAACCGCTAAGTAAAATACGATAATTGGATCCGCTACAAGGGGGCAGTAAATCCCGGTTTCGACTACAGTCCTATTAGCTGAAGCCGCGGTAGGCCAGGCACGTAGCCGTGATGTAGACAGGAGCATATCATACAGTAAATATCCATTAGACCCCCCTCCCCTCACCCTCCGATCGTGTTTAATTGGCAGAGGCCCTTGAGACCTCGATCGCAATCAGTTAGCGAGAGCTGTCCCGTTCTCTGTTATTCGCGAACGTTGTTGCGAACACCTGGGAGAGTGTTCTTATCTCCCCGTTCACGTATCCCCATTAGTCCCCGCTGGTTGCTAATGTTCTCCGGATAGGTATCATCAGGTTATCTCTCGCCGTGTCATCATCTAATCCATATTCAGCATATTTGCTCCTCAGAATGTTAATGGCTCATTGATTTACAACTAGAAAATATGATAATTCCATAATAACCAGGGCTCTTAACCAGTTATGTGTCGGAACAAAAATTTTTCGATTCTCGATACCGATTATTCACCGAAAAATTTTTCTGCCAAGCCTAGGAGGACTTCCTCCAGAGGTCTACTGAAAGTCCAACTTTACATATTGTAGTTTCTTATTTTTTTTTTTTAATATTTTTTATTGAGTAATTATTACAATCTGCCACAAATGTGGTCAATAAGTAATATAGCTGGCTTAATGATTACATTCACACATTATTTACAGTAAAAAAAAGTTTTAAAAAAAAAAAAAAAAAATAATAATAATAAAACTATCAAATAAAAAAATTTAAAAAATCTATGCTATACATAAATAATATAGGATATAGAATATACATCTGGGTAAAATATGTAATTTTTTTTTTTTCATTTATTGATATTTACAACTGTACAGAATAATATACAACAAGTAAATGTATTGACAGTGAATACAATGGCATGTAAATAACTTGTGAAGAATTACTCACTAGTAGCACACAAATCTACACTAAAAGGTCTTTAGGCCATCTTCTTTTCAGACGCCTCGGAGGATTATCAGGGATGGAGGAGGAAGCAAGTTGGGAGATTAGTGGATTGGAGTGGTTATGGAGCTTACCATGAAAGGATAGGTATCTGGTTTGGGCGAACTCAGCAACATATGGAACATTAAGGTCTTTATGGATAAGCTTATTGGTGACAAAGTAAGGGGCATTTAGGATTTTTCGAAGGATTTTGGATTGTAAGAATTGGATACGAGAAGAATTGGATGGTTTAAGAGTCCCAAAGCTCGACCCTGTACGTCCAAATAGGTCTAATAACAGTCATGTAAATAAGTCTTTTGTAATGAATCGGGAGGTTTGATCGTTTGTCTAGTAAATGTTGAAGTAGTCTATAACGACGAGCAGTTTCTTGTCGCTTTAGTCTTGATATATAAATTTAAAAAATAAAACAAAATAAATAACAGTAAGTGAAAATATGACAAAATTAAATTAAAGGTTAAAAATACAATTATACTTTATTTACAATTTACATTCATCCTAGAGATCCCCCGACCAGAACCGTCCCTCCACTTATGGAAGGACAAGCCAGGCACAGAGAATTCCGAGCTCTTCTCTCTCAGCTGCGTCACTGAAGTAAAAAAAAAAACAGTGGAGGCTGAGTGAGAGCGCTATATATATTGTGGTTTCTAAAAATTATTACTATTCTAATTTTACCGTGGTTTTTAGTTTAATCCTTGGTCCTGGATGCTAAAAAATGAATTTTTAAAAAAATAAAAGTTTCTATAGGTTAGGGTTGCTGGATTCACCTGTACTATGCATACTGGTTAGACTACGGAGTTGAAATGTTTTGTTTTAGACTCGAGGACCAATGTTTCTAGTTATAAATATTTTTGTAACAAAATGGAATCTGTCCAAAAGCCAGTGAAGGGCACTGGTTTCAAATCTGCCTGGTTCTGACAATTTTTGACGGCCGAAGGAGATTCTTGGCCACTCCTTCCCAACAAATAAGAATTCGTCCTTTTAAAAATTGATTACATTTTTATAATTTTTAAAAGGACACTTTTTCCAGGATATAATGATTTTTGATATCCAAAGGATATTCCGCCATTGTTGTCCTTTTGAAAATCCACCATCGTTGTACTTTTTTAAGATATAATTAATTATTACGTTAAACTAAAATTTAATTTAAATATAAGTTAAATCGAAATTTTTCCAAAATGTTTTCTAAAGCTTTGTGGCCTTCTCTCAGCGTGCTTTGTATAAAGCCCATATTACTAGAATTACGGTATAATTCTTGTGATTTATTATTCCACTGAATTACATTCATTTTTTATCAATTTACTATATAATTAATTAATCGTTTATCACTTCCGTTGGTATTTTTCATTCGAATACTGGTTTCAAATCTTAACTCAATAAACTAGAAAACCCTTCCGCTTTGATCAACATTCGCGAATATTCTTCGAAAAAAAAAAATACCAATAAAGGTTTGCAAATATTTGTCTCCTGCGATACAATTTATGATTTATTCCAAATGTTTAAGCTGATTTTAAAACCATCCTGTGTTCTAAACATTCAAAATAAAATGTTCATTTATTAGCATAAAAAAAAATATAATTTTTTAAATTACAGTAATACCATTTTTATTGGTTATTCTAAATTATTTTATATTTTTAAATAAGTCAATAGAATTCAATTACATAAAGTGACGTTAGTATTAATAAATGGGCTTAGGAACCCATTACATTTACAATGTATTCCATTAAGTTACTGAGGCAAGTTAACAATAACTCAGGTTGGAATAAGAACGATTTCACGACAAATTACAGAGACACTAATAAAAACAAATGGGTTTAGAAAACAGTAGATATAAAATGAAAAGGACGTGGATGAGAGCTCAACTCCCATTATATCTTAAGTCAGACTAATGCAACGGAAGAGATACCTCTGAGTATTGTTCTTCCTGACATCTCATTATTTTTATCTTTTTTTATTATTTTTTCTTCCTCAACAAGGAAGTAAGGTAGCAATAATGTTATATTCAAATACATTGAATAAATATTTTATGTATGAGAAGATACTGCTCATTTGTTACAACAACGTTGTAGGTCGCTTAAGGCAATTAGGATGTTCATATCACAAGTGCAATGATAATTAAATAAACTTTTAATAGGTACAGTTTCACACCTCATATATAGCTTTAAAAATATACGTTTCGTATTAAATTTCTTTTAGTGTTTTAGTTACAACACTGTTTGTATTTCAGCAATAAATTCACGTCTTAGACGCAACGAAATGAAACAACTTAACAGGCCATTTCGTTGTTTTCATATTAAAAAGAGTTTTCAAAAATTAAAACTGCACTGAAACTTAAAACATAATAATTTTCAAGTTATGATGTCCTTGATGAAAATAATATAGCTGACTGTATTTTTTTTTTAACTTTATAGTTATTATTTGTTTTCAATTTTATTTTTAATTTAATTGTATTTATATATTTTCTTCATGTTGTCTTTATACAGGGTGAATACCTCTAAATGTTAAGAAAATGGCGCTTTATTGACAGTTTTCCTTTATTTTCTATTCAACAATAAGTTTTCCTTTATTTTCTATTGAACAATAATTTATTATATTTGCTTTTTATTCCAATGTAGAGTTCAATATGTTTAAAATTCACATTTTCATTAAGGGATTGTCATAATGTTTTATTTACACAAGTAACTGATTTATATGCCAAATGAGAACACCATGTTTTTTCGGTTTTAATAGTATATTTCTCCATGAAATCGAAACAGAATCATTACTTTCAACATTTTATTCGAAAGCTGATTAAATTTTCAAGTTTTTGTGAGATTTGCAGTTTTGTGAATAGTTTTTTCAAAAACGGTGAGCGTTTAAATAATATAAGACATTGTAGCTTCCCTAAAAAAGGTGAAGATCAAGCTTTTATCTTGTGACCTTTAGGTGGTCACAACCGTGGTTTCCTCAAAGAAGTCTTTTATTTATCGTATATCTGCAACGGATTAGAATAGAATGGTGAGGTCTTCGGTATTTTTCTTTATTTTTGATCTAGTTTCACCCATATTTTTTTCACTATGAGGTACTCACCCTGTATATTGCTTTAATTTAGTTTTCTTTATGAATTTTCTGTATTTTCATACATTTATTCTTTCCTTATCTTTTTTTCATACTCTCTGCATTTTTGTCATATATTTTTGTTTGTTTTTATTCTGGCCTTGATAAAGGCTTGCAATGTCAGTCAAAACATTGGCATTACAAAATAAAATTTATTTTTAATTGCTGTGTATCTATGACTGCATACCTCAAAGACTTATATCTTTATTAACTTCTCAGTCAACAAATACCCCATCAATTCTATTCTAGTACGAGTATTATTATACATTTTAGTCAGGTTGCACAAAAAGAAAAGAAAAAAAAATAAATGTTTTAATGCTAGATTATTAAAAATAAATAAAAATGTTAGTAATATTTAAATAGTAATTCTTAGGAAGGGAATATCGCAACATCACATGCTCACTCCTGTATTGTTAAGTATTCTGGTGTGGTAATTTTTAGTAAATATTTCACTATTATAAATAATACTAATAGTTATATTAAAACGCAGTATTCATAAACAATGATCCTTATCCACAATGATCTAAATGCACCAAAAGTTGCTAACTTTACCCAAACCATGTACCAATACATTCATCATAAACTCCCTAACCACTCAAATTGACTACTCTCTCAACTGGCTTCCCATACGATTCCAGATAACCCTTCCTGAAAATAATCAATTCACAGCTATTTGACATAAATGTGCTGCCAATGGGGTGCTTTTCAAGTAACTGACAAGTTACATCATATTCAGTATCACACATAGTTAGTAATTGTATTTCTTTTATGCAGTAGTAAATATAAAAAATAATTAAAATTCTAAAAACGAAACGTTGACTATTTGATAAAAAACGAAACCAGAATAAATACTTCAAATGGGACTTAAATGATTCTCCGCGTTAATGGTAAACTTTGGGTAGGTGCTCTTCCATTCGAAGAAACTTTTTACTTTAACAATAAAAGTTCAAGAAACAAAAGGCTTTTCCCGCCCTGACTCTGACGGCAGAAAAAAAAAAAAAAAGAAAGGTTCCCTTAAAGTGATTAAATTGAGGATGTCTCCCCTGACATCCAGCGGGAGAGGCGTTAGTTCAGCCCTTCCCCCAGCCTCACAATCTTCGGGCATTGTTTTGTTTCACTTGTATGCATGGATAAGTAATTACGTTGAAATTTCATTAAACCACTAACATTACGTTTTTTACATGATGATTATACATATCAGAAGGCTACAATGGGTTCTTATATTTCTACGCATTCCATCTTTTGACATAACGCGTGTTTAAATAAATATTTATCTATACGTGCCTAATTTTATGTAATCTACAATATTTTTACAATAATATAGCGGTCAACATTGATTTAAAAGATGAAATATAAACTATAATTAATCGAATAGATCTATAACATAATTAATAAATATGAAAAAGAAAAAAGAAAATGGAGGAAATAATAATTTATACGTAAATATTGTAAAGAACAAAAATAATATTTCAATACAGGTGAAATGAAAATCTTATTTAAAAAAAAAAAGTAATTGATAATAGAATGCAATGTATCAGGAAAAACGATTGATAAATAACGTTAATAATCATTATAGGTTTAATGCTGAAAGAAAGGCTCCACTAAACCATCCAATTCTTCTCGTATCCAATCCTTACAATCCAAAATCCTTCGAAAAATCCTATTTGCTCCTAACTTGTCACCAATAAGCTTATGCATAAAGACCTTAATGTTCCACTTGTTGCTGAGTTAGCCCAAACCAGATACCTATCTTTTCATAGTAAGCTTTATAACCACTTAAATCCATTAGTTTCTCAACTTGCTTCCCACTCCATTCCCGAAAATCCTTCGAGGCGTCTGAAAAGAAGATGGCCTAGAGATCTTCTAGTGTAGAATTTTTATTGAAGTGCTACTGATAAGTAGTTCTTTTCAAGTTTTGGCATGTTATTGTAATCGTTATCAGCTCATTTACTTGATGTATATATTTATACAGTTATAAATTTCAATAAATTGATATAAAAAAAAAAAAAGCTAAAAGAGGGGTGGCACCCAAATATGTCTTTATTAAAAGGGTGAGTGACAGCTTAGGAAGCTGACTTTCAGCATTAGACCCTCTTAGTGGCCTTGCATCCTTTACTGACAAACCTGGAGAGAAATTTTTCAGACAAAAGAATAAATTTTTGAAAAAATGAAATGCAAAAGTCAGGTGGAGGGTAGAAGAGCGTATATAAAGATAAATCTGGAAAATAAGTAAAAAGCTCTTGTGGAAGAGCCCGAAGATGGAGGAAGAAAATGCAGGAGTCGTCCAATGAAGATCTGGTTGAGAAGAACCCCATAATGCCGACTTAGAACTTAACACCTTGTAGATATTGTATATTGTGAGCTGAACCTCAAATGGGTTAGTGGTAAAATCATTCACAGTTCTAGAATCATAATAAAATATATTCATTAATACTGATTATTCTTCACCTGACTGCCATCACAGTAAGATGGAATTGGTTTGCACGATAGGATAATAAGAGTCAAAAAAATCAAATGGAGCTATTGTGTTATCAGAAACTAAACCTGATTTTAGTAAAGTATTGTATAAACCCCCAAGCTATGGAGCAGCACAGCAAAAAAAAGATAAAATTATAGGCAGACTGTTCAGTTGTTAAGCTCTAAGTAGTCGACCTGATCCATAAATATAACTCTTCAAATTATTTGTCAATGAGATCCTTCTTTGAAGGCGGCCAATTGTCTCCGTTTAGTAGGACATTGGATATCAGCTCGTGTCTGTATGTTTCCAATTTTGTCCTGTTATTAATATGATGATCGCAGGTTTGTTTACAGTTTCCGTTACAGATACAAATGCTGGTGTCAGTTAGTTTAAGTATGGGTAACTTTTAGCTCCCCGTATCCTGTTTACAAAAAAGGGTTAGTTCGTATGTCATTTTTTTAAAATTTTTCCTCTATCGTTTATAGTTTTAATAAATTCGTAAGTATGCCTTTCGTTGAATTTGAACCGTCTTTGGTTTCAAATTTGTCTGGATGTATCTTTCAAAATGTGCTCGACTTTACCAATTGGCGCCTTATTATTTATCATTCATAATAAATAGTATATTTAAAATAAATTAAATAAAGCTAATATTCCAACTCATCCTAATACTATCCTCACAACCTTTGCTGATTATACCAGCGTGTTATCAGTCAATGATGATAACACCACTTTCTGCATCCCAGTCACATATTACTTCCCTTGAAGGATGGTAGCATAACTGGAGAGTCAAGATAAATCCCACCAAATAACCTTTACCCTACGTCGAAAACCTATCTCATCCTGTCCTCCAGTATCTTTTAATGGTGTATCGCTAATTAATGTGGAACAAATACGATACCTTGGATTTTATCTGGACAAGAGACTTACCTGAAACCTTTATACAAGATTGAAAAGACAAGAAGCTGCACGTCGATTTCGACTGCTACAACACTTACTTGACAAACGTTCATATCTCCTGATTCACTATAAGAACTTATCTATATGACGATTCTCAGACCTAAACTTACTGTAGAGAATTGTGGGGACCCACTAAACAATCGAATTCTTTCCGCATTCAATCACTTCAATCTAAAATCCTTCGAAAACTACTCAATGCTCCTTACTTTGTCACAAATAAACTGATCAATAGTAACCTTAATATCCCATATATCGCCGATATGAAACGAACCAGATACCTTTCCTTTCATAATAACTATTCTTAGGGGACAGTCTGTCCCAGAATAAAGTTTATTTTTCATTTCATTTTCATTTTTTATTTTGAATAAACTTAACACTCATCCAAATCCACTTGTTGCTAGCTTCCCCTTCTAATCTTAGCAATCCTCCGAGGAGTCTGAAAAAAAGATGGCCTCGTGATCTTCTTTTGTAAATATTCATTAGAGTACTACCAATGGGTAGTTCCTCTACAAGTTCTATTCATGTCATTATATCTCATATATACCGCATATTAGTAGATGTGTTTTCTAATACAGTTGTAAATTTCTATTAATAAAAGAATAAAAAAAAATAAAATAAGTAATATTTAAGTAAATGTATTTATTAAATGTATTTATTAAATGAAAAAAAAAAACAGGAATAAAATCTATTATTTTCCAGGTTTGAGATTTTATTAAACTTTAACCTACCCTTCCACTTTCCACTTTCGAGGAACACTCCTTTCCACTTCAACACCCCTCTGAAACTTTACTGGCGAAAAGAAGCTCTTTGTCCAGTTTTCTTCTCAGGCCACTATTTTATTCTTTCTTGCGAATTCAAGCTGCTTTTTACAAATTAAATAATGAAGAGATTAACAAAGTTATTGTCAAAGAGACCACCGCATAAAGTTCTCATGAGGACTCCTATAAAGCAGGTTGGCATTACTAATGTTATCTCTCAGTGAATATTAAAGTTGACTAGGCCATTCATGGTTTTTGTAAGTCAACGGTAATTCGGTTACATGATGTGGGTTTCCTCAGGTTGCATTTTTTTATTTTTTATTTATTATTTAAAGCAATAATTAATAATACGATCAAATTGTGATGTTTTTAGAATATATTTTAATGTTTTATTATAGTCTAGTAATTGGTTACAAGAAAATATCCGTAAGATCCTACTCCTTTATTCGAACTACTGAGACCCTGTAAGGTTACTATCTATGCCTTATATAACGTATATTAACCTTATACCATGACTTAAAAACTCTTAATATTATTTTTTATATTGTCTGTATTTTTACGGTTTTAACAATTTTTTTTTTTAATTATAAAAAACCTCTGGATCAATACATATACAGGGTGAGTATCTCTTAGTGTAAAAAAAAAAATGGGTGAAACTAGATCAAAGATGTAGCAAAATGCCGCAGATCTCACCTTTCTATTCCAATCCGTTGCAGATATACGATAAATAAAAGACTTTTTTGAGGAAATCGCGTTTTTTCCAATAAAAACTGTAATATCTCCATTTTGTCTATATATTTTTCAAATTTTGACCTCATTTTCAGATTTAGCATTAAATTTCCTATAACGTAACCTTGAATTTTACAAACTTGGTATCTAAAGAACAGCTTGATCTTCACCTTATTTGGGGAAGTCACAATGTCTTATATTACTTTAACGCTCACTTTTTTTCGAAAAAACTATCCACAAAACGTCAAATCTCACAAAAAGTTTCAAATTTAATCAGCTTTTGAATGATATGCTAAACGTTATGATTTTGTTTCGATTTCATGGAGATATTTACTTTTGAAACCGAAAAAATATGGTGTTCTCATTTGGTATACAATTCAGTTACTTGTGTAAATAAAACATTATGGCAATCCCTTAATGGAAATGTGCATTTTAAACATTATAAACTCTTCATTGGAATAAAATGCAAAGAAAAAAATTATTGTTTAATAAAAAATAAAGGAAAACTGTCAATAAAGCGACACCAGATCAGAGGATGTTATGTTATTACATTTATTTATTTATTATTATTATTTAGGATTTATTTTATAAGATTTTCAAAGTAATGTTTAAAATCCAGTGATAATGGACATAGACCTTAATTTTGCCGTTAGTTCCTGAATGCAGACTGTGCCTAAGAATACTACTTTTTGAAGTGAACTTTATGGGCTGATGAGTCTGTTTTTACAGGGGATGGCATTTCTACCTATCCCATGTATATCGTTGGTTTATATTTGTATTGCTTTCGAATAATGTGGAGGAGCACCATAGTGTTGGAAAATCATATTTTGCTGAACTTCAGGTGGAATATCATGACGAAGTTGTGGTAGGATATTTTGTTACAAATCCTATCAATTCTTACCATTCAATCTGTTGAGCAAACTTTGATTTTTCAACACTATTCGACAGCAATACAAATATGAATAAACCAACGATACTCCACATGGAATGGTAGTAGCCTTCCCCTGTAATAATAGACTCCTCTAATAAAAAAAATAAATAAATATTTTTCGTTTATTGTAACAAGACCTCTCCAGCTTAAAAGCTGAGAATTATGTGCCAAAACAAGACGAAAAATGCCCTGACAAAGCTGTTGGAAGATTGGCTGCCAATGCTATAAAACCACCATTATCCTCAGAGCTCCCCCGAGAGGTCCGGGAGGAGATAGAACTATAAGGGGACAATGTGCCTTTGTGGCGCCCAAATTGAACCGGCTGGTCGAGATAGTCCTTAAAAGGCTGCTTCCCTTCTTCAAGGCCCTCTTTTCAAGGCAAAACATAACCAAAGGGGTGTCAGTTCAAAGGTCACAATGTCCCACAGTATATTTGGGGAACCGAATTGTTCATGCAGAACAAGTACTGTCCACAGCACCTCCTTCCTTTTTTATAAGTTCTTTTTCGGAATCCCGCAAAATTGATCTAATTTCTCCAAAAAAAAAATTTAATGTCTCCAAAAAAAAAAAAAAAAAAAAAAATCTATGTTTCTGAATATTGAAATTTATTTGACATACTGAAGCTCATAGTGAAATTGATACACCCTGTTGACAGAAAGAAAATATTTCACATTTGGGCATACAATTTTTACGTACAATTGGGCACACATAGCAACGTCCATCGGATCAAAAAATAACTCTCATCAGCAAATATTACAGTTTTCCAAAACTCAGGGTCCTTCGGTAAATAGGCATTTGCAAATCGCATCCTAACTTTTGTATGCTGATGAAAGGTTACTTTCCAACTACTCGTCCATAAAATTTATTCTTTCTTAGGGTATGCCTCACTTATTCTACACTTACAGGCTTACCTAAGCAGTTAGATAGTTCGGTGGCTATTTTAGGTGCATTCAAACGTGGATTTCTTTTAATTTTCCTGACAATACAAGTCTCGTCCCTAGCAGTTAAAATTTATCTAGTGCTCTTAATGTTTTTTTTGGCAATGCGCTTTTCCTTCTTGGATCTGTCTGATATACGCTGAACAGTTCAACGAATTTTTAAAATATTTCGGTTACTAGATTTAAATATGTTTCGTTATTAAAATTTAGAATGACCAACCCACATTCTTTTCAAATTGTGTGTGCTCTCATTATTGAAACGAAAAGTTCTAAAACAGGGCAGATTTTGTTCAACTTGCATTGACTAGAGCCAAACACTTTCGACACAAGAGTTTAACAAAATTAAAATAGTTTGAAATAAACAAGTATTTTGAAAAACAAAGGTATATCATTTTCTCTGTGAGATAAGTAATCGTAAACAAATATTTTTTGTTTTTATTGTGAAATCCTTTTAATTTTTATACGTTTAAAAACAAAGTACATACTACTGGGATGTTTAATGATTACAATAAATTATTGTTTTTAATGTAATATAAATTAAACTATAATGCTCGCCCACGGGAGTTGGTGATTCTTGAACCCCATTGCTGGTGCTTAGCATTGAAGTCAGCACCGAGAGAAAGCGATGACCTAAGGAATTAAGAAATGAGAGGAACTGGGATGTGGAAAGGGGTTTTATTTGGGGGCAGTAGGCCGCTGCAATCGTGACGGGAAAGGAGAAGGTTTTAATAACAACTGCTGTGGGCTGCAGGAATTCATTTGCTGGTAAAGGAAATACATGGTGAGTGAGGGAATGGTGAATGATGACAGCAGTTCCGGCATGGCTCTACCATCAGGGTGGTCTGTTCGGTATGTTTGGTAATTTGATATGTTGAAACGCTGTTTACTGGTCAGTCTGGTTTCTGTAATTAATTAAAAGCTACATCGATTTCTTTGTAATGTAGCAATGATGTTAGTTCGTCAGTGTGGTTGCGAATACCATTCGCATTCCAAAGGAGAATGGATAAGGGTTTTGTGGAAGGCATTTAAGGATTAGACATTTTTTTGAAGGGGAATTAGATGAGGGATAACATTTGTAAGGAGGTGAAATGAGTGGGGTGATAAGGGTTTTCAATTCAGAGAGGAAGGAATTAAATAAGGATGTGAGATCGGAGGTAGTAGGGGGAGGAGGAATATGGGAGATCTGATGATGGATATGTGGATTGGGTTGGATTAATGTAGCTGGGGTATATTGAATATTTGTGTGGGATTGAGATTGGAGCTGTTGCTGAGGTTGAGGATTATAGGAGTGAGGCTGTTGAGGAGGTTGCGGCATGGCCCCTGTTTCATTTTGGCATCTTCTTCCTCCAAGCATTTCTGCAAATGATACAGACGAGGTTGCAATTTTTGAAGGTTGCCTTCCTCTTGTCTGTTGTGTTTCTTCATTCTGTGGCTGCGTCCCTATGAAATCTGTTACGGAGGTTTTTGTAAGTTTGACATCCTTTGTAGTTAGCTGGATGCTCTTGTTGACCTATTTATTTATTCAAAGATATCTATATAAATCCGCTATCTGTCCATAGAGCACATGTTAATTTACGTATTCACTATTAGAATATTTATTGGCTGTACTCACTGTTTTATTTAGTCAATGATCTCCACAGTTATTAAAAACTATTCTTGTAATGTTCTTAGTGGAAAATAATAAGAACCACACAAAAAAAGATAATTATGTCATGTAATATAAATTAAACTATTTATTTATTCAAAGATATCTATAAATATCATGTATCATTTTGACTGGGGGCCACTGTATTTAATTAGATACCATTAATTTTTAAAACGGATGATACATAAAAGTTGAGGGCGTCATGAAACGAATGATGAATAGTGGAATGTGTGTGGGAGATTGCTTGGATAGACTAAAATGGAACCAACTTATTTTTGGTGAAGATATACAACATACTGTTGTAAAAAAGTCTTCATATAAAATGAAATAAATATGATCAACAAAAGCAAGACAATAATTAATATATAGTAGGAGTATGTCGATTCCATCAATTCGGTATCGAGAATCGGTGATCTAAAGTCGATTCCTAGGAATCACATTGATAGCGCTATGACGTTGACAATAGTTTAGTGATATCTAATTATGTTATTATTATACACCAATTCTTGTCCCTAATGAACAATCTAATGCAAAATATGCTCGATTGGATGTCATTGTTCTTATTTTTAACTCAATCATTTTTTTTATTTTTATAGTTCAGTTCTGGCGACAAATATGTAAAACTATTTACTTTTTCAAATGAATAGTGAATAACTACAAATTAAAAAAAAAAATGAATAGGACATCCATACAAAAAAATAAAATAATCTATTACATAAAAACAGTTTAGTCATAGAGGGGTGGGTAAAAACAAAAACTAAAAAGCCTGAATAATTTTCCAAACAACCCAATAGATATAGATCTGAAACTCCAGGGGAAGGTGAGAGATCTATTTCGTGTGAATCTAACGATTTCGGTGAAACGAGCATGAATATTAGTACCACATAAACTTTTACGTATGAGAGAAATAAACAGAAAAAAAAAATTAAACGCCAAAATTATTTCTATTTCCATATTATTACGAAAAAAAAAGGAAACTTAACCGCGCAATATTACAAGACCCTTCAGGAAGGATTACTGAGCACTAATTTTCCGGTGTGCTCCCTCTCCCTTCTCCTCCCTCCTGCCGGGAGGAAAGGGTTCATTTCCCGAATAAGGAACACAGAAAATAGCCACCACAAAGAATATTCCTTGGATAATATAAAGGAGGCTAAGAGATCCTTTGAAGCTGATGGCCAACTTCGGACCACTTCACTACCACCACCAGCAATTCATCAAATCCCCTACCCTTCCCACCGTCCCCTTCCCCACCTTCACCTCCCCTCCTAAAGATAAAAGAATTTCACTTTCAAATCGGATCCTTTTATTTGGTTGCTCCTAACGTGGCCCTCTATTAAAATACTATTATGCTAACTCGGACAGCTCTTTGGCCATTACCGCGCTTCCATAGGAGACTTTATTTATTCACCTAAATTCAAATTCGTTTTTTCAACGACGGTGTTTCCTTTACTTTACGCATTTAAATATTTATGTCCACTTATTCAAGTGTAATTGCAGGCTTAGTTGGAAAAGAAGTAAGGCGCTGATCAAACAAGAGCTTTAGTGAATCCTTAATCTTGGAGATTGCCTTGCCATTTGCATTCATTCCAAGTCGTAATCTTTTTGCTTTTGCTTTTTAACATTTACTCCCTCGGTGCGGATTCTACATTACATATGAATATTACATGAATGGCATAATCTCGGGAAAAATCAGAACACGTTACATTTTCTTTTCGACGAATATATATGTATATTATCGATTAAAGGCTCACCAGGCCGACTAAAAAAAAAAATAAAAAATATGCTTTTCTAATTTTGAAATGTTGCTTTAATTTGAAATACTAGACTAAAACGGAAAAAAAATTCATGTAGTTTTTGACCTCTTCAACATTAACTACGACAAGTCTAAATCAGATTTACATGACTAGAGAGTACTTAGGTTTACCGACTGGAGAAACAGGGCTCTGGATAGGAGCGAATGGAACATAATTGTGCAAGAGGAAAAGGTCCACTCTGGTCTGTAGCGCTAAAAACAACAATTAGACCAACGTAAGGGGTTGAGCACGGGGGCTCCACTAAACCATCCAATTCATCTCATACCCAATCTTTACAATCCAAAATCCTCAATGCCCCTTACTTTGTCACAATATCACTCAAGAAGATCTTAATGTATAATATGTTGCTAATTTATCCCAAACCAGATAGCTATCCTTTCAAATATCTTAATTTGCTTCCAATTCTAATCCAAATAACCCTCCGTGACGTGTGAAAAGAATATTACTTCGGGGCCTTCTAATATAGAACTTTTGTTAACAGACTACTCATAGATATTTGCTTTACAAACAATTGAAATGTTATTATGAGCATTATCTTCACATTTACTAAATGTATTTTTATTTTACTGCACCCAAATTATTATTAATTATTTATTAACAAGAAGGCTATAGGTTGAGACCTAATAAAGAAATATAAAAATAAACAAATGGAAACGGACATAAGAATAAGAAGATTAAGGTTCTATAGGCATATGGTGAGGATGCACCTTAAGATATTAAATAGAAAAACCTTCTATCATAGGAGAGGATACAAGAGTGCTGGGAGGTATATCAAACGGATAAAGGAAGAAACTGAGGGACTGAAAATAACGGACCAAGACTGTTTGGATAGGGATGACTATAGGAAAAGGCTAAAAGATATTAAGGTCCTTGTGGGAAAGAGATATGCAAGAAAAGGAATAGCGAAGACAGAGGAAAGAAGGAGGGAGATATCTCGGAAAAATAAGGAAAAGGTGGGAAGAGAGAAGGAAGGAGAGAAGGGAGTATGAAAAGAAGTGAAAATAATGATATTCGCGGGGTCTTTAAGGCCGTTCCGTAAAAATAAAAAAAAATTAAAAAAATCTTGATTAATGGGATAAAATATGTCGTTTACTAATATATTTAGTAATACATGTTGTCTTTTACTATTATATTTACTAAATATACATATTAAAAATACATATGAATCCTCAAACAGCTTCTAAAGTTTAGACTAGGGAAATAGTTCAGCAACTAGGTAGCTTGGGAGGAAACAAATATATAAGTTATTTTTATCCAATTGATTTTTATACGCTCAAGTTTTTCGTAGTTATTAGTGTACAAGCATTTCATTTCTACAGCAAACCAACTAAACGCTGCAAGGAAAGAATCAGATGAAAAGGTAGAAAGAAAAATATAGCAGTTTTTCACACCAAAAGAAATGAATTGTCTGAAACTTTTCCGAGATAAGGCTGTTGGTGGTTTTCCAATATACGAACAATAAGAATCAATCATCGGATCTCACATCATTTCCTACGTTGTGAAACCAGCTAACCATTTCTCACACATCAATTTATTAATATTTTAAATTATTTTACAATATTACTTTCAACATTGATTTAGTAATTTATATTTTGATCATTTTATTTCTAATGAGATGTTAAGATTAGTTTTAATATGGATTTAGTGTTTTTGAGGGAATAAACGATAATAACCCCCTCCTGAAACGTAGCAACGAAAAATATTAAAATTAAACAAAAGAAGATCACAATCGAGAAAAAAAAAATTATGGCGGACGCACCCTTTTGCTATTTATTATGTGTTACAAAATTTCTAATTATATATATATATATATATATATATATATATATATATATATATATATATATATATATATATATATATATATATATAGGTATATTGTATGTAGAATCCACAACAATGTAACCCTAATAGAGCACTATGACATTTAATCGATCGGCGGCCATTTAAATAAGAGGAAGCCATTTTTCCAGGCGAGAGAAAACGAAAACAGAATTCGTAAAGTTGTGCGGAGGACGGTCCCCGACAGTATTGGCGCTGATGACAGACTAATCCCCCAGCTCCGATAATAATCCCCACTTTCTACCATCAAACTTTTTGGGCCTTTAAGCACATTACTGCTACCAACTTTTAATTATTCATATTTTTCAGAGCAGCGTTGCCACCATTGTAAAAAGAGATGTTAAAAATTCAAAGTTGAAATCATCATTTATAGGTTTTAATTTATAATTTGTTTTCAACCGAATTCAAAAAAGAGGAGGTTCTCAACTCATCTGTATTCTTTTTTTTTTTTTTTTTTTTTAATCGATTAATCGAATTAATGGCGCTATTTTTTACTACCCTTAACTGTGTCTGATGGCAATAAATTGCCGAAATAACAGTTTATGATTGAACACTTTTCAAAAATGGGTATGGAGAAAAATATTCCAACTAGGATTGAAACATAATATCACAATTAGAAGAAGAGAAGAATATTTTCCGGCCCTTTATACTGTCGACTCTTGCTAACTCGAGTTTTACGGGACTACAATTTTATAAGGATACTGTTTTTTCAGATCTGCCAGGACATGACGATTTTTGGAGGCCGAAGGACATCCTCGGCTACTTTCCTTCTCCACTAAGAATTAATTTTCGTCCTTATGAATGTTTAAAGATGGCGGAAGGACATTTTTGGGCCTCATATACATCAGTTTTCGTCCTTAAGGATACTGTTTTGTAATATTCCAGGATTTAACGGTTATTAAGTTCAGCTTAGGCATAGTTCAAGTTATAGAGGTTATTCTTGATTTAATTCGAGTTACAGAGGTAAAGAATTGTGCATTGAACAGGAAATACAACAGTATTTCACATACATAGTAAAAATGTGTACAAACATTAAAACATTACTGATTAAAAAATTCCCTAATTCCTACTTAATACTGTAGGCAACCACGTCATATTTTTTGTTTGTCAACCAGTCATATTTCCGATTGAAACAATTAAAGATAACACACTGTCTGGTCCATCAATATTTCGTCTTTTCTACTGAACTTCGAGTTAGAGGTAATGTTTGCGTCTCTTCGACCTATAAAGGTAAATATAACCGATAAAAATTATTTCGAGTTATGTATGGTTATTTTTTCTTCTTATACAGGTTTTTCCGAGGGGATTGAAAATAAAGTAGAGCATTAGGTAATTATCTCAACTAATGTTGTCAGGGGTGGTTCGGATAATCGAAATTCATTAAAAAAAATTATTATGTGTGCAACAGCACCTTCCAACAGTTTTTTGTCACTTTTTTCGAAGTTTCACAACTCAAACTGCCCGCCTCACTGTGAAGATTATGGAATACCTGATGATTGATTCAGATTTTTTTTTTATTCCCGTTATTGTTGATTTACCAACCTTGAAATCGATAGCGAATGCCTGACCAGTTCACTTTCTTTTAGCCACGTAATGATTTCCATTTTGTCTTTAAATGAAATGAGCTCTCGTTTCCTTTTTGTTAGCATGGATGATGGCATGTAGTTTTTAAAACTAAATGTGATCACAAAGGCGATATATACCTCACAAAGAACGATTTACCAACTAAATGATTAGGAAGATACTGAGAGAAACAAATGAAGTGGTCTAACTAAGTATACATTTTTCAGTAAAGAAAATTGTAGGTATATATAGAAGTTCATTTCTTAAAGTTTCTGTAAAATAAATTGAGCTTCTCTTAAAGACATTCATGAAGAAAATAATTTTGTTTTTCATTTAATTTAATGTTTAAATAAAAATAATTTTAACAATACAAATAAGTAATTAGACGATACATTTAATTAAAATGTTTAAAAAAAAAAAAAAAAAAAAAAAAAAAAAAGGGTTCCGTTAATTGAACGTTCCGATATCTGACGTTCGTATAATCGACAATTTACAGTAATTCGAGGTAACGAAGATTTCGAGTTATGGAGTCTCGAGTTAACTAGAGTCGACTGTATAATTATCGTCTAACCATAGCCGCTACTGATTTCCTCGAAGTTTGGGTTGGAAGCCAATCTAGAACGGTTAAGGGAGTTATAAATTCCTGTGTGGTCTAAGTGGTTACCATAAAGCACAATATTGAGTTATTTTACTTTATCCATCAATTTATATTCTTGAAAAATTCTATACGTTTCAGGATTGCTGTACTTATGGGCCATCTAATATAACATCAAAAAAGATATAACAAAAAACCCTTATTCCTCAGCAAAATTTCACCATCGGAGCAGGGACTAGATATTAGATTTTAAAATCCATCAGGCCCCTTTGGGCTGCAGAGAGCGCCCTTTGCCTCGGCTATGTGGCGGATAACGGGATTTGGGGGGAGGGTGGCTTTGAAGTCGCAGAGGAAATCATTAGGAAGGTTCCATTTGACTCGATCAATCGATTACTGGAACCGATCAGTAACGAATCCTCACAACAATGGCTGAGCTAATCCTTTCTATTTAGCTAGCATTGGGAGCCTTCCAGTCGCATTAGGGCCACTTAATGTTGCCCCGGCTCGTTAACTCTTAACTTCTCCTATCGGGATCTCAGCTCCTCGTTACCTTTGATTCGTTAGCTCCCAAAGTGCCCCAAGGTCGGCTACCTTTGTGCCACCCCTAACTACTTTGTTTCCTGTTCGTTTGATCAATTACAGCGAACGATGAGAAGGCAATATAGAAATCGATACCCATATTATTCAGAGTCGAGTTGTATTGTCATATCCTAACATAATCCCTTCTAACTACAAGCTGTACTGAGATTTTCAAAATGTAATATTAATCATAATCTTCCACCAAAACATTACATTATGTTTTTTATAAGGTTATATATTCTAGGAACTAGTTTCCTTCAGAATGAACATTCTTTGCAAAAATTATTATAAACTTAATTTTTAAAACATATCTGTAATACATGTATTCCTAGATGTAAGTATAGGAAACATAATAGTAGAAATGACAAATTAAAATTTATATCCTAATTATAAAATGTTAAATTGCGAGAACTAGAGGGGGAATAAGACATGGAACAAAAAACAAGGGAATCGTGATTAAGTGTTTGGCATTTGCTGACGATTTGGAGCTGTTAACAGAAATTTTGGAGGAAGCCAAAGAACAAATCACCGAATTACAAGGCCAGGCAGGGAAGATTTCTTTCGAAAAAACGAAAATTGTGTCCAATATTCTGGAGGTTCCTATGAGAGTTAAAGTAGGAACTCAAAAAATCGAGGTAGTCAGGCATTTCAAGTACCTATGGGCATGGATTGACAAGAACAACCATGAAGGGAAAGCAATGGAAGTGAGAAGGACGAAAATGGAACTAGCTTTCCAGAAAACCCTTTCTTGGAACACTAAAATAAGGCTTCATAGCACAGTCCTCAAACCAGAAGCGGTCTGTGCAGCAAAGGCACTAGTCAAGGGAGGAAAGGGCAAATAAAGAAATTGGACATCAAGGAGAGGAAAATTTTGAGGAAGATTATGGGTCCCAAATTCCAAATTAACAAACAAGTTTTCTACAGGAACGAAGCCCTATACATAAAGTCGGAGAGACTATTGGAAACAATAAGGAAAAGGAGGATGGTTTTACATGGACAACAATTCATTACGAATGAATCCTGACAGGTTAACTAAACAAATCCTTGACTTCTTACACAAAAAAAAAAACTATAAAAAGAATAGTTACTACTTTCAATGTGTACACTGGTTACGGATTAATTCAATAAAAAATACATTACTGAACTAACTACAGCAAAAAAAATAAAATTCTGTTTCATAATTAAAAAAAAAAAAAATTAAAAGATTAAGTACGTATTATGAAGTAATGCGTATAAAACTAAGGACATAACCCATTTCCATATTCACCAACTGGTAGCATCTGTCAAGATTCTGATAAGCTAATGGAAAAATCGTTTTTGTACGAGCATAGAGAAGAAAGTGTAACCCTGGTAGCTGATTACACATAACATGTAATTTTATTAAGTACCACGCAGTAATTAAGTATGTAAATAAATATGATGATATATAAGATATCATAATTTATTAAAGCAAAAAACAATTCACGAACACAAGTAACGTTTCCCGCTGTCAATTGAAATGTTTATCCAAAGAACAAATAACGGATGAATCATTTGAGTATACTCTTTGAAATACATTTATTGGAAATGATTTATAGGGCAGGGGGAACACCTATTATATTCACATGAATCGTTTAAGTTTGAAACAAAGTTTCAACCCCAAGTTAATCCTTCTTACATATATCATATACATCCTTTAGGGTGAATTCTAATTAGCAAAATTTAAGATTTGAAAATTTATATAAAATAATGGAAAACATATTAGAATTAATTTGAACATAAAATAATATTGCCACATTACGCTAGTTCCATCATGATTCGAAATTAACCAAATAAATGTGAATGAAGTGAACTGCTCTTGAAAACGCAAAAAATTCCCTTGAAAAAATACCATAGTATCCCGAAAAAGACCATTATATACATACAAATTATATATATATATATATATATATATATATATATATATATATATATATATATACATATATTGATCAACTATGTTTAAATTAAAACAAGTATATCGTATGATTATAAGTGAAACAGTATATTTTTACCCATAATATCAAAAAAGAAACGACATTTTGATTTGTAATAATTTTTATTAGACAAGAATAATTCCATTGATTTTAAAGTATAAACCAGTGTGGCAAACCTCGTTTCTGCCAATCAACATTGTACGTTTAAATTTTTATTATTTTAAATTCTTTTAGTGCTAAACCGTCCTAGAGATATGAAGATAGGAAAAGTAGTTAAAATTTTGCACGGATGGGTTCAGTAATTTTACCACTGTAAACTCTATTGCGGGATGGTACCAACCACATATCATTCGATTTCCAAACTTCACAGGTATCCACATGTCGCGCCACATATTTAAATCTTTCTTAATAATTTAATTGAATATAAGTAGATTCATATATCAATTTCAACCTCCATATAACACCGTACCTTTGTAACCTCTCATGTAGAATGGCGCACGCAATCTATCAGTCAATTTTCGATCTTTCTATTCCATGTTTTACACATATCCCTTTTTTAGTAACAAATTAATTGAAAATAATTAGATTTTATTATAGTTAAACCTTTCTGGAACTAAAAAGATCATGTGATAACAATTTAGTAACGATTGGTTAGTATTCTTCGTAGTTAGTGATAACAAACGCAAAATGGCTTGTCCTTTTATATCTACACTATAATATAAAAGGAAAGCCATTTTTCGTTTGTGACCACTAACCCCGAAAAATGTTAAACCAATATGTACCAAAGCTTTAACTTCATTTTTATAGTTTCAAAAAGGTTTATCTATTATAAAATCTAATTATTTTCCATTACATTGTTGTTTAAAAAGCGATATAATGTGGATAACAATGTAGTTTGCAAATTAACCGATAGGTGGCGATGCCATTGTACGTGAGAGGTTACAAAGATAAGGTGTTATATAGAAAGCTTGAAATCGATAATAAAATTTACCTATATTCAATTAAATTATTTTAAAAAATTTAAATATATGGTATGACATTTGGATCCGAGTGAACTTCGAAAATAAAACGATTTTGTGGTTGGCACAATTCCGCAATAGAGTTTACAATGCTCAAATGACTGAACCCATCTGTTCCAAAGTTTAACTGTATCATCTCCATAGTTTTAGAAAGGTTTAGAAATAATAAAATTTACAATAATAAAAATTTAAATGTACAATATGGAGTGGCGAAAATGATGTTTGCCACAATGCAATATACTTTTATGGTTAGAAATTAAAATCCAAGAAGAAAAAGGAATAAAATTATTTCTTCAGAATAAAAAATATTACCAAATCAACGTTTCGATCCTTCGATTTTTGATATTGTGTGTAAAAATATGATTCATGGGCCTTTTTGTAAGCACTGATAATGCAGTCCATTATCCGTTTCTTAATAGTCACTGTCCATTTCGTGTACCAACTCATAATAATAATAATAATAGCCTTTTATTATGTCCATAACTCAATAAATAAACCATAATTCAAATAAATACAATAAAAATAAAAATTTAACATTTAATAAGTCCAGAATTATTATCATATTTACAAACAAAATTCTTCTTTGAGTTTGAACATGGGCCTTTCCTCAGGGAGTATAGGTCTAGACCAGGGGTGCTCAAACGGTCGATCGCGATCGACTAGTCGATCGCGAGTGCTTTTTGGGTAGATCTCGAGAAGAAAAAAAATTTTAATAAGTAGGTAGGTAACTAAACTACAAAAATGTATTACGTAATAAAATAACACTGCTTGCGGCAAAAGGTGGCTTTATCAAAGGAACGCGCGGCACTTGTCAAAGAAAAGCCGTGTTGTTTCTAGACGAGAGACAGTACAGTCTAGTTTCGGGCGGCGCGTTTGACGGGAACATTCGAGACTTTCGTTCACGCCGATATAAATGTTGCGCCTGCAGGAATTGGAGTCATTCTGAATTGTAACTTGATGGCGATCCTACGTCGATACAAAGTTTATTATTAAATAGTGGAAAATGAGTGCAGTGAAGAAATCTAAAACGTATCATTTTAATAAGGATTGGGAGGAAGAATTTTTCTTTTGTATGGTGAAGGGTAAGTGCATTTGTGTTATTTGTCGTGCGTCAGTTGCAATACCTAAGCGTGGTAACTTAGAGAGGCATCATAAAACGGTTCATAAAAACTATGAAAAGGATTTTCCGCTACCGAGTGAATTAAGAAAACGAAAATTAAGTGATTTGATATCTTGTTTGAAAAAAGAACAATCCATGTTCACAAGACCAGCCAAACAATCAAAAGCTGCTACGATCGCGTCATTTAAAATATCTCATATTTTGGCGAAACACAAGAAACCATTTGAAGATGGATCGGTGGTGAAGGAAGCATTTATTGAAGCGGGTGAGACTTTATTTGGAGATTTTAAAAATAAAACAGAAATCATGTCTGCTATTAGAGAACTTCAGTTATCTCGTCCGACTGTCACAAGGCGTATTGAAGTCATGAGTCAGGACATCGCAGATAAACTAAAACATGATATCATGGAATGTACATACTTTTCTTTACAGTCCGACGAATCCATCGATATGACAGACACTGCCCAGCTGTGTATTTTTATTCGGATGGTATTCAATGACATGTTGGCTAAGGAAGAATTTTTGACAATCATTCCTCTGAAGGGGAAGGCCCGTGGCGAAGATATATATGACGTTTTCTTCAATTTTGTAAAAAACTACGAGCTACCAATATATAAATTAGTGTGCATTACAACCGATGGAGCACCAGCAATGACTGGAAACAAAAACGGTTTTGTGGCATTGTGTCGAGCTAATGAAGAATTCCCTTCATTTTTTTCATTCCATTGCATTATACATCAACAAGTTTTGTGTTCAAAAGTTTTAAACACGGAGGAAATTATGGGCATTGCAACAAAAATTGTGAATTCCATCCGTGCACGTAGCTTGCAACGGCGGCTCTTTCAGTTGCAGTTGGAAGATAGGGAGTCAGCTGAACACACTGATTTAGTTCTTCACACGGACGTCAGGTGGTTGAGTCGCGGAAAATTCCTAGAAAGGTTTCAAGAATTATTGCCCGAAATAACAGCTTTTCTAGACGAAAGAGGTGATGACACTCAGATTTTGAAAAACGAAAAATGGCTAAATGATTTGGCATTTTTGACTGACATCACAATGCACTTAAACACCGTTAACTTGGAGCTTCAAGGTAAAGGAAAAACTACTATTATTGAGATGATTAGCGCAGTAAACGCATTCAAAAGTAAATTGCAACTTATGATAGATCAACTGAAAAGAAAGGATCTGAAACATTTTCCGTCTTTGAAAGCAAGGATTCCTCAGTTGAATTATGATACGTATGAGGCTGAATTATCAAATATTTTGGGACAATTCGAAATGCGTTTTTATGATTGCAGTAAATTGGAAAATATAGCATCATTTATGAGTTATCCTTTTTCATGTAAAAACATTGAGGAATTAGCTACTGAAATAGCAAGTCAGTTTAATATGAACTCATGTTCTGTTGAAAATGAGTTGGTGCAGATTATATCAGATATACATCTCAAAGCTACAGCATCTGATACAAATTTCTGGTGTTTTATATCTGAAGATAAATATCCGAATGTAAGGCAAATCGCCCTTCAACTGACGGCATTTTTCGGGTCAACTTACTTGTGCGAGTCTGCATTTTCTGAAATGAAGATAATTAAGTCAAAATATCGCAATCGACTAACTGACGATCATATGTCATCATGCTTGAGATTAGCACTCAGTGGTTACGTACCATCTTATGAAAAGTATGCTGAGGACATGCAGTGCCACGCTTCAACATCCAAAGCCACTCCTTAGTTAAGTTTAACACCATATGTAACTCTTTTGTTTTGTAACAACAAATAAACTCGCAATTTTGAATAACTATGAGTTTTTTCATTGATATTGTAGAGAAGAACCTAACTAAACCTAACCCAAACCTTGACTAAAATAATGTACCTATATTGTGCAGAAAGCTAATATCTATATATGCTACGGTACACCCTACCTAGGTAGGTAGGGTGTATCGTGTATGTACGACAACCCTGCATCACACACACTTGCAGTCTCAGAGTCGATCGTAAGTAGTCTAAAAATATTGAGGTAGATCGCCAGCAGTTCAAGTTTGAGCACCCCTGGTCTAGACTTTCCCAGACGACCAGCCTACTGGGAAGCCGCGTTCGCGATTTGGTTCCACTTCTTTTTCCATTTATCTCTGTCCCTTACCATTCTCCACCATAGTGGTCCGGCCTTCTTCTTAAAGAAGTCACTCCATCTTTTCAACTGTCTTCCTCTTCGCCTTTTGTAGTAATAGGGTGTCCAAACAGTCACTTTCATTGACCACCTTTTATCAGTTCATCTTAAGATGTGCCCCGCCCATTCCCATTTTTGTTTCTAGATATGGTGAATTATGTCTTTCAGGCCAGTCTTCTGTCTGATGACACAACTCCTAACCTTCTCCTTCCTACTTATCTTTATCATATTTCTTTCTATTCCTCTTTGCCAGCTTATCAGTTTCCTTGTTTGGGCTTTCGTTAGGGACCAAGTCTAACTACCAAAGGAGACGGCTGGAAGTATAAAGGTATTGAACACTTTCTTTTTTATCTCTTTTGGGAAATCGTTTTTCATTATTGTTTTCAAGTACCAGTACTTAGCCCAACCTATAGATGTTCTTCTGTCCACTTCCTTCCACGATTTATTTGTAAAAGAGACCAACTGCCCAAGGTATTTATAATCTTCTACGTATAGTAACCTATGATTTC
Organism: Euschistus heros; assembly: GCA_003667255.2. Taxonomy (NCBI): domain Eukaryota; kingdom Metazoa; phylum Arthropoda; class Insecta; order Hemiptera; family Pentatomidae; genus Euschistus; species Euschistus heros. Next base: position 962,294 of record RCWM02000127.1, read on the forward strand.
CAACTTTTATATCTACCTTTTCTGCGTTCGTCATTAGCTTTGTTTTATCAAAATTAGGTGAGAGGAGTGCGCCAAGGAGATCCTCTATCACCAATACTGTTTATCTTAGCGTTGGAAACAGTATTTTGGCGTATAGATTGGAAGAATGTCGGCATAAAGATAAAAGGAAGATGGCTAAACTGTCTCCGATTTGCAGACGATATTGTTTTGTTGGCGAGCGATGCAGCAGACCTCAAAATGATGATGGAAACTTTATAGGAGATATGTACAGAAGTACCAACTCATACATTATAATAAAAATATTGGATATAAAATTATGTTTATGGTAATCTTCAAAAATTTAGACAGAGCAATTTTCTCAATGCTTCAAAGAAAACTTCAATTATTAGTTAAACTTATCTATGTTCTTTAGTTATGAGAGCGGATGAAGCCGCGATGGAGGATTCTATCATAGTATACATATAGATATAAATAAATTTGTTTAGAACATATCGAACAGGGGATATTACGAAAACAATGGAGTGACTAAACAAATTACTATCGCCAAGTTATGTTTTGAAACAATAAGAAGAAAAGTAGCGGAATGGAATAAATAAGAAGAGTTATGAGAGCAATAGAGACAAAACCCCAGATATTTGGGGAGGAGAAGGGGTGGGAGTTGGGGGTGGGGGAATTGAGGGCTGTTTGTCAACGCAATATTGTGGACCCCACGAGCACAAAGGGTCAGTCATAGGCTGAGGGGGTATAGGATCTTTGACGATCTTCTAGGGAGTGTATCCACATCTACATGTAAATAGCATATGCTTCGTCATATTGCCTGCTTCTTTATCTGTTTACTCAAACATGAGAGGCCTTTCTAGGAATTGTTAAGTAGCGATAAAAACTTTAGTATCAATGGATATGGAAATGGTATAAGCCAATGAAAAGAAGATATTATTAATAGAGAACAAGCTCGAAGTTTATGTTCCTTCAATACTTACAAATTCCAGAATTAACTTTATACTATTTTGATAGAATAATAATAAGGTAAACCAGACAGCTATTGACACCGTTAAGCAATATTTATATTAATTCATACTATAATTATAGAAAGAATAGTTAAATAAAGTTGAAATTTATAGTTAATTTTCTTTAACTACTATACTTTAAGCTAAACAAGAAAGTCCATACCCAACATTATTACTGGAATGTATTTTACAAGATATTGCCAATAACTAATGTAAAATCACTAGACAATCTTATGATATCTTTCAAAATACCAACAAAATTGAAAGTATTTTAACGCAGTTGAGTTGTAAGATTTTTATTAAACTTTTTTTTAATTTTTAAGTTAGGTTGTCAAGAACTATAAGAGGTATCAATAACTGTCTCTTTTTTTTTTTAAAGCCACTGAAAGATTCTGGTTTTAAATCTGCCAGGATTTGATGATTTTTTTACGGCCGAAGTACATAGGCCACTTCTTCGCAATTACTTAATATTCGTCTTTTTGATTATTTTATTATAATTTTTAAAACGACACTCTCTCTGCCTGTTTAATCCTTTTCACAGGACAATTAAGGATACTATTTTGAGATCTTCCAGGATTTAATTATTTTTAACGGAGGTATGATGGGCTTTTGAAAATCCGCCATTTAATTTTTAAAAGGGCACTCTCTGTTCCCGCCTAATCCTTTTTACAGGGCAATTAAACATACTATTTTGGGAAATTCCAGTATTTAACTCTTTTTTTTTCCCACGAAACGGCCTTGGAGACCACGCGAATATCAATTTTTGGCTCCTCTGTTGTTTTTTCTTTCCTTCCATTTTTCTTTCATTATTTGTGCGTGTCTTTTTTTTCTTTCTTCTGTCCACGCCACTCCCTTTTTTGAACTTCCCCTGCCCACAACAACCTTCAATTCCTTAAGTCTGTTTCTATATCTTTCTCTGTCCTGACAGTCCTGATCCGTTATACCTAATCTTTCCGTTTCTTCTTTCATCTGTTTTATATATCCTCCTGAGCTTTTAAATCCACGGATTTTCTGAAATATTTGTTTATTTAGTCTTTCCGGGACCATTCTTATCATATGTCCATAGAATTTCAGTCTTCTGACCCGGATTTCCGTTTCTATGTCCTTTGTATCTTTATAGATTTCCCGGTTGGGTCTAAGCCTGTATCCTTCTTGAGTCTTTTTGGGGCCATAGATCCTTCTCAGAATTCTCCGTTCAATCCTTAGTAGTTATTCCAGACTATGGATGCAAGTATTTAACTCTATTTATTTTTTTTTATTTATTATTATCCTTTGCAACAATTTGTCCCAAAATAGGGGTTATTTCTCATTTCAAAAGAAAAAAACTATAAAAACAAGTATGAGATTTCAAATAATTAAAATCCAACTCTTCAAAAAGTAAACGATGAATAAAACTTTTTAATTCTTATAGAAAACAGTAGATAAATAAATATCTTCAACAGTAAAATTAGAATAACCAATATTCTATAATAAGGAATAATATTTAATAGAAAAATAGAAATCGGGACGCCTAATACTTGAAGAAAAGCCTACGTGAGATGAATTCTGCACAGTTGAAGAGAACTTATTACAAATTTGAAACTATTGGGGAAAAAAAGAAAAAAGTTTTTTAATTTCAAGAGGAAAATTGGACTTTACTTGAGATTGAAATGAAAACCTTCCATTATTCGTCTTCTCTTAGAATACCCTAATGAAAATTCTTCGTCCTACAAAATGACTTGAGTGCTTTAAAAACTTTTTACAGTTGTAACTACAATAGTATTTTATCTATTGCCTTATTATTGTTAAATCGTATCAACTATACATGAAATATAATTAATTTTTTAATTCCCTTAAAAAAAAAAAAAAAAAAAAAAAAAAAAAAAAAAAAAAAAAAAAAAAAAAAAAAAAAAGAGGATTTTTATTTATATATGAAATAAACTAATATTACATTAACTATTGAATATATTTACATTAAATACCTTTCCTAGAAAAATTTCCCAGAGCATCTAAGTACTAACAGTAATATTTAAAGAAAAGCCATCATGTATATTTATAGGCAGTAAAGGGGTATAGAATCTTTGACGATCTTCTAGTCAGCGCATGCACCACATCTACATGTATATATATTTATAGCATCCCCCGTTGCGACTTCGCCCGCTCTCATAAGTAAAGAACTTAACTAATAGTTTTTTATTAAAACTAATTTGTTTATATTTAAAAATCTTGTATTGAAAAATACTATTGAGCGTTGTTTTTTCAATGATATTTTCACACATAGCAGTCATTTTTAACCTGGATAAAATTGTACTGATTAGGTGCTAGAAGATCACGTACAAGTTTCAATTTTTAATTTTAAAATATGTGTTGGTTATCAGGACAGATACTATTAAGTACTTCATGCGGATAATAAACTACATTATGGGTGTTTACATGTTAAGACCCAAGAATCATATTTTTAAACACAGTATCAGAAATACAAAGCACAGCAAACATTTTGAATTTCTGGTAATTTTTATTTGGCAGAAATAATTTTACTGATTTCATCTGGTTTGATTTCTAAATAATTTCTAGGGAGAAACACTTTATTAAGTGGTGCTGCCCATTTTAAATGGGTTGCTAAATACACAGCATACTTAATCAATCAAATATGACATTTTACAATATTTAATATTAAAAAAAAAAAAAAACCCCGTAATAGTCATAAAAGTATTTGACTGTGGCAAATCTTATTTCTGCCACTCAAAGTTGTACACTCAAACTTTTATTATTGCAAAATTTATTATTACACATGTCATGCCAAATGTTTATATCTTTTTTAATGACTATTAAATTAAAAAAAGAAAATGTTATTATCAATGTCAAGATCAATATGACACTGTGCCTTTGTAACCTCTCATGTAGTAGATTGGCGATCACCGCCTATCGTTCAATATTCAAATTTCACAATTATCCACATATTAACGCTTTCTTAAAAACGAATTAGTGGAAAATCATTAGACATTATTATTGCTAAACCATCCAGGCACTATAAAGATGATGAGGTCCGAATTTAGTAGAATTTGGTTCAGTAGTTTTCGCGGTTAGTGATCACAATGGAAAAATGGCTTGTACTTTTTATAATAGTACAAATACGAGGTGTGATCAAAAAGTTCCAGGACTTTTTATATACTATGGGAATGCAATGTCTCACAGCGATGCGGTTGGCAGCATTGTATTGCCTGATTCAACAGGAACACAGCTGTGTTTGCAGATCAATCATAACATCACTGAAAGTAACATTAGCACAGTTTGTTTGAGGTTAGTTTTATAGAGTTTGGCTATTTTATGAAAATGAATGTGAAAGAAGAGCAACGTGTTTGTGTGAAGTTTTGTGTGAAACTGAACAAAACGTTTTCTGAAACCTTTTTGATGTTACAAGAGGCTTTTGGTGAAGAATGTCTAAGCCGATCATGCTGCCATCACTGGTTCAAGAGGTTTAAAGATGGCCTTTTTGTGTAAAACACGCAATGACTGTCATTCCTCAGCCCCCCTACTCACCTGACCTGGCTCCAGCCGACTTTTTTCTTTTCCCGAAGCTCAAGAGACACCTGAAAGGACGAAGATTTCAAAAAGTTGACGAAATTAAAGAAAAAACAACGGAGCTGCTAAACACCTTTACAAAAGAAGAGTTTTCTGGGGCCTTTGATCAGTGGAAACACCGGTGGGAAAAGTGTGTAGCTTCCCAAGGGGAGTACTTCGAAGGAGACAAATTTGAATAACCTGTATGTTGTATGAATAAATGTATAAAAATTCAGTCCTAGAACTTTTTGATCACACCTCGTATATACATTTAAAGCTTTGGTTCACATCTTAAGGCTTTCAGAAACATTTGTATCCCAAATATTTATATAATATTAAAGGAGGGAAGTAGTTCAAGAGATTGGTCCCTAAACACCTAACTCCTCCGTTTCTGGGCAGAAAATTAAATACCTTATATTTCGGCTGCAGATTTGGAAGTTCATAAAGAATTAAAATTGGATTGAGAAAAAAACGTAGTGATTGAGTAAGCTCAATATTGCACAGAAAAATAGACGTTGCTAAAAAAAATGCAGTTTGATTTTTATTGATGATTGTAACTTTTTACCTTGTCAAATATAGTGCATGAAATATGCGATTATATTTGACTTCACATCTTCTAGTACCTTCCAAGATCGTTTCCCAGAAAAAATATAAGAATAAAAGTTGTAGAGCATTAAATTTACTTTAATCTCATACATGCTTTTCTGGTATTTGAAGCAAACCTTTGACAAAAAGTTAGGTAAAAACAAATTTTTTTCTCGAAAATTATCGACTTTCAATATCGTTTATCTCGAAAACTGTTGGAAGTTTGACAAATATGTATAGAATCAATTTTATAGGAAATTTAATTAGCTTTAAGTTTTATTCGAAACATATTTTTCTGAAGTCCACCGTTTTTGAGATATAATCGAAAAACTCGAAATGGGACCTTCTCCCCTCCCCCACCGTTAGCTCACCCCCCCCCTCCTCAGGGGTGGGGACATTTTATATGTTTATCTTCTAAGTACTCCAAACAATGCCCTGAGTAAAAAATAATCGCATATTTCATGTACTCTACAATATGATTATTGACTTGACCATAATCGGTAAAGAGAGCTTGAAGAGTTTGAAGGAAAAAAAAAATGTGTCGCCGATTTTGTAAAAGTATCTTTAGTTACTATTGGAAAGGTTCTTTAAATCTTCAGGAACATTTTTTCTGCAACGAATAATGAAATAAAATAATAAGGCATGAAAGTAAACGTTTCCAGGAAAAATTTATCGAGCATCAAAATATTTTAGAATTACAAAAGGCCATACTATCGAACCACGTGGACATTATAATAAAATGGAACTAATTTATTCAATTAAACCAGAGGCACCGCTACTGAGTGCTGACATGTCAATCTTTACGTCAGAGACAGACTGTCGATTGTCAATTTTATATTTGACTGGGGCGGATATAAATACGAAAGAATATAATAACATTTGCTAAATTTATTAAAACTATTTGCTGGTAGCAACCTTAATGGCTGTTCAATTCTAAAAAGTAGGGGGGCGAGGTGACTCAGAGGATTATCTGGTATTGAATGGGGTGTAGGGTGATAAGCTGGTAGATTTCAGTTTTCAATTTAGCGCTAAATCTAAAACATACTAACAAATTTAAATACTTTAAATTTAAAGTAACTTTAAGTCTTAATAAATAACTTTATTTTTTAATAAGAATATTATAGTTTTCTGAAAGAAATATAAGAAGAAGTTGGTCTAAGATGCAGCCAGGAGTAATAAAATGCACGTCCAACTTTAAAAACAGATGTTGTGCTGCGACTGAACCAGTCAGAAGAAATATCGATGACAATCCTCACTGGTTCGGTCTCTCTGAAGAAGACCAGCAAGGCTGATCGAAATGTTGGCACTTCTTAAACATTTATTAAACTTGGACGTGTTTTTTCTTCCTTTTTACTGCATTCTGGTACCATCTGCTTCTTGATTTAATATCTTATATTAAAACAAGTATTGAGGATTTAATGACGTTTAGTGATATAAGATAGCAGTAAATGAGATGTAATGAAAGGATCATTATTTACTGATAACAGACATGTGTCATACGCGTGGTGAGGACGGTGCTAGGATAGGTCGGGAAGTTAGCTGTATACACCGTGTAGAGAGAGCACAGGGCCTAGGCTACTTTCTTGAGGAACACCGGCAGATCGGATAAAGACAGGATTATAGGAATATCTATTATTTACTTAGGATCTACCACCTTTACTTCTTTAAAAGGTGATATAATTTATTTTATCATCTCTTAGATATTCAATCTTCCGGAAGTATATAAATATGTGTACATGCATTGTTGAGTGCGTTCTTTTTAAAATGGAACATGTTTTAACGGTGACCTAATTGGTCAAAAACGATACGTTTTTGGGAAATGCGAGAGCGTTACGCGTAGTTTGATAGTTTAATCTTAGGAGAGTAGGATCAGTTACGAGCTCCACTCTCGTTATATTAAATAATACTAGCTCACTAATGAGTTAGCTCCCTTTGACTCAGTTTCTCTTAATGCAAAATAAAAAACTTTAATCAGGATTTCACCCATCTTTCTCGATCCCTCTTGGATGTATAAAAAATTACTCTCCTTTGAAAATCAAAAAAATGAATAAAGAACATATTGGCATAGACAGTCAGCAGGGTTAAGATATTTAATTTGATAATTTATATTCTATAGAAAATTGAATTATAAGAAAACGAAAAAAATAGAAAACACATCGTCGGTAAGATTGCATATTCTGCTATGCACATTTTATGACATTAAATACAATATGAGTTTTGATGCTCATCTGCAATTATTTTTTGAGCCAAAATCACAAAAGTATTTAGTCGAAACCTGATCCAAGCTGTTTTTGCGTATTTGGGTTTTCATTAGACCCGGAATTTCATTTTAAAAACGAAATTTGGAAAAAAAAAAATTCTAAGAAGAAAAAGGCATATAACGGAATTGGCAATCAAGCCGATATTACTGTCGTTGACGGTCAAGACGCCAATCCCTAAAACATATTCCAGGTTATTCTTTCTTTAGCCGGCAGGCCAAAACAGGGGGCCAGTTTTTGTTTTTTTTTTTTGTTTTATTTTGTGATTATGGATTTGATTGATTTTAATTTACTTAGGTCAGACAATTGTACCAATAGTTCTTTATTTAAGTAATACCTTGGTTCTAATATAGAGTAATTAACTCCTTACTCCCTCAACCATTAAAGACGATACTTAGCCCTAGCAAGAACTAATCCCATCCCCGCCAGCTCTAAGATATAGGCCGACCAGTACACTAGAGGAGCCCCGTTATACTTCCTTAACCACACTAAGTCTAAATAAGAGGGCTTAAGTCCTTCCAAGAGCCCGTGCTCAAGGCTCGGGTAATTCCTCCCCCCTCCAACCTCTACTACCCTATGTGACGTTTTAATAATATAATTCAAAGCCGCCCCATGTGGGCTCGCCGCGACACCCCCCACGCGGTGTTTACATTACACCAAAGCCTCATATATCAACTCGCTCCTGCCTCCTAGATTAACGGCCTTATCAGTCTCCAATTAAGGTATCACTGTTGGGAGGCTCTTATCAATATTAAGGATGTCCCGCAATATTAACAACATTTTAGGGCTATGTTTTGCCCAACCGCATCAAACACCACTGTAATCCCTTTGTTCGTAACATATTTACTAATTATTATCTAAATTAAGTCCTAAAAATACATTTATTTCTATAAAACAGTTATGCGATCCCAGATTAAATATGCCTCACCTGTGGCTCAATTGTACAACCAACAAAAAAAAGATCTCAATCTAATCCCTATCCAAGTGCACGCTACGATCAAGCCAAAACATACTTTCAGAAAATTCAATTATCCAAAAACAAAATAAACGCACAAAAGAACTTAACATGTACTCCTAAATGTAAAATACTATTGTATGTGTATATAATAAGGTATTATTATCTTATTTTCCTGCTGTTAAAGATAAACTTTGAATTGTAGCCTACTATTAAATAAAATTTTTAACATATTTCTAGCTTAAAGGAGACAATAACTGCTGATTATAACGTAAAACAAAAGACAAAGAAGCAAGGTACATGATAGATAGATAAATCAATAACAAAAATAAATCGAAGCTGTTCCGTCATGAAGATATATTGGTTTTTGTAGATGTTAATGATTAAAGTTGGTACAGTTTTTTATTATTGAATTTCTTATTCTTTCTTTTTTTTTTACTTTTTGATATTAATTTACCTCAATAATTGTGTTTACAATTGTTTATATAAATATACGAACATGTATACGCTGGGGACCCGATGGCCAAGAGAGTTGGGGCGAGGGTCTCGGTACTTAAGGTAATGGGTTCGAATCCCATCTGAGTGGGTCACAATTTATTTCGTGGCGGTCCTAAAAGTCCTAAAAGCGTTGAAGATGCCTAGTTGTTCCGTCAGTACATAAAGTTTCGCCTTATAGGATCGTACGCAGGATACTTTTGTATATCTACAGTTTATGGCGAAGGGAAAGTGCGGGAAAGCAAAGCAGATGATGTAGGCGGAGGGATATTTCCCTCACTTTGTGTTATGACTTGTAGCAGTGAGTTGAAAATTTGACCTTTACCTTCAATATAAATTTTCAGCCCTTAATATAACCATCGTTCTCATCCTAAATGGAAAAACAAACACGCCTACAAATTTGAGTTTAGAAGTTAAAAAAATTTGCTAAGGGAATATCAATTTCTGTGTGGCCTATGTGATTACTCAAAATGTAAAAAAGTAACGGATTAGAACAAAAAATCTGTTGAATGCGGCCCAACTGCCGTTATTTCCGAAAAGGTTTATGGATTCAAAAATTTATTGTTAAGAGCAACAATGGGAAAAAAAAGTCTGGAAACACTTGCCAAAATCTTACGCTTATGCTTCTCCTGTCTAAAATAGTCACTTTCCCATTTTCCCAACTACTCAACTACTCTTATTTTACACAACAAACATCAATCTTTAATTCTAACATAATATATCACTGAATGCATACCAACAGCGGTCAACAGAAAACGTTGAAGTAAAAAACATATGCCCTTATAGCAATAAAAGTCTGGAAACATAAAATGAAAGAAAACAAAAAAATTCAACAATAACAACTGATTATAATACTGGTTATGGGCTTTAAGAACAAAGGTCAGTAACAAAGTCTTATGATTAGAAATCCTTTTAGTCTGTGATTAGCATTAATAATGGAAGTGTCAAAAGCCATTCATTTAATAGTTTCTTTACAATATCAAGGCAATACTGTGAGGGAAATCGGAACGATTATTAATAAAAACGTAAGTACAGTATCTAAAATTATAAAAAGACATAAAGAATTTGATTGTACATCCAGCAGACCACGGAACGAGCTTCCACAAAAAATAAATAAATTGCTCAAGCGGAAAATTTTAAAATCTGTCCATGACAAACCGTGCACTAGCGCCCCGAATTGCTACAAACTTGTCTCGTGGCTATGGTGTGTAAGTTACGGCGAAAAAATGGTTTATTTGGTCGAATCACCGGAGGAAGAACCATGGATTAGCGCAATTTTGAAATTGTTGAAGAGTATGTACATCAGCCTCCATCATTCTGGGAATCTGTTATTTTCTCGGACGAAAGTCGATTTAACATTTTTGGCTTAGATGGAAGTCAAAAAGTGTAGCGAAAAGCGAAAAAATTATTGGAAACAAAAACCTGAAGCCCACATTACCAAACTTTGGTAAGTGTTTCCAGACTTTTTTTGTCCAGTGTATGTGTTGGCCAACTGCGTACCACGTTATTTGCGTATCACGACAAATATTTCTTATTATTAATTTAAAAGTTATAAGTTTGACACGTAGCACATATTATTGTACAATTTTTTTTTTTTTTTATTATATCAATTTATTGAACTTTACAACTATACAAATATGTACATCAAGTAAATGAGCTGATAACGATTACAATGACAAGTAGTAACTTGAAAAGAACTACTCATCAGTAGCACTTTAATAAAATTCTACACTAGAAGATCTCTAAGCCATCTTCTTTTCAGACTCCTCGGAGGATTATAGAGAATGGAGTGGGAAGCAAGTTGAGAAACTAATGGATTTGAGTGGTTATGGAGCTTACTACGAAAGGATAGGTATCTGGTTTGGGCTAACTCAGCAACATATGGAACATTAAGGTCTTTATGGATAAGTTTATTGGCGCCAAAAGTAAGGGGCATTTAGGATTTTTCGAAGGATTTTGGGTACGAGATGAATTAGATGGTTTAGTAGAGCTCCAAAGCTCAACTCCGTACGTCCAAATGGGTCTAATAACAGTCATGTAAGTAAGTCTTTTGTAATGAATTGGGAGGTTTGATAGTTTATCTAGTAAATGTCGAAGTAGTCTGTAACTTGTAAAATATTTAAAAACCATACTGTAGTATATAAAATGTATTTATGAATCCAGCACACATCCAAAAATGTTCAGTTAGGCGGTATCATACCTAATCAAGCCTCATGAATGTTGCTATGGTTGCGGTTAGGTCCAATTTTAAAACAATACAAAATGACAAAAGAGCATCCGGAGCACAAATTACACTAATATCACAATAAATCCCCCCCCTTCGATATGCATTTGCATGGCTGATGCAGGAGCCGGAGGCAATTGAAACCCCTCCCCTCCCTTCCCCCCACTACCATCCTACCCTAATCAGGCGACCCAAATATCATTACCCTCCTTCATATTCATGGTCGGGGACTTTTCCATTTTCCAGGCTACCCCAGTCAGAGAACAAGTCCCCCGGGGCTCGCCCTCCCCCCCTTCTACCCCCTCTCCTATCTAATATCTGAACGAGGAGCCTAACGGTATTCGATAGTATCCCTCCGCCTTCTTGATCTATATTCCTTTTGAGCCAAACTAATTTACCTTATCTTGCCGTAAACAAGATGGCGGAAAGACGTATATTACGGGAAAAGGTAGGGAGTTCGTCGATAAATAAACACGCCTTCGAATGAATAATACATCGAACCGCAATTTTTCAAAAGTCAATAAAAACCACAGACAAATACAATATAATTCTCAGGGCTTTCAGAAATGAAGGGTTTGGTTGGTAAAGGGGTTATGTCACATTTGTTTAGTTCTTTTTTAAATACAATCTGGTTCAGTGGTTGAACAAATAGATAAAGCTTTGTGAGGCTATGTAACATTTTCCTACTAAAGAAAAATGTCATTAAAAAAAACATAACACCTTTATCCACTAAACCCTTTAAATATGTACTACTTGGATAATTTTGCATAATTAAATCAGATTGGGTATTCATATTCAGAATAATAGCCAGCAGGGAATATATTTAAAATATAATAACTATTGCATGAAAATACAATTTTTTAAAAAAAACGTGAATTTCTAGCTATACCAAACGAATGCCGAAATAATTTTACAAATTTCTAAATTGCCTATTTAGCAAAATATTATTTATTAGCACCTACGTCGCAGCTTCGCCTACTCACATAAGTAAAGAACTTAGTTAATTTTATTTAGATAATTAACTAATAATTGAAGTTTTATTTGTTTATCGATAAAAATCTTGTGTTGAAGTATACAATTGAACATTATTTCTTCAATGATATTTTCACGTATAGCATTAATTTGTAACCTAAAAGCGTAATTAGATATTTAATTTTTAATTTAATTTATTTCATCTGTTTGGATTTTAATTTGTAATCTTGAAAGTATATGACAGCATCGTTTCTGTCTCTCAACATTGTACATTTAAATTTATATTATTGTAAATTTTATTACTGCTACCCATGCAACTGATTGGCATGCAATTTGGTACAGATGGGTTCAGTTGTTTTACCATTGTAAAATTTTCTTTTTTTAATAATTTGAATGAATATAAATAAATCTTACAATCAATTTCAACCTCCTTATATAACGCTGTACCTTTGTAACCTCTCGTGTAAGATGGCGCTCGCCACCTATCGGTCGATTAGTAAACACTGTTATCCACATATCGTCCCCACTAAGTAAAACTAACGAATGTGAAAAAAAACGCATTTTATTATTTCATTCGTTTGTGGTTTTAATCTACAAGGACTACTTTATGGTAAAATGCTACAAATTCGTAAAAATTTTACCACACGGCCTTGTAGAATACATACGAAAAACGAAGAAAATAAAAAAGGCGATTTTTCACATTCATTATATTTACATATTGTCTCTTTTTAAATACCAAATGCATTGAAAATCGGTAGATTTTATTATTGCTAAACCTTCCTGCTAAACTTAACAATAATGGGGTTAAATTTTGGAACAGATTGGTTCAGTAGTTTTCGCGGTAAGTGATCACAAACGGAACAATGTCTTGTCCTTTTATATAAGAGTATAGATTATTTATAATTATGTGGCACTTGTGAATAATAGGTTAAATGAAAAAAATGTATTTTAGAAAAAACGTGTTTTCCACAATGATTCAAAAAATGGTATTCATCTCTTTAATATCCTCAAAACTATGTCAACAAAAAAAGAGAGACACCTAACCAAAAATTCGCAAATATAACAAACAAAATGTACTGCACCGACTTTTTACAAGTGTTACATAATTAATTGCCACGTTATACTTGTAAATACTGAAAATCGAAAAATTCCACCCAATCGATTATTTTATTATTTTAAAGTTTCATTCTGGTTTAGTTAGTTACGTCAACATTTACATTCAGGTTGGCATAGGAAATGTTACTTAAAAATATTATTTAAATAACAACAAGGAGTATTTAAAAGAAAATCAAATGTAGAAATATCCGCTCCTATCTCAGTGATAGAACTTTTAAAGTTAATCATAACTTTTCCTAGCACCATCCTCACCACGTATGCTGATGACACTTGTGTGTTATCAATAAACAATAATCCATTTATTGCCTCCCAGACACTCCAATCCCATATCATAAACCTTCAAGAATGGTGTCAAAAATGGAGAATCAAAATAAATCCAAATAAATCTCATCAAATAACCTTTACCCTTCGTCGTAAACATATGACTTCCTGTCCTACAGTATCCTTTAATGATGTCCCATTAATCCCCGTTGAACATTAATCCGCTACCTATGACTCCATCTGGACAAACGTCTTACTTGGAATCCACACACAAGACTAAAACGAAAAGAAACTGCCCTTCGTTTTCGACTACTTCAACATTTACTCGACAAACGTTCAAAGCTCCCAATTAATTACAAAAGACTAATATACATAACTGTGATTAGACCTATCTGGACGTACGGAGTTGAGCTTTGGGGCTCCACTAAACCATACAATTCATCTCGTATCCAATCCTTACAATCCAAAATCCTAAGAAAAATCCTAAATGCTCCTTACTTCGTCACAAACAAACTTATTCACAAAGATCTTAATATACCTTACGTTTCTGATTTAGCTCAAACCAGATATCTATCCTTTCATAGCAAACTCCACAATCATTCAAACCCATTAGTATCACAGCTTGCTTCTCATTCCATTCCAGATAACCCTCCGAGGCGTCTGAAAAGAAGATGGCCTCGAGACCTTCTAATATAATGCTTCATTATATAAAACCTTTATAAGTGCTACCAATGGGTAGTTGCTTTAAAAACAAGTCATTTTTATCATTATCATCGTATTTACTTAATGTATAATATATTGTATATACAGTTGTAAATTTCTATTAAATAAATAAAATTAAAAAAATGTAGAAATTTTAAGTTAGTTATAGTTTTACACTGTATGGGACATATCCATGAAGACTTTAATCAAACCCACTTTAGACATATACCCTATCGAATCCAAGACGATAATAAACGCAAGGGGCGGATATAAACCTTGTTAATTAAACATTTTGGGAATTTAACATTGCTTGGCTTATATTGTGTTCATGCAAACATAATGAAGGTTTTATATGTGAAAAAATGGGTTAAAATTTTGTGTTGAGTGGTCAACACAAACTTCTCTCGTAATGTCGCGAGTATTTTTTGGACAATAGAAGGCCTAACTTGTCTTCGAGATCAAAATCTCCAAGACAAATTTTTGGTACCACCGCTGCAATGTACATTCACTGATGCTACCTTCCAAACAACATTGATTTTACGCGCAGTTTGGGCCACATCAAGTTCGAACCCGTAGAAATAAATTTGACGAAAATCTTGTTTTGGCATGGTGAATTTCAGATGCCCTTACTCATAGAAAAAGTAACACAAACTAAACTGATCTCAGAGGAAATATAACAAATAAACATTGTTTATGATCCATTAACTAGACTGGAGGATTATCTTTGTTTACTTAGCAGGCACTTAAATATACGTAAGGTTCATGGAGTTATAGACAAGTGCAGGGGGCTTACCTCTCAATAGCCAGGGCAGGCAGCCATTTTGGAGTGAACCGTATAATCAGTATATTAGCAGTTTATCAGTTCAAATTTTGGTTTCCTAGGCTTTATACTGCTGTTATTTTATTTTAGTGATTTATTTACTTTAGCGATTTACTTATTTTATTTGTTACGAACCCTTTCAATTGCCCTAGGCTATATAGAATGCAAGTCACCAGTTGGGTATAGTGGGCGTGGCCGGTTATATACAGAAAACCTCCATTATTTTTGCACCGACGTAATAATAGTTAAATTTAAATTTACTACCCATTATACCAAATTTCAAATACGGCTTGCTTTTATTTAATTAATATTTTAAAAAATCCTATTAAATTTCATATTCCATGTTAAAGTTAAATTATGTGGCAACGTAAATACCTAAAAAATAATGAAACATATTAACGAGAAAATGAAAAAAACCTATTGGGTGGAAATTTTTGCCTGTCAGTGTTTGTAACAATTATAAATGAACGCTTTCAATTTGTTTATATCCTCAGACGAAGGAGTAAAACGTAATCATAAATCAGAATTTACTATTATTTACGGAATTGAAAGTAAAGAAGGAGATGCGTAAAGAGACTAAAACGGTTTTCTTGTAACTTAGAGGTCTGGGGAAAGAAAAGTTAAAAGTTGGATGGATCTAGAAGGCAGAGAGTAGAGCCACCCGGAGGGTCATCTTTTACAAACTTTATCAGAAAGAGTTGAGAAATTGAGTTTTCTCGTTATTTTTGAGTTTGCTAAATGGAAAGTGGCTTTGCAAAAGGCAAAAGGAAATATCTCAATATTAAAACTGTTCTGATAAAAAAATCTTCAGGCAACAGTGATCTTTATTTATTATAGAAAATAAAATGATATAACAGCAACCATTTATATGTTGACGTTTTAATATACAAATTGATGGAAGTGAATTTTAAAGCGCAGTGAGAAATATGGTAATAAAGATAAATTATATAAAACAATGAAAACGTTAAATCATATCATACATTATTCATCTGCCTACTTTAGGACCAGGATACATTTCATTTTATAAAAAAAAATAAAAATAAAAATAAAATAATGATAAGTGGAGATGAATGGCCACTTTTAGAAAATAAACCATTCAAAAATTACATTTCTAAAATGAAGAATTATTTCAAAACACTGAACTTTAACATACAGATTTGCTTTAATATAATAATATATATACATACAATTATCTACAAAATATTATTCCATCTGGTGGTTGGATTGGCTTAACAATTTGTAATGCATTGGTGCTAATATTAAAAAAATAAAAAGTCTTTCTGTTGTGATATAACACTAAGGTGAAGGACGTAATAGATTTAAGAAATAATTAAAAGATAATAAAAGAATAATACAATAAATAGAAATCAAAAGATAGAATTCTTTGTTTCATTCCAGTTTGTTCTTTTGCAGCAGAAATCAATGAAGAAAAAAGGGGGCCAGTCGGAGTATGAAGAACGCCGTAAAATTTGATGTTACGTTTTATGTACTGGAAAGGCTGTTCCAAATTAAATCGTTTGACAAAATCAGTCGGTCAATACACCAAAGGGACTGTCTCCATATTTCTGCTAGTATTACGTTTTGAAGTCGATTGGTTTTCATAATAGAGTTATCAAGATCCCGATGTTACTTCGATAACTCATCTCTGTAATTTATACTAAATATGATTTTTTAAAGAGGAGGTTTAGTGTGTGTGTGTGTGTGTGTGTGTGTGTGTGTGTGTGTGTGTGTGTGTGTGTGTGTGTGTGTGTGTGTGTGTGTGTGTGTGTGTGTGTGTGTGTGTGTGTGTGTGTGTGTGTGTGTGTGTGTGTGTGTGTGTGTGTGTGCGTGTGTGTTTAATAAGGTTCTTGAGTTTCATTCTATAAAATAACAACTTATTTTGGCGACGTTTTTTTCCTACATTGAAAAAAAAACAGGTTACAATAAAATTATTAATGTTACACAGGCAATTTAAAGAATATAACTTGCAAAAATATAAATATGTACCTACATAAAATAGATGCGTTTAAATATATAACTGTATATAATTAAAAAATATGGATGAGTATGAAACTACTTACAATGTTACCGGTGGATTAGTATTAGTTACTACCTGTTGTATTATTACTTGCAATGCAATGAGCTGATAAAATTTTATCTCTTTTTATCCTCATTAAATTGGTTTTATGTAGGTATTATGTTGTAGGTATAATGTCATGGTAGATATTATGTTTCTTTAGTAATTAATAATTTAATAAAAAAATATAAAAATAAACAAATTCATTAAATAGACAAATCAATTACACTTTAAAATCATTGAAACCTACTCTCACTCAACATGAAGAACGAAGCAAGACCCAAAGTGATCCTCCCGCTTTCGTCTCACGCGTCTCTGGTCCGTGAGCCTGTGGCGCACGAGTAAGAATGCAATATTCAGAAAATTCCTCTTTCTTTCGATTAAATTATATATACAATAATTATTATAATTATTCAGGATTTATTTTGTTAGATTCTCAATGTAAGGTTTAAAACCCAATGATAATGAACATAGACCTCAATTTTGCCGATAGCTTCTAAATGCAGATGAGTAAGTTTTTACAGGGGAAGGCATTTCTACCTATTTGGTTTTAAATCTTACATTGAAAATTTAATAAAATAAATCCTAAATAATGATAGTAAATAAACAAATGTAAAATCCTTTGATCTGGCGTCCCTTATTGACAGTTTTCCCTTATTTTATATTATACAATAGTTTTTTTCGTTGTTTTATATTCCAATGAAGTTCATTATGTATAAAATGCACATTTCCATTAAGGGATTGTCATAATGTTTTGTTTATACAAGTAACTGATTTGTATGCCAAATGAGAACATCATGGTTTTTCGATTTCAAAAGTAAATTTATTTCTTCTATCTTTCCATGAACAGAATCATTACATTTAATATATCATTCAAAAGCTGATTAAGTTTGCAAGTTTTTGTGAAATTTGACGTTTTATGGATAGATTTTCCGAAAAACGGTGAGCGTTGAAGTAATATAAGATTATAACTTCCTTAAATAAGGTGAAGATCAAGCTGCTCTTTAGACCCCAAGTTTGTAAAACTCAAGGTTACATGTACAAGGTCTAAGTTTGAAAAATATTTTAATGGAAATATTACAGCTTTTATGGTAAAAAACGTGGTTTCCTCCAAAAAGTCTTTGATTTATCATATATCTGCAACGAATTGGAATAGAAAGGTGAGGTTTGCAGCATTTTTCCACAATTTTTATCTGTTTCCACACAATTTTTTTTTTCACGCTAAGAGGTACTCACCCTGTGTGTCTGTATATATATATATATATTGTAATTATGTATATATATATATATATATATATATATATATATATATATATATATATATATTTTTTTTTTTTTTTTTTTAATGTACTCATTCCTCTTTCAAATTGGTGGAGAGACATGGTGAATTCAGCTAAATTAACTTCAATCTTAAATGTGGAAGAAATACTGGCATTAATACTTTTAATTACAATGCAGTAGTAATTATGACATAAGGGCCGGGCCCAAGTTCTCCAAACAAGTCCCAACTCTCCGAAAGCTGAGACACTATCCAGACTTCCTCATAATTTTGAGGAGTCATTTATACGTTTAATTGTTTCCGTCGTTATTTCTCGAGTGTGCTTGAGTGTTTCCGGTTAATTGCTTCAACCAACTTCTGCTTGATGAACTCTTCGCTCGTGAGTGGCGCAGCCTTGATTACAGGTGTTATCAAGTACTTATATTTCCTTCAATCAAAGGGCTCGAAAGTGCTCGTTGGATCACGTCTATCAAGTGTTCCAGCACTTAGGTCTTATCCGGTGTCCTTGTCTCCGAAAATTACTTACATATCAGGTTATTAAGAAGGGTGTGATAGAACCATCGATGGTTTCATTGCAATAAATAATCGACTAATTGAATTTCGGATAATGGGACTGCCTAGTGGCTCATTGAAATTCATGGAGAATACTTAATAGCTCTTATTTTCTATAGTTTTACATGCATCTTTTGTACTTGATCATAAGAAAAAATTAAAAATTATATCTAAAAAAAATGTCACCTACGCTTATTGTGCTTGGCACGCCTGTATAATTCATTCTAATCCACTCTCTGTAAAAGCAATTGTTCATATAATAAATATTATTAAAGAAGTAAATTTAAAAAATTAAAAAATATGAAGTGAAGGCGAGGAGGAGAGATTGATAATTAATGAAACAAAAATTGAAATTCTGATACACCAGGCAGTTTTACAAACATTCATATTTTAAATACAAATTAATAAACTTGAAATTGTTATTCTTTTTTCTTATTATTTATCAGTTATTTAGTTTTTATTTAGACTTATATTTAGGTTTTATAGACTTTATTAATAAGTTAGACTTATTACGAGATACGAGCTAAGATAATGAGGCGAATATACGGTCGAATCTGCAAACAAGGCGCTTTGCGCATAAGGAGTAATCAAGAACTGGACGAAGTAATCAAGCATGCTGATAATGTGCGGTTTATAAAATCCAAAAGAAATAGCTGTGCTTGGACACGTCGAAAGGATGACCAAGGACAGACTGGTGAAGAGGATAATGGAAGATAGCTTGCTAGGAAAATGAAAGAGAGGGCGTCATAGAAAATCCTGGCAAAAGGATGTTGGGGAAGACTTGAGAGTACTTGCGGAGAGTCATTGCAGACTGGAGGAATAGGGCTCTGGAGATGAGCGAATGGAACAGAATTGTCCAAAAGGTCCACACACACAAAAAAAAAATAAATAAATAAATAAAAAAAAGCCACATCAAATGCAAAACTGTTACAAATCATAGTAAATTGATAATTTCATGATACGTAATTTTTTTTTTTTTTTTTTTAATTTTTTTTTTTTTTTTTTTTTTTTTTTTTTTTTTTTTTTTTTTTTTTAATACAGTTTGCTATTATTTAATTAGTTTTATTTTTATGCTAACGCATTTCATATTTCCTGGTTAAAGAATACGGGGACGTAGAAAAAAGAAAGAAAAATGAGACTTCTAGCAGAGAAAATAAAAATAAAAGCATCGGGTGGAATTATTTGCCTGACAGTATTTAAACACAAATTCAGTTATAAACCGTAACGTAATTAACAGAAATAGTTAACGTCCAAGTATTTCAGTACTTTTTAAATTTCTTGTTAAAAATATGATTTAGGTCTCAGATTATCGAGTCAATACAGAACCCAACAGCATTATATTGACCGCTGAGGCTAAACAGGATCATCCCATAAGAAGATTTTAGGGGAAAAAACATCCTTTTGTAATGTTGCAGAAAAATGGCCACGTCCGCAGTCCTCGAACCCCCGGAGGAGAAGTTAGCCTAAAGGCACGGTCTAGTTGCCCCCAAAAGGACACGTGTTCGGTCATTGTGAAACCTTCTTCAGGACCTCTTTTACAAACACTCCTCGAGGAACATGAATGATGTAAGGACACTTTATATTCCTCCTGCACATCCCTATCCTCCACTCGCCCAGTCAGCAGGAGGCTAATCCTCTTGTCCAGGTACAACCATTCTGCAAATCCGAGGAATACAAATTCTTTTGAGTGCTTCGACTTAGAGAGAGGAGTTTAGCTCCCCTTGACTCAAGCGGACTCTGACTTCGGATAGCGTATTCTGTATTATGTGAAATAAACTCAAATAAAATGTTTATATCACAATATTTCATGATATGAACATATATATTATTAGGATTGATGAAATATCCCAGCGCTGCTCTCTCAGCAGCGTCACGAGCAGAATCCAGCAGTAAATAAAATTAGTCAATTGAACCGGTACCATAAAAAAAAAGTGATATAGTCGGGAAAATTGTATAGCAAGGTTTTACAGTATAAGAACCTAACAGAGACAGTTGATATGAAAACAGAAATTAAGGGTCCACAATAAACAGCTGAAACAAAACACTTTGAAAAAAACAGTGCTAGTAGTAAGCATTTTAACAGATTTTACATTGTCCTCTTTTTTTTTTTTTTTTTTTTTTCTTCAACAGTTATCCCATCTTACAGTCTGCAAGGAGAAATGAAGGTAACGTTTTTAATTTCAAGAGATCTATTCGTTAAACTAACAAATAGCCCTGGAATTAAAGGCCATCCCAGCGTACGGAACAAATAAATTATGTCAATGAGGAAAAAGTCACTTTGGAAAACAAGCTAATGAAGCTCGTTAGGTTTAAGTTATAAAGACTTTCTTTCTTTCTTTTTTTTTTTTTTTTTTTATGCAAATATGTAGGTTTATTATTAATTATTTGTATAAGTAGAAGGTGTATATAAAATAATTCTGAGATTCCTAATCGAGTTTTTGATTTGTTTTATTAAAAACCACTAAAAATTAGCAAACTACGATTCTATTATAATTTTTATATTATGAAAGAAAACTTCACGAAAGCGACAAGTTGGACCCATTTCACTGCGGCTAGTTTTCTCTTTCATTGACGTCTGTATGTTGTTGAATATATCGTAAGATCTCTAAGTTAGTTCAAGTCAAGAAACATAGATAAAGTTTATTTTTTTATGAAAAGAATGTACTCACAAATAATTGTTCGTTGTGCCATGTTGAAATCACAATAATCTGTTTTATGATAAACGTTATAAAAAAAGAAGGAACCAAACGGATACTCAGCAGGCTCCCTGTAGGTACTTCTTTATCAACGCGCCATTGATCGTAGGGCCAAATGTTGACCCGGGAACGGAAGTCGTTTTTTCTCGATGTGCTGCAATGCGATAGCGGTGGTACTGGCTATCTCTAGTTCTACCCCCAACACCATTTCTTTCTTCTTTTTTTTTTTCCTTTTGAATATTTCTTTATATAAAATAACATAACAATTCTATGTAACAGACTTTATTTATAATAAGATCTCACTATAAACGAAATCTTAAACAGGTAAAAGTAAATTGTTTACTTCTTATGATTCGGAAAAACGAAACCGTTAAAACACCTTTAGAGATGTATGGTTGAAAATTAAATAAATTCGAAACAATGTTCATTCAGCAACAAACAGTTATTATAAGCGAAGAAAGATATAGTAATTAAACATTATTCTTTTTTTTTTCTCTTAATCATCGACTAATTCAACATTTACTGCACTAGCTCTATAAGATTTCTATAAGTTACGAAATAGATATGGGTCATTATCCCATTACAAACGAATTTCTGTCCCGAAGCGATTTTGGATTCTACTCGAAATATCTTATAACCCAACTGTAACAAGTAGCGACAATGTTATGTGATATGAATAAACAAAAACTAAATTCATTAAAGAAAAAAAATGAGTTGACAGTTTTTTTCCATAAATGGCTCCAATTGTAATACTTAGGACAGTAGTACTAAGTATAGATCTTGAATCTCTTTTCATGTACTTAAAGGGTTGAAATTCACCATCTATGAGGATCAGAAATGCTGAAAGATGGAAGCCCTAGATATACATCCATTCAATCTTAATTAAAATATTTAAATACTAATTAATGGCCAAGGTACTTACAGAAGAGCTTACTATACATTCTTTCTGTAATTGGTCCACCACAACGAGGGATGGATTGTTCTCAGTATGGCAGATACAAGATGTTATTTGTAATTATTATTCTAAAAATAAACTAGATTAAAAAAAGACCGGGAGTTTAGCAAAACACTGTAGAAACAGCTGTTCGAAATGGCTTGAGTGATTCGATATTTATTTTGTGACATGCCCATGGGATAAATCTCTATCCTCTTACTTATGGCTATTAAACTAGCATCCAATATAAGGCACTTAAGGAAATTTTCAAGAGTAAATCCATTCATTTTTCGTGTTACCTACAAAAATAAATAGTAAATATTTCTGAACTTTTAAACTTAAAATTGAACTCAACCAGAACTAATGTTAAAAACAAATTTACTTATTTAAATTGTCTATAGGAAGCCTAAAGTTCTACCATTGTTCAGCCCAAACATTCTGTATCGCGATGCACCTAGAAGTCGCGCACAAGACACCCCTAAAGTGGCTGTCATCAGTCTTTTTATTCTGACACGGTAATAACTCCAAAAAGGGTTCGGGTGTTAAAAAGTAGCCTCACAGCTGAGGTGCAAGAAAATGGGAAGATGCCTTCTAGATACAAGATAATGTATTCAGACCTTTCAAAATGATGTATGGGCTCATTTCCGTCTTCGGTCGCTACGGTTTTAGCCGAGGGTGGGGAGTGTTTTCTTAGCAACCCCTGTCAGTCAGCGGTTCGTTCTGAGTACTTCATTGTATCAACTCTTGGCAAACTGTCGTATCCTAACATAAACCCACTCCGTTCAGCTCGACCAGAATGCATTCCGCATAGATATCCGGAATGTTAACGTTTTAGTCCTCTTAAAGTTAATTGGACCTTCCGATTGAGGCTCCAAAAAAGACATAAACTATGATTCCATATAACTGGCAAATGGTGAATTTATTAGAAGAATATAAAGAATTTTGTATAAAGTCATTTTTTGACATTTATAAAATGTATACAAAATACAAATAGTAAATCTGATGGTAATGCTCATAATAAAAGGTCAATTGCTTGTAAAGCGACTACCCTTCAACAAGTTCTACAGGGTGTCCGGAATTTAAATGGCAAAACTTCAGGAACTTATAGGGGACCGAAAAACTAAGACAAAAAGTCCTTTAGAGATTTGCTCGTTTTTGCTTAGTTTAAGAGAAAATCGCAAAAAAAGAAACAAAACAAGTTTTCATTTTTATACTTATTTATTTACATTTATATTTATGTTATGTTCTTTTTAATGTAAATATTGCTCAAAATGTCCTCTAGCACCAATGCAAGCATTACATCTAGCACTCACTTGATAAATTGCAGCTAAACATTGTTCTGATGATATTTGGTGCACTGCATCTATGATTCGGTCACTTAATTGCCCTCTTGAGTTGATTGACACCGAATAAACTTTCTGCTTCAAGGTTCCCCATAGGTGGCCAAGGTACTACTCCTCCACGTCCTATCCATCATTGTGGATAATTTATATCCAGTCAAGCTCGAGCAACTCTGCTATAATGAGCTGGACATCCATCGAGTTGAAACCACATTTCAATCCGCTGCTGTAAGGAAATGTCATATAAATAATTAGAAAAGTCGTTCCCAAAAAATGTGTAAATGTGATTCAAACCATTCAAACTTCCAGGTAAAAAATATGGTCCCACCAGTAATCCGTTCCAAATTCCAAGCCAAACGTTAACAGCAAATTCATGCTGAAACCTATTCTCTCTAATAGCTCTGGGATTTTCAAGAGCCCATACATGATAATTTCTTTGATTAACAATTCCTCCTCTTGTAAAGGTAGTTTCATCGGTCCATATAATTTTTAATGGAAATAAATTATCATCGCGAATTTCGACAAGAAACCAGTTACTAAAATTCAATCTCTTGACATAATCTTGAGGTAATAAATTCTGAACTTTTTGAAGAATGGATGTATCGGTAGCGATGATCACCTTTCAAAGTTCGCCATATTGCTTGCCGCGATATTGCTAATGCAGCAGATGCTCTTCGGATGCTAGTCTCAGGAATGTTATCGAAGTGGCGTTGGTTATCTAGAAGGCGTATAATTAAAAAATAACAAATTATTTACTATTCCGTGGCGCTAATACTTAAGAATACATATTAGATTAATACTTATATACTGAAAATAGTTTTCTTTTCCACAATAAACAACAACCTCTTGAAAATAAGAAACAGATATATTCATAGAAGGAAGAAGGGCAAGCTGATGAACAAGGACATCTCAGTAATTGTCCTACGACACCTAGTTCACCATGTTACGACATATTACCATATTAATCCGGATCATAATGTAATATGGTGTTCATGATGTTTCGACAAGTGTAAGTCTTGGTTAAACATCCATAATATCGTCCATCATGAACCATTTACTGACTCGTTATATGATGAAACATAATGACAAAATCGTTGTATAAGTATTTTCATTAATTTTAAATTTTATTTTATTAAAATTTCATTCTAACATCTACCTATCAGTAATATCATTCAAAATATAGGCCATCTATTGTCAGAATCTTAAATCAATTTCTGTAATCCTTTGATCTACCAAGAGTTGCCGATGAGAAAAGCTGCTCTGATTCGACTCGTTTTCGAACCATGCGGCTTTCAAAATATTTTTTTGTTAATTTTTAATTAATTGAGCGTGTTTGTTGGGGGAGTGTTCCAGCTGAAATAAATTATTATTTTGATTACCCAAATCAAAGAATAGTAGAACTCCTCTTAACCAGTCTGAACGAGACCTGAGTGAAAAATCTACTTTCGTTCAAACAGAACCTAAACAAAGAAATAAGACGTTATTGCTTGAAAAATTGTTATTGCAACTCATTTTATTGTATGCTCCAATCAAAATAAAACGTACATGAAAAGGTCAAAAATGGGATACAAATGTATATAAACGGCGAAAAAATAATGGAATAAGACAGTATCACCAGTTGCTTTTATTTGTTTGTACTGTTAATAGTGCTGACATCTAGAACAGCTGGCATCTAGAATTAACCTCGAAGTATAAACCACCCTTATACACTAAGAACTAACGTAAGGCAAAATCTTGAAGACTGCATCCAGAATTTAATCGCCGGAAGTAAGAATTGAAACGTCTCCGTTCAACGATGTGAGACATTTTCACCTCAGCGAAAATTCTCTCTGTTGTTCGCATTTATCCTGGAATGAATAACAATTTAGAAGACATTGAATAACAATTTTTTCCTCCTACGATTTCGGTGAACTTTAAAAAATAGAATAAAGGAAGCAGACGGTGTATGTGGACATTATTTAGAACAGTATGCAGTTGAGTAGTAGAGTGTAACAATGATCGAAACGAAAACTTCATTTCAGCAAAGAATTGATCCATAAACACTTTTGTAACAAATTGATAAACACAAATAATTACTACCTGGATTTTTTTCGCATTTATACAAATAATATATCAAGATAAATAACTAAAATAAAGAAAAACCAAATATTGAAGTAAAATTTAGGATAGGATTATTCACAGATGTTTTTTTGTTTCTATGCTTTAAAAAAACAAAACTTACAACCAAAGCAGAATCATAGATTCCTCCGTTGTTATAAATTATCAAGGGCATATCACGTATATGCTGGAAGCTTAAGCACATACCCTAACTAAAAACTGTAAAGTTCTCCAACAACGTGAAGCAAATAAATAGTCCTCAAGTCTAGTGAATCGATTCCGAAATTTTTCGTTAAAAGATCAAAGAAACATTGTAACATTGGAGTAACCAAAAATAATTAAATACAGAGATATTTCTATAAAAAAAAATAAAATAATCTTTTATATGAAGATAAAAAATGAGATAAACTGATGAAGTGCTTCCGGTTTCCGTTCAACCAATTAAAGTTAGCTGATTAAAAAAAAAAAACACTGAAAAAAAGAAAATCCATTTTTCTTCCAAACGATGTTAAGATGACGCGTGAGGGGGATAAAAGAGGAAACCTCCTGTCTCCGATAATCCTCAGCAAATTAAACAGGAAGCCATAAAATGAGTGAAGGAAAAAAAAATTCTTCGGGTCATTAAAAAGTAATTAAGATCTTGGAATATTTTTTTTTTCGGTTAATGAAAATTAATAATGATGTCTTGATACAAATTATCTTTTATACGTATCGATAAGACAAATATGACAAATAAAAATATCGATATTAATCATATATCGTGTATCGGGATAGATTAAACTGGCCGTACATCCACGGAAAACGTAGATCGTACAAGGAAGACTGCCTTTGAAATCATTAACAAAAACCAGGATTTCGACGAATCAATGTGTTCAAAACACACACATGTGGGCTTACCCCAAGACATACACCAAGGTTATGTGTTACATTTTAATATAACGAAGGCGTGGACAATGCGGATTTGGAATTTTTTTCAATCCTGATTCCTGGTTCAATATACTGCTGTGAACGATAGTGAATGCCAAAGTATAATGAATTGGGGATGGGTATGTAAGTGGAATTAAAAAATAAAGGGGGAAAGTTAATTCTCACTTGGAGTACACTTTATAGTATAGAAGGATCAATACAATTAGAATTAATGAATTCATTGCCACTTCAACTGGAATTATTTTATTAGAATACTAGTTTCGAAATCTAAACATTCACCTTCAGTTCTAAAACATACTACATTTTCAACACATCAGCACTATGTTTTCAAAAATGTATGATAAGAAATCAAATATTGGTACTCACCTGAGATCTAACAGACATCTGAAATTTATCTATCATGGAAGAGGGAAGGGGGCAGGTAGGTTGAATTTTTGGAGTTTATCATGGGATTTCCCCTATGAATTATTGGATTTATCCGTTCCTATCAGAAAAAAAAATTAAAATAGGGCATAGAACTCCTCTGGTGAGTACCAATATTTGATTTTTCTCTTACATTTTTGGAGACTTTAGTATAAATTATCCATATAAGATAGTGCTGATGTGTTGAAAATGTTTGTTTCAGTACTGAAGATGAATGTTTATCATTCGAAACTAGTTTTCTAATAAAATCCAATAGAAGTGGCAATTAACTCATCAATCCTAAAGTTAATTCTGATGCCCGTGTAAAGGTCACATCAGTTTTTTTTATTTTTTTATTTTATTGGAATACACACGGAATAATCTACATCGATAACTTGCAAAAAGAAAAAACTATAACTTGAAAATATTGTGTGCTATTATTGAACTAACTAATTAGGTAACGATATAAAGATTTTTTCATTTGATAAAAAAAAAAAAAAAATTCTTTTTCACCAAGACAATACACATACAATAATACACATATTCGAACTTGAAAAATACCTTAACAAATATCGGCTTATGTGTTAATAAATAAGATGTATAATTTTACAAATAATGCTTGGGGAAAACCATGATGTTTGGGAGGTTCATAGAAATTAGAGAAACACTTAGTTATCATAGAGTTAAAAGAATATAAAATCACCTAAAATAATTTGTTTTTCTAACGACTTACCAAATAGTGGTATTATTCCTTATAACTCTACGTATAACAGCAGTGATTTTGCAAACAATGTTGTAGATTCGGTTTGTGCTTATGTAAACTGAGAAAAAAAAATACCTACCACGTTAACTTAAGACGTTGTCTTAGTTCTTAAATTTCATACTTGCCTTGGAAGGAACCCAAAAAAAGGAAAAGAGGGCGCTCGTCAATATCAGGATTTCAATAAGAACTTGACCCCGTTGCGAAGCTGAGCGCGAAGCCTCATGAAGTTATTAGCTCCTCAGAAGTTGCGGTTCCGAATGTAACTCAATTGGTGGGAGAGTTCACAAGTTGCTGAATGGGAACAATGCATGAGTCAATACTGCGGCCAAGTATTGGGGCTAAAGCCACAACGGATGGGGTTAATTTGCAAAGTTCCTGCTCTGTGTGAACCATGAATTCGTAAAGAAAATGGGAAAAGTTCCTTGATTATGGATGACGTAACAGCTAGAATGAATTATAAAGAAGATAACAGGTAAAAATGTTGCCGATTAGTAATTTTATGTACGTTAACAAATATGTTCAGGTTTAGTTTTATCAACTTTAACAGAATGTGTTAAACACCCTTGCTAAGACCTATTCTATCTATACAGACTGCAAGTAGACTACCTAAAAAATATATAATATAAGTATGAAAAACTGTATACAATGAGAATATCTCATTAGAATAATAAGGTCAACACATATTAAAAACCAGTGTTACAAACTGCTAGATTAATTCTAAGTTTAATGCAAGGCATGTAAAGAAAGAGGAACATGTTAATTTTTTTTTTTTTTTTTAAGCTACTGCACTTTAAAAAAAAATTACAATTAACAATATCTTAAGTACCAGTTTAAAATTATTATTCTACATACCTCCAGGATCGGCAAGAAGCAACCCGGGCCCCGGGGAATATACAGGGTGAGTACCTAATAGTGTAAAAAAAAAAAATTGTTGAAACTAGATCAAAAATATAGAAAAATTGCGCAGACCTCACCCTTCTATTCCAAACCGTTGCAGATATATGATAAATCAAAGACTTTTTGGAGGAAACCACGTTTTTTACCATAAAAGCTGTGATATCTCCATTTTGTTTAAATATTTTTATTTATAAAAAACAAAAAGATTTCTCATTTGGCATACAAATTAGTTACAAAAATTATGACAATTCCTTTATGGGAATGAGCATTTTAAACATAATAAACCTTATTGACAGTTTTCCTTTATTTACTATTAAACAATAAATTTTTTTCTTTGTTTTATATACCATTGAAGAGTTCATTATGTTTAAACTGCTCATTTCCATTAAAGTTTTGTATGTCAAATGAGAACACCATGTTTTTTGGTATTAAAAGTAAATTTCTCCATAAAATCGAAACGGAATCATTACTTTTGACATATCATTCGAAAGCTTATAGAATTTACAAGTTTTTAGTGGATGATTACAAGCAGTTTTGTGGATGATTTTTTCGAAAAACGGTGTGTTGAATTAACACTAGACATTGTAACTTCCCTAAATAAGGTAAAGATCAAGCTGTTCTTTAGGTCATAAGTTTGTAAAATTCAAGGTTATAAGTACTCTGTTCATATAGAAAATTTAATGCTCAATCTGAAAACGAGGTCAAAGTTTGAAAAATATTTATACAAATGGAGATATTACAGCTTTTACGGTAAAAAACGTGGTTTCCTCAAAAAAGTCTTTGATTTATCGTATATCTGCAACGGATTGGAATAGAAAGTTGAGGTATACGACATTTTTCTACATTTATAATCTAGTTTTACCCAATTTTTTTTTTTACACTAAGAAATACTCACCCTGTATATTTGCTGGGCCCCTTAAACCCTCCACACCCAATATCATTCAAAAAATACAATTTATTTTTTTACAAAAGTAAACTTTTAATAAACTACAATGTTTGATTAATTTCCTAACATGCTAAATTTCCATATAATCGGTTTCATAAAATAACACTTGTGAGTGGTCACCTTAGCACGCCCCCTCAAGTGCCGGGCACAGATGATTTTCATTTGGCCTCTTAGCGGCCCTGCAAACCACTTTCTGAAAACAATAGAACATAATATGCATATTATACTACACAAATAGTATAAAAGTCCTTCCTAAGCAAGTTTTCAAAACTGTATATCAAAATATATATATATGTTTCATAGTCGATGCACTAGGTAACCAATACGGAATGGAATTCTTCAATTCTAAAATACATAATCCTCTATCAAATCACTAGTTTTTTTCCATCAAGCCACAGATAGAATTATTAAAAAATTAATTTGCCACCAGCTACATTGAATATATAAGAGTGGTATAATGGAACCACATTCCTTTTTCAGGAGAAAAGTAAAATGAGGAAATATAAACAGACATTATAGAAATTTTTTTCAAATAAATACAAGGTCACTACGAAAATGAGCCGGTGATAATACGATAATACTCGTAAAAGTGGTGTTAGTCAAGTTTCCTATATTTCGAGAAAATGAAGGTTTTGCAAACGTTCTCATTAAAAATTAAATAAGGAAGATAGGATGGGCTGTGTTTCAATTTTAGATAACAATGCTTTAAACTTCATAAAAATGTGTGATGTAGGTTTTAATAATAAGTTATTAGTTGATTTCAACGGGCTATTACGCCAATTTCATTTTTAAACATAATAAAATCCGTAGACAGTGATAGTAGTATAATAAAATTTCCTTTAGTTTAAGAAAAATCGATGTTTTGTAGATGTACGTACGATGTTTTGTAGATGTACGTACGTGCTTGGAGGGTTAATCTCGGTTTTTTCATTTTTTTTTTATACTAGTTTTTTTGTTTTTTCTAGTCGGGAAGCATGACCAACACAACTCAAAGTTATGATTTTAGTAACTATTATCGTTGAGGCAAATGCAACAAAATTTAATTTAATTAGCAAAGAAAGATAAGGAGTCAAAAAATCACTTTACAATACAACACTTATTCACAATATTTATACATGCTCGTGAGTGCTGAAACTTAGAGCAGGAAAAGCAACAAATTTGAGAAACTCAAGGAAATGCCAACGATTCTCACAAATGTAAAAGTCAGTGGGAGCAGGGTGAGAGAACTAAAGCTGCTGTACTCTTTCAGATATTCTTTAATTACAAACGTTGCCTGGCTATTCCAACCTACGAATCCTTCAAACACAAACTTTATTACCACAAAAAAAAATTAGTGTAGAGGAATGGCGGGATGCAACCTGAACTGCGTAATAAAAAGTTGGCCCTGAATTAGGATCAACTTTCAGTTTCCATCCGGTAGCAGTAGCGCCCTCTTTTTTCCTCCGCATCAATAAACAAGGAAAACTTTTTTTTAATAACTTTCGTTTACGGCGTTTAGATTACGCTTCGCTTGATCTCGGTTATGAATTTTAGAAATCGTTCGTAACAAATACAAACAATCCCACATAGCTGATGTCAGAAAAGATTTTGATTTTGGAAGGCATAAATAATTAGTAAAATTGGTTTTTCTTAGTCTTTAGGAATTTACTATCTGAATTGAAACAAAATATTTTACGTACTAGGTAAAACAAATGACTTGAGGTACGCATGATGGTATAGAAGGATCAATACACTTAGGATTGATTAATTAATTAATTGCTACTCCTATTTTATTTGAATTCTATGTTCGAATGCTAAACATTCATCTTTAGTTCTAAAACATACACCATTATCAACACATCAGTACTATGTTACATGGATTATATACACTGAAGTTTTCAAAAATGTAAGGTAAAATTAGAACTCACCTGAGGATATCTAAAAGATATCTGAAATATATCCATCGTGGAAAGGGGAAGGGGGCAAGTAGGTTATTTTTTGGGGGTTTACTATAGGAATTCGCTTATGACTCATTGGATTTTTTAGTTCCTTTTGGAAACAAATTTAAAATGGGGCTATTGGAAATGTTTTTCTGGTCATTCAAACAAAAATCTGAATCGATTTTAATCGATCTAATTATTTCTAATGATTCATGATCATTTAATTTTAGGCTGTTTTCTACTTGATGTATTATTTTTACTCCTGAGTCTTTATTAAATTTATGGTAATTTTATTTAGATGGATGGCGAAATTGGAATTTTGGGTCTTATTATTGTATGCTCTTATATGTTCTTTTACTCTTTGATTTACCGATCGTCCAGTTTTTCCCGTGTATTTTGCTTCACAGTCATTACATTTTAGTTCGTTTTCACCGCTTTTTCGGAAAGGGCTCCCTTCACCGCTTTTTCGGAAAGGGCTCCCTTCACCGCTTTTTCGGAAAGGGCTCCCTTCACCGCTTTTTCGGAAAGGGCTCCCTTCACCGCTTTAGGTGAAGGGAAGTATGACGACAATTGTTTTTCTATCTTAAATTCGGGGTTTAAACCTAAATTTTGTAATTCCTTTCCGACTTCGGTGGATATTGGGCCGTAATATGGTAGCTTTAGGTTAGGTGTTATGAATGTATTATAGACCAGATAAACATTTCCAATAGTCCCATTTTAAACTTGTTTCCATTAGGAACGGAAAAATCCAATGAATCAAAGGGGAATCCCATAGTAAATCCCAACTAATTCAACCTACCTGCCCCCTTGCCCTTTCCACGATGGAATATATTTCAGATATCTCTTAGATAACCTTAGGTGAGTACCATTTCTTGTCTTACATTTTCAAAAACTTGAGCAAATATAATCCATGTAACATAGTGCTGATATGTTGAAAAGGTATGTATTAGAACTGAAGATGAATGTTTAACATTCGAAACTAGTTTTCCAATAAAATAATTCCAATAGAAGTGGCAATTAATTTATCAATCCTAATTGCAAAACAAATGAGATTCGCGAATTCAAAATCCAGAATTTTTTTAACTATTTTAATTTTATGACTCATTGAGCTTCATATTAAAAATATTTCTTCTCGGTTTTATTAATGAAATAATACAATAATTGATAAACATTCTATCTTCAACAGGAATAATGAGGTTATAACATCTGAATATATTTTTTAATGAAACATACAGCCGAGGACAGATAAAGCTTGCAGGAGAGGGGAAAATAAATTATTTGTTAAAAGGAAACCTCTTGTAGCCAGGACGGGGTTATATTTGTGTATCCTTAAAGAGGAATTACGAAAAAAGAAAAGGATGAAAAGAAAGATTTCCCAGGGAGTGTCGGGCCATTTTCAAGATGAGGTAGAAAGTGAATGCATAATGTATATTCCACCCAGTGGCCATACTTTCCTTACTAAGATTTACTCCTTCCTTCTCAGTCGAAAAAAAAAAAGAAGGACCCTCCTGATGGATATCTTTTATGAATGCTATGGTATTATGTATTATATAGATTCGATAATATTTTAACTAGTTTATTCAGGGTTTTGGGTCCATGGGTATTTTTTAATTTTCAATAAACAAATTTTTGATCCCACTCTTCTCTGATTATAATAAATATTTATAAAATTTACAATTAATTATTTATAAAGTAATTAATTACTTGCGGTACGCATGGTAGCATAAAAAGATCAATACATTTAGGATGGATTGAATTATACTTATATTGGAATTATTTTATTTGAAAACTAGTTTCGAGTATTAAACATTCGTCATCTGTTCTAAGATGTACAACAAAATTTTCAAAACATCAGTACTTCGCTACATAGACAAAATATATATTAAATTTGTTTTAAACTCCTTCAACATTTACTTGACAAACGTTCTAACCCTCCGATTTGTAAGCGTCATTTACATAACAGTAATTAGACCTTTTTGGACACATGGAGTTGAGCTTTGGAGCTTCACTAAGCCATCCAATTCATCTCGAACCAATCCTTACAATCCCAAATCCTTAGAAAAATCCTTAATGCTCCTTGCTTTGTCACAAACAAACTTATCCACAAAGATCTTAATATTCCTTATGCCTCTGAAATCCCAAACCAGTTACCTATCCTTTCATAGCAAACTACACAATCATTCAAATCCATTAGTATCACAACTCGCTTCTAACTCTATTCCAGATAAACCTCTGAAGTGCCTTAAAAGATGATGGCCTCGGGAACTGTAAATATAGTAATTTATTATAAAGATCTTTTATTAGTAAGACAAGAAATGTTTATTCTCTCCTAAGGAGGCAAAACGAAAAGGAATTCTGAAGGACCTAGAACGGACTGAATGTCAAGAGGCGAAAGGGTTAGCAGCTCAATAAGTGGGTTAAAACTTATCGGTTTTCCCTATGACTGGTCAATTTTTTTTTTCATTCCCACTGAAAATGGGACTATTGGAGAAATTTATCTGGCCATTTAAACATATTTGAATACGTCCCTTCATTACGTCTTGTACTCGGTGAGGTATAAGTCTACTATGATTTTTAATAAATTTTTGAGGGTTATGCCCCAACTAAACTGTGTACTTTAATTTAAAATTTCGTAATTTTTTTTTTTTTTTTTTTTTTTTTTTTTTACTTATTTATTAAAATTTACAACTGTACAAAATATATATATCAAGTAAATGTGTTGTTAGTGATTACCATAACATGTCAAAACTTTAAAAGATCTATTCATCAGTAGGACTTCAATAAAAATTCTACACTAGAAGGTATCTAGGCCATCTTCTTTTTAGACACCTTGTGGGATAATCGGGAATGGAGTGAGCAACAAGTTGAAAGACTAGTAAATTAATGTGGTTACGGAGTTTACTACGAAAGGATAGGTATCTGGTTTGGGCTAAATCAGCAAGATATTAAGATCTTTATGGATAAGTTTATTTATAACAAAGTAAGAAGCATTGAGAATTTTTTAGAAGAAGAAGGATTGGATACAGGAAGAATTAGAAGGTTTAGTTGAGC
Source organism: Euschistus heros (assembly GCA_003667255.2). NCBI lineage: Eukaryota > Metazoa > Arthropoda > Insecta > Hemiptera > Pentatomidae > Euschistus > Euschistus heros. Next base: position 997,088 of record RCWM02000127.1, read on the forward strand.
CCCAAAGCTCAACTTCATATGTTCAAATAGGTCTGATAACTGTCATCTAAATGAGTCTTTTATAGTAAATCGGAAGGTTTGAACGTTTGTCCAGTAAATGTTGAAGAGGTCGAAACCGACGAGCAATTCCCTGTCGTTTTAGTCTTGTATGTGGATTCCAAGTTATACGTTTGTCCAGTTGGAGTACTAGATAGCGAATCTGTTCAACAGGGATCAGTGGAATGTTATTAAAGGATAATGTAGGACAGGAAGGCGTAGGTTTACGACGAAGGGTAAAGGTTATTTGATGGGATTTGTTTGAATTTATAAAATTTCGTAAATTAATTTTTTTTTTTTTTTGGAAGTACTACTTGATTTTATTTTATAATTATTTTTAAGAATCATCATACGTCTAATATTTCCTGATTTAGGTATACGGGGACAGGAACAAAACTCAATTAGATGAAATTTATCGCTATTTGGTTATCGATATATAAAATTAAAATATTTTCAAGTTTTGGGCATTTACTGTTATGAATACAAACCACTTTAAGCAAATATAAACTTTGTATTTAGCGCCCCAAAAATATATTTATTACTCGGAATAAAGTTCTCCTATTATTTTCCTGTAAAAATATCATTTGAATAGATTATAATAGAAATATTAAAGATGGAGATTGAACGACAGAATATTAGAGTATTAAATATGTATAAACAAAACAAAAGTCAGCCTATCATGGATCCTTTGCGTCTTTGTAAAAACAAATGATACATAAATTAATTAAGATAATTGAGAGAAAAGGCAACAAGCAGAGAAACAGCTGCTTCGACATATGAGGAACTTCGAGTACGTGTATAATAAACGATTGAGCAAATTTCAGAGCTGCTTGGAGCCCTAACTGCTTGTAAGCAAATATTGGCAGAGAGCTAACTTGGAATTTTCCGCGTACAATTTGTGGAATTCCGCTTCTAGGTTATTCGTTGCAATAAAATATTCTCAATTTATATTCCTACATATTAATTAAAGAAAAACTAAGCCTTTTTAGAAATATTCAGAAAAGAATTGAACATAACTTCTGATAACTAGTTTTATAGATAACTCGTGTACCCCGTCTCGGCTTCGCCCGCTCTTATAATTACAGAACTTAGAAGATAATTTTAACTAATAATTAAAGTTTTATTTGTTTCTCGGCAAAAATATTGTATTTTTCAATTATATTTTCACGGATAGCAGTCATTTTTAACATGAATAATATTGCACAAATCCGATCACGTAAAAGGATAATTGGACATCCAATTTTCAATGTTACTATATGGGTTGTTAATTCAGATGTACAGAGACAATTCAGAAACGCTTGCATACGCTTGCAATGAACTGCTATATCAGTGCTTACAACTAAAGGCCCAAGGATCATATTTTTATACATAATATCAAAAAGAAAACAATAGACATTTTAATTTGTTAAATATAAAGCAGTTATATTTACTTAGTGGCTTTTTATACATACGTGAAATGATAATATCAACACAAAATGACTTTTTGTCGAATTTGGAAAAAATTGCATCTAGTGAAAAATTAATGCTATTTGCTGTATACTAAAATATTAATCGCATAATTATTGTTTTTCAATATATTTTGTTGGTTTTTTTAGATCTTATATGAATTATCGTTTCGTTATAGAAACTTATTTTTAATCGAGGTATCGATTTCGAGAATCGAGAATCGATTTCTTGTTACCCAAACAGCACTAGTAGTAATATAAAATATTATGAGAAGGTTTAACACTAATTTACTGTTCTAGGTACGCGACCAGAGCAAGGATGATGGAATCAGAGAAAGGTAATCTCTACATCGTCGGATCCTTCAAAAAAGCCGTCCCGGACCCAGATTTCAAGGTAACAGTTACTTAACTAACTATTTATATCAATATCAATTGTCATCATCATAATAATTATCAATTATTTATATCAATACAAGATCCCGTCTTTCTGATCTGTATACCCCATTCCATAAAACTTCAACATTCCAACGCTCCTTCCTTTTCCGCTCACCAATCCTCTGGAACTCCATCCCTCCTCACATCAGACAAGCTAAATCTCTGAAAACATTCAAATATGTCTATTTCCAATACCTTCTTCTCATCCAAACTGACGCTTGCTAACTATCTAACTACTTGGTCAAAAATTATTATTGCATTGCTGGATTCAGTTCTGGAATAATTGAGATTCCTTTTAATAAAAATTTAACTTTCCATGAATATAACATTGGGTACTTCTATTGTACATACAAATCTATTCATTGTACCAAAAGATTTTTCCATATTATTTTATTTTATTTTTTTCTTATTTAATTTTATCTCCTCTAATCTGTAGAATGTTATCTTCTTTTCTTTTCTTTTTATTTAAATATCATCTATGTACATAGTGTCATTAATGTATTATTGTTTTTCTTTTCTTTTGTATCTGATTATGTCTCTAACCAGATTTAATTTAGTTATACCTGCACTTATCTGTTATTCTTAAGGGACATTGTCCCAGAATAAAATTATTGTATTTTTCTATTCTATTCTATTCTATTCTATTAAAAGTGCGCACGTATAGGACTGCATATTAAAAATTATTATTATTAATTTACCACTAATAAAATAAAATTTAAAATAATGATGGTTGTATTGTTGACTGTGAGTTTTTACTAAGGAGATGAATTTATCAGGGGTGCAGTCAAGGTTGAATAAACACAGCCAGTTTTTAAATGAAAATCTTATATTTTGGCGTGCCAACGTTTCGATCTGCCTTGCAGGTCTTCATCAGGGCTAAAATAACAAAAATTGGATGTGACCAAGATGATACTAACATTAAAAAAATAAATAAATAAATAATAAAAATAATTTAAAAATGAAAAAGAAACAAGAAAAAAAATGTATTCAATTATCTAATTAACTGCAGATTTTTATCTTGTTTCTTTTTCATTTTTAAATTATTTTTATTATTTATTTTTTTAATGTTAGTATCATCTTGGTCACATCCAACTTTTGTTATTTTAGCCCTGATGAAGACCTGCAAGGCAGGTCGAAACGTTGGCACGCCACAATATAAGTTTTTCATTTAAAAACTGGCTGTGTTTATTCAACCTTGACTGCACCCCTGACAAATTTATCTGCTTAGTAAAATTTAAAATATATTGAAATATAAATATAATTGGCAAATTAATATAATAACAGCAAACACATATAATAAAATAAGTAATAATAATGATTTAAATAGCAATAATAGTAAAAGGAATACAACCAATAATCAGAGAAATTGATAAATAATAAAAATAAAATACAAAAATTGCGTTCTTATCATCCCTCCCCAATCTACATGTGATTCGATACGATTCATGTTCAGAAAGTGAAAGTTATGATTAATTAAATACAATTATACAAAGTTATAAACTTCTGAAATTGTTGCTTTAATACTTCATTCAAAGTTCACAAACCATAGAGCGGTATTTCGCTTATAGAGGAAATAACAATCGACGATACCGTGGCTTGTGAAATTCCGCAACGAGTTTTCAAAGGAAATTAGTTTTCCTCATGGCTCAAATTAGTTTTCCTTATGACTTTCATTCCCGGGTTAAAGTACTGCAATTTGCAACATTTAAGTGTTTTATCCAACTTAATAATTTTCATAAACATAAACCATTTTATATCTTCCGTAAGTACAATAATACTCCCTTTTATATATACACTAGCACCCCCCGTCGCGGCTTCGCCCGCTCTCATAAGTACAGTACTTAGATAATTTTAACAATAATTTAAGTTTTATTTTAAAAATTTAAAAGTTTATCTATAAAAATCTTTAACGGAAGTAGGTGATTGATCATTTTTTCTAAAATATTTTCACACAAAGCAGTAATTTTTAATATGTTTAAAATTGTGCTGATTAGGTGGTTGAAGATTACGTAAATGCAAAATTAGACAATGTATCAGTTGGTATTTCAGATGGGCAGAAACTCTTGCGGAAAATGGAATGCGCATCAGTGCTTAAACCTAAAGACCCATGAATCATATTTTTGCACACAATATATTTTTATATTGTCGACATTTTGATTAAGTTATAATTTTTGTTTGACAGAAATGATTTTATTGTTTTCATCTGATTGACTTTCAATTTCTAACTATAAAAGTATATCACAGTGTGGCAGACCTCGTGTCTGTTGCTCAAATTGTATTTTTAAATTTTTATAATGGTAAAATTTATAACTGCTGAACCTTTCTAGAACTATGAAAACAATAGGGTTAAAATTTGGTAGTAGTTTTGCCATTGTAAACTCTTTTGCGGAATGGCACTCGCTACCTATCGGTAAATTTTCAATCTTGACTCTTACACCCATATTTTAAATACTCGTTATTATGAAACATAAAAACTTATCTATAACGATTTACATGTCCCAAATCCTTCCATAGCCATGCTGTATATCCACATGGATCCACTATTCTCCCAACACGCTTCTCAATCAATTCCTGATTTAGCTCCGAGGCGTCTGAAAAGATGACTTCGGAACTTTCAATTAAGGATGTGTCGATTCTCGATTCCACCGATTCTTGAGACAAGGTATCGAAAATCGATGATACCATGTCGATTTATAGGAACCGATCGATATCACAGATTTTAATAATTATTTTGTGATACCTAATTATATAATGATCTATTCCTCAACGTATCGTATTATGATACCTTTGTGTTTTGTTTTTAAGGGTTTTTTGTTATCTCCCCAAAAAGATTTTTTTTTAATAGCATCTTAATTGTAATTAACTTATATATTATGTGTTGTTGATAATATATTCTACTTGTTGTTTACTAATTTATTTTTTTTAATAATTATTGCTTTTTTAGGCCTCATATAGATTACTTTTTTCTATGAGAATTTTCTTTTTTGATAGGTGTGTCGGTACCAAGAATTGAAAATCGATTTTTTGTTGCCGGTACCGGAATCGAGATTCGAAAAGTTTTGGTACCGAAAATCACTGATTTCTAATATAGAACATTTATTGATGTGCTATTAGTAGTTCTTTACATAGTATTTATATATGTATACTGTTGTAATCAATAAGGTATGATAATAATGAGAAAAATAGAAACGGTACCATTCACAACCCATAAATTGTCACTTGTTTGGAACTTGGAAAGAAAGTGTTATTTAACTAACATCCCCCGTCGCGGCTTCATCCGCTCTTATAATTACAGAACTTGAATAATTTTAAATAATTGTAGTGGGCAACACTGTTTGGGGAAGGTTATCGGCTATCAGCTGGCGTGATAACCAAAGAGGCTATGTGAAATGGATTTGCCACTGCCGCAGTTAATATATTTACATTTTATTTGTTCCATTGTTTTTATTTAGATGTATTTTTAATTTATAATTATTTTTCTTAGCTCCAGCTAGAAATTTATTAAGTGGAGCCTGTAGATCCGTCGCTCCGGGTATGCAACGCCGATAGAAATTGAACATACCCAGAAAACGTCGAAGATCTCGTACTGCTGAAGGCTTTGGGTATACTGCGATGGCTTCCACTTTGGCTGGGAGAGCTGTAATCCCTGAAGCGCTGACTGTGTGGCCCAAAAAGTCTACTTTTTGACGGGCGAAGACACACTTCGCCAGGTTTACCGTCAGTCCATTTTTCTCCAGCCGCTGCAATATCTCCTCCAAATGTGCTTGGTGCTGTTCTTCCGATTCTGAGGCAATGATGATATCATCATCATGATTACCATCCTCAGTCGAACGGTTGCGTGGAGCGGTGGCACCGATCTCTTAAGGCATCCCTAATGGCAGCGCTGAACACGGAAGGCTGGACAGAAACACTACCAATTGTCCTTCTTGGTCTTAGATCAGCGGTGCGAGAAGACACCGGAGCTAGTGCAGCGGAGATGGTTTTTGGGCAACCCCTACGACTCCCAGACGAATTCTTTGAGTCTTCTCGACGCCCCGAAGACACTGAGGCGACTCTAAGAACTATTCGGGATGTTATGAAGAATATTCGACCGGCACCCCACCGCAGTTGCACAGCGAAGACATTCGTTCACCGCGACCTAAGATCATGCAGTCACGTGTTCCTGAGAGATGACACCGTGAGGAAACCATTGACTCCTCCTTACTCCGAATCTTACCGGGTTTCAGCAAGAGAGAGAAAAACATTTCGGATCCAGCTGCCTTCAGGACCAAAAACCGTCTCCATGGATCGCCTGAAGGTTGCTCACTTGCTTCATAAACTAGGAGAGGACAGCGGCAACAGGGATCAACCCACTTCTGCGCCCGCTTCAAGACCCAAAATTCCTTCGAATGACCTCGACGCAGAACAGCATCCAACACCGCAGCAGTACCACACACGTTCGGGCCGAATGGTGAAGCCTAAAGTGAGGTTTTGTGCCGATGTCATTGGGGGGGGGGGGGGGGTGATGTAGCGGGCAATACTGTTTGGGGAAGGTTATCGGCTATCAGCTGGCGTGATAACCAAAGAGGCTATGTGAAATGGATTTGCCACTGCCGCAGTTGATATATTTACATTTTATTTGTACCATTGTTTTTTATTTAGATGTATTTTTAATTTATAATTATTTTTGTTTAGAAGTTTACCTAATTTTCATTTTCATATAATGCAGTGGCAAATCCATGAGAAACCTCACTCCAGCTGATACCTATAACCATAGATACAACTGTTACCTGTTTTCTAGTATGCTGATATAGGATATTAATTGTTGTATAAAGTTTTGACTAAGGCTTGTATAAGGTTATCACGATTGGAATTACGATTTGGTTTGAAATAAAGAGGAAAATAAAATAGTATTCTTCTTAATTGCCACGCACCTTACATAATATTTGAAGTTTTGTTTACTTATCGATAAAAATGTTATGTTGTAGCTTGCAATAAATAAGCATTATTTCCTCAATCAGATTATCACGCATAGCAGTAATATTTAACCTCGTTAAAATTGCACTGATTAGGTGTTTGAAGATTAGGTTCGAGCATAATTCAACATCCAATTTTATATTTTAATGTATGAGTTGGAAATCAAGATAGACAGGGATTATTCAAAAACTTGCTAATAATGGATTGCGTTTTCAGTGCTTATAACAAAAGGGCTTTGAATCACATTTTGACGCACAATATCAAAAAGCAAAGGATAAACATTTTATTTGGAAACAATTTTTATTCGGCAGAAATAACTTTATTGATTTAAACTGGTTGGATTTTAATTCCTAAACACAAAAGTTTATGACGCTGTGGAAAACCTCGTCTCTACCACTCAAAATTGTACATTTAAGTTTTTACTATCATAATCTTCTTACGATACTAACTTCATTCTTCTATTAATTGAAATTTACAACTGTATTAGAAAACACATCAAGTAAATATGCGGTATATATGAGATATAATGACATGAATAGAACTTGTAGAGGAACTACCCATTGGCAGTACTCTAATTAATATTTACAAAAGAAAATCAAGAGGCCATCTTTGGATGCGGGAAGAATTAGATGGTTTAGTGGATCCCCACAATTCTATACCGTAAGTCCAAATAGGTCTGGTAATCGTCATATAGACAAGTTTCTTATAGTGAATCGGGAGAGTTAAACGTTTGTCAAGTAAGTGTTGTAGCAGTCGAAATCTACGTGCAGCTTCTTATCTTTTTAATCTTGTATGAGGGTTCCAGGTAACTCTCTTTTCCAGATGAAATCCAAGGTATCGTATTTGTTCCACATTAATTAGCGGTACACCATTAAAGGATACTGGAGGACAGGATAAGGTAAGTTTTCGACGTAGGGTAAAGGTTATTTGTTGGGATTTGCTAGGATTTATCGTGACTCTCCAGTTATGACACCATTCTTCAAGGGAAGTAATATGTGACTGGATTGTCTGAGATGCAGAAACTGGATCGTCATTGGCAGATAACACGCTGGTGTCATCAGCAAAGGTAGTGAGGATAGTATTAGGATGAGTTGGAATATATGATACTAACTTAAATGTTAAATTAACTTAATTAACTATTGGAAACTTTTCTAAAACTATGAAAATAATGTAGTAAATATTTGTACAGATGGGTTTAATAGTTTCATAGTCCCAGATTTAAACTTCACTGTGATTCATACATCACATAACATATTTATAGATTTTTTGATAACAATTTAAAAATCAGACAAATTCTTTATCAATTTTCAGCTCTATATTACACCACATCATTGTAACATCATATAGGTATTGTAACCTATTTATCGGTGGATTATCAAACTTCACTGAGCACCACATATTTATCGCTGTTTTATGGCAATATAATTGAAAATCTTCCTTGAACTATGAAGATGATGTAGTTAAAATTTAGTACATATTGGTTCAGTAGTTTTCGCGGATAGTGATCACAAACCAAAAATTGCTTGTCCTTTCAAATAATGGTATAGATATAGAAAGTTTAATTAATAACTCTGGAAAAGTAATTTATAAAGTTCGGCTTTTTAATGCTAATCGTACACTTGATATTTCCTCAATAAATCTTCTCTTCGTGAAGACGAAGAAAAGATAGGCCGTTGGCCACCTGTTGACGACTGCCGGACGACCCATAAGAAGACTGACCGCAGACCGGAGGGTAGAGATATGATATTTGGTGGGGAGAGGTTATTGATTAGCTCTCCCAATTTGGGAGGTAGTCAAGGAAGTCGTTTCGGCTAACCCACAATCTCCGGCCCAGCAACTGTTTCCTTCTTCATTTCCATTTCGTCTCTTAGCTCGTACTCGAGTGTAGGAGAACATACAAACAATACAGTTTAAAATAACTATGAAGAAAATATATACTCGATTCGGATGGGAAATTATTTAGTTGAAACTCATTTTTTCATTGATGCATATTTAATTATGCGTTAAAAAAATTAAAAACGAAAAACCAAGCAGTAAATATTGATTTGTCTGATTAGATGGTTAATCATTTTATCCACTGATAATATTACTAGTCAATTTGTTGACTAGCCTGACTAGCTGGAATGATAATCCATTAAAAATATACTAAACAAAATTCTTATAATTAAAAAAAAATTAAATTGAAATCAACAATGATAATATACAGGGTGTCCCAGACATAGTGTAAAAATAAAATTGGCTAATACTGCATGCTAAACGAGGTAGAATGGCGCAGAAACGAGTTTCCTATCTCAATCTGCTATCTCAATTTTAAAACTCTTACTTTTTTTCTGAAAAATGGCAATTTTCTCTACATTGGTTTAGCGTAGAAACAAAAATGATGATATTTTCTTCATCAGCATTAAATTTTCTAAAAGATCAGATAGGTCTAGTTAAATAGATCAACAGAAAAATGACATTTCATAATGTGCCTTGCAACTCATAAGCCCAGACTATTATATCACGTTCTGATTGGAATTAGTGTTATCAAGCCCGGATGGACAAGAGATAAAATAACTAATACTTTTTATTCAATCATGTAGTTTTTTCTAGTAGGTACGTGAAGCAATCGAGTATTTATTCTCTAGCGTGTTTTTCATCAGATAAACTTCTTTTAGACTCAAAAGGTGAAGTGCAATTGTATCATGAGTTACACCACTAAAAAGCTAGCTAAATTCTGCAGTTTTTCGAGAATTTGACGGCTTCTAGGGTGCTCCAGTGGAGAGTGAGGAATTTTCAAAAACATTTCAATAAATGTTATGTGTTTTGCGCGTTAAAAGGTCCCCTAAAAGTGATTTAAAATAACTAGACCTATCTTATATTTTAGAAAATTTAATAGTGATTAAGAAAATATCATCGTTTTTGTTTCTACGCTAAACCAAAGTAGATAAAACTGCCATTTTTCAGAAAAAAGTAAGTTTTTAAAAATAAAAACAAACAAAATTTTTATCTCCTCAACAGACTGAGATAGGATACTCGTTTCTGCGCCATTCTACCCCGTTTAGCATACAGTATTACCCAATTCTTTTTTACACTATGTCTAGGACACCCTGTATATGCTTTATGGTTAATCACATTACGTTTATGTTAAGAATAAAATAACGGCCCAACAGTTTACTAAATATTGCAGATTAATATATTTCTATGCATTTGAAAATTAAATTACTAGATGGGTTTACGGTGTAGAGTTATGGCGATCCACCAAAACATCGAATTCTTACCGCATCCAATCACTCCAATCCAAAATCCTTCGAGAAACCCTGAATGCTCCTTACTTTGTCACAAATGAACTGAATCCAAATGCCCGTGTGTCGCCGATTTGACACGAGCCAGACACCTTTCCTTTCACAATAAACTTAATACTCATGCAGATCCACTTGTTTTACAGCTTGCTTTCTATTCCATTCCTGACAATCCTCAGAGGCATCTCAAAAGAAGATGGCCACGTAATCTTCTTATGTAGATATTCATTACAGCACTACCAATGGGTAGTTCCTCTTCTAGTTTTATTCATGTCATTATATCTCATATATACCGCATATTTACTAGATGTGTTTTATAATACAGTAGAGTAGTAAATTTATATTATAAAAGATTTAAACAAATAAATAAATAAAATATTAATACAATTTAAACAAGGCTATATTCTTTGCCTAAAACAACGTATTTACTTCAAAAACAATCAACACTTAAGTTAAGAAAACAAGCCATGTTATTGCTTCCTACCAAATCTAACAATTAATTCATAAAACATTACTAAAACCGATTCGGACCACAGAAGCAAAACAAAATATAAATCTGATGATTCACTTTTTAATTTATTTTGTTTTCAACGAGGGAATATAGACAAGCCAATGATTTAACGATGTAAGATTTGCTAAGATGCAATGTGTCGATCCATCGTTAATCTAAGTTAATGTACTTGGCGATCACAGGGAATGTACTTCTTTTTTAAATTTTGGAACAACTATCCAGTCAAATTGAAAAATGTTATGTGAGGTTTTTAGTGGTCTTATTTTTGATCGCCAAATAAAGTTTATTGATTATGTGGAGAAATCTGTAAGGCTTACGGGGGGTCTCCATTGTCGAAATAATTTGCAATTAGAATGGCTGGAAGAAAGTCAGGGAAATTATTAATATTATGGTAGGAAACTTAAAGTGGCATATTAAAGTGGAATTACATTTTATCCTGAACAGCTAGTGCATCTACCAGCTAGAGAATATCACCTACTATTCAATACTTCAACAAAACGTTCACGTCTCGATCAGTTCTCATCGAACGTGACAAACATGACTGGGATCCCTGAGCGTTGAAGCTTTAATTAACACTTCTCGAACAATCCAGGGCATGAGGGTAATCATGGAGTGGTCTGGAATCTATCTCATCCAATCTGCTTCTACGTCAAGGGAATTGGAAAATGAGAGAAGTTGGATTGAACCACCATCCATCATATCGAAAATTACCTATCAATAAGTCAAATACTATTGCAAAAATGTCGAAATAGTCCATTTTCATGAACATAGCGGTGCAAACTGAATTGAGAGAATTCGGTAGTAGAATGCTCCTCAAATATTTACTCAGTGCGTTTGTGCCAGTGCAAACAATAGAACGGTTATCAAGTCCCTTTCTCGGAAACGGAAGCTGGCTTTCAACGAGTGGGGGGTTCTATTAATATGGATTTTCCTAATGGCCGCTCATTACCACACTAATACAACGGAATTATTTATAAATCCCAAAACAACAATGAAATTTATTATGCTGCAGAAAACATTGAAAATGTATAATTTAAACGTTATCTAAGTAAAAAGATTTAACTCTACTTAGCAAATACAGTGGTAGAGAGAGAGGTTTGCGTTGTCCTAAAAATAATTATGAAAGACAAAAGCAAAAGAATAAACAAACAAACAAAATTTTCTTTCAAGATAACGAGGCAAAAATAAATTAATAGTCTATTCATAAAAAACAAACAAACAGCGTATATAGAAAATATCAAATTCAACAAGAACAATTAACAGTGAAATAAGAAAGTCGACTTTTGAACTATTAAAAAATAATGAACAAAATTCTTCAAATCGAAATCAATTCTCCAAATATGCGATGTGCTTATTTCCACTATCCACAATTGATTCCTGCCTTGAATTACCAAGATGCACTTTGAGATATGGGTCCAGGCAGACTTAATTAGTATAGGTCACAAACCATATGTTTTTGTGATTATTGTTTTTAACAAATGACGACGATAACATACATTAAACATTTTAAAAAAATACACTGGATAAGTACAATTTTAATACATAAACCTAGAAATATTCCATTTGTGTGTCAAAAATGAGAAGACCAAACTACTTTTTGTATACTCATAATTAATATAAAATAACTATTAACAAATAAAAAGAATTTGACGTTAATTTGTTTTTTCATAACTGGAAAGTCAATAACTGGTATTATTAATTAGATTAAATTCAAATACTAAATAATTCTGTAATCCATGGCTAAGCAGAGAGTATAATAAATTCCAGTGAAGTAGCGATGGTCGGTATCATGGTTCAATCCTCGATATCAGAACTGGTACCTAAAAATCGATTCTAGATTCTCGAAACCAATACCTCTGTTCAAAAATAAATTACTGTTCGCGCCAATCGGCGCTTATGTGAGGGGGGGGGGAAAGGAGAAAAACTTTAATTTACCGTGTATTGACGCACTCTATGAATTTCCGGTGCAACTAGCCCTTATCTGCGCTAATCCCCACATGAATATCTCTTTCTTCTATCATCTGTGTTCGAGTACGCACCTCCTACAAAATTGCCCAAGACCTCATGGTCTTCCATTGGTTTTTTAACCTAGTTCTCCCCCGAATGAGTGGTGATCTATGAGGAGGCGAGCTTTGACGAATATTGCAGCTTAGGAGGAGCATCTGCCAGGCCGTAAAGATTCTAGGGGCCCCTGGACAGACCGTCGGCGGCAGTAATAAGGTAAGAGATTTCTTCTGTATTATTTGTTTATGCTACCTTCTCAATAATATCTCCCCAAGAGTGCAAAACCTCGATTTCATATTTTCCCATACAGTCCATTTTCCTGAGGCCGAGGCGAATTTGTCGCATCGGACATTAACGTTCTTTTACTATACAATTACTATTAGAAAAAATGATCCATATTAGACCTAAAAAAGCAGCTAAATCTAGTAATAACACAGTTCATCGAGAAATAAATTATAAAACCGCAAATAGCATTGATTATCTATAATCTACAATATTGCTCGAAAGGATTATGGAAGCAACCAAAGCGAAGCTGGATGTATTTATAACAATATCACCCAACACCTCGTCATTGCTGATGACGTTGTCAAGAACAAATATGAACCCACTAATAGAGGCATTTTCTGAATGTGAAGAGGCAGCGAGGAAGACAGGGCTTAATTAATATTAATAGTCCAGTAAAATAATGCTCCAAAAGTCCGTTTTCAAGAAAAACTGCCGAACTTTTACTCTCGGATCTTTATGTTTTTTGGGATTCTGAATCCGAATTGAAGTTTGCTACCACGGCAAACGTCGGTTTCATGCCCAAAATCCCAAAAAAACGCCGGCTATTTTCATATTTTTACCTATAACACGAAAACGAATCTTTTTTAGAAGAAAGTATTTAAATACTAATTGTTTGATCAATGATCGTAAAAATGTCTGATGCGACTCAAAATGGTAATTTCCTCAGAAATCCTCCTCAGGGTTGACGCGATCACTAATTGTAAATGGAATTATTACCTACGAAATGAAAAAAACTAATCCGAAATCGGACCATTTACCGCGAAGATATGGTCTCGGGAAAAAGTTTAGCCCGTTAGTTATTGGCCCACTGGCGGGCAGTCCCACTCCTCCGCGAAAACACGTTTGTCGTACTTTTTTTTCTATAACTCCAAAACTATTTGTCCGATTCAAAATTTTTTTTTTAATCTTATAGCTGATTAAATTTACTATTAGACTATTATATATGAAGTTTAATAATGTTCCTTAAAACCATCCTTAAAAAAAACCCGTACTGTTGTGAAATCCACGTTTTTTTTTGTTTTTTTTTGCACATTTTTCACTATAACTCCGAAACTATTCGTCCGACTCAAAATTTTTATTTTTTTATCTAACAGCTGGTAAAATTTACTATTAGGCTTTATATATGAAGTTTACATCGAGTCCCTGGAAATACACATGCCAGAACGCTAAAGACCCCGTACTTCTATTAAATCCAAGTTTTTTTTCGCATATTGTTCGCTATAATTCCGACACTATTTGTCCGATCCAAAATTTCATTTTTTCGTCCCAAGGCTTGTTAAATTTTCTAGTAGATCATATATATGTAATTAATATTAAACAGCATGTAACACCCACGCTATTATGCTAAATGTGTATATCTTGGCAAAATATGACAATAATGGCATGTTCAGTGGGTTGGCGTGGATATTTAACGGAATATAATATGTGCTTTTGGTTGCTCTTAACAGAACAGTTAAACCCACTTTATAGAGACTAGGTGAGTCCGAGGAGGGTCTTACGTCTCTAGGGTTGATGCTAGGCTGATATCACAGAATAAATAATTATATGCATTAACCGGACTCGAACCTATTCCACGAGAGTTCCAGTGCCATACCCAGTGAACTACTGCACTTCCACATAAAAAATATAATTGTTTTCTAATTAAATCGATGGCGTGATTGCGTTGTTACTTTACTTTAGGCAACTTTACAATAGAGCGTAACAACTAATGGGGCATTATTGTGGTACCTTAACGCACAACGCTGGGTAACCTATGACAACATACAACACTATTACATAATAAAGAGATCAAATTATGGATGTATTTCGTAAGCATTCTCTGAAGGCGGCATTATTTATTTATTATTTAGGCATTGGCTAAATAACCATGCTTACATTATTCCGAGAGTCGTTAGAAAAAAGCAATTATGAAACCCAACATACGTACAAAGTTTTTCCTGCTACACGTTCAATTGTTTTATATCAATCATCTCAAAATTAATATCACAAAAGACTAACTGAAATAAAATATCCAGGAAATACCAAAGTTTTCGTCCATGAACATAGCAACAATTGTTTGGTTGTGTTTTTAATAAATATCCTATCTTGATACTAAAATGAAACTCTGTCGGGAACTTAAGTCAGGTTTTTCTTTCTAAACCCCGCTCAAGATGAGACTGCCAAACCTGACTAAACCCAATTACCATTATGCTTCCTGTCCCTCCTACCTCCCCAAAAAGGTATAAAGAAGACAAGACATCAGCCAGAGAATACAGACCGAGGGAATTTTCTTGTTTACTGACACTCCTCCCCCTCCCCCTCACTGAGACCCCTCTCTCACCCCATCTCTCTCACTCACTCTCTCTCTCTCTCTCTCTCTCTCTCTCTCTCTATTAGAGGCTCAATCTCCGGCACTCGAGCTACTAATGAATAAATATCTGTTTGCTCGGCTGTCTGTTCTTCCGACTTGGGAGTTTGCTCAGTCCTACCAAGTCGGGATTTGGAGTTAAAACTGCTTAGGTTGCAGCCATCATTACTTACTTTCTCAATTCTAACTAAATGTGCGTTTATAAAGGTTTTCGAAAATCTTTAGAACTCTCAAACAAACAAAGTTCAAAATTCGAAAAGTCAACATTTATCACTGTTCTACCCTAGGCATAACTGTTTTTTTTGTTTTTTTAATTTGTTCTTTTTCTAGCATGTTCATAGGATGACGCAATCCACTGATTGTTAATTTGTATTAAACATATGTGGGTGAAAAAACGAGGAAAAAAAATGTATATATTTCTATTAAATAAAGGGAGCTCAGAGGGTAAGACACTAGAATACCATGCTCCCGGGCCTGTCTTCGTGACCAGCTGAAGGCAAAAAATTTATATTCTATTATTTCAGCCGTGGATCGACTTCGAGGTTGGGGAACCCCCCGGGCCACCCAGCCTTTATACAATGAGTAAAACGGCGTGACTTTGCAACTGTGAGCTAACTTTGCACCCAGCTCACTAAAAAGTTTCAGTTGAGGAAAAAGTCTTTTGCTGTTGTCTAAATGAGGGATATTTGATATTTCTTACTTCCTTATGACAACACTGATTGGGTCTAAGGAATTTTCACGCTGATCCTATTTACATCTCATGTTTTATAACAGTTAGTTGATTGTAGTGTTTCAACAGGTGTGATTCCTTTGTGGGATAAAGTCGTGCTTTCAAAAACTAAATATTTCTCAAATCGATCACGTTTTGCAATAATTTTATTCTATAATTGAGGAGGTGAGATGCAAAACTCGTTCGTTCCATTTTTTTTAAAAGTTGGATATTAATTATATTTTAGAAAGATAACATATATAAAAGATATTTATAGATAAAGGTACAAAGATATATTTATTATAATATTAGAAAGATAGTATATGTAAAGATATTTATTGATAAATATATAAAGATAGTTATTATCTTTTAGAATCCACTGACATCTCAATTTAAAAAAAAAAAATGGAACGAACGAGTTTTGCATTAATTTTATTCTATAATTATTGTAATTTAAATATATGATATTCATTTTGCTCAAAATATTTGCCAAAAGTCTTTGTATTTGAAAATAAAATAGAATCTCCTTTTTGATATGAATTAGGAATGAATTTGCACCAAGTGTATTTTGGCGCAAGGTGACCTCCCTGTGAGAAGAAGTCTTAGGCAGCATTGCTCCTTCTAAACAAATCAATAAACGAGGATATTCTGAAGTCAAGGATTAAATAGGCTGGTTAAAATCCAAATTATTTGGGATAGCATTTTGCTTCTAGTTAATAAGATTTTTGTCATCTATGTGAAAGTATATTGACTGTTAAAATTGAGCCTAGTTAAGCTTTAAATTTGTTCAAGCCATAGTGTTCGTTTTTATATTTAAACAATTTTTGACTAACTATTGCAGATTGCATTTTTCCAAAAGTGTTTCTCAAAGAATCTGTGTGCAATTGATTTTATAGGTATCGTTTTGTTCCTTGTTTGCCAAAATTATAGTTATTTACGTTATTTAGGCATGTTTTAAGTCGTTATTTTGTTTCTATAATATAATATTTTGTAGGTATGTTCTTGAATTTTCTATCGTTCCTCAATAAACCTTTAAAAATTGTGCAATTTTGTTTCTCATTTCAATAAATACATTGTAATTTACAATCGTTTCCTTTAACAAAATCCTCAGAAACAGAGAAAAAAATCACTAGGCTAAACTCCATACACTATTAAGAAATGACTTGCATCTCATAACTACTATCAAGCTTTGACTTTGCTCCATAATACGTTTTTAATGCTTTTTTAATTAAAAAAATGAAGTGGTGCAAAGTCATGGGTATCCGGTTGACTATGCACCAAAGTTTAAAAACAATAAAATAAGTTTTGTAAATTTTGCAATTCCAAGATTATGCGATGAATCAACAGCATTTTTAAGCTAATTATTCAAAGCAAATATTTTAATACATGCATTGTAAACATTATTAATAGTTAGTTAAAGAATGGAGTTCAACAAAAGTGGTTCAAAGTCACGCCGTTTTACGATACCTTAATTGAGGACAAAACCTGGCGGTTACAAGTTTCCAATATTTCGGTGCTTGGATAAACGAACACCTCGAAGAAGATGTGGAAATTAAAAGTTGGATTATATCAGCGCACAGAGCCTTCTTCTCTATTCAAAGCATTATGAAGAGTAGACTAACCAGCCGCATAACCAAGATCAGGCTGTACAAAACTCTAGTACGACCGGTAGGCTGCGAAACATGGACTATTAATAAGTAAGTAGCCACGAAACCGGACTGCTTTAAAAGGAAAGTACTGGGACGTATATTTGGTCCGATCAAGGGTATCGGTATGTGGCGGCGAAGGAAGAACCAGGAGCTATACGATTTATATGGTGACTTACCATTGACAGTATTCATAAGAGCTCAACAAAGGATGGGTGAGAGCAGAACATGCCGAAAATTGTTCTGGGATAGACCGGATGGAGTGAGACCTCTTGGAAGGCCGAAGAGAAGATGGTTCGATGGCGTTTCCGAGGACGACTGGAGGAAGGCTGTGGAGCAGGCTAAGGACGGATTCATGTGTCTGTCGCGCCAATAAAGACAGAAGAAATGCGATGATGAAAAATAGAATAAAATGTCATGAAAACATGGCAGTAAAGGGAATCCTTTGATACCTCAGCAAATTATGGTTAAGGAGTTTCCTATTCCAGCTTCTACCTGGAGATTTTCATGGGGTACTGTACACTGGTTTGCTAATGGTGAAAACGTAGAGATTTTAACTTACAATTCTTACGTATTCTAGAAACAAATACTTATAAATTAGGTCTATGTATGTAGTTCATGTTTCTTATGTAGGGCGGAGGAGCGCTTTAAAGTCTGAGTACTTTCAATTGGAATTGTTTTAGTTTTAGTACACTGCTTTTGTTTTTTGTTTTTATTTTTTTGCTACATCTATAAATTTGTGCATCACAAGTACATATTGGACTGATTAGATATGTGTAAATCTTAGATTTTACAGTTAATGGCAATTTGCATCGCCAATGTAAAAGATTCAGTAACAACTTAACATGTTTAATTTTAGCCTCGTTAATATGATGTACGGAGTTGATGTGAGTCGTTTATTTGTCATACTTAGGTTAATTATTATAACAACGATTTGCAGATGTGATTTGGATTAATTTTTCAGTGTTCAGATAAGTTTTATTTAAAAACACCATTATTTTAGCATATTTAGATAATTTGAATCTAATCAATATAAACAAAAAAATATTGTTATTATAGGAAAATGAAAGGAATTATATAAAAAGAAGAAGGCTTCATCCCATTGTTAAAGTTTTTGTTTTTTTTATTTACATTATTGAAATTTACAACTTTACAGATATATATACAAGTGAATGTGATAATAACGATTACAATAACATGTCAAAACCTGAAAAGAACTACTCATCAATAGCTCTTTAATAAAAATTCTACCCTAGAAGATCTCTAGGCCATCTTCTTTTCAGACGCCTCGAAGGATTATCGGGAATGGAGTGGGAAGCAAGTTGATAAACCAGTAGATTTCAGTGATTATGGAGCTTATTATGAAAGGATAGGTATCTGATTTGGGCTAAATCAGCAACATATGGAACATAAAGATCTTTAAGGATAATTTTATTGGCGACAAAGTAAGGAGCATATATGATTTTTCGAAGGATTTCGGATTGGAGAATTGGATACGAGGAATAAGAGAATTGGATGGTTTAGTGAATCCCCAAAGCTCAACTCCGAACGTCCAAATAGGTTTAATCACAGTCATGTTAAACAGTTAAAACGTTTTTCTTAAATCTGCCAGGAGAGAACTAATTTGAAATATATATATTATTATTTATTTTTTTATTTTCCCTAGCCCAGAGGCAGTAAAATATTACTTTCAGTAGTAGAGACTTACATAACAGCGGACCGCTATAAAGGTTCAACCCCGGTCTGATATTACCTCCCACCACCCTCCTCAATCCTCCAAGATTCTCTTAAGGCGGGGTCTTCTACGAATACAAAACCATTCTATCGAAATATATCCGCCCCGAGTCGATTCGATTCAGAGCATTAGTGCCTTCTAAATGGCCGATTCTCACAATCGAGAGCTAAATTTTTTCGAAAAGCATAGATCCGAATCCCCTCTACGAGGCCAATAATGCTGAAAGTTTCATTGGTATAAAGACCTATCCCTAACAGCTTCCTAGGTCCATTACATTAAAATTTTATTATTATAATCTTTTTTTTATTGGAGGGCGGATATAGAGGCAATGGAACGATGAATAGCCATTTTGTTATTCTGGGACTGACCTCAAATAACGAAACCCCAATTCGTTAATATTAAATAAATATTACCTTAAATTAGGCATGTATGAAATGTAGATTCTCGATTCCACCGATTCTTGAGAAAACATTCGGTATCGAGAATCGATGACACAAAGTCGATTCCTTGGAACCGATCGATACCGCTGTCGTTGGCAATAATTTTGTAATATATAATTACATAATTATTATATTCTATTCTACATTGATTCTTCTTAACTATAAGAAAATGTAAGATAATTGATTTTAATACATATTTATATCTAATAATTATTATGAAAAAACTAGCATTGCTACTTCAAGCCTAAGGTCAAATTGTTAAAGACGTTGAAAAATAAAGAAATAGGAGCACCATTTCCAACTGCCAAAACTTAATCACAAAACAAATGAACGCGGTCAGACAATAGCACCATTTTCTAATACTTCTTTTGCTATTCTTAAAGGACATTTACAATCCCCGAATAAAGATTAGTTTTCATTTCCTTGAATGATCATACTCGTTTTCGAACCCTAATTTACCATTAAAATCCACATCCAGAGATATACGTTGTACCAGAGCCTTCTACAGAGTTAGGTTAAAGGTTTTAGAAACTTTGGCTGTTTCTTAAGTAATACTCAAAACCCAGATCCTTAGAAATGTTTATCTTCTTAAACAATAGTTAATAACATCAATTATTTGTTTACATTGAACCGCAATAAATTTATATATTGTATTTTGTGGATAATAAATGCTATTTGCTATTTCTTGACTTTTTATTGTTTTTTAGTAAGATGTGATATGCTTTTCTAGCTCTTATATCAATTTTTTTTTTCACGAAACGGCCTTGGAGACCACGCGAATATCAATTTTTGGCCCCTCTCTTGTTTTTTCTTTCCTTCCATTTTTCTTTCATTATTTCTGCGTGTCTTTTTTTTTCTTTCTTCTGTCCATGCCACACCCTTTTTAGAACTTCTCCTGCCCACAACAACCTTCAATTCCTTAAGTCTGTTTCTATATCTTTCTCTGTCCTGACAGTCCTGGTCCGTTATACCTAATCTTTCCGTTTCTTCTTTCATCTGTTTTATATATCCTCCTGAGCTTTTATATCCACGGATTTTCTGAAATATTGAAATATCTTATATCAATTATTTTATGTAATAAAAATTTATTTTTCAACCGAGGTGCCGGTACCGAGAATCCATAATCGATTTTTTGGAACCCGTATCGATACCGAAAAACGAAAAATTTTGGTACCGACACGTCACTGCAAAAATCCTTATACACCAATTTACAAAACAAAAGTTCAAATAAATGAGACATCAAATGTAATCGTGACTAATATGATCATAATTCTTCTCTCGCGCAAACCTTGAGCGATAATAACCCAAAATTAAACACTTTGCATCTTTGAGTCACCGTTTTCGCTGAAACGAAAGCTTTGGGAGTTTGTATCTCTCTTGTAAGATCATAAGAGGTTAATATGGATAATAATAAAGATTCGAAACTACGTTAAGAAGAGCCAACACGTTGGCAGAAATTTATTGAAACGAAAGTCGCGTATTTTGATATAGAAATTTTTTCTAATAATTTATTTTATGTTTTCATTTTAAAAACATAAACCTCTATTAATTTCCAAACAGCTATACATGAGATAATAAAATTAGGTTTGATCCTAATATACCATCAAACGTACATCAAGTGAGAGATAATCAATATAGCTCGGGAAGATAAACTGGCAAGGGCATTTGTTATGCAAGTCCGGCTTTTGTTTCGAGCCTCTTTTTTTTCAATTTCTACTATAGACCATAAAAATCTTTACCACTGATTGAAGGGTATGATAGATAATGGGGTTATGTAGCAAAAGACAATTTTGAGTAATTTATGTTTAAAGTTTTTTTTTTTTTTTTTTTTTTCATGTTCTAAAGTATCCTTTAATGATATTCCATCAATCCTTGCTGAACAGATCCGCTACCTAGTACTCCACTTTGAGAAACGTTGGAATCCACGAACAAGACTAAAACGACAAGAAACTGCCCGTCGTTACAGACTACTTCAACATTTACTAGACAAACGTTCAAAGTCCCCAACAAATTACTAAAGACTCATATACATGACTGTGATTAGACCTATTTGGACGTACGCAGTTGAGCTTTGAGCCTCCATTAAAGCATCCAATTCATTTAGTATCCAATCCTTATAATCCAAAATTCTTCGAAAAATCCTCAATGCTCCTTACTTTGTCACCAATAAACTTATCCATAAAGATCTTAATGTTCCATATGTTGCTGATTCAGACCAAACAAAATACATATCCTTTCATAATAAGCTCCGTAACCAGCCAAATCCACTTTCTCAACTTGCTTCTTACTCCATTCCTGATAATCCTCCGAGGCGTCTGAAAAGAAGATCGCATAACCTTTTAGGACCAAGTTTTTATTGAACAGCTACTGATGAGTAGGTTTTTTTAAGTTTTGACATGTTATTGTAATTGTTATCAACACATTTACTTGATGTATATATTTTGTACTGTTGTAAATTTCAATTGATATAAAATAAACATTTTTAAAAAAATGTTTTGTTTTTTTACATTTTCCTTTAGCAGGAAAATGTTACATAGCCCCTTCATCTTCATAATATCTCTTTTTTTAGTTGTTTTGAATTTTTTCGATTTTGCTACCTAACAATTCTGCACATAAATCCTTCACCCAATGAACTTTTTTTTTTATTATTTTTTTTTTTTTTAAATGTGACTAAACCCCCTCATCCACCAAACGGTTCAATTGTGACTTTCCTTGCGTTCAGTTTTTACTTCAAGGGCTGAGATAGCCAGAGGGTTGAGGAAGGGATTCCTTACTGGCGACTGGCAACCATATTATATCTCAATATGCAGTCCCTCTGGAACCAATTACCCTCAGCCAATATATGTACAAATATCCCGGCCGCAAGGATAGAGTAAAATCTACATCGATCCAAGGATTCCAGGTTCCACAATGAGATCCAAGTTTTGACGGTCCCCAACACGAAATATATTCAACGCGTGCTAGCCCACACACTAATAATAACTTCTTTAATTAATCTTTTATACAAATTGTTTATATTTGTACAAGAACATGTTAATTAACAACTAAAGTTATTATTATTATATTTGGTATAGTTAAATAATAATTACTATTTAATTATTAATACTTGACACAAACATATAAGATTATTTTAGCTGGTGTAAACACGCACTGAGTAATAAACAATACATGTGCAGTAAAATACAAGAGCGTGGTGAAGGATCGCGACAGACATCACTCACTATCTCACTCCCACCCAGCCATAAGTATCTTGCCTCGCGCTCGCTAATACAGCTACCCTACATGCTTGTCTGGCAAGGGGTTGGAACGGTCAGAACGGCCTGGCTGATGAGGAAACATCATCTAATTATTACCCAAGTAATATATATAAACATCAGCTTTTATACTATAACGTAAATACAATTACAAATAAATGAACATTAAGGGTGTCTGGCAGGGGGTTGCCACGATGGTAAGTTTCTGGCTGATGAGGAAACATCATCTAATCGTTGCCCGAGTAATATATATATAAATCAGCTTTTATACTATAACGTAAGTACAATTACAAATAAATGAGCATTAAGGGTGTCTGGCAAGGGGTTGCCACGATGATAAGTGTCTGGTGGGGGGTTGCCACGATGGTAGGTGTCTGGCTGATGAGGAAACATCATATAATCATTCCCTAAGTAACATATATAAAAATCAGCTTTTATACTATAACGTAAGTACATTTCTGAAGGAAATATCAAAAAATCACGCTATATAATTGACGATAGTAGGCTGGTATTTTACACACCTTTAGCACCGTTTACCTGCCAAGGCCACGATTACCCGAACTTCATTCATGGCCAATCGTTCTTACCTCTATTAGGAGCATGCACTGACAAAGTTTCATCTTTTATAAAATAACGAAGGTCTGGGGTTCACGGGCTCTCGCTCTATAGTTTAACTGTAAGGAAATTTTTCGAGATGATATAAATATTTTTTATTTATTTTCTGATCAAAAAGTAATTATATATATTTCAAGAAATATTTTTCACTTGATCTACTCTAAAATAGCACATTTTGGTGAAAGAACCAAGCGGAAGTACTGTTACGGGCCACTGGGGGTATGACTAATCAAATCTACAATTTAAATACTAAACACTAATTTATTTACAACTTAATAAATACAAATAGGTCCCTTAAGCTACTTAATCTAATAACAATTATACTTAGGTCTAATTACACTAATATATATATTACACAATACTTATCTTTAATATCTTAATACTAGATGTCACAATTATACATAAGAATCTATTACACTGACACACAGAGACTGTTACTACATTCACTGACACTAACTCACTGAGCTGCCACTGACACCTGACTGATCGTTACTTGATCACTGACACATGGATACTGCCTCAGGATGTCACAGACTCCTGACTGACACTTGCCCGACCGATCACTCACTGATCACTGTCACCTCAATACTGGCTCACTGGGCTAGAAGTCGGCCTATTTAAAGCTACGCCGAACATTCTAGATCGTTCTAGCCAGATTACAGGTCTAGGCCCTTCTGGCCCGCCGTGACCCTTCTAGGCCGGCTTTCCAGCTACCTGCCGCCCGGGCCGCCCACGGCACCCCCAACCTCACCTGACCGTAACAGTACTTTTCAAACTCGATAAATAAAAAATAAATTTTTAGAACAATTTTTTTTCCCAAACTCCTAGAAACCCTAGGAATTTTCATTTTAATATTATTTTTTTTCACTGAAGGATTCTATTTATTTTTATGAAGAATGCAATAAAACCACGATTAGCCGGTATATTTGAAAGGTGAGGTAGAGAAGCTATTTGTTCTGTTTTTTAATAGTTTTTTTGCCTCATAAAAAAGACCCATTAATTGGGGAAATAAACTTTTAATGGAATACTGGATGAGTGAGGTTTTATTACCATCATTACAAACATAAAATCTACTTTGCATAGAATCTTCAAATCCTACATTTTTTCTTGGTTCTTCTATCTTTACATGAGTATAATATAGAAATTCAATTTCATAAATTTTTTCATTGTATGAATTTTTTGATATATCAACGAAAAACATTTGTAGTGGGGTTTTTGTTCTTGTTGAAATAGCATTTGTAATATTTATTGCTTCGTATCCATTTCTCAACAACTCATCTTTTATAATGGAAGGAGAAGTAGAGTGGTGTAAACCTTTTATAACTATTCGGGCATTTTTTTCTTCAGCCAGCTGAAATGTGTGAAAGTCTGCGTTCACTTGTCTTAGGCTTCTGACTGCACTCCTGTAGCTGCTAGCTGTTTTTGGAAGTAATGTTACTATGGCCTTATTTGTTGTTTTTAAAGTTAAATTATTAATGCCTACCTCTTTTTCTAGAAATGAGACAAAGGCTGGATAGTTTTCAATACCACGTTATATTTTTTTTTTAAAGGTGTTTTTCAGTTTTGAATACTTTTTAGCCTGTTTTCTGGGGTCTGCTGTACACACACACATACACGACACTTCTCTAAATAATTATATTTAGTGTATAACAAAGGGATGAGTTATCGAGGTAAAATTGGAGTCTTAATAACTCTATTATCAAAACTACTAGATTTCAAAACGTAATACTAGCAGAAATATGAAGACAGTCCCTTTGGTGTAATGACCGACTGATTTTGTCAAACGATTTAATTTCGAACACCCTATTCAGGACATAAAACGTCACATCAAATTTTACGGCGTTCTTCATACTCCGACTGGCCCTCTTTTTTCTTTATTGATTTCTGCTGCAGAAGGACTAACTGGAATGAAAGGAAGAATTCCAGTTTCAAGACTATCTTTTGATTTCTATTTATTGTAATATTCTTTTATTATCTTTTAATTATTTTTTAAATCTATCACGTCCTTCACCTTAGTGTTATATCACAACAGAGAGCTTTTTTTTTTTTTTTTTTTTTTTTTTTTTTTTTTTAATATTAGCACTAATGCATTACAAATTGTTAAGCCCATCAAAACATCCGATGGAATAATATTTTGTTGATAATCTTATGTGTATATATCATCATATTAAAGCAAATCTTTATGTTAAAGTTCAGTGTTTTGAAATAATTCTTAATTTAAGAAATGTAATTTTTGAACAGTTTATTTTCTAAAAGTGGCCATTCTTCTCCACGTATTATTATTATTATTTATTTTTCTTCATAAAATGAAATGTATCCTGGTCCTAAAGTAAGCAGTTGTGCAGTTATGATTTAACGTTTTCATTGTCTGTCCGTCACTGTGGCATGCTTCGTTGTCAGAGAGGTAGAAACTGTTAAAATATTTATTTGGGAGATCCATGTTCAGTCAGAAATTATATCTGTAGTGTGTACTTTTCAATTTGTAGTAGTTTGCTTGATTAGTCTGGAATAAATTTGTGAACTGGTCGTCCTTTGTTTGCTACGATTGCTGGTTCCATTATCTAATTGTGTCTTCTTTTCTCTGATCCTCCAACTTCATTGATACAGAAATAAACAAAAAAAAAATAATAATCGAGAAAGAAGGCTCTTGTTTTGCCTTCTCAGCATTTCAAGATCGTTAAGATCGTCAGATGACTGTATGTTCTTTTTTTTTTTTTTCAAGTGAGGAGGAATCACTCCGCTGGTATCTGTCATGTCGTTTCTTAAAATTTTCTTGATATATGAAAAAAGCGTTTAAGAGTATTCAACGGGTAAGGAAAGAGTCATTCATCCGATCCTAATTAGGCATAATATAGATATATATATAAAATATACGTATATATAAGATGTTGAAATATATATATGTTGCCAAATCGGTAAGATGTTCCTTTTTCTAAAGAAAAAAAATATTTTCCAAAACAAGAAGCATTTCCAGAAGGCTATCTGAGAGCAGCAGACACAGCCGTGGTAAATGAGGAGGAAAGACCAACCATTGGCGTAGGGTGGGCGCCAATCGGCAATCGATATTGCAACTGCAAGGAGACATCCTTTGTTTTTGTAAACAAGTTCCACCCTCGCAACGGTGACAATCCGACCCCTCTCATGCTCCGCTGGTCACGTGGTCCTTTTGTACTTCTTCACAGCAATAACACTCAATCCCCTGAAAGACTTATAAGTCCATTTCTTTTCATGTACTAACGTTTGCTATGCGTAAATAAACAATGCAAGTGGAATAGGGATAGACCTTTATTCAGCGATTTAATACATTTATTCATTTTACAATTACTCTCGCGAGAACCCCTCCGTCGACCCGTCACTCCCGGTGGGTGCTTGCTTAAATGGTTCGAAGAACGGCAGCGGTAAACACCAATTTTCGGAGAAAATTTAAATGGAAAAGCTATAGTGTCACACGTTAAAATCATCGGAAGGATAATTTAAAAGTCGTTTTGGACTAAAGTTTCTTGGTATTATAGGAGAAAAGCACATCAGATCATTCAGCAGTCAAATATTCAAGAGTAATGTGTAAAATTTAAGGATACAACGCCGAAAAGAAAAACTACTACCTCCAATCAAAAACCAAACGAAACTTTCTTTCATAGGAATGAAGATTCGGCTTCCGGACAGAAAATTACTAAAAGACACTTTCGTGTCGTGTTCCAATACTAATGCCATAAATTAGGTCAACATCAATTTTTTTTTTTCTGAATAGCTTTTAAATGTTTGTTAAAATGCAATAATTTGTCAGTTTTTTTCTTCTTTACGTTCAGTTGGGCGGTATTCCATTAATTTAAGAAGTAATTTTATCAAATATGATCTTAGGTGTTCGTCCTGATAAGAAGTCCCAACATTTCTGTGATTGGTTTAAACATGCACAGACCAGTCTTTTTCTAACGCCCCCCCCCCCTATCCCTCCTCCCCGATTTAGCGAAATTCAACAAACTCTATTCTACCAGACATCAACCTAACTGTGGTGAGTTAACCCTGGAAGATTACATTTATAGGTAAAATCAGTGTCCACAGCTCATCAACCAGTGATGAACTGTTGGTCTGTCGAGGTGTGCATGAGAAAAATAATGAAGAACAACCTAGAACTCCAGACAATTTGAACAGGAATTCATCTTTTAGTACTTAACTTAATACCTTATTAACTTAGTACATAATAATAATAAAAATAAAAAAAATTATGATTTCTTCCCAACTTTCACTACTTCAGACAATACACTAGATAATACTTGATAGAATTAGCTCATTTGAAATAAAATCACTTGGAGTTTTTTTTTCAAAATGAACATTTAACTATCATATGTTAATTTTAGTGTAAAACATTAAACTGTAATATATATATGAATATCTGGGTGTTATTTGGTGCATTTTGAAATAAAGATCACACTGCATTGTATTATATTTCATGCCTTGTTAATATGAACCCTCTATAATTTGAACTTTTTCAATGGTCCTTACCTAGAATTTCAAATTATAGAGTGTGCATACACTTATTTCTAATGGTTTTTATGACATCATTGTATTTAGGAAATATATTTAGTTGAAATATGATTAGAAAACTAATAAATAATATTAAACTATTTAAGTATTTAAAAACATATTGTTGAGATTTTTTTTCAACATAAACATTTAGGATGCTAAAACAACTTATTGTTTTCTTTATGTTTCAGCTATGGCTGACGTCAAGCATAAGCATTGCCGATCGGAATATGGGCTACTGCATGACAGGCAGCCTAGACAGAGGGACAAAGAAAACCCACAATTACCAAACTACACATTTTGCAGTCATACGAACTCATCATGTTCCCAATAAATATTGAAAAAGTATTATTTACGCAATGGAGATGCAATATACATCACACTTAATTGGTTTAACAATTTTATGTATTCAAAAAATTCCTAACAGTTAATAAAAAAAATAAAAAAATCATATATTCTGAAATATATGTATATTTTTCTTTTGGACTCATAATCATAATGGAAAAAAGAATATATTTTTGTAATTGTAAGCATCTTAAATTTTCCAGCATCTTAATTAATAAAAATCCAGGCTTAAAAAAATATTCAACTCAAACTTGATATTAATTTAAATGCCAAAAAATAATACATAACATTAAAAATACATTAAATTTTATAAGTAATTACCTATATATATGAAAATAATCTGTTAGAATCCCAAATATAGCAAATAAATCAATGATTTTGATGACGATTAAGTGATTTTGAGCCAGATTAATAATAAAGAAACAATACCTGTTGAAAATATGATTTTTTTTCTTGACAGTTATATATTCCTTGCATAGTTCAATACCTGAAAATGATCAAACATTGAATTACTTGAGTGATCAATTTTGCTTGATCGAGGTTTAAAAAGGATATTAATATAAGTTTTTTTAAATATGTTGTCATAAAATAATAATTAATAATTTTAAAAAAAAAGTAATAATAATGACTGAAGTTCTCTATAATATCCAATGAAATACCAATCAACTGATTTGTAGATTAAAAAATAATTACATTAAATAGTTGTACAGCAATAGTTATTCTGATTTAAAACATATTTTAAATTGTCATTTTCACAGATAAAAATATAATAAATTTCAATATATCACCAATATATTCTCTTTGATATGGTTTTGATATTTAATATGAAAAATATGGTTCGCGCTTTCTTTCCTGCTGAAGAAACAATGTATCATACTTGAAGAACATTCATAATCATTATTTTGGAAATTCTTATTATAAAGAATATGTATTGTAGATTATAACATATCTATTCATTGTAACACTGATTAAGAGATACAGTTAATTGATTTCCACCAAACACTGGAAATAAAAATATGACCATCTTTAACGTTTAGTATGACTTGCTACATACAATAGGGGCAGGTTTGATGGAACTGTGGGGGATTTATTTATTTATTTATTTTTTAAGGCCTACATTACACCAACAATACTCCCTCACTATTGCAAAAAAAAAAAAAAAAGTTGAGTTACTATTGGACCAGATAAGAAGCTCTTCAGTTTAGAAAACTGAAAATTAATGTTTCAACATATGGCTGAATATTTCCCTCATTATGCCAAAAATTGACACAAATCAAAACTTTGTTATAAACTACAATTTTCCAAAGTGTATCATAATCTAAAAATATTTTTTGTGGTCAAAATGGTTCTGTTATATCGAATGAGCACAGATCAAACAGTCTCAAAATTAAACAGCAACAACTAGATTTGATTTTTTAAAAATTAAAAACAAAACATCATCTAACACATACAAAAGCAACATTTTAAAGTGTAAAGGTAACCAACGTTTATTCAAACCTTGGAAACTCACAAATTTATTTCTACCTGACTGGGAAAAACAATAGATCATGGATATGTCTATCAACAATATACTGTGTGCCACAGTTCTTCAAAAATCGTGTTTGATAGCAGAAGGTTGTTAGAGTTCTCTTTGGATCATACCAACAGAATGCTCTCTATGAGTTTAGTGGCATGCCTGCCAATAGGTTCATCTATTGGACTTTTAAGCCTAACTGTCTTTGAATCACAGCCAAATCAACTGTCGATTATATATCAAAATTGTTCTCAACTTTTTCAATCTTTTGATCAATATACAATTTAAAATTAAAAGGATTGAATTACTTAAATTAATACCATAAAATGGGGTCACATTAGTACAGTGGGGTAAAATTGGTACTCAATTGTTTCTGTAGTGATTTCCTTCTGGCAGGTTGTTGTGTCGACTTTTACCAAATGAGAGCCCACGAAACGACTCATTCTACGCTCTCATTTGGTAAAAGTCGACACAACAACCTGCCAGAAGGAAATCACCACAGAAACAATAGTGTACCAATTTCACCCCACCGTACTAATGTGATCCCATTTTACGGTAAATAAATTAAATTAACAATTAATGATTACACTGGACAACAAAATTTAACTTTTTGTCTGTTAAAGGAATTACAATGGCTGTTTCTTTTAGAATTTGGTGTTCTTATTGCAAAATTGAAAAGCATTTTTGTCTCAGGGGCAAGGATTTTGTTTAATTGCAAAATGAAAAAATAATATAGTGTTATAAGAAGCAATTTTATATTATCAGCATTCATACCGTAATTTAAATCAAAATTGTAGCCTTTGATGATTTTCTGCTGTATTTTGCAGCTGGTACATCTCTTTTCAAAGACCAACAATAGTCTGCCAACTAATTTGGATTCCACTTTCCCTGGTATTGTTTCTCCAGAGAGGATATTTTTTTATGGGATCGCTTACTGTGTTCATCATTTACATCCCCAAGATTTTCAGGAAAGAAATCCGAATGCGAGTCAAGAAAATGTATTTTTTGACACATATTCCATCCTAAAGCCTTATAATTCTGTAGAAGATCACAAACTAGCTCTCTGTAGTTTTCTGCTTTTTTTATTTCCAAGAAATTCATTCACTTGTTTAAAAGATTTTTCGGCTCCATTCAAACATTGCTCAAAGCCTTGATGCTTCATAAGCTCCTTTTTTGGTGGACCAACAAATACACTTTCTTTTATTTTTGCATCGCTGATCCGAGGATATGTGGCTTTTAAATATAGAAATCTAGGGCCACTTTTATCCAGTGCCTTAATAAACCAATGTGCACTGGTGGAAGATTTAAGTTTTCTGGGTTTACTAGAGGTTTGGAAAAGTACATATTTTTCTCCAGATACAAGATTTCTTTTGGATCATTCCTACTTAATATAATAATTTTTGCGATCTCTGATGTCCCATTCACACAGAAAACAACAAAATTTGGTATAACCTGATTGATGACCTAATGTATGTGGAGACCTCAAAGTCCTAACACTTTGAGGTGTCCACGTACATTCCAAGAATGTTACAGCCTAAGGCGGCTTCTTGAGGTTAGTCTGGGCCAGGTCTCGGTTTTCTTAGTCAGGTTCCATCTTCTTCCGTCAAGGGAACTCTACCTCGATTGCCTCTCGGTGTCTCATCCTCAGCCGTGTATCAAACAGCCTCTCCCCTCTGTCTCCAAAAGACAACTCCGCCAAACCCTCCGTCGATCAAAACTCCCTAACAAAAACTATCCCTCTTCTTTTCCAAGGCCATCATTATATGGGTCATTCACACAGACAACAACAAAATTTGGTACAACCTGATTAAAGACCTAATGTATGTGGAGACCTACATTAAGTCCTAATACTTTAAAGTCTCCACATACATTCCAAGAATGCTTCTGGTATTGTATCTCGGACAGCAAAATCTTCATATTGTTATATGTCTCTTTCATATGGGCTACGTTGGCAATGGGGATTGAGGGCTTCTCATTACCTATATGAAGGAGAACGGCCTTTAAACTAAGTTTGGAGGAATCCATGAACAGCCTCCATTCTTTAGGATTATGATTATACCCAATATCATTATTATGCATCAATATCTGTGCAAAATATTAAATGATCTTTTGCCGAGAAAAAGAGATGGAATTTTTGTTTCAGTAGGCGATATGTAGATGTTCCCTTCTCAAGTAGGTTCCAACCTTTTAAGCTAGATGGCAACAACTCGGCCTGACTTTTTGATAAGTTAAGATTATTTCTACTGCATCCAATATTATCGTGCATTGGTGGTGAGCCTTATTTAGAGCAAATAAATAGAATATATTAATCAAGACATATTTATAGCTATGAAATATCACTTTTTTTTTTTTACAAAATTTAAAATTACAAAAAATCTGAGCCCCATGGACAACTTTGATGGTCATATTCGGAATTACCATAGCAAAATACACATGAAACAGCCACATTTACTGATTTAACAAAAATATTGTTGACCAGTGTTATTCAAAATAAACAAAGATGAGAGAAAATAAGGGTTTCAAACATGATTTTTTTTCATCAAACTACCTAATATAGCTCCAAAACAGTTGGTCCTAGTGACAAATGTTATATAACAAAAAATATTCTCCATTAAATTTCTGATCAGGAAACTATTAGCAAATTTTCGATTCGAGCAATACCAACAGAGCTACAGCAAGTCAAAATGTTATATTTTTGAGAGTGAAAAAAATATTTAAAAAAAGGAATGCTATAGACCCCCAGCCAAAATGTATATCCATGTCAAAAATCAAATTGGCAGTTTATTAAATGATTTTTAACATTTATTGTTCAATTTGGTTAATTTATTACTACTGAGATGACATTATGAGAAAAAATTAAATGTTTAATTGGCTAACCTGATAGGTAGTTCCTATAACCTTCCATTCCTATAACCTTGCCTCAGGGTAGTCCATGGACCCTTTACTTGGAAAATCATTGTTCTGAGAAATGTTGGGCCAAGGATTTATGTTTCATATATTTCTCTGTTACAAAAATACGTTAAATTAAAATTAATTTAATAACTTAATTATTAAGAGGTTGAACATTGCAGTGAAAATCTTAAACTCATTTATAATAAATATTACATAAGATAAATTGAAATCAAGGTATCTTAATGAAACCAACATCTCCAATAACAAAATTGTTGAATGATAATGTTTTATATTAAAATGTGTATACCATTCCTAATGAGTCCATCCTATAGTCCTTAAGTTCAATGTATCATAATCACTTGTATATAATGTTTCACTTGTTTGTTTATCATCATGCAGAATAGTGAAGAAAAATGGATTTTACAGTGTAGAATATATAAACATTAAACATCTTAAAGAATTAAATACATCGAATAGAGCTAAAGAAGATCAATATCATTTCTTTTGAAAAATCTTTTTCTTCACTACCAAAAGAACAAAAGAATTATAGTTGTTAGTTTAAGTATGAGTTATTTATGTAATGTACATATATTTGAGTTTGGTAAAAATTTGAGTGCTATCCGTCCAGGTTATTAATCCAAAATTCCTACATTTTTTTTTCTTACTCAATAGTTTGTGCTTATTGATGATTTGTTTTCACTTTAAACTTCCTGTATAAAGTATGTTTTGTACAAGAAAAAAAAGGAATTTGGAAGAATTGATTCCATTTTAATGTATTAAAAAAAAAAAAATTAAATTGCAATGCTTCGAGATGCTGTCCATAATGTATTTTGGTGTTTTATTACTAGATTAATGTATAATTATGACTCATAAAATAAATAAATCATAGAATGTAAGTAGTAGGAAATGGCTATTTTAATAGAGCTCAGTAGTTTGGTTGGCTTTCAATAACTTTTAAGAATATTTCTAGTTTGGCCTGCAAATGTTTGATGTGAACTGGCCAGTGGGTTACAAACTATACAAATACCTCATTTAAATATTTCATTTTCATTTTATACTCTAAAAGCCTGTGGAATTCTTTGGTGGATGTTTATTACTATAAGTATTTTTGAAGCTTTAATGTTTCCCAGTACTAACCCAAATAGTACTAACCACCATAAACCTTTGCTACTTTGAAGAAGTACACTAAAAAATAATGATGGAAATTCTTTTTTTTTTTTTTTTTTAGGAACTCGATAACATCAACTTGTTTGGTTATACAACACGATCTTAATTGAAAGTTTTATTTTCTTCACTTAACATACCTCTGAGCTAAGGCATCAATATATATGTTCAAAATCTGGAAAATTGCAAAAAAAAATTGTCTTCCAATAAATCACTAGTAATGTGGCCTCATATGTACCAGATTATCAAGATTGTTCTTGATAACAAACTCAGATTTCTAGAGAATAGATATGATTCCTTAAAAATTCATTATGTACAATTGTTGAATTGGTATTACAAGAAAAAATTATTAATGATGTCTTCTGCTTAAAAAATAAATTTAACATGATGTAAATATCATAAGTTTTCTTTCTAACACCTAGGCTGGGAAACAATAGATTAATCTTTGTATGATAACTCTTCATGGATAGGAATTGCTAATAATGGCTCAATTTTTATTGAAAACAAATATATAATTTGATTTCAAACAAATTTTAGAAATGTAGAATGTTGAACATAGGTGAGTGTAAATCTGTTAGCGATAGAAATTTGTAAATGTTATTGATTTAATTTTAATAATTTAATGTGCATAATCTACTACAACCGATAAAAAATATTAACTAGTGAGCTACAATTATTGTTGGTATAGATTTTTTATAATTTTAATTAAGCCAATGTTAATATAAGAACAATTTCAAAAGAAAAGCTCTCTTAAATAGAGGACTAGAAATTATTAAAGGGCCTAGTGCAAAACATATTGAGTTACACCCAAAAAAACCAAGCTGAATGCTCTGGCTAAAAACCTGTGAAGACAGAAAAGTGCCATGACCATAATAGTAGTTCAAACAAGGTTCTAATAATGGTCTCAGAAGTGCACGCCAGTTGTTCAAACTAAAAAAATTAATAATAGTTAAACAAGTTTTTGGTACTTAGCCCATTATTGATGCCTAGTCTTCAATTTAAGAAACCGGAATACAAAGTTTAATTATTTTCCTTTGCTACCACTAACTTTCAACAAAGTCACAAAGCGAAGGCTGTGATTTCAGTGTTTCATATACAAGCTCATTAAATATGTGTTCAATAATTAATTGCTCCACATAAAAAATAAAAATGATATGCTCTTTTAGTTGATATAATTACTAAAGCAAAATTTTTATCTTTCATACCAGGAAAATACACTGCGGAAATTTGATATCTGTACCAGCAAAAGCTACGAGTGTCAATTTAAGAACGATTAAGAAACTTCATGGTATTATGCTAATTTTAGATATGAACACACTTAGTATTTATTTCTGTGTAAAACTTGCTCTTGTGTAAGAATGGAAAAATAAAGAATTTTAACAAATTGTTTCATTTTTTGTGCACCTTCATAAAGAAAAACGACATATTTTTATAAAATCAGTTGTTTCTGCTTTTATAAAAATTGGTATAAGTTTATTACTTACAGTGAAATTTTATATAAATAATACAATTTTGTAAGAAAATTTCTTTCTTAAGGATCAGGATAGTAACATTCATCTTTCAAGACATTATCCTATAAGTAAAATTGTATTTGAAAAATGACATGATTATTAATTAATTGAATATTAATAATTCTATGTGTGATTATAATAAAATGAAAAGGATATAATAATATTCCCAAATACATTCAATCTTTTATAAAAGTCTAAATTATACTCTGTTCCTACAAGTCCTACCATTATATTTTCAAATTGAAGTTTGAATTAGTTATTCAAAGCCTAAATTTTAAATATTTATTAATACTACCTCAATAAATATTGAATATATGCCCATTCAATAATTCAGAAAATGATTTGTTCAAAACAAATATTTTTTTCATTTTCTAGTAATAATAAAAATTTAACTCTTACAGAGTAAGAGTTAGTTATTCAGAAAACAGACACATGCCTAACAAATAAGCATTCAGGCATGAATCAACAAAATATGGTGGGGACTCAATGGCTGAGTTAAAATTTATTTTGTGGCAGACCCACAAATTAAATCTTGACCTTCTCACCGTGACTAGAATAGGTTGGTAACCTGTAGGATAACCCGCCTTCCTACCCTAGTTGGAGTACATAAGGACATTAAGCCCAGATAAACAAACAAACAAAATTTGGTAATCATTAATATATTTAATATTTAATAATAACAAACAAAAACTTCATAAGCAAATGATTTTACTAAAACAATTAACATTACATAAAATAAATCCCTAGAAAATATACAAGGAGAAACAGACTCTATAAAAATATGGAAACTAATGAGGAAATTATAATAAAGAACAATGAAGAGTCTAGATGGAGGAGCAGCGAAAGCAGGCCAGCGAACGCATGAAGGAGTATCAGACGCAGAGGAAACTTTGTACCAAGAAGAAAAAATAAAAATAAATAAATAATGAAGTTATTGCGTAATCCTAAGTGGTAAATTTGCTTGTTATAATAATAATTAAAATAACATCTTATTAATGATATGTTAAATTTCATTGCATGCTTAATTCAAATTAAGCATCAAAGAATGAACAGAAGCATCATTCTAATTATAGAGAAATTAGATAATTTTTAAAATATTAACAAATGAAAACACTGTAAATAAGTTTTATTGTTAAAGAATGTTAATCCTCATGGGAATCGATTGTTCCCAAAACATGTCGAATAGTGTTCAATAAATTCTTTTAGGAGTACAATGCCAATATAAATTATTATTAATAAACCTCCTTCAACATATTTACTCCTCAGAAAAAAAAGCTTTTTGGAAAAAAAAAAAAAAAATGAAAACAAAAAATAATAGATAAATTGAATAAAGGGCAAAAATAAAATGAAAACAAAAGTTA
Source organism: Euschistus heros (assembly GCA_003667255.2). Classification (NCBI taxonomy): domain Eukaryota; kingdom Metazoa; phylum Arthropoda; class Insecta; order Hemiptera; family Pentatomidae; genus Euschistus; species Euschistus heros. Next base: position 1,034,094 of record RCWM02000127.1, read on the forward strand.
CAATCATCAATATTTTTCAATACATGATAGATATTGAATATAGATATAGATATAGATATAATAATATTAAAAAATATTTAAATTTTGATTATTATTAAGATTCCTAATATAATTTACCAATGATCAACACTTCCACAATTGTAGGCACTGATGATAATCTCTTTATGACTCTTTACATACTTATGTAGATTTTTTTTTCTCTTTTAGATATGACTTGAATAATCTAATACTTTTTTCATCATAATTTAGGTATAAATATAGTTTGCACCATCTTAATTTTTTTTTATTTCAAATATAATTACACTGTTTCAAGATTACAAAGGATTGCCTTTATAGCGACTATAGACTTTCCATATTACTAAAATATTATAGCATTTCCCTCTATACTTGATTCTTTCATCAGAAACAAAATGTTGGTAGGTGCTGTCTTATAGAGTAAGTGATGCCAATACTAGGAATCAAATCACCTATTTATTCCTTCATTTCATACATAAAGAAAGATTAGTGTCACAAACAGTTTTGAAATTTAGTTTGAGAATTAGATAAGATTTAAAATAGTTAGAAGAAAAAGATGTACTAACTAAATTCTTGTGTACGTATATGTATATAAAATAATAATTAATTTCGAAATACAAATAAAGACTTCAATTTGAAACTGTCATATTAAGATAGATTCAGTAAATAACAATTTAAACCCCAACAACATACTCACATACAGACAATTTAAACATGATATTTCTCAACAAAACATTACCAAAAACTATTATATTTTAAACATTACATTGCTCTTTCATCTTACACAATATTTTTTAATAATCATTAAAATATAGTGGAAACAATAGAAAGTTTTATAAAACCTTATTAGTCAATGTATCTTCATATAATATCTTAAGGAAACTACTTTTAACCTCTGCAAATATTTTTAATAACACGACTTTACATTTCTTTATGACATTGTCTATATCAAAACGTAATTTCATTATTATGCCATCATTACTTTTTGCCCATTAAATTTTAACTTAAAGCGGGCGCAAAATGCACTGCCAACTATATCCTTGGAGGCACACACGAAAAAAATAAATAGTGATAATAAGGTAAGTCAATTGTAACAATTAATTTGATTTAAAAAAAAAAAAATACTTGTCGTTTTCAAATTGAATTTAGTAAAAAATATCGTTCTTCAAATGATCATAGAAAAAACGGATCAAAGAATTAATCGATGGTTGCTGATTAGAGGTGGGCAAAGTAGTTCCTTTTAAGGAATAGGTCCTTTTGAGGTAGTTCATTCTAATGAACTAGTTCAAATGAACTACATAGTTCATTTTCAAAAGAACTATGGAAATGTACTGAACTATAGAAAAACGGGAGGGAACTGAGATGTCAAATGAACTATACTGAAATAAAAAACACTTCTATCTTATTCCTGCATTTATTTAATAAAATATCCAAAATGAAAGTAATTTTGATAAGAGGGAAATGTTTGGGTGGGGGGGGGGCAAAAAACCCAAACTCTTTAAACTTTTTCAGATTTTTGAAATAACACAGAAAAATGGTTTCATATTATATTTACCAAACTTATAAGAGTCCAAAACACAGAAATGGCTAATCCAATCAATAAATATATACTAAAAGTTGTAGATCATTACATTTTGTGCAGATAGGAACCGCCTGTCACATAAACTCACAATCCCTACCAGCCCACTACGATGAATTCCTAGAATTCTTCACCCAAAATTTTTACCACATCATTGCAGTCTCTGAAACCTGGCTGAAACCTTATATTCCTTCTTCCTCAATTTCCCTCCCTAACTACTCCATCATCCGTCACGACCGGGTCAACCGGACCGGAGGCGGAGTAGCACTATATGTCCATGATAGTCTGAAGTCCCGAGTCCTGCATCTTTCTCCTCCCTCAAATCTCCCAAACATTGAGTATCTCTTTGTTGAAATATCCTTTAATTCCCATTTTCTCCTGTATGCAGTGGCCTATCGTCCCCCTCATGTTCCCTTTGACCAATCATTCGAATCTAACCTTTATTATTATGTTCCTCTCTACTCCAATATAATCATCTCCGGTGACCTGAATACCAATCTCCTATCTGACTCCTACGACAAAACCTATCTTGAAAACCTCTTTTTTTTCCCTTCACCTTTTTATTGTACCATTTAATCCCACCCACCACTCCCGCGGGTCCGACACATGGTTGGACCTGCATGTCATAGATTCTCCAAAAAACCTTCTCTCCTCAAGTCAACGACCTGTTTCATTCCTATCCTCTCATGACCTGATACAAATATCATATGATTTCCCAACACCTCAGTTCCTTCCTAAAACAATCTCCTTCCGTAACGTAGACTCCCTTACCAGAGAAAAGATTTTACCTGACATTGAAACCATTGATTGGAATCCAATTTATTCCTGCTCCTCAATTGATACCATGGTTTAATTACTCACCACCAAGCTCCTATCTATCCTTGATACCCATGGTCCTCTTAAAACCTCAACATTTCGCCGGCGTCGCCCTGCTCCTTGGATGAACCAAGATATTAAAGATTTACAAAGAAGACGAGAGGCTGCCCGTAGACGCTTCAGACGCACCAGGCTTGAAGATGACTATCAAGCGTTTAAGCTTCTTAGAAATTTAACACAATCGGCGAACTAAATCCAATTTCTTCCACGAAGCCCTCTCCTCTGCACCCGATCCTAAATCCAAATGGCTGCTCCTCCGCAAACTTTCCTTGTGTGATCCTCCTAGTTCCTCTCCCTCGGGAGTCTTTCCTGTCACTCCAGACGAGTTAAATTCCTTTTTCGTTCCTTCCTCTTCATCTGCTCCTTCTCGACCCTCCCAGTCCTCACATCCGCCTACATTTAACGATAATTATTTTTATTTTTCTTATATCACTCCCTCTGATCTAATTACCTCCATTATGAAGTCTCAATCCAACTCATCTGGTTTAGACGGCATTCCTGTTAAATTATTGAAATTATGCCTTCCTGAAATCCTACCGGTTCTCCTCTTCATATATAATTTTTCCCTCCAAAACTCTGTATTTCCCACTTCCTGGAAAAAGGCCGTAATCCATCCCATCAACAAGAACCCAAACCTTATATCCCCAAAGGACTACCGCCCTATATCCATACTTTCTAACCTTTCAAAGCCCCTAGAAAGATTGGTGCAATCCCAAATTTCCAATTTCCTAGAAAATTCCAAGTTACTCGATCCCTTCCAGTCTGGTTTCCGTCCCGGCTTTCACAACACAATCCGCCCTCATCAAAATTATCACTGACATCCAAGCAGCGATGGATAAAAAAGAACTGACCATCCTGATCCTCCTTGATTTCTCTAAAGCATTCGATTCCTTAGACCATAATATCCTTTTTTCCAAATTGAAATCACTTAAATTTTCCTACAGCGCTCTGCTTTGGCTTCAATCTTTCCTTTCCCACCGCACCCAAGCAGTCACCACCCCTAACCAAGGCCTATCCTCTTTCCTCACTCTACAATCAGGAGTAGCTCAAGGTTCGAGCATTTCCCCTGTACTGTTTAATTCCTACATCAATGATCTTCCCCATTCAATTCACCATTGTTCCCACCATCTTTACGCCGATGACTTCCAAATTTACTTCTCCTTTCCTCCATCTGAAATGTTAGCTGCGTTTTCCAAAATTCAGGAAGACCTAGACGAAATCTGTGCCTGGGCAAATCTGAACAAATTAACGTTAAACGCAGCTAAAACTCAAGCAATTGCCATAGGATCACATTCCCTTCTTCATTCAAATGCCAACATTCCCACATTATTCCTTAATGGTCATCCAATAACTTTCCATTCCTCTGTTAAAAATTTAGGCTTAACCATTGATCAAACCCTCTCCTGGAAATCCCATATTGCACAAATCTCCCGAAGGTCGATCGGTATCCTAAAACGATTTCACCGCTCCCGTCACCTCCTTCCCCTACCCACACGCAGACTCCTAGTATCCTCCCTTATCTTCCCCCAATTTGACTACGGTTGTGTGATATATGGCGGGCTCTCGACGGTTCTTGAGGACAGATTAAAACGCATCATGAATTGCTTCATTAGGTTTGTCTTCGGAACCTCGAGACGTTCCCATGTTTCGCATCTCTACACTGAGTTAAATTGGCTGTTCCCCTCCTTCCGCAGAAAATACTTCCTAGGCACCTATCTATACCAAGTTATCAACACCCGTCACCCTCCCTTTATTTACAGTAACCTGAAATTCAAGTCCGCTATCAAATCACTGCATACAAGATCTCGTCTTTCCGATCTCTATACTCCATCCCACAGAAGTACTGCATTCCAACGTTCCTTCCTTGTCCGATCCTCTACTCTTTGGAATTCCCCCCCCCCCCCCCCTGTATCCGCAATGCTTCTTCCCTTGGAACATTCAAATCACTATTCTTTCACCATCTTCTTTCCCTCCAACTCGACGCTCTCTAATTGTAAGGATGTATGTACTATATATGTAATCGTCTAATTTAATTATTAAGACTGTCAGACATAAAACATAAGCATAAATTATATTTTGATTATGATTTTTTAATTGTTTGTAATGATAATTTTTGATTTTCTATCTTTTATTTTTCTTCGGGTTTTTTTTTTTTCTCTTTTGCAATTTTATTTACAATATTAACCTCTATTTTGTATACTCATTTTTTTCACCCTCTTTTTATTTAAAGTTTTTTCTTTTTCTAGTTATTCTCTGTTTCTTTTTTTCATACATATTTGTATTCAGTTTATCTATGTTATTTTACTTTTAACAGCCTCTCGGCCAGTTATGATCTTACTTTATGTTATTCTTAAGGGACTTTGTCCCAGAAAAAAGTTTTTTTCTATTTTCTATTTATATATATATATATATATATATATATATATATATATATATATATATATATATATATATATATATATATATATATATATATATTTAATTAGGTTTAATTTTTCACTATTTATTTTTTATTTGTATCATATTAATTTAATAAAAATAATGAATTAGATCGTTTCTGACAATTACATAATGGGTAATTGTTTATAGTAATTATTTTTAATTATCTTAAAAAAGTAATAAATGAAAAAACACGTCAAGCTGGTATCGCTTAAATGAGATGTTTCCGGTGTACTAATCCAATTCATATTATGGCACAATACTGTTTTCAAATCTTTCTGTATATTTTAACTGATCTGTTTGCCTACTCAACAAAACTATTTACTCAGTGATGCTTTAGACTCCATATAAATAGGAACTATCGAAATGTCACAAAAAAATAAATAAATAAAAAACAAACAAATTAAAAAAAAAAACATGCTTTCATACATCAATTCTTATGTATTTTTGAGAATTGAAACTTTAAAAATGTATGTAAAACTATTTTTTTCTTATAAAAGTAATTTTCTCAATCCCCTTGATGATCGGAGTCAATAAAATGTAATATGACTACGGGTTTTTTTAGCTTCTTATTATTTCGTTTTAATTTTCGTAACTACCAATTTTAAATATCTCATCAGTTGCAGCTGAAGATGTTGGAATAATATCCTCTAATTTAAGTGTTTCAAATATAGTAATATATATTAAATCAATGCCCTTACGGTTTTGCCAAGTACGAAATAACTCCCTTCGCGGAATTGAAAATTCGTTTTCAGACAAGAAAGCAGATAAAAGCAGCTAAATGCTTCATGATTATTTCATATACCTTCTAAGGCACCTGAACCACGAATTTCAAAGAGGTACTTTGGGGTACTTTTTAGTAATAGATCATTTTAGTTTAAAAAATTTTTAGTTTTAGTTTTAGGCACTTTTCCAAAAATTACATTATAGGTCAAATTATAAAAAAATTATTTTGAGCATGGCTTACTGGTATAACGATCGTCTATATTCACTAATTATAAAAGGAACATGAAAAAATATCAATAGGATGATACACAAATTTAGATTGAAAGAATCAATAGTTTTAACAAAATTTGACCTGTCGAGTTAGGTACTACTTTGATCGTTCTTTTTACCTTGAAATCCACCTCCAAAAAACGAAAGACCCTTTGATAATGTTCCATAAACTACTTAACTATACACCTATCACAATAGTTTCATTAATTTTCATTATGACTTTTTTCCTCCTAGATAGGCCATTCGTCCCACTTTGCGCTGGTCTTCTTCTTCCTCTGGTAGTGACTCGTCGACCGCAGGGATGGGTATTCCTAAGTTGAAGTGCGTAGGGCCCTCCACTTCCTTTCACCCGTAAATGAGCCACACCAACTTAGAGTGTGTCTAAAAAATCCTAACACATAGAATGTAAACGTGACTTTTTTTTATGCAACCCAATATACATAGCTCCTAACCGATAGGTCCTTGCGGCAAATGTTACATACCAAAGATTATTCTCCACTAAATTTCTGATTAGGAAACTGTCATCAAATTTCTGATTAGGAAACTGTCATCAAATTTTGACCGAGCAGCATCAACACAGCTAGAGCGTATTAAAATGTTATATATTTGAGTGTGAAAAAACCGTTACACAAGAAAACTATTGACCTCCATCTAAAAGACAAATCCATGCCAAAATTAACAAATTAACTAAATTAAAATACAAAGGAATATAAAAAGTGATTATATAATTATGGAGAAGAAGAAAATCAGAGATGCAGCTAAAGTAACACCACGTTTAATATGTTGGCACGTACTGAAGAATTCCTTCTTAAACGTGGTGTTACTTTGACTGCATCCCCGATTATCTTCTTCTCCATTCATCATACCATTCAACCATACTTTTATCATTATATAATTATGTATGAAATAGTATAAAGATATAGCTGAATAATAGTTTCAATAACTTATTTTTTAGTATATCAATATGAAAAACATGTATGACATTATTAATTATCAACTGCTTATAGGGGTATAACAAGCATGTCGAAATTTCAAAAACTTTGACTAAGACTGTTGAGAATAGCAGATGAATTCCTATTCACCAAAATGGAGACTAGATTTACTCTTGAAGAATTGAATGCATAAGCAACCCAGTAGTTTGTAAATGCTGATAAATGTTATTCCCAGAACCAAACAATCTTTTAATCCATACCTACTGAAGAGAGTAAAGTTTCTATTTTAGGACAATCAACCCTACTAGTTCAGCAATCATAGCCTCTCCCTCAGGAATTTAAACTTCATTAGGCTAGTAACATTAAAAGAAAATGGATAAAATGCTCCCTGTTCAAATTAAAAGTTTTAGGCTAAGAAAAATGAAAAGGTTCATTTATATATGCTGCTGTTTTCATATTCATAGTTTCTATTATTCTATCCATGTAACAGAATGAAATTAATTTGAATGGGATTTAATTTATTACAAGCAAATAGTAAAGGGCAACACAGCTTTTCATCACTACTTCAAACTAGTGCTTCTCTATATTGAAAGATGAAACACTGCGACTGCACATGTGGATTTACATTAAATATAAGTGAAGTAAAGTTCATTAACTGTAATTCAATAGTTTATAAGGTAATCCAGCATTTAAAATCTCATTGAATATATTTTGACAAAAGTAAGCTGTCAATTTTAATATCAAGCAATCGAAGCTTTGATTCAATGGTTTTAATAATATGGAAACTCAAACATTAACATTAACACCACAAAACATTAAAAGAAAACATGAAAATACATTACAGACTTTAAAACCTACACCATTATAAATCATAAAGGAGGAGTTATCTTTCAAAACTGAATGTCCACTCAGAAGATGTTTAAAAAAGAGCAAAAAAACCCCTAGTCCTCTCTCTGCTGTTTAATAGAAAATAATTCATTATATTCAAATCCTTAATGATGTCTACTAACCAAAAAAAGAACAGTTGTGTGTGAAGCTTGCAAGGCTTTATGCGAAATTAAAAAAATTATACCTAAAGTGGAATTGTTAATGATTAAAGTATAGTTGACTGTTATGATGAATGGAGAAAAACATGATCAGGAATGCAGTCAAAGAGGAACACCACGTCTAAGTAGAAATACTCTAATATGTGCCGTTTCAACCTGCCTTGCACGTTCTTCAGGGCCATTGAACCACACTAGTGAGGAGACAAACGATAACTCCTTACCAGTGTGGTTTGGTGGCCCTGAAGAAGACCTGCAAGGCAGGTCGAAACGGTGGCACGTATTGGAGTATTTCTACTTAGACGTGGTGATCCTCTTTGCCTGCATCCCTGAGCATCTTCTTCTCCACCTAAGTGGCATTGTTCAGTTTTGAAAGATAACTCCTCAAATAGTTTAACAAACAAAACGTCTTAAGCAGCAACTGTAACTGAACCAATGCTTATGGAAAAACTTGATGTGTGCTGTGTTCACTGTAGAGGCCAGGAACCAGAGTCAATTTACAGATGATTAAGCATTAAACTTTTTACAACAGCAAGACTCAAAACCAGTCATGGATGTTAGGAGTCCAGTTCTGTATTTACTAATTTGCCATACTCTCTAATGAAATGATACAAAAATAAAATAAAAGTTTTAGTTTTTTTTACTACAAAAATATCAATTCTTATTTTATTTTATTTTTGTTTATTTATTAATTTTTTTTAATCAGAATAAGATATATAAGAGCTATACTTCTCATATAAATATTTAAAGAGTAAACATTATATATTCACAAAATGATATAAGAACATAGAAATTATTTTGAAACCTTTATTTATTGGTATGCTATTTAAGCACAGTTGGCATTAAACAAAACATGCAATCAGTTTTATATAATTCTATAAAGAATGGGTAAATAGCAATCTTGACCAACAACCAGTCAAGTCCAAGAGATCCAATCTAAAAACCAACTGTAATGTGTAAATTACTATGTCACTAACATTCGAATTATTAGAAATATATAAAAAAAAATAATTTTATTATTTTCTAATGAGGAAACCAAAAAATTTTTAATCAATTACACTTCATAATAAAAAAACTATTTAACTACTGGAATGCAAAGAAATATTTCAACAACTATAAATTTAATATCATAGAAGTGATTAGACTGATGCTGTGATGATAACAAATTGTATATGATCAAAACTTCCATTATTACATTAATCCTTACACCACTTTTATTCAATATCATCAATATAGGAAAGAGATATTCAAAGTTGATTTTCATAACCAAAAATTTGATAAACAAGATTAACTCTATAAAACAAAATGTCATAAATTTCTTAGTATAATTTATGAAGATTATAAAGCGATAAAATTTCATTAGACCATGTTGGCAGTTCTGGAGTTTTTGGCTCCAGAACTTCATGAAAGGTTATATTTTTGAAACTTTAGTAGGTTTCATTATTATGACAACAAGTAAAAGGAGTTAAAAGATACACTCAATTTAAATAAAATATTTAATTAAGAGTATAAAGTAAGAGGTAACATTAAAATTAATTCTTATATATGTAGTAACAAATGATTCATTTGATTTATTTTTCTGTAGGTGGAAAACTTATTTTGTCCATTAAATCATCGATTCTTGAGGTAAGAGTTTCCAGAACTTCAGGGCATATAAATACATGAGTTTCATCCAGATCCTGAATAATGAACTTTTGTCCTAAAGCATTGGTTTCATCTAAATGGATGAGAAACTCTTTCATAGCTGGATCACTGAAACACCAATTTCAAATAAATAACAAGTAAAAATATCATTACATCATTATGTCACTAAAACATAAATATAATTTTCAGGTTATAAATTCTAAAATGTCTAAAAAGAAAGGTCTTAGCATTGAAGAAAAGAAGCAAAGGATGATTCAACTATTTTATGAAAAGAAAGATTTTTTTCAGCTCAAGGTTTTGTACAAATTATTACTTTTTTTTATTTATTTATTTTTTTTACAACAAAGTAAAAAGATTTATAAATACAAATTAAAGTCACTTAGTTATAAAGATTAAAAAGTACTATCCTAAATCATTTTAGATGATTTTATAAATTAACAGTAAAATAATATTTCAGGAATTGGAAAAACTAGCACCAAAAGAGAAGGGCATAATTGTACAATCAGTTAAAGATGTGGTGCAGAATTTAGTTGATGATGGTTTGGTGGATTCTGAAAAAATTGGAACATCTATATACTTCTGGGCGTTTCCAAGGTTCGATTACTATTACATATCTCTCTTCATTTCATTTCATGCTAAAACCAAAAAGTATGAGGAAATGTTTTAAAAACAAAACCTCTTTGTTTAGTTTTACATGTATAATGAAAGATATTTATACTAATGGTGATGGTTTTCCTATTCCAGTAAAGCAACACACACTAAGAAGAGAAAATTAGAAGAGATCCAAGAGAAAATAGAATCATCAAACAAAATACTTAAAAAAAGTGAACAGACTTTAGAGGAAGCCAAAGTATAAAATCATATAATCATGTTATCACAATCCTATGGTATAACTCTTTAAAATTCTAAAAAAAAAAGAAGAAAATTTCAGGTTGGCAGAGATGAATGTCCTGAAAGAGATGAACTTTTAAAATCTAACAAAGAACTTCTAAAAGAGAATGAAAGTCTACTAGCAGAAATAAAGGCATACAAAGACTCTGATCCAGAAGCATTTGAGCAAATGAAGAAAGACATTAAGGTAATAAATTGTTTTATTTCATAAAAAATAGGATACTTGAAAAAAATAAATTTTCACAGTAATTTAAAATTTTGATTTTAGTCTACCATAGAGCTTGCAAATCAGCAGACTGACAATATATTTACTTTTATATCATGGTGTAAAAGTAAATTTGGAATGGAAGAGGAAACGTTGTATAAACAATTTGAAATACCTCAAGATTTGGATTATTTGGAAGAGAGTAAATGAAGTCTAATGCTTACCACTTTACCAGTATTCCTTTTGTCACATTCACCATTTTACAAGTAGTGTTTTCAAGCCAAAATTGACAGTAGTGATGTACACCTTTAGGTTATGAACCTCCTAGAGGTTATGTTTGGATTCATGATTTCAGGAATCCCCTCCTCTCTGGCTAGCATTGTTCATATTTAAATTTAAATTTATATGGGTTTTTTATTTGTAAAATACACTTTATCTAGTCGTTTTTACCTTAATTTGCATTTGTATTATAATACTTTATTTTGAAATGGATGTATTTATATCTAAGTTAATAAACTTTAATTGAATATATCATATATCTTTACTTAGTTTACTGAATATATAAATATCTTTATTATTGGAAAACAAAGCTTTCCATTAATACCATGTTTTTGTTTATTTCTATAACTAATAAAATAAATTCTTTTGTTTAGATACTTTTATTATTCCTGTACCTCTTATCTTAATTTTCATTTAAGTTTTTCTTAATGTTTCAATTCTGAAGTTGATAGTGAAAGATTAGATGTTAATGTGTAGTAGGATGTTAACTTCTAATTGTGTCCAGGATTAGTTGATAAATATGCAAAATTAAACATTTGAATGGAAGGAATTCAGTTAGGAAAGTGAATTACAGAAAATTGAAATAAGATACAATTACATTTTTACAGTTTTAAACTTTTACATTGTTTTCTAAATAATTTAATTTTTTTCTTCATATTTAATGTGATGGTTCTATTTGGTGTTCAAATGTAGTTTTATGTACATACCTATATTTCTTTATTTATATAAGGTAGATTCGACCATCATTATATAGCAAATATTAATTATAATAGAATGTATGATGAGAAGGAATCCTAAATTATTTTAACATATGAGTGTGCAAAAACAATAATAGGAAACATAAGATTCCTTAAAATATTTCCTGAAACCAAGCAAATTAAGGTTGATCCATCTCTTTTCTTTCCTGCTTTAAATCCTCCACCACTATTCTTGCTCTAGTTATTCAAATATTATATATTCGAATATCCATCTATATATTATATCTAGTTATTATATATTCAAGGGACTTATTTCCTTATTTGTTTTAAGAAATAATAGTCCATTTTTGTCAGAGATCAGTTAGTTGTATTAAAAAATCAAAACTAAAAGTTGTTTTTGATTATCTTATTATGCAGGCCAATTTTACTTCTTGTTTCGTTCTTTTAATACACCATATAGATCTCTGACAAGAATACTCCCTGTCCCATATTTTAAGAGGGTGCCATCCAATATTTACAGAAAAGATCTGCTCATTTATTCCTTCTATCCCTTCCTAGAAAGCATGTAAATGAAAATGTTTAAACTTTATGTATGGGATTCCATTAGGTTTCTTAAATCTCATCTATTTTGTTTAGTTTTATATTTACATATATTGCAGTTCCTATTGTCAGAAGTCCTAAGGGGGAAAAATCCTTAAACATAGAATTGAAGTAAGTGATGATTGGCCGTTGAGAGTTGTTAAGTAATCTCCAAATATTATACGATGTGTGTAAAAGCAACTTACCATAAACACTTCCCAATTTCTCTTTAGGTATGCATAATTGTTTAGAAGTATCAATACAATTAGGAGTGATGAATTATTTGCCACTTCTATTGGAAGTGGTTCTTTGCTTATTTTCCAGTTTCTGACCCTTTCTCCAAACATAAAGATGAAACGGTTATGATATCAACTGACTGACTCGGGTTCAAATTATTGAAAAAACAAGGAGTACCCTCAGAAGACTGCTGAATTCTTTGTTTATATCGGTGTCTTTTAAGTTTATGTTAAGCCAAAACACGCTTTGTTCTTACAACTTTTACTGCTTATATAGCACTAACTTTAATTAGACAAATTTGTTATTATAAACTTAAACTCACCCCCTGTTATGCTACTTTAAAATTATTTTTAGTGCTTGAAGGATTTATTTTATTTTTTTGTGAAGCTAAGTGAAACGTATTTTAACATATATGGTTATATAATGATCAATGAATTACAATATTCAGTGCTTTACCTTCAAAGCATTGTAATTTGCCATTTTCTTACTGATTTAGCAGGATGTTATAATTACTATTTCACCCATTACTTAAAAATGTTTTAACTGATACTTTTAATAATTTAAGAGTAAAGTGGTTAAAGGTGACAATATACATTTTGGTAAAAATTGAATTATTGCTATGAAAAGAGGTTAAATGATAGATTTTTAATATTTCCTTCTTTCATTCACATACATTAAATAAGTGGCTCAGACGTTAACTGATAAAGGTAACAAAGGGTGATTTACATTTGTTGAAGATAAAGGTATTTTCTCAGAAATGTCGCTTTAATCAATTATATATTTTAGCAACAGGCTTGGTTAGAAATAGGCTTTAAAGTATATAAATCTTTCTCATTTTAAAATCTTTCCATGATGAGTTTGTCTAATTCCATTTGATATTACTTCAAACAACACCTAGTACAAATTAATAAATATTATTTTTTTACATACAAACATCCTTTTTGAACTAATATATTATGAAATGGCTATTTGAGGCCTATGTTCATAACTGAAGGAAGCAGATCCCTGATATATAAAATGGAACAGTGCTATTTATGAATAGTATTTTACATTTATTACAAATTAAGAGTAAAATCCTAATTTTTAGTATCCCCTTATAATATTTTAATTTATTTTCATCATACCCATGAAAACTTATCATCTTTGCTAACTTTTCATCTATTACAAAAAAATTCTCAAAAACTTGTGTTCATGTTTTTATTAACCTAGTTTTTTTTTGTTTAGTGCCATATTACTAACATTAAAGTTGATATTTTCATTAAAATTAATAGTTCAATCCAGTTTATTCTTTTTTTTTTTTTTTCTTTCTGGGAGCACTTTTATTTTGTATTTAATTACAAATATAAAAGAAAATGATAAAGGATTTATTAGCTAATATAGATTGCTAATTCATATTAATCCCTCACTATTATTTTTGAACATCAAGTATTTAAATATACTTTTAATTTACAAAATTTATAAGACATTGAGGTTTAAAAATCGTTAGTTATTTGAACTTGTGTGTTATAACAAAAACAAGGTATAGATTTGAAATGAAAATAATAAGGTTTCATTCAATAGTAATACATGATATTATTATGACATATATGACCACAGGATGATATCCACAATCGTCGAGTGCAGGTAAAACACTACAGATAGCTCTGCCCGTTTAGTATCGATGCATGGCAATTTTTTTTTTTTATAAAAGTAAGCTATCGAATATTTAGGCTTTTATAGTAAAAGATATTTAACAGAAAATGATTTTATGTTTTCATTTAAGTTAGTCACTAAATTATGAAAGTATTCATTAGTGAAAAGGTGTTTCTTGCTGTTCAATGTTATCTATATCGATATGGAATAATCGATCACTACCCCTTCCCTAAAGTGGAGCAGAGCAGGCCAGGTTCATAAAGGAGAAGGCACAAGCTTATGCCGACTTACTTTTCTAGTAATTTTATTTTAAAACGGGATTGTGAGTATATTGTTCGTGTGATTCTGAAATGCTCAAGATACAAGTGTTCGTAAGCTTTTCAACAAGTCACCTAGAAATTTATTAACAAACCACTGCGTGAATTCTTCTACAAATAAAACATATAAGGTACTTTTTGCATGACAGTTTTGTTTTTTATTAAAGTAAAAATGTTTTTAAAAAACAATTTAGTTCCTCCATCTTAATAAGTCATAAGATTTTGCTGTTTTGTAAGAATATACTGAATATTAAAGGGTACTGAACTCTAATGTAGAGGTCCATTACTGGTCACATTTAAATGAAAATGAAACCTCATTTTTCTTCTAAAATTATATCCAGTTTCCGGTTGGTATATCTCTAGAATAATCATTTTTAATATTCCATTCGAATAATCCAAATTATGAATTATGCAACATTAAATCCAATCTTATTGGATATAATATTAATTATATGTTTTGGATTATTAGTTCAGTATATTTACTAGCTGCTAGAAGTAATGATCACTGAATTGTCATTTTTCTGGTTGTAAATGTCTAATCATGAATAAAGCAGCACAGTAATGTTGGTCTTCTATTCCTATTGTATTCCACTTATCTTATATTTTTAACTTAGTGCAACAAGTAGACCCATAACAGATATAGTACTTATAATCTATCCTGGAATTATATTTAATTTATGTATTTCTGATTATCAAACATGAGTTGTTTTGGTATATAAAGTTATGTGCATGTTTAAACTCAGAGCCTTTATTTCTTTTCTTATAAAATATTTGATTGATAATGCACATACCAGTATCCATTTGACTTGTGTTTTTTAAATAATTTAGTCAAATTTATTATTTTTAAAATCATACCTGTTATATTTGCACTATATTATCTACCATGTGTAGTTACCCGTATCTTGTTGTTTTATCTGAAAATGTTTTGATGCACTGATATCAGAATAAATTCTTAAAAATTATCTATTCTAGAGACATGCCCTAGTATTTAAAATAAAATATTCTGATTATAGTTATCTGACTGTAGTTATTGTGATTTACAATTGTGCTGTTATGTTTGTTTTTTGTGTTTATATTAATAAAAAAAATAGATACTCCTTCATATTGTAGTTATCTTAATTTTTTAAGAAATTAAAATTAAATTTAAAATATTTTACATTGGAAAGTAATTCAAATCTTCATAAAATCCCTGGTAGTACTTATTAAACACAAAATTTAATAATTTTTATGTATATTAATCAAGTTTATAATTATTCTTTTAACTTATTACTCAATTTTTAAAAATTTATATTACCTACATATTGTTTTGAAATGAATAATATAACTGAAATATTCTTCTTAGTATATTAAACAATTTTGGTTCTGTTCTAAAGTTTATTTTCAAAGAAAAGAGCTGTAGTACTCAGAGGAAGTTATGTATGCTATTGATGACCTTTTGAACAATGGACTACTGTTTTTTAGCATCAAAGGCTACAGGAAGTTGTTCTCTTTGATGAAGGGGGGGAGTTCCCTTTTCTTAAGAATTCATCATAAATTCTATAGAAACTTTAATTTAAAATAAATTACCATTACTGAGTTTTATTTAGATGTTTTAAAACTTTTAATTTTTTTCTGAAGAGATTCATTTGTGTTTACTATTTGTGGTTTCTCTTTTGACTTTAAGAGATATATTTTTATCAATATATCTTCTTTCTTTTATTAGATCCACCAAACATATTAATCAGGCGTTTATATTATTTGTTAATGAATGGAATTTCCATTCTTCTATTCCCTCTAAATTATTTTCAGATTCATGTTGGGCATCAAAATGTTCACATTTTCTTCGTTTATTATTCTCAATGAAAACTTTATTTTCGCATTGTGAAAATAGCATTTTGATTATTTTTTATTTATTTATTTTTTTTTTGGGTGGGAGTGGCAGAACCGCGTTAACCTATTTTGTTATCCGTTCATTTCTTCAATTATCTCCTATTTATTAATGATGTATCCCAACAAATTTTCGACTAAGAGTTAAAAAAAATTTCTTTATTTATCTGCGTTTGTTTTTTTTTTTTTTTTTTTTTTTTTATTTCATTTCATTTATATCCTGCCAAACAGCGTGACGTAAAAACAAAGGATTAACTTGTTTTGATAGATGGCAACCTAATTAGGATTAGGACAATGCCCGGATTAGGATCTCTTGACAGTGTCTCTCTTTATAGCGGCAACATCAAACGGAGTTCATTCATCAGATGATAATTTTAATTATTCCCCCAGAGTCCGTTATTATTTTCCATTCAAACAACCGAACGGATTAATAAAAGAAATTACTGATTTACTGGTCAGTTGGGAGCTTGTCGTTATCTGTTAGTCTATAAGTACCATTAGATTGTGATAACACTTTATCAATCACGTTTGACAGGCATCAGTAGCTTGTACGGAAGCCATTCATGTTGATGATCCGAATTAACTGATAATGAATTTAAACAGAAATAAAATATTTAATTAATAGATTTAATATCATATTTTATTTGATGCAAAAGAAGTTTAAAATTACATTGTCAGTGTAGTGCTGCTTATCTGGACGGATTATAAAAAAATATATATAATTCAATTTATGTTTAATAAATGTATCTTAATTCAGTTTAGCACAGAAAACTTTATCATTTTTACAAAATCTTGTAATTGCTTCGCTAATTATTGCTCTTTAAAAATCGCACTATCATCCACACTCTTGAGGAAGGAAGGGGAAAGCGCGGTATCTCAGTGGGCCCGGCTATACACCGAAGCTCCCGCGGCCAAGTTCGAGACCGGTTGAAGACAAAAAATTTGTTTTCTTTTATTTCAGCCGTGGATCGACTTTGAGGTCGAGAGACCATCCTGGGGCACACCCAGCCTCTATGCAGTGGTTACCATTAATTGGAGGGATAACCTGGCGGTTGAGCTTTATTTCGGCCAAATCTTCTGATTTCACAACCGTTGGCCTAGTAACACTACATCCTTACCTTAATATTGAACCCAAGACCCTTCATGGGTTGTAGTGCTACAGTTTTTTTCTTTCGCTTCTCTTGGAAAGGATGAAGGAGCACAAGCTAACCAATTTTTCATAACCGGGATATTAAAAATCCAGCTTTGAAGGCTCAGTTAATTCGCTTCGTGGTAGTTGAACTTACAGACTACTTCACTACATCCACCGAATTTATTTACATTAATGCTTAGGAGGTCGTACGAAAAATGAAGGTCGGTCGTCATTTAAACAAAAGAAAATTTAATACCTTCTTAATCCCGCTAATATTCTAGTATTCATTATTAACTTTATATTGTTTTATTTTATAATACTGCTCAGATTTTAACGTTTATTTTGTTTTTAAAATATTTGGTAACGGTCGGGTTAAGAGGAGGCAGCTCCTACGCCCGCCGAGAATACCTTTTATCGATTCTTACCTTCTTCCGATTTTTTTCGGTGTTTAAGTCGCTACTTTTCGAGGGGAAAGGTTATTCTCATTTATTTACGGAGAAACTTTAAATCCCTGTTCAAAGTAATATTAACTTCTGTTTACCTTATGATATTAAAATGACTAATAAGAAAATGTCAAAATATAAGACACTAAATCAATTTTGAATTAATTTTATATTAAATGAAAATTAATATAATGCTAAACCACCAGTAATGTTAATTCCTGATAAACTTTGTGATGTGAGGGAAGTGTAAATAACAAATTATAAATATTTAAAAGACAGAATCATTCATTTCACATAACTCCTATTTATTAAACATTTGTAGCTACATGTTTCCGAGACAATGCTCCATCATCAGGCTTCTAAATTTTTTTTAAAACACTTTAATCTATAACATTATAACAACAGTTTTACAATTATATAGTAATGTGTCATTTACCTCTTAATCTGTCATTATTTTCACATTGTCTATTTTCCATGTTATAACCCATTATATAATATAAGACAGAATCCTAGTTGAAAGTGATAATGTTAATTTCTGCTATATTTTCTCAAGGGAAGTGGAAATAAGAAAATATGAAACCTATGATATACTTTCTCAGATTTATTTTTAGCTTAAATTGATATAATTTAGCACTTAAATTGATACAACAAATAAAAATATATAAAACACCAAATCCATGTACAAATTAATGTTCTCAAGTTTTGTAACACTTTTACACATTAGATAAGAGGGAATAAGAAAACATGAATTGATAAAACACTTAATCCTTTATGAAACTCATGTTGTTAACTTATGTTTCAGTTATTTACATTTAAGAAGACTAAATATTAATATAACACACTTAACAACACAATCCAAGTTGAAACTGTAGAAGTGATTGTTTACATGTGAGGTTATAGGAAAGAGCTATCGATAAATGTAAACTCAAAGTGAAGCGTAAGGATCGAACTGGTCGGTGTAGCGCGGGTCAAGGCAGTTTGCTGCCTCCTCTTAACCCGACCGTTACCAAATATTTTTTTAAAAAATATTTTACGGCTTAATTTACTCTAGTTTCTTCTCTTTTATACTCATCGTTACATTCACTACAACCCGGTATGGTAGTTCTGGGAAATGAGCATCGAACCTTGAACTCCAAAAATAAAAAGATTTGACTGTTGGTAATCGTTTACCACCTAAAATAGCGTCGTGGCGTGGGTATGAAATGAAAATGAAAAATGAAATAAAAAAATAAGCTTTATTCTGGGGCTTACTGTCCCCTAAGAATAAAAATAAGGCACAGTTAAAAGTACAGTTGTCTAGCCTATTATTTACAAATTAGATGCTTCAGTAATTACAGTATACATTTTTTATAGGAAAAAAAATTAAACTAAATTAAAAAAACATATAACATAACATATAACATGAACATATAAAAGAAAGAAAGAGAAAAAAAAAGTAATTTTAAGTATTCATTTGATTATTGACATATTTGTGTAAGATTGATTGTCTAAAAGGTACAGGAATAAATTATTTTCAAAGGAAGTTATGGAAGCTGCTTTACGAATAGAAGTGGGTAAGGAATTCCAGAAGGAGGTGGCACGAATGATGAAGGATTTTTCAAAGGAAGCGGTTTTATGTGAGGAGATATATAGGTTAAAGTTTGGGATCTAGTGCTTAGGAGGTGGATAGAAGAACGCAGAGTTAATAAATCAAGAATATAGGAAGGGTTTTTGGTTTTTAGACATTGGAATAGGAAAGTACCCAGAAAGTATTGCCGTCGGAATTCCATATAGGAAATATCCACCCAAGCTCACAATATCGGCAAGTAACGTGTGACCGCCCGGGGATCCGGAAGCTAAATCTAATGAAACAGTTCATCAGTCTCCTCAGCTTTATCTCGAGATCTCCAGACAGTCCCCCATAAACCAAGCAACAGTAATCAAAGCAAGGGAAAACATGAGAGGACATTAGAAGTTGACGGGTACTTTAAGAAAAGAAAGATCAAGATCTATACAGTTGTTAAAGGATTATGATGGATTTTTTTGGAAATTTGGGCGATATGGTTATTCCAGGATAGGTGATGATCAAAGGTAACTCCTAAATTTTTAATAGAGTTTTGGAATTGAATAGGAAGGCTATTGAGGTGAAGCAATGGCTAGTAAGGAAGGGTGTTGAGGATGGGTTTTGAACCGATGAGGATGGCCTTAGTTTTCTTTGGATTCAGATATTATACGCGTGCTGCCTTGAGTGTTTCTCGGGACTTGATCAAAATTTTATATATGGGTTCTGATAATAAATTTAACCAGCTTTCAAATAAAAAAAGATATTTAGAATCCAACAAATAGTTTCAGAGTTATAGCCGAAAGAGTACCGACAACGTGTTTTCGCGGAGAAGTGCGGCTTACCGAAAATTAGCCAATCTTTGGTAGCGGACCGCTCTAAAACTATTAATCTGAGCAAAAAAATAATAAAATCAAGTTTGTTGGAAATTTTATTAGTTTTAATAATGTAAAGAACAAAAAATGTGCTAAAAGTAACGGTTTCCGAGTTATTTGATCAACCAGCTAAAAACGTAAATTTCACACACCCAAACCCGACGCTATTTCGAGGAAGACATTTGATCACATTTATAGCTAAGGATGGTGAACTATTTGCAGCAGTCAGACCTTTTTATTTTTGGAGTTCAAGGTTTGGTCATTTTTTTGGTCTAATTTCCGCATAATTCCTTAGCCGCATCCACTCCCTACTGTTGCGCAAGGTTCTACCAAGATCTCGTGCCCAGGAACATCTGTGCATCGGCCTTCCTCTCCTTATCTCTGTATTTGACGTCCTCTCTTTTTTCCATTTCCCTAATCCTTTCATGCGACTTGCCCAGCCCACTGTAATTTCCCGAATCTTGTATATCATGTGGTATGGTTCTCGGTTTCTAGATCTGATATATAACTTCATATTACGCCTCCGCCTATACTAGACGCCATCTTTAATACCTTAAACACTGTAAAATAAATCAATAGTAAGTATTAATCATAAAGATGTTTTTATTATCCCATTTCAGTTTTGTTGATCTGAATCCTATATCTAGTTAATTATAGAATTGTATTAGAATGTAACATCAAGTTTGAAGATAAAAATAAAAAAATAAAAAATTATCAAATGCATTTTACAATGAATTTCGTTTAATTCTTGTTTCATGTGTTCCGACGGTGTCATGCCGCGTATAGTTCGTAATATAGATATTCATCTGTGTATATATTTACATAAATCGGGTTATATATTTTAAAATATTTTTTGGCGTTTAACTTCTGTTTTCTGTTGCATCGGTTTTAATTATAATTTTATTAAATGACAATATGTCTTTGTCTTACTTCTATAGCTGCAATAAGGTGTCTTTTATGTCACTTTTATTATGGTATAGAATTGTCTCTTTATTGGCTACTTTAATTGTTTGTGCTATTCTGGGATTTATGTAATCACTTTTAGTAAGTAGTGACATATTTGCGATTTTACGTAAAACCCTATTGATATAATGTGGGTGTGCTTTTTGCCTTAAAATCGAAAAATAATTTTTTGTAGAAAAAAAAAAAAAACCAAAAAAACATAATAACTTTTATATATCTTTATAGAATATGTTTCCACTCACTTGTTCAGAAATTTTATTTTTCATATTTAACTTTTTATTTTCGTTGTTTACTAATGCACTGAATTGAATTACATGAAATATCCTGAAATACTTTTCAATAAAATCAGAATGTTAATATTAAATATACTTATGATACTTTTAATCTTTACTTGCTTGAGAAATAGTTTACTTTTATACCCTTCAATGATTCTCCTTAAATGGTCAGACCCGCAACGCATCTTCATATCGATACGACTTCCCGACTTCCATACCTACAAAAGTTCGTCCCATAACCGCTCTGTTTTTAGTTGAATTATTTATTTGGCATAACGGTAATATTTTCACCTTTAATTAAAAAATATTTGCTGATGTTAATCATCGTGACGTATAACGTAATAGTGGTGTTGACTTAACGATGTTTTAACCAATTGAAACACCATAATATGAAAGGCTAAAGTAAAAAGCTAATTGAGTTTTAATTATTTACGATTTTTAATATTTAGTTACTGTTTCTTCAATTTCGATCCACATTTAATAAAAATATCAGACGTTTCTTTAATTAATTTTGGCAACTGCCTAGACCCTCCTTTAGTAACTGTCATTTCAACATTTAGTTGAACTTTTTAAGTCACGATGGGCTGGCTGTATTTGTACCCCTAAATGTCATTGAAGGTCGTGGTTGATGATGTGTTTTGGACTGTGGAAATAGACGGGAAGAAAAGTTTTCTTGATGCTTTCTAGATTTCATGTATGTTTTTCAATATAACTTCCACAATACATATTTGTTATTTTTCTGCTTGATGTTTACTTACACGATTCCTTTAAGTTTTGAATGTTATGTTTTAGCTGTGGAAATCGTACATAAATTACAACTTATACCATACAATATATTTTTACTAACAATGCTACTTTATACCGTTTAATTCAGTAACCTTCAACCTTCGTATATTTATTTATTCGTTTCGTTATTTCATACTTTTTCGTTTCTTGTTCATATTAAAATAGATGGGGTATTAATTCAAAATAATACATTCTGTCATATGTATAGGTAGTAGCTTTTTATTTGTGTTAATATGATCATCTTTTCCTAGAAACGAAGGTACGAAGAAACTTTTGTTTTTAGTTTAGTTAAGGCAAGGAGCATTTTTAGGCGCGTGCGACGCGACATGGCACAGCTTTTTGTAAAATACAGAAATTAATGGGTCAGCATATATTGAGGGCGAGGCGCCACACGTCTCAAGTCTCAACCACCAAAGTGCAGTTAGGTTTTCGTTAACGGTTGTGAATCGGGTAATTAAAAAAGCATTTTAAATTGCCCCAGGGGTTTTTCTTTTAGAAAAAGTTATTACAGACTTCAGTTCCTTGGCTGTCAATGAATAAATTAAAACTTTATTTATATAATATAATAATAATAATAATAATAATATAATCAGAATCTGTTCTTAAATCTAATAAATGTAATTTTATTCTTCCTTCATTCATTGTTAACTTTTATTTAATAAACACAAGTTTTATTTACTAAACACGTCCGAGAGTCAGGGTGCAACTGCGTGGCAATATTCGTTCCCCAACGCGTCGTGCTGCTCGCGTCATGTCATCTCAGACGCGCCTTAATATGCGCCGTGTCTCATGTGTGGATGAATGAATTCTTTCGAATAAAGACTCGACTTAATATGAGAAAAAAAAAACTGAACGTATGAAGTAACGAAAATATTGAAATTTTTCTGACGTATATAAGCGACTTCAGTTTTCTTTCAGCACTGTCCAAAAGCATACAATTTCAATCTTAACAATTAAATGTTAAAAAATTTGGGGTTAAATGGCTCGGGTTTTGTTCCTTTTGGGATGCTGGTGTCTTCCAAAGGCTTTAAGTAATAAACTTTACTCGTCATTTTAGAATCGTCTTCTGAAACATTACATGACATCACACAAAAAAAGTAATGGAAATAAAGAAATGATCCTTCAACCTTTATAGAGCAAAATATTGAAGGTTGGGAGGATATATGAACGGCAAGAATATATCGGCCAGCGACTTTTCTTATCCAGCTATTTTGGTCATCTGGCTCCCAATATTCGATTTCTTTCCGTCTGGTTTCTGTTAGCCTTTATCAATGTATATAAAACAGACAAGAAACATTCTAATTTATTGCAGGCTCTGCTGACCACGTATTCGATTGATAAAGCTTGTTTGTTCTGTTGTTTTTCAATTGCCTGCTGTATATTTGTCATACTTATTATGTTTCTCTTACACGTGTATGCATTTTATTTTTTTTTTTAGGATCTTTTAGGGTAACGTCATTGTTTATTTGGAATGGAATAGATTGGGCTTTTAGAGATTTTCTCATTTAAATAGGCTCTACTACAATATGAATTCGTTTATTTTTGTTGTATTATACTTTCTTGGCAGTTATATGTAATTTATACCTGTATTAATATTTACGGGATAAAATTCCCGTTCTCTGCTATGCTGATAATTAGCTAAGGAGGGTTGGGTGAAGTTTCGAAAATAATTTAAATACAAGAACACTCATAAAAGCCCATAAAGAAGTCGGTCTAGTTATTAATACCTATCAAACAAAATATTTGGTCTAATAGCAGGAACGGTGATAATTTTGTTCATTTCTTAGGTATATAGATGAAGATCGTTTGAATACCTACCTCAGTTTTCAGTATTTGGGTCCTTCCATATAGTGGAAAAATGAAACGAGAAAATTAAGGCAAAATCCAAGGCCGGAAACGCTTGTTATTTCGCAATCGGAAAACTGCTCACTTCTCGCTGCTGTTAAGATAAAAATATATTTTCTCTAGTATAGGATTATGGCACTTATGGTCCTTGCAGAACCCTGTCCTACTCTACAATCCTCTTCTATTCAGACCTTCGCTGCCCTTCTTCATTACCTTATACCCTAAGTCCGAAGATCGTCCTCCACATCTTCAAGCCAACGAAGTCTTTGGAGGCAGAGATAAAGCGATAAATAGATGGAAGGAAGGACTACTTCAGTGACTTAATAAACTCATATCGAACCCTAGATGAAACAACTTGGGGAATGGGAACAACGGTGGAAGACCTGTAGTATGCATGAAATCCATCCAGGATTTCTATCTACATTTCTTTATGAATGCAATCCCTGGAAAATCAACTGTATAGTAGATTATTTGGGCCCAAAAAGGATTAGAAGGCATGAGAATTTTTGTACATATGTAAAGTTAATATAAATTATAAAGAAAAGGCCTAGCGAACCCTGAGTTTCAATGCTGAAACCACCAACCACCACTCTGACACCTCTCTCCAAT
Source organism: Euschistus heros (assembly GCA_003667255.2). Classification (NCBI taxonomy): domain Eukaryota; kingdom Metazoa; phylum Arthropoda; class Insecta; order Hemiptera; family Pentatomidae; genus Euschistus; species Euschistus heros. The sequence goes on from RCWM02000127.1 coordinate 1,058,790, forward strand.
CCACATACTCCACCAAAAACCAAATCCCCTAGATCAGCCGTGATCCTCCCATTTACGTCTCGCTCTACCATTCGGACGTTTATCCTGCGACTACAAACTTATTTTATTTAGAATTCGGTCATTATTAAGTCTAACGGTTTTATAATCCCATTTTAACCGTCTCACAGCTATTACTCGAACTATTATTGGGCTAAGCTCCCGTAGTCCCGCATTTGAGCCCTCTAAATTCTCCCGTATGTTCATCCTTGTTTGGGCAAAATATTCTACGCATGACTACTACCTAATTCCATACCTCCATAATTTTTCCTTCTGAGATCAAATTAGACGTCTAATTCGTTGGGACAAAAAGCGCATGTAAATACATCTGCCTTTGTTCTTGTTTGTTGGGGCTTTACGTCCTTATGTACTCCAACTAGGGAGGGAACGACGGGTTATCCTACAGGTTACCAACCTAATCTAACCAAGGTGGGAAAATAACATAAATTCACTTTCAAGGCTAAAAACTCCTCGCATTCTATTATATTGACATTCTTTTAGTGGACACTTTTTAAAAAGAAACATTAGAAGCGATAGCTGTGTGTGTGTAGGGCTCTTCAAATGGCCGCAAAATTTATTTTCTTTTATTTCGGCCGTGGATGGATTTTGAGGTCGGAGGACGCTCCGTGAGCACACCCAGCCTCTATAAAGTGACTGAAGAAGACCCTAACTATCCCTAATAAAACTTAGCGCCATAATCATATTATAGTTGTAATAAGCGTTTTTCGATCAATGCGTGACTCAAATTGATCATTTGTTGTCGGTAGCGCTCGGTATTGACTGTTTCGCCGGGTTTGAGAAGCTCGTAGTAGACTACTCCCTTCTGATCCCACCACACACACAGCATTGTCTTCTTCCCAAAACGATCCGGTCTTACACTCGATGTGGATGGTTGTCCTGGCGTTACCCATGATTTTTTTTGTTTGGGATTCTGAAAATAAATCCATTTTTCATCGCCAGTTACAACTCGATGCAAAAAACCCTTTCTTGGAACCCATTTTCCAACCTTTTGAATCTTTCCCATAGCTCTCAGGCGATCGGAAATGGCTTGCCTAGTGACATTCAACTGTTCTGCCATCATTTGTTGGGTTTGGGTATTGTCTTCGTCTAATAAAGATTGCAATTCGAAGTCCTCAAACTTTTTTGGTCGATTTTCTCGTTTTTGATCAGTAACATCAAAATAACCACGTTTGAAACTTTGAAACCAACGTTCACATGTCCTGACGGTTGGAGCAACATCGCCATAAGTCTCAACAAGAATTCGATGACATTCAGATGCCTTTTTCTTTTGATTAAATAAGAAAATCATGACATGCCGCAAATGCTCTTTATTTGGCTTAAAATTAGACATTTTTAACAGAAAGAAAGGTATGATACGTCCACGTAAACGACTTAAAAACAACTGACTTTTGTAAACAAATGACTAACAAACAAAATAGCGTTTAGAGATAAGCAAATCCTTCAATAGGCTAAGAGCGCATTCTATTGGAATTAAAACGACATTTTAAACTTGCATACCTGGTATAGGTGAAACCAAGCAAAATCTATATAAAAGAATAAATCAACATAAATATGACACGAAAAAAATAAGTAAATCTAACAATAATAAAACAGCCTTAGCAGAACATGCACAGAAACTAAACCACAGATTTAATTTTGAAAAAGTAAAAATACTTCAACATGAAAGCCAAACACATAGTAGAAAAATAAAAGAGGCAATCTACATCAATAAAACAATTAATAATACTGTTAACTACAAAACAGACACAGATAAAATAGGAGCAGTATATGCTGGAATAATTAATAAATTAACATTATAGATTGACCAACTATGGACTATAAACAATTGTTAAGATTGACCCTTGTACCCATTAGGTAGAAGTATTGTTATTTTAATATATGAAAGGACAGACACGGTGTAATAACACCATGAAGGAATACTATTAAAGGTAAAATTTATAATGATATGTTAAGGGCAAATTAATCTTTGAGTGTATTGATTGATATTTTAATAGAATAGTTGTGTAATCATATGATATACTGTTTTCAGTCTGATGATGGGACTAAAGTCCCGAAACATGTTATTTGATTGAAGTATAATAAAGAGGAGTTTTTGCCAATATAAGTGTATTTCTATAATTGTTGGCTCCTTATTTGAAGAATTGAGTATAAATAAATAAATAAATCCCCAACTCGCTCGGCCATCGAAACACCGTTCTGTCTTTGTTTAGCCTAAGTACTCTTCTTGGAAAATGTATCCCCGCCTATTTAGTTGTAACAGAATTTATCATTAAGGCAGTTTTACATTTTTTTTTTTTTTTTGTAGCGCCTATGTTTTGAACAAATATGTATTAACTGATCGGACAGAATTTTGAGTATGTTATTATGATATATTATTGTTATTCTTAAACTTTATTGATGACGTTACATAATAGTTTGTACAAGCTAATTCTGGCGGTGCTAGGTGTTGCGGTAGCCGATTACATCGGTGAAGGAAATAGAGCCCCTTTGATGTGGAGCGGCGGTTATATTGTGTGGCTCAGCGCTGCTGTTCGACACGGCAGGGTTTAAACGGTGTAATTATATCTGGTCATTGTAAGATGTCGCTGTAGGTCCCCTGTCCCTGATATTAGCCATTAGCTGTGCAAGGGTAATTTACTTCCCAAATCACAGGGAATTGGTTTATTTTTATTTATTTATTTTTTTTTTTGCAAAAAGAAAATTTGGACTCAATGCAGTTTAAACAGAATCGTTACTATTATTATGACTATAATATGATTATAGCGCTAAGTTTTGTTAGGGATGGTTAGGGTCTTCTTCAGTCACTTTATAGAGGCTGGGTGTGCTCTAGGAGCGTCCTCCGACCTCGAAGTCGATCCACGGCCGAAATAAAAGAAAATAAATTTTGCGGCCATTTGAAAAGTGCCCTACACACAGAGATATCGCTTCTCGTGTTTCTTTTAAAAAATGGACACAAAAGAATGTCAATATAGTAGACTGCGAAGAGTTTTTAGCCTTGAAAGTGAATTTATGTTACCACCTAATTCAACTTCTCTTGCAAAAGATGGGTTTCATTGGCTTTAGTCCAGTCAATGTGTGCTGAAATGAGGGATGTAGACTGCACAAAATATGCGATTATTTTCGACTTCATAGTTTCGCTAGGAGTAGTTAAACGGTAAACATACTGAAAGTCTCCGCCCCTGGGGTAGTGAGCTAACGGTGGGGGTGGGGAGAAGTTCTTTTTTTTTTTGGTTTTTCGATTATATCCCGAAAACAGTCGAGTTTAAAAAAATATATTTCAAATAAACATTAAAGATAATTAAATTTCCTGTAAAATAATTCCTACGAATATTTGTCGAACTTCAAACGGTTTTCGAGATATACGTTATTGAATATCAATAATTTTCAAGAAAAAAAAAACATTTTTTTACCTCACTTTTTGACGAACTTCTCCTTCTTGTGCCTTTTACGATCGTTTCTCAGAAAAATTGTCAGAATCAAAGTTGTAGAGCATTAATTTTACTTTAATTTCATAAATACGTTTTTGACATTTAAAGCAAACGTCTGACAAAAAGTGATGTAACATTTGTTTTGTTTTTTTTCCAAAAAAAATCACCGATTTTCAATAACGTATATCTTGAAAACCTTTGGAATTTCGAAAAATATGTATAGGATTAATTTTATAGAAAATTAAATTGGTTTTATTTCTGATTTGAAAAATAGTGTTCTAGAGTCCACCGTTTTCGAGATATAATCGAAAAACCCAAAAATAGGAACTTCTCACCTCTCCCCACCGTTAGCTCATCCCCTAGGGGCGGGGACTTTTAGTAAGTTTACCTTCTAACTACTAACGAAGCTATGAAGTCAAAAATCATCCCATATTTCATGCTCTCTTTAATGTGTTTATTGACTGGACTGCTATGATAATAGGTTGTATTTCAAATTAAAATTTTAGTAAAAGAATTTGTAATTGAAATTATTTGCTAAAAAAAAACAAAACAACTTATCTAGCGTCTTAATTTATATACTCTCTTTATATCCATAAAAGCAGCGGAGTAGCTCAGTGGATAAGGTACTGACTGAACTCCTACTTTGCCTCGAGTTCGAGTCCGTTTGAAAGCAGAAATTTTCTTTTCTTTTATTTCAACCGAGGATTGATTTCAGGGTGTGCTTTCCCTATACCCTATACTATATTATTTATTTATAGCTATGAACGTCTCATTTATACAGACTGGTGAATTTCATTTTTTTTTTCTTCTTTAATTGATTTCCTGACAAATCGCGACCCTAACACCTTTCTATTGAAGCAGAGCGGTATAAAGAATTATACTATTATGTTGCCGCCGCCGAGAGCAACAATTACTTCCTTTTAGAGAGAATTAATTGGCCTAGGGGCTACGGGTGTCCACTGGAATTGGGGGGAGAGGAGGGAGTACCGCTGGTCGAACAATCGACTTTGTCTTCCCAACTATTATCGGTCAAAACAAAAGAAAATCAGCTGTTGGTGAAAACAATTTAAATGTCTTTTGTAAAAATAGAAAAAGAAGTTAAAAAGAAGTTCCTTTTTAATAAACTTCCAGAGAACAAAAAATATTGAAATGCTAAAGTTTATGTAACTTTGATTTGAATTACTAGGTTTGGATAAGCAATAAATTACTTAAATAGGCTTGATTTATGTGACAATAAAATTAAATCCATTTTTTTTTTTTCCGTTTTTTATTATGTTTATATCTTCTTTTTACTCACCACGCATATAAATCTTAATCTTGGAACAATGCTTACATTTTAACTAGGTACAAACAAACAGTACTTTCCTTAACTTGTATTGATACTCGGATTTTTAAAATTTGCGAATCAATCATAAAAATGACTGTTTCTGTCTTATATTCTATTTTAGTTTATATTTAATAAAATTGGAGTAAAATAATGGAATTTTATTTTTTTAAATAGAAATAGTGCATCACCATAAATTAAAGTAAGGTGTCCATACGTCCCATTATTTGAAAATAATGTTCCCATGTCCCATCCAAAGCTCTCGTGACACACATTGGTACCTTTCGAGTAGTGTTTGTCACTAGTGTGCACTTTTATCAATAGAGTTGTATTTTTAAACAATCTAAGACTCTTAAAATTAATTTATTTTTTATTTATTTTTTTTTTGTTTCTAAATATTTCTTCTAACTGCTTCCAACCAACCACGACATTAAGCGAATGTGATATAAAATGAAATTTAATTGGCATGTCAGGCATCTGGGAGTACAAAACCATCGGTACCTACTCCAGTTTTTTTTTTTTTTTTTTTTTTTTTAGGATTATCTTAGATCTCCTCTCTAGCAGGCATATCCATAGTCGCCATGTTTTTTATGAAGTGTAAATATGCTTCGGCGCAGAGGGTATCTTTTAATAATAAACTAAAATATTAATTATCAGTGACAGCATTGAATTGTATTTTTAAAAACATTTCATTTTAAGAATGGTCTTACATTCGATAGAAGAGTGACCTGGGGCCCACATGTAAAACAAAACGGCTCAGTCTAAACAAGAGACTAAAACTCTTGTATCCAATTATTCATAAACGGTCGATATTAAAACTCTGACAACGGCTAAATACATACACTTACTTAAACCCATATTGACTTATGCCCCACAAATATACGGGACTACAAAAAATATGCGCCTTAAAAAAATACAAATATTCCAATCAAAAATACTCCTCAGACCTATCACGAAATCACATTGGGATATTTCAAACCACACACTTCACTCTGATTTGGTAGTAACCACAGTAAAGGAACATATACATAACCTTTATGGATTTCACGAAAGACTTCATGGAGGTAATAAATTACTCATTAATGACATGGCCACGACTGAAATACCTGGAAATACTCTCAGAAGGCTTAAAAGAAACTGGAAGAGAGATTTGCTCAAATAATTTTTTTTTTTTTTGCTAGTCTCTCACACGCTTATAAGGCCTGTATTATTACAATATGTGCAAATTCACTTGTTACTCAAATAATAGGCGTGAATAAAAATTCGAAAGAGAGGGGAAAAAAAAAAATTCTAAGGTCTAAAAACTTAATACAATGCTTATGAAACATTTCCATTCCATGAAAAAGTAGTTTTCTTCTTGGCTTGAAAAATTGTTGGTTGTATTTGAACCGCTTAATGTCATTGAAGGCAGTGGTTGAAGTGTTTTGGACTGTGAAATATTAATCGATTCTTATACCTTTTGTGATTGTTTTATGTAATAAAGTTGGTTTGTCGAAAGGGATAGGGTTGGGTGAATGTCTGACCCCTACTAATATTAATACGAATCGTATCCAATAAAATTCAAGGCTGTACATAACCATTTTCACACTTCCTACAAACGATTTTATGGCAAACTTCAAGGACATTACAACAAACTAATACAAAACATGGCGACTTTGGATATGCCAGAGACAACCCGAAGAAGGCTGAAGAGGAGCTGGTTAAGAGATCTCCTGAGATAAATCTTTTAAAAAAACACAAGACTGGAGTAGGTTTGGCTGTAGGTACCTCATGCTTGACATGACAATTTTTACATAATTTCTCATATCAGATCCGCTTATTGTCGCGAATTGAGTGACAGGTGTAGATATAACAAATAAAGTGAAAAAAAAAATACATATAGTAAATGTGAAGACAATGTTCATAATAACTTTTCAATTGCATTTTGCGCAACACCCACTTCAATAAAAGTTCTTTATTCGAAGGTCCGGAGGCCATTTGTGACTCCTCGGAGGGTAATCTGGAATAGAATGGGAAGCATGTTAAGATACTAGTGGATTTGAATGCGTAGGGCCTTAAATCTTTTTGGATAATTTGTTTGTGACAAACATAGGAGCATTAAGAATTTTTCGAAGGATTTTGGATTGTAAGATTGGGTACGAAACGAATCGGACGGTTTAGTGGATCCCCAAGCTCAGCTCAGTTTGTCCAAATAGGTTTTATACTGTCATGTAAATGTTAAAGAAGTTGAAAACAGGCAGTTTCTTGTTATTTTTAGTCTGGCATGGTTTTTGAATATTAAAGGATAATTTAATAGTAATTAAAATCCCTTATATAAGATAAATTATTGCCGCCTTAATATATTCGTCAACGTTTCAAGTAAGGAAAAGTTTCTTTGTATTTAATAAACTAGCATTTGTATGAAGTATTTTCTAACTTGAAGTCAAGTTGTTGATTTTCCGTCTTTTCGTCAATGGCCCTTATGTTTGTCCATCAAATACATTCGCCGGTTGATATTGTGACTAAACAACAACGGAGTGGACAAACACAACAACGAAGTGTTTACATGAGTCGATTATCAATAATGTTGCACCTAATGCCTCAATCAATTAGTATCACCAGATGCAACCACTACAACAACGCCACTTCATGAATTTAAATATAAACCTCTTTGAGTGGGGATCCATCCGCTGCTATGCAAAACAATTCTATTTGAAGGGAAATGGGGAGAGCCCGAGGTCTTAATTGCAAAAGCAAATTAAGCAATACTCCTTCTAACTGCTGAGGGGCACTGTCCGCCATTGTTGATTTTTCCAATAGATTGGTTTTGATTATTTTATTTTATTTTATTTTTTTAATTCTGAAATTGTATATTTATCGTTCTTATATTAAATTTATATATTTTAATAAACAAATCAATTATTTTATTAGTTTGAAAGATCCAATGATTTGATAATAATCATTAGGTAATCTTACACTTTTAATGTCATATCCATTCAATTTTGTTTAACATATAATTCTTGGTTGATACATCCGCATGCATAAAATAACAAAATCATTAATGGCTTGATCATATATTTTTTTATCTTTTATTATTGATTCCACATCTGTCAAATACAAAAATGACAAACAGCAGATGCATTTAAACATAAATTAAATAAACTGTCATGTTAGGCATGATAAGAAGTATAGTACCCCGTGGCACTGTTTCCCTGTCTTTACTTACTTTTATGTAAGTAGGTCTCTCATCCAGTTTCCTCCTGGTATGCTCCGCCATGAGAGATGTGGCCATTCCATGTATGATTGTTAGTTGTATATCCTTATGTGTTCATTGCCTGTTGGTATGAGTACACTAGTGAGTCCAGTCTATATAGTCCAGTCTATAAACATATTGTAGAGTGCATGAAGGATACGAAAATTTCTTATTTCATAGCTTCGTTAGGAGTAGTTAGAAGGTCTAGATAATACTAACCCCCGCCTCTTGTTAGTGAGCTTACTGGGGGAGGGTAGACGGTCCCATTTTAGGATCTCGAAAATGGTAGATTCTAAAAAAATAAGTTTCAAATCAAAATTAAAGCTAATTAAATTTCCTATAAAATTGACTCTATGCATATTTGTCCAACTTCCAACGGTGTTCAAGTTATACGTTATGAAAAATCGGTAATTAAAAAAATAAAATAATAATAAAAATAAATAAATAAATTACATCACTTTTTGTCAAACATTTGCTTCTAGTGCCTTACCACGATCATTTCTCAGAAAAAATGTCAGAATCAAAGTCGTAGAGAATTAAATTTACTTTAACCCCCCTCCCACCATTAGCTCACCCACCAGGGGCGGGGAATTTTAGTATGTCTTTCTAGCAACTCCTAACGAAGCTGTGAAATTAGCGCATAATTTATGTATTCTACATCCCTCATTTGATCATTCTTTGACTGGTTAGTCGCACTTTTCCGTGAAAACACGTTTGTCGGTACTCTTTTGGCTATAACTCCGAAACTAATTTTTCGATCCAATTTTTTTTTTTTCCAACTGAAACCTGGTTAAATTTACTACATGAAGTTATATTTTAAGTTTTGATCAAGTCCCGTAAAATGTTAAAATCCGCTTACTGTTTTGAAATCTTAAGATTTTTTTTTTTCTTTAACTGAAATATGGTTAAATTTACTATCAGGCGGTTTATATGAAATTTTGATTAAGTGCTGTTATATGCCCAAGTTAACACGCTAAATATGTATGTTTTGGCAAAATATGACAATTTTGACATTTTCAGTGGTAATAATAAAAGTATATTTTTGTTTTGATTTTTGAATGTATTAAGAGAGTTTCCAAGCAACTATGGTTCATCCAATTTTTCTCTTCCAAACTGAAAATAGGAAAGTAATTAGAATTTTAGCCAAAATCGGATACAAGCTCTAAATATCAATATTTTCGTGACCTATCTTCGAATTTAAAACTCTTAAAAATGACCAAGATAGAAACTGTATTTTATCAGTTTATTATCCGATAGTATAAAGATTATCAAAACACAATTGTTTTTTGTAATGTTAAAAATGTAGGCATAGTTTTATGGTTAGTATCCATCTCCAGGTTCATTGCCTATCTTACAATCAAGAAATTATTTTATGGTTTTATCTAAAGTGATATTGGTGTGAGTGCGTAAGGCTTACTTATAAATTTGTGAATAGTTATTTTTCGATAGAAAGAACTTTTAACGGAAAAAGGAAAAAAAAGAAAAGACAGTGTTTAATAGTAAGAATATAATTCCCTTGGGAAAAAATGTAACCAATAATTTTGTGGTTCCCAAATGTTATCTTGCACCTAAGGGAAGTTCTCATTGTGTTCCATGGACCATGTTATTGCACACCTTGTGCAGCTCCCATATGGCGTTCCATTCTTGTCCTTTGTCCATGGGAAGCTTTGCGTCACAAAGACATGCTTCTATAGCGGTCAGTTATAGACCTTACATCACCAGATCTTCTTGTAAGGGTTATCTTCTCTCTTGTGTTGCAATCGTCGATAGGTCATTCTAGTTGGATTGTTAATTGCAAACGATAAAATCGCATAAATTAATCATGTTAGTGATTAAGATAAGGTATTAATAAGACTGCCATAAAACTGATAGATGTTTATAATAGTTTATATATTTTATAATTTTATTCTAAATTTGTTCTTCCGGGATTCGTATCTTTTTTTTTTAGCTTTCCTATCAGAGGTGGCCTTGTGACAGATGGCCCAAAGCATATATGACTTCCACACCTCGGAGGTGTGGATTTGGACAGTGTCCAAACCTTTCGGATCGTGAATCACTTAACCTCTTACTCGACTAAAAAAAAATAGATGAGATGCTTTCATGTTATTTTTTATTTCTATTTCCTGGGATTTATTTAATTATTCATTTTGACATAGATATGTCTTTGGCTGGGGGTCTAGACTTTTTCGGTTTGGATTTTTTTTTTTTCACATTTATTTTGACACGCTTTATAGACTAAGAGCCCGTGAACCCCAGACCTTCGTTATTTTATAAAAGATGAAAATTTGTGAGATCATACTCCTAATAGAGGTACGAACGATGGGTCATGAATAAAGTTCGGGTTATCGTGACCTTGGCAGGTAAACGGTGCTGAAGGTGTGTAAAATACCAGCCTACTATCGTCAAACTATAAAGCGTGATTTTTATATATATTACTCGGGCAATGATTAGATGATGTTTCCTCATCAGCCAGACACTTACCATCGTGGCAACCCCTTGCCAGACACCCTTAATGCTCATTTAATTGTAATTGTACTTACGTTATAATATAAAAGCTGATCTTTATATATATTACCTGGGTAATAATTAGATGATGTTTCATCATCAGCCAGACTGTTCTGACAGTTCCAACCCCTTGCCAGACAAGCATGAAGGGTAGTTGTAAGAGCGAGCACGATGTAAGATACATATGGCTGGGTGCGAATGAGATAGTGAGTGAGGTCTGCCAGGATCCTTCACTAGGCTATTGTATTTTACTGCACATGTATTGTTTATTACTCAGTGCGTGTTTATATCAGCTTAAATAATTTTATATGTTCTTGTCAAGTATTAATAATTATAAGAAAAGGACCCTATTTTAGTCTCATCAAATAATAATAAGCTAAAAACGAAAATATTTGAAAATAATGATTTATTAAAAAGGACAGGTATTTATATAAGTGACGACAAAACACTGGAAGAGAGAGAGGAAGGGAAAAAAAATTCACTCATGCCTATTTAAATAATAATAATAATATTTTGTTTACAATGCAAACTTTACTAAAACAAGAACTTGTTCTTTGAAGAATAAAGTTATTATTATTATATTTAGTATAGTAAATTAATAATTACTACTTAAATATTAATTAACACTTGACAAGAACATATAAAATTATTTAAGCTAATATAAACACGCACTGAGTAATAAACAATACATGTGCAGTAAAATACAAGAGCGTGGTGAAGGATCGCGACAGACATCACTCACTATCTCACTCCCACCCAGCCATATGTATCTTGCCTCGCGCTCGCTACTACAGCTACCCTACATACTTGTCTGGCAAGGGGTTGGAACTGTCAGAACGGTCTGGCTGATGAGAAAACATCATCTAATCATTGCCCGAGTAATATATATGAAAATCAGCTTTTATACTATAACGTAAGTACAATTCTGAAGGAAATATCAAAAAATCACACTTCATAATTTGACGATAGTAGGCTGGTATTTTACACACCTTTAGCACCGTCTACCTGCCAAGGCCACGATAACCCGAACTTCATCATGACCCATCGTTCGTACCTCTATTGGGAGCATGCGCTGACAAATTTTCATCTTTTATAAAATAACGAAGGTCTGGGGTTCACGGGCTCTCGCTCTATTAGTTCTGTTGTTGTTGGTCAGATCGAAAACTTGCTGACAGTTTCCCGATCAGAAATTTAATAGAGAATATTTTTTTTTATAGCATTTGTCGCTACGACCAACCGTTTAGGAGCTTTATTTATTAACTAATCAAAAAATCTCCTTTTTATGCCAACAACAGAACTGAACAAACTCACTTTAAATAAATGGCAACTGTTAACTACTTGGTTATGAAAACAGATTAATAATAGGCATGACTACCCTATATAACAAGGAAGGGACATGAAAGGAGTTGGATGCGAGATCTCCTTCCTCAGTATAGATTACTGATTCATGACCTGAAAGAGAGTTTGCTATTTAGTAATCTTTCCTATCTCTTTTGGGGCGGTTTTTTTTGTTTGTTTTTTGGATGCTTTGGTTTGTAGGGCGCCTTTTTTTCAGGTGTGAATAAATAAATGGGAAAATATAATTGAAAAATAAAACTGTTGTCAGGTTCAGCACAAGAAAAATTTATTCCGTTTCCGTTACAAGTTGCGGCGGTCCCTTTAACGAATTTCGATGTTAGCCATTGTGATGACAGTCGTGGGATTGGGCTATATTTGTGTATTGTAGTTGTTGATCGGTCTGTAGTATTACATTGAAGTATTTTATACTGTTAGTATGGCCAGCTTTATCCTGTAATTCTACTTACATTTTAGTAGTACTTAGTGAATAGCTTTTGTTTTAAGATAGTTTTATGTAACTTGAATAATGGCTCACATTTAGTTTTTTCTTTTCAGTCTCTAACGGATACCGATTTAGTCTCTTATCACATAATGTTATAGAAGGATCAATAGTATTAGGATTGATGAATTATTTATCGCTTCTATTGTAATTATTTTTAATTCAAAAATAGTTTTTGAATGAGAAAAGCACGTTTGAAAACCCTAATTCCTCTCAACTTTTTTTATTTAAAAAAAAAAAAGTTGACTTACATTTTTACATTAATATAACATTTATATCAAATTGCTTATGTTTTGTTTGTATTATGACTTCATAACAAAAGACACGAAAAGTGTCTATCACTAACTAGTCTTCTAGTGAACTAAATATAATAGAAGTGATGTTGAATGTGAGAAATTAGAATTGATGTATAGTTAACCACTTCTACTAGGTTATTTTCATTCGACGACTAGTTTCGAATGTTAAACATTTGATGGGGTATTAGTTTACTGAGAAGTATTTGAAGATGTAGATGGTTGGGGTACGCAATCTTAGATAGACAGCATTTCAAATTAAAATTTATTATGCCGACGTTTCGATTTGCGTTGCAGGCCTTCATCAGGGCTAGAAGAAAAAGATAACAACAAAAATATATGACCAAATTGCAGAGTATAAAAAAGTATGAAATAAATAACTGCATGAGAATAAGGACTATAACATAAAGGCATGCAGACCAAGTAGACAATACAAGGAGACTATTGTAATAACAATTAAAATGAGTTTTAATTATATAAAAGTTAATGACTTTTATAATATACAACAAATTAATGACTAATTATAAAACGTTTTAAATAATTAAGTAGATTTAATGATATAAAGTAAGTGATTTAATGAGGTTAAGTTCCTGAGTAAATACACATGATACATAACAATAGTAGGAAGTTGAACATTTGATATCAACATTTATGAAACCCTTATAATATTTATGCCTCTATAATATCATTTGAGCTAACTTTCATTTCTTTGTTTATCTTGCTTCACGCTTATATTCTCTTGGATCACAGAACTGATTGATTTGATCAGTTACCATAAGTTGACTACTTTACCGAATTTTTTTTTTTTTTTTTTTTTTTTTTTTGCACATAATTTACCTATTCCAATGTATTGACGATATGTGCTAATCTACATAGATTCCTATTGGCAGCAACTCGGGAGCAATCTGAAGCAATTACCTGTGCCAAGAAGCCATCAGCCGTTAGAATCCGCGGCTGCCCCTCATTAACGACCCACCCGGGACAATGGCCGACCAGGACACTGAACAGGTAGAACATTATAGCCGATTAGCTAGATTGAAATAGGGGCCGTTCCGTACTACTGTCCTGAGATAGGGCGAATTTCGGCTAATGGTTACCGTCTCTACGGCTCAATTAACACCATTCACCACTCCTAGCTGTTCCCTCTGTCCTCTCCCCTCATCTCTCCTACTGGGGTCAATCTGCACATGGTTTGTCTGGTTTCGGATTTAGTCCTAGCCTAACCATTTAAGCTTTGCATCATGAAAAGATGAGGCCCATATTTATATGAAGTATGTGATGTATTTGATATACTTGTGGGAAAGGATCTGAAACAAATTACAGATACGCTGTATTTAGCAACTTACCTATCAACATTCGAATCCGGATTTCGTAATGCAAAATTTTCTAGTTACAGTCATAATTTATTGATAATTAAGTTATTTGTAACCCAGTGCGAGTTCCATAATTTAAAGCAGCTTATGGAAGTAAAAATGACAGTTGATGCTTTAAAGCAAGTAGAGCGTACAATAACGTAAGTAAGAACTTGTATAGGTATCCACTCATCAAAGAATGAAATGCTGCCTTGTATTCTCCCAGCTACCTTCTATTATTTGAAGTCCTGTCTCCTGGAGGCAACACAAAGTCATAATCTCTACATATCGGCCTGCTGAGATTTGCTATAATGTTTGAAACAATACAGGGTAAGGTAGACACCCAAATGACCACGTCGTCAGTAAACATGTGAATTTTGCAGTGGTTAAGGCACTTGGATCCATCATTGATGTAAGAAACAACAGCGGCCCGAGAACTGAACTCTGAAGTACACCATTGCTGTACTCTTAACAATTTCAAATAACCGTTACCGCTCTTAACTCGTTGGGTTCAGCCACACACGAGCCCTGCAAAACCTGCTCTCCTTACTAATTTCTTCTTAAGCTGGTTGTGAACAACTAAATTGAACGCACGCGTAAAATCTAAAGAAACGAAAACCGAGATTCGTCCATTGTTTTTCGTGAATCTGTCAAAACAATAGTAAATGCAGTACATATGCTTCTCCTTTGCCTGAAACCTGATAGATTAGGGGACAGTAAAGTTTTATCTTCAATCCCTCTCAACATTTCTTTCTAACATCTATAATAAAATAGGTATTAGAGCGATTAGTGGGTAATCAGGAGGCTTTTTGTTTGGGAATAGGCGTAACTACTGCTTGCTTCTTCCATGCGCTAGAATGCATTGAAGATTTAACGATCACATTTGTGGCTCCTACCATCTTCATCATTGTAATCCTTTCTTCTCCAGCCGATGGCTAAATTTTCTTCCTAAATGTGCTCAGATCGGAGTGTTTGAACTGTATTGTTAGGATCTTGCAAAGTTGCCCTAAAAATAATTCATGTATACTTTTATTGAAATTGATAAATGGCTCTTCCATTTACATTTGTATTGTGGGTAGATAAAATCAGATTAGGGATGTCATCTACCCATTGCGGGAAAGCCGTAAAAATGTAGTATAATTGCAGCCTAAAAGTCGAAATATGACTGCGAACATTTGTTTTATTTTATTATTATTTTTTTTTAATAAAAAAGACAAAATTCAATTTTTCTCATTACTATAACACTATTATTACGTTTGCTTCCCTAAATTTTATTAATACATATACAGTGGAAAGTATCTTTATCATTCTCTCAAAACTATTTTGAAATGAATACTATTTTTTTCCAAAACATTTATATCAGATGTGGAGATCGGTTGAGAACTACATATCAGTTACTAGTCCTTAAGAAAATTAATTGCTGTGTTCCCTCACAGCTTGGGGGTTCTCAAACATTTACTTTTAGTGATATAGATCCTGTCCCTAGTGACACAATATCCTAAACCTATTGGCGCCTGATCTGTCTGGTTTATTGGACATCTTTGCTCAATAAGTATCATCTTCATTAATTCAGATTTTTAATTGTATTTTATTACATGATATTTAAATTTCAGTGTATGGATCTATAGGATACATAATAGTGAATTTACTTGGTGCTCAAAACACAATTCACATTATAAAACTTATTCCTATCTGTTAACATTTGTTTGTTCTAGTCTTATGTTTGTTTATTTTCGCTTAACATCCTTATATACTATAAGGTATAAGGACTGGAAGGCTGGGGTTCGCCATAGGTTACTAACCTATTCTAACCAGGGTGGGAAGTCAAAGATTTGTTATTTAATTAAAGATTTAACTCGCCCAGGTGAGATTAAAACCCACGACCTTCAGACCGAGCGCACTAGATCCTCGCCCCAACTCACTCGGCCATCGAGCCCTCTTTTTATGTGTTCATAGTCTAAGCTGACATTGATCGCTCCTCGTCCCTCCAACATCTTTCTCTGTTACACTCTCTTTCTATTTATCTTTTTCTTTATTTTTATCTGAAAAAAAAACTAACTCTTATTAATACAACCATAGTAACAAATATATGCATTATATGATGCCCTTTTTTGTGATGCGAATTTCGTGTAGAAAGGTCTCATTGACATATATAAGCCTCTAAATCTAATAACCTAGTTTAAACTACAATATTTACAAAATAAGATTGATCTACTAGATATTATTTATTGGTTAGGTGTTACACTTTCTGCTTTGCCATCGTGCTGAGAGGGGTGATAGAGTAATGGAAAGGAAATAGGGTTGTATGGTGAGGGATGGGTGTCAACATGTTATCTGCCTGCTTGTGATCTGTTCTTGTATGGTGTCAAGTTAAAAGAAATCGTAAACATTTATTTCTCTTTATTTCTCTTGTTAGCGATGTATACCTTTGCACTATCTCCATCTAACCTTTGAATTTCCTTTCTTGATTTTTGAATCCTCTGTTTGCTCAACTTTTTCGAGGGTTTACTAGTAAAATTGACGACAAAGGATCTATTATCTAGGCAACGAAGACCAAAATAGACCAAATGGCAGAAATAATGTAGAAACCAATTTTGGCACAGTTGTAGGGGAAGATGTTCTTAACAAAAGTACTGAGGGGTGGGGGTGTAGCTAAGGGCGGGGGTCTCTAACAGTCCTTTTTTTTCAGGTTCTAGTTAATAACTCGAAAACTGCTGCCCCTAGTGAATTAGTCTCTATACTAATTTTTTTTTTTTCTTTATTTGTTTAATCCACTCCTGTCACTAATCATGTGACAACAAGCAGATGTGATAAATTGTTGTATACAAGATAACTGGCTTGTCAGGCATGAGGGAGGACAGCACCCAGCGGTACTTATTCCTAAGATGAACATGATATATATTCAGTTTTAACGGAGTAGATCTTTCAACCTACTCCTTTTTAGTCTCCTTTGTGTGCTATCTGGCAAGCTTATGGAGGCCATACTTTGTATTAAATTATTGATATGTCCGTGAAGTTTGTCGTGAAGTCTTTTATATAGAGTCTGGAAGTGATCTAGTACCGTGGGTATGTGTAAGTCTGTGATTGAAGTTTTGTTATTGACATACCAGGGTGATTGTGTAATGAGTCTTAAAGTTTTTGACTGGAAAGTCTGTTCTATACTAAATTAATCTACATAAAAGTTTGTCTACACTTTTTTGCTGGGATCAATGCTTAGGGAGATATGGAGGGGAGGGGAAATTGAATGCAGCACGCAAAATATTTTGGTAAAACATGACAGTTTTAATATGTTCAGTGGGTTGGCATTGGTATTTTACTGTATTTAATCAAAATTTAATATATAGTATCTAATAGCACATTTAACTGGTTTTGATATGAAAAAAGAATAAAAGGAATTGGACCAATAGTTTTTGAGGTACAGCGTAAAATGTTCCCAAAAAAAAAACTTGGATTTCGCTTCACGCGGTTTTTAGCAAAGTGGCAGGGATATTTCACAGAATACAATTAAAATTTGAGATATGGGATTTGATAGTCAATTTAACCAGCTTTGAGATGGGCAAAGGAATTAGGGATCGGACAAATGTTTTTGGAGCTATAGCGGGAAATATGCCGATAAAATAAGAATCAACAAACGTACGGGTTCCTCAGCGTGTTAGCATGGGTGTTTTATAGTACCTCATTAAAATTAAGAATGAAAAAAATTCATATAAGATGTTTAATAGAAATTTTAGATCGGTCGAATAGTTTCGGAGTTATAGCCAAAATAGTACCGATAAACTTGTTTTGACGGAGAAGTGCGACAATTCTCTCCCTCCATATCTCCTTAAACATTTATCCCAGCAAAAAAGTGTATAGAACCGTTTAGAATATTTTATGTAGATTAATTTAGTATGTATTATTTTTTTCACTAGAGGCAGTAGTTTTCGAGTTATTAACGAAAACCTGAAAAAAAGGTCCTGTAGAGACCTCCCACCCTTAGCTCCACCCCCACCCTCCAGTACTTTTGTTATGTTGTTAAGAACACCTTCCTCTACAAATGCGCCAAAATTGGCTTCTGCATGAATTATTTCCGCTATTTTTCCTTCGTTGTCTGGACTATATCTTATCTTATCCCAGTCGGCAGGTTGTGAGCCGGCATTTTCACTATCATATATTAGTACAAGATATAACAAAAATTTTAATTATCAAAGCTTATTCGTTTTATATAAACTATATGTAGCTTATTCATTAAATTTTTTTTTAAATTATAAATTGTTAGTTGGATTCTTCATTTAGAATTATTTGGTTATCATTAGGCCTTTGTCAGGTTATTTCACACCTAAAGATTTATTCATCGTCAACTGCGCAGAACAATGAAAAATGTTTTATGGCCGAGAATTTAATTAAAAAATGTGCTATTGGAAAAACTACGTCTATTGTTAATCGACAGTAGAAATAGGAATCGTTCAAACAAAGGTATTCTATTACCATCGATGTATTCTTACCCAAAGTTTTCAATAGAATCATAATTATTCTGTTCCTTTGTAATATCTATTCTCTGCATGGGATCAGCCATTAAAATTAATTGTATTATAAAGAACGATTAGACCAAAGCTTATTTATTGAGATGAATCAGGGAATTATCGTTCATTTAAAAAGAATGCCACACAATAAATTTTGCTTTAATGCTAAATTGAAGATGATAATTCTGTGCAAAGCGTAATTATTACTGCATTTTGTGCACCTATTGTTTTTTTGCTAACAATCACTCATCCGGTGGAAGTATTATCGGATTTAAAAAAATAAAATAAAAATAAATAAAAAAACCTTTACCACAAACATCCCAGTACTTAGGTACTTAGGATGTACTGTAACAAGGCCTACGGTTATGAATGATGCGGCCTAAATCACGCTGAACTCCCAGGTTTCTCCCCCAATTCAGTACCCACTTTTTAGAGACTGGGCGTGCCCCAGGAGAGGTTCCTGAGCTTGAATTCGAGCCACAACGGAAATAACAGAAAATAATTTTTTTGCTTTCAGTCGGACTCGAACTCGGGCCCGCGAGCTTTGGCTGTCTAGTACCTTACCCACTGAGCTACCGCCCCTCCACTACCTACAGTGCAGTCTCGTTAATCCGAAATATATGGGATAAGAGTATTATTGGATGACCTAAAGGGGCGGTTTACTGGATGTATATAAAAACTACATAAAAATAAACAAATTATTGCATTTTTAAAAAATATGTCAGAAAAAATATTTTTATGGAGATCTAATATATGGCACTATCATTGGCACATGGCATAAGGTCAGACGATCATTAGATAATTTTTTGCCGAAAGCCGAATCTTCATGAAGAAAAGATTTGTTCGGCAGTACCCAACTTGTGAATTAAAGATGCGAATTTACCTCGGGAAGGTTTGGCAGCTGAATGGTATGATGACAATTTTTCCTGCTGTAAAAACCTTTATGCCACAACGACTTGTGAATGTTAATTATTGTACCTATAATCCGCACTAAAGATCAGTTATCAGCAGATTTCAATTGCTGTATAACTTTTGCACTAGTGCTAGATCATATGAAGATTCTTAAAATAACGCTTATTTCCTGCTGAATAATCTGTTAAAAAAGGTCTTCAACAGTTTTAAAACTATGTATTTGTTGAGTTGTACCTATAATTCTGCACTATAGATCAGTTATCAGCAGATAACCATTGCTGCATATCTTTTGCACTGGTGCTAAATCATATGAAGATTCTTCAAATAACGCTTATTTCCTGCTGAATAATCTGTTAAAAAGACTCTTCAACAGTTTTTAATCAGTGTATGTGTCGAGAATTTTATATTGTACCTATAATTCTGCACTATAGATCAGTTATCAGCATATTACCATTGCTGCTTATCTTTTGCACTGGTGCTAGATCGTATGAAGATTCTTAAAATAACGCTTATTTCCTGCTGAATAATCTGTTAAAAAAGGTCTTCAACAGTTTTAAAACTATGTATTTGTTGAGTTGTACCTATAATTCTGCACTATAGATCAGTTATCAGCAGATAACCATTGCTGCATATCTTTTGCACTGGTGCTAAATCATATGAAGATTCTTCAAATAACGCTTATACTCTCATGAATAATTAATCAGTTTAAAAGGCTTTTAAACAGTTTTAAAACTATGTATTTGTTGAGTGTAAATTATTGTACCTATATCCCGCACTTTAGATCAGTTATCAGCATATTACCATTGCTGCTTATCTTTTGCACTGGTGCTAAATCATATGAAGATTCTTCAAATAACGCTTATTTCCTGCTGAATAATCTGTTAAAAAGACTCTTCAACATTGCAGTGTATGTGTCGAGAATTTTTATTGTACCTATAATTCTGCACTATAGATCAGTTATCAGCAGATAACCATTGCTGCTTATCTTTTGCACTGGTGCTGGATCCTATGAAGATTCTTCAAATAACGCTTATTTCATGCTGAATAATCTGTTAAAAAGGCTCTTCAGCAGTTTTAAAACTATGTATTTGTTGAGTTGTACCTATAATTCTGCACTATAGATCAGTTATCAGCAGATAACCATTGCTGCTTATCTTTTGCACTGGTGCTGGATCCTATGAAGATTCTTCAAATAACGCTTATTTCCTGCTGAATAATCTGTCAAAAAGGCTCTTCAACAGTTTCAAAACTATGTATTTGTTGAGTGTAAATTATTATACGTATATCCCGCACTATAGATCAGTTATCAGCATATTACCATTGCTGCTTATCTTTTGCACTGGTGCTAAATCATATGAAGATTCTTCAAATAACGCTTATTTCCTGCTGAATAATCTGTTAAAAAGACTCTTCAACAGTTTTTAATCAGTGTATGTGCGAGAATTTTATATTGTACCTATAATTCTGCACTATAGATCAGTTATCAGCATATTACCATTGCTGCTTATCTTTTGCACTGGTGCTAGATCGTATGAAGATTCTTCAAATAACGCTTATTTCCTGCTGAATAATCTGTTAAAAAGGGTCTTCAACAGTTTTAAAACTATGTATTTGTTGAGTTGTACATATAATTCTGCACTATAGATCAGTTATGTTACCAAATCTTTTGCACTGGTGCTAAATCATATGAAGATTCTTCAAATAACGCTTATACTCTCATGAATTTAATCAGTTTAAAAAAAACTATGTATTTGTTGAGTGTAAATTATTGTCCCGCACTTTTGTTTGCATATTACCATTGCTGCTTATCTTTTGCACTGGTGCTAAATCTATGAAATTCTGCTTACTGAATATCTGTTAAAAAGATCAGTGTATCATTGTACCTATAATTTGCACTATAGATCAGTTATCAGCATATTACCATTGCTGCTTACCTTTTGCACTGGTGCTGGATCCTATGAAGATTCTTCAAATAACGCTTATTTCATGCTGAATAATCTGTTAAAAAGGCTCTTCAGCAGTTTTAAAACTATGTATTTGTTGAGTTGTACCTATAATTCTGCACTATAGATCAGTTATCAGCATATTACCATTGCTGCTTACCTTTTGCACTAGGTGCTATTGCTGATCTTTTCGCTAAATATTTGAAGATTCTTCAAATAACGCTTATTTCATGCTGAATAATCTGTTAAAAAGGTCTTCAACAGTTTTAAAACTATGTATTTGTTGAGTTGTACCTATAATTCTGCACTATAGATCAGTTATCAGCATATTACCATTGCTGCTTACCTTTTGCACTGGTGCTACATCATATGAAGATACTTTAAATAACACTTATTCTCTGCTGAATAAAACGTACCAATAGCTCTTCAACAAAAATAACACAACATGTTCGTATCGTGTGTTTAATACTGTACCTGTATCCCGCACTATAGATCAGTTATCAGCACATTTCAATTGCTGTATAACTTTTGCACTGGTGCTAGATCATATGAACATTATTTAAATAACACTTATTCTCTGCTTAATAAAACGTACCAATAGCTCTTCAACAAAAAGAACACATGTTCGTATCGTGTATTTAATACTGTACCTGTATCCCGCACTATAGATCAGTTATCAGCACATTTCATTTGCTGTATAACTTTTGCACTGGTGCTAGATCATATGAACATTATTTAAATAACACTTATTCTCTGCTTAATAAAACGTACCAATAGCTCTTCAACAAAAAGAACACATGTTCGTATCGTGTGTTTAATACTGTACCTGTATCCCGCACTATAGATCAGTTATCAGCACATTTCATTTGCTGTATAACTTTTGCACTGGTGCTAGATCATATGAAGATACTTTAAATAACACTTATTCTCTGCTTAATAAAACGTACCAATAGCTCTTCAACAAAAAGAACACATGTTCGTATCGTGTATTTAATACTGTACCTGTATCCCGCACTATAGATCAGTTATCAGCACATTTCAATTGCTGTATAACTTTTGCACTGGTGCTAGATCATATGAACATTATTTAAATAACACTTATTCTCTGCTTAATAAAACGTACCAATAGCTCTTCAACAAAAAGAACACATGTTCGTATCGTGTATTTAATACTGTACCTGTATCCCGCACTATAGATCAGTTATCAGCACATTTCAATTGCTGTATAACTTTTGCACTGGTGCTAGATCATATGAAGATACTTTAAATAACACTTATTCTCTGCTTAATAAAACGTACCAATAGCTCTTCAACAAAAAGAACACATGTTCGTATCGTGTGTTTAATACTGTACCTGTATCCCGCACTATAGATCAGTTATCAGCACATTTCATTGCTGTATAACTTTTGCACTGGTGCTAGATCAACCAAAAAGAAACACATGTTCGTATCGTGTGCATACTGTACCTGATCCCGCACTATAGATCAGTTATCAGCACATTTCATTTGCTGTATAACTTTTGCACTGGTGCTAGATCATATGAAGATACTTTAAATAACACTTATTCTCTGCTTAATAAAACGTACCAATAGCTCTTCAACAAAAAGAACACATGTTCGTATCGTGTATTTAATATTGTACCTGTATCCCGCACTATAGATCAGTTATCAGCACATTTCAATTGCTGTATAACTTTTGCACTGGTGCTAAATCAAATGGAGATTTAACGATCCTAATTCATTTTGTAATGGAATCGGATCATACTCTTCAACGATATTATTAGTTATTTTTCAAGTCCATCTTGAATGCTTTTCCTTCTAATTGTGTATTTTAGCAGTACATTTCGCGCCTGTGTTCTCGATGAATACGAGTAATTTAAGTTTCAAAACCTTTAATTAAGCCCTAAAACTCTTTTAATTTTGAACTGTTCCTTGAAACCAGTAATTGTTGAAAACATATTTTAGAATTATATGGCAATGATTATAACTATGCATTAAAACAAATCTTCTGAGAGTGCAGAAGACTTCAGTCATGTTCATAGTGAGTCATTTTGGTAATTTTTTGTTTCAACTCGTAATATTACCTCTAATTATTTTATTGATGTCATCAAGGTTCTATGACCACTGATTTGTATTTATAATTTTATCTAAAAGAAAACGGTGTTGACTCAAAAGGAAAATTCGAAACGTCGCACTTCCTACCAGGATAATTGCTCTTGTACATCTCATTGGCAATGATTTTTCTGACGCTAATTCAAGGAAGGTGAAAACCACAAAAACTTGAAAGTTTTATAATTCAAATCACTGCTATTTTTTCTCTGTGGTATTTACTCATGTGTATTATATTTTTTTCTTTGAGCCTTGAACTTAGAAAATGAACAATAAGAACTTTTGTTAATAAAGTATTTAGTAAACACTTTCGGCGTGACGATATTGATGGGATTGAGTGATTATTTCCAACATCCTGATGAATATGTTACACACTGACTTAAGTAGCCAAAATCCAATGGACTAAACAGGAATAGTGTTCTTTAAAAAAAAAATGAAAAACAAATGAAATGATTTCAATTATTTTCAGAAGGACAAGGGGGGAATATCCTTTTGCCGTTAAAGATCGTTACATGGCAGATTTCAAAATAATGTCTTTTAGTGTCCTACGAAAAGGATTATACGGGAAGAGGGAGTGTCCTTTTAAAAAACTAAAACATTTAATAATTTTTCAAGAGGATAAAAATTTAGTTAAGGAGTGGCCAGGCATATCCTTAGGCCGTAAAAAATCGTCTGATCCTAATCTCGTATTCAATATTATTTTTTAAAAAAGCGCGATATGTGGCAGTCTCTGGAATCATTTTCCTTACCCTCTTTTATTTAATTTTAAAATGGCGAATGAATTTGACCTTTAAAAAAATCTCCCTTAACAGCTTTTGTAGCTAACTGTGAATGACTTCATTCTATTGAATGACTTGTCATTTATTATTAGGATTAATTGTGTTCGTTTTTTATGTTTCGAATAATTTAAGATCGTTCCTTGTCATTAGAGCTTCCATACAGAACAAAGATTTTTTTTCAAATGAAGATAAAATGAACTGCTTTATTCCTATTATGAAGTTTTTCCTTCTCGCCGTTAACTGCTATTATATATTTGTATGTTCGTATCTGGGAGGCAATGTGCGCAGCTCCGGAAGAAACCAAGTTGATATAAGAGATATATGCTTTATTGAGACAATAAACATAGTGCTGCCCAACTTTATTGGGTTGCTATAAACACAGCATACTCATCTATCCAATTAAAGACAACAATATAATTTATAATTTAGTTATAGTTCTATAATATAATACTTAATACTACCTAATACTAGACAAACTAATAACAATTTTTTTTCTTACTTTTTTTTTTAAATAAATAAATTTAAATTTAAAAAAAAAAAATTAATTTTTCTCTGACTGGGAAGAAGGATAGATCATGAATATGTTTATCTATAATCAACTGCTTTTCTAAATTTAATTTTAGAATTAAAAGGATCAAATTACTTAAATTAAATTAATGACTAATGATTATTCGAAATAAACAAGGTTAAAAGAAAATTAAAAACTTACAAGCTTCAATTTTTTTTATTCAAACATATATAGTTCCTAAACTGTGGGTTCTAGCGGCAAATGTTATATAACTAAAAATATTGTTGATTACATTTCTGATGTGGAAACTTTCTGCAAATTTTCGATCCGAGCAACACCAAGCTAGCTAGATCATATCAAAATGTTACACTTTTGAGGATGAAAAAATGTTAACAAAAAAAAAACTATGAAGCTTTAGCCAAAAGACATATCCATGTCCATGTTGAGTTGTACCTATAATTCTGCACTATAGATCAGTTATCAGCAGATTACCATTGCTGCATATCTTTTGCACTGGTGCTAAATCATATGAAGATTCTTCAAATAACGCTTATACTCTCATGAATAATTAATCAGTTTAAAAGGCTTTTCAACAGTTTTAAAACTATGTATTTGTTGAGTGTAAATTATTGTACCTATATCCCGCACTATAGATCAGTTATCAGCATATTACAATTGCTGTATAACTTTTGCACTGGTGCTACATCATATGAAGATTCTTCAAATAACGCTTATTCTCTCTTGAGTAATCAGTTTAAAAGGTTCTTCAACAGTTTTAAAACTATTTATTAGTTAATTATTGTACCTATATCCTGCACTATAGATCAGTTATCAGAAGTCCCGGTCCCGAGTTCAAGTCCGGCTGAAGGCAGGAAATGTGTATTGTTTTGTTTCAGCCGTGGATTGACTTCGTGGTCGGGGAGCACACCCAGCCTCTGTGCGTTCTTGTAATTGTGGAAAAAACATGGCGTTTGAGGGTGATTTTAGCCTAATCTCCTCCTTTTAAAACGACTGTCCTAGTGACAATACATATTATTATTATAATTATTTTTTAATATTGTGGCGGAATCGATTCAATACAGCTTTGACCAATTTGTAATAAACATTTCAGGATGTCATTTTTGCCCAAAAACTTTATGCTATAAAAAATAAAGAAAATATCGATATGTTACACCGATTCTAGCCTTAATGAGAGGATCAAGACTTATTCTGTTGGTCTTCCACGAAATAGATGTCAGCCCGCTCAGACTAGGTTTGACTAGATAAATCCGGCACAGTAGAGATCTAGAGAATGCTAATGTGTTTAAACACTAAACACCGCTTTACACGTACAGCCACAACCATCTGAGTACCTGTTAGCTTCTTTTGCCAACCCCCCCCCCCCCCCCCCCCCCGCAGACAGTTGGTCCTGTCATTGTCGGAATACATTCCGAAGGTGATCGATGTGCAGGGTGTTTATTAGTGTAGCCTCGTTAGGGTTACCTGATATGCACGTAGACAAGCATTTAAATTATATGATAAATTAAAATAAACACATTTCCATTACTTCATTGTAATAGTTATAGTTTCTTATTTATTTTTGTAAGTTAATTTGAATATTTCATTTATACTATTTATATGGTTATAAATTATTAGTAATTGTTTTTTGTTTTTTTCTGTTTGTTTTAGGTATGCTGATAGAATAATTCTATGGTATGTCTGGTAAATAATGAATTTTATTACCTTAAAAATAATTTCTAGGCTTAAATATTTAAAGATGTAGTTTGTTGGATTATGCAGTCATAGATGCACAGTAATTTAACATAAATATCAATTTATAACGCCGACTTTTCGACCTGCATTGCAGGTCTTCTTCAGGGCTAGAATAAAAAGAAAACAAACAGAAAGATATGACAAAATTGCAAAGAGAATAAAAAAGGTATGAAAAGAATAACTGTATGAGAATCAGGAAAATTCATTAAGACTAACATAATGGCAATATTAGAGACAATAAAGATAATACATAAATATAATTGATTTAAAAAAAAAAAAAAATCAAATTGAATGTTTTGTTGATATAAAGATAAAACATTTGTATTTACTCATTAATTTTTTTAAATTACCTATTAACTTAAACTCCAGTCGTTTATCGTATTTTTTTTATCTTTATATCATCAACAAAATATTCAATTTAATTTGTTTTGTTATTGTATATTTTTTCAATTTTTTTAAAAATCCAATAGCTTGTTTGTATATTCGTTATGGTCTATATGAATTTTCTGGATTCTCATACAGTTGTTTTTTTATACTTTTTTTTTATTTTCTTTGTAATTTTGTCATATATTTTCTTTTTATTCTAGCCCTGATGAGGACTTGCAATGCTATTCAAAACGTCGGCTTTTTAAATTTCAATTTATTTTTAATTGCTGTGTATCTAAGACTGCATACCCCAACAATCTACATCTTTAAATACTTCTCAGTCAACAATACCCCATCAATTTAAATATTAAAACTTTTATTCATTTATTATTTATTATTTATTATTTATTGCTAACTGGAATCCAGAACCTTCTCTCGTGCAAAATATCTCGTGGTGTTTAGGATCTCGATACAATATCTATCGTAGATATTTTTCCGTCATTTAAAGGTTCCGAAAAAATGTAAAAATGAACGTCATAAAATAATCTTTATTTTGGGACATAACTTGCTATAAGATTAGTTAAATAGGTACAATAAATGCATACTAATGTCTAGCTACATTAGTACATATCATTTCTTCATTTTGCAGCCGCAAATACATTTATCAAACTGACGGTAGGGGCCGGTTGTAGAAATAGATTCATTAGAAATTCTTTATAAATGAGTCTTAGTCTAGCACACATGGCATTCATTACCCTCTTTTTAAAAATGAAAACTTCCGATTTTTTTTTTATTAGAAGAAGAATTTAACTATGATAATAAACGTAATTAAACACACACACAAAAAAAAAAAATGTTTTCCAACGTCAGCGGTGACCAGAAATCGTCTTTGTGTTATGGATTCTTTTCTCAAGTATCGATTAAATCGAGAATACCATACCTACTATGCAGTATAGCGATAGTAAGTAATATGTAAACGCTGATAAAGGTTTAGCAAAAAAAATCGATATAAATCAATTACAGATTGCGATAAAGGTATTTTGTGCCCTAACTGGACCAAAGAGAACAAAGGATACTCTTAACATTTTTTTTTCTTACGTTGATATGTCTTTGGGCTATAGGTCTGTAATTTTTTGGTGCAATGTTTTTTTTTTTTTTTTTTTTTTTTTTTTTTTTTTTTTTTTTTTTTTTTTTTTTTTTTTTTTTTTTTTTTTTTTTTTTTTTTTTTTTTTTTTTTTTTTTTTTTTGTTTTTTTTTTCACCCCAAAAAAAATGTTCTGTGATGTTCGGATAGAAAATATGCTGTAAGTTTCCTTATGAGAAATTTAAAAGAGAATATATTTTTTATTTATTTATCATTTGTCGCTAAGACCTACCATTTAGAATATAAATTGGTTTAAATAAAAAAAAGTAAAGCTTTGCCTTAATTTTTTAATTGTTGGGGCTAGGGGAAAACAATCCTTATTTTTTGGATTAAAACCGATAATAATTTTACAAATAAATTAGTAACCGCTAGTATCATTTATTATCTAAAGCATATAATATATGTTATTAATTATAATAGTATAATTCAATTTACATATTCTTATTAACGAAAATAAACAGCCCGAGGTTTCATTTTTTGTTATGTTTATTAACTCCCTTTCATCAATTATTGTTGACCCTAATTGCGTATTTGGGTTCACAAGACTAAAACGACAAGAACCTGCACGTCGTTACAGACTACTTCAACATTTACTAGACAAACGTTCAAAGCTCCTAATTAATTACAAAAGACTTATATACATGACTGTGATTAGACCTATTTGGACCTACGGAGTTGAGCTTTGGGGCTCCACTAAACCATCCAATTCATCTCGTATTCAATACTTACAATCCAAAATCCTTCGAAAAATCCTCAATGCTCCCTATGTTCTCCCCTATAAACTTATCCATTAAGATATTAATGTTCCATATGTTGCTGATTTAGCCCACACCAGATACCTATCCTTTCATATTAAGCTGCATAACCACTCCGTTAGTTTCTCAACTTGCGTTCCACTTAATTCCTGATAATCCTCCGAGGCGTTTGAAACGAAGATGGCCTAGAGACCTTCTAGTGTAGAATTTTTAATAAAGTGCTACTGATGAGTAGTTCTTTTCAAGTTTTAACATGTTATTATAATCGTTGTCAATACATTTACTTGATGTATATATTTTGTACAGTTGTATATTTCAATAAATGCATATATATATATATATATATATATATATATATATATATATATATATATATACACACATACATTATTTTTAATCAGCTGCAGATGTATTTTTTTGGATCTTATCTCTTTGCATGCATATGACTAATAAAATAAAGCAATTTAATTTATTTCTTTATTTATTTCGACTGTAAAATAAATTATATTTATCTGTATTTATTTTTTATCTTTACTTTTTTGATCCACAACTGTCTCTTAACCAGTAATAGTAATCAAATGCGATAACAGACTTTTGGGAGGTCAGCATTTAGCTGTTCATACTCCTAAGATAATCATTAATTTATCTGGTTAAATCCCTCAACCAACTTCTTTTTTGTGCATTTTCTAACACGTTTCTCGAGACCATGTTTTGTATATGTTTGTTGGTATGTCATTGGAGTTTGTCGTGAACTCTTTCGTATCAAGTATGGGTATGATCTTGTATCGTGGATATGTGTAATTTGGTGTAAAATATTATGTGCGTCAGTTTAAATTTACTTATTTTCAATTAAATTTCTATTAAAAAAGAAATAAATACGTGGTGCAAGATGTGGATCCCAACAAAGTTTGAAAAACGACGGATATGTGGCTAGTACCATTCTGCAATAAAGTTTACAATGGTAAAACTACTGATTCTATCTTCTACATTATTTTCAAACTTCTTGCAAGGTTGAGCAATACTAAAATTTACAATAGCAAAAATTTATATGTACAATGTTGAGTGGCAAAAACGAGGTTTGCCACACTGTCATATATTTAGGAAATTTAAATCTAGCCAGATGAAATCGATAAAATTATTTCTGACAAATAAAAGTTATTATCAATGCCACATGATTCATAGGCTTTTAGTTGTAAGCACTGATAACACAGTCCATTATCCGCAACAAAAAATTGATCTATAATGTTAACATAATTAGATATAACAAAACTATTGCCAACGTCAGCGGTTTCAATCGGTCCTCATTACCGATTCTTTTCTCAAGAACCGATGGAACCGAGAATCGACTTTCGGAATCGAAACATCCCTAGTTAAAATATTACCAAACCAGCGGTCCATTGTGTATCCATCAGTTAATATTGTATTAAAAAACTTTGTGTAAATATTTTGCTATTAATGGTTATCGAATTGTTGAAGTTGGAATACGGAATACTCTCTGGGATTAAGCGACAGTCAGTTGCTGTGGTATGATTTGCTTGAAATTAGAGCAGACCGCATACTAAACCCCATCTATCGAATTATTGTCTTTAGCACTTGATAACTACTCAAGCGAAGTTGATGAAACTTGGTACACGTGTTTCTGACAGGCTTCCTAGCAACGCCTTTAGCGGAAATCTGTTCTACATCCAAGAGTGGAGAGAAGTTACTCGTCGGTTGTTTAAAGCAATTGAGTCAATTTATTTTTTTTTTTTGTGACATTGGTTTGGTGTTTTTTTTATTGATTTGATAACATCCTCTTATTGGATATATCAACATTTCATTCATTAAAGAGCTGAATCTTTTATACAATTTTTTTTTTTTTAACATTCTACACGTTATCAATGGAATTCATTCATTTTTTTTTTTTTTTTTATATGATTCCTTGAAGTTTAAAAACCGATTTTTTTTTAATTTATAGCCTTTTGAATGACTCGATATGATAAGGCGTAACCTATTGGTAAATCCTATCTTTCCCCTGACGATATGTTCCCAATAAACATAAAAACAAATTCTTGGTACCGTTATCACATCAGGCCATCCCTTCCTATCAGTGTCTTCTTAAGGCAGCCTGGGCCGATAACAATTTTTTAGTCAGCTTTGGGATTTTCTAAGAACCCAGAACAATGTATGAGAAATCTTTAGAAAACAGAAAATATGTTATTTTTTCTTCTCTATGAGCAGTTGCTCCATGCCTCCGTTTTGTTTATTAACTTTTCACTTTATTCAATTTATCTAAAGTTTTTAATTTAATTTTTTCAGCCTTTTACAGTTAACTGATAAACTAAATGAATTTAGCCCATGAACTC
Source organism: Euschistus heros (assembly GCA_003667255.2). Lineage (NCBI taxonomy): Eukaryota > Metazoa > Arthropoda > Insecta > Hemiptera > Pentatomidae > Euschistus > Euschistus heros. The sequence goes on from RCWM02000127.1 coordinate 1,089,932, forward strand.
CAATTTTTTTTAATCAGCTGATTTTTATTTATTTATTTTTTCATTTATTTATTTTTTTTTTTGTATCCTATCTCCGTCATGATATAAAATGCATATGACTAATAAAATAAAGCAATTTAATTTTTAACTATGTACATCATCTTTATAGTTCCAGGAAGGTGGTGCAGTAGTACAATTTACTGATTTTCGATTAAATTGTTTTTAAAAAGGCACTAAATTTGTGGTGCGCTGTGAATTTCGAAAATAAACTGATAAACGGCGAGCGCCATTTTAAAAGTAAGGTAACAATGTTACGGTGTTACACAAAGCTTGAAATTTATAATAAAATTGACTCATTTTCAATTAAATTGCTATTGAAAAAGAGATAAATACGTGGTGAAAGATGTAGATTCCAGCGAAGTTTGTAAAACGACCGATGTGTGGTTAGTACCATTCCTTAATAAAATATACTTTAGTAAAACTAATGAACCCTTCTGTACCAAATTTTAACCACATCATTTTCGTATTGGAAGGTTGAGCTATAGTAACATTTACAATAGCAAAAATTTAATTGTACTTTGTTGAGTGGGCTAAAACGAGGTTTGCCACACTATTACCAATGCAAAATGTCGCTCCTTTGCTTTTTGATATTTGTGTGAAAATATGATTCATAGGCTTTTAGTTGTAAGCACTGATAACGCAGTCCAACAACTACAAGAGTTTCTTAATAGTCTCTGTCCATTTGGACTACCTCATACATTAACTTAACATTTAACTCATACATTAAAATTAAATGTCTAATTATTCTTTTACATAATCAGTGTAATTTTAACCAGGTTATAAATTACTGCTATACGTGAAAATATCGTTGAGGAAATAATGCTCAATTGCAAACAACAACAAATAAAACTTCAAATTAGTTAAAATTATTTAAGGTCTTTACTTTATTTATTTATTTTTTAAAATTTATTTATTAGAATAATTGCAAGCTGCCTCACTCAAGGGCAATGAGTAATATTGATGACAGAGACTCATTCACACAATATGTACAATGACAAGAAAATTAAAACAAACAGCCTAAGGTATTTACTAATGACAGCGGGCGAAGCCACGACAGGGGATGCTAATAGAGTACATTAAAAAAATAAATAAATAAATAAAAAATCAATTTCTCCCTGACTGGGAAAAATAATACATCATGGATATGGAAATCTATAATTTACTTGTGATTAGAAAACTATCGGCAAATTTTCGATGCGAACAACAGCAACCGAGCTTGAGTATGTCAAAATGTTGAGTAACATTTTGTGAGTGTTATGAACGTTCCACATTTTCAATGTAAAAAAACTTCCCACAAGGAAACTATTGACCCCCAGCCAAAAGAAATATCCATGTCAAAACATTAATTTAAGTACAATCTATGTTGCAAAGTGCGATATTTTGGAATGTTTGTATGTTTTTAGAACTGATGAATGTTTAACGTTCGAAACAAGTTTTCAAGTAAAAAGAATTCCAATTGAAGTGACAAATAATTTATGTATCCTAATTAATTAAATATTATTATTTTTTTTAATCCAGTTATCATATTGCTGATGTTACCAAAAAATGTTAGATGACACCTTTTCCGCCCCTTTTAAGCCGTTGGTACTTGCTTTACAATGAAGATGACAGAGCGAGCCGAGAATCGGTTATAGCTCTTCTGATTCGGCGAAGGGGGACAGGAGGGAATGCGGCACGAACAAAGGAAATAAGAAAAAGGAAGGTGAAAAAGACAGACAGACAGCGGTCTTGCCCAACTGGAAGACGTGATTTCCATGAGGACGTTGGGGCACTGACCGCCCGCCCATCCTTGCCTCTGCTATATTAACCAGAGGATATTAGTACTAAATGGATTATTACTACAATTAGTAGTTGATTGCTTAATAGTTAATACTATTGATAGCTTAAGGGGATTATGGTCTAGTGTATCAAACCACACAAGAGGCCTACGAACTTGGTTCGCTTAGTTGGTTTGATTACATATATCAATTGTTTAATGTAATGTTTTATTTTTGCATCATATCGCATTTTTGCTCATGGGCTGCAATAGTGGCACTACTCAAAATATCATTTTTTGAGATAAGTGTGTTTAAAGTTTTCATTGCTACGGAAAGTGCGTAGGAAATGCTTTAATTTGCTTAAACGAAATTACCGTAAAGTTTTACCTTCTCTATTTTAAGCAAACTATAGCATTTCCTATACATTTTCCTTAGCAATGAAAACTTTGAACCCACTTATCTCAAAAAGATGATTTTTAGAGTTTTACCCCTTTTTTTTGCAGCCCATGAGCGATATGTTAAGTGTGCTTATCACGAAGGCAAAATAATTCCTTGTATGTAGTATGTAAAAATGTTGCTAAAATATATTAACTTTATGTTTAAAGTTATTACAAAATTATAATGTAATGATATTTTAAAAAAAGTTTGAATATTAGGGTAATGGTTACAGTTCATTTATTAAAGTAGACACATTGCATCACATTTTTTTTAAGCTACCAACTATGTTTCTTGAATTCGTGATCAATAGAACGTTAATACATTATATTCATAGGTTCATTTTTTTTATCTTTCGTCCACCCTGAACATCAAATTGTAACTAATAAGCACTTTTTAATCTATTAAATTTGATTTAATATATATTACTTTAATTTTTTTTTTTTTTTTTTTTTTTTTTTTTTTTTTTTTTTTTTTTTTTTTTTTTTTTTTTTTTTTTTTTTTTTTTTTTTTTTTTTTTTTTTTTTTTTTTTTTTTTTTTTTTTTTTTTTGTACAACCTGAATGATTCCAACATTTGACAAGAACAAACGCAAAGCCAGAATAAGGTATAATTACCAAGAGGTTCCTATGTTGACCTAAAGAAGCTGATTTTTTATTAAAACCCTATATTTTGGCCACCTACGCAAATGTAATTATTTTGTTACACCAGGATCAGTTTTCTCTAACACTATATTTAACAACAACAATGGCGCTACAATCCATGCAGAATCTAGGCCTCTTCCACGATTACCCTCCATTTATTCCGGTCACCAGCGGCTCTCTTCCAGTACCTCACACCAAGAGTCTCTTGAGGTCTGCCTCAACGTCTTCCTTCCAGCGCAACCTGGGCCTTCCTCTCTCTCTCTTCCCTCCTTCGGAATGTCCATTTATCATGATTTTTGGAATTCCGTAGGAACTTATTTTATAAACATGGCCTAGCCATCGTCTTTGCGTTGTTGCTACACTACATTTATTACCCTTTCGAAAAAAAAAAAGATTTTCCCAATTTTTTTTTTTTTTTTTGGGCATCAATATAGATTTTTTCACAGTATTCAAAATAATGTTATAGAAAGATTAAAACACTATTCCTAGGCCAAGAGAATTCTAATGTGCTTAACACTAAAGACAACAAAGTTCGGCCAAAATCTTTTAGTTGGCCTTCTTTTGTCAAACAACCCTACTGATAGTAGTTGGCCCTGGCTGTTTGGTAACACACTCCGAAGATGTTCAATTCTGCAAGCTGGTTATACTCATTGTCAAGCACCAAATTGACATGATATGAATATGAATCGATACTATATTACGAATATATCGATAAACGATACTACTTCACTGCTTTGGAGGTCGATCATGTGCCCTTATGTCGTTATATCTTATTATCGTATTAAACAGGCCACTTACGATCGTCCCAATGCAGTTGTTCCACGCCAAATGTTCTGTGCAACGCCCGTCAGTGTGAAAACCTGAGTGAATATTTTGGAGTTTTCAGGAATGGTTGGAATTCTAACGCTACTAAAGTCCATAACTCCAACCGAGTGTAAACAAGAAAAACTGATGGAATGCTCTTGAGGAAGAGTAAATCTTGCCTTGCTCACAGCAATCCTAGTGTTTATCTCAATGAGCAATGGCTGCCCGGTGAGAATTGTTGACATAATTCATTGAAATGTACCGAGAGGTCTCCTTCCTTTCGTATATAAGGAAAGAACCATAGAAATAAGAAGTTATTGTTATTCACGAATACCAATCACTTTTTAAACAGGGCTTACGTTAGAAATATTAAAATCAATTGGAGCGACGCGTCATCCATTCGACCACTTTTGGGTTGTTAATGGAATGAGGTAAACTAAATGGAGTGGAGTTATCGTCAGTTAGGCTCTTCAAATTGTCTTCACTCCAATGACTCCAAACACGCTACTCCATCGTTCCATCATGCCATTTGAACGATCATTAGTGGTCCTCTTATAAGAACTGGCCCGCAAGTAGAATAAACCAGACAGTTATTGATATCCCAGATATTTATTAACACCCTAACTTAAAAATTATTAAAAAAAATATTTAACCGTAAAATATTAATAAAATTCCTTTTTAGTTCCTACAACTCAACTGTGTAAAAATACTTTCAATTCTGTAAAATATCCATAGGATGTCAATAACTAATTTCACATTATTTATTGTCACACTCTTGCGAAGTACGTTCCAGGTATAAATTATAGTTCAAAAAACTAATAAAAAAACAAGCTTCAATAGCAAACTGAACTAAAAATAAGAAAATAATTTTTATTTAATGAATAGTTTGTGTTATGGCAATTGAAAGACAGACAATCAATTATGATCAATTAATTTGGAATAAATTTAAAGTAAATCTTATGTTATTAAAAAAATAATTCAATTTATGGTAAAAAAGCGTGGGGCAACAACCTTCTGTTACGGAGATACAGATGGACGGACACCATTAAGATGTTCTTACCATTATTCTATTAACAATAACTCTACTTTTACAAATAGTTACCTATAAAATTTTTGTAACACTTAATATCACGCACCCCAGACGCACTTTATTTAATTTAATTAAATTATACGCAAAATTTAATAATCTTTAATTCTGTAGATAACACATTTTTTGATTGAATGCATGTTTTTTGCAAAAATCTGAAGAAAAAAAACTGCAAAAATGATAGGTTTTGTGCCCCCCTTAATATTTTGCCCATATGAAATATAGTCATATTTTTGATATGGTATTCACAAGATCTATCTGCACCATATAAAAACATAAAACATACTACTCCACAATTGCAAGGCAGCCCTAGTTTTTTTTTTATTATTATTTTTTTTTATTTACAATTTTTTTTTTTTTTTTTTTTTTTTTTGGAGGGGGGTATTATTCCTGGACCTAGTGAGGACATTAGAACAAAGTTGTGCAATTATTGTATTGTCATTGGTCCTTGACACGTGTGCAAATTCTCAAGTTAATCAGATTGCTGGAAATTGATAGAAATAACAATGAAAGATAACGTTACATACCGGTCAAGTTAATAAAAGCGTATTATTAATGTTTGGTGTGAACTTTCTTGTTTAGCTTAAAGTATAGTAATTAAGGAAAACTAGTTGTAAATTTCAACTTCATTGGTCTATTCTTTCTATAATCATATTATGAATATTTCGTAATATTTTTGTCAATAACTGTTTGGTTTAGCCTACCTCTCTTCACTCTGAACTGTTGTTGCCGCGTTGATAAAACTGATTTCTTGACATGACATCAGCTGTTATTTATTTATTTTGTTCAGTGATACGTGTCAATATACTTTGAGATAATTAGATTTCAGCAATTAAAATCTTTTGTTAGAATAAAAATATTTTAAACCAATCTTTACCAATTATAAACTCTATATTTTTATTTTCATGTTGTACTTTATTATGATTCGTGCCCTTTAAATGAAATCCTCCCTTTAGCTAAATTATAATCCTATACTTTCCTAATCCGCTTTCTATTGTTTCATTCTCCCTTTAGCTATACAATCCAATTTCAATGGGTTCATCATTTCTGACTTCTATTTACGTCCTAATAGACTCCTATTTGTATACTGATCCAGATTTGGAATTATTAGTCGGTGAGGTAAAATATATTTAGTCTTTAAATTATTTATGTGTCATATAAAAAATAATTCTTAAAACGGCTTTTAAAAAAAAAAAACTTACCTATTAAGAAATAAATTAGTTAACAGAAGCTAGAATTTATCATCTACAATATATAATACAGTGGGAACCTCGATATAGCGAATTCCTTGATATATCGATGTTTTTCTATTCCCCTTGAACCTGCCTACCATTCCTATGTTATTTTTACCTCTACATATCGAAGGATTGGTTAAGAAGACCTCGATATATCGAATTCTCGAATATTCCTTAAAGCTTACACCGCACATCTTCAAAACGAAGTTTTTATCGGGAAAATCTCAATAAATCTAATTAATTTGTTAAATAAGTAGAGTTTTGACTGATCTAAGATTCTAGGAAGGATTAACTGCTGTTGTTGTTCCCATCCAGATATTTGTTTCCCATTTGTTTCAGTTTCTGATAAAACAATTATGCGATAAGTTTCGTTTTCTGTTGTTCCACAATATTTTTTTTTAATTCTCGAAAATAGTAAAGCGTAAAACCCTTTTGTAAGAAGAAAAAATTAAAATTATTCAAGCCGTAAATGCTGGTGTTGACAGAAAGCGCGATGTTACAAAAAAGTTAGGAATACCAGCGAACACCTTATCCACAATTTCATAAAATAGGCTGAAGTATGAAAATCAAGCTTTTTCATTATTAAAGAGGTTAAAAGGACCCTAGTTCCAATATATCGACTTAGACAAAGAGTCGTTTTCAGGCAGACAAACTATTATTTCAGATTTTTTCCTAAGGTCCGCTTAAATTTTTCACGAATTTAATAATTATTCTTTCGGTATTATTATTTCAATAAAATATGTACATATTTTCTATAGTTACATTGAGTATTTTATTATGAACCTCTAACCTCTATATATCGAAGTCGGGCAGAAATTACCGCAATAAATCGAACCTCTATGTATATATGGAAATCGTCAATAATTCCAAGTTCTCTCGTTCCCCTCGAGGTTCATTATATCGTGGTTCCACTGTATATATATAGCTAATTATAATTCAGACATTCTATAAAAAATAATTAATTTCACTAATTCTTATTACTTTTAAATACAGAAACATTCCAATGGTTCTGGGTTTCATTTATTGATTAATGAATCAAAAATGTTTTTAAGAACTTTTACTATACTATATCTGAAATTTTTTAATGTATTTGGTCTCTGAAACTAGAATAAACATTTTAACCTATATATTTATATATATATATAATGTTAAACCTCATAGGGGTAGTAGAAATCCAAGTTTGCAACCTGGCGAATTTGTGTGGTATTCGAAAAACCTTATTTTGATATTTTGATTATATATCGGAAACTATGTGATTTTCTATGATAGAGGGTATAGGTAAAATAAGGACAAGACATATAAGGGAAAAAATATGTAAATATTTGATTTGATTTTGTCCTTACCTTACTTCTTTGTATCATTACTGATTTATGTACTGTTCTTTTTCATAGGAATTCGTACACTATTATTGTTTGTTTTTTTTATACCATCATATAGTCATTCTTTACTATCCTTTTGCTCTTTATATAACCATTTGTCAATTGTTTATCTATCTGTTATCTTTTGTTACATCTAGTTTTTTGTTTAATTTTCCCTGGAGAAAACCGGTCGAAACGTTGCTACGTGTTCATTTCTTTCTGACTGAATCCCTGATAATCTTCTTCTTATAAAACATAAGCAATGTTTTAAATACATGTATAATAAATACATAACATAAATACATACATGTATAAATACATTATACTAGCGTATGAGAATAAAGAACTTACATTATTTTAACCAATATTTGAATTTCATTCGTTTATCGATAAAAATCTTGTATTAATGTATGTAATTTAGCATTATTTCTTCTACGATATTTTCAAGCATGGATGTAATTTTTAACCTTGTTAAGATTGCATTGATGAGTTATTTGAAGGGTACGTAAAAGTATAATTAAACATCCAATTTGGAAGAAATAATTTTATCGATCCGCCTGGATTTTAATTTCTAACCGTAAATGTATATGACTTTATATTTTATTTATACGACTTTACATTTTAATTATTATTATAGTAAAATTTATTATTATAAACCTTTCTAGAACTATGAAGATGTAGTTACAATTTGGTACAGTTGGGTTTGCAAACTCCGTTGATCCGACTGTCACCTTATCGTATGATACAATATGGTGTCACTGAATAAAGAATACCCTCCGATATTCCTAAACCGTTTTTCGACGGCCCTGCAACGACCTGATCTACCTGACAGCGGAGGGATACGAGGCAGGTATATCAAGGTGCCGAAGGCGTTCCCAGAGGAGACCTTCCTCCTAGGTTCTTTATCTAGCTGGAATTCCCGTGGGACCGTGTCTCTACCGCGCTATGATGAATGAAAAAATCTCTTATACATCCATAGAGGTGATCTGTATATTATATATATATCTGTACCATACAATATGATCTCGGATCAAAGCTAGGCATATTCACTGGCATGTAATTTTCCATCCAAGTTTCGCTGATTGCCAAATAATCAGATCGGTTGATTGTATCGGTAGAGATGTCTTCTGAGTGCGCGACCAAACTTTGTGCATTAATGGCGGTAATAATTATAAAACAATGCTGATCAGGAACTTTTACGTTCCCGGCACTGCTTGACTCGGTCGTACGGTGTTTTATTATTACCATTCGATTGTTCTTGAGAATGAGAAGAACCAACCGCATGCGATCTCTGTATTTGGTTTTGTCTTTTCGACGCGTATAGGCTGACTTTATATATTTTTGATATTTTTTTATTCTAACACATCATTTTTACCGTCACTACTTTAAACTAATTTTTTATATACAGCCTATAGATTTTGACGACAGCTGACGATTAAAACTTAAACGTACATCGTAGCTTCTCCGAGTAAAACCGATGCGTTACTGTTCTCGCTTATCGTAATGTATTATATGATCCTTCAGCTATCCAGTGATATAATTTATTTTTAAATGTAGAGGATAGATTCGAAACTGCAACGCCTAACAGTATCCCCCGATTTTTTTATCATTAGGTTTTTTGGATTGCCTTTGGATTGTTTATGGTAGCGAATTTAAAGATGTATTCACATCAAAAAAATCTTTTTATATAAATAATTATTTGAATTTTTTATTGAAAGTATATGAAAAAATGAAGATGAAACATAAGCTTACTTTATTTTTATTCCTAAATTGAGTTTAAATTAATCAAATAATTAGTTCGTCGATTCGGCCGCTAATATCTAAGTTGTACTACAGCGGCAATAGAAACTCAAAAGCTGGTTGTGTTCTATATTTGGAAAAAAAAACAATGTAATCAGTTGGTTATCTGGGATTAACTGAACGTGGCAGCTCCCTAATTTATTATTGCAACTTAAACCACTACCATATATCCCCAGCTTTAATCTCGAACAAATCCTCCGTTGTTATTGATTCAATTAATTTTATGGACATATATTTCCTTTAAAATAGAACGAATTTAATATTTTTATTGATTCTTCCTATTGGACTTAGTTTTGGAGAAGTTAAAATAGCAGAATTTTAAATTGCATATTTTCCCGTTTTTAAATCATACATTTAACAGTGTAATCAAAATATTTATTTCTTTAGTTATTTTATATTCGCAAAGTATTCAGAGATATTTGTTCATATTTTTTTTTATTTAGAAAAAAAAGTTGCCCAGAAGAAGGCATGAATTCTAGGTCGAATCTTCGGGACGCAATCATCCATGTTGACAATACCATACGTCCCAAAGACGTGATATATCGGAAGGTTAATAAATATCTACCATTTTTTAAAACCCCAATCGAAATTTTGGGTCATTAATACTCTAAGATCAGAAACAATGTAACTATTCAAAACGTTCCATACTTTTGAGACGTACTGTGTCCTTACGTAAGTCTTCACGCGCCTCCTGAACTTAGTGTGATGCTAAACCACGTGTATAATTGTTTGTCTGAGAACCGTGTTGTGGTTTTAAAAATCTGATTTTATTACGCGTTACTTTTTACGAACAATGATCATTTTTATCTTAAAACCATGAATAATAAAATTGACGTAACCAACTTGAAGGAAGAACAGATTATGCAATGCCTTGAAGATGAGTTTTAAAAAAAAGTCTGATTCAGAAGAGGAAGAAGGTGTGGTTTAAATCGAGTCGGCATCATTAAATCTTGATATGGAGGAAGATCCGGGTCTAACTTAGTTTGTAATCAATTAAAGAAAATTAATAAAAATAGTAAAAGAGTCAGAATATAAGCTTAAAATTCCTGAAATTTAAAACGAGCGCCCAAATAAACTGTAACCGGAAAATGAACCGTAGAAAAAGATTTTACTGTTCGGAAAAGCATACGAAATCATACTATAATTGAAAAACTATTGTCTACAAAAAGGCTCAGTTTAAAGGTAGGTTAGAAGATATGAAAAGCAAAGACTGACAATGGTTCTTATTCATCTGACCACATGCAAAACTCCCTTATCCTTTAATAAAATTGTTATAATAGCCAAGATGATCAAAGGGATTGAATTAATTTTTTTATTTGACCTGCAGTTATGAATGTTTTTTCTATTTTCTCTGCCCTGATGAAATCCGTATCTTCTTAAGCCGCGTTTACGCCAAAATTGACAACAACAAGTTGCTCTTCTCAAATTTTGAGCAACAAGTGGAAAATTTGTTGCCAGAGAATTGGCGCGAAAGGTTTAGATTAAGTGAGTACATTTTTCGTTCTTGTAGATTGTAGATTGAGTTTTTATTTGGGCGATCAACTACAAGGTTATTACGCCCTTTTCATTTATATGGTGAAAATTTATTTTTCTTCGTCCTTTATTATAATTTTCGTATTATATTTTATCGTAAAGTGAGTGTTCTTTGAATAGATTTATAATTTTGTTAATAGAGTTTCTGGAGTCCTCTAGAGCAAGTTCTGTCGATCAGAGTATTTTCTTAGTCCCAAAGTCTTGTTGATATAATATGCAATCTTCTATTATATGTTTAATGGTCATCGGAGATTGACATTTTTCACAATGTGGTTGGGCCTCTTTTTTGATCAGATATGCGTGAGTCAGGTTAGAATGTCCTATCCTCAGCCTTGTTGTAACAACTTCTTCTCTTCTGTTACCCCTTATTGCGCTTGTCCACTGCTTCGTACTTTTTTTTATATTTCTCAGCTTGCTCGTCATTGGAGTTTCGAACCTCATGATTTCCCACTTAATTTTTACTTTTCTCTTCAAAAGCGCTTTAATATCATTTGGTTGATATATTTTTAGTGGTGCGGTATTCATCACAGAAGCTTCTTTGGCAGCTTTGTCCGCTGCTTCATTTCCAGGAATTCCGGAGTGTCCAGGGGTCCAGAGAAAAGTTACGTTTTTTTTATGTTTTTTTAATATTTCCAAATGACAATGGATCTTGTCAATTGTGTGGTTAGTTTTGCTGAAATTAGCTATACTTTGAAGTGCTGACATTGAATCAGTACAAATTAATAATTTTGAATTTCCACTGTTGACGGATAGGTAAAGTGCTGTAGAAATCGCCTGCAGTTCTGCAGTGTGTATTGTTGTATAATATGGTAATTTATACTTGTGGGTTGTCCCATTCATAATTATTGCAAAACCAACGAATTCATTTTTTTTGGATCCATCAGTATATATTATGTCGTGATCTGAATATTCTTGTAACTTCTCGTGAAATCGAAGACTATTTGATCCTGTGCTCTTATGCTTTAAGCTTAGATCTATTTTATACTTCTCATATTTCCACGGAGGTAATTGAAAGCCACAGTCGGCTTGATCCAACGGCATATCATAAATTTCTTTTATAACTTCCTTTTGTCTGATTGCTAAAGGGGCGTTTCTTGTATTTATTTCGAAATTTCTGATACAGCGGGGATGAAATATATGATGGTAAGCTGGATTAGTTGGTTGAAGTTTAAGTTCAGTAATATAACTGTTCATTACGTCTTGTCTTCGAAATTGCAGAGGTGCTATGGAGGCCTCAGCACAGAGGCTTTCTATTGGGCTTGTCCTAAAGGCACCTGTGGCTAATCTTATTCCAGCGTGGTGTATAGAATCTAGAAGTAGGAGACGACTTGGTTTAGCTGAAGAATAAACCACACAACCGTAGTCTATTTCAGACCTTACTATGCTTGTGTATACCATCAGCATCGACTTTCGGTCCGCTCCCCAAGAGGTACTTGCTAATACCTTCATCAATCTAAGCCTCTTGAAACATTCTTCCCGCAGGTATTTTATGTGATCTAACCATGTCAGATCTTGTATACGTAAAGGGAACTTTCTGAAATTGTTGTTTTTTCCAAAGTATGCTTTTGTTTGATCGTAGACTTGATGCATTGTGATATTTTTATGTATCGAGGATTATCCTCATACACAAGTTTTGTATCCTTTCGTGTTTACGGTACTTGGTTGTACAAGTTGAGCTCCACACTGCTGAGGCATATGTAATCTTGGAACGAATAACTGTTTTATAATATATAAGTTTATTTATAGGACTTAATTTAGATTTTTGTGTAAGTAAGGAAACATCTTCTGTATGATTTTTTATTTTATTTTTTGTCTATTTATCATTTATGTGGTCTGTGTATGTTAGAGATCTGTATAGAGTCAAACGAAGGTATTTTACTATTTTGGACCAGGGGATGACTTCTCCGTCAGCCGAAAGTGAGTTCCGGGGCGCGTGGAGGAGGAACATTTCTCCACTAGTTTTCTACAAGTTGCTAGCGCAAAGTGTGTAGCAACAAATCTTCCACTTTTAGTTGTCAACTTCCTTGATATTTACCGACACTCCGCGGGAGACCAGAATTTAGTGGAAGACTTGTCTCTCCACAAGTGGAAGATAGAAAAAGTTGTTGTATTTAGTAGAAAAAGCAACGAATTGCCACAACTTGTGGAAAACTTAGTTGTCAACTTTAGTGTAAACGCGGCTTTAGGTCTCTTCTAATCGTGTAAACATCTGACGGATGTTTCCAAATTCGAAATTTACTTTCATTGCTGTCTTTCTGGCCGGTATTTTGAGGTCAGCATTATCATCGCAGCAGAACATCGCTGTTATATGAGGAAAATACATGTAACCGCTATTGAATGGAGGTATTCTGATTATCGGGCCGTAGCTTTTTATAACCAAATACATGATAACCCAGGAGACCCCAGTAGAAGAAGGCGCCATGGTTCGATTCGGTGGTTACAAGCTCGAACAGGTATCCCAGTTTACATACCTGGGATCGTTGGTCACAAGCAGTAACCAAATGGGCACAGAAATAAAAAAGAGAATATTCGTTGCTAACCAGTGCTACTTTGGGCTAAGATGTCACATGAGAAGCCACTTAGTGACCCCGCGTAGCAAAATAATTCTGTATAAAACGCTTATCCGACCTATTCTGACATACGGGTCTGAGACCTGGACAACCACAAAAGCAAAGGAGCTGGCTCTCCTTATATCCGAAAGAAAAATACTCAGAAACATTTATGCTCCGTTCTTGTTGCTGCGTTCATGTTGCAAGGATTACAGAGGATAAGATCCCGAGAAAAGTTCTTACAGAGATCCTGCATGGAAGCCGACCCATTGGAAGACCCAAGTTAAGATGGAGAGACTGTGTGGACAGGGATGCCCGGGGACTGGGCGTGAGAAACTGGATTGCGGCAGCACAAGACAGAAACGCATGGCGGTTGCTGTTGGCTGAGGCCATGACTCCTTAGCGGGTTGTAGTGCCGAATTAGATAGATAGATAGATAGCTTTTTATAAAACATTGTAGAAAATGATGAGAAAATTGCTAGAAAGAGGCAGGATTAACAACCAGTTAACTTCTCTACACCAGACCTTAAGTAAGGATTAAATGAGATAATTTGATGCTGTCAGTTTACACTTTTTTCTATATACAGAATAAATACATAAATATTATCCATATTTTGGGGGTTTTAATTATTAGGCATTTTTCTCACATGAATAAGGAAGATTATGGAATTGTCAAAAAAATTATTTTTTACAAGAGTCATGATAATCGTATTTTAGTGAATGTAGGAAGTGTACGAAAACATTTGCTGTTCACTGTATATAGTAAATAGTACCAGTCTGTGTCTTTCATATTCTACAACAAAACCTAATAGACCTTCCATTTCATTTAACACCAAAAAAAGCTTAGCAAAAAGGTAAAAAGCCGGTTATTCCTACTCGTTAGCTACTGAGGAGCAAGCTGGAAGTTTAGTGTTTCATTATCGATGTAATCGACCCTTGACATACTTTTTTTTTTTTTAAAGGAAGAAACGAAAATATTTTTTTAAAAATACACAGGAGCATTAAGTTTATTTAGAGATGCCTCCTGAGGAGCGGTAGGGCCATAAAGGATGTCCCGTCCTAAATTGGACGTTGAATGGAAGCAGAAAGAATTCCTTTGTATCTGGAAGGAATACAAATCAAAGCAGCTTCGGCACAACCCCTACCAAGAACTCTCTCTGCACTTCAAAGATCTTCCTTACCAAAGATATTCCCGACCAAAAGATTTTTATTCCTTATTATTGTTACAATATTTTTTTTCTTTTTTCCTCTGATAAATATTCCTTAGTGTCGTTTTATGAATTACTATACCCGATTCGTTCACCAAATCTTACGAGGAACAATGAAATCTTCTTCATAAAAATTGATTTTCATTTAATTTTATTCTATTATAAATTATATAGTAGACATACGAGTACTATAAAATGTTATTGTCGTAAGCCTAGTATATTTTATGATTAGATTGATAGATAGACAAATAGATGGAATGTGTGTTTATTTATCTCATATTTCAAATATTACACATATTGTATGGGACATATTATGACTATATAAGAAAAAGCCTAAAATTATAAAACAAGTATAATTTTCTGACTAAATCGATGGCAAAGATAATAAAAATTGATCTGAAATAACTACCACGATTATTAACCTGCTATTACAACACATACCTTTGCTATGTAATTTGCAGAAAAAATTCCTAGTGTTAAAATAATAATAATAAATAATTTAATAAATTCTACTTAAATACTTGGACTAGTGACAATTCAAAATGATGGTAAAAAACATTAAAGTTATGCATACATTTCTTGTAGACTGTCTAGAGAAATGGATGATGTTATCCTAAATTGTTGTTTCTATATTAAAAAAATCAGCAAAAGATAGTTTAAATATATAAAGAACTGGCTATAACTGTTTTTGTTTTAATTTTTAATTTATTGTGTTTTAAAAATTAATATTCGCTCACAACATAGCACTTTTTTCCGGAACGTTGGCTAATTTTTTTTTTTTTTATGTGTTATTAAATAAACAATTTTCCGTCTCATCAAATCGTGATTCTGACTGAAAAACAACCTCATTTTCCTTGTTTATTCTCAGAACGTTTCTTTTATTTGCCTCGTCTTAAACTATTATTGTATGGTATTAATTTTATATAAATATACGCATATATTATCTGCCATAGGCAGATTTCTTCCGCCCCCCCTCCCAAGACAACGTCAATAAATATAGAATTGATTGAGTTGGAGAGATGATTCCTCCCTGTAAAAACAAATGCCTATCTTTCTTGCTTGTTTTGTTAGAGTCAAATACAGCTTGGTTCAAAAATGCACAGATGATTGAAAAAAATGTAGATTTTAGGAAACAAAGGAGTTTTTATGCAATCGAACATTAAAATGTTTCACTTACATAAAGACTTCCTCCCCGATTCGTTACTGCAAAAGCATGCACCATTTTTTCAAAGTCCAGTTTTTGTCCAGTCTCTTCCCCTACTCATTATGATCAATGAATTCCACTTATCTACCAGCAGGGCTGCCCGCTTTGCGTTTTTAATTCTGGAAAGAACCGAAAAATTTTTAAGTATGTAAAAATTAACTGCAATTAAAAGAAATCATGGTAACGGTCGGCTTACCAGCCGCCGACCCCTTCGCGCGCCCAGAATACCTTTTATCGATTCTAACCTTCTTTTGATTTATTTCGGTGTTTTAGTCGCTACTTTTCGAGTGAAAAGGTTATTCTCCTTCATTTACGGAGAAACTCTAAATCCCTGTTCAAAGTAATATTAACTCTGTTTACCTTCTAATATTAAAATGAGAAATAAGGAAATAATGAAGTGGAAATAAAAATATACCAAAATATAAGACAAAAATATTAATCAATTTTGAATTAATATTATGTTAAGTCAGAATTAATATAATGCTAAACTACCAGTAATGTTAATTCCTAATAAACTTTCTGATGTCAGGGAATTGTAATTAACGAATTATAAATATATAAAAAGACAGAACCCTTAAGTATTTATTTGACATAACTCCTGTTTTTTTTACATTTGTAGCTACATGTTTCGGAGAGAATGCTCCATCATCAGGCTTCTAAACTTTTTTTAAATACATTAATCTATTACTTTACACCAATAGTATCTGTGATTATTTACACATTGTCCATTCTCCATTTTATAAGGCATTATATAATATTAGACAGAATCCTTGTTGGAAGTTATAATGTTAATTTCTGCTTTATTTTCTCAAGGGAAGTGGAAATAAGAACATATGAAACCTATGATATACTTTCTTACATTTATTTTCAGATCGATATGTTTTATTGAATTAATTATACAATCTGTTTCACTTTAGGGAAATAAGTATTATGGATGGCAAAGAATCCATCCACAAAATATTTATGCTGAAATTTTATCACTTAACTTGATACAAAAAATTGAAATATAGAAAACACTTAATCCTTTCATGAAACTCATTTTGTTAACTTCTGTTTCACTTATTAGACTAAATATCAATATAACACACTAAACAACACAATCCAAGTTGAAACTGTAGAAGTGATTGTTTACATGTGAGGTTACACGAAAGAACTATCGATAAATTTAAACTCGAAGTGAAGCGTAAGGATCGAACTGATCAGTGTAGCGCTGGTCAAGCCAGTTTGGTGGTGGCTCGTAAGCCGACCGTTACCGAAATCATGTTAGCCATGAAGAGAACAGATTTAATCAAAAGTTTCACGTCTTAAAACTGTTAATGAAATTGTATCGCTTATCGATTTTGGAAAATCCAAAATTTGAATTCCAAACATTCAACGACATTTTTCTTAGAATAGAATATTTGCACTAAACATGCTTTTCACTCGTGAGACATATATTTAACAAATGACTCAGGGGTGGAACTTTTACTTTACGTAGAAAATAGTTTAAAATTAAACATTTAAGAATTACTGGGAAAGAGTTATCGTTTTTTAATATATATGTATATATTTCCATACTGACGATGAATGTTTAACATTGGAAGGTAGGTTTTTGATTTTTCAGTCAGTCAGTCAGATAATCATAAATCCTAACTGGCCCAGTTCGTTGACCCGTTGTGCTAAATGTTTAGATGAAGACCTTAGCTGTAGCTTCACAGCTTTATTAATAACTGTACTAACTATCCCCAACAGCGGTGGCACATTGGTTATTGCAAAGTTTAGCCGCCAACTTGTGTAGCCAAATTATCGCAGCCCGGCTAGGCCAAGCGCAAAATTGATAAAGGGCCCAGTTTGTTATAAAGGGCTTTATTTGTCTCTCTTCAACGGATGGCAATTTAACTGCACTCGCTATAAATTTGCCATCCCATTAGGTCCCATTTTCTCGTCTCAGCAATTTGTTGTATCTAACTGGATAAAAAAAATAATAAAATAAAAATGGCGTTTCCAATAAAACAGGTGTATATTTCTTGAATAGAAACACATTGCATGCATATAGAAATGTAATTAAATTTTCTCTTTTCTATTAATCATTTTGGTTTTTATTTAAATTTTAAGCTGAAACGCTAACAAAAAATTATCATTGAGTTTCTACTGACTTCATTTCCAACCACATATTCTTCTTTCGCCATGTTTTAATTCATTTTGTATGTTTTGTTTTTTTTCATCCTTAAAAAATGTATCATATTGAACCTGCTATAGCTCTGTTATAGTTGTCGGATCGAAAATTTTCCCAGAGTTTCCTAAAAAGAAATTTAATAGAGAATATTTTTTTTTATATAACATTTGTCGCTAGGACCTACCGTTTAGGAGCTATATTGGTTTAAATGAAAAAAGTCAAGTTTGTCTAAATTTTTATGTGTTGGGGCTATTTTGACACGCTCTATCTCTGTTGGAATTGCTTGGACCGAAAACAAGGTGACAGTTTCCTCATTAGAAATTTAAAGGGAACATGGGCTCCACCAAACCATCCAATTCATCTTGTATCCAATCCTTACAATCCAAAATCCTTCGAAAAATCTTCAACGCTCCTTACTTTTTCACCAATAACCTTAATCATAAAGATCTTCATGATCAATATATTGTTGATTTAGCCCAAAAAGATGATTATTCCTTTCATAGTAAGCTCCATCACCATTCAAATCAACATGTTCCTCAACTTGCTTCTCATTCCATTCCCGATAATTCTCCGAGGCGTTTAAAAAGAAGGCCTTCTAGTGTCTAGTGTAGAATTTTTATTGAAATGCTACTGATGAGTAGTTCTTTTGAAGTTTTGACATGTTATTGTAATCGTTATCGATACATTTACTTGATGTATATATTTTGTAAAGTTGTAAATTTTAAGAAAAGGATATATGTATATTTAAAAAAAAAAATAAATAAAAAATAAATGTTTAAAATAAACATTTGTCGCCAGAACCTTTAGGAGCTATATTGGTTCGAATGAAAAAAAGTCACTTTTGAATACTCTATTTTCACTCAATTTGTTTTATTTCGAATAATCATTCATTTTTAATTGAATTATTAATTTAAGCAATTTGATCCTTTTAATTCTAAAATGTAAATTAGGACATGCAATAGATTATATTTAGACGTATTCCATGATCTATTGTTTTTCCTAGTCTGGAAAAAATTAAGTTGTTGTTTTATATTAAAAGTATATTGACTTACAGTAGCAAATATTAACAAATCTGTAATTATTTTGAGGTTTTAAGTTGAAAATAAGGGCCTAGAGTTGGTGGTAATGATCCAATATCAAGTACATACTTAACAATGGCAGATAGACAGTTATGATCGTGCTCTTTAAATTGCCCAAGGAAAATTGATAATGCACTCAATTATAAGGTGTATTAGATTTGGCATGACAAGTACCTCATATAAGTAAAGATATGCAGAACTTTTTGCTGCAGTGGTACCACGACGAAGTATTATTATCTATCTAACTTCAGAATCTGGAGATGAGAGAAGAGTGTTTTAAAACATTGAAGGAAATGGGAAGTAGAGTTCTTAGAAGCAGAAGAGCTAGGAGATGCTTGAGGAGTTTCGAGAGAGATAAGAGATATGCTGGCTGGGGGTCGATGAAAGAGCCGTTGGTTGAAGATACGGGAGGCTTGAAAGATTGTACGATAATGTAAATTATAAGTGGGAATATAAAAATCAGAAAGTATTCATTATTAATTTTTAGATCTCTGTAATTATAATTGAGTATTACAATTAATTGGTAACTGGATATCTCAGGAGGGGATGTTCGATCAAGAATATATTACATAAATCATATGCCAATAGGTGTATCGCAGGGGCAGCTGTCTATGGTGAGATTGCCAATTCCGCGCTTGTGCATTTTAGCACCTTCTATGACATTTAATGCATATGAGGTTTGATGCACATATGTTATTATTTTCTGGGTTAAAATAAAAATAAAAGTGTTTTGTAAAAAACTAATCCAAGCAGAATTTACATATTGGGGTTTTTACATTAGACTCGGAATTTAATTTTAAAACGAAACCTGTAAAAAAACCTAAATCGAAAAAATTTACATAACGGAATTGGCAATCTAACCATATCTATATTAGCTAGATATATATTTTTTATTTTATACTCAATTATACTATATATAATTAAATATATAATTAATATAAAAAATATCTAGCTTGCCGTCTAGATTGCCGCAATTATACTATATATATTAAATCACATTAAAACAGCATAGTAAATAAGTATTTATGTATTTATACGTAATACGATATATTATTTTGTAGCTCATAAAAGAAATTACATCAGGTCAGTTAGGTGACTGTACCGTAAGTTGACATTGTTCCATTAGTTGAGATACAAAAGGCGTGAATAAAAAGTACAGGATTGGTTACTTTAATTTAAAATTTGATGGCAATTTTTCGAAGTATACAAGTTAGCTATGCTGCCATCTTATTTTAGTTTCATGTAAACTGAAGTTTAGTTTTTGCGAAGTCTTGTGTGGCCTCATCAGGTGGTTTTTGGGAACTAATTTTATTATTAATTCTGTTATAAAATAAAATAAGTTTATGAAAATTGCTATCCTTATCAGTGTATTGATACAACATTTTAGAGCTTTAATGAGGATGTGTCTACTATTAGAACAAAAATTCACCCAAATTAATTTCAATAGTTGACATCAAAATTTATATGGATCGAAAAATATTCAGGTTTTGTTACGTGTTAAATTATAATTTTACGAATTTTGGTAGGGGCTCTAATATTTTTATTGTCATAGATATGTATTTTGACTGAGATTATATAGTTTTTCTCTAGAACTTTTTTTTTTTTTTTTTTTTTCGTCAAAAATTAAATATGAATTAAATGACATCCTGTTAGTGTTTTACTCAATATTATCACTGACTACATTTTATTTTCTTCTTTTGTTATAGATATGTGTTTTGTATGTTTTTTTCATCGTCAAAAATGTAACATTTTTTCAACTTCAACAGCTCTACAGCTCTGTTGCTAAGATCGAAAATTTGACGACAGTTTCCTGATCAGAAATTTAACAGAGAATATTTTTTGTTGCATAAAATTTGTCACTAGAATCTATATTGGTGTGAATTTAAAAAATTCATGTTTCACAATCTTTTTATTAAGTGTTTTTGATTTTTTTACAAGCTCTAGCTCTGCCAGTGTTGCTTGGATTGAAAATTTGCCGACAATTTCCTCATCAGAAATTAAACGAAGAATATTTTTTGTTGCATAAAATTTGTCGCTAGGACCTACCGAATAGGAGCTACATTGGTTTGAATGAAAAAAAAAAGTCACGTTTGAAACGCCTATTTTCTGTCAACTTTGTTTATTTCCAATAATCATTAATTTTTTTTTCATTTATTGATATTTACAACTGTACAAAAAAAGTCAAAAAAACTGTACAAAAAATTGATATTAAAGAGAAAAAAAAACTGTACAAAATAATATGCAACAAGTAAATGTGTTGACAGTGAATACAATGGCATGTAAATAACTTGTGAAGAACTACTCACTAGTATCACTTCAATAAAATCTACACTAAAAGGTCTCTAGGCCATCTTCTTTTCAGACGCCTCGGAGGATTATCAGGGGTGGAGGAGGAAGCAAGTTGGGAGACTAGTGGTTTGGAGTGGTTATGGAGCTTACTATGGAAGGATAGGTATCTGGTTTGGGCAACATCAGAAACATATGGAACTTTATGGATAAGTTTATTGGTCACAAAGTAATGAGCATTGAGGATTTTTCGAAGGATTAGATACGGGATTAATAATCATTAATTTAAATTTAATTTAGGCATTTTGATCCTTTTTATTAAAAAATGTAAATTAGGAAAATCATTGGATTATTAGATATGATCTATTGTGTTCCCAGTCGGGGAGAATTTGAGTTTTTACTTTTTTATTAAAAGTCAGATAACTTTAAATTATCGATATTTTTTAATGTTTACTGAAATCTTTAGAATTATTATTAATGTTATTTTAAAATAAGTGATTATACGTGTAATGTTGATTTAGTAACTAAAACCATAATTTTATATTTATATATTTTTCTTTTCCTGCCTGTTTATTATTTAAACTGAACTGAAACAGAAGAAGCTGTAATATCTTTTGTGGCTGTTGGTAGATTTATTAAGCCTTTTATCCCAGCCATTGTTTTCGCTGTATTGGCAGATGTTGGTAGACTTTTTGCAGTTAGCCTATTGGGGGCAAGGACGCGTTGCATAATTCATTGACAGCCGGCTGTTATTCATTTTGTAATTTTTTTTCTTAGATTTTCAATGTGTTTTTTTTTCTTTCTGTGAGTGCTTCTCGTATTTTTAGTTAAAGTTAGAATAGTATTTTAAAATGTATATACTAATTTTTATATATTTATTTTTGATAATGGTGAATAAAATAAACAAAATTATAGTAGTTTTTTTAATAAAACGTTTGATTTTATTTGCAGCTCATGAAGCTATTAGCCTCAAAACCTTAATATATTTAAGTTTTTAAAATATATTTTTATCTTAAATTAGTATTTAGTCTTGATGATACATGATACATGTTTTATATTAGGCCCAATTCACACAGAACGGACGTGGCGCTTTTGTCTCTTCCACGTTAAAAAAAGTCAGCGCCACGTCCGTTCTGTGTGAATTGGAACGTTTGTTTAATAGGAGTGGCGCGGAAGAGACAAAAGTCCGCGCCACATCTCTTTGCCGTCTCTCGTGGCGTACAAGAAGGGCACGCCACTTCCTCGCTACGAGTTTCTTTTTTCTTTTTTTTTAGTTAGCTTTCTTTTTTTGGGTATGGGGTGAATCGGACATAAAAACAACATTAATATAATTTGATATTGGAGTTACATACATATACACAAACAATTTAAAAGGGGTGAAACATTACCAATTTAATTTTTTTTTTTTTTTTTTTTTTTTTGAGGGGGGGGGTGGGTTTTTCGGGAAAATCAGTCGATTATTTTTATGTCCGATTTACCCTCTCCCCTTTCTCCCCCCGAAAAGTAAATCAGTGATGTTTCACCCCTATTAAATTGTTGGTATATATGTATGTAACTCCAATATCAAATTTTATTAATGTTGTTTTTGTGTCCGAAGAGACAAAAGCGCCACGTCGGTTCTGTGTGAATTGGGCCTTAGATAAGTAAAATTAAAATTATATTACCTTTTAAAATTTCCAGACTGACCTACATATCTTATGTGTTTTGTTTTATTTATATACATTCCTTCAGCCCTTATAAGGGGAAAAAAGTCTTCAGTGGCATTTTTTTTGCAATATTAAATTATAATTATAATAATGAGACGTAATATTGTAGGTAAGATGATTCTTTAGGGCTTGACGAAGAAATTTAAGCTTATAAACGACACGTCCATATTCTAGGTTCAATCCTCAGCAAATTGATGGGAAACATGTTATGGTCTACTGGGACCAGGTCATCATAATTGAGAATACCTTATCTCACAGCCTGGATATACTGCATTTAAAAAAAAAATGGAAACAGGTACCAGCATTGTAAACATATGGGTACCTTTAGATGACTATTTTAAAATTATGGTTGCAGAAATAATAAGAAAACATCAAGATTTGGACTAAGGATTTAAACATTTTTATGAACTGGTAAAATTGGGGGTTTTTACCTGTAATCATATTGGCAAACGCCTCGTTTCATGAAAATACAGTTGACACTATTAGGAAACTGGATCTTCCTTTAAAAATCTTGGATGAGATGTAGAAGGCATTGCTGCTACGAACTACCCATATAGTAGGTATAGTTATTGCAATTAAAAATTAAATCGGAATCTAACCCTTGATAATATGTCGAGTTATGGTTTATTTTTTGGGCATTGCCGAGGAAAAATAATAATAATAATTATTATTAATATGTATTTAAGTATGGTTCATATACTTATTAATAAAAAATCTAATGCATAGTTCGTTTGATTTGACAAAGGACAAATATGCCTTCATTCGTAATCACAGTGATACTAAGAAGTAGGTTAGGGACCTTATCGATTACTTGATATAATTTATTAATGCCCTGTCCAAACTTTTTTGTTTTGGTACCATCGTGTTGATTGATAGTGAATTCAATGGTATCATGATACAAGGTTCTTGGAATAACTAACTTGTCTATATATGCATGTGAGAAAGTCTCTATATATTTATTTACAGGAGATGTGTTTTAACTACGGAACTGAGCGGCACTACCCAAAGGTGTGAAACCGAGACGTGGGTAATCTTTTGTGTAGCTCAAGGTGAGATAGTGACAAAAGAGTTGTAGCAACATTTTGTTGGAGCACACAATGTAGGGCAGCCTTTCTGTGCCGCTCACTGTAAACAGCGACATCCGATTCAAAAACAGTTTTTTAATCTCATCTAAGGTCTCAACATTATAGTTCACTTGTTGTTTTTGACCTATTGCTTTCGTTAGTGTTGTCAATAAGATCGCTTGAAATTGTTGGTTACTTTAGGCTTTAGTCTGTTGAATTATTTATATTTTAATTGTATATATTGTGCTGGAAAATAAGTAATTTTGTTTTAATACAATCTGGCTGTATAGTCGTTTATCTATTTTAATCCTTATTCAATGAAGCCACAGAATATTTCATTCTACTTATAATGATAGGGTCATTAATTTATTCAGTCCGAAGTTATTGCATTTTGAAAATGGTGATATCTGAAGACCTCTGTCGTCATATTTTCCTTTTCACTTCCAAAAAAGTAAAAATGCAAAATGGGAAAGGGATTGTTTATCATGAGCATCTCTAATCTGTCCAAAACATTAAATGCAAATAAAATTAATTAATCAGGAAAAGGCGTTGTTGCCTTCTATTATAGTAATTCTACTCTGCCACTCATCTTTAGTGATTTAGCAAAGGTTGAGAGGGCCTTACTTTGAAGTCTCAATGCATCCACCGTATAGCTTGGACCTTGCCCCATCTCTGTTAATGTACAACTTGCAATCAATCGGTCCAGATTCTCGCTTGGAAATCTCTTAACTTCTATTCTGACGAAATTATGGTATTAAAAAAAAAAAAAAAAAAAAAAAAATGTAAAAGGACAATTTTTACCTTTCTAATACATTTTCTATTAATTTTCGATACTGCGTCTCAAATGTGTGGTTTTCATTTTAGCTATCCAGATATAAAACTGAAGCGACAAGAAACTACTTTTTTTTTTTTTTTTTTTTTTTTTTTTTTTTTTTTTTTTTTTTTTTTTTTTTTTTTTTTTTTTTTTTTTTTTTTTTTTTTTTTTTTTTTTTTTTTTTATCTGCATGAAAACGTTCTGAGCTTTCTGTAAATTATAAATGACTTATTTAAATGACTAAAATTAGGTTTAGTTGGTCAAAGAGAGTCGAGGTCATGACTATAACATCAGTTAATTTATCTGGTATCCAATCCTTGCAATTTAAAATTTGTCTTTGAAGTTTTCAAAGCACCTCTTATATTATCCTAATGTGGCTGAGCGTGTCGAAGCATCAGGTAAATTCTTGTAATTTCAGTGGCATTTTGAAATTTATTTCGCAGCGGTGAGAATCTCGACCTTCACTCAAGCTAGAATAGGTATGTGGTAACTTGTATATAACACCGTAATTATATACTCTGTACCATTAAGGAGTATACTAGGATTGTATACTTGTACATAATGCGTTTCATGTCTCAGATGTTGCAGATTTGGCCCAAACTTTTCAGAAAAAAACATACCCTCACAAAACCACCCGTCTCTTGACTCCATTTCCACTCGATTACCGAAAATCTTCTAATGATTCTGAGAATAATATTGCCTGTTTCTTCTTGTACA
Source organism: Euschistus heros (assembly GCA_003667255.2). Classification (NCBI taxonomy): domain Eukaryota; kingdom Metazoa; phylum Arthropoda; class Insecta; order Hemiptera; family Pentatomidae; genus Euschistus; species Euschistus heros. The sequence continues at coordinate 1,115,405 of RCWM02000127.1, forward strand.
GAATTTTTATATGATACTATCGTAAGGTCTATTACATATCATCCTTTTCTTCTCACATTTATTTGATATATTTCCACTTGTATTTTTAAAACAGTCTATTCATTTCACGATTCGCTTTATTTCCATTTAATCATTATTCTTCCTGCTGGTGATTTAGTTTACTTATTTTGCTATTTGGGATAAACAGGCTCTCATTTTAGAAATAAGTCGTAGTTAAGTTGCAATTAAAGTCCTAAGCTTTTAGCCGCCTTAAAGTTTTGCCAAGGCGAGAGGAGGCTTAGTAGATTCCTCTGAAGACTGCCGTAGCCCTTTTTAACTAAATCCTCTGTGACATTTAAAGAGGGACCAGTAATTTAATTTTAGCAAAATTAATAATAGATTTATTGATCAGCTTATTACTGAAATATTATTAGAACTTAAACGGATTTAGCTCACGCACAATAATATTTTTTTATGGAAATTATTCTAAATTTGCTTCAAACAAAAAATAACCAGAAATAAGAAAAATGGTTTGGAAAAATCTGCAATAGAGGAAAGATTGCATATATTGGAGAGACCATTGGGTATTACCAAAGATCTCTACAATAAAAAATGCCTATCCAAAAATGTAAAAATAAGGCATTACAACATAGTAGTGAAGCCGAAATACTTATATGCAAGTGAATGTTAAATTATAATTAAATTAAACTATATTTAAATTTAAACTATAATTTCGATAAATCAGTAATACTAGAAAGGTAAATCATGAGGAAAATATTAGCCCCACAAAACAGAGCAGAAGGTTGGAAATTACGAAGTAATGCTGAAATATATCAGATGTAATGAGAAAAAGACGATTGATGTTTTTTGGTCACTTATATCGAATGCCCGATAGTAGATTGACAAGTAAGATTCTCAGATATCTGTGGGGTAAGAAATCAACAAAAAGCTGGGTCATTGAAGTAAAAAGGTAATTAGAAAAAAACGATATAAAAATAGAAGAAATAAATAATAGAGAAGACTTTCGGCAAAAATTATTGAAAATGGAGGGATTCCAGGGCAGGAAAGTGAAAAGGACTGGTACAAAACAGCCTGAGGACAGAAAGAGGAAACATGGTTAACAGATGAAAGCATACTGGAAATAAATTAATTAGATATAATTTATAATCTAAATATTGTTTAGATATGGTATGTCTTTTGGTAACATTTTTACACGCTCTGGTTTTACCGTTAGTTTCCTTATCAAAATTACAAGGTATAAAAGCAGTAGATTATAGATAAACATCTCCATGATCTTTTGTTGTTTTGAGTCAGGGAGAAATTGAGTTATTTTAGTTTTTGTTGATTAAATTCACAGCTGTTAAATAATATAAAATGACAATCACTGATTTAAAATGCTTTGTTCTTATGTTTCTATTTAATTTTAGTTAAATTTTGTGATAAACTATCAGCTGTTTTTCTATGTCATTTCATGCTATGAATTCATGGTCAGTAAAAATTTAATTAATAGTGAAATATAATTTTTTTTCTTTATTTCTTAATTGTACTGAAAACCAATTGTTACAAATCACGACTTATCATTATCACCGAAATAAAAAAGGACGCCATCTATTGTGCTATGGGTGAAGACCCACCAACACCATCAAAAGTTGATGCCGACTCCAACTGGACTAACTATGACCTAGAACTCTAGTGAGAAGTTACGAGCTGGCCGGTCGTTGCGGAGTACATTTTGTAAAGTTATGGTTGTTTTCTACTCCCCTTCCATAACTAACCGCGAAATCCTCCCAGTCGCCGAATTACCAATAACTCAACGGGATCTGGATTGATGACCCATTCATTCACTTTAATAGTCTTGTGTATTACTCATGTTGATTACTTTTACCAGTATTTGTTAAATATATGCCGATGCTTGGGTATTATATCATTACTTCATAACTTATCACAATTTCGCTTGTCATTATTATGTATCATTAACTATATTAATTTTTACTATAATTTACCTTCCGTTAGTCGCGTGCCCAAATCGGACAGTAGTTGTCGCGTGGCAACTGCGGATTGTTTTACCTTTCTTAGATAAAAACAACTTAAAGTTATAACTGTATTTTATTTCTGGTTTTAACGGTATAAAAAATATATATATTAATTCTCCAATGAATATTAATCCTCCAGTGAAGCCATGCTGAATTCTAGAACCAAAATAATACTGTAGTAGTCACTTGCACCTCACAGGTTTTTGTTAATATATGAAGATTATATGCAATATATTTCATTAAAAAATATTTACGAAACTGTGTATCTGAGTACTAAAAAACATGTAGAAGACAATGAGAAAATAACCAACAAAAAAATTATGTGTTAATTCGACTTGCCACCTCTTAGGTGTTTTCGTATGCTGTAAATCAGAAATGTTCAGGGCGGAATCAGATAAGGTGCTGGTAATAAGGGAACGCTGATATAGGCAACCTGGAGTCTTGCTCTCCCCCCCCCCCACCCCCCCACTTGCTCGCTACGGTCAAGATACGGCCAAAACAATTTCATCATGCACCTCACAGGATCACGCGACTAATGGAAGGTTAAAACTGTATTATATACACTTTTATTTGATAGTATCCATCTATGTATTTAACTATTATTCTTTGATGTAGGGGCACACCTAGCCTCTTTAAGTGTGAACCCTTAATTGGGGAAAAACCTGGCGGTTGAGCGATTATTCCGCCTAGAACTCCTTTCACAACCGTTGGCGCTCAGAAACAGTCGAGAAACAGCCTTACCTAAGTACTGAACCCGGAACTTTTTTTTTAATTTAGTTTATATGAATTGCACTTAAATTTTTCGATTCCGATTCAAGTAAATCGATTTTCATTGCCAATAAATAGAATTTTTTGATAAGTTACCTACAATCACAAATAAAGACAAAACCTGTAAATGAAAATGCCTATGTTTTGATGCTTAATGCCCTGACTGGGAAAAACAATGAATCATGAATATGTCTATCTCTAATCTACTGTTTTTTCCAGTTTACATTTTAGTATTAAAAGGATCAAATTATTAAATCAATAATTAATGATTATGTGAAAATCTCGGAAACGGTACAGAATATGAAAAATGTGGATAGAACAAAAGTTGTAGAGAATTTTATTAGCATTAATTTAGTAAATAGTCATGTTTTGCATACGACGCACTGTTTTCGAGATATAAGCGCAAAACAAAAAAAAGGAACCTTCCGCGCGCCCCTTCCTATTCCCAGGCCGGAAAACTCCAGGACTTTTAGTATGTTTACTTTCTATTTACCCTGAACATGTTTCCGAAGAAAAACCTTGGATTACAGAAAGCGGACTCTATAATCCTTTATTGACTGGACTTAAAAGCAAAGGGTCGCTTAGCATTCTTTGAGATCATTCGTTTAGTTCCGATACTTCCTCCGACCTTGGGAATGCTATAACTTTATCGTGGAGGACACCTGGATTGGAATCTGTGATTCTGAATGAGGGTATGACACACATTATTGGCGATAAGATAAGCTAGTGGTTTGTAACTCATTCATTACTACCACTGGCTATATCTCTTCTTTTTTTTTTTTTTTTTAATTCTGTTCTCTCTTTTTTTTTTTTTTCTTTATCTACCTTTCATAATTCATGTTTATTTGCCTTCTCCATGTTATCTCCGTTAGTTCCCTAACACAGGCGTGGGTCAAGTATTTTATTACTGTTTCTCTCCTACTTTATGGTGAAAGTATTGTTGAATAGTGTAACTGACTTGCCTGCTTCTTTGTTTATTGTTCTCAGCTATTTTTTATTTTTTTTATTTCACGCTAGCCTCAATCTCTCTACATTATTATTATGTTTCATAATACCAGAAATTTTTTATATATTTTAAATTTGGCTAATAATGATAGAAATTAATAGCTATCAAATATGAAACATTTGTTTAATATCTATTTTTTTTTCTGTTTTAGGTATGTTATGCTGTTATGATCTATTAAAAGCATTATGGTATGTACAGTTGTTTTCAACGTTTTAAAAAATAGGTTTTTAAATTTTTTATTCCATTTGGCATTACAGAATGGAACACCTGGGACGATAAGTTGCTCTCCAAGATTAAAACCTTACGCATTGTATAAATGTATGCCGTATATGTGTTTCAACATCAAACGTTAAAGACAATTAGTATAGATGCATTTTTTATTAAGTGAAAATATTCCTTCTATTTTATTTAAACCAATCAAAAGTCCTTATACTTTTATCATACTATATGAAATCTGGTTGAATTTGCAAGTTTTTGTGAGATTTGCAGTTTTTTTTTTCAAAAAACTGTGAGTGTTGCAGTACTATAAGACATCGTAACTTCCCTAAATAAGGTGAAGATCAATCTGTTTAGGTCACAGTTTTGTGAAATTGAAGGTTACATGTAACTCTGCTCTTATAGGAAATTTAATGCTAAATCCGAAAATGTGTTAAAAATTTGAAAAATATTTAAACTGACAAGGGGAGGACACACTCAGTCTCTCACGGATCTTGTTGGCAATTTTTTGGGAGGTTCTTGGTCAAAAAATATTAGAAACGTATTTTGCCGTTCCGACCAATGGGCTCTAGAAGCCGAGAAAAAAATTAAAATAGCATTAAAATAATCTTTTTTATCTCGAGTTTAAAAAATGATATCGACATGATTTTCATGTCATGATTGCACATGATTGCACCAAGATTTTCAGTTTTGATTGCGAATTAAAGGAAAAATTATTACATTACAATTTCATTTTCATTATATTAAACCAAATCCTGTCAGCAACGGAAGTGAGGCAGTTATTGCTATAATGTTTTTATGTCAACTATCACAATCATATTTTAACATGTTCAACTGCAAAATAAAATAAAAATTGTAAAAACTTAACAATCAAATCTAATATGTGGTTCTGTCTGTATAAATTTTTCATGTGAAGTATATTCAATATAATTTTTTCACAAGAACCTATATCGGATTCGAATTCAGTATTCAAGAGAACCATCAAATACGAAATTTCATCCAAATAGAAAAATAAAAGTTTGTAAGCTTCAAAGTTTGCCTGACCAAATAGGTAGGCAACTTTTGTTTAAATTGATAAAAACATGAATTACGCTTAGACGGTTTAACGTATCAACTTAAATTTTTTTTATTTTTTTACACAAAATATAGGGTGGTGATACGCTTGAAATGTATTTGGTTTCATCATCCTATCTGGTTTCAAACTCAAGTTAAAAATCAAAATGTTTTTCGGATTTTCCAATTTTTTTAATAGGTTTTTGGTTAATAGTCCAATTTAGGTTAATAGGTTTCGAATTTTACATTTATATACATCAAAAGAAAGCTGAGATCCTCCTCTTTCCAGCGATACCAACCAGTGAATTGCATGACAAAGTAATGAGGATTTAAAGGTATGTAACCAAAAATCGGTTTTAAAATTTCATTTTCCTGGAAGAGGGTGAAAAAAATGATATTTTTTGATTTTGTTGAATAACCGTTTTTTAATGTTTTTGAGGGTGCTGAATTAGAATCTGACCTCAATTTTTGTGTGGAAAAATCTATAGAGGTAGTTTGCTTGCAAAACTAATCATTTTTTTAGAATTTATTTAACCTAAACCAAAATCTATGGAGCGACTGTATTTTTCCTTTAATTCGCAATCAAAACTGAAAATCTTGGTGCAAGAAACATGTCGATATCATTTTTTAAACTCGAGATAAAAAAAAAAATTAGTTTAATGCTATTTTTTTTTTTTTTCTGGGCTTCTAGGGCCCATTGGTCGGAACGGCAAAATACGTGTCTAATATTTTTTGACCAGGAACCTCCAAAAAAATTGCCAACAAGATCCGTGAGAGACTGATTGTGTCCTCCCGTTGTGAGTGGAGATATTACAGCTTTTATGGCAAAAAAATGTGGGTTCCTCTAAAAGGATTTTGAATTATTGTATATCTGCAACGGATTGGAATAGAAAGGTAAGGTCTGCGGCATTATTCTTCATTTTCGATCTAGTTTTATTCAATTTTCTTTTTTTACACTAAGAGGTTCTCACGCTGTATATTAAATTTACCCATGTTTATTGTTCGCAACAGGAGGTATTTGCTGTGTTCATTCTTTATTTCAACTCTTACTTTATATTAAATTTATTAAATGAAATTAATGTTTTGTACTTTTTGCTTTAATTTTTTTTCATAATATTATTCTGTTAATCTTCATTATATTATTTCTATTTGCATCATTTTTTTATTTCTCTGTATCATTTTATATTTGTGTTGCACACCTGATCATGATAGCACTGGCATTATTGTATTTTTCTCTTTTTATTCCGTTTGTATTTATTTGTTATTTTGTTATCTTATGGTCTCTCTGTTGTTCATTTTTCTTTTATATTTTTGTTTCTTTTTCCTATTCTGCATCCATGTTTCCCGCGCCTTTTCTCCCATTTACCTGCCCAGCTTTTCTTGCCGTTTCACATTAGTCATCGTTTGTTTCCTCACTAGTGTGGTTCGGTTGGTAAGTGTTCTTTCTGATTTTTTCCTTTTATCTTTCCACTTTAATTCTCTTTCACCTTTATTTTTTTTTTTATCCGTTTCTTTTCTTTTATCACCTTATACATTATTTCCCTCGTTCTTTCCCATATTTTTATTTTATTTTTTATTTACATTACATCTCCTTCTGTTCTTTTTTATTGTTAGTTTATTATCCTTTAAACCATCACCCTTACATTATTTCTGTTTTATTTATTTTTTTCCCGTATCTTCCCTGTCTTGTCCTTAATCTTACCTTGCTGCTTTGTATTATTACTGATTTACGTATCTGATCCTTTCTGTGTTTTTTTTTTTTTTTTTTTTTTTTTTTTTGTATATTGTTTTTTATCCATGTCATTCAGTATTCCATTTGCCATCTGTTTATCGATCTGTTTTTTTGTCACATCTAGTATTTTGTCCATTATAGCCCTGAAGAAGACCTGCAAGGCAGGTCGAAACGTTGGCACATATTAAGGAATTTCTTCTTAGACGTGGTGTTCCTCTTTGACTATTCCTGATCATCTTCTTCTTCATTCATCATACAGTCAACTATACTTTTATCATAATATTATTCTAATGTCGCTCATAGCAAGTTGAATAGCTTTCCTAGCTGCGATCTCATTCTCTCTTTGCTTAATTTATATTCATTTCATGCTTTTCCATTATACTCGTATCTAATGAAATTTCAATACTTACATTCCTAGATGTTAGAACTAATTAGTAAGTTGTAATAAATTGTGAAGTTGTCAAGATTTAGTTTCGGAACGATATCTTATTAGCCGTGGAGATACGACGGTCCAAAAAAAGACTGACATCTTCCGATTTACGACCAAGTCTCTGTCCCTCACCAATCCAGTAGATTGACTGGGCTTGATGGATGACCCTCCCTCTCTCCTCTGAGTGTAGTGAAAATTCTTAAAAATATCTTTTGGGCTTAATATAAGTGAAATATATATATTTTCTTGGTTGTTACTATTAGATGTTTAATAAGGTTCTTGAGGTTCAATCAATAAAATAACTTATTTGGGCGACGTTTCGAGATTATATTGTTCTCCTTCCCTACAGTGAAAAAACAGGTTACAATTAATATTATTATAAATACAATTGCACGTCTATAACTAAAAATCCGAATAAACCAGTCCAAACAACTGTCTCATTCTCTTATATATCTGTTATATATCTATATCTCTACCTAGATATCTAGATATATATCTATAATTCTACCTCTATTTGTTTATATATATATATATATATATATATATATATATATATATATATATATATATATATATATAATTTTTTTTTATTTATTTTTTTTGTTTGTTTATTTAATTATTTACTTATTTTGTTTAGCTTCACTTTTTATTTATTTATTTTTTAATTGTATTTATTAATTAACTTCTAATACCATTAAGTAATTATTGTTTATTTTTCATATTAATCTCTGTATTATTTTAAAATATTTTTCAATATATATAACATGTTTGTACAAATATTAATGATAACACGCGTTATGTCGAGAGATGGTACGCGTAGAAATACATGCACCCATGCAGGGTTACTGCAATGTGGGGGGGGGGGGGAGGTTATACTATTATATAAAAGAACAAGCCATTTTTCGTTTGTGATCACTATCCGCCAATAGCTACTGAACCAATCTTTACCAAATTTTGACTACGTCCTCTTTATAGGATGGTTTAACAATATTAAAATATAATGATTTTCAACTAATTATTGAAAAATGAATAATAAGTGGATAACAGTGAAGTTCAAAAATGGCGGCAATTGCCATCTACATGAAAAGTTAAAAGGCACAGTGTTACATAGAGCTGAATAATTATCAATATCCGTAAATTGATAAATCAATTGTTATCCACAAAATAGAATATGTGGCAAGCGACAATAGTGTTTTAGTAAAACTAATGAACCTATCTGAACCAAATTTTAACTACATCATCTTCATAGTTCTTGAAAGATTTACAATTAGAAAATTTACTTTTAATTATAAGGTTTAGCAATATTAAAATCTACTGATTTTTAATTTATTTTTTATTAAAAAAAGATAATATGTGGACAACAGTGAAGTTTGAAAATTGACCGAGTGCCATTCTACACGAGTGGTTACAAAAGCGCTTGAAATCGATTATAAAATTTACTTATTAAACTATCAAGAAAATTATTAAAAAATATTTAAATATGGTGTGCGATATGTGGATCCCAGTGAAGCTTGAAAATCGACCGATTGTGTATATTCCACAATTCAGTTTACAATGGTAAATTGAACCTATCTGTACCGATATCTATATAAATATTTTTTTATAATTCTAAGAAGATTTTGCAATGGTAAAATTTACAATAACTAAAATTTAAATGTACAATGTTGAGAGGCAGGACCGAGGTTTGCCACACTGTCATATACTTTTATAGTTCGAAATCAACATCCAACCAGATGAAATCAATAAAGTTATTTATGCCGAATACAAATTATTACTAAATCAAAATGTCGATCCTTTGCTATTTTATATTGTGTGTAAAAATATGATCCACGGGCCTTTTGTCGTAAGCACTGATAATGCAGTTTATTTTCCGCAAGAGTTTCTTAATAGTCTCTATCCATCTTGATTACCAATTCATTCATTAAAATTAAATTAAATAATGGTGCTTTTACGTAATCTTTAACCACATAATCAGTGCAATTATAACTAGATTAATAATTACTGCTATGCGTGAAAAAATCATTGAAGAAATAATGCTCAAGCACATGCTAAAATACAAGAATCTTATGGATAACCAAACAAAACTTTAATTTTTAGTTGAAATTATCTTTACTTATGAGGGCGGGCGAAGCCGCGACGGGGATGCTAGTACATTTATATTACTATACATCATATAAATCATTTATCCATTTATAAATTACACAGATATACGGAAATCCGTTCTACCTGTACCTGGGAATACCAATAGCTCAGAAATTCCCATTGCTCTTTTTTTTTTTTTTTTTTTTTTTTTTCTTCTTTTTTTTTTAATATTGTAAGTAGTTTCCAACTCCTCCATATTTTTAATTTAAGTTAATTATTCTAATGCATGTTTTTATTGTAGCCAACTTTATATTTTGAAATAATCTGTATAATTTATATAATTTTATTGTAACCTGTTTTTCACTGTAGGCATAATTATGGGTACAATATAGTCTCGAACAGCAGTATAGTTGTTATTTTATTTTATATTTTTTATACAACTGATTAACTTCTGAATAACTTCGAAAAATTAATATTTTTACACTATTCATAGTTCTTTTTATTCTTCATAGATTAAGATATTGTCTATGGGCAACGTTTTCCAGAATGAAAATATTCTACTTAAGCTCACAGAATAAACTTGGTTTCTTCGAGGAACGTGAGATAAAAGCAAATGCTTGAATTTTTTTTTTTTTTTTTTTTTGCTAAATTTTCTCGTTTAAGCAATTTATCCATAAATATTTTAAATTAATTAATTACATTGAAAGATAATTATAGTAATCTTGGATAAAATGACCTTTCCTCAAATCGTAGTGCGCTTCTCCTTGGGATAAGCAACAAACAAAATAGAAGGAACTTTGCTCTCGAAAGTTCTATACCATGAGAATAAAATAAGGGTGCAATTCATAGGGTATAAGATATCAGATAGTAAGATAAGATATCTGACCATGAATAAAAACTACAAATTACTAAAATTAATTAAAAACAATTAAGATATAATTTGTCTCATTAGACTGAGTGATACTCTTGGTCCTAAAAAGCCCTTCCATTTTGCTCTCTTAGGTATCAAAATGATAGATTTCTTGTCTTACATTTCTTAAAATTGTGCTGATGTTTTGATTTTTTTTTAAATGTTTTTAGTAATGCATAATGCATGTTTAACATTCGGCACTACTCTTCAGATTAAAAAAAAAAATCCATTATTCTATACTATTATATAAAAGGACAAGCCATTTTTCGTTTGCGATCACTAACCGTGAAAACTACTGAACCAATCTGTAACAGATTTAAACCACGTCATCTTTATAGTTAAAGGAAGATTTAGCGATAGTAAAATTTGAAGATTTTCAATTATATTGCTATAAAAAAGCGATAAATATGTGGTGCGCAGTGAAGTTTGATAATCGTTCGATAGGTGTCCAGCACCATTCCAGAGAGGTTACAAAGGTACGGTGTTATATAGAGCTAAAAATTTATAATAAAATTTACTTATTTTCAATTCAATTGTTATTTAAAAAAAAAAAACTATAAATATATGGAGCGGATCCTGCTGCAGTTTCAACATCGACCTATATGTGACCATTCTTCTAAAGAGTTAACAGTGATAAAATTATTAAACCTAAATGTACCAAATTTTAACTGCGACATCTTCATAGTTCTAGGAAGGTTTATAATAATAAATTTGATTTAATTTAAAATGTATTGCCTTGAGTGCCAAAAAACGAGGTTTGCCAAACTGTCATATACTTTCATGGTTAGAAATTAAATTATGAAAATATTATTGAAGAAATAATGCTAAATTCCACACTTCAATACAAGATTTTTATCGGTAAACAAATGAAATTCAATTATTTGTTAAAATAATCTAAGTTCTTTATTTATGAGAGCGGGCGAAGCCGCGACGCAAGATGCTTCAGATAAATAATTCACCAATCCTAATTATATTCTTAAGTTTTAATATAATTGAAATGGTACAATACTACCAATTAGAGTCAAAATGTTGTCTATTTATCTATCTATCTATGTAATATAGGTTTAATAGTACTGAAAAAATGTTTTATTTCTAAAGCACAATGGGCAATTACTTTTAATTATTACTCAGAAAATGCCAGAGAGAAGGAGAACACAACCAGATACAGTCTCAGTGCTTTGATTCGGTCATTCATAGATAAAATTGGTATCTTACCAAGAACTGTGTCTCTTTTTTTAACTAAATAAGTAGACCTCATTTTTAACGGTAGTAATAAATTGCTTGATGCCGCTTTTAGAGAAATTATTTAGTTTGACGAAGGGCAATTTTGAACTGTTTTTTTTTTTTTTTTTTTTTTTCAATTATAATAGTTTTGTTAAAAATTATATAAGGGTATGTGCTGCTAATGGTTGGATAAAAAAAAAAAAAAAAAATGACAATACCTCTTCATGAAAATGGTTTATGTAAATTATACAAGAATTGTAAAGATGAGAAATCTAAACAATGAATATTGCCATTTTAAATAAAAAAATCTTTTGTTCTCTTTGTCTACTTATGTAACTATATTTCATCATTAATTATTTTTTCACTATTCGGTTGATTTTTATACTGCATATTTATCATTATTTTTATGTTATATCATTGTGCATTTTTTTTTAATTCCTTGAATGACGTGTGTAATGCCTGAGCGATCAGTAAATCAAAGATTAAAAAAAGAACACATGAGAGCATACAATAATAAGGTCCAGATATAGACAATAAACTTCCATATCCATCTAAATGAGAATAATCTTAAATTCAACAAAGACTCGGGAGTGAAACTAATACATCATTTAGGAAATATTCTAAAATTAAATATTTCTAATTCATTTGAAATAATAATATCGTTCAAAACCAAACCAGATTTTTTTTTTTTAGATAGCCAGATAAATATTTCCAACAGTCCCATTTTAAATTAGTTTCCAATAGGAACGGGAAAAAACCAATAAGTCATTAGGAAAAGCGAAAGGAACCAATCTATCTGACCATTTCCCCATCCACGTTTTTAAACCAACAACAGGTCCTAGTATCATTCAGAAGTCCGTTTGCATCCTTAGGTTGACATAGTTTATTTCTTGTCATACATTTTTAAAAATTTAATTTATAAATTCCATGTGTATCAAGTGTATGTTTTGAAATTTTGGTATGTTTTTAGAACTGATGAATGTTTAACATTCGATACCAGTTTCCAAATAAAAGTATTTTCAATTGAAGTTTACAATCAATTCATCAATCCTTTAAAAAAAAAAAAAAATCTTTTAAAGCATTTTTTCTTAGCGTATTTATTCATTTTTAAAAAATATTTATATCGCACAATTTATTTGGGGGGGGGGGACAAAACAGTCACATGGAAAACCTAAAGGTCCCACTCTACCTCACCATTTCCCCCTCGACGCTCTTACACTAACTATAGTACCTGATATCTATGTAACAAAGTTCTATATCTATATCATCATGCGTACCTCGAGTGATCCTTAAAAAACATAAAAACGTCACCTTTCTTTTAATATTTGATTGTTCGACTTCAAATTTTGGCCTTTTTTTGATGTTCCGATAAAGCTGAATATGGTTTCATTCAAATTCAGCACCTAATGAAACATGTAATTTCAAAATTTCATGATTACGACGCAGCTCCTTTACCTAGTATTAGGTTTTTAGACTTTTTGACCCACTTTGCGCCACAGACAAATCTACGAGTACAAATAAGATTTTATCTTCACGTTTTCAAATATTAACCGCATCTATTTCTTGTGTATCACTTCATGCTTGTTGTCTTTTGTTTTTAAAAGATTTTTATTGTTCCTTCCATTTTAACAAACGTGAAGAACGTCGACAGCGTTATTAGAGAGCCATTTTTGAGGCGATAATTGTGATAAATTGCCCTACTAGATGGCTCCATTTAGCCCATTAGCCTGATATGTTGCCTATATTGACGAAGCCATTAGGAAACAGTGATTATCATCAGTTTACAGATTACCGCCTCTATTTTTACTCTCCCGAATCGATCTCAATTGTAAAACATTCTTTTCCGATTGTTTAGCCTCCTTACTTAACTTAATTTTAAGCTTCTTTTTAGTTATAAACAATTTTAAACAGACTATCATGCAATTTCAATCTGAATTAAAAAATAACCTATATGTTTAAAGTCTTTAAAATTGTTTGTAACGAAAAATAAGCTGATTGCTTTTGTGAATTACAGAATCGAAGTACAGAGACTGTTTCTGATTATTTTTTCAATATCTGGGGTATTTTCAGAAAACTAATTAAAAATACAGGGTGTCTACTAGTCGGAATTTTCGGGAATATGTCGGGAATTTCGTGTGGTCGGAAATAAGTCGGGAATTTACAGAAAATTTGCGAAAGTCAGGAAAAAGTCGTCGTTAATGCCAAAAGTTTCAGACTTTTTTGAGTTTTTGCTCAATATGTCAGTTAAGGAAGCGTCTTATTGGTATAGTCACTCTACATACTTATAAAGTAAACTGAATTTGCTACAGTTTGAGATTAGGGTGAGCTCTACATAGCCATTGGTTCCCAAGATACAAGGATATTATCTTCGAAAAGAGGCCATTCCCCTCTCCCCCCAAAAAACCGATGTTTTTTCGATATCACTTATTTTGTGAAATATCTCCTGAAATACATCATTTGAGACCAGAATGGTACCTGTGGGCCCAGCGGTTCTCTCAAATGCGACAGATAACAAAAAACAGTCAAAAGTGGGTTCTGGGTGAAAGAAAATCAAATCACCAGAAAAGAAAAATAACGAAATAGTTAATTTCAAGGGTCAAGTGTGCTTTCCTTTGGCTTAATCTTTGAGAGAACTCATGAGTTCTAGGAATTCCGAATTCAATTTCAAAAGCACTCGACACTGGACAGAGACAGATCAGCCTCATTTCGAGAGTTTCAAAACTTGAGGGTAAAAAGATCTATCGATAGTCGACACTATCGATAGGCATGTTATATCGATAGTAACTATCGACTATCGCCCAACCCTAGTGCAGACTCCCTCATGGCTGTTATTTCATTGTAACCTCACATCCATTTTTTGTAAACAAATGTGTACAGTTGTGAATAAAATTATTATGTTAAAAAAAAATTCTGTTTGACATCGGTGTAAGATTGAGTTGGTTACCTCCTCGTGATATACGTATGCTTGATCTAAACTAAACAACCAACAATATACGTATAATCCCGAGTTATACCCGGATCCTCGAGGAGCTGAGGTTGCCTACGATCCCGGCTTTCATCGGTCGCCGGCACGTCAAGTTCTTTGACGGGCTGAGCTACAGCGCCAACCCTCTCTTCAGGGACATAGCCCCGCCTCCAAGGCCTGGGAGGTAGGAAGGCACAATCCCCTTAGCGGACGTACTCGCCGAGGGAAGGGGTTCAGACCTTACGGACTGACCCGATGACCACCATAGCCGGCAGAGTGTTTCCTCCACACTCTCGACACGTAGAGGGAGTACCTTCAGTGGACCAAAGACCCTCCAGAGATGGCAGAGCAGAATTACGTCTTAAAAATCATCATTTCCATGATTGTCATTCCTTGTATGAATAAAATAATAAATAAAATCGGAGGCTTTAAAAAAAAAAAAAGTATAATCCCGAAAACAAGCATTCGTGATGTATATTGAACTATATTGTATTGTTTTATCTTAGTAACTAAATTAATGTATAATCAGAGTAAAATGGTCAACTTTCTCAGTTAGCCAAATTTATTGCACCTTGTCCCGTAATTGATATCAATATATATATCTGGTATAAATCGTTTTCTGTAGTTGGATATTAATACTGCCCTCCCGAAGATAAAAAATTTATTAGATCTGCTTGAGAGAAGTTTTGATTGAATCGAGAAGAGTTTTATTAAGACGGACGTTCCTATTTCCTATTTCCAGGTCCACTGGTTTCCTTCCCCTTCCTGCCCCTGATAATTAATCATCTCTTTGGGGATCCTCCTTTTTTATATCTAGTCAATCCTTTTCAAAACGTTTTACGATTTCTTTTTAAATTGCCTTTTATTTTTTTAATTTCAGGAGTTCAGGTAGGAATTGGTGTTTTCTAATCAAACTTTCTTTTGAATAGTGGCGGGATATTAAAAAAAAAAAAAAAAAAAGAAGCGTTTATTGTCCATTCCCCGTTCTTTCGATTCGTTGTTTTCATTTAACAAGATTTTATTGGCAGAATTTTTCAATCTACCCTCCTGATGGGCTATAAGTTTTATGGTTTCAGTGTCAACTCAACCGTAAGGCAATCGTCTATTATAGAGCTGGTAAAATTATAATAAATTTCCTTTGTGACTCTGTATTTTATGCATTTAACAGGCAAATAATTTAATTTTAATACAGTTTTTAGAGCAATCACAAAGTAACACTTTAAGATTATCAACAATAATGGATATTCCAAGAATCATTTTAATTGAATAGGCAGAGGATTGATTAGCACATATAAACCATTAAACAAGGCCTCTCAAATGTTATTAAACAATAAATAACGCAGTAATATTATTTGTTTTCTAAAATTATTGATTTTTAATAATCTATACCTCGAAAACCGTTGGAGTCCACCGTTTTCGAGATATTATTAAAAAAACCAAAAATAGAACCTTCTCTCCCTCCCCCCCCCCCCCGTTAGCACACCCTCCAGGGCGGGACATTTAATTTTTTTTTACCTTCTAACTACTTCTAAAGAAGCTATGAAGTCAAAAATTATCGCATATTTCATGCACTCTACAATGTGATTATTGATTGCACTGAGAAAGAGGCTGGAATGTTTCTTTTGCATTTGTCCTGCCAATCTTTTTTTTTTTTTAACAAGATAATTACAATTTTTTTTATATAACCAACACAAGTCATACTCATAATTAATAATATCATTAATATTAAAATTTGAATGTCAATATTCGAAAAGGGAATGTAATCCGATTTATTTAACACATTTACTGGATGTTTAAATGAGGAAACTTTTTCCTTCCTGGTATATTGTTGTTATAAAACAAGATAAACCTTGGGAGTTGTGGAAATTGCCAATCCCAAGATAATCCTGACGCTTTTAAAAGTCCACCGGGATAAAAATTCGTACTGTTAATTAAAAAAGTACTAAGCAATATAAACAAAAGCTTTCTGGCTAGCAAACAACAATAATGGAGTTTTATCGTCAATTTAACCTCTTTATATTAAAACCTTAATTTAACAACAAGCTGACCATATTTTAATTATATAGCTAGTTTTCAAGTGTAAACATAGAGTAACTGTTAGGACTGATGAATTAATTGCAACTTAATTCTATAATGCAAACTAGTTTCGAATGTTAAACATTCATTATCTGTTCTAAAAACATACAAACAAATTTCAAAACGTGAACACTTAGTAACATAGATTTATATATTACATTTTATAAAAAATGTAAGGCTAGAAATCAAATATATTTATACTCGCCTTAGAAAAGCGGTGGAAGTATAAGAACTAAAATGTAATGACTGCGAAGCTAAATGCATGTGAAAAACTGGACCAGAATACTTCCTTCTCCGCTTACAATTTAAATGAAATTAACCATAAATTCAACAAAGACTCGGGAGTGAAACTAATACATCAATTAGAAAACAGCCTTGAATTAAATATTTGTGAGTCATTAGAAATAATAAAAACGTTCAAAACCTATTCCGATTTTTTTTTTTTTTAATAACCAGGTAAATATTTACATTATTCCCATTTTAAATTTGTTATCAATAGGAACGGAAAAACCCAATAAGTCATTGGGAAAACCACAAGGACCCACTCTATTTGACCATTTCCTCCTCCACGCTTTTAAAGCAACTATAGGTCCCTAGTATCTTCCAAAAGTCCGTTTGCCTCCTTAGGTACCGATATAGTTTATTTCTTGTCTTACATTTTTAAAAATCTGTGTATCAAATGTATGTTTGGAATTTTTTTGTTTTTAGAACTGATGAATGTTCAACATTCGAAACTAGTTTTTTAATGAAAATATTTTCAATTGAAGCTGCAATTAATTCGCCAATACTAAAATACAAACAAACATCCGTTTGAGTCATTTTTTCTTAACGTATTTTAAAGCCCAGTTTTTTTTTTGTTTTTTTTTAATATATCTAACAGTATTATTTTTAAGTTCTATCCCGTTCTATTAATCTTCTCGATTACACAGATTATTGAAAAACGAATCAGTATTTGGAATTTATGGTCTAAAGTGAAAACGAATCGATACCACTTAAGTAGTCTATAGTTATATGATACCTAATTCTATAACCATACTACTTCGATCTCCTCCTTAATATCAGATTCATTTTTCATATACTGTATCGTGAATTGTTGATCTAGTATATGAAAAATTAATCTTTTTCCACTCTGTCCAAAAACAGTCGCTGCTATTGCATATCAAAAGTCGATTGTTGAAAATATGTATTTGCAATTAAAAAATTTTTTGTTGTTTTGGGCTTAATGGCCTTATGTACTTCAATTAGGGCAGGAAGGAACGGGTTGTCCTACAGGTTACCAATCTATTCTTGCCAGGGTAGGAAGGTGAAGATTTATTTCGTGCGTCCGCCACGAAATTAAGTTTAACCAGCCCAGGTGGGATTCGGACCCAGGACCAGTACCGCGCTAAGACCCTCTCCCCAACTCACTCGGCCATCGAGTCTTCTCACATTTGGAAAATGAATAAATAGGATTACAACTTCAAACTGCCAAAGCTGATGTAACAACGCAGCAAAAAAAATGCACAATTCATTATATGTACTTTAGTTGTTCCGGAATAAATATTATTAAAATGTGAACTTGTAAAATTAATTATGGTTTTATTGATGGGGTATTTGTTGATTGAAAAGTATTTAAAGGATTTAGAGGATTTGAGTGGTTATGGAGTTTACAATGAAAGGATAGGTATCTGGTTTGTGCTAAATCAGAAACATATGGAACATTAAGATCTTTATGGATAAGTTTATTGGTAACAAAGTAAGGAGCATCGAAAATTTTTCAAAAGATTTTGGATTGTAAGGATTGAATATGAGATGAATTGGATGGTTTAGTGGATATATGTATACGCCCAAGCAGGTCTAATCACAGTCGTATATATATGAGTATTTTATAATTAATTGAGAGCTTTGAACGTCTGTCTAGTAAAATGTTAAAGTAGTATGTTACGACGAGCAGTTTCTTGTTGTTTTAGTCTTTGGTAATTCTAAATAAATTTTAATGCCGACGTTTCGACTTTCATAGCAAGTCTTCATCAGGGCTAGAAAATATAAAAAGGTATGACGGAATTGCAGAGAATACAAAAAAGGTATGAAAAGAATAACTGTATAAGAATAAAGAAAATTAATAAAGGCAATATACAAAGACCTTAAAGACTATTGAATCAAATATTAAACTAAAAAAAAAAAAATTGTCCATTGAGTTGTGATCTACTTATGTATTCTTAGTCGTTGATAAGAGATGCTATTTGCTTTTTCCTAATTTATTTCATGTATAATTCTAGTGTATTTAATAATTTTGGTTTTCATTTTTTTTAGCTCTCATACAGATTATTTTCGTAATAATTTATTTTTATTCCGAGGTAACGAAAAAATCAAGCCTCGATAATTTTTCATTAGCGGTACCTGTATGGAGTATCGAAAATTGTTAGTACCGTCATATCACTTCCTAAATCATTCCAAAACTCTTTCTCTTTTTGCTGGTTTCTTCTCTCTTCGTTTTGTTGTGTATGATGGCTCCCCTTGTGAACTCTATTTTATATCAAACTTTTGATTACATCCTCTTAAAGACTTTAAGGGAATCTCATGAGAACTGTTCCTAGGCAGAGTTCAAGTGAGGCAATATCAACTAGTCTTCTTTTTCCGTAATATTCTTTCTCATCCTCATTTTGTCTTTGAACTAATGCGATTCTTCTCCTCTACATAACCCAGAACCAATTTTCCCTATGTTAAGAGCTAGGTATATCCCCTATTCTTCTTAAAGCAGATTATGGTACATTATTATCCGCCACAAAAATCTTCTAATGTATTGGTGGTTCTATAAATTTGAAGTTTTTAAACTGTTGTACCTTCAAAAATAACCCTCTCACTACAGTATGAGGCACTCCAAGGAACGTGTATCTCGAGCCGCCAAAGATAGTTATTTTATTGAAGCTAGTAGAATTGAAAAAAATAAACAAATAAATGTGTAAATGAAATATATTTTCTTACAAAAGTTTTTGACGAAATAAAATATTTTAGCTGGTTCCTTTATATTGTAAAACTGGAGAACTCAATTGATAGTTAAGAGTAGAAAATGTTGCTGAATTGTTTCAGCTACCCAACTTGTTGAGTAACTAAATTATTTGTTGGGGTGTAAAAGTAAAAAAAAAATTAGAA
Organism: Euschistus heros; assembly: GCA_003667255.2. Lineage (NCBI taxonomy): Eukaryota > Metazoa > Arthropoda > Insecta > Hemiptera > Pentatomidae > Euschistus > Euschistus heros. Next base: position 1,135,011 of record RCWM02000127.1, read on the forward strand.
CAAAACTAATTGTCATAGTCCAGTCAGTAAACTTAGTGTCAAGTGGATAAAATATGGGTTTAGTTTTGACCTCAGGACTTCGTTCGGAGTAGTTAAAAGATAAGCGTGTTGATTGCAATTTTGTGAATTTTGGGTTATGGGTATAAACAGAGAGCTATTATTTTTTTTTTAATGGGCTGAGTTATGCTGCTATTACAGAGATGTATATTCTTTTATGAATCCTTGTGGGAAAAATGCCAAACATTCTATAGCGTTTTCCTATATTTGATTTTTCAAATTAGCACTTTCATGAACTTAATTTTTTCACTTACAACACTATTCACTGGCGCAGTAGCATAGTAACAGACATTCAAATTTATTCTTCAAGATATATCAACAAAATCAAGTGATTGCAAACACAGAGAGAAGACCGAGGACGGATGAGTTGAGTTGTCTCTTATCTGCCATTTCGTTTTTTAGATGATCTCTAAATTCTCTGTTTTTTAACTTTTTTTTTTTTTTAGAAACGTGTAAAATAAGAATAAAATAAAATTTTAAAAATTTCAAAATCTTATAAATTCGGTAATTAGTTATACTTCAGTAAAAGTTTTTTTATTTATTGTTAATATGTTTTAGGTTTAGCGTTTATTGGTACCTCGAAATGTTTTAGCAGGAAAATATGTTTGTACGTTTTAGTCCTAATCTTTTTTAGTAGATATGAATATATATACGCAGTTATCAGTAAAGTGTTGGTTATTTATTTTTGGCACTAAGCGAAGATTGTGTTCTATTATTTTCCGTGTCAGTTAATGCCACATCGATCCTGGCTGACCTCCTTCTCTCCTCTCTATTGTCCTAGCTATCGCTCCTAACTTAGGGAACTCTCCAAGGCTAAGTACTTAACGGTGGGAACTTAACGCCCATTGTACCCCAGATTTCCTTACTTCGCACGTTTTACTGTTCATTTTTATTTATTTATTTATTTTTTGACATGGATATGTCTTATAGCTTAGTGTCTATAGTTTGTTTTTGTAAAAAGAATTTATCTTCAAAAATTAACATTTTTAAACACTCTAGCTCCGATGGTGTTGCTCAGATCGAAAATTTGCAGATAGTCTCCATTAGTCTCCATATCGGAAATTTGATGGAGAATATTTTTGTTTCAAACATTTGTCGCTAGGACCTACGGGTTAGTAGCTATATTGGTTTGAATGAAAACAATCACGTTTTGCTAACTTTTTTATGTGTTGGGGCTTTTTGACATGCTCTAACTCATGGTTTTGTTCGGTTCGAAAATATCCTTCTATTTCTATATTTATTTCAAATAGTCATAAATTCTTAATTTAATTAAATTCTTAATTAAAGAGATTTGATCCTTTTAATTCAAAAATGTAAATTGGGAAAATTATTTTATAGATAGACTTTTTCATGATCTTTTGTTTCGCCCAGTCAGGGAGACATTTTTTTTTTTTTTTTTTTTTTTTTTTTTTTTTCTAGGGAGAAATGAATGTTAAACATTCATCATCAGTTCTCAAACAAACAAAACTTTCAAAACATCAGCACTATGTTGTATGGATTGCACATACTTAAGTTTTTATAAGTGTAAGACAAGAAATCAAACATATTTGTACTCACCTGGGAATGTCAAATGGACCTCTGAAATATATCAAGAGTGGGAGGGGATGGGCAGTTAGGTTAAACTTTGGGGATTTTTCCTTGGGTTTTCTATATAACTAATTGGTTTTTTCCGTTCCTATTGGAAACAAATATAAGATAAGACTATTGGAAATATTTATCTGGTCACTTAAACAAAATCCTGGATTGTTTTTAAATGATTTTATTATTTCTAGTGATTCAAAAGTATTTAATGTTAGGCTATTCTTCTACTTGATGTATTATTTTAACTCCTGAGTCCTTTTTTAGTTCTTTGCTTCTATTTAGATGGACAACGAAGTTGGAATTTAGGTCTTATTATTGTATGCCCTTATATGTTCTTATACTCTTTGATTTATCGATCGTACAGTTTTACCCATGTATTTGGCTTCACAATTATTACATTTTAGTACTTATAAACCGTTTTTGTTTTGTTTTTTTTAAAGGGTCTATTATGTCTTTAGGTGGATTACGTAAAAATATTTACATTATGATGTGTTACACATTAGGTGGTAATTATCGTTATTAAAACTGCTAATGTAAGAAGTATGTTAATATGATGTATGTTATCATGACAGAGGTAGTACAATTAACATTTTTTACAGCGCTTTTCTACTCTTATTATTATAGTGTAATTACCAAAAATGTTTTGTTGTTATTTTATTTTCCATTAAGATAATTAATGTGTAATATTTGATATGGATTCAAAGATTTTCTTTACATTCCTTTAGACGTCGCCTGTTTGACCCTCTTAGCCGGATTATTGAATGATATTATTCCATTCCTCGCAGATGGGAACCTGGGAAAGCTCTTGGGCCTTCGGGCTGAATTTCTTCTCGAGATGGTCTCATTTATTTCTTATTGAGTGCAGACCTTGAGAACTGGCCATAACATCCCCATTTATTTATTCAGAACCTTTTCGTTGTGTGGATATATCATACTATACATGCCTAAGGTATTATAAAACCAGTATTTTTCTAAATTTTATAACTTGAAAACGGCTGTACAATATTTTTTAAACATTTAAACGGTTGTGGGTTCGAATCCCACCTGGGCGGGTTAAAATTTATTTCGTGGTGGACCCACGAATTGAATCTTGATTTTTCCACCATGGCTAGCATAGGTTGGTAACCTGTAGTATATCCCATCCTTCCTGCCCTAGTTGGAGTACATAAGGACGTTAAGCCCCAATTAAAAAATAAATAAGAATAGGAAGTACGTTTTCTTATTTATTTACTCGTTTTGTATATATATTTTTTTTTATTTGGTATTAATTGCGAAGAGGTGGCTTGCTTCTATTAACAGTTACTTTTTGGTAACCTGTTACTGTTTTACCGGCGCGTTCTAGCCGTACCCATGCGGAATTATAACTCAATTTTCTCTTTATCTCCACATGCTATTGTTGATGTTTTCCCAACTTTAAAATTCCCTCACTGCTCTTCACTACGATCCGCGTTCGTACCTAAAACAACAGAATGTATATTTATTATTCTATACAAGTTTTAAACATAAAATTAATCCCTTATACTCATTTATTATTTATCCATATAATATTATATTATAATATACATATAAATAATATAATTCATATATAACATTCATATAAAATTAGAATGCGGGTAGGTAAAACAGTAATAGGGGCAAGCCACCTCTTCGAAAGTAATACCTTTTATTTTTTATTTTTGGCTGTAGGCATCCATTGAAAGTAACATTTTTTTTTTAATTAAAATTTTTTTGAAACCCTGTAAAAATCGACATTAAAAAAAATATCAGCGCATCAAGTAGAACCTTTTATTACTGTCATTTTAGTAGGTTATCCAAAAGTAAAGTATCTTATATTTTATTAATTAAAACAAAAAATTTTCTGTAACCTTTACATTGCTCTAAACGTACCTATTTTTCTATGTATCTCCATTTTCGTCGTAGCAGTGGCATCTTTTGTATGTCCATTTCATAGCAACTCATGTCCTTGATCGTTTCATCTCTTCTTTCACCTCATCATCGAAGCTGAATTGACTTCTTGTTTTATCAACTTAGCGAATAGTTGATAGGCTCTGAGTGCCAACTCCGAACTCTAAGATGAGTGGGTGTTGCCCCATTCAATCATTTGCCGAAGTTCTACAGTTTTTGTTCGACGTTTGGGCGAGCGTTGTCATGGAGGGTATTTATTAGGTCCTTGCTCATTCCTCTTCGACGTTTATGAATTTCGTCGATATTTTTTGAGTAGATTAACCTCATGTAAGATAGTAACAGAAGATGTGTTGATATTTGTGACGTCAAGAGCTGTTATATTATGGTCCTTTGATGAATTTGTTATAACTACTGAGAAATGAATAACTTCATGTCAATGATAAAAAATACAGTCTATTTACAAACTTACAAAAATTTAAACTTATTTAAAATTACAAAGATAAAATTAAGTTTGAAACCCACACTTTCAAGAAGTCTAACAAATTGAGAAAAAAAATAAAGGAATCAAGGCGAGAGTAGAAGCCGTTAACAGATGTTTTTCTACTTTTCAAAAGCTATTCGGAGGCGAAGACCAGAGCATATAAACCTATAATTAGAACAGTTGTGACGTAAGAAAGCGAGACTGGGGTGATGACAAAAGAATATTACAGAATAATAAGAGTATCAGTGAAAACAAAAACTGGAGAATTAGAAAAGAAAATAACGAAATGGTAAAAATGTTTAAACATATGGAACATCTTGGTCATTGTGAATTAGTTCATTTCAGACGTAATTAAGATCATTAAGGATTTTGGCTCGATCCGATTTTAAACTTCGCCACATTAAAAAAAAAATGAAGCATGCCAAAACAAATGTCAAACAAGTGATAATTGATCAGTTAATTGCTTTCTAATGAAGAAAAAAAAAAACTATGTAAATAAAACTACTTTATTTCGAGAATAGATTAGAAAAAATAGGTGTTGGAGATCGCATTCTAAAAATGGAAAGAGCTTATGGACTGACTAAAACTATCTACAACAAGAAGTGCATCTCTGGGAATGCCAAAATAAGGCACAACAACACCGTAGTCAAAACTGAATGTCTCTATCTATCGATGAACTATAGCTTCGATATGCTGGAAGTCTTGGAAAGGAGAATTTCAAGGAAGATCATGGCTGTAGTACAGGCTCAACATGGACAGAAACTGAGAAGCAACAAAGAAGTCTATCAGAATGTGGAAACAATCTCTGAGACTGTAGAGAAGAGGAGATTAACGTGTCTCGAACATTTGTTTAGAAAGAACGAAGACATTAAGCAAATAGATATTTAACTACCAGAATAAAATCCCTACAGCGTGGATGAAATAAGTTGGAAATGACCTGGAACAGTTGAACATTACAGAGTCCCAAATGTTAGAAAGAGGTGCATTTAGTAGTAAAGTTGGAGGGGTTTCAAGCTGACGGAAGACCTATAGTCCAGTCAATGGGTGCAGAAATGAGGGGTGTAGAGTGCATGAAATATGCGATTATTTTTGACTTCACAGCTTCGTTAGGAATAGTTGGAAGGTAAAATACTAAAAGTTCCCGTCCCTGGGGAGTGAGCTAAGGGTGGGGGAGGAGGTCCCAATTTTGTGTTTTTCGATCATGTCTCGAAAACGGTCGAATCTAGAAAAATATGTTTCAAAAAACCTTAAAGCTAATTAAATTTCTTATAAAATTAATTATATACATATTTGTTGAAATTCCAGCGGTTTTCGAGATTTACGTTATTAAAAATAGATAATTTTAGAAATAAAAAAAATGTTTACCTCACTTTTTGTCAAACATTTGCTTTAAATACAAGAAACGTACTTATATATGAAATTAAAGCGAATTTAATGCTCAGCAATCTTGATTCTGATATTTTTTTCTGAGGAACGATCGTGGAAGGTACTAGAAGCAAAAGTTAAACAAAAAGTGAGGTAACATTTCTTTTTTCCCCAAAATCACAAATTTTTAATAACGAATATCTTGAAAACGGTTATAATCACGACAAATTTATAAAGATTCAATTTTATAGAAAATATAATTACCTTTAATGTTTATTTGTAACATATTTTTCTAGAGTCGACCGTTTTTTACATATAATCGAAAAACCAAAAACATTTTGAGCTTCTCCCCTCCTCCCCACCGTTAGCCTCACCCCTAGGGGCGGGGACTTTTAGTATGTTTGCTTTCTAACTATTCCTAACGAAGCTATGAGGTGAGGAAGCGGACGATCATGAACATCAAAAGAAGATCAAAAGAAGCAGGCCAGTGAACGCATTAAAGAAAACTGGAGACAGAGGAAAGGCAATGGAAAAGAATAAGAGGAAATAAAGTTGTAGCGTGATCCTAAGTGCTCAATTCGTGTGTAATAATAATAACAAAACTACTTTAAGTTCCTTACAAGTTATAAATATCTTGTTTCAATACAAACCAAATTTTTGCTGAATCTGAATTTTAACTTTGCTACTCCCGAAAAAAATATACTACAATAAATTATGGCTCTGTCGGACAAATTGATGCAGTTTTATTGTGTCATTTTACTTTGTATATTTTTAGAATAGTTTTTTTACATTTTTATTTATTAATGTTCATTTATTGCGCTTTTTTTATTTATTTAAACGCTAAAAGTTGTGTAGAGAGGAGAAAATGGGACATTAGCGTTCCGTAATCCGGCACTTCCTCCAGAGGTTCACATGATGGGGCCTATTAGATGTGATAGGATGCCGCCATGGGCCCCTCGTTGTCCTGATTAGCGCTCATGTATTTATCACACTTTGTATGTTTAAAAGGTTATTACAAATTATCGTTTTTTATATATTAGTACTTGGTATGAAAATATTTTGAATATATATATGTATATATATGAATGTGAGGGAATGAAAAATTATTCAGGAATTTCTACCTATCCATGTATATCGTTGGTTTATATTTGTACTGCTTTCGAATAATGTGGAACAGCACTATGGTGTTGGAAAATCATATTTTGCCGAACTTCAGGTGGAATATCGAACTTCAGGTGGAATATCGTTATGGAGTTGGTAGGATATTTTGTAACAAATCTTAGTATCTCATCATTTAATTGCTATGAGGAGCAATACAACGATGGATAAACTAAAGATACTCCACATGGAACGGTAGAAATTCCTTCTTCAACACAATCTGCATTCAGAAACTAACGGCAAAATTGAGGTCTATGTTCATTATCATTGAAAATCCATTGAAAATCTAATAAAATAAATCATAAATAATAATAATAATAAATAGATAAATGTAATAACATAAGATCCTCTGATCTGGTGTCCCTTTATTGACAGTTTTCCTTTATTTTCTATTAAAAAATAGTTTTTTTCTTGCTTTTTATTCCAATGAAGATTTTCTTATGTTTAAAATGCACATCTTCATTAAGGAATTGTCATAATGTTTTATTTACACAAGTAACTGATTTGTATGCCAAATGAGAACACCATGTTTTTTCGGTTTCAAAAGTAAATTTCTCCATAAAATCGAAACATAATCATAACGTTTAACATATCATTCGAAAGCTTATTAAATTTTCAAGTTTTTGTGAGATTTGACGTTTTGTGGATAGTTTTTTCGAAAAACGGTGAGCGTTGAAGTAAGACATTGTGACTTCCCCAAATAAGATGAAGATCAAGATGTTCTTTAGATTTGTAAAATTCAAGTTTACAGATACTCAGCTATTATAGAAAATTTAATGCTAAATCCGAAACAAAATGGAGAGATTACAGCTTTAATGAAAAAAAAAAAAAAAAACGTTTCCTCAACAAAGTCTTTGATTTATCGTATATCAGCAACGGATTGGAATAGAAAGGTGAGGTCTGCAGCATTTTGCTACATTTTTGATCTAGTTTCATTCAATTTTTTTTTTTTTTTTTTTTTTTTTACACTAAAAGATACTCGCCCTGTATATGAATATGAGCGAATGAAAAATTAAATTATATTAATTTGTTTATTTATTTTGTTTGCTGTTTACTGAAATTTGCAATTCTGTATAATATAATCCCAAATACATTATCCATTACTTGAGTATTTGGTTATACGAGCCTATCAAGTCTCGGGTATCCTCTAAATAAAGAATAGAGAATTATAAAATGTATGAAGTTTTAGTTCATTTTCATTTAGCTAGTTCAGGAAACAGTTTTATCTTGTCAAGCATACCTTGAATTTTCCTATTTTATACAAATTTTAATCATATTTTTTTTATACTTGTTTTTGTTTTAACTAAATGTAATCTATATTTTAAAATTTACCTTCAGGATAGAAGAGATTTTCTTAACAAACTCCTCTGTGTTTATCTAATAAAACACCTCGTTAAGAAGAAAAATGACGAAAACTATTTTGTAAGATACTGTTTGAGAAAAGGGAGAAATTGTTGGCGTGGGCACGTTATGGGAGTTTGCTCCCTCCCACTGGCATGTAAATCAATTACTTCGCTTCTTGAAAAATCTTCGCCTTTGCTTGGATCAACGTGGTTAAGGTGTTATATTTCTCAGATTTTATTCGCTTATTTATTGTCCTGTACTTTACTATCCTGTTTACATACATCTTCATTATTTTAGTTTTTTAGTTTTAGGTCAGTGAACTCAAAAAAAATCTTCGCGATTTGTCGGTAGAATGGTAAACCACAAAGCAGAATGCAGATAAAAATAAAATATTTTTTAAAATAAAATAACAATGACGCTAAAATGAAAAAGAAAGAAATTGAATCAGCAAATAACAGAAATCGCCATTTTTCTCCTTCAATTAGTTATCCAAATCTATCTGACAGTTGATTTTGATAGGCATGAGGAAGTACTTTCAAAAGTACCTTCATCTTGCGAGAAAATTATGAAAAAAAAATCTATTGTAGAAAATCTCTCATCCAACTCCTTTTCGGTATTATAATAGTACTTCCGGGTCAGTTGTTATAGTTATCTTCATAAAAAAAAATATATATGTGTATATTGTTTGTTTATTTCGTTTAACGTCACTTTATGCTGCTATGGCTAATCGGACGATGCTACGGTGGGAGTCCTAAATTTTGCCTATCCAGGTATAATTAGGATAGGGATCTTCAACGAGTACCTGACATCGCACAGGCTCGGAACCCCCATTTTACGTCCCTTCCGAAGGACGGCATAGCTAAGGATTTTTTACTCCCTTTAAAAAATCCTAAGGTCATCTGCCGGGCTGTGAACCCGCGATCTTGGGTTTAGTAGGTTGCTATGCTAACCACTACACCACAGGTGACCCCTTATATATGTGTATATTTACTGGTTATATCCTAGTAATATTTAAATATTATATTTCTGCAACCATCTAATATACCATTTTTAAAATTTGTATATTCTTTTAAAAGATACTAACATTATTATTATTATTTTTTTTTTAGGTAAGAACTTGATTGTGGTCTACTTGACGGAATTTTATTTTATGAAACTATACGGTAAGTTAAGTAGTTATGAATGTTCTCACTATCTGGGAAGGTTATCATTTGATTCAATATGTTTCATTTATACCTCGTTGATATTTTTTAACTTAAATTACATTTGTTATTTTAATTATTCTCAATGTTTCTAAAAACATAGTCATTGACTGTTCTTAATCCCTTAACAAATGCTGACATCCTCTTTAGAAGCCTGCGCAATGTCACTGCCTGACATTACTCCCGTTGTAATACTCTTCCTTCTCAAAAACAACAGTTATTTAAATTTCTATCATATATATCACAACTGTTAAATGTCGACTATGAACCTTCTCTTCATGATTTTTTTATTACATTATGGCGTTTATTTTTGATTTACACCTGTCAATCAGCAAATAATCGGCTACATTAAGAAAATACTTCTAACTGTTTTGTCGATAATTTGAAAATAATAAGTTAATATAAATATATAAGTTTTTATAAATTCACACAAACCGCACTGCGAAAATACAGTAAAAAAGTTGCCATGTTAGCAATCATAAGCATTAATATAGCGATTCTACCATAATCAGAGGGCAACCCTATCCATAGTCGAGAATCAGTGGTAGAAATCAATCTTTGAGGTAGTGGGACTAGTGCTGTTTGTGGGTCTGAGGTGGAGGTTTATCTTTGCTTTATTGCTAACAGAGGTGGGCAAAATTTAATCATAGTTATTTGGCAAATAATTTCCTAGAATCAATCATCTAATTAAATAACTACAAGATTTTCAGTAATTTTTTAGTGAGCCAATGATTATTTTTCTGGAATTTTTAATCATCATTAAATTAGGCGATTGATTCCTGGAACTTAGTTTTCAAATGGCTATGATTAAATTTTGCCCAACTCTGGTCGAAATTAATACTTTTTTAGTTGTTTAATTAAATAACTCGGAAACCGCTACTTTGAGCTCATTTTTTGTTTTATACATTATTGAAATAAAGAAAATTTGCAACAATTCATTTTTTCTCCCAGATCAATAGTTTTAGATATGTGGTGGAGGGAAAAGTTGAAGAGATTGGCTAACTTTTTGCGGTAAGTCTTCGCATTTCTTCCTGGAAAAACGTTTGTCGGTACTGTTAGCTGTACCTCGGAAACTATTTGTCTGATTAAAAATTTTTTATCTGAAAGATGGTTAAATTTACTACCCAAACAACCTGTATGAAGTTTAGATCAAGTCCCGTAAAACACCCACGCCAGCACACTGATAAACCCGTATTGTTGTGAAATCCTCGTTTTTCGGCGCATTTCTCTCTGTAACTCCAAAAATATTTGTCAAATTCCAAATTTGTTATTTCTTTATCTAACCTAGTTAGATTTACTATTAGATCCAATAAATAAAATTTTAACTAAATCCCGCGAAATTCCCATGCACGTTAAATGTGTATGTTTTGGCAACATATTAAAATTTTGATATATATTCAGTGGACTGGCGTCTACTATCTAATAGTAAATTTAAGTAGCTTTGATATGGGAAAAATAAATTCGGAATCGGACAAATATTTTTTAGTCATTCGCAATGACCTTCGAGTCCCATATCTTAGTGATTTGACACAAACCAAATTCCTTTCCTTCCATAGTAATCTATTACTCTCATACCAAATCCACTTGCTCATATCTCATATCTACACTTTCTACTTATTCGATTCCCGATAATCCTCCGTGACGTTAGAAAAAATAAATAGATCAACTCGAGTATTTTTATTTAAAACTTCCATTAGAGTGGTAGCAGTCGATAGTTTGTCTACAAGTCTTTCTTATGTCATTATATTCTTAATTCAATATATACTAGATGTATTTTTTTATTTGCATTATGTTGTTTTTTTTTGTTTTTTTTCATTTAATATATTTAATCTCTTCATCATTCTTACAAAATCCTCATGCTCCTTACTCTGTCACAAACTTATCCACAAAGATCATAATATACCTTACGTCTCTGACTTAGCTTAAACCAGATACCTATCCTTTCATAGCAAAATCGACTACCATTTAAATCCATTAGTATCACAACTCGCTTTCCACTGTCATTCCACATCTCAGATAACCCTCCGAGGCGCCTAGAAAGAAGATGGCCTCGGGACCTGCTAATATAGGACTTTATTATATAGAACCTTTATGAGCGCTACCAATAGTTAATTGCTTTATAAGAAATTCATGTCATTTTTAGCATTATCATCACATTTACTTGGTGTATTTTATTTTATATTGTATACAGTTGTAAATTTCAATAAATTCTAATGAATTCTCTTCGCCATTTCTTTTTTTTTTAAACGCATTTTAATAGACTCATTTATTGTTTTTATAGTCCTGAAGGTCTACAGAGTAGGCTGAACGTCGGCACACTAATAATTATTCGCAATCACTTTATTTTCGTTGATAACACACTAACTGTGTAGTATTTTTTTTACATTTTTCTTGTTTGGTTATTTTCCTTGATAAACTATACCTATATAAAAAAAAAAATGTTTATAGAAAACCCTGAAACGAAATTGTATATTCAATTAATCCTCTGCTTCAATCAAAATCTTAACTACGTATTAAGGAGAGGAGACAAACGATGACTGAACAATGACACTCTATTATTTTAGTTGTTTTCTTGGACATGTTTATTTATTTCGGACTGCATTCCCTTTATATTCTTATTTACTGAACGTTTAACTATACTTTTCTCTCTATGTTTTAATTCAATCATAGGGAAGTAAAACATTTACAGCTATATGGAGGGAGGGTGTGTCTATTAATGAATTCCTGTGAGAAGGATATAGAGGAACCTCAAGAGGGAAATTAATTCCCAACTCAATATCGAATAAATTAGCCGCTAACTAACCGGGTCCTTGGAGGTTGATGGTACCCTTATTGACGGCTGCGGGCATCGGAAAACTAATTTCGTCTCCTATCAGCCCCCGATAATAAAACCTTATTGCTGGTGGGCGTCTTGGTCGCTGCTCCGATCTGTTCACCCCTCAACGGCAAACTTTATATCTGATTCGTATTCCTTATTTAGTTTAATAATTAACTCTATAAAATGAAAAATCAATGACTTGAGGTACACCATGATGGTATGGTATAAAAGGATCAACACAGTTTGGATTGGTACATTAATTGCCACTTCTATCTGCATTATTTTATTTGATAGCTAGTTTCAAATGCTAAACATTCACCTTCTGTTCTGAAGAGATCTGTTATCTGTTAGATCTCCTCAAAGCTGAAGATGAATGTTTAGCATTCGAAACTAGTTTTCAAATATAATAATTGCACAAGAAGTGGCAATTAATTTATAAATGTTAATTGAAAAATGCATGCTTATTTTTAAAGGATTGTGTTGCAATATATGATATTAGATATAATTGTGCAATTGGTAACTGGTCTAATGATATTGCTCTGATCACTATTGATATTTTCCACATCCTTAAGATTTTTTTGATTTTTTTTTTTTTAGTTTAAAATGTGCTCATTAAAATTTACAATTAACTAAATACAAGGCAACGAACAAAGAAGAGAGAGGAAATAGATACATTACAGGGGGATATTCCGCTTCTATATAGTTCTAAAGTTTTAACTACCTGGGAACTATTATCACTGAAAAATGAAAGCAAGAATAATAGCTGGAAATATGGGCAATTGGTACGTGATGGAAATCTTTCAAAATAGGGATTTATCCGATGCTTTCAAAATAAGATTTTAATTACAATTTATGTAGAAGGAGATTTAGTTCTTTCATATTTTTTTTTTTATTGATACGGTATAGTTGACTGTAAGTATTGGGAGAAGTAGATAGTTGGGGTATGCAGTCAAGAGATACACAGCAATTAAAAAATAAGTTTTTTAATTAGTAATGCCAACGTTTCAACTTGCATTGCAAGCCTTCATCAGGGCTAGAAGTAAAAACAAACAAAAAAGTATGACTAAATAGTAGATAGTATACAAAACAAAGGCATGAAAATAATAAATATATAAGAGTAAAGACAATATCTAACAGTAAAGAAAACAATATATAAAGACTATTGAAATAATATAAAAATTAAAAGATATTAAAAGGAGTGATGTATGATTAAAAATATTGATGAGTAAATTATACAATATAATTGGTAAACATAAAAACTGAGTAGACACCAAGTTAATGAAATAGTAAGGATCAGTTAATGACTTAATATCTAAAGGCCTTGGAGAATAATGTATACAGATTAATGAATTTATTTAAATTGAAAGGAACTTAAACAGAGTGATAGTTAATGAAAAGTTAATGAGTAAATACTGCAATATAATTGGTAAATATAAAAAAGATTATATACAAAGTTAATGAGATAGTGAGTAAATACAAGAAAATGATAGAATAAGATTAATAAACAAAAGTTAACTATATAGTTGATAGTAAATATATAATGTATAACATTTAGAGGTACAAAGCAGTAAAGGAGTGATAAATATTGGGGCATAAGTAATCAAATAATAATAATTTTACATAGTGGACAGAGAAAATAAAGGGATGAGGGGCAAATTTGAGAAAAGTGAAGGTTAGCATAGCTGTGCAATAACATTTAAATTTGAAGAAAGGAAAAGGGTTTTTTAAAAATATCTTTAAATAAAAGAGGGGATTAATTTTTTAAAAAAGGATGAGAAATCATTCAAGAATATAGTGTAATGAGTGAAAAAGGTGAGTGTAAGGCTTATAAAAGAAAGAAAAATATATATGTCAGGCTTACTTTCAGACTGATGTAAAACAGAAACTGTTACATGTATACAGTTTGGGGATGAAGGGGGGTGGAGTGATCTAGTTGGCTTTACAAATTAAAAAACCTATTTTTTAATTGTCTTGTGTCTCTTGACTGCATACCCCAACTATCTACTTCTCCTATATATATATATATATATATATATATATATATATATATATATATATATATATATATATATATATATATATATATTTTGGCACAGGTCCTAATTTATTTATTTAGCTTGTTTCAATACATTTTGTTTCACTTCAGTCCCGTCCCCAGGTTTCTTATTTGCTGTGGTTTATGCACATTGTCTATCTTTTAAGATCTATATTAACTCTTAGTCTACTTTCTACTAACCAAGAGTTAATATAGACCTTAAAGGAAACTTAGACAATGTTCATAAACCACAGTAAATAAGAAACCTGAGAATGGGACTTAAGTCCCGAAACATGTGGTGAAGCAAGCTAAATAAATGAATTAGGAGCTGTGCCAAAAAAAAAAAAATTATATTAAAATAAGGGTTTATTGTAAGATCCTACAACTGATTGTCATGTAGGGGAAGAGGGACTTGGACATAGACACTACATGAAGAAAGATTGATAAAAATGTGGGAAAGGAAAATCCTTCGAAAAATATACGTCCCAACTAAACGAATAAACTTAATAACCTATATACCAATATTAAAAGGACCAGAATAAGATGGCTAGGGCATATACAAAGAATAGAAGCTGGTAAGCTTCCTATGATTAAAGTCAGGATTAAAAGAGGAGAGGAAGGCCTCAACTTCGTTGGCTCGAAGATCTGGAGGGCGATCTTCGGACTCGGGGTGTTTGAGGAGGGAGGAGGGCAGCTGAGGACAGGTCTACATGGAAGAGGTCAGGGTTCTACGAGTACCATAGCGCCAATAGATGTTGATGATGATGATAATGGGATTAGGGTTCGGAATTTCGAAAGAAGATAGCTCGCATGATTACGAATTTGATGATGAAAACAGGAAGGATCCTGTTCTGTATAAAGGAGGTTGAGGAATATTATATTCAGATGACAGATGGAACAATGCTAAGTAAGTAGGTCAAAAATATAATAGTATTTTTGATGATTGGAATAGAAAGGTGCCTAGGAAGTATTGTCTGTTGGGAATAAAGAAAAAGGCAACCTAACTCAGAATATCTTTCTGTGAAATACGTGTGACAGCCTGGGAACCTCAAAGGTAAGTCTAATTAGACAATTCTTAACTATTTTCTTTATTTTAATAACTATTTATTAATATTTACAGCTGTAAACATTATAGACAACAAGTAAATTTGAGGAAAATAATTACTATTTATTTATTTATTTATTTGAGAGTTTTGGAGCGTAAAACTTTTAGGTCATCAACGCTCTTCTGTTTTCGGTGGAAATTTGTCTATATTTTGTAGTATAACTTTTCTTTATAAAGGAGGGCTATTACTTTTATTACTTGAGGCAATTAAATACCAAAAATGTCAAGTTGATCACAAAATTATGATTTATTGATACCATCTTAAAGCAAGAAGTCAAAGATGCATTTGTCTTTTCATTTCCCTTCCATAGTAATATATGTATGCTCCATGTATAGTTATAAAACGTTTATAGCTTCTTTCACTTCAGTTTTAAAATGGATTATGAAGTGATTTATAATTGATATAGAAAAAATAAGGAAATTACAGTAAAAACAAACAGATAATATTTTTAAAAAATAACTAGAAAAATTAAGTATATTTATATACTTATTATACGTATTATAATATATTATATCTATATCCATTAATTATAAATATTAATAATTTATAATTATATAGATATGTATAAACAATATATGTAAATACAGAAGACCCTAGGTTCCTTCCTTTCAAAACTAATTATAGGCTGTTATGTCTATTTCCTGAGAGAAACAGGTCTGAGATGGCTTGAAAACGTGGGTAAGCCCCACGGATGAGGGTGTGGACGATGAAAGATACATAACAATTAACAAAAAATATAATAAGTAACGGGGGCAGAACAACCAAGAACGAAGACTGGGGTGATGGCAGTGTGAGTGCACCGTTCAACGGTGATTATAAAATTTGGGGGGGGGGTTTTTAAGGACACTGTTTTACAGATCTGCCAGGATCTGACGATTTTTCGAGGCCGAGGAAGGACATCCTTGGCCACTCTCTCCATCCACAATTAGAATTAGCTTTTTCGTCCTTAAGGATTGCTGTTTTAACGGTTTTTAAGGATTGCTGTTTTTAAGGACACTGTTTTACAGATCTGCCAGGATCTGACGATTTTTCGAGGCCGAGGAAGGACATCCTTGGCCACTCTCTCCATCCACAATTAGAATTAGCTTTTTCGTCCTTAAGGATTGCTGTTTTAACGGTTTTTAAGGATTGCTGTTTTTAAGGACACTGTTTTACAGATCTGCCAGGATCTGACGATTTTTCGAGGCCGAGGAAGGACATCCTTGGCCACTCTCTCCATCCACAATTAGAATTAGCTTTTTCGTCCTTAAGGATTAATACCAATAATTACTATTGACATATCAATAACATGAAAAATACTGCACTAGTAGCACTTCAATCTGCAACACACGGGGCATTAAGATCGTTATGGATAAGTTTGGTTGTGGCATAATAAGGAGCACTGAAGATTTAACGAATATCTTGGATTGGAAGGATGGATACAAAAAGAATTAGATTGATAATATATAATATTGAATATAGAATTCATATAAAAAAAAAAAAGTAAAATGCTTGGCATTAAGATAATATTGGAAGTATAGAAAGAGGAGAATTTCCAATTAAAGATATATAGCTCACTATAACTATACTAAATTCAATATTATTTTATTCTATGAAATTGTTTTTATTTTAATATTGAAACAAGATAGTAAGGATGAAACCATGAGATGGGACCATCTCCTTAAAGTGCACTCAGAAGAGCTATTAAGAAGATATCCTCTAAATAGTGGAAGAGAGGAAAAGGAGAAAGGATGGCGGATGGAGGGGGCGGGAGGTGAATAGTTGAAGGGTAGAAGAGAGAGACGTTAGGACATTAGAGGCTGAGCATTAAGATCTGACCAGCTGATAGCTCTAATTGTTCACATCTCAGCAACTTTAAGGAGTCTCCTTGGCCCACCTCTTTTAGTAAATAGCAAGATATTAGTGACCTCCGCTAACTGTGCTCTAACTGCTTCGTATTCATTCCTACAAGTTGAGTAAATTGGGTTGTGGATTCGGGTCATCAACTCTTAGAGATCGTCATCCTTGATTATTTTCTGAGCAAATAAGATTTGTTAGTTGGTCAGGGATGCAGTCAGGTTTGATAAGTTACACATCCAAGTTTAAAAAATTCGACTAAAACCACAGAAAAATGCCCGTCCTTATAGACTACTTCAACGTTTACCGGACAAACATTCAAAGCTACCAATAAATTTAAAAGACTTATTTACATAACAGTAATTAGACCCATTTGGACGAAGGTAGTTGAGTTTTAGGTCTTTACTAAACCTTCCAATTTTTCTCGTATCCAATCCTCGCAATAAAAAATCCTTCGTAAAATTCTCAACGGTGCTTATAATATATCACTAACAAACTTATCCATATAGATCTTAATGTTCCATATGTTGCTGATTTATTCCAAACCAGATACCAATCCTTTTTTTATTAGACTCCATCCACACTAGAATCCATTAGTCTCCCAACATACTCGATTCCTGTTAACTCACCGAGGTGTGTGAATAGAAGATGGCCAAGAGACCTTCTTTTCTAGAACTTTTATTGCTGTGCTACTAGTGAGTAGTTCTTCACAAGTTATTTTCATGCCATTATAATCTTTTTCTTCTAATTTTCTTGTTGTAATAATTTTGTTGTTGTTGTAAATATCAATAAATAGTTTTAAAAAAAGTTTAGAAACACTTTATACAAGAAGTGCCGACGTTTCGACCTTCCTTGCAGGTTTTCTTTATGGCTAAAAGTAACAAAAAACTTGGTGTACAAAAAACGAAATGATGCAAAATCAATAAAGTAGAATTAAGTTAGAGTTATATAATTGAAATAATATCATAAGAGTTAATTACAGAATTGAATATGAAATAGTATCAAGGTCCCGCTGAAGGACACCATATGTTATTCAACCATTTTTGTTTTAATGATACAACTTTTAATTTAATGAGCAAATTGAATGATATGACGTTCGTAATAATTTTTTTAAAAATAAAAATGTATTACAACGAATATACGAAAAAGAAAATGTTGAGAAACAAAATCAAGTTGACACAATAATAAACAAAAGGAGAGGAGGGATATAATGAGTTATGAGAAAATATAATAAATCAACTAACAGATTGTTACCAGGTCAATGACGCGACCATTAAAGGCGGTTAAAATAAAATATAAAAAAAACAAAAACAGTTATTAAAAGTTTAACATGCAATTAGTTCACTCAATTAAAAGTTGTATCATTCATCTAAAAATGGTTTAATTACATATTGTGTCATTCAACTAGATCTTGAGACTATTTCATATCCAATTCTGTAACTCAATTAAACTACGATATTTCTATCGACCTGTAATACCCGGGATACTATAAGGTATGGAAAAACAATCCTTGATTTTGTACACTAGCATGTTAGTCTCTACACCTCTATGAGGTTTATGTAGCACTATCCATCGTTCTATTATCTAACATTGTAAGTAGATTCATACTCCTCCATATTTTTTAATTATATATGTTAGATATTCTAACTTATGTATTTATATTGTTGTTAACTTAATCCTTTAAATTAGCTGTGTTACTTTTATAATTTTATTGTAACCTATTTTGTTCACTGTTGGACGTGTCTCGAAACGTTGACTAATATAGTTGTTACTTTATTGACTGAACTTTATGAACATTTGTATGTATAATTTAAACAATGTTCTTAAAACCAAAATATAACAGTTTTTAGTTACGTATTAAAGTTATTAAACATTTTTAAAATAATGTCCTCTTCGCGCCAATAGGCGCTCTTGTAGAGATGTATATATTAACTCCATTCACGCCAACAGGTGTCTTTTTGTGAAAAAAGAAAAAGAGGAAAAAATGTACATAGTCACGCCCTCTATCGAAATTCTTAAGTCAACTGGCCCTTTAGTGTTATAATGACTACCTAGAGGGCAGCTGATGACTATTTTCAACTCTCGCAATATTCTTATAGTTCTTATCTCCCGCGCTAATCCTTGCTGGACTCGCTCAGTCTGGTGCCAGAATCTAAGCGAGATGGACTTCTCTCTGCCCAAGGCCCTTTGCCTTCCTTTGATGCCCAAGACCTTTGGTCTTCCTTAGTTTGTTTTATGACCAAGGCTAAAAATAGCCTTCCAAAGTTTATTAACGGTGTTTTCTTCATGTTATATTCCAAAGACATTATATTTTCCCTTTTTACTTGCAAATGAGTGGTGATCTAGTTGGAGGATTTAACCGATTATCGCAGCATCCAGAAGCAAGTCAACCACCGTTGAGTCTCTTAGGTGTATCTGAGACTCCAGGGAGATTCGGCCGCTTCTTAACAGGGGTGAGTTACTTTCATTTTTGGTAATTGTTCGGATCGGCGACACCAACCCCTAAACGCGCTCGGAATACCTTTTATCGATTCTTACCTTGTTCCGATTTATTTCGATGTTCTAGTCGCTGCTTTTAGAGTG
Source organism: Euschistus heros (assembly GCA_003667255.2). Taxonomy (NCBI): domain Eukaryota; kingdom Metazoa; phylum Arthropoda; class Insecta; order Hemiptera; family Pentatomidae; genus Euschistus; species Euschistus heros. The sequence goes on from RCWM02000127.1 coordinate 1,154,482, forward strand.
GGAAGGTTATTCTCCAACATTTACTGAGAAACTCTAAATCCCTGTTCAAAGTAATATTAACTTCTGGTTACCTTCTAATATTAAAATGAGAAATAAGGAAATATCGAAATATAAGACACTAAATCAATTTTGAATTAATATTAATTTAATCAACAATTGATATACTACTGAACCACCAGTAAAGTTAATTCCTGATAAACTTTCTGTCAGAGAAGTGAAAATAACAAATTATAAATATAAAAAAGACAGAATCCTTTAAATCCAGAAGTATTTATTTGGCATAACTCCTATTTATTTAACATTTGTAGCTACATGTTTCGGAGACAATGTTCCATCATCTGGCTTCTAATTTTTTTTAAAAAACACATTAATCTATAACATTATACCAAAGTTCTACAATTATATAGTAATGTGTCATTTACCTCTTAATCTGTGATTATTTTCACATTGTCAATTCTCCATGTTAAAAGCCATTATATAATATAAGACAGAATCCTAGTTGAAAGTGATTATGTTAATTTCTGCTATATTTTCTCAAGGGAAGTGGAAATAAGAAAACATAAAAAACCTGTGATATACTTTCTCACATTTATTTATAAACTGATATGTTTAATTAAATTAATTATACAATCCGTCTCACTTTAGCATAAAAAGTAATATGGATGACAAAGAATCCATTCACAAAATATGTATACTGAAATTTTATCGCTGAAATTGAAACAACAAATAAAAATATATAAAACACCAAATCCATGTACAAATTAATCTTCTTAAGTTTTGTAACACTTTTACACATAAGATAAGATGAAATAAGAAAACATAAATTCATTCAGAAAAACACTTAATCCTTTATGAAACTCATTTTGTTAACTTCTGTTTCACTTATTTACATTTAAGAAGTCTAAATATCAATATAACCAACTAAACAACACAATCCAAGTTGGGACTGTAGAAGTGATTGTTTACATGTGAGGTTATAGGAATGAACTATCGAAAAATGTAAACATGAAGTGAAGCGTGTAAGGATCGAACTGGTGGGTGTAGGGCGGGTCAAGCGAGTTTGGTGGTGTCGCCGATCCGAACAATTACCTCATTTTTATAGTTGGTTTAGATTTCTTCTAATTCAAATTTCCCCAAAGTTGCCAACATTTATTTTAATAAAATTATATACAGTCCGCTCTCCAGAGGCTGATTTGATTTGTGAGGAAGTTACCCTTCCTTTTAAATTGTATCAGGATAATTTACGATCTTTGATCAAACATGTCCTATAAGTTCTTATAATTTTCCTATCTTTAGGTTGCTATCACTATCATAACAGTTCGCAGTGGAACTTTTTAGTTATTTACATCCTACAGGGACCATTTCCTTGTTCCTGCTATAAAACTTGTTTGAAGCAAATTTATTTGAAAATTCTTTCTTGCGGTCAACTTTACCCATTCTATTCTTATTAGTTTTTTCCCCATATGGTTGTCCCATTATTTTATATTTAGTTTCCTGTTTTCCTTAGTGGCTAGCTCTCTCCCTGAAGCCCTTTGGGAAATTTCCTTCGCGATTAGGAATGGGACCTAGTAAGTAATTAGGGAGACCAATTACCCTGAAATGGAGACAGTAATCTGCTCCATTAGTTAATGAAAATTAGGGGTGGTTCAAGTTGAAATATCACTAGCGACACCTTTTTAAAACATTTTTAATTAATTAGTCTTATAAGATGTCTTAATCCTATTTATAACAATTTAAAAATATTTAATAATTCGTCATTGGGTTAAGTACAATTTATAATTAAAAAAATAAATTACTTTAATTAGGATTGATGAATTAGTTGCCACTTCTATAGGAATTATTTTATTATGAAATTAGTTTCGAATGCTAAACATTCATCTTCAGTTCTAAAACATATAATTTGTTTCCCCCAAAACATAAGCACTTTGTTATTATATATTATATGAGGCGTGGAAACGCAAAAGGGAGGGAGTAAATCCAAAATTGAAAATATTTCAGTAAACCCCAAAATATGCATAATTCGGGTTTCTTTTTTTGAAACAATTATTATTGGATCAGAAGTTTTTAAACAACATCAGAAATAGGTATGTAAAATATTGTTCAGCTTTTCTAGAAAGAAAAATCTTATATCACTGCGGCCAATAATGGAACATTTTAATTGTTTGTGCTTGAGGTGTTTACATTCAAGTATCCGGGCACAAGTTCCAGGAGCAGCATATCTATTTAAGTTCAATTTTATTAAATTAGATTGGAATCTGTTGATGTAAGAACAGATTTAAAATGGTAAATGAAGATCGTACAAACCTCTGATGTTTTGACAAAGTCCGCTTCCAGTTTGCTTCATTCCCAATTTTTTTCTCGATTCTGTTATGTTTATTTCAGGATATCTCTCCATATTTAACACGACACAATAAATTGATTATCACACGTGTAAAAATATATCGACTACTAAAACCTTTTCAAATGTTCATTACTAATTTCGTTACAAGCGCAAGTGGTGCTCCAAGCGCCTGTTTTGAGAAACAAGGATTTACCCGCTTCTGAAACTCAACCCTAACATCGAAGGTAACTAAAGTAACTTCGAGGTAACTAAAACAGAAAATTTTCTGTTTTAGTTACCTCGAAGAACTGAAGATGAATGTTTAGCATTCGAAACTAGTTTTCAAGTAAAATAGTCTCAATAGAAGTGGCAATTAATTCATCAATCCTAATTAATCTGGTAATTTAAACCTAAATCCGGGACGGTTTTGAACGATTTTATTATTTCTAAAGATTCATAAATATTCAAGTTTAGACTATTAATTTTCTACTCAATGTATTAGTTTCACTCCCGAGTCTTTATTGAATTTATGGTTATTTTCATTTTGATGGATGGCGAATTCGGAATTCTTACTGTCGTATGCTCTTTTATTCTTTGATTTATTGATCGTCTAATTTTTCCTCTGTATTTAGCTTCACAGACAAAGCATTTTACTTCATATGCACGGCTTTTTAAGTAACGGTCTATTTTGTTTTTAGGTAATAAAGATAAAATAAAATAATTCCTATGGAAGTGGCAATTAATTCATGTTTATTGCATTTTTTTACTTTTTTTTTTCTTTTTTTTTTATCTACACTTTTTTTTAAATAAAGAATGTATCAATGATTTTTATCATTATAATTATTATTCATTTTTTTTTTTATCTGCGTCATTGTTTTTTTCATTTGTACCTTATATTGGCTATCAAATTAGCTGTCAGTTATGGGTATTATAATGTGTAGGGTTAAAAAAAAATCTTTATTTTAGCCAAAAGTTTGCATTTTTATTTCTTTGTTATACATATAACATAACATTAAAAATATAGTTCACTGTTTTTAATAGTTTTTCAGCCAGTATTTGCCTGGGTCAGCCACGTACGTGCAGTTTCCTGGGATGGCTGTCAATAAACTCGTGCATCACAATTTCAACCTCTACAAAAGAACTGAAGAAAGTGGGACATCATATAAGTGATAAAATCATAAAGCGAGCGAGGTCAGAACTGTATAGTGGGTGGGTGTGGCGAAAATTCGATTCCACTAGCAATGCTTAGGTTTTCCTTTGTCCGGCTACGCTGCTGAAATAAAACACTTTTATATCTAACTGTATTCTTCGATACTCCCAAACTTCTGCTAGAATAGTAAGCTGTAATTTATCCAGTTTTTTTTAATCTCATCGATATTCACTGAGTTCACCGTTTTATGGACGTATCTCGACTGTTGGATTTTTAAAGCCAACGCTGAGCTGTGCGATGGTCAAGGGCATCATTGCCTTCAGTTTAGGTAATTGTCCTGCCAATAAACATATTGTAGAGTTCATCAAATGTGCGATTATTTTTTACCTCAGGGCTTCGTTAGGAGTAGTTAGGAGGTAAACATACTAAAAGTTCCCATCCCTGGGGGGTGAGCTAACGGTAGGAGGGGGAGGAGAGGTCTCATTTTTGGGTTTTTCTATTATATCTTGGAAACGGTGGACTCTATGAAAATATGCTACAGATCAAAATTAAAGATAATTAAATTCCCTTTAAAAGTGTTTATATACATATTTTTCGAACATTCAACGGTATTTGAGATATACGTTATTAAAAATCGATATTTTTGTTTTTATTTTTTATTTTAAATAATGTTTACCTCAATTTTTGTCAATTATTTGCTGCGAGTGCCGGAAACGTATATATGAAATTAATGCATAGTTAATTCTCTAAAACTTTGAATCCGATATTTTTTTCTGATAAACGATCGTGGAAGGCACTAGAAGCAAAAGTTTGACAAAAAGTGAGATCAAGATTATTTTTTTTTGTGAAAATTATCGATTTTTAATAACGTATATCTTGAAAACTGTTTGAGTTCGACACATATATGTATATTAACAATTTTGGTAGGAAAGTTAATTAGCTTTTATTTTTATATGTAACATATTTTTCTAGTTTTCCGTTTTCGAGATATAATAGAAAAATGCAAAAATAGGACCTTCTCCCCTCCCCTCCAATGTTTGCTGACTCCCCGGGGCGTGGAATTTAAGTAAGTCTATCTTTTAATGGTAACGGTCGGGTTAAGAGGAGGCAGCTCCCACGCCCGTCGAGAATACCTTTTATCGATTCTTACCTTCTTCCGATTTATTTCGGTGTTTTAGTCGCTACTTTTAGAGGGGGAAGGTTATTCTCATTTATTTACGGAGAAACTTTAAGTCCCTGTTCAAAGTAATATTAACTTGTGTTTACCTTATGATAATAAAATGTGAAATAAGAAAATAATGAAGTGGAAATAATAAAATTTCAAAATATAAGACACTAAATCAATTTGGAATTAAATGAAAATTAATATAATGCTAAACCACCAGTAATGTTAATTCTTGATGAACTTTGTGATGTGAGGGAATTAATTGTAAATAACAAATTATAAATATTTAAAAGACAGGATCCTTAAGTATTTATTTGTCATAACTCCTATTTATTTAACATTTGTAGCTACATGTTTCCGAGACAATGCTCCATCATCAGGCTTCTAATTTTTTTTTAAAACACTTTAATCTATAACATTATACCAACAGTTTTACAATTATATAGTAACCTGTCATTTACCTCTTAATTTGTGATTATTTTAACATTGTCTATTCTCCATGTTATAATCCATTATAAGACAGAATCCTAGTTGAAAGTGATGATGTTGATTTTTGCTATATTTTCTTAAGGGAAGTAGAAATAAGAAAATATGAAACCTATGATATACTTTCTCACTTTAGGGCAATAAGTATTATGGATGACAAAGAATGCATTCACAAAATAAGCATACTGAAATTTTATCACTTAAATTGATACAACAAATAAAAATATATAAAACACCAAATCCATGTACAAATTAATGTTCTTAAGTTTTGTAACACTTTTACACATCAGATAAGAGGGAATAAGAAAACATGAATTGATAAAACACTTAATCCTTAATGAAACTCATATTGTTAACTTATGTTTCAGTTATTTACATTTAAGAAGACTAAATATCAATATATCACACTAAACAACACAATCCAAGTTGAAACTGTAGAAGTGATTGTTTACATGTGAGGTTATAGGAATGAACTATCGAAAAATGTAAACATGAAGTGAAGCGTGTAAGGATCGAACTGGTGGGTGTAGGGCGGGTCAAGCGAGTTTGGTGGTGTCGCCGATCCGAACAATTACCTCATTTTTATAGTTGGTTTAGATTTCTTCTAATTCAAATTTCCCCAAAGTTGCCAACATTTATTTTAATAAAATTATATACAGTCCGCTCTCCAGAGGCTGATTTGATTTGTGAGGAAGTTACCCTTCCTTTTAAATTGTATCAGGATAATTTACGATCTTTGATCAAACATGTCCTATAAGTTCTTATAATTTTCCTATCTTTAGGTTGCTATCACTATCATAACAGTTCGCAGTGGAACTTTTTAGTTATTTACATCCTACAGGGACCATTTCCTTGTTCCTGCTATAAAGGTTATAGGAAAGAGCTATCGATAAATGTAAACTCGAAGTGAAGCTTAATTACTCTTAACGAAGCCCTGAGGTATAAAATAATCTCATATTTCATGCACTTTACACCCCTCATTTCAGCACTCTAAGGACTCCAACTTCACTCGGCGTTTGGGGGGGTTGTAGTTTTTCATTTTATTTTATTTTTTTATTTTTTAATATGTATTTGGAGCCCTCTACAAACTTAGATAGCAAGACTTCTTTAATAACGCGCGAATTTGTTTATTTCTTCGATCTTCTTATTTACCAACCCATTTAGTCACAATACCTATTTTATTTTTATATATTTATTGGAATTTACGACCGTAAACAAAAAATACATCCAGTAAATGTGGAATTCATAACATGTCTATTGCTTGTCTATTACCCATTTGTATAACTTCAAAAGATATATATGAGAAGGTTCCGTCATCTTCTTTTCATCCGCTGCGGAGGTTAATCTTGAATAGTATAGGAAGCAGATTGTGAGACTAGTGGATTTGGATAGTTTTGGAGTTCACTGGATAGGTATCTGGTTTGGGATAAATCAGCATATGGAACGTTAAGGTATTTTAAGATAGAATTAGGATTCATGAATCAATTACAACTTCTGTTGAAATTCTCTTGTTAAAATACTAGTTTCGAATGCTATATATTCATCTACAGTTCTAAAACATAAAAAATTTTCAACACTTCAGTATTAAGACAATAAGGCAAGAAAAATATTGAATGTTTAGCATTCGAAACTATTATTCTAATAAAATAATTCCAATAGAAGTGGCAATTAATTCATCAATCCTAATTGTATTGATCCTTCTATACCATCATGCATACCTCGAGTCTTTTCAGATTTTCGGAAGGATTAAGATTTACTAGAATTAGATACAATAACAATAAATTTATGTTTTTTCTATAACTTTGTTGGCAGAAGTAGATCCGGAATATCTATAATGGGATTTCAGAGAAATCAGCGAGTTGTTTTTATACACGACTTTTAGTCATCAAAACCTTAATTTTCTATTTTACTAAGAGCTCCTTGATACCAATGCAGTTTAATCTTGAGAATATTGCTATCGAAGTTCGTATTAACATTCCGTACATTTTATAAGATAACTATCATCTTTCTAGTTCGACTCCTTCTGATTAACCAAGGCTTTTTTACGTATATAAAATGTAAATAACCAAGGTCCTACGCAAATATTATTATTGTTGAACATTGATTACGTCCAATTTATATTTTGTTTAAGTATGCTTGACAGTGTTAAAAAAAAAAAAAAAAAAAAAAAAAAAAGAAAAAAAGCTGATCACAGAAACCCCTGTGATGAATTAAATTCTGACAACACAATTGTTACTCCTGAATATTTCGAGATATGTGTTTTTCAACGAAGGCGGTGAGTTCTGACTAATTGTTCCATCAGAGGCGAACCGCTTTTCACGATGAAAATACCGTTACTGAAAGCCCTCCATCAATTGATCTGCATTTCAACAGCCCTTTTATCCTCTTTTATTTAGTGCTAACATTTATCCTCAAAACACATTTTGAATACATTTTGAGAACTATTGTGCTTGGCACTGATTTCCGTTATTTTATATAATATGTTAACTCTTGTACTGGAGTACGAATAATGGAGAAATTTTAGATAACTATTATTTAAGCAGATTATATTCCTTCACTTATTTATTTAATTACTATATACCTTCACATAAATATGTAAATACGTATTTACAATTGTACAAAATAATGCATATTACGTAAATATGTTGATAGTGATTACAATGACATGTTAATAACTTGTGAAGACCTACTCACTAGTAGCACTCCAGTAAAATTCTACACTAGAAAGGTCTCTAGGCCATCATCTTTTTAGACGCCTTGGAGGATTATTGGAAAGGAAGTGGGAAGCAAGTTGGGAGACTAGTGGATTGGAGTGGTTGTGGAGTTTATTATGAAAGGATGTGAAACATGGCCCTTAGCAAAGAAATCAGAAATGATGCTCAACACCGGGGGAAGGGAAGTGTTGAGGAGAATATGGGGCGGAGGTTTCGAGGACGGTTTTTGGAGGAGAACCAGACGGCAGGAGGAAAGAACGTCCCCGAATCAAATGGATGGATGATGTGGAGGAAGAGGCGGATGGGGGTTCAGGAATGGAGACAGAGAGCGCAAGTTCGAAGAGATAGGTGGGCTGTTGTGGAGGAGACCCGGGTCCTTGTAGGACCGTAGTGCCCATATAATAAATAATAAATAAGTATCTGGTTTGGGCTAAATCAGTAACATATATAACATCTTTACTTATCTTTACGAATAAGTTTATTCGTCTCAAAGTAAGGTGCATTGAGGATTTTCCGAAGGATTGGATACAAGATGAATGAAAAAGCTCATCGCTGTACGTCCAAAGTCAAATCGTACGTCCCCGAAAATGAATCTTTTGTAATTAATTCGAAGCTTTGAACACTTGTCGGAAGTGTCTTGTCGTTTTAGTCTTATATATGGATTCCTAGTTAGAGGTTGTCGAAGTGGAGCCCTAGGTAGTACATTTAACAGGGATTAGTGGTATATCATTAAAGGATACTGTAGGACAAGAAGTCGTAGGTTTACGATGAAATTTTTTAAAGTTTAAGTAAAGTTTTTTAAACTGAATATGTAGTATCATTCCGGACTTCTTCTCAGGCCATCTTTATAAAATTATTTATTTATTTTTTTAAGACTACAGCGACAAGAAACTGCTCGTCGTTACAGACTAGTTCAACATTTACTAGAAAAACGACCAAAGCTCCCAATTCATTACAAAAGACTTATTTACATGACTGCGATTAGACCTATTTGGACGTACGGAATTGAGCTTTGGGGCTGTACTAAACCATCCAATTCATCTTATATCCAATCCTTACAATCCAAAATCCTTCGAAAAATTCTAAATGTCCCTTACTTTGTCTCCAATAAACTTATCCATTATGACCTAAATGTTCCATATGTTGCTGAGTCAGGCTCAAACAGATACCTATCCTTTCATCGTAAGCTCCGTAACCACTCAAATCCATTAGTTTCTCATCTTGCTTCCCACTCCATTCCTGATAATCCTCCGAGGTGTCTGAAAAGAATATGGCCTAGAGATCTACTGTCGAATTTTTATTGAAGTGCTACCAGTGAGTAGTTCTTTTCAAGTTTTGTCATATTATTGTTTTCGTTATCAACACATTTACTTAATGTATATATTTGAACATATTATATTATTGCCTGGTAACATATTATTTTAACTATTACTTTTTTTTTTAATAAAATTGTAAATAATGTGCTAATCAAGTTTTAGGGGACTTTCTCGAAAGAGAAGTTTTGTTAAAATATATATATTTGAGCGGAGATTGAGTTAACTGTGTGATGAGATAAAATTATCTTTGTTAGAAAGAAAATTGAAACAAAGTAATCTTGTTTATCAACCCAAGTTAAGTTCCGAACCAGTTAACGTGGACATCCTTCTATGAACATTATTATTTTAAAACTATACCCCTGTCACGATATTTCCACATTTTTCTTTCTTGGTTATTTTTTTCTTCTTATTTAATTATTTTAAATTTGACCCTGTTTTATTTTATTATTAACATTGATTTTAAGGTAAAATAAGCCAAGGTAGTGGTTAAGCACCTGTACGGCTCTAAGCCCTTTTCTATCTTATCGTAATCACAGATGATTGCCTTATCAGTAGAGATAAATACGGTATTTTTTACTTCCCAATGGATATTTTAAGTGACGTAAATTATAAGCATTATGGTGTTTACATTCAAATCCTGTTTGCTCTAATTGCAAAAACAAAAATTACTCTTATCTTAAAGTTAAACGAACAATTATAATATTTCATCGTTCATATTTCATTATAATTCGACATTCGTTATTTTCGTTATGTGATCGCTTAAATTTCTGTTTACGTTTTTATATTGAAAACTGCTACTGATTGATGTTCGGTGACTTGGCTTTGAAAGAAACTGTGCTGGTAAATGTTACTAAAATTTGTTCAAAAGGTTTTTTCCTTTGTATTTAGAAGTTTTGAGCAAAGTGATCCTAAAATCTTTTATGTTTTCTTTTTTGAAGTTGGATTCATAAGCCGTATTTCTGTGAAGGAATTTTTTACGTTTCGATCCTAATCTATTTTCACGGCGTAACTTCATTAACAGAACAAGTGAGGGGTATTATGAAAAAATGTAGTCCCTTGTGATAGAGTAGCATCTGTTTTTTTTTTTGGTTTTTTTTTCGACGGACCTTGTTTGTGTAAGGTTAATTAAGGATCTTTTATAGCTGAATCCTTAGTAAAAGTGATTCGCAAAAAATATCCTTGATGATATCCTTGTATTGATGCTAGAGACAAAATTATAGACTGGTGTATGCAAAAATTAATGGTTACTTCGTTACAACGTTGCATATGAAAAAATGGATTCTCATGTTGCAGTTCTTTCTTTCTCTAGCTTTAACTTTTAAGTTTATAAACTTATTTTATATTCCGATCTACGTTTTCATAATAAAAACTGCTACTTATTGATCTCCGGTAACTTGCATTTGAAAGGAATATTTGAGAAAGGTTATGAAGTATAAAGGCCTTTGTGTATGAAAGATACTTGGAAAGATAAACAGGAACAGAGAATCAAGGAGGTCCTTCAGAAGGATCGAAAAGGAAAAAGATAGATTTTATCAATTTCTTTTTAAAATGAAGGATTGGGAATTATAGTTTAGTACACTAGCATCTTTTTTCGTATTATTAAATAAACTACATTTATACTTTTAAGAATACTTTATTATATAACATAGATTCTACTGGAGATACATTCGCTTTTTGGTTAATCTTGGAAATGTTGGGAATGAGTTATTTTTTGAGGAAGAAATAGAGAAAGGCTTCTTCGTACAATTAAAAGTCGGGCTTTCAAAACATTTAAAAAAAAATAATTTTAATTTATAATAGTAAAGAGTAGAGTGGTTTTACACAGGTTTTATTTACGAAATGTGAGATTTTAAACTTAAAAACAATATCGATATTCCATATATCCAATTTTTGAGCTCTAAATATCGATACACGATATATCGTGTTTTTTAATATTTTTATTTTACGAAATGTTATAAAAATGTCGGAAAGCAATCAGAATTATTAGAACATAACCGTTAGTTGTGAGAATGATAGTTCCTATATAAAATCATCTCTTTTCATTCATACCATTAATCTCGTTAACAACCACCTGAAGCTGTTATCAAGGTCTCGTTGGGATTACGCATTGATAATCACTAATTAATCAAGATATAAAATTACTCTGACGAAGATTGGAATTAATCAAATTGTTGTTTAAGCTGAAGAGCAGTTGAAGTGAGATTTATTAATATTTTTCCTCGTAGGAACGGGCGCTTGTGATTACAGCCGTTCCTGGATTATCGGGGTCTTAGAGGATCATACAAGAATTCCCTCTCAAATCTTCCTAACAGCCTAGCCTTCTTGGTGTTTACGCAGGTGCTCCGATATCCAGCTACATTCTCCAGCTTTTATTGAGTATATAAAATAGGATTAATAATACATTATCGTATTTTATATGTGTGGTTAGTGGTAGGAATGATGATAATTTCCGAGATAGAGAAAATTTAATCAGAAATTAAATTTGAAGAATGAAGGAATTTGAATCCCTCGAATCCACAATATCTACCAATAATGAAATTCAAAAGGAAATAAAGGAAGCATTGAAGGTCGGAAACACCTACTACTTCTGGTCCCTTAGGTCACCCAAAACAATGCCATCTCTCTCTCGACTACCCAAAAGCCATACCTCACCTTCCGAATAGCAAGCCAAATTCTCAAATCTTATACAGAATATTCCGAATTTCTTCCAAATTTATACAGATGGATCAAAATCCGATGTATCGAATTCACAATTTATGCAGCACATATACAGCGGAGCTTCATGCAATAACCTCAGCCCTTTATAACGCTATGTCCGTTGTTCCTAACACAATCACGATAATAACTGATTCCTTGAGTTCATAAAAAGGGATATAAAACATGTTCTCAAATCATCCCCCAGTCCTAAAAGTTCATCGAAATCTCTCTATGTTGGAAGATTTAAGCAAGTCGGTGTACTTTATATAGATTCCGGGCCACCTGGAGATTGTTGGGAATGAGCTCGCAGACCGGGCCGCCAGGCAAGCACTCATACTCCCTGGCCGAAGGTCCGCCATTTTAACACCTCGGGAAATAGTTCTTCCTCTGAAAAGAGAAATATCGGATGCCTGGCAGTCTATGTAGGACGAAAGTCCGCCAAACAAAATAAAAAATATTAAAAGAACAGTCAAACCATGGACCATCAGATCGTTCTAGTCCAAGAAAATTTGAAAACACTTTTGTTACACGAACTGCCACTGGATTCATAAAATTCTGGTTTCGATACTGATTCATGTCCAGCTGAAATACCCTTCCTAGCATTCGCCTTGTCTTTTTTTTTTTAGTAGTCTTCTTGGAATTCTTTCCCTCTTCAACGCAATTAGTTACTTAAACTTGAGTTTGTACTTATGTATAAGTATGTATTGCAATTGTTTTTATTTTTCTAAATTGGTAAAGTAAATAGTCGCATATTTTAGGTATTTAATTGCATATATTACCCTATAACATTGCATATATATGTGCATATTATTTAGTTTTTATTGCTTATAATTCACAGCCCATATAAATGACGTATCAAATATAAAATCCGTATTTAATTTCCTTAAAACTCACAATCTGTTAAATAAAATATAGAGCTGAGCAATGTTTATATAGAAGACATGTATAAAATACATTTCTAAAGTATAAAATATATTATATAGGTTTTTAAAAATTTAATTTTATTTTTATTTATTTATTTTTTTTTTTTGTTAACAATGATAATAACAATAAAAGAATTTCAGGCGTTGATGATACTGGCGGTTTTACGCATTAAAACCAAAACAAACATATTACTTCTTGGTCGCAAAGCTCTTCATGTCGGATCTACTATATAGAAACATTTTTTTATTTTATTTTTTATAGCCATTTTTTTAAATTGACAACTTTATACAATATAATTAAAATAAACATTTAAATGGTCTCTTGGCCATCTTCTTCTCAGACGGTGAGGTGGGATATCAGGAATCAAGTATAAAGAAAGTTAGGTGACTAACAAATTCGAGTGGGAATGGAATTTACTATGGAAGCATATGTATCTGGTTTAGGCTAAATCTGCAACATATGGAACATTAAGATCTTTATGGATAAGTTTATTGGTGACATAATAATAATAAGGAGAAGAAGAAGAAGAAGAAAATGAACTTTATTATGGAATAAAGAATAACATATGATTACAGTACATAGGACAATCGTTTGGGTATAATAATAAATAGTAATAAAAATTGATAAATAATTAAATTATGAACTACAAAATAAATGAGAAATCTAAAAGGATACATTTTATGTATACTATTATAATGTATATAGCATAAATATGAATTTTTTACATTTGCTCGGAAGATTAAAAATTCAGGTGGTAAAGAAATAGATGATGTTTAAAGGAATTATGAGTCGAGCTTTTTCGAATTGATCAGGGCAATAAATTACATAGAGAAGAAGCGCGGATAATAAAGGAGCTTTCAAAGGATGCAGTTCGCTGTCCAGGAGTGTACAGGTTGATCGTTGGGTTCTAGTATTTAAGAGGTGGATGGAGGAGCGCAGGGTAAGGAGGTCATGAATATTGGTGGGGTTTTTGGTCATAAGGAGTTTGAAGGATAAATTTCTTTTTAAAATAAAAACTATGGAGCACTTAGCTATTAACACTCAAGCCCCTTCCTTATCTTGAGTTGTACTGGTTTTCGACCTAAATTTTGCTATGAATATTTCTGATACATACAAATATTTCGTTTTGTTCAGGCGCTATATTTTTAAATCAACATTATCTTAATAACTATTTATGCCTATAATCAAAAGAATACAATTTTTTTAAAATAGTTATATGAATGTTCTTTTGTTAATCTCCATCTCCATTTATAAATAATTAATTATATTCTATGATATTTTACTGAATGTAATATTTTTAACGTTCATTAAATATTTAATACATGCCCTTTGAGTTATGCTATAATCGGGGTATGCACAGATCAGGGGTAAGGGATGGGGGGCTAACATAAATTACCTAACAAGGTTCTAATGAAGTCATATTTTAATAACAGAATATTCATCATCTTCCTATATTATAAATAAGCTAGATTTATAGCGCCCAACTAATAAAAAAATATATGGTGAGTTTCTTGTTTAACAGGGAATTTATTATGTTTATTTTAAATGTATTATTATCATTTTTCTTTGCTGAATTATTTGAACAAGATCTGCGATTCTATGTTAACTGCAATGGAACAGCCTGGATCAGATAACGGGGCTATTTTCAGAGCCGAAATTTTAAAATTCTGGACTATTATAAACGATAAAGAAAAACAAAAATTCAGTAATACTAAGGTTGTCTCTTGAGCATTATAACTGCTTGATACAACTCGAATTATATTTTTCTAATAGAAATTTTATTTTTGAATTTTTTGACCTCTATGAAGGTTACGTTACCACCTCAGTAGTTACAAATACAAAAAACAAAAAAAAATTCTAATTTATTTTTTGAGTTAATTATAATTACGGAAATAGAATATTAATAGATAAAGAATAAAGAAATTCGTTGTTTTTAACACTTTTATTAGTTATAAAATATATTAGTTATAAAAAACACATAGCATTTTTTTTTCTCGTTTTAATTATTATTTTAAACATAAGTACAAGTTACCATTATTCATTTGTATTTTCCACTTAATAAAAAAGAGACTCAATGGCCGAGTGAGTGGGTCTTAGTACGCTCGTAACTTGAAGGTCGTGGCTTCGAATTCCACCCAAGCGGGTTAAAATTTATTTCGTGGCGGACCCACGAATAAATCTTGGCTTTAACACCCTGACTAGAATTGATTAGGTAACCTGTATGATAACCCGTCCTTCCTGCCCTAGTTAAAGTACATAAGGACCGTAAGCCCAAAAAAACAAACAACTTAATATAAAGTATTTAGAACATATAGAGAAATAGTGTAAGCTCCGTGGAAAGAAAAGAAAACATGGAATTACACTATTTCTGACAGGGAAATAACTAATGCCACGTGAAAATACGTTATTTCAGAAACGGTAAAGAAAGAAATAATTTTACAAATGCTACAGAAGGTTTTATCGTGCTTAAAAAATGGTCATAATTAGGAGAAAATCTAATGATACTTATAAGCGGAATTTAATTACATGGAAGTAAATCCCGATGCAGGCATGACGACTTTCCGGTGTCAAGTGCGTTGTAGGAATGGAAAACTGAAAGCGACTGAATGATGTAGGACTCACTTGTTTTGCCACATCTGAATGTTAAAATTCTCGTTTAAAATCTTACCGCCTATATAAGATAAAAATTTTTCAGAAACCCACGGAGCTAGGTTTTTTTCCCGGTACAAACATAAAGTTTTTTTAATCGTGGGCCAGCAGTGCCCTCCAATCTAGGGAAATGGTTGTTTTAGCGTGAAAATGAAGTAGAGGTAATTTATCTATCAACGAAAAAGGTGAAAACATAAAATGGGGACATCCACGGAAGTTACAAAACCGGCGCACAGTGGGCAATATGACCGATTTAGGTGGACAAAATTCTGAAACTTTACCATATTTAACCTTTGGGGTCCCAGATTACGGAAAAAATAATTAAAAAAATCTAATTAATTTTTTGACGCGATTGGCGAGCGCACAGTGGTAAAAAATCAAATTTATTGGCTAAAATCTAAAACTCTCCTACATTTAACGGTTGAAGTTCCAGAATATGGGAAAAATAATACAACAAATCTAATAATCGGCTTGGAGTGGCGTTAACCTGCTAATAGATGTGTTTTAAATCATTTAGGAAACTCTTCAAATTATAGGTTCAAAAACGTTTATTTTTATTTTTTTTAATTTTTAATTTTTATTTTTTTTTAATAATAAAAGTACATTAAATAGAATTTAAATCAATTACAGAAATAAAATTAGGCATAATTTATAATAATTAATAAACGTAATTAAGCACAGGTAGATAAATATAAAAAAAATTATGAATATTAAACAACTGATTATCTTCTTCACTTCTGTCATAATATGATGATCCAGATTGATCTGATAACTCTGGCTCTGACATGTCATCATTTGGTTTCTCAAGATTTAAGTTTGATAAGGATAATTGTTCGTTTGGAGTAGTGCACATTAGTAAATATAGCAAATCTGAATCTAACGGTATTTTATGTTTTTTGTAGTGAAGCAACAATAGGGTCCGATGAAAACTAATAGCATTGTCAACAAATCACTATTTGTCGCTATTCATGAAATTTTCTTGTAGAAGAAGATGGCTGTTAAGAGGTAGATGCCTCTTTCACCACTGGAAGAACCACGCTTACCAGAAACGAAGTGCGTGCTGTGCAGCGAAGGTCCATTTTTCACAGTCAACCTTCAATAACTCGCTGACTTTTCTTTTTTTTTGTTTTCTCACTTTTTTTTTTTTATCGTAGACAAGTAGGCTGGATAACTGAAATACTAAAATCCAAGTCATCGGAATCAAGGCAACTATAGTATTTATTGAAAAAATCTTCCAATTTTCTGTGACATGGAAATTTTGTCGGAAAAACGGAAATTTTAATTTTCAAAGGCCTAATCTCCACATTTTCTTAATTATTAATATGAGAAGAAGTTAGAATAGATTTCAGCAAGTGGTCTTGGCGGTTTTATTGGGGGGGAAACTTAGCTCACTCTTCAAAAAATGTTCCCCAGGTGATTTGGAGTGTTGTGTCTGAAAAAAATTATGTATCACCCAAAACGCAAAAAATCGCAAAAATTCTTTGCATCATTTAAAGACTAGAAGGATTGATGAAACAAATCCCACGAACGAATCCTTGGGGTAACTTGGGGGTCATATAGTTTTTCGTTATTGAATTGGGGCATACATTTACAAATTGCTAAATTAACTCTACAGGCAGATTCCAATGTATATTCAATAGCGAGTGTGGAAATATAATGTCTTACCTGCCTCAGCAATGTCCATTGTTAAATAAAAGCAAAAAGACTTTGCGCTACACACACCTTGAACATAATAAATGGCCATCGAATAAAGATAATGCCACTGTTGGTTATTAGGCACTTGTGTAAACAGGGTTGATTCAGTACTTTACTATTTATTTGTAAACAAGTTATGGCGGGAAATATTAGTATTAAGTGTCTTACCAACTAATAATAAAAAGGTCAAGCACTCAGAAATTCCAAACTTTTGACTTGACTTTTGTCCACCTAGATGGGTGTTTTTGCCCACTGTGCGGCGTTTAAAAACAAACAAGGCCAACAACTAAACATAATTATTTATATTATATAACATTGGCTTTTGTATATTTTCTTATACGCAGCTAAGTAGCAATGCAGTACTTCGAATTATAGTTTTAAAATAAAGTTTCAGGCTTCAAGATTCCCTACTGTGTTTTATTCAGCCACATCAGAAAGGTATTTATAAAAATTTATTACTGCTACATAAGCATTCTATTCGAAATATTGTTTTCTGTAATAATAAAATAATGTAAATTAAAAAATAATATTAAATGTTTTATTTTTCTATTATTTGAAGGGTTTGCTGCAAAAAGGAGGTAGCTTCAGCCTGAGATTAGAGCTTATGTACAACCTTGTGATAAAAAAATAAATACATATGTTGATATTTGTTTAGTTAGATGACTTAGCTCCAACTATTAGTTGATGTTTGTTTTTATGGGCAAAAAACTGCTGACGGTTATTATTGCCCAGGGACTTGAACTTCATAATACCGTCTGCGTTGTAACAATAATAATAATAAAGTTCTAACCAAGTTATTTTTCCTGAATAAAAAAAAGATAAATACGATTTACAAAAATAAAATAAAAAAAAATTATATAATTTTAAAGGGGAACAACTTGAAATTATTTAATTTCATTTAATGTTCATTATTTTATTAATTGCTCCCCCATTTAAATTATTTTTATTTTATTTTATTTTTTATTTCATCCAATTGTTCGTTATCATGTGAATCATAAGATGAGACTGTATCTCATGTTTGTTTGTTCAATTTCCAAACTGGTTTAAACCTTTTCACGAAAATGAATAAGTATACTCCTTTTTGCCAAAAAAACCTTCAATTTTTATTAATTAATTATTTATCAGGAGATAGATATTAGTTTGTTTTTTTTTTTTTTTTTTTTTTTTTTTTTTTTTTTTTTTTTTTTTGTAAGTATAAATATTTTTCAAGATTTCTCATTTTTATACTTATCACATGGAATATATATTTATAAAACTTAAATTATATATATATATATATATATATATATATATATATATATATATATATATATAAAACCCTGATGTAGGTAGTTAGGGTGTGTAGTTGTGAAAACACAATTAAAATATAAATTTCAATTTATTGTGCCGATGTTTCGGCCATCAATGTAAGCCTTTTTCAGGACTAGAAGAAAAACAATAGAAAAAAAAGGATTTGAATTGAATATAATTTCTATCTTTATAATAAAAAAATAATTGATTTATTAGTTTCAATTAATTTTTCTTGTTTTGTTTTTTTTATGTTTATAATGTTTTTCTTTTCTTATGTTTTTTTAGAATTCACTTCCATATTTTTTAGTTTGTCAATTCTTACCTCCTTTGTCATTTATCTTTCGTTACAGCTAGAAAACAGAAATGACAAACTAAATAATATGCCAAAAAAGGGAGTAAATTTAAAAAAAAAAAGAGAGAGAGAGAAAAGAAAAATTAATTGAAACTAATAAATAAATAATTTTGTTTTTATAAATATAAAAATTATATTCAATTCACACCCTTCTTTTTCGATTGTTTTTCTTCTAGCCCTGATGAAGGCTTCCATTATTGGCCAAAACTTCGGCACTATAAATTCAAATTTATATTTTAATTGTGTTTCAATGACTCCCTAACTACCTACATCTTCATTATTTCCACAGTCATTAAATACCTCATCAGTTTTATATATGATAGAAACTTGCAGAGACCAATTAGTAAAATTACGAACCTAAGCCTTAGCTTTCTAAGTTTCTTACAACTTTAAATCTTTTTTTTTTTATAATATAAATTATAAACTTTAAAAAACCATTGCATAATTCTGAACGGTACAGCCTTCGTTGGAAGAGCAGGATAAGTTAATCAAAATATAGGACAACTAGCCAGAAAGTGCGTAACCACTCAACCACCTTAGTAATTCCTGGATCAAGTGGTATGCGGACGATAACCACACTTGCTTTCCTCCACTGCCACCCTAGCTATAGCACTAAAGCAGGGGTAGAAGAGGTGGTTTTATAGTGAAAACCTCAAAACCTTTAACCTCACAAAACGCTCTTGCCACAACCCATTAGTAGTACCTACTTTTTGTTGTCCCATCTCATCTTTACGCAGAACATTTTTCCGTCAAAAATGTTTTAGATAAAATTTAACATGACTTTGAAAATGGTGATTATACAGGATATGACATGTGAGATGCGTTTGTAGAACTAATAATAAGGATTATGATGTATTTTTCTTGATCTAAATATTTTTTCTTCTTCCATTTTGTAAATGTTTCTTTTTTTATCCCACTTCAAACTGCTTATCATGGTCGTTATTATTATTAGTTCTACAAACGCATCTCGCATGTCATATCCTGTATAATTATCATTTCGTTAGTTTGATAATGTTGAAACATCTGTGCAAAGCGCATGAATGTATTACTTTTTTTTCTTCCATCATATTTAACTCATAGAAAAATGAATTTATTATCTGATATATTTGGGGGTATCACGTTTCGTAATTAATTTAATGAAGCAATGTCAGTTTGATTTTTTTTTTCTATTTATCTGAAAATAAATTAATATTAATTTAATTTATATATATATATATATTATTTATTTTTATTTTTTTAAGCCTCCGATTTTATTCATACAAGGAATGATGATGATGGAAATGATGATCTGTCCTTGGTTCACTGAAGGTACTCCCTCTACATGTCGAATGTGGAGGAAACACTCTGCCGGCTATGGTGGTCATCGGGTCAGTCCGTAAGGTCTGAACCCCTTCCCTCGGCGAGTACGTCCGCTAAGGGGTGTAAATATTGTGCATCTAAAAGAAAATAAAACATGCTTTGGTGGAAATATAATTGTGAGGATATAATTAGGAAATAAAATAACAAATATTTATTTCATTTATTTATTTTCACAAAGATTTAAAATGAACCAGACATCTAATATTAAATTCTTAAATTACCATTGAAAATCAAACGTTTAGAATAGAATAAAGTAATGGAAAGAACAAAACTTCCAAGATATCATTTAATTTCTTACTGCAAATATTAAAAAAAGGAAAAAAAAAATTATTATATAAAAAAGTTACTAGATTGTATTCTGAAATTAAGTTTTTCATTGTGGTCTAAGTTAAAGTAAAAAGAAAAAAAATGAAAGTTTAGAGCTGATAACTACGACCTGATAGATTACCATACTATTTATAGTCGCAAATCGTAGATTGAAAATTAAACATTTGGGGCCAATTATGCTTTTAGATGATTTTCAAACGCCTAATCAGTGCATTTTTAACCAGATTAAAAATTACTGCTATGCGTGAAAATATCATTGAAGGAATAATGCTTATTTGCATACTTCAACACTATATTTTTATCGTTAAAAACAAATAAAAATTAAATGATTAGTTAAAATTATGTATGTTGTTTACCAGGGTGTCTACCAGTCGGAAATTTCGGGAATATGTCGGGAATTCCGTGTGGTCGGGAATTAACAAAAATTTTGCATAAGTCGGGAAAAAGTCGTCGTTAATGCTAAATTTTCCAGATTTTATTTTTAGTTTTTGCTCAATATGTCAGTTATGGAAGCGTTTGATGGGTATAGTCACTCTACATACTTTTATTGTAAACTAAATTTTCTACAATTTGAGACCAGGTGGAGCTCTATATAGCTATTGGTTCCCAAGATACAGTTCTTCGAAAATAGGCCATTTTTTTTCTAGAAAGTTACGTTCTTTCGATTTGGTCACTTATTTTGTGGAGTATCTCATTGAATACGCATCCTATTTCAAATATTATGAAGTTGTAGGAAATTGAATTAGCTTTTATTTGAGAGCAGACTGGTACCTGTGGGCTGAGCGGTTCTTTCAAATACGGCAGATAACCAAAAACCGTTGTATAGGTTCTGGGGGGAAATACTGTTCTCAAATAAACTGTTCTCGCGTCTTTTTATGGTTTATTTATCAAACAATCAAAATTTATTTATTTTTGTAAAACACGGTTTCTGGTATTCTTTTTTGCTATAACTCCAAGAGTATTTGACAGATTCAGAATTTCTTCGTTTCATCTAAAA
The DNA here is from genome assembly GCA_003667255.2 of Euschistus heros. Lineage (NCBI taxonomy): Eukaryota > Metazoa > Arthropoda > Insecta > Hemiptera > Pentatomidae > Euschistus > Euschistus heros. Next base: position 1,175,923 of record RCWM02000127.1, read on the forward strand.
GCTGGTAAAATTTGCTATGAGACCTCATATATAAAATGTTTTTTAAATCCCATAAAATACCCATACCACCACGCTGAGAATCCCACACTTCTGTGAAAATCGTTTTTTTTTTCAGCACAGTTCTCGTAAATAGTTTCGGAGTCATAGTGAGAAATATTCTAAAAAAAAAGTTGATTTCAAAAGAGTATGAGGTTCTCAGCGTGATGGCGTCAGTATATCACGCTACTTGATCAAAATTTCATATATGAGGTCTCATAGTTAATTTAACCAGCTTTCAGATGGAAAAATGAAATTCCGGATCGAACACATATTTTGTGAAATATAAAAAAAAATGTTTTTTTTTATTTTATTGTTTAACTGTGATATGTTAAGTAGTAGTATGCATTGATTGATTTGTTTGGATTATTATAACAGCATTAAAATATTGTTTATCGAGAATTTCCAAAAATATTTTTGAAAAAATCGGGAATTTCCAGAAAAATTCTTAAAAAGTCGGGAATATGTCGGGAATTTTGATAACTGAAATTGGTAGACACCATGTTTACTTAATCGAGCGGGCAAATATAGCGAATTATAGAGGGCGTAGCCGCCACAGGGTGTGCTATTTGATTATAAGTAGACTTCGGTCTATACATATGGTAGAAAAGGACTGATGAACTGAAAAGGACAAATAGATATATCTATTTGTCCTTTTTGTTACCATGGTAATACTCTTTTTTAGTAACAATTCTCCTTTTGATAGCAGACATAGGTCATTTATTTGCTCAGCGTAGTGAATTCGACAAATGAATGCCCCTTATAACATTCAAATTCATCGCAAATCATTTCCTATTAGAAGTTTAGGAGTTTGTTCCTCTGGGTAGTATTTGTTAATTTGCCGGAACGCAGGCTAATGGTTTAAATAGATGATACAGACCCCACCCTAATGACTAGAAGCGCCCATCCCGCTCTAGAATGTTCTAGAACGCTCTTCTGATAGGAAGAGTCCATCAGCTGAGTGATACACCGGCTCCTTCATCTGTCAGCCCTTGTACCTTTTCCACATTAAAAGGGATTGAGTTTGGAAACCCAAAGGGTTAGAGCTATTTCGGTCCTGTTCTGTTTAATTTGCATTGAATCTATTTCCTACTAACTATAATAGTGATTGTGTGTTTTTTTAATCGATATTCTTGCTTCTCCAATAATCCCATTAATTTTCCTAGAATACGAGTTATGTACTTTCAACTTTGATAATTTTATATATTTTTTAACAGAGAAAAATTTTATATGTGGACCCCAGAATCCTAGGAATCAAAGTGCAAAAAAACATTGTTTTGAGATAATTGAGGTTGATGTTCATTAGAATATGATTAATCATGTTTGCGTTGTATTTTAACAAGGATTTTTATCGTATGAGTATGGTTATTTGTCAAAACTTGTATAATACATATTATCTAGTATTTTCTTTATGCGTGTTTGTTTTTTTCCGCGTAGGCCATCTAAGAACCACGATATTCAACTCTTGTATTTAGGATGGGTCTTAATGTTGGCCCAATAGTCACGCATCCGCTGGCTGTGTTGCTCTTTTCTTTTTCCTTTGTCCAGAGGGCGCCTGTTTTCTTCCGTGGATGTTTGTTCTGGAACCTTGATTGCTTAAGTATACTCCTGAGAGATGCTCATGCGTGGTTTTATGTAATTAGATTGTACATAGTTTTGGATGCTGAACTAGAATCGCTTGTATCATTGCACTTGGGCCTCTTGCCTATAGGTTGGTAACCTATAGGTGTTGGATTACTCGCTCTTTCTGCCTTGGAGTATGCAGAACGGGTCGTTAGGCCTCAACAAACTACAAAAATTTGTTTGCGTTCTTTTTCCGACTTTTAGGATTTTTTCTTTTTTAATTTAACTGAATTCTATTTAAATTCTTTTAATCTTTTAATTAAACTGTTCGTCAATTTGAAAATTAAACTTGTTGAATAAATTATACATGATGAAACCTACATTTTTTTAAAAGTTAGGAATTTGATTGATTTTCTTATGAATTTATCACCAGGAAACGTTCTTGTAAACTCCTTTCTATTCCCGACAAATTTCCACACATTCTTCGGTTTTTTATCAGCTCCTGTTGTATCGTTTGTTTATTTTGGATTAACATGCCTATGTACTCCAACTATGGCAGGGCAAACTACGGGTTATCCTACAGGTTACACCAATTCCAGGCAGGTTGGGTAGGTTAAGATGTTACAAGTACATTTTCCCAATTTTATTATTTTTGGATACTCCATCTTCAAAGTCCATTTTTTATTTAGTTGTGGAATTACCGTAGTTTTTTTTTTAAGTAGTTATTTTTTTTTATCTTTATTGTTTATTTTTTAGGAAAAATGAAAAAAAAAATAGCATTGTTGTAAGCCTCATGAGTGTGTATGCTCTGCTGATAATTGGAGTCATTAGGATGTTCAAGTTAAAGAACTGACTCCGGGATAATTGGGAGGGATCTCTCATCCCATCCTTAAAGGATCCTACGACCGGATAAAAGTAGAATAGGCTTTAATTAAAGAAATGTTTTATTTTTTATTTAATTATTATAAGCATAATTCTTACAATAATTTGTAAACTTATTTGTTCTGTAATTCTTGTTTTACACTTTATTAGCTATTAAAAGGAACCTCACTTTCAAAACTTTTTTATCCAATTAAAATAAAATATGTATAATTAATTAATTTCATGTTCATATAAACTGATTAATGTTTATTGAACTTTTCATTTATTGTTTTTAATACGTGTATTTGATTTTAATAATTTTTTTTTTTTTAGGTACGTGGGCTGATTATTAATTTCATTAGAAGAATTCCTTATGAGTGTACAATTTGATGAATGGTAAGACATTTATTGCAAATTTATTTGTAGTAATATTATACATTATAATGCTAATAGCGATTCGAAGCTCTGAACTGTCATCGCTTACTTCAATTTTGTCGTAATCTTTATCCAGATAATTTAATTTGATTATCATCGTATGCAGTATTTTTTATGAAAGACTTTCTTTTTCTGCATCTATGCTCCATTCTACCTCTTCTCTTTCATATAAAGTGACACTAATTTATATTGTAGAGCGACATTTTCTTTCTCTTTTAATTCTTAATTATTCTTTTTTGATGCATGGTAATGTGTATTTAATAAAAAATAAATAAATAAATAAACTTTAATTTTGACATTGTATCACAATAAGTAATAGTTCAATAAGTTTAGGTTTACAATCATGCTATATTTAGTAGAGAATCTAAGTAATAATTATGATACAAAAATAAAATAAATAAATCGATACTATAAAAACAAAAAAGTAACAATACAAAATTAAATTAGTGAAATAAGAGGATGCGTGGTAGCTCAGTAAGTAAAACACGGTGGAGTATTGTTTCGTTTCAGCCGTGGCTCAACCAAGGGGTCGGAAGACCCTCTGAGGGCACACCCAGTCTTAAATTGGTGGGTAACCTTAGTTGTGGGGAAACCTGGCGGTTTCCTCCTTTCAAAACCTTTGGACAAGTACCAGTACATCCTTACCTAAGTGTTGAACCCGAAACCCTTTATGAGTTGTAGGTTAGAGGAATAAGAAAAAAGAAATCATACATTTTGATACTCACAATCAGTCTAAGAACCGAACCCCCTTGCCAGTCTATGCTACTTTCCCATCGTATCACTAGTTTGTTAGGGGACCGAGTGAGAGCGCTTAACAGCAAAAACTCCATTGTCGAATTTTATAGTAGATCTCGAGGCCGCTTCTTTTTTAGTTTGATAAAAGGATTATCTGAATCTGTGGAACTGGCATACGGATTGAGATATATTACTACTATATAATTTTGATAGTATCCTTTAGTTTAGTGGGACGTTACAGACTTTGCCTCTTAATAATATTAAGCATTATTATTAAACTAAAAGATTCTTTAAAATATGTTTTTATATCAATGAAAAAGTAAGAATTTGGCTTCCTTGTTCGATATCTTGGAGATTAAAGAGAACTAGTTAACATGAAGAAAAAGCAGGTTAGCGGCAGAAGTTTCGTTTTTTCGTTAATGGGCTAAGGGAAGATGTAGCTAAAATAAAGCGAGCCTAAACGAAGTCACTCACTACCCGGGAAGCACTGAAAGGCAAGAAATAATTGAACGCCGCGTTCTGGGGGGAGGAGTGGTTAGAGGGGGTATTTACTGAAAGGGGGGGGGGGTGTTATCACCCTAGTTCAATCTCCAGTTTGTGGGTTCAATTAAAAATTTCTTTCCACCTAAACCTAAAAATCCGCATTTTTTTTCTCTTAAATTTAAAGTGTTAGTTATTACTATCATTATTATTTTTTTTTAATTCCCCTATTTTATTGGAAAATTATCTTATATAAAAATTTTACTTTAGATAGGTATCGGAAAAATATCGATGTTTCTTTTAGCTCTAAACATTGAAACTCAATATATATCGTTGACCACAAATACGCAGGATATATCGTGATTTTTTTTTTTTTTTAATGAGATGAAACTTCTTTTGAATATTCTAATTATTTTACAATGATATTTCGATTATATGACAGATCTCGAATAAAATGGACCATGATTTACAAGAGAGATAAACCTGTGTCACTGGGCCTCCTCATCGTGTCTCAGAATCTGTTCATTTTTTTTTTTTTTTTTTATAGCCATCAAATTCGATGGTTGTCATTTTCTATGTTTGACAGTTGTGAATTCAATCGATTAAGGCCAAAAAAAGGGGGGGAAAAAAAAAAAAAAAAAAAAAAAAAAAAAAAAAAAAAAAAAAAAAAAAAAAAAAAAAACCTAATTACTTCAACTGTTTAAAATTTAAAAGTAGTTTTATATGAATAAAACAGTAGGCAGGTAGGTACATAAACTTCGTTAAATGTGTTCCACATGCAGATGCAATCAGTTACCGTTCTTGCTAACTGTACTCTCTCTAACATCAAAAACTTACCTTTATTTAAACTAGTTATATATGGTTTTATTACTTTTTTTTATAATATAATAGTTGTATGTTTATTTTTATAATATAGCGATAGCGTTATATCTTCACGTACGAATCGGTACAACAAATATCTAGAAAAATATAATGCAATATAAAGAAAACTATTAGATTGTCCAATAATAATATCGATATTTTTTATATATGTTATCGTTTATTGATACCTACCCTATTTGTTACTTTTCGCATAGCGAAGTTCATATTCTATATTATTGTTGGTATTTGATAAATAAACAGTGATAAATACCATTCAAAAGTTATAAAATAAAGTTAAAAAACCTTAAGTTCTTAGTCATGCCTAACTCGAAAGTCTAAAGTTTACTCAGTACAGTGCATACGTGTATCAGCGCTTCGATGGCTGTCGGTATTTTTTCAGATGCAAAAGGGATAGCTGTATTCTCGTAGACGCCATTCTGATCACGTCAGTAGTAGAGAAGGGCCGTTCCGACTGAAAAGTGGAATGAGATTTTACGTTACGTTCCACTATTGGAACCAGTTTCATTTTTCGTTCTGTTCCACTTATCTTTCCATCCCTTGTTGTGAATTCGGGCTGTTAATCTACTTCTATTTTATAATTAAAATTTGTATAGGTACTGTAATAATAAGAATATTAATATAGCTAAGTATACTCATAAAAATTGTAAACTTTTAAAATAGTTTTATTTAATCAACTATTTTTTTTTGTTGTTGGAAAAATGTTAGTTCAAGTATAGTGCAAAATTGAGCGAGAATTTTTGAATTACATTGGTTCCGAGAAAAAAAAAAGAGTAATCAGTCTTGTAATCAGCTTTTGAACAAATAGCGTAAACATTATTCAATTACATATGCAGTAAAACCTTGTGTGGTTCATTTCTCTGAATCCGAAAGAAGAAACCGAGCTCTTTCGGTAGAATAGAAGATTTCAACGAAAGCGGTTTATTTTGAAGATGCTTATGCGTGGGGTGGTGGGGCGATGGAAGACAGAAGGAAATTAAGAGCAGCAAGATCAACGTAATAAAGCAATCGGAACGACCTTAGGTGGAACGAAACCAGAAATGCAATCCAAGCTCTACTACACCGGGGGACGGAACTTGGAACTGTTTCCAGCTTTGAACCTGTTTGGAACGAAACGAGAGATCTTTTGGCGTTGGTTTTCGTTCCAAACTGGTTCAAAGCTGGAACCAGTTCCAAGTTCCCTTCCACCCAGAACGACCCATCACTAGTCAGTAGTGTTAGCAACCCCCCTCTCCCAAGTCCCTTTAAACATGGTTGCAGGAACGTGTAATTATGTTCGCGAAAATAATGCGCATATCAGCATATAAATCCTACTACTATTTAAATACTCTTAAGTGTCAGTCATTTTTATACTTACATCTCTATTTATTGGACTTATTGAACTTTTATTTTTCTGTAAAAATATATTCAATGTTATATATGCAAACATTTCCTAAGAACTGATGTTTATTATGTGTTCCTCTATAAGATTTATTTTTTAATAATTACAATTATTGTTTTAACATCTATCATTAGCGATCTTGTCTGAAATCCCTTAAGGAACGACGCATTCAATATTGTCGTTGGGGACCATCATTAAGATAAGTGTTTTCCTTTCTGAGGAGCGTGGGTGGAATAGCACTGCTTGGAAGGAGCTTTTTATTTTTACTCTCATCAATTATTTCGAAAGTATTCTATTTATATCTTAAGTTCACTTAGTGAATCTTTTTATTTATATCTATTGATTTCATTAATTAAAAAAAAGAAAAAAGAAAAAAAGCTTAAATAAATACTGCTTTAATGATGTCTGAAATCCTGTAATGCTTCTCTGAATTGGTCTTGCATCTCCCACGCAGTGAAGATGGCGATTTTCCTTTCCAAGTTTATTCTTCGAGCTCTCCGAGGTTGTTAAAGAATATTCAAGGAGCCCAATTAAAATTTATCTCAGTTTGAGGTGGGTGAAAAGTCCAAAGGCCAAGGTATTAAAAAAAAGGTCAATACTGACGTTACTAATAAGTGATAAATATTCTCGAATTTATTTTACGATTAATATAGCGTTTAATTTTACATAAATTTACATTACTACGCCGTGAAAATTTAATTTTATACAAGAACAGTTAATAAGTTTTTAATTGGCTGAATATTTTATTATCTTGAATTGCTGCTTACAATCGAATGAGGAAAATTGTATGGCGAAAGTTATTTAAATTCCAACAAGGCTTGGTAGTTGCGTATCAAGTTGGTATGTGGTTCCAAACCTTTTGTGGTCCATCGCCCCCCTCTAGCATCTATCGTTTTACATTTGTTTATTTTATCGTTTTATCTAATTTAGGTAATGATATTGATCCTCTGCTCCACCAAATTAATCTAATATGAATTTAGGTTTTTTTATGCGTTGATATTTTGTTATTTCCACATCCCTAATGTCATAAATTTTCATTTTACATATTGTGTAAATTGATTTGTTATATTTCAAATGTCATATATAGGTACTTTACTGGATACAGTTGCAACATATTTCCTGGACAACTTACATAAACTTTCTTATTTAAACCACTTGTATAAGGTTTTGTTACCTTTTTTTAAATATATGTAGTTTTATGTTATATTTTTATAATATAGAGAAAACGATATATCTAAGGTATGTTTCGCTATATCCTTAAAAAAATTGATATGAAAAATCAGCTGAAACACTTTCCATTACCAACCAACCATGGCCCAATTGAACGGCTAGAGATCAAAGAAAGGAAAATATTAAGAAAAGTTCTAGGCCCCAAATTTCATAACAACTAATTAATCCAGACGAGGAATGAAACCCTTTACCGAAAAATTGAGAAACTCTCAGACACAATGAGGAAGAGAAGAATTGATTTCTATGGGCACTCCTCAGAATGAACCTAAATAGACTAACTAAAAAAATGTTTGACTTCTTCCGCAACAAAAATACCAAAACATATTGTTTTAAGGAAACAGAAATGGACTTAACCGATCTCTGGATCACATAAAATATGCTCATGGGTAAAAGTGCAAAAAAAAAAAAATAAAATAAAAATAAGGACGAAAAAGAGAGGTTCCTGTTCAAAATCAAAACAAAACGAACAATCCAAATATCGGAAGAGGAGAGAAAACGAGATCAGAAAGAATGAAGCAATACTGGGTTGAAAGAAAGGCGCAGAGCATTCAGAAATGATTGGTCCAACGTACCCCAAAGTCGGGTGAAACGAAAAAGAGAGAGAGAGATAAATATGATTTTCGGAAGAAAAATATACCGATACATTGCGTATCAGTACCCATCCCGACCTATTAATGCTTTTACTTAGATGTGTTTTCTAGGGTTTTTTTTTTTTTTTTTTTTTTTTTTGTTTAGTTACACTTATGCTTTTCTAGAAGTCTTTAATAAATCTTCCATTTGTTATCAAGATAAGGATTATCCAACTCTAAGGCAGTCTATGATCATGCTCATACATTTCACATGTACCTAAAGCTATTGCGGAATATACATTTTTAAAATGTTTGGTGAACTTAATTTTCAATATTTGCTGATTTAACCCAAACCTGATACCTATCCTTTGATGGTAAACTCCATACTCACTCGAATCCACTAGTCTCCCAACTTGCCTCACACTCGATTTTCGATAATCCTCCGAGGTGTCTGAAAAGAAGATGGCCAAGAGATCTTCTAATGTAGAACTATTGACGTGCTTCTAGTGAGTATTTCTTTCTATGTTTTTTAAATGTCATTGTATTCATTTTCCAAAAATGTTCTTGTATATGATGTATACAGTTGTGAATATCAATAATTAGTAAAAAAAAAATCTTTAGAATCTGGGTCATACGATTATGAGTCAGTATCACCGACTAACGTAGTGATTTCGATACTCACGAAATTAAAGTCTTTACAAATGACAGTGTGCCTTATCCCTATCTAGAGGTATTAAGGCAGGTTGTTTTTGTTTTTTTCCTTCGTAATTGATTAATTTATTGCGATTGTCATCTGTTATTGCGCAGATGATGTGTTGTGCGCTGCGGCTAATTAGTTATACGTCAGCGTCAGCGACGTATTTAGAGGAGTCAGGCTTCCTAATTGTGCCCATCCATTAATGGCTGTAATTCCTTCACAAACATTGTCCTTCTTCTTATCATCTAGAGGTTCATCACGTCAGTTTATCTCGTTCCGTCTGTGGGAAGAAACTATTGTCGTGTTACATAGTACCTCGCATAGTAATTATTTTATAAAGAATAATTTTATATTTAACTGTTGATGAATTTATGCAAAGAATATTGTTACGTCTGAGCGGTAATCAAATTAAATTGTTTTCTCTTGTTGGTATCTGAAATCGAAGAATGAAAACACGATATAATCTGAGGGATCCAGGTATTTTATCCAAAAGCTTTTTCATGTTCATTTTTTAGATGAATTAGATTTGTTTTGCCATATACAAAAGTAGTCATTTGATGAAAGCTGAAGTTATGTTTGTGACAGCTTCATTCTTTTGTTTTTAATTTTACAAAATTTTAAATATATTTCCGTTTTATACAATTCAAATATTCACTTCTTCTCTGGGCATAAAAATTAAAAAAAAAAATAATACATTTAAATGAAAATACCCATATATTCAACCACTTCTCTGGAGTGAAATTAATACATCAAATAGAAAATTGTCTGAAATTTAATATTTATGGATCATTAGAAAGAATAAAACCGTTCAATACGAATCCAGACATTTGTAATTTGACCTAATAAATATTTTCAATCGTCCCATTTAAATTTTAAAAAACCTACTATTCATAGGGAAAACCTAAAGGACCCATTTCTACCTGACTCTTTGCCTCTGAATGTTTAGTCGACTGTAGGTCCTGATATTTTTCAGAAGTCCTTATCGTTTTGCTCCCTTAGCTGAGTACAAATTATATATTGTATTGATTATAAATAAAAAAAAAAAAAAAAAAAAAAAAGCATCAGTAAATAATAGACTCTTACTCTTTTTCCTCGTTTTTCTGCATGTGAAAATAATTCAAGTTATTTAGTTTGAAATTTACTACCACTTTAAACTAAAAAACCTATGCTTTGTTACACAAACATAAACAAAATATTTGAGTTGTGAGTTCACAATAAACTCAGTTGCTGATTAATTTACTTTTATGAGCACTGAAAGAGAGGAGAGAGCAAACTAAACGCAATAATATGAAGGGGGGGGGATGTTACAGCAGAGATTCGTGTTGAAAAATGTTTACTGGAATCAGCTGCTAAGGCACCACGCACATTGGAACAAGCAAGTGGATGGATGATATTGCGTTATCGCTACAATGGGCACTCATAGGTATAAAATATCTCTTTAAATATCTGTTTAATTTTGTATTTTTATTTTATTCTTTTTTCTTATTTATCCCCATTTATTAAAACGATATTTAGATACATTATATTTTAATGATGAAAGTAGGAATATACTATTTTTTTTTTTTTTTTTTTAATAAATATGAATTTAAAAAAAGAAGAAAAAAAAAGTGGTAGTGTGTGTTCCAACAGGTTAATGGGTGATTCTCAAACTACAGGCAAATTTCTAGCTACCAAAATTTTAAATTTTGATGTTGATACTTCCTGGAGGCTACCTGTGAGGATTATAGGTGGTGCAGCAACACATTTTTTTTTTAATTTCAGTTTCCCTTGAAGAATTCCAGCAAATAACCTTTACCCTCCGTCGAAAACCTACCTCATCCTGTCCTTCTGTGTCCTTTAATAGTGTACCGCTAAATAATGTGGAACAAATACGATACCTTGGATTTTATCTGGACAAGAGACTTACCTGGAACCCTCATACAAGAAGTTGCACGTCGATTTTGACTACTACAACACCTACTTGACAAACGTTCAAATCTCCCGATACACTAGAAAAAACTCATCTATATGACGATTATCAGGCCTATTTGGACTTAGGATATAGAGTTATGGGGATCCACCAAACCATCGAATTCTTCCCGCATCCATTCACTCCAATCCAAAATCCTTCGAAAAATCCTTCATGCTCCTTACTTTGTTACAAATGAAGTGATCCACAACGACCTTAATATCCTATATGTCGCTGATTTGGCTCGAACCAAATACCTTTCCTTTCATAATAAACTTACTCCTCATCAAAATCCTCTTGTTGCACAACTTGCTTCCCATTCCATTCCTGGCAATCCTCTGAGGCGCCTGAAAAGAAGATGGCCTCGGGATCTTCTTCTTTTATAAATATTTCATTAGAGTACTACCAATGGGTAGTTCTTCTACAAATTATTCATGTCATTATATCTCATGTATACCGCATATTTACTAGATGTTTTTTCTAATACAGTTGTAAATTTCTATATAATAAAAGAAAGAAAAAAAAATTACAGTTAATACATAATATAATGTGATTTTATACATGAAAATGTTAAAAAGGGATCTTTGTAGTTTAAGGTTCCATAGTAAACAATAAATAAAACATAAAACATTCCTGCTTCATAACGAATATCAGTCTTTATTTAACGTTAAAGTATTTTTTCATCACATAATTTAAATAATATCTCTGTAGATATCACATCAATTCACTTTCAATATCAATAGCACGCTTAATTTTGGCCACAGTTTTCCTAAAATTATTTAAAAATGAATTTTTTAACATTGCCGTGGGGTATGAACATGCCATGACAATGTTGAATGATAATGGCCACGCCAATGTAAAAAATAAGGTTAAAAATATTACCGCCGGAACACTATTCATTATTTCGCATTTTCTCGGGAGTAAATATTAATATTAGTAAATATAACTGGAGTAAAAATAAATATTTAGTTTAACTGATTTATAGTGGACATGACAATGTTAACTATGAATGTACTTACAGTGTGTTTACACTAGGATATTCCGACGTATAACTGTTGCGTGGTTAAGAACTGATGCGTCCACGATAAACAGCTACCTGCCACTGCAAATAAAAATTCAAAATATTTCTTCCGAATACTTTTTCATCATTCTTTTAGTAATGGCACGCCAATGTTAATAAGTCGCGGGTGCAAAAATAAAATAACTCGCGGATTGGTTACTTGGGCATTATTATTCTGAATAATACATTTTCGCATTCTTCCACCATTATATTTTAATATTACTACCCATTAGTTGAGTTAGTTTCACCCTACCAAGTAATAATTATTTGCATAATTGTAAATCCAAGCATAGGGACAGGCCACGACAATGTTAAGCGATGTAGAATGTAACCCTAAAACAATAAAATTCAGAATAATTTCAGTTAATATCATAAATTCACGTAACATGAATCGATTCGGAAACAATATTTTCAACGAAGTTTACTACTTCATTGGATTTTAAAGGGCGGGGGACTCAGATTTGCCTGTAGTTTGAGAATCAGCCTGATAGATGATTTTGCTTAAAAATCTTAAAACTTTTAAGAAAACTAATCTGACTGTACTCTGTAGTTTGGAGAAAGGAGGATTAGGGTTCATCGCTGGTCTCAAACATCTTATTGTTTACTGGTCCAGTATTTAGTATTCACTGAAGGTCCATTTTCAAAAATTCAAGGTTTAAACTAAATCGAACCAGGAAACAAATACTTTTTGAAATTCTTGAAGTTAATGGTGATTCATTCAATCATAGATTCGTCATAAATTCTCTGTCTTATTTTGTTTTATCTTACTCCTCCTCGCCTATTTTTATACTTGACCCTTCCGACATTTTTTTTATTTTATCTAAGAAGGAAGTTTGAGCCACTATGAACATGAAGGAAAAAGCAGGAAGATGGTTTATATCAACAATTGACGTCACACATCTTACGGGCACGTAATGTTTTCCTTGAAAACTTCCTCCGAGTCCTATCTGATTCTTTGTGGTGTGGGCTATGTTTTCGCTATCCTGTTTTGTTTTTATTCAATACATTGTTTATGAAATTATCTCAGTATTCATCCTTTGTAATCAGTCGTCTGTGTTTTTGTTTTGGACGACCTATCTTCTTCTACGAAGATACTCCAGGATGCTATGTATATTTCATAATCGTTTGGTTGATAACAGTTTTCTCGGGAGTGGGTTCCAGATGTTGGTACAGATAACAGCTGACATCCCAACTCAACCTACCTGTGTCCTCACCACTTACGCTGATGACACGTGTGTGTTATCAGTAAACAATGATCATGATCCCTTCATTGCCTCTCAAACACTCCAATCCCGTACGCTAAACCTTCAACAATGGTGTCAAAAATAGAGAAAAAAAATAAATCCAAAAAAATTCCACCAAATAACCTTTACCCTTCATCGTAAACCTACGACTTCCTGTCCTACAGTATCCTTTAATGATATTCCACTAATCCCTGTTAAACAGATACGCTGCCTAGGACTCCACTTGGACAAACGACTAACTTGGAATCCACATATGAGGTGTGATCAAAAAGTTCCAGGACTGAATTTTTATACATTTATTCATACAACATACAGGTTATTCAGATTTGTCTCTTTAGAAGTACTCCCCTTGGGAAGCTACACACTTTTCCCACCGGTGTTTCCACTGATCAAAGGCCCCAGAAAACTCTTCTTTTGTAAAGGTGTTTAGCAGCTCCGTTGTTTTTTCTTTAATTTCACCAACTGTTTGAAATCTTCGTCCTTTCAGGTGTCTCTTGAGCTTCGGGAAAAGAAAAAAGTCGGCTGGAGCCAGGTCAGGTGAGTAGGGCTGAGGAATGACAGTCATTGCGTTTTTTACACAAAAGTTACGGATAACTAATGCAGAGTGGACAGGAGCATTGTCATGGTGAAGGACCCAATCACCACTTTGCCACAGCTCAGGTCTCTTTCTTCTTGCGCAATTTTCTGAGGGTTTCAAGATAAACACAACGATTAATTGTTTGACCTTGTGGAAGGAATTCATAGTAGACAACACCTTGCGTCCGGAACGAGCATCGTCGTCTGTGGATGTTCGGTCATCTTTAAACCTCTTGAACCACTGATGGCAGCATGATCGGCTTAGACATTCTTCACCAAAAGCCTCTTGTAACATCAAAAAGGTTTCAGAAAACGTTTTGTTCAGTTTCACACAAAACTTCACACAAACACGTTGCTCTTCTTTCACGTTCATTTTCATAAAATAGCCAAACTCTATAAAACTAACCTCAAACAAACTGTGCTAATGTTACTTTCAGTGATGTGATTGATCTGCAAACACAGCTGTGTTCCTGTTGAGTCAGGCAATACAATGCTGCCAACCGCATCGCTGTGAGACATTGCATTCCCATAGTATATAAAAAGTCCTGGAACTTTTTGATCACACCTCGTACAAGACTAAAACGACAAGAAACTGCCCGTCGTTTCAGACTACTTCAACATTTACTAGACAATCGTTCAAAGCTCCCAATCAAATACAAAAGACTCATATACATGACTATGATTAGACCTATTTGGACGTAAGGAGTTGAGCTTTGGGGCTCCACTCGAACCATCCAATTCATCTCGTATTTAATCCTTACAATCCAAAATCCTTCGAAAAATCTTCAATGCTCCTTCCTTTGTCACCAATAAACTTATCCATAAAAATCTTAATGTTCCATATGTTGCTGATTTATCCCAAACCAGATACCTATCCTTTCATATTAAGCTCTATAACCACTCAAATCCGTTAGTTTCTCAACTTGCTTCCCACTCCATTCCCGATAATCCTCCGAGGCGTCTGAAACGAAGATAGCCTCTGAAACGTATTTGATGTTTGTTGTTGTTTTTTTACTTCTATAATTTTTATTTAGTTAGAGGATTACTTTTAGACTTGTTAGACGCCCCTGATGGTGCTTTGAATGTTTATCTGATAATACTATCAGGCAGAAATTCCTCTAAATTGATGTTTTTTTTCTGGGCTAAAAGTTATTTTAGGACATATAAAATGTATTAAAATATTAATTTAAGTATTCATTAAAAATATAATTAAATGAATCAGACAGTTACTATTGCTTTAAACACTTGAAAATTAATAAATAATAAATACAAACAGAAAAACATTTTTACATTTTATAATAATTAATACTAAATAAAGAGCATTTCTATATATTATAATAGTTCATACGAACTATTGAGTTTTTTTTTCTTACAAGTTAATTTAGTTTAATTACAAATTTAAATAAAACTTCTACGTTTTTTATGCCCAAGTTAAAGTATATAGGGTCGAAAACTACTATAAAATAATTAAACTTTTATCCGAGAAAATCAAGGAATATATTTAGTGGAATTTTAAGAATGTAAATTTATAATAGAATATCCCCTATCTCATTCGTTCCACTAATGTCCTCTGGCATTTCTATTCTGACCTCTGATATAATTCTTCGCCGAAACTGTCTGAACAAGTGGGGTTAGCAATTAGTGAGATGTTTGAATCAGTTACATCTTCTTGGTGATAGCCATCTTAACTGAGCCTGTTATCTTGTACGTATATATTATATTGCACTATTAAATAAATTTTATTTATCTTCTTGACAGCTTCAGGCAGATTTTATATTTTTTTATTATTGTCTCCGCTGATGATGCTGAGGATTTCAATATTTTTAATAAAACAAATGCTAGTATTTGTTAATAAGTTAGATATTTTTAGTTTTATTTCGTTCCTCATTTAGTTTCGAATATTCCTGGTGTTCCACCGAATTCTTTAGGCATCCAATCATTCCAATCCAAAATCTTTTGAAAAATTCTTAATGTTCCTTTCTTTGCTTCAAATGAACTGAACTGATCTACAACGATAATATCCTGTATGTCGCTGATTTGGCACTAACCAGATACTTAACCTCTCATAATAAACTAAATACCCAGATCCACTTGTTTCTCAACTTGCTTCCATACTTGGCAGTGCTTCCGGATGTCTGAGTAGTTCTATTGTAGAACTTTCGTTAGAGTGCTATCAATGGGTAGTTCCTCTAATAGTTTTTGTTATGTCACCATATATTTGATGTATTTTTGTCATACATACATACTTAAATGACTCTACATCCCACGTGGGGACGAGGCCTCCTGCAATTTCAACTGCCAGTCATCCCGTCTATTTTCAGTTGCTCTCCAATTCTGAAAGTGTAAGATGGTCCAAGTCTCTGCTGCCACACCGTCCGTTCATAGAAGCCTCGGTCTACCAACCCCTACTTGGCCCAAGCATAAGCTTATCCCCTGTCACTTTATAATACTAACTTACAATTTAAACATTAAAAGTAAAAACTCAGTGTGACCTGTTAAGCACCCCACACACGAGCGATCCAAGCGGCTTGGATCCATTTGTCTAAAGTCCATTAATTTCGCGCCCCATAGTTAGTCCATTCCAGCCAGTCGGCCATAGTCAGTCTTTCTTGTTTCATGGCTTTGGATTCCTCCACACACGGTGAATCCAAAGAATGGCTCGACGGCTTGGCTCTATGGATTTTGGACTCATTGGAAACCCAATTAGGCCGCTTTAGTCCATAAGTCCATCCGCGTTTCCCCACACACGGTGAGGTTCAGGCTTGGCTTGAAGCCATTTGGTCTAATGGATCGCTCGTGTGGGGAGAGAACCGGCAACCCTGAACCGCTCTCATTGGCCCTGACCATCCACACCTCCCTACCTCTTTAAGTGTCATCAGCCAGCACTCAGACTGTACATAATTTAATTAAAAAATAATTTTTAGAGAAAAAAACAAAACCGACTTTAACATTAAACCTACATATACAAACTTGAACTAAAAAATAAAAAATAATCTTTTGATTGCTTCAAAACAAAAACCATTAAATGAAAATCAACGAAATTATCGATACTTATAAACCTATTCACAATTTATAATCAGTTATTTTTGGAGTCGGTGCCAGCCAGGAAGGGAAATTTAATCCTGTCTTTACAATATATAGACTGTCGAAGGGCCGGAGATAGCGGTGTGGCGGTGATGAAGCAGTGGGAGGATCTTTACGATTACAATTTCTTTTCAAATTCTGTTTGTTTTGGTTGGCACCGACTCCAAAAATAACTGATTATAAATTGTGAATAGGTTTATAAGTATCGATAATTTTCTCTAAAAATTATTTTTATTTTTCACTTTTTAGTAGTGAGTGTATTTTTGTTTATACAGTCAATTCTCGATCTTCAAGCTTCCCTGAAAAATGGTTTGACTTACTGAACAAAGACTTATCGAGTTATCATTCCACTTACCTTCTTGTAATTGGGAAAATTTAACACAAAATCGGAGTTGAAATCATTACGTATATTTTTCATTAATGGGTATGTGTATGTTGTTTGTACATACATCTAAAATCATTGATACAGAAAATTAAATACCTGGTACCAATTTGTCATATAACTTTCAACTGTATTACGCTTTTTTCTGAGGGTGCCTAAAAGTAGACTTACCGTCTTCCACCAGTGGCGGTCTTTTCTTTATTCTTTAGAACGGTCGAAAGAGAACTACGTGAAATTCGGAATTCACTAGCAACAAACGCCCAAATTCTTTCTCCTTTCTGCACTTAGCAAATCAATTTTAACTTTTCGTTAGTTGGAAGAATTTTCAATAGCCACTGTAAAACCACTCGAGTGAATGAATAACTAATAATAAGTGACTGGTTTAACTATGAACTGAAAAGACAAACAATGACAGAAAACAGGAAAACAAATTACACATGAAGTTCTTCGAATTTGAGTTCGAGTTATAGAGGCGATGACTTCTAATAGTTCGTTTCATAGAGGTGGTCCAAGAAGTTCTCTGTTTTGAATCCTATTTTCAGTTCTACTTATTTTGGACACAATTTTTCACGTTCTTTGTCTGAAATCGTCCTATTGAGGTGAAATTTAAGTGTAATGTACTTCCGACCGCAGATTTTGTAAGACTTATTTAAGAATTTAGCTTATCAAAGTCAACACATCGAGAGTTGACTGTATTTTAAAATTTTTTTTTTTAATAATTTATATTTAGTTACCTTGGAGATTTTAGATAGTCATAATCATAAATATGTTTAAAATGTAAGGTTATATAAAAGTGATTTATATAAACTGTTTTTTTGATTTTTCTTAAAAAGTGCTGCGTTTATTTCAAAATATTTTTTATGGGACTACCTCTGAAGTAGGCTCTACCGATCTAAAATAGAATCATCAAAATTGATTCAGAATTGACGGAGGTTTTCAACTCGTCTTTATTTTTTATTTATTTTTTTTTTGTATGTTACGCGATTACTTCGTCAATTCTGAATCAATTTTGATTTTTCTTTTTTAGATCGGTAGGGCATACTTCAGAGATAGTCCCATAAAAAATATTTTGAAATCAACGCAACACTTTTTAAGAAAAAAACAAAAAAAAAACAGTTATTAAGTGATTTTATGAACTGTTTTTTTTGATTTTTCTTAAAAAGTACTGCATTGATTTTCAAATATTTTTTATGGGACCACCTCTAAAGTTTGCCCTACCGATCTAAAAAAGAATCATCAAAATTGATTCAGAATTGACGGAGTAATCGCGTAACATACAAAAAAAAAAAAAAAATAAAAAAAAAAATACAGACGAGTTGAGAACCTCCTCCTTTTTGAAGTCGGTTAAAAATATATCAAAATGGTTTTTTTCAATATCCACCCCCTCTTATTAATATTTTTTACCGAAATATTGAGGTAGAAATAGATATAAATGTAATGTAGGTAGGTTTAGTGTTAACTCACCGGTACTTTTCTCATGTTTAGTCGTTGAGAGGATTGACAAGCCCTTTGAAAAAACTGACAACAGTAATAATTTTGTAAAAATCTTTTTTTTATTATTTTTTACTTTATTTCTTTTTATATCAAGACTTTAAACCATGCGCATGAGGAAGATCGTGCAGATAAGGAACCTCTTGCTATCCTTCTCCTACCTTTGGATTCAAGAATGAGGAAAATTAACACCTGTCTTCTTTTATGGTAAACGACGTGATTTAATCTTCTCGTCATTTCTATGGACTGTGAAGTACTTGGAAAGTGCTGAAACTTAGCTTCTCACGAATTGTGGGTTTGACGCATGAACTCCAGCCGTAAGTTCCTCCATTTCCTCTTTGGGATTTCCGATTACAGTTTATCCTTGTGTGGAGTTGGCGTCATGGACCACATTCAAATTGAGGTCAATTTCCGCCCATCGGTTTGTCACGCATGCGTTGCATAATCTGATCGTTTTTCTTTTATTTTTATTTAAGAGAGTATTTTCTTTTTTTGAAGTTACTATAAATAGGACATATATCATGTTTATAATTGAATAAATCAAGATAGATGGTATCAGATTACACGAGTGAGTTGTCATTTATTTATAGAAATTTACATAATACATACTTCATTGTATATGACAGTAAAAGTGAGAAGTGATTGTATTATATGATTAAACGCATTATAAACTGGGAACCTTTTTGTTTTTTTCTAATTGTAAATTTTCCTATTGCTGTCAGTACTGTCATTCAAACTTGTACAATGTAAGGGCTGTGTGTAAAATGTACTAAGATGGATGTCTAAGCATACTAGACTTAAATGACAACAGTTCCTCGTTCCCAGCCACTTTTACATTAACTAAACTAGTGTTTAAAGCTCCCAATAAATAACAAAAGACCTATTTATATGACAGTAATTAGACTCATTTGGACATTCGAAGTTGAGCTTTGTGGCTCCTTACGATCCAAAATCGTTCGTAAAATCCTCTATGCTCCTTTTTATGTCACAAACAAACAAACCTATCCATAAAGATCTTAATTTTCCGTATACTGATGATTTGGCCCAAACCACCAGATACCTATCCTTTCGTAGTTAACTCCTATCACTCCAATTCAAAATTCTTCGAAAAATCTTTGTCGTAAACGAACCGATCCACAATGACCTTAATAGCCCATATGTTGCTGATTTGGCATGAACCAGATACCTTTCCTTTTATAATAAACTTACTCCTCATCCAAAACCACTTGTTGCACAACTTTCTTCCCATTCTGTTCCTGGCATCCATCCTTCGAGGCGTCTGAAAAGAAGATGGCCTCGGGATCTTTTTCTTTTGTAAATATTTCCTCGTTTCCAGCCACTCCAACATTACCTAGACTTGTGGTTAAAGCTCCCAGTAAATAACAAAAGATTTATTTACATATCAGTAATTGGACTCATTTGGACATTCGAAGTTGTTATGTATGATGATATTTTGTGGCTCCTTACGATCCAAAATCCTCTATGCTCCTTTTTATATCACAAGCAAACCTATCCATAAAGATCTTAATTTTCCATATGTTGATGATTTTGACCTAAAGCAGTTACCTATCCTTTCGTAGCTATCTCTGTATCCACTGGAGTCTACAAGCCTCCCATCTTGCCTCACACTCAATTCCAGATAATCCTCCAATGTAGAACTTTTATTGCAGTGCTATTAATAATTAGTTCATTACATGTTTTTGACTTTTCATTGTAATCATTTCCCTCAAATTTACTTGTTTTATATAATGTATACAGTTGTTAATATCAATTATTACTTTTGTGCTGTTTTTTTAAACTGAAATGCAGAAAGCACCAAAAGAACATAACAAATTTAGGGACTTCATTCTTATTTTATACCCCTCGCATGCCTTCTATCTTCTCGGCAGTAATAAAATACTGCAGAACCTCTCTCATCCGGTCTCTTCGGAACTGAAATCCGTTTTCAAGTTCCTCTGAGGTTTCCCTGAAATATTTATGTTCAATCAAATTTGTCTTTTAATTTATCTCCGTCAGAATTTTCTCCATAGTATTTGTGTCAGGCATCTCTTCTGGCTATCTTTATTTTTTATTTTTTCTAGAGTAATTCGTTTTTTAATCTTCAAACATTTCGTAAAGTTGGTTTGATTTTAGAGTTTTTTTCACTCGTAATCGTTGGATTTATAACTGTCCGTTAATTTATTTTGGAGGCGCGAGGCAAGGCGATTGTTACCGGGCCCTAGTTCGAGTCCGGCTGAAGGTAAAAAATTTATATTCTGTCATTTTAGCCGTGGATCGACTTCGAGGTCGGTTAAGCTTCTTGGGGCACATCCTGCCAAATAAAAGTGAGTACTCTTTAATTGGGAAAAAATCCTGGCGGTTGAGCGTGAATCCTTTCACAACCGTTGGCTCAGAAACAATACATCCTTACCTAAGTACTCAACCCAAGACCTCTCAGTGATACAAATTTATTTTTATTTTTTTTTTCTTCCGTTTATTTTATAGATTGGTGTGTATATTAATTTCTATTCAAACCCATAGTAAAATACTTTCTTGATTTATCTTTTGATTTAATTTAATCGGAGGGGTGACAATAGGCTATAAAAGTGCGGGAATTGTCTGAATAGCTGCTTTAGGCTGGATGTCACGAGAGCTGAGTTATGGAAAGGTTGAACGATATATAATGAGGCGATACGATAGGGGTCCTTATTGACATCGGATCGCTAAATCCCACCTCCTCTGTCATCACCTCCACTCCCCTGTCATTACTTCAATTTACTTCCATTAATAACCATTTAGCTCATACTTTTATTTTATATATTTAATGATTATTTTTTTAAATATAATAAAATGTAATTTCATTCTATACAGTTCCTGGATAGGTACAAAATTACAGAAGAACTGTGCGAAGACAGAGAAAAGTTTAAAAAACACATGCAGAAAATAGAGGTCTTTGAATGCCAAAAACCTAAAGGAAGAACGGGGACCAAATGGACCCAAGAAAGAAAAGAACGATTTTCTTCCCAAATGAGAGCGTACTGGCAGCAAAGGAGAATGAAGATTGTCAACAAACCTTCCTAATTAATATTTGCGTAGTCCTTAGAAGGCTGGACCGCAAAAAAAAAAAAAAAAAAAAAAAAAAAAAAAAAATGTAATTTATATTAAATTACCGGATTTATTAAAAAAGGGGTTTGCCTTGCGAAGGTTTTGGGTTGCAGAAAGGTTTTCATGTTTCTCGTTGGTATATATAAGGGCTTAAAAAAAAAAAATGACCGTTTTATCAAATTCCAGAGTTCAAAAGTCTGTAAATATCTTAATGCTATTTATTATTTACCAATTTTTAATAATCCCTTGGGAGCATTCTCTAAGCTTGTTTACTAACACTGGACTTCTTTCAAAAAGGAACATGACAGTGTCCTAAGAAATTCTCGTAATTTTAAGATATTACTGGAAAAAAAATTTCACAGCTGCTGAAGCAACTCGTATAATTATTAAATACGAAGGAGAAGGTGTCCTTGAAGAGCGCACTGCGCGGCGTTGGTTTGAAAAATTTAGAAATGGAGATACGACGTTGGAAAGGAAGTAGGGCTCCGAACGGCCATTAATGGATATTGATGAAGTTCTGAAGGAAGCTGTTGATTCTAATCCGTCCACAAGTACTCGCAAACTTACCAGGGAGTGTGGTGTGTCGAAAGATACTGTTAGTCGCCATCTTCTCTCCATGGGGAAGATGAAAAAGACCTGTAGACTGGTCCCTCACGAACTTACTCCTCAAAAAGAAGTTTACAAAACTTCATAGGTTTGAACTCCTGCCTCATCCACCTTTTAGTTCAGACTTCGGACCTTCGTATTACTACTTGTTTCGATCCATGGCCCATTTTCCTCAAGGGAAAAAATTTGATAATTTTGCGAAAGTTGAAAATGCTGTCCAAGAGTTCTTTGACAGCCATCCCAAGGAATGGTCTCAGCGTGGCATCGAGCAATTGGCTAGCAGATGGGTAATGATGGTAGATAAAAATAGACTATACATTGAGTATTCATTGTATTTTATATCGAAGTAATAATAATACAAATATTTGTTTCAAAAACCGTCATTTTTTTGTTTTTATACACCCCATTATATATAGTATTTTCATCTTATTGCTCTAAGGTCCTTGCAGAACCCCGTCGTCCTCTACAACTAACCCAAGAGGACAAAAGAGTTATTTCACCCGTCATGTACCTCAGAATCTATTAGTCCGATCCAAAATATATTTGTTTCAACTGAAAGCTGGCTAAATTTACTGTTTCATAATATATATATATATATATATGAAAAAATACTCTTTAAAATACACACGCCAGCCCAACGAACAAAACTGTCAAAACATACACATTTAGCGTGCTGGAATAGGTATTTTACTGGACTTGATCAAAAAGTTATCTATGGGGTCTGATTTTGAATTTAACCAGCTTTCAGATGAAAACAAAGAAATTTTGGATCGGACAAATAGTTTCGGAGTTATAGCGTAAAATGTTACAAAAAAAAAAACTTGGGTTTGACAACAGTACGCAGATTTAGCATGCTAACATGGGTATTTTACTGGACTTGATCAGAATTTTATGTATGTGGTTTGATTTTTAATTTCCTTTAATAATGTATAGAATTCGAAATGTGCTAAAAGTGACGGTTTCCGGGTTTATTTGATCAAACGACTCAATAAACACGATTTTCAACCCTTTCCCCCTCGGCCATTTTGTTGCGCCGTTGACCTTGATTGGCAAAGTCATAAATTTTCATTCAAAACAATAAATAAAGTACAACCATGCATTCCAAAAAAAGAGTTAAATAACTCGTTTTTTGCCTGCAGTATCTTAGACTAAACCTTTTTCCATTCAGGCGTATCTTCGGCAGCCCTTCTCTGTCCTCTACAACTTCAAGCGCTAACGAAGTCGTGGCCTTCCTCTCCTGGTTCCACTCGGGTGTCCTCCCTACATTATCTTAGGGATCCGACTAGCTTCCATTCTTTGCATTTGCCCTAGCCATCTTATTATGCCTCTCTTTATATTGGCTACAATATCTGGGGCTGCACATAGGGTTTTACATTTTTCATTAGTCAAGTCAAGAGGTACCAATGGGTCTCTATCAACCTCTCGCATTTTATCGTTGGTTTCTTTTTATTTCCCATAACTTTAAAAATTCTTGTTGTTTTTGTAGGTGAGATGTGAATTAAATGTATAAGATTATGATTGATGAATTAATTGCCACTTCTATTGGGATTATTTTATTAGAATACTATTTTCGAATGCTAAACATTCATCTTCGGTTTTAAATTATACAAAATTTTCAACACATCAGCACTATGTTACATGGATTATATATACCAAAGTTTTCAAAACTGTATGACAAGAAATGAAATTTTGGTACTCACCTGAGGAGATCTAACAAATATCTGAAATATATCCGTCGTGGAAAGAGGAAGGGGCAGGTAGGTTAAATTTTTGGGGTTTACTATGGGATTTCCCTAACGACTCATTGGATTTTTCCGTTCCTAATGGCAACAGATTTAAAATGGGGGGGGGGGGCTATCGGAAATGTTTATCTCGTAATTTTAACAAAAAACTAGTTGTTAATGAAAATTGCCGGTGCGAATAACTCGCCTCGGCGCAGTAAAAATGGACTGTATAGATTTTAATCAAAGCGAGGTTCTGCAACTTTGGGGAGATGTTAGCGGGAAAATAATTCAACCAAAAAATACAGATAAGCGCACTCACCTGGTTACGGACGCCTTCTAGCTCTCGCGGGGCCCCGGAAGTCCTCACAGACAAGCGAACGCTCCTTGTGGCCTGTAAAACTTGATTGAACTCTCCTCCTCTGCTATCACCACTCATTAAAGTCAAAAGGAAAATTTTACTGGTTGTAGCACGAAAGGAAAACACTTTTAACATATAAAGATTCTCGGAAGGCTATGTGAGCCTTGAGCATGAAAGCTAAGAAGACTATGAAGTCTTGGACAAAGTAGTTGCATCCAGGGCAGAGTGCAGGAACAGAGTGACCGAGAATGGTCCTGAGGGGATTAAGATTGCGATTAGAACTCCCGCATATTAAACTTTGCGAGAGTTAATAAAGTCAACTGCCCTCTGGTGGGCAATAGGAAAACTAAGTAAAGGGCCGGTTAATGAGGGAAGTCGGTAGAGGGCGTCACTTGAACTAAATTACGATTTTCTCATTTCCCCTTAACACAAAAGCGCCGATCGGCGCGAACATACCGCCCACCAAAATTGGGACGTTGCCCAATTTTATTCCAAAAGTTATACAATGAAAATGGAGGGCGGCAGCAGCAAATTTATACAATAAAATAAGAGAAAAGAAAGCTCAGCTTGAGTAAGGAGAAAGATAAAAAAAAAGGAATAATAAAAATACTGTAACAAGAATGGGTGCACAATTATACAATGTAAAGAAAATGGAATCAGCCCAACTGGGCAACAGTTATATAATGTAAAGAAAATAAAACAGTACTACTGTGTAAACAATTATACAAAGTAAAGAAAAAGAATCAGCCCAAATGAGCAACAATTATATAATGTAAAGAAAATAAAACAGTACTATTAGGTAATCAATTATACAAAATAAAGGCAAAAAAAAAAAGGAGTCAGCCCAACTGAGCAACAATTATATAAAATAAAAAAACATAAATGGCACAGACGTCATTCCGGGAGCGGAATGAGCTTGTTGATCGGCCTAGTGAGAGTACCATTGGAAGTCTCAAGGATGGCCACTCGAGGAACACCGTCGAGCCCAGGCTTGAGTTCGGAGATGCGGGCTATAGGCCAGGAGAGGGGAGGGCTATTCACACCCTTGATCACAACGACATCGCCTTGCTTTATTGGTTTGGACATTGCGGTCCACTTAGTACGCTGCATCAGCGAGTTTAAGTACTCCCTGGACCATCGTCGCCAAAAGTGCTGCGAATACCGGGAAATGATCTTCCATCTAGATGTTAAATGATGATTCTCAGAAATAGGAATCTCGGCAACGGATAAAAGTGGAGCCCCAATGAGGAAGTGTCCCGGACTTAAGTAAGCAGCGGCATCCGCGGGGGCAGAAGGCAATGAACAGATAGGACGGCTATTTAAAATAGCCTCGATCCGAGCGAAAAGAGTGGCATATTCTTCGAAAGTGAATAAAACTTCGGTGGATAACCGAGATAACAAAGTTTTTGCGGATTTGACTGCGGCTTCCCAAAGACCGCCGAAATTGGGCGCTAAAGGAGGATTGAATACCCAACTTATCTCTCGACTCGACAAGACATTCGAAATTTCCTCGTGATGAGCGCGGAGGAAAAGATGCACGTCTTTTAATTGCTTATTAGCTCCGACAAAATTACGACCCTGGTCAGATAGAATGGAATGCGGAAGACCGCGGCGTGCAACGAATCTATCTAGAGTAGCCAGGAAAACGGCAGTGGAAAGCTCAGAGGCAAATTCGAGGTGCACGGCCTTGGTGGCGGTACACACAAATACGCATAAGTAACCCTTGGTAAGAGCAGATTTACGAAGCCGCGACGCGCGAACCTGAAATGGCCCCGCGAAATCAATCCCGGTGTTGAAGAAAGGTCTGCTGGGCCGAACGCGGCACGAAGGCAGGTCAGCCATTACGGGTTGCACGGTAGGAGCACGGAAACGAAGGCATGTGGTACAACGGTGGATCACCTTCCTTAACAGCTGACGCAACGAGATAATCCAGTAACGGCTACACACGAGGGCCTGGCAAGTAGTAGGCCCAGCGTGTAGGGAGGAAATGTGAAAGTGTTTGCAGATTAACAGAGATAGATATGCGGCGGACTTAGGAAGCAAAATTGGGTGACGGGAATCGTACTTTAAATTGGCGTTCTTAAGTCGGCCGCCCACCCTGAGAACACCCAGGCTGTCGATGAAAGGCGTCAGGTTGCAAAGCGACTTTGCCGGCTTTCCGGTACGAATTTTGAGTAGAGAATCCTGAAAGTGCTCGGACTGAGTACGCCGTACAATCGTGAACAAGGCATCCTGCAACTCGGAAACCGTTAAGGGGCCCTGTAAAAGCGGCTTTGACATTTTGCGAGACCGACAGTTGGATGCGAAACGGATTATCCACGCTACGGTGCGTTGAAAGCGAAGGAAGGAAGAGAATCGGGACGAAAACTGCTCAAATGAGAAATCAGGCTGCGATGCAATGAGAGAAACGGTATTAACCTTGAGCTCCGGAACAGTTGTGATGTTCAAGCCAGCGTCAGAATACGGAGGAGGCCATTGCTCCTGACAATCGGTTAAAAAAGAGGGACCTTGAGTCCAAAGACAGAAGTTCTTGGCGTGCGCGTACTGAGCAGGGGTAAGACCCCTAGAGGCCATATCGGCAGGATTTATAGCGCTATGGCAATGTGACCATGACAAGTTGGAGTGAGAATGGTTCATGATGTGGGCAATTCTATGAGACACAAAGGTATTAAGCGTATGAGGAGGCGTGTTTAACCAGGTGAGTACTGTGGTGGAATCGGAAAAAAGCCGGATGTTAGACCAAGGTTTAGGATAACGGAGTGCATCGACTGACTTTACTAAATCGACAAGAAGCACGGCAGCGCAAAGCTCGAGTCTAGGAATGGTGAGAGTTTTTAAAGGCGCTACGCGGGTTCGCGCCTTCCAAAAGACGGAATGACGAGAATTAGGTGCCTCAAAGCAAATGTACAAGACGGCGGCGTAGGCAACGGCAGAGGCATCAGCAAACCCTATAAGTGACATTTGGCCAAACGTAAAAGCTGGCAGTACACACCGAGGAAACTGAAGCAAAGAAAGGTGAGTAAGGTGTTCAGTGAGTTGCTCCCACAGAAGTTGGATTTCGGAAGTAACGGGTTGGTCCCAATCGAGTTTGGCTAGCCAGATTTTCTGGATAACTATTTTAAAGGAGATGTTAACGGGTGCCAGGAACCCCAGTGGATCGAAGATCCTCGCGATAAAAGAAAGCATATTTCGCTTCGTGCAGGTAGCCTGAAACGGCTGGACCTTGAAGACAAAGGAGTCATGAGATGGTTCCCAGCTCAGGCCTAAGATCTTGAGGGTGTCTTCATCATTGAACAGGACCGCAGATTCTAAGTGTTCCCGCGGTAAATCGTGAAGAACTTGAGGGTGGCTAGAGCACCACTTGCGTAACTCGAACCCACCGGCCGAAAGAAGTTGCGTAAGTTGAACCTTGAGGGCTAGCGCAGAATGAATATCATCTTCGCCCGTGATGATATCATCAATGTAGGTCTGGTCGAGTAGTGCCTGAGCAGCCAAGGGAAATCGGTGCCCTTCGTCCTGAACGAGCTGATGAAGAACTCTGACAGCTAAAAACGCTGAGGGGGCCATACCGTACGTCACGGTATTGAGCTCTATCTCCTGTACGGCAGAAGCATCTTCCGGCTTCCAGAAGATGTGCTGCATGTACCGATCCCGTTCGTGCACTAATACTTGCCGATACATTTGCTTTATATCGCAACACAAGGCAACCCGGGGAAATCTAAAATTAAGTAAAATATCGGAGACGTCCCGCTGTAACTTGGGTCCCTTGATCAATCGGTCGTTGAGTGATAGTCCTGAAGAGTCAGGGCTGGAGGCATTAAAGACCACGCGAATCTTTCTCTTGTGATTAGAAAGTTTAGTAACCACGTGGTGAGGGATCACATACGACGCAGGATGCGTGGAGACAGACATGTGGCCTACGTCCAAATACTCCTTAAGAAACTGATTGTATTCTGCCATTAGGGAAGGCGTCTTGCCGAGACGCCTGAGGAGCCTAGTGAGGGAGTGCTCTGCGACCTTCCGATTATCTGCTAAAGGAGCTGCTTCTGGTTTAATGGGGAGAGCGACGGAATAACGTCCCTCAAGGTTACGGAGGTGAGTGGCAACGAAATGTCGCTCGGCATGGTCATCAAGAGGGCTGGAAGGAACGGGAGTGATAACATTCTCAACTTCCCAAAACTTGTGGAGGTCTTGGGCTAACTGGCATACTGAAATCAAAGAGGTAGTGACTTCATTGCGTGATGGGGTTTGTACAGGACCTATTATTGTCCAACCAAAAATGGTGTTAACAGCAATAGGACCGATGGAGCTGCGAATGAACGGCTGAGGCAGTAACAACTGCGGGTACATGTCGGCACCTAAGAGAAGGTCGATCTGGTCGGATTGATAGAAGTCAGGATCTGCCAGATTTAAATGTTCAAAGGCGCGAGCAATATCAGGAGTGAGGCTTCTAGGTGGCAAATGATTAGCGATATGAGGAACCACGGACGGGTTGACACGAATGTACCTCTGGGAAAATCTGGAAAAGATGTCGCATGAAACTGTGCCAGGAGAATTGGAAACACGCCCACCGATGCCTGAAACGGTAATAGGCATATCACGAATTTTGTGACCTAATTGGTCAAAGAGGCGCTTGGATATAAATGATAGTTGGGACCCAGGATCGATAACCCCTCGGACTGGAACGTAACCTAAGTGGATGTGAAAAATACGCGCGCGAAAGGTGCCCAAAAGTGAAGTCACGTGACTACCTGAAGTACTGCAACTTAAAGACAATGATGAATCGGGTGGATATTGTTTAACGGAAGAGGATGCTCGATCACCAGAAGTGTGATCAGCAGGATCCGGTGCGCGATTAGGTGCGGAATTCAAATGCAAAAGCGTGTGATGATCACGTGAATTACAATGACGACATGAAAATTTAGAATTACAATTACCCTTTAGGTGCGGACCCAGGCAGTTAAAACACCGTTTGTGTTTTTTGAGGAGATCAATTTTTTGATCTCGAGTGAAATGAGAAAATTCGACACAGGAGGATAAGGAATGCGCCTTACGACAAAGAATGCATTTGAGGTTAAAAGAATTTGAAGGTGCGGCCCGAGTTCTATCTGATGGTGAGGTATCAGGACTAGTGCTAGCAATTAGCGAATTAACTTTAGTGTTTCTATGTAGATTGATGGGGGGAGAAATAATCTCCAGGGTTTTAATTTGCCTGATAATAAAATTTAGTAAGTCATCAAACAGAGGGACCGTTTTAGAAGAATTTTGATCCTCGAAGGCTTTAGATGTGCGGGAGTCAAGGTTATTTAAAGATAAGGTCAACAGAATGAAATTAGCTAAATCGTCTATTGGTAGCGCCTTGATTGCCCGAACTGAATTTTGGTGTACTTCCAGGAAATGTTTTAAGCTATTTAATGAATTAGAACTGAGCGGCTTAAAGTGTAAAATATGGTTCAAGTAAGCCTGCGCTATCCTCCTGGGATTTTGGTACCTCTGTGCTAGTGCCGAAAGGGCAAGGTCATAATTTTCGGCTGTTAGTTGAAAGTTAGAAATTACAGACAGAGCGCTTCCCTTCAAATTAGATCTTAAGTAATGAAAACGCTGTATAGGGCTCAGGGACTGGTTGTCATGAACAAGGGCGGTGAACAACGAGATAAATTCAGGCCACTGCTCTATATCGCCTGTAAAAATCGGTAAATTAATTGGTGGTAACGAAAAACCACCCTGAGGCAACTGACTAGGGCTGGCAACAGTTGTAGAAGTTGCAATAGGTTCTTCTTTTTTCAATTGTAAATATTTGGATTTAATTTTTGTTAACAGACTATTGAAAGCAATTGCAGGGGCTTGAGTATCCACATGATTTTGTTTGGATAATAGAGCATTAAGGTCACTTAATTTTTCATTCACCCCCTCAAATTTGACTTGAAGGGAGGGTAAATCCTCGTAATGCACTTGGACAGTAAAAATATCCGAAAGAGTGGAACCCTTAATTTCATCGTATCTACTAGTTATATCAGCAAATATCGTTTCCCTCTTTGCCAATAGTTGTGCTTGAATAATGATATTTTTGTCTTCTGTAGGCATTGTGAAAAATAGAGAATAAATAAATACAGCAATAAAAGGAAATTATAATATCTGAGGCAGAGAAAAGGAAAGGAGAAAAAGTTGCAAAATTGATTTTACTAATTATTACGTTATTGTAACTGACGTTATAATAAGACAATATGGAGGGAACTGTTACGAGACGCAGTAACGAGTACTTTACTAGAGAAGTGGGAGGTGGTGACGTCAGCCACCAGCGGATCAAATTGATGGAGACAAAATGGCTGAGTATAGGGTTAGTCAAAAACCGGCAGAAACTGGCAATCACGTACTTTGAACAGAAAGTGGTCAAAAGTTCGTGATTTCTGGAAATTTGAAAATAATAACCAGTAAAATAAATAAAATTGAAAAATGAGCGGCCGATAAATCGCCCCAAAACTGCAAAAATTCTCGCTTCAATGCGGTACAATATATACGGCCCGGATCGGACCAAAAATGTTAATGAAAATTGCCGGTGCGAATAACTCGCCTCGGCGCAGTAAAAATGGACTGTATAGATTTTAATCAAAGCGAGGTTCTGCAACTTTGGGGAGATGTTAGCGGGAAAATAATTCAACCAAAAAATACAGATAAGCGCACTCACCTGGTTACGGACGCCTTCTAGCTCTCGCGGGGCCCCGGAAGTCCTCACAGACAAGCGAACGCTCCTTGTGGCCTGTAAAACTTGATTGAACTCTCCTCCTCTGCTATCACCACTCATTAAAGTCAAAAGGAAAATTTTACTGGTTGTAGCACGAAAGGAAAACACTTTTAACATATAAAGATTCTCGGAAGGCTATGTGAGCCTTGAGCATGAAAGCTAGGAAGACTATGAAGTCTTGGACAAAGTAGTTGCATCCAGGGCAGAGTGCAGGAACAGAGTGACCGAGAATGGTCCTGAGGGGATTAAGATTGCGATTAGAACTCCCGCATATTAAACTTTGCGAGAGTTAATAAAGTCAACTGCCCTCTGGTGGGCAATAGGAAAACTAAGTAAAGGGCCGGTTAATGAGGGAAGTCGGTAGAGGGCGTCACTTGAACTAAATTACGATTTTCTCATTTCCCCTTAACACAAAAGCGCCGATCGGCGCGAACACTAGTATTATATTAAAATAATCCCAATAAAAGTGGCAATTAATTTATCAATCCTAATAATCACCTCAAGTAATTAATATATGGAGTTATAAAAAAAAAATTATGTTTGATTACGCTCAGATTGATAGAAAAATCTACTGGATATGCGTGTCTATATGTATTAATATTTATTTCGTTTAACGTCACTTTATGCTGCTATTGCTAATCGGACGATGCTACGGTGGGAGTCCTAAATTTTGCCTATCCAGGTATAATTAGGATAGGGATCTTTATCGAGTACCTGACATCGCACAGGCTCGGGACCCCCATTTTACGTCCCTTCCGAAGAACGGCATCGCTAAGGATTGTTTACTTCCTTTAAAAAATCCTAAGGTCATCTGCCGGGCTGCGAATCCGCGATCTTGGGTTTAGTAGGTTGCTATGCTAACCACTACACCACAGGTGACCCCCTATATATTGATATAAGTATCAATTAGTAGAAATAGAAAGCCTAAAAATATAAAAAGAAAACCTTCCTATATTCCAATAATAATATTGACTGACTGTTATTTTAATTAATTTATAAATTTATGCATATAATGGTTTTAAAATGGCTTGATCTTGATCCTAAACGCTTTAACAAAGATGTTATTTACAAATATATTATTATTGTTTTGGGTCCACTCCATTCTTGTATCTTCAGTAGTGAAAGATGTATAATAAACCATAAAAAAAAATATACAAAATTAGATATACTTCAGTTCCGAAACCGGCCGCAACAATATGCTTAGTTTAGGGGAAACGAGGTATTCGCCAAAGTTAGTCCGGAGTTTATAGCTGTTGCTTGAGTTTGGGAACAGTCTATTAAACATCTAGCTTCACAATCTTAATTCACTCCTACAGGGCATAATTTTCCATAGTTCATTTGTAGTGTTCCTTGTTAATTTTCATTTTAGTAATATTGTTAGTTTATTTTTAATTTGGCTGCGTTTTAGTAAATAAAAAGTTATGGTTATTGAAATTATTAATAATCTCAACTTCACATTAGTTTCTGTTAGTATGTTAACGAGCTAAACGTATATATAAGTTAATTGTACTTTGAATTCCGTGCCAGTGATTAAAGGAATCGGTACCGAGAGTTGATGATCGATGATAGGTTTGCTATCTGATTATGCAATTATATATTACACATTGATTTTTCTCCCTAATTATTTAAAATAAAAAAAAAAATAGAGAGAGAGAGAATGCTATAAAATAAATTTAGGATTGATGAATTAATCGCCACTTAAACTGAAATTTTGACATCTATATGGAACTGGGACTCCACTCCTTCACGCGCCAAGAATACATTTTTTTTCGATTATTACCTTCTTCCGATTAATTTCGGTGTTTTAGTAGTTACTTTTTCCAAAGGGAAGGTTATTCAACTTCATTTACTCACAAAATCTTAAATCCGTCTTCAAACTAATATTAACTTCTGTTCATCGTTCTCATATTACAATGAGAAATAAAAATTTATCGATTATGTGTAAATAAGAAAATATCAAAATAGAAAATATACTACTTTTAGCAAACCAAAAATTATGAATGTTTGAATTGTAATTCCCATTATCAGTTTTTTTGTACATTATAAGCTTTACCATCAAGACTCACAAAAATGCATAGCACTTCTTCATTTATTTTGAATTTATATATACAGGGGAACCTCGATAATCCGAACTAATTGGGACCGTTCGGATTACCGAACGAAGTGCTTTCCAGGCATAGTATGTAGCATGCAAAAAAAAGACACTGACATACCAGTTCCCATAAAATAAGAAACACGTATTGTTAAAGGTAAATAGTTTGTTTTATGAAATACTACTGTGCTACAGTAAGGTAACTTTATTTTATGTAATGTATTGCACATGAATTCCATAATATTTTACATAGTATGTATACAATCTTATACACACACAGAAAGTACAGTACTGTACACACAAAAAAATTATGCTGTACAGAAAGATAAAAAAATTAAAAAAAAAAAAACAACTAAACATTGGGTAAATAGTCACTCATTTTTTCTGAACTAAGGTTGAAGAACGTTTTTTGGATGCTAAATCACGGATTTTCAGAAAATAATTTTTATTTTTCCCAAAACGACTTTCGGATTATCGAGCGTTCGGATTATCGAGGTTCTTCTGTAAGTTAATAAAATGCCTATATTATAGTTTTTAAATATTTAATTTTTTTTTCGTTCTAAAAAATTATTTTAATACAAAGTTTCATAAATTTACCATCTTAGTGTCCTTGTTTTGTTTAAAAAGAAATAAATTAACGACTAAAGCGATTTATCAACACATTCAGAAGCAAAATTCAGTGTACGTATAATTGGTTTCCATTGGCTGATTAGCTACCGTTGTCACCAAGCGACATGAAACCCAATTAACAGCTGAAGTTGTTGCTGCTAAAGGTCTACTTGTTATCAAGTATTTAATTGGGTATTGATTTTATATTTGATGTATTGAATATTTTGATATATTGATTAATTTATTGGACAGAAACTTAATGGATTTCCTCTTATTAAGAAGAAGTAAATAAACTCTAATCTGGGACAACCTGTACCCTAAGAATAATAATTGTTTATAAAAAATATTATTAAGTTAAAAAATGAAAAAGTGTGTGAAGCGATAAACTTACATACTTTTAAACTTATATACGCATTTTACAATTGCTCGGAAGATTGAAATTCAGGAGATAAATATAGTGCTAAAAAGAAGTTGCGATGACAATTTTCCATTAAAGTTAAAGCTGAATTTTGCAGTTATTTTTCGCTACTTATTATACTTAAAGCTGAGCAAGAATGTTCACATCAACATTTTTTCCTAGAATGTATTTTACGAAGTAGTGACAATAAATAATGTAAAATCGGTTATTTATAACTACAGTCACCCTACGGATATCCTTTGAAATACGGACATAATTGAAAGTGCTTCTACATAGTTGTAGAATTTAAAAGGAGTTTTATGAGGAGTTTTAAAGGAATTTGTCTTTCTTAATTGAGTATCCACATGTTTGATATATAAAGAGTATATGGGAATAACAAGTCAAGTTGTTATTTTTATTATTTTTTTTTTTGTTAATTGAGTTTATGATGGCGTCTTATAGATTTTTGGACGGGAAATCCAATGGTTGCAGTTAGTTCCGGGAGAAAACCAGATAAACAATTAGTTGTGAAATAGCTATTATTAAATTTTGCCAACTTTGCTGAATACTTGACCCGTTCTGTTTCCGCCTGTTTTTGTGCCATAACTATGTTTTATAAATTTTATATTTTTTAAATATATTAGTAACAAATTTTGTAATTCCAATTATTCCGATTATTTTTCTGAAGCGCTAAGAAAATTATATCTATATCTGAAAGAAAAAGAAAAGCCTTTATGATAGTTGCTTCGTTTTTGTGAAAAACTTGCTCTTCTGAAAAATATTATAAATAGGATTTGGCCCGTTCTTCCTCTGTACTCTTCATTTAATATTTGTGTTGCAAAGTGCTGTTGTTTTGCATTTTTGTAAGTATGTATATTTAGATCTGATGATGAATGCCTAACTTTAAAAAAATAATTCTAATAAACTAAACATCACGGTTAATTATTGATAAATTACTAATTGTATTGATCCTATTATACTAGCATGGCTACTTTAGCTATTCACAAGGATTGTAGAATGAAGCAAATTAAATTCTGTAAACCTTCATATTTTTTTTTATTTATTTTTTTTTTATAGTTTTTTTTTTTTGGGGGGGGGGAACAGTCACTAGTTGATTGGAAGGTTTTTTAAATTACAACATAGTCTAATATTCTGAATTTCATGTGCTCAGAGAGAGATTGTTCTGTTTTATTTCTTCTTGTAATTTCATGTTATTGTTATACAAAAATATTCCATTCTTTATTCCATTATTTCCTCGGAACCCATTGAAGTTGGAAGGAAATTGAAGAATTTACTGTGCTACCCGTGTACAGAGAGAGATAGAGACATGAGCCACTTTTCCTTGAGGCTTTGCCATTATGCCGATATGTCCTCGCGGGGGGAAATATTGCTATAATGATCAAAATACCTTCAATTCACTCTGTCACCGTTTTTTCCATGAACTTGTATTGTTAGCAGCTTAACAAGGTTTTAGCGATTTTTTTTTTTTTTTTTTTTTTTTTTTTTTTTTTTTTTTTTTTTTTTTTTTTTTTTTCCTTCTAATCCCCTTTTTTTTTTTATTGATTTAAAATACAATAACAAACATTTAAATCCATCCCTTTTTCTGCACTTGGTGCATTTTAAGGGAGTTTTGTTTATAGTACAAAAATTATGAATATATTAAGTACAATAGATGTTGATCTAGTGATGGGGCTCACTAGATGTTTGGGAAAGAGGGTCTGTTGAGTCATATTAGTCAAGTCTAAGTGTTTTGACGTAATTTTGCCACCTCTGTGGCTTTTCAGTTGGCGTTAATGTGTTGAATAGTGGGTTAGTCGAGTATTTGAGGCTATCAAAGAATTTGATATGCCTCCTTGTAATGTATTCTGTCACCTTTGGTAAGTCTAGTGTTTTGTGTATTATGTCAGTTTTAGTCCTTTGTAACGTTGTATGTCGAACGATTCGTCTCAATACCCCGTTCTGAAACTGTTGGAGTCTGTTTGATGTCGATTGTGATATGTTTGCCAACATCGGAGCTCCATAAAGGAGAGCCGGTCTCAGCAAACATTTATAAATCATTAGTTTGAGGCGGAGCGAGAGGTTTGGTGTACTTAGCAGGTGATTTAGCCTGTATGATTTTGTTCTCACCGACTTAAGTTTTCGGTTGCAGTGGCTTGAAAGTGTAAGGTGCCTGTCTAGAGTGACTCCCAGATACACAATACTGCCCGCTGGCCTCTTAGCGATTCCTGCTACCTTATAGGTTTTAGGAAGAGAACGCTTATTTTTCTGGAAGGAGAAGATAATGCAGTCAGTCTTCTTGGGGTTAACTGCAATATTTAATCCTTCCAATTTTTTCGTGATTTCATTACAAACCTCCTCCGCCTGCCGTAGAGCCTTCGTGGCGTTTAATGAACTACTATATATAGCAATGTCATCGGCGTAGGCCGCCACAGTCGCTTTTCTGTACCTAGCACCAACAGTTTCAGCCGTATATATTGAGAACAATACTGGAGAAAGCACAGACCCTTGAGGGACGCCGCATGTGAGAGGGACTTCTTTGGATAATGCCTGGCCGACTCGCACCCTGATTTTACGATGATCAAGAAATGACCACAATAAAGTTGAAAGCTGCTCCGGGAATTCGTGGTCCTGCAGTATCTTACATAGGAACCCATGTGACACTGAGTCGAACGCCTCCGTGCAGTCAATTGATATCATTGCAGTCACTTCATTTTTAGCAATGTGTTGGCTTACTTCCGCCTGTAGTTTCGCCAGATGGTGTTCCGGGCTAAGGCCGGCCTGGAATCCGGTCTGCTCGGGTGGAATAATTGAGATTTCTGAACAGAAAGTTTTTAAATAATTTAGAATAATTTTTTCGAAAATTTTGCCTAAGTGCGGAAGTAAGCTTACTGGTCTGTAATCAGCTGCCTGAGCGCCAGTCTTCGCGGGTTTCAAAAGCGGGAAGAGAGTGGCCTGTTTCCATGCCTTTGGAAAGTACCGTAGCCTGAGGCATGAATTATAAAGATTGGTAAGGTGGACTATACCTCTCCTGGGCAATTGTTTTAACAATATTGTTTGTATCCCATCATGACCAGGGGCTTTATTTCCCCTCGAACGACGAAGGATGGCCTTCAACTGTTTCGGGGATACGAACATATAGTTGTTTCCAGGCTCTTCTATTTCAGGTGCTTCTAGTGGGGTCCCAGTACGCCTTTTTATGGCCATATCGTAATGGTCCACGAACTTCGATGCTTGTTCCTCTGCTGTAAGCAATTTGTCACCATCGTGGAGCATCATAGAAGTTCTCTTTCTTGTAGACGTTTTCAACAGTCTCCAAAATTTTCTATGGTCACCGTGTGTGGCCCTCAATTTCTCGTGCCAAAGAGTGGTCCTCCATTGTTTCATGAGGTTGCGGATTTGGGTAGTGAGAGAATTGACGACTGATTTGACCTCTTGATCCCTGGTCCTGTACCACTTATTCTTCCACTTATTGCGTAAACCAATCAGTGTCAAAATGTGGTCTGGCGGTGTTCGCAAAGCAGGTGGAAGAGGGCAAAACTTCGGTATGGCCGTTTCAGCGGCTTGCTGTATGGTGGCCGTGAAGAACTTTATATAATCATCGATTTCTCTCTTCGTGCGGAGGGTAGGGACAGTCGATAATTCATGGTAGACTTGAGATTTATATAGATCCCAATCCGCCTCTTGGTATTTAAATTTCGTCGGAGCTGGAATAGGCATCATGCCATCTATCTGATACAGCACAGGCCTGTGATCTGAAGTGATAAAATCCAACGCAATGCAGTCAGAGAATCGATGGGGCTGCCTAGAAAGCAATAAGTCTACAGTAGACCTAAACGCCGCGTTCGCCTTATGTCTAAAGGTATGGCTATTGGGGTAAACGACGGTGTAAGGACTTTTTAAAATTTTTTTTCCAGCTTCATTTGATGAAGAATTGTTCCATAATGGATGACGAGCGTTCAGATCACCAACGATCCAATGGTTCGCTCGCTTAGCGCATTCATTTAAAAGCTGAGAGAATTCCCTTACAGAAGACCTAGGTCTTCTATAAATTCCAGTGATCACAGTAGGCTTTTCAAGAAGAACTTGGATTGTTTTATGATGAATCCTAGGATCTGTAATAGACACTGGAGTAGGAATTTCTCTCCACCTGGTTCCGTACCTTACGGCAATCAAAAAACACCTCCTACTGCTCCGCTTGACTCATCTCCAGTCAGCTCGTATCCTGGCAGCCGTAAGTGCCGAAAGTTTGTTCGCGTGTCAGTGAGGATCACTACGGTGGGTTGGGTCTGTGCTATCAACGCATAGATTTCAGTAATTTTGGGAATTAGTCCGTCAGTGTTAAAATTTAGCAAGGAGAGTTGCGTATTCATTTCGTTGCTAAGATACCTGAAAACATGTTAATGAATGAAGTAATTTGTTGAGTCAGTTCGTTTATGGACGTCGTCAAAGTTGAAGTCATTTGTTGGGTCTGGTTTGCTATAGACGTTAACAAAGTCTCCACCCAAGGAGGTGGACTAGCTGTCTCTGTCCGTTTTGCATAAGTGTTATTTATGTCGTAATGTTTGTCGGTCCGTTGCGTCGGTTTTGGTGGGTGCCGGGGCTTGACAGTCGATGGTGCTTCTCGATCAGATTCAAGTTGGACGTGAGCCGGCGCGGCTGTAGGCTTGGATCTCAGTTGTATCCTCTTCTTCAGTTGCTCTATTCTTTCCAGTAGCACCTTTCTCGCTGAGCAACCAGTAAATGACGCCACATGCGTCTCACCGCAGTTGGCGCATTTAACCGGTGTATCCTTTCGGGGACACTCATTAATAGCGTGGGATCCTGCACACCTCACACAGACGACTGCTCTACCACAGTGGTTTTTTGTGTGCCCGAACTGCTGACATCTATAGCATTGCACTATTTCTTTTTTTATTGAGACCGCTTTTAAGTATTTATTTTTTTTTTCGGGAGGAAAAAAAATAACTTTTTATGGTTATTGATTCGTGTACTCAACGACTAATAAATTCATTTTTCAGTTTTTCCTCATTGCAGAAATCATACAATGATACAATTATTTATAAGCGTTACATATGTCGAAATAACACGGATTTTTATTATATTATAATTTATTTTTAAAATAAAATAAACCTGTACCACTTACAACCCATGAATAGTCTTGGGTTCAGTACTTAGATAAGGATGTACTGTCACTGTGCCAACGGTTGTGAAAGCAGGAGACGGCCTAAATCATGCTCAACCGCCCAGGTTTGCGGAGGCTGGATGTGGAGGGTCTCCCGACCTGGAAGTTAAGCCTTTATCGAAATAACAGAAAATAAATTTTCTGCCTTTAGTGTATATATATATATATATATATATATATATATATATATATATATATATATATATATATATATACTTTTTTTTTTTATATTTTTTTTTTTTGTTTATAAAGATATAGATATTTCCTGCTGAAAGTGGGTTTCGTATAGCGATCATTCCTCAAGAATATCATAACTGACTCTTGCAATACACATTTCGGTGAGGCTTTTCTCATTATAAAAGAGCCATATTTAAGATGAGTAATAGTCAAATCCTCATCTGGCGATCACCACTTTTCTCCTTTTTGTTTTTCCGATAGGATGTATTCCATTGTTTGATGTTGCTTTTAATAGTTTTTAATTTATTATATACCTGTGTTTTTTCCCATTATTTAATTCAAATATTCACGGCACAATATTTTTAAAAGTAGCATTTATCTGAAGAAGTATATAGAGGCTTTTGACATCTAGTGAGGGACTGGCTGCTTCCTTGGCTGCTGCCTCATCTGCGACGGGTTTCCCTTTTATCCCCCACGTGGGACGGTATCCTGATAACTACCAAGCTATTTCGCGAGTCCTTTATCATTCATCATTCAGCCATATGCTTGTGCTTTCTATATAAGTAAACTATAACAATAATATTTTTATACACATGAACTGTAAATCTTATTTAAAAACTATATACTGTTAAGTTGAACTCGAAATAGTCCACCTACTTCTCATTGAACTTCTCAGAGTATTTGTCAATATTATTCATCTTTAATAGCGGCCAATGGACTCTGTTCAGCAACACTTATAAATAAGATGGTCTGATGGTTCTGAGATTAAAGGAAACAGCTCTCCCCTACTAAGCAAAGTTTCAGTTTGTTAATTAATACTTTAAAAACTTATCGAAGGCTTTGCTACAAAAAGGGGCAGTTCCATTCTATAGAGTTTGTTAAATTTTGTACTGTTTCTTCGTTATTCCAATTTAAATTGCCAATTCTGGAAATGACAAAATTAAGTTTGTGACATTCCTGAGAAAAAAAGTTTTTTTAAAAAGTATGTTTTAATTTCAATTTATATTTTATACATTTAAATCTCTTCTATTACAGTGGAATTTCGTTAATCCGAACTAATTGTTGTTAGAAGATATTTAGTTTAGCCAACAAAAAAAAAATTAGTATAAGAAGATTTGAGCTCGTAACTGCTCTTACTCTCCTAATATTCTATTTATACAATCAACACTACGCGTGACGCCCTTGTGTTCCCCGAAACGTATCGCTTTTGGTCGATTAGGCTACTGGTTAAATACTACAAATGTTAAAGCTACAAAATTATGACGGGGTATGGGCTCATTTGAATATATTTGTTGTTTTGTTTTGTTTTACCTTTTAATTAATTATTCGTATATTTACATAGCATTTTTATTTAATATATAATTTTATTTTTATTCATTCTAAAACTGCCACTTGAATATATTAAGAAAAAAAAATGAATGTAAAATAAAAAAACAGTTCTGCTTACTCGCTAGTTCGGGTTGATAGTGCCCTGAATTGATGCAGCCAGACGACAGTACCTTATCATTGTGCTTTTATATTATTGTTAGGGAGCAATTACTCCCTGAAAGAAATTTTTTTTTTCCTTTTTTTTTTTTTTTTCATAAGTGAAGTTCTCAAATTGTGTACTACAATCCAACGTTCATAAATAAATCAGCTGCCTTTTTATTATTATAATTTTATTATAAGTTATTTTTGGTTTTATTAACTTTGTTTTAAGTTATTATTGAAATTCTAAATATTTACTCTTAATTTTGTCTATTCTCTTAGTTTTTGTTAATTATTCTTAATTATTATTCTTAATTTAAATATAGTAATATTGCTTTATTATAATAAAGAAAAGTGATAATTGCTTTATAATGACTCTACTATTTAATTTTATTTTCGCTTTTATGATAAAATAGTTCCACTTTATAAGTTCTTTGCCGACCTAGTATAAATTATAAATCTTCAGGTTGAGTAATATATTTTTATTATATCGTTTAATATTTTATTCGTCATTAAATTTTGTATCGTTTCTTTATTTTTAAAAAAGCCTTCTTTGTTATTGACTAATGAAAATTATTTTAAAAGTTAATTTTTAAAATTACTGGCATTTTAAATTTTATTTTTCAATGAAATAAAAAGATCGTGATTGCTGTGTTGTATATATAAATATAAATTCACCTTTTTGACCTTTATACAGCTGCCCACGGTTTTTTTTCTTTTTTTAGCTTATGCTTTTAGGTTTTCGTTTCCGTTTGTATTATAATAACTTTTCCAGGATATTAAGATAATATCGCTCTTGTATAAGTTGATGTTTTTTGTTTTTTGTTTTTTTTTTTTAAATATTTCTATTTAAAGTCTGATTGTATTAAACTTGCTTGATTAAACAGCTTACTCGGCATTTTTTTGTTTTTGCTAGGTTTTATCAACTTTATAAATTAAATAAACACAGTTAAATGTTTGATGTTGACTAATGTATTTAGTTAAAATTGTAAATTTACAAATAAGTTTTTGACATGGTTATGTATTTTGGCTGGGCGTCTCTTTTTTTTTTTTTTTTTTTTTTTTTTTGTAACTTTTTCACCCTTAAAAATGTTAAATTTTAAAGGTAATATTAAATGTTTTGTTTTGAGTGTAATTTTTAGGTCTAATTTATTTTCTAAATCGTAACGAAAATTGTCCTAGTCTACTCTTCATTTAATCAGTCTAGGAGGAGAAGGTTTAGGAACAGGATTTGAATGAAACAGATGCAGAACAGGGCTGTGGTCTTATGAAAGGTCGTCCAGGGATTTGACAATGATTTGAGAGGTGGAAATAAATGAAAATTTAAGTTGTTTTTGGGAAGTTATAATGGCGAATTCTTGATGTCTTAATGTGTTATTCGGATCGAAAATTAAATATAAACACTCCTATCTGGATGTTGTTAAAATTTTAAAACAATTCAAACAATTTGTTTAATTTAATGTTTATAGTAAAACACGAGCTCACCCATTCATTAATATAAACAATAAATGTACATATATATAAACATGAGTTTTGTGTTGCGGAGGAATTTCCTTATGATGACCACGTCATGGGTTATCTTTGTGCATATCCTTCCTTTCTGATTCAGTCCTGTTTGACTGACAACTGATGGAATGACAGTGGTGAAGAGAAGAGGAGCTATTGGTTCTCCTTGCGTTACACCAGTTCACACTCTCATGGTCTATAATAGTATATTATGTTCGGTAGGCGTTATTCCTCTTTGTATGTTTTACTAATCGTATTATTTTACTCTTTTGGTGTATGTGTGGCTGATTTATTCCGTTCTGCAGCTCTGAAACCATTGGATCCATTGAGTATGTTGGAATTACTCTATCTTTTCGGAAAATAATAGTTAGAGCTGTAATGGATGGGAGCTGTTGCAATATATGGCAGACTTAAAAGTTAGAGGATAGCTTGATAAGCGAGAATGAAAGAGGACAGAATGCCTATGGAAGACCTCAAAGGGCGGATCTACTAGACCAGATGAATAAGAAGTCGCGACCCTTCTTAAAGTAACTTGAAGAGCAGTGGAAGACAAAAACGATTGTTAAAAACTGATAAAGAAAGACTTACCTCAGGGATCAGTTCTGGAGCCTCTGGATAGTTTTTAATTTTTTTCATATCTGTTCATACCGAAGTAAAAAATACAACCTAATAAACATAGTTTACCTTTTTAACTCAAAACACATACACATGTCTGTACGTCAGAACCAGAAGAGCGTAAGTCATTCTAGGCTAACTTTTTAGGAGAATAATATAAGTGGCCTTACATTTGTCTGGCGCCAGCATACTTACGTTCTTACAACCTTTACAGAAGAGTACAGGCGATTTTTCAAGGCACTTAAATAAGTATGACTCAAAGTAATATAAAATTATACATACAGTGGTGCAATAATATGAAAATTGTAAAATTTGGACTTAAGCTCTTCTGGTTCTGAGATAAATATATGTGTATGTGTTTTGAAAAAAGATAAAATATGTTTATTAGGTTATATTTTTTGCTTTTGTGGATACATTCCTGGTTATCTTGAAGAAGTAAGGAAGTAAAAATTGTGAACTTTTCAGTAGATTATTTTTTATCGTTTTTCAAAGTCGTGCCGTAAAAATACCACTCAAGTATACTTTCACTTGAGGTACCCATGATGGTATAGAAGTATCGATCCTAACATTAAGGCCTTATTAAATACACGACTAAAACTTTTTGTTTTAATTGTTGTAAACATTTTTAGAACGCAGATATTGAAATTCCAGCATAGAATTTAGAAACTTAACTCGGTTTAGCTGTAAAATTATTTGCTTCTTCACAACCATCGATATATTCTATTTGTTTATTTATTTTATTTTATTTTTTTGTTTGAACATTATTGGGATAAAACACGATCCA
The DNA here is from genome assembly GCA_003667255.2 of Euschistus heros. Classification (NCBI taxonomy): domain Eukaryota; kingdom Metazoa; phylum Arthropoda; class Insecta; order Hemiptera; family Pentatomidae; genus Euschistus; species Euschistus heros. Next base: position 1,219,917 of record RCWM02000127.1, read on the forward strand.
TGTTATTATCGGTGTTTGTATTATGCTGGCCGTCGTTTTTAGGCTTTCATTTTATCATTTCATCAATAATAATAATCATTCTTCTTTTTTACATCAATTTATTAAAATTTACAACTGTACAAAATATATACATTAAGTTAATGTAGTGATAACTATTACAGTAACATGTCAAAACTTGAAAAGAATTGCTCATCATTAGCCCTTAAATAAAAATTCTACACTTGAAGATCTCTGGGCCATCTTTCCTTCAGATGCCTTGGAGGATTATCAGGAATGGTGTGGAAAGCAAGTTGAGAAACCAGAGGATTTCTCAACCCTATATTCAGCTTTATGTCAAAAACTAACTACAGAAAATTGCAAATATTCAAAAACAAATGTCTGAGAATTACTGGAAAGTATGAACACTTTACGAAAATTAAAATTTTGCATAAAGAATTGTGTATGCCTTATATTAACCCTTTAACAGGCAATGTATCCTGGAGGATACACACATTTAACGCCTTTTTCTCAATAAATGACGTAATATCCGACGCAATATTCTTCTCATTATCGTCTAATATCCTTTATTTAACCTTGAATTTCATGATACATCTGTGGGGGTTAGCGTGGCTATCGCCAATCAAAAGGGGGGAAAAAAAGAAATAAATTCAAAAATTCCCGGCTTGCCCGTTAAAGGGTTAATGAATTCATTGAGAAAATATGTAAATCATTATAAAACAATAAAAACCCACTTATAAAAAATATTGGGAACTACAATAAAAATATGACAAAACGGTATGTACATAAAAGAACTAGACATTTATTAATGTAGTATAGTAATCTATTATGTTTATTGTTGGTTTAAATATACTTTTGCATGTATGTATATGTATATATATATTTGCATATTATGAGTGAGTGTATGTATTTAGATGTGTGTGTATGTAAGTATGTATGAGTATGTACGTTTGTATATAAAAATATTAAGATATTTAAGAATGTATAGTTACAATTTTGTTTATTTTATTGCTAGGATGGTATATATATATATATATATATATATATATATATATATATATATATATATATATATATATATATATATATATTTTTTTTTTTTCTTTGAAAGTTTTTTTTTTTTTGTATATTTTTCTTTCATTATAAATTATGATTATATCAGCATATATTTAAGTTGATTAATAGTATTTTATATAAGTTTATTTTTTGGTACAGCATTTAAAATTGTGAATTGTAAAAAGAAATTATATAAGAAATAAAAACTTGAAAAGAAAAAGAAAAAAAAAATTTGTAAATTCAATAATCTGTAACGACCAGCAGTTTCTTATTTTAGCCTTGTCCATAAAAATAATGAAATGAAACCAGTAATAATATTGAACTGTATTTAATGCATGAAACAGTGAGGTATTCATGTAAATTAAGCCATTCGTTCAGTTCTTTATATTTTAATGGAGGACACCATTTCGTACAAGTTAGGTAGAACCCGAAGCTCTTTAATCCTTATACGTTCTAAGAAAGTTGATTCTTCCTTATAGCCCAGCCTTGATACCATATCTTTGTCGAGAATGATTAGTTTTAATCTAAACCAAAAGGTCTCGACAAAAAAACTACGTGTTCAAAACAACACTCAACAAAAATAAACTTTATTTTATAACGGTAAAACAAAACTGAGGAGGTAACTATTAATAACATTATTATTCATTTTAAACAAAACTGGTTGCCATCGCAACTTATAAAAGTAGTCCGTAAGCACAAAAAATAATTAGTGAAACTAATATTTGTTCAGCTCATTAGCTACCGCTACATCTTATTTAAGTAGCATTTTTTTTTCTCTCTCTGACGTGTGTAGATTCTTAACTTTTGGGCTCTCCGACATGTCGGGCACTAAAACATATCCTTCAATGACCAGATGACTATAGCAGACGTCAGTGATGTAGACATTGGACAGGAGTGTATACTGTTCCAGTGCGGCTGGGGGTGGGGAGTTGCGTGCGCCTGGCTACCGGATTCAGTCCACCGCCGGTTCTCCTCTTGTTCGGTTGTGTTCTCTCTTCTGTCAGTTCGCTCTCGAAGCGGTGTTTGATTCAGTTTTGGTTTCTTGTTTGCTCAGTTTTTCCATCAGTAGCCCAACTGTTGCGTTTCTCAAACAAAGTATGATTTAATTTTTTTTTTTATCTAAATGTATTTATTGGCACATGTTGGCCTGGTATCTGTGAATGCTACTCGTATATATACGTTAAATTTAATATTTAAAGTAGATAATAATTTTTATGTTTATTTTTTTCGATGACAAACCTTTATCTTATAGAGTTCCATGTCAAAAATTTGTTCTTTTGAAATGCCATTATGAAGTTATAGTAATACCATAGCCCTTCAGACTCCTCTTTCTATTAATTAATTAAGTATTTTCAAAGAAAATTAAGGGGTACGTGCTAGTTAGTTAAGAGCTGGTTTGAACACTTAAGTTCAGGAAAAATTCTTCCCTAGTTCAGAATCCACTCACTACATTTCCTACTATTATTTTTTTACACATTATAGTTTGTTTTTTTATCTGCGCATGCTGATGCTTACTATTACCTTTAATTGATAACTTGTTATAATATTACAAGTACTATTGAATATTAAATTTATCAAAGTAATATGAGATAAATTTGTTAATTAATTTTGCTAAAGTTGTTAATGAATTTTGCATTTTGTATCTTGTAGTTATTGATAATAATATGTAATATGTTGGAATAGTATAATTATATATTTTAGTTCAATTAATATCTTTGTATTTTGTATTAGATTATAAGTTCACGGTGCATCTAATCTGAGATTTTTTCGGTATCTAAAACTGTAACCAAATAAAAAATTACATCCCTGGCGGTAACTCGTGCCGATATTTGAATCATTTTATGTAAATTTCGTGATGTACATTTTTTTTTACAAAGATTGTGTTAATTATGAAAAAATGAATGCAATCGACAATACCACCGTCCATAGACATTTCCTTATGAAAACTCACATCATTTTCATCAATTTGATTGTTTTCGTAAAAATTAAATTGGTTGATGAAGTAACATTTAAGGGGGTTTTATATTTATCAATACCGTTCATCTACTTTGTATTTCTGTGATCTTGACTGTTCTCATAGTAACAAAAAAAAAACGATTAATATGGCACTTATAAATATTTAGTTTTAATTTGAACGACATTTGAAGAAATATTATATTAATGCAAAAAAAAAAAAAAAAATTTCTGTATACATATAGTGCGCGCACGTATGATTAAAATAATAATGATATATGTAATATTTCGTAAATGTCTTTCTTTGAGCTTTGAAGGTGGCCATCTATTTTAGGTAAAACTTTCGAATTTATTATAAAATAATTTTGTAAATTAGGCGTATTAATATAGGTATACCAATATTCTGGAAACTATTCAAACACAAACCTTAAGGTATGTCCATATAATGTTAACTTCCGCTTTCAAAAACAGCCTTCGATATTTTTTTTTTTTTTAATTAATAATGAGTCCAGTCCTAAGTCCAAAACTTTTTAAATCTATATCATGTCACGATGTCACGATTGTGGTTATATCACATCTTCATTGTGGTTAAATTGGTTTTATAGAGATTTGCTGATTTCTTTTCTTTTTAAATTTTGAGGTTTTTATATGTGATATTTAAACCACTGATATTTAACTTTGACCAATATATATACACATGCGTACATAATAATTATAATAATTATTAAAATGTTATTATGATTGTTTTACAAAGTCGTGAATAGTTGAACAATAATAAAATAAGGGGAGAAGAAGATAGTCAGCGACGCAGTCAAAGTAACACCACATTAAATCAGTCATCGTCCTTCTCACAAGTGTGGTTCGGTGGCCCTGAAGAAGACCTGCAACGCAGGTCGAAACGTTGGCACGTATTTAAGAATTCCTTCTTTTACGTGGTGTTACTTTGACTGCATCCCTGACTATCTTCTTCTCCAACCATCATCCAATCAACTATACTTTTATCATCATCAATAACAAAATAAAAATGTGAAATATGTTTATACTGTGGTGAAAGATAGTAAATATCTATTTATAGTGTGTGTCTATTATGTTATTAATGGTGTATTTTATTTTTTAAAAACAATACAACACTGGCTAAGATTCTTGGCAAAATTATAGTACTTGCTAGCCAACCTTAGATAGTGGGAAAAAAAGTGAACACGATTGGTTAGGCGCACTCTGTCTACCAAAGCATTATATAAAGTAATATTGAATCTGAAGAAGCAGAGATAAGAGTAAAATGTTCCTGGGCGAGGAGAAATGTTAGGAAGTTTGCCGGTTATGAATTCTAATTCCAGGGCGATGAGGGAGAAGCAAGGAGTTGGTGGGAGGATGATATTAAATTTTCCCATCTTGGCAATATGGATAGGAATTGATATCCATGGTGGGAATATGTAAGAATATTACTTCCCTTATTGGTCTAAGGGTGCAACTTGGAACTTTGGTATTAAACATTGTCCTTATTTTTATATTAAAAAAAAAAGAAAGTCAATTATAGGATTTCATTAAAATTTACTGAAAACCATTTTTCATTTTAAAAAAAAAAAAAAATAATGATAATAAGTAAGCTTATTGATATGAGAAATTATAATATTAAAATTCCTTCCTAAGTTCAATGATTTTGTTATAGAACAGCAAACAATTTTTTTTTTAATTGATATTTACCACTACTTACAATATAGCAACCACTCATCCTTTCATCTCTTTACTCTCAGTCTACTCTAAGCCTTGATAAATTTTAGAAGCCCTTCTTATTTTGCCTTCTTAAATAAGTAAGTAGAAACTCGATAATTCGTCATGAGTGGGGGAGAGGGCGTGACGAAATAACGGAAATGACGAATTACAGAATTTTGATGGTAAAGTAACAAAAAAGCATTTTAAAATATATAATTGTAATTTTTCTTGCAACTTATACAAATTGGACTTGAGTGACAATGTCAAAAAAAGCTGAACACTTGCCGCACCCCATCAGGTTTGAAATATCTGATTCACATTGCTGCTCGAAACCATTCAATGCACTTTGTTAACATTTCCTCTACTTCTTTGCATGGAATAGTTGAAGAATTAGAAACGTCATCGTCATCATATTTTCATCACTAGCTTCATTTTGAGCACTCAGCAGTTGTTCTATAATTCCACTGTCATTTAAAATTCCATATCCTACATCCGTACTATCCATTTTTAACCAGCTGCTTACCTCTTGCTTATCTTTTCTTATTTCACAACCTGGAGCAGAAGTTGCTGAGCCAGATGCTAATTTTTTGTAGGACGAGCTTTCCAGTATTAATTGATTCCGGGACTTCGTCAACTGCACTCATACTTCCTTTCATCTCTTATTACAATCAATGGAGGGATCGACTCCGGGCTTATTCTGTTTGTTTTTTTTTTCTATGAAATAATTTACAAAATGTATAAATATAGGCGTATTTTATAGTGACAAACCAAATAAGGCAGTTTATAAGACGAATTATCGAGTGAAGAAATAACGAGTTTCCACTGTATCAACATGTTTGATTTCATATCTTACGTTTTTTAAATTTAATATTTATAGTCTGCTGTGTTACAAACACAAAGTGCTGATGTTTTGAAATTTTGTATGATTTTAGAACTAATAATTAATTTCTAAAAAAAAAAAATTTTATAGCTATTTATTGAAATTGACAACAGTATACAATATAAAGTAATATGCATTTTGTCAATGTGATGATATTGCTCTAAATAACATGCCAATTGCTTGTATAGCAACTACCCATTGGTAGCACTTCAGTAAAAACTCTATAGTTGAAGTTCCCGATGCCATCTTCTTTTCAGACGCCTCGGAGGGTTATCGGAAATTGAATGGGAATAATAGCTTGTCATAAAAGGATATCTATCTTGTTTCAGCTAAATCAGCGACATATGGTACATTTAGATAATAATGGTTAATTTTTTTATGACATAAGAAGGAGTATTAAATATTTTACAAAGGATTTTGTATTTTAAGGATTGGTTACGCGAAGAATTGGAAGCTTTAGTGATGCCCCTTAAATAACTTTATTTTATTTTTAGTGAAATTCCAGTTTTATCCCCGAAAATCAGAAACTACAACATTTATTATATTCAATTTACTAAATAATAAGTATATGAGGTATATTATACGATACGTTATTTTATTCAAATATATAATTTAAAATTATCTTTTCCGTGGTATGAGGGTATTTTTTTATTTATTTATTTTTATTTTATTTATTTTAGTTACCAGGCCGGTCATTCAATGACCAAGTATGATTGTAAGTGATTATTTTTTTTGTATTTTTTAAAATATTTTCCTTTTAATCTTAGCTTAAATTCCGCGTAGGAACAAAAGCGTTATAAAAAAATGGAAAATGTAGCACTACATAGAAAAATAAATCAAAATAATTAAATGAATATACATTAGTTTAGAAATAAATTGGAAAAACTTAATTTAAATCGTATCTCGTCGCCATCTACTTTTATTTTTAATTTAATATTTAAATTTTCTTTTAAATTGAATAGATAGAAATTTTCTAAACAGATAAATTGAATAGATAAAAAAGTAATGTAGATAGGATTGAGTAGATAAATGCCTATTTAACTCGATGTCCTATCAGATTCTGTTATTCGCAAAATAGGGATTTATACTGTCACATTTCGTGAATATAAATATTAATTTATTATATCTAACTAATCGATTATATTTATCTAACTCTAAAGTATATCGAATTACAGGCATGATGAGGACGATAGATGAATTTAGAGTGAACTATTAGAATTAAAAACTTCGGGGCTAATTTTAAAATTTTCCTAAACAGCTATCATAAGTACTTAAATAAAGTTAATATATATTTTTTGTTATTAGATCGTTAACTTACATTTTATTTATTTTTATTTTATTTTTTTTAATTTTGTAGTTTTCGCTTTATGATTGTAAGTGATTATTTTTTTTGTATTTTTTAAACTATTTTCCTTTTAATCTTAGCTGAAATTCCGCGTAGGAACAAGATTATACTTAAGCGTTATTAAAAAAAGGAAAATATAGTACTAAATAGAAAAATAAATTAAAGTAATTAAATAAATATACATTAGTTTAGAAATAAATTGGAAAAACGTAATTTGAATCGTATCTTGTTGCTATCTTTTTTTTTTCTTTTTCTTTTTTAATTTAATCTTTAAATATCTAACTCTAATCGATTATACGTATCTAACTCTTAAATGTATCGAATTACAAACATACTGATGACGATAGATGAATTTGCAGAAAACGATTAGTTACTTTGGTGCTATTTTTAAAATTTTCCAAATCTCTTATCACGAGTACTTTAAATAAAGTTAATATCTATTTTTTGTTATTGGATTGTTAAGTGATTATTTATTATTATTTTTAATTGTGCAGTATGGGTGTAGAGTATAGGTCTAGACTTTCCCAGACGACCAGCCTACTGGGAAGCCGGGTTCGCGTTTTGGATCCACTTCTCTTTCCATATGTCTCTATCCCTTGCCATTCTCCACCATAGTGGTCCGGTTTTCTTCTTAAAGAAGTCACTCCATCTTTCCAACTGTTTTCCTCTTCGCCTTTTGTAGTAATAGGGTGTCCAAACAGTCACTTCCATTAACCACCTTTTATCAGTTCTTTTTAAGATGTACCCCGCCCATTCACATTTTCGTTTCTCGATGTGGTGAATTATGTCTTTCGGGCCAGTCTTCTCTCTAATGGCACAACTCCTAACCCTCTCCTTCCTACTTATCTTTATCATATTTCGTTCTTTTGCTCTTTGGCAGCTTATCGGTTTCCTTGTTTGGGCTTTCGTTAGGTACCAAGTCTGACTACCAAAGGAGACGGCTGGAAGTATACAGGTATCGAACACTTTCTTTTTTACCTCTTTCGGGAAATCGGTTTTCATTATTGTTTTCAATGGCCAGTACTTAGCCCATCCTATGGATGTTCTTCTGTCCACTTCCTTCCACGATTTATTTGTAAAAAAGACCAACTGCCCAAGGTATTTATAATCTTCTACGTATTGTAAGGTATGATTTCCAACTTTTATATCTACCTTTTCCGCGTTCGTCATTAGCTTTGTTTAAGTAAAATTAGGTGAGAGGCCTACTTCTGTACACATCTCCAATAAAGTTTCCATCATCATTTTGAGGTCTGCTGCATCGCTCGCCAACAAAACAATATCGTCTGCAAATCGGAGACAGTTTAGCCACCTTCCGTTGATCTTCATGCCGACATTCTTCTAATCTATACGCCAAAATACTGTTTCCAATAAGATAAACAGTATTGGTGATACAGGATCTTTTGAAATCCCACATATCATTGTAGGTCTGTTAAATTTTTATTTTTATTGTATTTATTTGAATTAGGGTTTATTTGTTGAGTTATGGACATAATAAAAGGCTATTATTATTATTATTATCCCTGAATACATTTTTCAACTTAAATGTATTCAGTTGTTGTTTTCGCTTTATGCCTTGGTGTAATGTATCTTCGCTTAGTATCTATTCTTCTTAAAACAGAGATGATATAAACGGAAGGGATAAATGCCATCTGCTTTTGAAGGTAATTTCAAAATTTAAAGTCAGTTAGTAAGCTTGTGAATTTGAATAAGTGGAATTTATTATGTTGTATACGTATCTGATCATGCGAAATTAGCAATATATAGAACGTTTAAATCGTTTTGGATATATTTCTTTCCGACATAATAAGTGTTTTATGAAAGATTCTTGGGTCTGGGACTGGATAAAAGAAGAATTGGATAGTTTAATGGCGCCCGAAGCTTAACTCCGTTTATCTCCATAGGTCTAATTATAGTCATGTAAATAGGTCTTTTCTAGAACCTTTGAGTATTTGTCTAGTAAATGTTGAAGTAGTCCTAACCGAACGATTTCTTCTCGTTTTAGGCCTATATGTAAATTCTGTTGCTAAGATGTTTGTCCAATCTTAGATCTGTTTAACATTGTTTAAGTGAGTTGTTTTAAAAGATTATTCTTGGCCAATATATTGTATGTTTAGGACAAAAGATGGGATCGGCACTGTATTTATTAAAATTCTTCAGTTTTGACCGTATTGAATGTTTTTAATTGGGATGTAATATATGCATTTTGTAATGAAAACTATTATTTAAGGTAAATTACAATTTTACAAACTGAATCACTTTTTATCTGCTTTAAATTTAGCCTTACGTTTAAAATTAATTATATATAAATGTGTAATCCGACATGCTGTATGGGGTATCATTATTTTCATCCATTGGGAAAAGTAATTGCAACAAACCTCAATCATCCCGAAATGGTGTAATGAGAAAAATTGTAAAAGGTGTTACAATGCAAAGAGTCAAAACTACGGAAATATATGAGGAATTAAAAGTGTAGAAAATTAAGGAGTTTTTGTCCGATAGAATAGAAAAAATTTTCGATACATTAAAAAAATATATATTAAATCTTATGTACAACGGAATTTCACCCGCAGGAGAACCAAAGCGATGGCAAAAATTATTTTAAAAATGAAATTATAGGTTTAAGTCATTTTAGTGTGTTAGGCGTATACACATAAATAAACAGTGAGCCCCATCTCCTAATTATTAATTTAAATATATTAATTGATAACAAAATTATGCTAAACAAACTATGACTTATAAGATATATTAAAAAAAGGGGCTATGGAAAAAAAAAAAATCAGTTTTAATCAGCTGTTTAATGTGCTACTTACATTAATATACCTGTTGTCTGAAAATCCATACCCTTCAGATTTTTAAAATTCCATCAAAAACTTTCGTACCATCCAAATCCGCAAGCGCATTCCATTAGGGGAGTGACAAGTCTGGCTGGGGGTTAATTAGGAGAGTGTGTATTGTCAATAAATTTTGACTGTATTTTTTAGTTATTATTTAATCCTTTAATAAGTTAATATTTATTATTTTTCAATTTAATCTATTTTGTTGTATTTTTTTCACTTTGTATATTTTATTTTTCGAGGTTATTTATTTGTTTTTTTTCTCCTCAATTCTACAAGAACCATGTAAAAATCATGTCTCAGCTATCCGCTGCCTACTTCCACTTCAAACTATCCTTTTATAACTAATGCCAATAATTTAAACATAATAATAAATATTTATAATAATTCAATAGTTAATGGACTGTTAACATCGAGTTTTTAATTATTTTAGTTAATAATGGTTGCAGAAAAAAATTGAAATTTAAGTGGCAATTCCTGCCTCGGGTGAGTAAATGTAGCACTTGTCAATTAAATAACTATTCTTAATACGTTTCTCATGAGCCTTGTTTAAATTCAAATATGCAACGATTACTATATTCGGAATATATGGGAGAGGGGGTAAAGACCTCAACTGTTTATTGTTGTATGTTTTTCATGAAGGCATATCTTTAATCAAATGACGAACTGCAGAATGAGTACGTCACTTGATTCATAGATTGACCTTATCTGGTTAGCGTGCGTCAATTTTCCAAGGGTATTTCCAAAAATATACGGAATCTTCTCTCGTGTTCACATGTTGAATTACGAGTACATATATTTGACGCAGCGGATGGAGTGACAAATGGGTAAACGTTGGTCATGAAAATAAATTAGGTTTTTAGTGGAACTTCCTTCAGTCATCTGGTAGACTCATATTTCTCTCCTTAAGGAGTGGGGTTGGGGGGGGGGGGGGGGGGGGGGGGTATAGTGACGTGACGTTAGGGATGCGGGACGTTAGTCACGCAGTTAAGAAGGGTAATTACGCTGACGTCTCGTTGACTGCTGCTTAGCATTTTCTCAACAAGACGGTTCTCAAATATACTGTTTCAGTAAATGTTGATGGTAGCATCGTTGGGATAGGTATCGATACTCGATTTATCAAATATATCGTTACAGAAGCATGTCTCCAGCTCCTACGCGCTCCCAGAATACCTTTCATCGATGCTAACCTTGGTTCGATTTATTTCGAGGTTCTAGTCGCTACTTTTCCAGGGGAAAGGTTATTCTCCTTCATTCACGGAGAAACTCTAAATCCCTTTTTAAAGTAATGTTAACTTCTGATATTAAAATGATAAATGAGATAATATCAAAATATAAGACACTAAATCAATGTTGAATTAACATTATATTAAATGAGAATTAATACAATGCTGAATCACCAGTAATGTGATATAACCCCTGATGAAGTTACTGATGTCAGTATAATTAACAAATTATAAATATATAAAACACAATCTTTGTTGTAAGTGATGATGTTAATTTTTGCTATATTTTCTCAAGGGAAGTGGAAATAAGAAAATATGAAACTGTGATATACTTTCTCACATTTATTTTTTAGATCGATGTGTTTTATTGAATTAATAATAAAATCTGTCTCACTTTAGGGCAATTGGTAATATGGACGACAAAGAATCTATTCACAAAATATGTATGCTGAACTTTTCACATTTAAATTGATACAACAAATATAGATATATAAAACACCAAAACCATATAGACTAATCTTCCTAACTTTTGTTGCACTTTTACACATTAAAGGAGAGGAAATAAGAAAACATGAATTTATATAACACTGAATCCTTTATGAAACTCATATTGTTAACTTCTGTTTTACCCATTTACATTTAAGAAGACTAAATATCAATATAACACACTAAAGAACACTATCCAAGTCGAAACTGTAGAAGTGATAGTTAACATGTGGGGTTATTGGAATGAACTATCGATAAATTTAAACTCGAAGTGAAGGATCAAACTGGTCGGTGTAGTGCGGGGTACCATAGTATGTGGAGACATGCGTTTGTAACGGTACCCTCGTGGGTTATCTGGAATATAATAAAAAGCAAGTTGAGATACTAGTGGATTTGAATGGCTATGGAAATATGACTACCTGGTTTGGCCTAAATCAACAACATGTGGTACATTTAGATTGTTTGTTTGTGACAAAGTAAGGTGCATGGAGGATTGTTCGTAGGATTTTGGATTGTGAGGATTGGACACGAGACGAATTGGATGGTTTAGTGGGAACTCTTAACTCAATTCCAATATATCCATACTAAATGTAAATCATTCTCTGATAATTGATCGGAAGGTTTGAACGTTTGTCTATTGCCAATAATGAAGTCGAAAACGGCGGGCTGTTTCTTGTCGTTTTAGACTTGTTAGTGGGTTCCAAGTAGGTCGATTGTTGAAATAGAATCTTAAGCTGCGAGAATCTGTTTAACAGGGATTAATGGAATATAATTAAAGGATACTGTATGTTAAAAAGTAATAGTCACTTGAGTTACGCATGATGGTATAGAAGGATCAATACAATTAAAAAATTGCCGCTTCTATTGGAATTATTTTATTAGCAAACTAGTTTCGAATGCTAAACATTCATCTTCAGTTCTAAAACATATAAAATTTTCAAAGTATCAGCACTTTTTTTACATGGATTATATGTACTAAAAATAATGGGACTATTGGTGATGTTTATCTGGTCATTTAAACAACAAACTGAATGGTTTAGAACGATTTAATTTTAGGTTTTTTTCTACTTGATGTATTACTATTATATTAATTATTATTTTGGTCTTTATTGAATTTATGGTCATTTTGTAATTTGGGGTCTGATTATTGTATGCTCTTATAGGTTCTTTTATTCTTTGATTTACCAATCGTCCAATTTCTCCCGTGTATTTAGCTTTACAGTCGTATACACCGCTTTTTTGTAAAGGGTCTAATTTGTCTTTAGGTGAAGAGAAATAAGATGACAATGGTTTTATCTATTTTAAATGCTTGTTTAATCTATGAAGATGAATGTTCAGCATTCGAAACTAGTTTTGTAATAATATAATTCCAATAGAAGTAGCAATTAATTCGCCAATTCTAAGAAGTAGTAGCTTTGTGACGAAGAGTGCAAAGGTTATTTGATATGATTTATTTTAATTATCCAATTTCGGCACCAGTTTTAAAGATTTGTGATATAAGATTAGAGTGTTTGTGAGGCTAATGAAGGGATCATTATTTACTGATAACACATGTCATCGGTGCTGTAAGGATTCAATTAGCGAGGGAAATTATTAGAATGTCAAGTTTAAATTTAAATTTCAAAATTTCCATTAACTTTTTCTTATTCTATTTACATAATTTCTTCTTAATATGGATATGGAAAAATGGGAAACTACAAAATAGTTTAAAGTTTTATCGTAGTTTATATAAAATCGATAGTGGAGGAGCGGCAGATGGAGTTTTATATTCCTATATGGGTCATCAGAGACGAGAATCTAAACCGAATGGAGCAATATGTCTCGTTGAATACAGCATAGAGACCCTATTTTTCCCGTCGTGTCTCTCTTGGAAATTAACTTACCCCTTCATGGACTTATCCTTATTGGATATATTCCAATTGGGATATTTCTAGTTCAAATATATTGAAAAATTGTTCTTCAATTGTCTATTTCTTGGTTAATGTTATTATTTTATAAAATATGCAAAGTAGTTTTATTGATAGTATTTTGTTCAAATTTTTTTTTTTCTCTTTACTTTTTAATTCCACACCGGTCACTTATCCCGTGACAGCAGAGACCATAAGGGATGTCAGGATCCAGCGGTACTTACCCCTAACATGATATTTAATAAATTTTAACGGAATAGGTCTCTCAACCAAATCCTTTTTAGCCTTCTTCGGGTATTCTTTGGCTTGTTTTTGTTAAAGCAATTTTTTGTATTAAGATGTTAATATGTATTTAGAGTTTGTCGTGAGATCTTTTGTACAAAGTCTGGATGATTGTATTGATTGTGTCTGTTCGTCTGTCTCCTTTTCTGTGTGGTGTGGTGGCCCTGAAGAAGACCTGTAACCCATATCAAAACGTTGGCACTCTATTATCGTTTTTTACTTCAACGTGTTTACTCTATTGTGGAATGGCGCTATACACAATCGTTCGATTTTCAAGCTTCACTGGGATCCACTTATCGCACACCATATTTAAATCTTTTTTAATAATTTTCTTTATAGTTTTTCTTTCTGACTACATCCCTGATTGTGTTCTTATATCTTACTTAGCTTCGCCCGCTCTCATAAGTGAAGACAGTCAGCTTAAGAATTGAAAATTTTATTTTTTTATTTAGATTGATTTTTTTTTTTTTTCTAAGCGTTAGAATCATTCTTCAAACTTCATTGGTATTTCTGTATTTCTCTAAAAAAGACAGATCAGTTCGACTCGAGAGTTTTCGTCTTGGAGAAGTTCCAATGTAAAAGCTTATCTTATAATTAAATTTTGGAAGGAATATCTGATGCTGGATAATATTTTTTTTTTGGATTATCGGTTCAGTAGTTTTTTTTTTTTACCTCCTGGTTATTTTTTTTTATTTATTTTTTTTTTTTTACCTCCACTTTCTCCCTGGCTTTGTTAATGCGTTCTTTTGCTTACTTATCCGGAGACCTCTCTCTAACAACTACCCCTACGGGACTCAACGAAAAGAGGAACCCTTCGGCTTAGGGTTAACAATATACAGGATTCCCCATTCTCTCTTCTTTCTCCCAGAATTGGAAGGAGATCTAAACTTCTGTAATATTTCTTTTCTTGTGGGATTTTTGTTAATCAGTTTCTGGTATCAATTATATAAATTATTGTAGAAGAGTAGATATTGTAGGATTTTATGAAAGTCAGGTGACATGTTTTTCTCTTGAGCCTAGTTATCTGTTAATTTACTGGCAAAAGGTCAGTGCTTTCGAAGGCGCTTACTACCTACTTTCTATGTCTTTTAAATCCTTAATTAATAAAATACAATTAAATTAAACGTTATTCAGCATTGTGATTTAAATATTATTTATAGGAACTCGCAATAGCTTTATTCGCGCATGTGAAGAGTATTACCTTGAAATTAATAATTTTACCATGGGATGTTATTTTTAAAATTTAACTAGGATTAATGAATATGTATGCGCACGTATCTTTTAATTCTTATACATTCATGTTGTTATGAACCTATGATAACATTTTTTGTAATATTTTTTTTTTTTTTTATGTTTCAGGTGAGGCAGGGAGAATTGGTGGGGTGGTATCCTGTTTGCTTGAATTACTAGGTAATTATTTTATTTATTTTTTTTAATTGTCATTTTCTTATGATGGATATCCATAATTCTCATTACAGAACAGTAATATGTTATTTTTTTTTAAATAATAAAAGATATTTTGATGAAATGTATTGGTATGTACGTTTTAAGGGAAGTTTCTTGACCATTGTTTTTATTTTCAAGTATTGTAAGTTGTTGCTAAGTCAGTTGAGTTTCATTTCATTATTTGAAAAGAATACAAATATGCATTTTAAGCAATGTAATAATATCAATATATCGTATCATAATTTGAACTCTTGGAGATAAACGATTAATTAAAAAGGTTTCCGAGCTAATAATTAATTATGCATGGCCATTTATCGGATTCCATGTTTGTTTTAACCCTTTTAAATGTATTTGCTCGTGGGTTGAATTAAATCTGTTTAATTTTCCCCCCTAAAATTCATCGGTGACATTTAATGCAATCCCTAATGTTGATATATGTTAAATTGTAATTAAAGGTTTTGGACATTTGAGTGGGCTCTGTTACTGACATCTAGTTGGGCCATTTTTTAGAAAATATTTTCGAGGTTTTCAGATGTATATGTCTTTTGACTGAGTGTCGAAACATTGTTATTTTATTTTATTTATTTATTTTTGTAAGTTTTTTTTTTTCACCCAAAAAATGTAACATTTTGACGCGCTCTGGCTCATTTGGTGTTACTCAAATTGAGAATTTGCTGAGTTTCCTGATTAGAAATTTAATGGAGGATATTTTTTTGTATGTAAAATTTGTCGATAGGGCTATCGTCTAGGAGCTATATTTATTTAAATTAAAAAAAAAAATTGAAACCCCTATATTCTTTATAAGTTCGATGCAGTCCAAATTTTCTATGGAGTGCCATAAACATTAAATTTTTGAACTAGAAATATTTTTGTATTTGCGAAAAATAAAGAACGGCCACAGCAGTAGGACGTATTCTTCGGAAACATTTATTTATTAAAATAAGATCATTTATTTAGGGGGGAAAAAAAAAAAATTAACTTCGGAAACATTTATTTATTAAAATAAGATCATTTATTTAGGGAGGGAAAAAAAAAAATTAAAATTCATTTTAAATCCTAGAACTCAACTGTGTAAAAGTACTTTCAATTTTCGTCCGTATTTTAAATGATGACGTTAGGGTGCCAATGACTGGTTTTACATTAATAATTGTCACTATCTTGTAAAATACATTCCAGTAGTAATGTTTGCTGTGAATATTCTTGTTTAGTAATTAAAGAAAAATGACAGCAAATTTCAAATTTATTGGACTATCCTTTCTATAATTTTACTATGAATATTTCCTTGATGGTGGCAATAGCTGTCCTGTTTACCCTAAAAATATATTGTTTAAATATCCGTGTCATTGAGGATAATAAGAATTATTCACTAGCTTGTTAAAGCTAATCTATTACGATAATTCCAACTAAAATAATTGAATTATTTCTCTGAACCAACGCTAAAAGCTACAATTAACTTGAATAATGAGCCGAAAAGAGGAACATTGTTTCGTAACTAGCTACATAACTGGCATTACTGTATGCGAAATCCTTACGCAAATATTTTCTCCACTTTAGAACTAATGCGCTGACATTATTTATAAATTAATATAAATGGTGAAATATTTCTATTCACAGTATTATAATTTTGAAACTTTTTTTTTTTTTAATCTATTTTAATTCACATCTGTATTTAAAAGAAGAAAAAAATACATTTATTAAATGTGAAGATAATGTTTACAAGATCTCGATAACTTGTAAATTGTCCGTTGACAATTCATATTAAGTATTCATGTTCCGGCATACATCCTCTACATGATTAATATAATTTTATTTAATAGTAAATAGGCTTTACAATATAAAGTTTATCTTTCATCTGTAGAAAAAATAAGACAAAAAAACTCACAAAAGAAAAAAACACATAGGTAAAAGTTCTATACTAGAAACTCCCCTGGTTATATTTATTAGTTTTTAAAGATTTTTTTTATTTTATGAAATACTTTGAGGACCCTGTAACATGATTAACCTGTTAACATGATACTTAACCTTAAATCTTGTATCACTACTTTCCCTCTTCTACTTGAATTCCCAAACTCCATTTATCCTGAGTGCTTCTAGAGGAAGATATTATGCTTGGAACCAATTTTCCTCAATTTCTCATATGAAATACACAAATCTGTTATTCCGTTAGCTTATAGCGCAGTTAACTTGTCCATCTTTCCTTCTAAAATCGTTACTAAGCGTAGTTGCAACGCCATCAATCGATCATTATGCCATATCTAAGATCTCTTAAAATTCAGCCCACTCAACTTAAAACGCATCTTTGCCTATTGGCTTTTCTTTATATCGCAGATGAAGCTTTTCCCTTTCCAGGATCTGAAAACTTTTATTTTGGGTATCCTAAAACATAGTCTCGTAAGAAGACCGTATTACTTTTGATATACCATGATGGTATAGAACGGTCAATACGATTAGGTTTGATGAATTCTCTGCCACTTCTATTAGAATTTCTTTATTCGAAGTCCAGTTTCGAATGTTTAACATTCATCAACAGTTCTAAGGAGGTAAAATTATTCTGCAGAGGAGTCTCTTTTGGATCCTGATATCTCTTTTTGGAAGCCATTCCATTTTGCCTTCAGCCCACCAATCTGGTGCCGACCAACTCCTGTAAAACGCACAAAATCGCAATCACTGTATAGATCCTAGATTTCATCATTTTACCTGATTCGCCTGACTTTTTTGCATCGAAAGTCGCTCCGAAAACTGAGTATTTTTCTTTCAAATCGCCCAAGTATCTTAAAGTTTAAATAGCCCAAATATCTCACTGCATCAATAGTATCAGTACATAGTTAAAAAGGATTTAAGGGCAAAGTCGGTCTCTACTCTCATCCTAGGGATTCCAGGTCAAAGAGAACCCCTCTTCTCTCTCAGCTGCGTCACTGGTGTAAAAAACAAAACAAAAAAAAAATAACTGTGGAGAATGTGTTCGAGCACTATAGTACAGTCACTCAGGGCATGATTGGAGAAGCTGACAATGGCAAAACTTCGGCATAAATAAATTTTTACAAAATCGTTTCGGGCCCCTGCCGTTTTAATCCGCTAAGGAAGTGTGAAACTTGATAATAATTGTGCCAGAGGGTTTGGATGGTGGTAAAGGTTGTGATGGGTGTCAAGATTGAATGGGTTATGAGTAGGGATGGAATTCGTATGTATTTACATATTTTTTCTAGGCAATTTACAGACGTTTTTGAACTATAAGTGTTCATACTGACACTTTTTAAGCCCTTTGAACCTACTGTTATCTCACATATTTCCACATATTTGGATGTTGTTGCATTTTTATACATATTTGATAAAAATAAATACATATTTCCACCTATTTAATCAAAATTAGTACATATTTTTCATTTTGGGTATATTTTCTTAATTTGGAGGCGGTTGACAGGAACTGTGAACCACAGACTGAAAACTGAAAAAAACTACCTGGAAGATATCTATAAATATACACTAGCAAAGATGCAATATTATATCGAAAGATGGACCGATTTGGGTGTAAATTATTGAAATCACTGACGTTGAGGGAAGGTATAATTGCCAATGCAGTTATTGTAAAACTTTACAGTGGTGTAGATTCAAAGCCACTTCTTTTGAACTCTGAAGTTCTCGAAAAAAGCACCATTCTTCGATTTCTTTCATAAGTTTTTTTGTTTCTCTCTGATGCTGCCTGCCCCTAACATGGTCAAGGCTGGCCTATATATTCAGGTATTTTACCCTAAGATAATTCATGTGACGTGTATTGCTCATGCCTTGCATCGAGTAGCTGAAACTGCCCAATCTTTGTTCAGTGACGTAGATAGGGTGGGAGACCATCTGCCAGATTTCTGATATTATCAGCGGAACAAAAATCACCTCTGAAAATCGTGTACTCTTTACCCCCAACGGAATAACTTCTTTCAGCAGGGAACCTATAATATCTGTAGATGTTGAACGATCTTTTAGTCGTTACGGTTTCATCCAAAGCCCAATTCGTCGTCGCTTTACGTTCCAATATTTGAAATTACATGAGGTTGCAAACAATTTCGAAGAGTGAAGTTTACAAAATAAAAAAATTAACATCTTTTATTATTATAAATTGTAAAAATGTTCTTTTGTCGTACAAATCGTTACAACCTGTAAAGAAAAAGAAATTCTTTTGTTCCTAATAATTATTATAAGTTGCAAAAATGTTCTTATCTTGTACAAATCGTTTTAACTTGGAAAAAAAATTTTTCCAGTAAAGTAAAGTAAAAGTAAAGTCCAGTTTACTTAAATATTTCGGAAAATATTTTAAGAAATTCACATATTTAACGAAAATAAATGCATATTTTAATTAAATATTTGGCATTTTTAAATACATAAAAATCCGATCCCTAGTTATGAGTTTAAAGGCGTGAAGTATATTGAGATGATTATGTTGAATATTGTTGGGGACATTATTAAGTATCATTCACTATGCTTCGGAGGACTAGGTATTGGAAGAATTGAATGCGTTTGATAATGAGTTTGCACACTCTTAATTATCTTCTCTCTTATTATATAATTTACATGTAATAAGATTAATTAGTTTCGTTTGGTTTTTTTCAATTAATCAGAGGTTCAGAGATGTTTTAAGTTAAAAAAAATCCTGTTATACACATTTTAAACAAGATACTTTATGAAGATAATCCATTATGTTTTTTGATTTATTTTTCCTTTTTAAAATCATAAACGTTTTTCAGTGAGGAAATATAAAGGAAAAGGAAAAGAAACACAAACTAATTAAACAAAGTTCCCCATTTTTATGCATTTTCATCAACACTAGTTTAGTTTATATTATGTTAACTTATTTTTTTTTTTTTCATTGAATTCTTTCAAAATCTTGATTGATGATCATAATTTATAGTTCCATAGCTTAATCTAACCTCTAATGAGAAAAAAATTGAAAAATAAATTATATACGAATTATTTCTTTTTATTTTAATCTTCCTCTTTATAGACTTAAACGTCACGATTGACAGATGCTATCGACTTAATAATATTCTTCGTGGGCATGAATGCAGGTTGCGTTGCATGTCACAATGCAGTTCTCTCAGTAAGAATGTCGTGAGTCGATTAGAACTTAAAGAAAGTTCGTGTGTCCGCGCTTCAGTAGTCATTTATATGAGATAATACTTGGTCGAGTCGATATCTGAAAAATGTTGAATATAAAAATTATATTAAATACTATTAAGTATTAGAAGTTATTAGTTATCTTTCTTCTAATTATTATTGTTTTTATCAGATTATAATCTGTATTTTAAATTAATGATGATTTTTTATTTACCAATAAATGAGATACTTATTGGTATGGGTATGATGTGTGGATGTTTATTTTTTTTTTTTTTTATTTTTTTTGCCCACATAAATTTATCATTTTGTCCCGCTCTAGCTCTGTTGTTATTGCTTCATTCGAAAATCGAATGTTTTCTTATCAGAAATCTAGTAGAGCGCCAAAATCCAAAGTTTTTTTCGAAACCCGCAGGTTACTAGTTACCTCTCTCATCTACTTCGACTACTTCTGTGCTGTGTATGGGTGTGTTTCTGGGGATCCCGAGACCCCAAAAGGACTCAAAAGACTATTCAACTGCTTTATCCGTTTTATTTTCGGGATCATGAGAAGTGCCCACGTTTCGCTGTTTTATGCGGAGTTAAAATGGCTCATTCCTCCCTACTCTCGGCAGTATTTCCTGTCAACCTTTCTCTTTCAAACCGTCATATCCCAACTTCCACATTACATTTCCGAAATCCTTCAACTCAAATCTTCTATTCTTACCCGCCAAACCTGTTCCCGTCAGATTTGTATGTCCCTGCTCATTACTCAGCCGCTTTCGACAGATCTTTTGTAATCCAATCCTCTTCTCAACGGAACTCAATCTTTCTTAACATTCGTCATTCAATTAACCTTTCCACTTTCAAATACCACTTCTTTAACCACCTACTATCCACCCAGATCCTGTCTATCGAAAAATACCAATAGCCACATTTTAGTTCTATAAAATATGAAAAATTTATATTTATGCTAAAATATGTAAAAAAAATTATTGCTTTTGAAAACATGATTTTAAATTTTCTGTTACTTTGTATGAATATATAAATATATATTGGAAGGTATATGAAAATCATAATTTAGGAATTTGTTAGATAGGTACATAATATACGGCTTTTACTATACACGGTTTAAAATCATATTAATGCAGGCAATTCGATTTGAGATTGCACATATCCCGTATTGCAATGCAGACAGTTCTCTGGATGTAAAACATTTGACATAGTAATGTGATTTAGCTTTGTGTTGTAGCTGACTGATACCGTAATTGGGGAAACATTTAACGGCTAGTTGTTCGGAGCTTTTTATTGAGTGAGAGCAAAGGTTTTACCTGGAATCTTTTGATTATAGGCTTATTATATTATTCTTGGTATCTCTTTGATCATTTCCTCCTCGGATTATTTGAACAATTTTCAATAATTAATTTTGAAATGAAATGAAAAATAATTTATACAAGATTCTTGTTAAACAATCCAAATTATAATTTGATCCTTTGACTAATGTAAACCATGTTATTAACCATTTAAGTTTGACCAGCCTGAAAGTTCCATGCTGACTCGACACACCTTCCACCCTTTCCCATGAGTACTTTACTCCATAAAATCATCCTTATTGTAATTCTTCTTTACGTCGCATAGTCTATCTTTCTTCAGCTTCTTTCCAGTCTTTTGTGAATATTTCTGGGTTGGTCAGTCTTAGCCAGTCTTCTATTAAAATTTTATGTCCTTAACGTTCGTATTACTGTGAATATATGCAAATCGTCTAGAAACATTTTAAGGTGCGTATTTTTCGTAGTCCCATAGATTTATGTGGCCTATGGTTTCAATTAAGTAAGTATATGTGTTTAATCTCTGTCGGGGTTTTTATGTCGACAACACATACCAGGCTTGAAAGTCAAGAAGCTGAACTTCGTTTCCAACTACAACAATTATTAGACAAGCGTTCAAAGATACGAATAAATTACAAAAGGCCTATTTACATGAAAGTAATTAGATCTATTTGAATTTTGAGGTTTGTGGCTCCACTTAAACCTTCCTATTCTTCTCGGATCCAATCCTTACAATCCAAAATTCTTCGTATTATTCTCAATCTCTCTGTGTATGTCACAAATATTTTAATGTTCCATATGTTGCTGAATTAGCCCTAACCTTTCTTTGTAAACTCCATTCCCACTTGAATTTACTAGTCTCCCAACCCAGTCTTCCAAGGCGTCTAAAATGATGTCCAATGAACATTCTACATTAGATAGAAGTGCTACTTGTGTTAACTTCATTACATGTTTGTGGCCTCATTATAATTATTTCCCTCAAATTTACTTGTATGTATATCTGTAGCCCAGTAAATAAGTGGTCAAATCGAATTTTTAGCTATATGGGCTGACTAAAAAGATTTTTTTTTTTTTTTTATGGTGAATAAGAGTTTAATTAAGGTGTTCATTTTAAAGTATAGTTATTTAAAATGAACATCTAACTTGAACTCTTATTCACCATGAAGAAAAAACTCCACGATTTTTTTTTAGTCACTTCATTCATTTTGCTAAAAATTCGAATTTACCACTTATTCATTGGGATCGTAGATATAATTTATACAATTGTAAAAATCAATAGATAGTCGAAATAAAAATGCCGACAATACTGGATACAACAGTCTCTGAATTGATGCGTTTTTGTTTTACGTGTGGATCCAAGGCCAGTCTTCTATAGAATGTATGTCCTAAGCAATGAATTTTGTTTGTCTGTGTAATTGGTTGATTATTGATAGAGGCAGGTGGGAAGAGTTTCTTAACTTAACTATAGTTTTATTTTGCAAAGATAGTATTTCCTGTCGTCGGAATCTGTTCGGTATTGAATATTATAACTTTGGTTGACTTCATTGTTTTTATTATTAAATTTTTCTTTCCGATATACATAGTGTGTGTAGACGGATCTTATAAGAAGGCTCTGACGTAAACATTACCACTAATGGATTCGGGCATTAGCTCAATACGTTATATATGGCAATCCATCACTGGGGGTATTGACAGACGTCAATAGGAAACAGGCGACAATATTGGATAATGTTTGTATTGTGTTGGGCCGACTTTATATCTCGAGTGCATCCTCCAACCGTTCCTTATCTTCTATAAACATCATTTGTGTTTTTTGCCTATCTTTATCAGCAAATAATACCCCGAAACAGTCAACGTAATTACTCCTGATCCAGGGTTACAAATGGATGCCTTCGAACAGGGAACGAAATAGGAGAGGAAAAAATTATCCGGGTACAGAGTATCTCCTAACGATAACAATACCTATTCATAAAATTTTATATACCAATATTTACATGGTTATATCTTCTACGTAAGTTCTTTATTCAGTATTGTAGAAGTTAATAAATTTAAATTTTATTAAGATCATCTTTCATAAAGTTTAAACAATTAAAATAAACTCTTGAAAATGTATTTTTTTTTTTTTTTTTTTTAATTCCTAGAATAAATAAAAAAATGTTAAAATGAATCTCAATTAAAAAATATATTTAATATGGCCAGAGCTACTTAACTTCCAGTTAAGAAGCTGTAGTGAATAATTATTTATTTTTAGACTATGGATACATATTAAAGGTAATCATAATATGATATGTATAATAATATAAATTATTGTTCATATATTTTGATGTCATTATACATATTTTGGTTTGAGTGGCCAATTTGTAGACTTGTCAAATATATCTGGCAATAAAACAAATTTTCGTTGAATGCAAAAGATATCTGAAGCATAGACATGATGGCCTGAAATAACAAGTCATTTCAAAATTGTTAGAAAATAACACATTTCCCTACAAACAAACGATTAACTATTTAAAAAAAACTAATCTTTACAAAAAACTTGTAGTTTTCAACTTGTGAATGATGCCTCTTACCAAATGTAATGTAATATATAAATATATCAACTAATAAAATAATAAGTTAACCAATATATAGTTAATTACTCGATAATTGTTTACAGTTTCTTAACTTATTGACCCAAATTATCAGTTTGATTACTACAGAATAATGGAAGCTATTTTTTAGATTATCGTCTAGCGTCTGGAGATTTCTCCAATTGAAAATAATAAAATTACAGTGAAATTTTTATTTTTTGAGGGGGGGGGGTAGTTTAATGATTCATAAAACTAACCTTTCAAAGAACAATAAATAAAGTAAAGAGACTATTCCCCCCCCCCCTAATAAGGTTTGCGATAAAACTGTGACGGATCTAAGAAGCTATTTAATGGCCGAATTAAAGCGTTAATATCTCCTTTCAGAAATATCAAACCGAGAGCCAAAATTAATTAAAATTATGAGATGATTTTATAATAAATCGTACACATCCAATGAGATTATAGAAATAATTATATAGATAAGTATCATTTGCCGTTATGACAGAGAAATGGGAGAGCACCGGGCGAGAGAGTTTGTGTTTAGAGTACGCGTTCTAATTTAGATGTCTTGATCTCAGATTGATATGATCCTTTATATCATTTATATGTTGTTATGGGTGTATAATCAACTTTAAAATTTTGAACTGTCGTTATCAATATCAGTATCAATATCTGGCCCACTTGTGAGTGCTTGTTTGAATAGTTCGTTCAAGATGAGCGGAGGTAAACACCAGTATCTGGAGAATATTTAGATAAACGTATTCTACAATAAAATCACTGGAAAAGACAATTTTAAGGCTAGATAAGTTTAAAAAAGACAATTTTAAGGCTAGATAAGTTTAAAAATCTTATTGGGATAAGGTTTTCTGATTATTACAAATTAATTCCAACCGTTTACGAGATATGCGTTATTGAAAATAAAAAAAACTGCTTTTATTACGTTCCACAATCGTTTTTCAGAAAAAACCTTTAGAGCATTAAATTTACTTTAATTTCATATATACGTTTTTGGTGTTTCCTTCAAATGTTTAACAAAAAGTGGGGTAAACATTTTTTTTATTTCCTTTTAGAAAATTTAATGATAATTTTTAAATTTGGGTCCGAAAAAAACCATTGGGACCTTCTCCCCTCCCCCCACCTCACCCTCTAGGGGCGGGGACTTTTAATATGTTTACCTTTTAACTATTCTAAAAAACTGTGAAGTACCGCAAATTTCATGCACTCTACCCCTCATTTCGGCACTCTTTATCTGGGGTCGCACTTCTCTGAAAAAACACGTTTATTCATACTCATTCCGAAACTAATTGTTCGATCCGAAATTTCTATTTTTTATCTGAAAGCTCCTTAAATTTACAATAAGAACCTATATATGAAATTTTGATTATGTCACGTTATACGCTCTAACCAGACCACTGAATTTGTTAATATCGCCATACTTTGCCAGAACATACATTTTTAGCGTTCAGGTTTGAGTGTATTACGTGACATAATCAAAACATATATAAGGTCTAATAGTAATTTGACCATATAGGTCTGACCATGGATTTTAGTTGTATTTAAAAAAAAAAAAATCTAAGGAAAATTTCAGATCTGACAAATAGTTTTCGGTTATGGTGAAAATTATGCCAAAAAAACTTGGACTTAAAATAGTTGTTTTTAACGTGCTGGTAGGGGTATTTAATGGGTCCTTGATCAAAATTTCATATCTAGCCCTTTTAGTAAATTTAAGGAGCTTTCAGATAAAAAATAGAAATTTCGGATCGAACAATTAGTTTCGGAATGAGTATCAATAAACGTGTTTTTTCAGAGAAGTGCGACCCCAGATAAAGAGTGTTGATTCCAGTGTCATAAATTATATATACATAAATGAATTTTCTTCAGTTAAATATTTCTTAAAAAATGAATAATTTGCAATTTTTTTTCTTTCTTTTTTTTATATCCCTAGTAATCTGCCATTTATGGTAATCTAGCACTCCTATTTGTCGAAACTTCTATGAATATCGTGACAACACAGTATATTGAAGTCTGTATGTAGTGTTCTTTCACTGGTTTAGTCTAGATAGTTAACAAATAAATAAGTACATAAATTGTATTTTTATTTAAAACTTTTTTATTTAATTTAATTGTTTTTTTAACACTCGAAAAATTACAGTCAAAGGCAACAAGTAATTTGGCTATTTTAAAATGGACCTTATTAAATAGGGAATTATAAAATAAAGGTTAATTAATTAGGATAAAATAAAATAAACAAATAATAATAATAAAACACGTTTATTTTTATTTACATTAAATACATTTAGGTTTGAGATTCCCTTTTGGAGAAACACTGTTCGATGGGTCAAGCAGGGCCTCAGTACTTTCTGGTACTTTTTTCTCATCCGTATCACATTAGCTTCATTTATTAGCCAGTGGAGGCTAGTAACAACACTAAAGCCGCATGCATACCGGACTTACGTGCCTAGTTAAATTACAATTAAGGGAAATCACTAATTATGTGGGTCTCAATTATGTGGTAAAAATTGTTTTCCGAGTTTCTTTTAATCTGTAACTTTTACTTAACCCTGTATATTAAGATAATAAATGATTTTTTAATATTAGTTGTTTTACATAGTGTATAAGGGAACCAGTTAAAAAGAACTAAAATAAGGTTTTTATTTAGGAAAATAATGCACATTCATGTCTAGTTTTCACTAAACTGTTGTACAGGATAATACAAAATTATCGCATGTCCCCTCCCCCCGTAATAATAGTATCTCCTAATTCTGAACTGAATATCAGCGGCAACGATCGACTCCTAGGAATCGATTTTAGATCAGCGATTCTCGGTACCGATACTTTTCTCAAGCATCGAGTATATATTCGAGAATCTACTTTTGGAATCGACTCATTTCTTATAGAATGGATCGTTTCTTGATTTATCCATTTAATCGCAAATTTTAAATATTTTTTAAGTTTTCTAATTTATTATTTGTAAACTTAAATACGTTGTTGAATTATGCAATCCTTAATAGTGAATCAGATCCCTCGGTTTAAGATGACACCTCTTTTGAATATTGTTGAATTGAAAAAAAAAATCAGTATGAATATTTTGCTGACTGGTATAGAATTAACCTTATTCTTACGATAAACGTATAGCTGACAAGATTTTTTAATATGGATAATGTCTTTCGGCTGGGGTTCTTCAGTTGTTTTTTGTTTTTATTCACCCTCAAAAATGTAACATGCAACCCATTCTGTTGGTGTTGCTCCGAACGAAAATTTGACGACTGTTTCCTTTTCTGAAATTTAAAGGAGATTATTTTTTGTTATATAAAATTTGCCGCAGGTATCGTAGCCAATATATAAAATGAGGCAGAATAAGATGGCTAGGGCCTTTTTAGGAGTGGCTTGAAGATGTGGAGGACGATCTTCGGACTCTGGGTGTGAGAAGATGAAGGACAGCCGAAGATAGGTCTGGATAGCAGAGAATTGTAGAGGCGGACATGGTTCTTCTAGGACCATAAGCGCCATAAGATGATGATGATCTACCTTTAAGAATATTATATTGGTTTAAATGAAAAAAGTTTCGTTTGAAACTCCATATTCTCTCTCAACTTGGTTTATTTCAAATTATCAATATTTAAATTTTTTTTTTAATATATACATTTATTGAAATTTACAACTGTACAAAAAATATACATCAAGTAAATGTATAATGTATTGACAACGATCAAAATAGCATGTCAAAAACTTGAAAAAAAAATACTCATCAGTAGGCCTTCATTAAAAATTCTACACTAGAAAGTCTCTAGGCCACCTTCGTTTCAGACGCCTCGGAGGATTGTCAGGAATGGAGTGAGAAGCAAGTTGAGAAACTAACGGATTTGAGTGGTTATGGAGCTTACTATGATAGGATAGGTATCTGGTGTGGGCTAAATCAGCAACATATGGAGCATTAAGATCTTTAAGAATAAGTTTATTGGTGACAAGGTAAGAATTGAGGATTTTTCGAAGGATATTGGATTGTAAGGATTGAATACGAGATGAATTGGATGGTTTAGTAGAGCCCCAAAGCTCAACTCCGTACGTCCAAATAGGTCTAATCACTGTCATGTAAATGAGTCTTTTGTAATTAATTGGGAACTTTGAACGTTTGTCTAGTAAATGTTGAAGTAGTCTGTAACGCCCGTCGCGAAGGGCAGCTTCTTGTCGTTTTAGTTTTGTATGTGGATTTTTAAAAATTTAATTTGTAATTTGATCCTTTTAATTCTAAGATGTAAGTTGTAAAAATCAGTTGGTGATAAATATAGCTTATCCATGATCTATTGTTTGTTTTTTTTCCAGTCATAGAGAAATCGAGTGTTTTCATCCTGTTTTATAAACATTTCTACTATGTTACGCCTTTAGATCAATTAGGAATGTATGAGATTTGCCTCTTCAGTGAATAGTTTTGTTGGCACAACGCTTGTTGAAATTCAGTTGAGTCGCATATACTACATGGGTTTCTAGAGGGATATTGGTTGATATTGAATAGCGGGGTATAGAGAGGCCTCTATCTCAGTATACGCTGCTGGCTCTAGTCCTTGAAACGGGATAATAGCAAACTGTGACGCTGAGGACCAACTTCTGCGTCAATTGTGTACCGTCACGTCCCGAATCCGGAGCCTCAGCTGTTTGTTTCATTGCGTTGATGATAATCGCAAAGGGAAGACATTTTTTTTATTTTTTTGTAATTCAAATAATAATTTTACAAGTCATGCAAACAAATCCTTGAGCGTATATATTTAGAATTTAAAGAGCCTCTTTAATCTGGCGATATTAAGTTTATATTTTAGATAAATAATCAGTCAATGGGTTTCATGTAAGCGTGTAAATAATGACTCGTTAAGTGTTTATTTTTTGTTATAAATACGCTTCTGTATTTAATAGAAACAACAATATTCGTAGTCTATATCTTCCCTACAATTGCAAAGTATCGAATATGAAAAAACACATTTTTTGAATTCCTTTATAAATTACGTTAGGACTGATTAAGTTTTAGCGAATTCTCAAATTTCAAAACTGCGTATTTTCACTTTCGATACTTTGCAGTTGAAGGGACGATATTTACCAGGTTTATTTTATCGTTTTTTTTTAGGCCTTACGTCTTTTTATACTCCTAATAGGACTCTGAAGACTGGATATCTTACCTACAACGAGTGGAATGCTTTAGGTGTTCATTTTGCGATATTACCTCGAAATAAATATCGATTGGCCAAGGTGAGAATCGAATCCACGTCTCCGTGCTTACATACCTAATTGAAGTTTTTATTTATATATAAATGTTTATATCCCTCATAAAATTGATTATTTTTATTGAGGCCCCAAAAACAAAACAAACTATGATTCATATTATCAATTTATATTTATTTTATATAATTGGAATGAAAAAAAAAGAAAGAAATTATGTACTTAACGTTTTATAAAATTTACTTTAAGCCTCTGCAGGGACATCATATAGCCCCGGAAAAATAAGGCTCCATAAGTCCGTTTTAATAAAAAAATCTGCTGAACTTTTATTCTCATCGGATCTTTATATTTTTTGGGATGCTGTATCCGAATCTAAAGCTTGCAACAACGACAGACGTCAGCTTCAAACCAAAAATCGCAAAAACCTTTTTCATAATTTCTTTTTTTCCTTTATAGTAGCTTGTCAAATTTACTATTAGACTGTACATATGAAGTTTTAATCGGATCTCTTAAAATACACATGCCGGAACGCTAAAAATCCCGTACTTTTGTGAAATCCGAGCTTTCTTGGCACCTTTATCAATGTAACTCCGAAACTATTTGTCTCATCCAAAATTTCATTTTTTTTTATTTATTTATTTTATTTTTTTTCCATCTCAAAGCTGGTTAAATTTACAATTAGGTCATATGTATGTAATTTATGTTGATACCCGTGAACACCCACGCCAGCCCACAGAACTTGTCGTAATTGTCATATTTTGCCAAAATATACACATTTATCATGCTAGCGTGGGTGTTATTTGGTGTTAAGCGAGGACTTTACAAAAGTACGGGATGTTTAGCGTTCTGGCATGTGTATTTCAAGACACCCGATTAAAACTTCATATATAGAATCTAATAGTAAATTTGACCAGGTTTTAGATTAAAAAAAAAAAAAGAAGAAGAAATTTGGAGTCGGACGAATAGTTTCGGAGTTATATGAAAAAATGTGAAGAAAAAAAAACGAAAATTTCACAACAGGTTGTTTAGCGTGCTTTTAAGGGACATTATTAAAACCTCATATATAATAGTCTAATAGTTAATTTAATCCACTAGTTGGCGGCCAATTTTTACACTTTTTCCAAAGACCATATCTTCGCGGTACATGGTCCGGTTTCTGAGTAATATTTCCAGCTACTATTAATATATATACCAAGTAAAAAGCTTCGTTTTTGTGTTATAGGTAAAAAAACAAAAATAATAGATATTTTGGGCGTTTTGTTTTTGTTTTTGTTTTTTTTTGCGATTTTTTGTTTGGAGCGGACGTCTGCGGTGGTATCAAACTAAATTCGGATTCAGCACGCCAAAAAACATAAAGATCCTTTGAGAATAAAAGTTTGGCAGTTATTTCTTCGTCAAGTCCTTATTTTACTGGACTAATATCCATCGTTTGAATTTAGCTTTTATGTTGAAAGAACTGTTCGCTGTTATTAGACTGCATTATAAACTTATCCATAAGGAACTTAATGTTCCATATGTTGCTGGTTTAGCCCAAACCAGATACCTATCATTTCATAGTAAGCTTTACTCGATTCACGATAACACGCTAAGGCGAGGAGCCGGACAAGAAGATGGCCTCTAGACCTTCTAATATACGTACAACATCTATGGAAGTGCTCCTGATTTAGCAAGACTATAAAAATACAACTCTGTATCATGATCAGTAAGGTATAAAATGTTGACATTAGACATATAAACTTTTATCAAATAACCACAGATATTTGCTTTATTTATTTATTTATTTATTGCTTGGCTCTACAGCCCTAGATGGGCCTTGGCCTCACGCAGAAGAGATGACCATTGGAGTTTATCCGTAGCTTTTCTTCGCCATCCTCTTATTCCTAGATTTTTCAGGTCGGCCTCCACATTATCCTGCCACCTTATTCTAGGCCTTCCTCTTAATCTGGTACCATCCGGTCTGTCATTCATCATCCTCTTTGGCAACCTCCCGTCCGGCATCCGTTGGACATGTCCCAGCCACCGCAATCTTCCTTCCTTGATGACCGCTACTATATTCGGTTCCCCGAATAGCTCTTCCAATTCTTTGTTCCTTCTTATTCTCCAATTTCCATGGTCGTTTACTGGGCCAAAAATTCTTCTGAGAACTTTCCTTTCCCAAATTAGAAGTATTGCCTCGTTCCCTTTTGTTAGTGTCCAGCATTTTCTTTACAGTTGTTAATATTAATAAAAAGTTGAAATACAAATCTGTCCAGTCAATAAACATGAAATATGCAATTATTTTTTAACTCTGGGCTTCGTTAGGTCGTTTGTTTCTAATGCGTTCCACGATCGTTTCTAAAAAAAAAAAATGTAAGAATCAAAGTTGTGGAACATTAAATTTACTTTTACTTCATTTATACGTTTCTGGTATTTGAAGCAAATGTTTGACAAAAAGTAAGGTAAACATTTTTTTTTTTTTTCAGTTTTAATAACGTTCAAAGCTCCCAATTAATTACAAAAGACTCATTTACATGACAGTGATTAGACCAATATGGACTTACGGAGTTGAGCTTTGGGGCTCTACTAAACCATCCAGTTCATCCCGTATCCAATCCTTACAATCCAAAATCCTTCGAAAAATCCTCAATGCTCCTTACATTGTCACCAATAAACTTATGCATAAAGATCCTTATGTTCCATGTGTTGCTCATTTAGCCCAAACCAGATACCTAACCTTTCATTGTAAGCTCCTATTATCGAATCAGAAAGTAGGTTATCTGTGATATCTTCTGATGGAACGTTATGATAGGAAATATACTCAAATTCCAATCGATTTGGCGGCTCTATGTCAAATAATTTAACTTTGATGGGATACAAAGGCTAATTGCTATTTGGAACAAGGTAATTAATTAATTCGCCTGTTGTATCGTCCTGCTCTGCCTTCCCCTTCAGTTTAGATATTGTTACTGGTCAGCTCTGTTTGAACTCTCCCCATAAATGCTTTTAGTATGAATAGCTCTGTTCTCTATGCAGCTAATAATATTGCACAATTATTGCTTTGTCTTGGAAAATCTATTATTGAGCCGATGATCTCTACCCTCACCGCAAACCTTCATTCAATTTTAAATACCCATGCTCCATCTAATGACATCTGAGAAGAACTATATTACAGATTACACCACCCTACGTAACCAAACCCAATCCGCTATCCGATACCTTTCCAAATGCATATACCGATGATCCTTAATGACCCCAACTGCAAGGCCGCTGAATAAATCAGTATTTCATTTCATTAGCTCCAAACCCTCCGTTCGAAGCGGCTCCCATGGACGACATACTCTCGGTCATTAAAAAATCCCGCACAAATGATTATGGACCCGATAATATTCCTTTTAAACTCATCAAATCGTGCCTTCCCGCACTTATTCCTATCCTTCACCATATTTACAACCTTTCCCTTCAAAACGATATTGCTGATCTCCAAATCTATTTATCCTTTCCCAATTCTGACCTACTGCAAGCTACTAGGAAAATTCAGGAAGACTTGGATCGAATCTATAACTGGGCAGTGACGAACAAGTTGAATTTAAATACTGAAAAGACCAAAGCGCTTGTAATAGGTTCGAGTTACCTCCTGAAAACCATGCCTCCTATTCCCACCATTTTCCTGAGCAGTGATCCTATCAAATTCTACCCCTCAGTCAAAAATCTCGGAGTCATCTTCGATCAAAACCTATCCTGGAAAAACCATGTATCCGAAATTTCCCGTCGCACCATCCCAATCCTAAAACGTCTCAATTACGTTCGCCATCTCCTTCCTTTCGAAACCGCAAATTACTTGTTACTTCCCTTATCTTCCCCCACTTCGACTATTGCTGTGCTGTGTATGGGGGCGTTTCTGGTGATCTCGAGGCCAGACTCAAAAGACTGTTTAACTGCTGTATTCGTTTTATTTTCGGGATCCCCAGGAATGCCCAGTTTCACAATTTGCGGGTTTGGGAAATTTCCTTCCTACCGTCCACTGTTAGAGGATTTCTAGTCCTAGTAGAGAAATTGGGAATCCAAAAAAGAATTAGAATTTTTTTATAAATCTCTGTAATAAATTAGTAATAATATTTATTGTTTATTCACATTTTTTATTAAATTTGTACTCCGTTTTACAGAAATAAATAAATATCTCCCGCGGATTTACAAGTATTGGAAGTGTATATTTGCAAAAACTGAAGTGTAAGTAATTCAATTAGTTTTAATTCAATACATATTTTTGTTACCTGGATAATTTATTTGGTGATCAATTTTATTGTTTAAATTTAAGAAGCTGGATGAGAGTTGCTAAAATAAATCCATTTTTTTTTTTTTTTTATGCTTGGAGAAAGTAATGTTAATTACTATTCCTCCTCATGTCTATAAGACCTGTATTATTACACTATCCACTTATTGTTAATTCAATAACAGGTGTAAATAAAAATTCTGAGGTTTGATAATGGATACTTACATATATAATATGATAAATACTACTAATTTTTAATTTAGAAACCTCTAGAAATACCTCGAGTTTTTAATTCAAATACTAGAATTATATGACAGATATGTTAAAATTACAAAGACGTCCACAAAAACTAATTTACATTTCACTTAATACACGATTATGTTTGGTTCTCGTGTGAATTTTACCGCTCAATTTCTGGGGGAAAAGGATATGGAGAACTCAGGAAAATTTTTTCAAAGTGGGGAAATTTACCCTATTTCACTAGGGAAAATATTTTATGTTACCTGGCAATACTGTTGGAAGGGGGGGGGGTGTAGTAATTGACGTAATAATATAATTGTTTCCCCAAATATCGAACAAACAAGAAGTTTTAATCCAGTTTTGATAAAACGCCACTTTTTTATGTATATACACATATATAACAAAGGGTAATAATTAAATAATAAATATAAATAATAATCGACTACTCTAACATTTACTTGAATAGCGCTCAAAGCTTCCAATGAATTACAAACTATTTATTTACATGACAGTAATCAGACCCATTTGGAAATACGTAGTTGAGCTTTGGGGATCCACTAAACCTTCCAAATTTTCTCTTACCCAATCCTTGCAATCCAAAATCCTCAATGCTTCTTTTTATGCCACAAACAAACTTATCCATTGAGATCATAATGTTCCATTATGTTGCTGATTTGGCCCAAACCTGATACCTGTCCTTTCTTACTAAACTCCGTATCCACTCAATTCCCGATAATCCTCTGAGGTGGCTGAAAAGAAGATGGTCGAGAGTTCTTAAAATGTAAAACTATTATTGAAGTACTACTAGTGAGGTGTTCTTTACTTATTATTGACAAGTCATTGTATATATGCATACCGTTGTAAATATCAATAAATAAAAAAAAAAATTAAATGATAGATAATCCATTGGTGGCAAGAATCGGATAGGAAAAAAATAAATAGGAAAAAAATGGAGATCCTCTAAACAGCTTCTTTTATGAGAATTCGTGATCGAAGCTACTTTATATATATATATATATATATATATATATATATATATATATATATATATATATATATATATATATATATTTTCATTAAATTATAAAATTAAAATGGTCAGTTTCCTAAATGAGAATGTATTAATGCGTAAACGTACCTCGCATATCGACGAGTTACTAATCTCATTGCCGTGGGTGGAAGGGGCCTGCGGTATTTCCGCCCAACGTTATTAATTATTTCTCGGAATCGATATATAGAATCGACGCTCGCGTTTTCCACTGAGCCCACTCACGCTAACGCCACGGCATCTTTCTACAGAAATAGAAACCTGCCCTGGCCGCCGTACCTGGTTACACACTCACCTTTCTCGGAACTCGGGCCCTTCTTCGGAAGTGATATCACGAGGTGTGGGACCCCGGAGACTACTTGCCAGTCAGTGTTTGGCTTCTGCTCTCTGGGCAGCATCTTCGTCTGTTCTTGTTCCCAGGTAGGATATATCAGATTTTATCTGTAAGTAACTTGCAAAATATGTAGTAGGAATTCATCCCGTTTTATTTTTAGTGAATAAGAGTTTCGGTAACGGTTACTTAAGGAATCGGTTACCACTTTTTTTTTTAAACGGTTACCTTTTTTTTTTTTTCATTATTATGATAGTTACAACTGTATAGTATATATACATCTAGTAAATGTGTGGAAAAAATGAATACAGTAATATGACATTAAATTGTTAAGTGATCACCCGTTGTAAAGCGATTACTTATCAGGAATAGAATGCGAAGCAAGTTGAGAGATTTGTGGATTTGTATGGTTATGAAGTTTAGTATGAAATTATAGGAATCTGGTTTTGGGCTAAATCAGCAACTTATGGAAGATCTTTTTAGATAAGTTTGTCGAAGCAAGTTGAGAGATTTGCGGATTTGTATGTTTATGGAGTTTACTATGAAAGTATAGGAATCTGGTTTTGGGCTAAATCAGCAACATATGGAAGATTTTCGTGGATTATAAGTTTGTGACAAAGTAAGGAGCGTTGAGTTGAGCTCCAAATCTCAACTCCTTATGTCCTAATGGGTTTAATCACTGTCACGTGAATAAGTCTTTTGTAATTTATTGGGAACTTTAATACCTTGTTTAGTAAATGTTGGAGTAGTCGGAGAAGACGAGCTGTTTTTTGGCTTTTAAGTGGAAAAATTGGTACATAAATAATTGAAAGGTTTAGTAGAGCCACAGAGGTTAACGCCGTATGCCCAAATAGGTCTAATTACTGTCTTGTAAATTCTTTGATGAACACCGGCAGATCGAGTTAAGTGGGAAGAATAAGGAATATTATGATTAACTTTGAAGGTTCTATTATCACTGAGATAGGATATTTTAATATAATTATTTAATTTATTTTAAAATTATTCTTAGCACTAAACAAGCAATATAAATACAATGTCGCCTCTATTTGAAACTCCCATAACTACTTATGCGTTATTGTGTGTAGCACTTAATCACAGGCAGTGAGAAGTGTGAGGGAATAGTTACTGGAAAACATGTTGCTAAGTAGAGGACATATAGGCGGCATAAGTTCAATCCCTTGTTTATATTTAATTTTTTTTTTAAACTTTATTTTAATTAAAACAAAAAAAAAAATCGACAATCAGCGAATTTGATGAATGTTTACAGTGTTGTGGTAGGTCTTGATATCTTCTTATCTTGTTGATTATGGAGGTCCCTTCTTCAGCAACTTTTGAATCTTCGGTGAATATTGTCGGGAATTTGAGTTGTAGTAAGTTGAAATATCCAGGTAGTTAGTCGGCACAAAACCGTCTGTAGTGTGTTCGTAGACATTCATTGACTGCTGGCTAATAAAGATCTTTATGCCAAGTCAAGTTGCTAACGTATCATTAAGCATTAGTTATTGTCCTTGATTTTTAAAATTAAGCCATGTTTGGCTGCCCCGTATATCTGTCATCTGTAGTTTCAAATGGGACTAAATAAGTTTGTGTTCAAGTTTTAATTTAAACGGCTTACTAATGGTCTCTGTTTTAAGGTTTTATTTGTTCTCTTAATGTGTTGACCCCATGTCATTTACTGGTACTGATAACAGATAACATACACAATGAAACTGATTGTTTATTAAATCGATTCTCAGATTTTATCAAATGCAATTTGTTCCAATGTTTTTTTTTTGTTTTGTTTTTTTTGTTTGTTTTTTAATTTAAATTTTGTATTGAACTGATTGTAATCCGATTTTTCCCAATTACACATCACACGGGACAGCTAACAAAACCAATCAATAAAATTTAAATTTTTATCAAAACATTTTACAAAAGCTGCCTCTATGAAGTTATAATTTAAATCAACTAACCTTCACTTGGCTCATTTCACGATTCCACGTAAACTTTGAATTAAGTTGAAAAACAGCTTGATAATAGATCTCTTGGACTAATGATAATTATGATATAATAATAAGAGAAGTTTGTACTGCTCTTTTCCCCCATAATGTCATGTCATTGAGCCATTTTCAACAGTTTTATTGTCATTACCATCAATTATCGGTTTTGAGCTGCGTGAATATATACACATAGTGTGTATATGTCTTTGATGATCCCGATTATACATTTGATATCATTGAGGCCGAGTTGCTCAAGCAATTATTGAGTCATCTCTTCCGACTATGACAACATGCGACGGGATCTACCCCACGCAGCCCGTGAGTCAGGCGCAGACCACATGGCGCTAGTTGGCGCTCCCAGTCACGATGGATTCGTTGAATCATTGTCACCTGTCATGCTACTTCCTTTTTTTTTATGCTACATATAGCATCAGTGGAAATAGTTACCTTTCCTTTTCGTTTTACTAGATTATTTCTGAAATATCATGTTTTGGGAAGTTGTTAACAATAGTACAAAATACTATTTCAGCTGTAGAAATTTTGGAACGTTCAAATTTTATTGTTAGTTAAAAGGAAAATACGCTGACTAGGTTTAATAGGTCTATATAGCCTCCTGAAGTTTGGTAAAAAATGTAAAAGATTATAAATATATTAAGTAATCGATAACCTAAGCGGTGCTAAGATTGTATGTATATGCGTGATTCAAAATGAAAAAAAAAACAAAACAAAAAAAAATATTATGGAGTGAAAACTATAGAAAGATTAATTTTTTTTTAATGTATTTTTATCAACCAAAACTTTGTAGTGCTGTTTTCGAGGTGATGAACTCGAATCATTCATTAATTCTTTCTAATTAAAAAAAAAAAATTGAAATTTGCCTAAATGCCTAAATTTGGTGCCTCAATTCTTGCTTTATTAACTTTTTATTTCATTCTACTACACAACACAATTTCTTTAAAAAACGATCTTTTTTTTTTGGTTTGGGAAAGCTTAAATAGTTTTTCAGATTGAAACTACTAATTTTAGATAATAGGTTTTTATCTAACTAGCTTATGTATTAGTTATTGTTTTTTGTGTAGTTTCATAAAAAAAAAAAAAAAAGTTCAATCAAATCCTTGACGCATCAGCTGTTTCCTTCTTTTGAGAACTAACAGATTATTATTCAATTTTTATTATTCTTTATTATAGTTTATTATCATAGTCAGGCGATTGTCCTATGTATTGTACTCATTTATTATTCCTTGGGGACAAGTGGTCCCAGAATAAAGTTTATTTGCTTCTTCTTCAGAACGAATTCTAAGTCTCGATTCGGAACGATTTTTATCAGAGTTGAATTGTATATGCATTATATTACTTTTTCTTATCGATCGTTTAAATATATGTTTATATTATTATTTTAGATAAATGTTAATAACTTTTGTTTTTTGACAATAATTTCAATTAACTTTTGAGTTTTGAAAATAATTTCAAGTATTTCAAATATCAGCAGAATTTCTGACGTGAAATGTTGTTTGGTCTGAATCGGGTCACAAACCATCTCAGCTTTATACACTGTTTTTGTGAGAGATCTGGAAAACTGGTTGTATCTGTGACAATGCTATAGATTTATATTATATTTTACCAATACATAGATATTATCATACATCCTGGATGAATCAATGGTCATACATTCCAAACTTAGAAACAAGCGTGTTTAAACATTTAATCATTTTTAAAAATAATCAATATAGGCACAAGTATATAGTTTTATTTACTACTATGATTCTAGTGACTGTCTACTAACATGACTAAGTTGTCTGAATTAATTTATTTAGTTCGGTGTTGGAAAACCTGAAGAGTTACTTAACACTCCTGTTTCATTCGCCACTTTCATTTTGCTTCTCCTATTACCAAGTGCAGGTCACGTACGTTGCCTGAAGATCCAAATTATCTCTTTGATCTTTGATTTGAGTGTGTTGGGTAGCTCAGTGGAAAAGGCGTTGGACCCCCTTAACCCCTGATTGTGGTCGGATTTTATCTGCTATATAAATCTTGGGTTGACTCAGTAGGGGCACATCTAGTATCTATACAGTTTCTTGTTATTTGAGTTCTTGATAGAAAACTGGACATTTACGTTATTGTAAATAATTTTCGAAAAATAATCATTTTCACCTCACTTTTTGCCAAACGTTTGCTTCTAGTGCCGGCCACGACCGTTTCTCAGAAGAATAGTCAGAAACAATTTGATAAAGCATTAAATTAATTAAATTAATTAATACAGACAATGCTGTCAACTATTATTTAAAGCAAGATCCTTCATAAGCTGTGCTTGCAAAGGATGTTAATTTTTTATTTGGGGCTTATCGTTCTTATGTACTCCTACTAGGGCAGGAAGGACGGTTTATCCTACAGGTTACCAACCTATTTAGCCATGTTGGGAAGGTCAAGATTAATATCGTGGGTCCGCCATGAAATAAATTCTAACCCGCCCAGGTGGAATTCCAAGCCCACCTACTCTTAGTCAAACTGCACAGAAGCATTGGAAATATTAATTCCTTTCGCCGCGTCTTATCTCTGTTTTCTAAAAAATCCAAATTTAGGAATCTTATTTTATCAATTTGGTAGTAGGTGTTATTAGGCCATCAGTAAAATAATAGGTAAAAAAGTCTCCCTAAAAATCTAAAAATTAGGGTCTACCAAACCATTCTTAAACCAGTCTTATTTTATGGGAGTAAAACCTGGGCGCTAACTGCGAAAAATGAAGGCATTATAAATAGATGGGAGAAGAAAATGTTTAGAAGGATATATGTCCCTAATAGAAATGGAGATGTATGGAGGATAAAAAGCAACCAGGAACTAAGAGACCTGTACTAAGCTCCAGATTTGGTTGCTACAATAAAGCAAAGAAGATTAAGATGGCTGGGCTATGTTCATAGAATGAGCTCCCAAAGAATGTGAAAAATCATGTTGAATGGGCATCCCGAAGGAAGGAAGAGGGAAAGAGGAAGGCCTAGATTGCGCTGGAGGGAAGACGTTGAAGCAGACCTAAAGATCCTTGGTTTGAGGCACTGAAAGAGAGCAGCTGGTGACCGGAATAAATGGAGAGGAGTCGTGGAAGAGGCCAAGATTCTGCATGGTAGTGTAGAGTCGTCGTTGTTGTTGTTATGTTATCATTCGAAAACAATTTGCGTTTATATGTTTCTTATAAAGATCCATGAATTAAGACAGTTTCAAATGAAAAACAAATGCAACGGTTACATTAATTACTTAAAAAAAAAGTATAGCGCCAATCTATTCAAAAAGCAGTTCCCCCCCCCCCCCCCCCCAAAAAAAAAAAAAAAATCGAAATTGTTCTGAAAAGATGAACTGTGCAAAGCTTCTTAATTATATTGTCTTTCACTTATGGTGAGTGAAGGATTTCAACTGATTCCAGCGCTGTAAATTGACTTATCAATTTGTCAATTTATGATAAAATTAATGATACTTATCACTTAATTGAGTCTCTAACGACTTGAAGTATCCGATACTCCTTCCAGTTACTATAATGGTTTGGAAACATTAATGTCGATTCGATTAGTTATGAGTTATAATACTGACTTGAAATAGAGAGGTGGCGCGAAGACAATCAATAGCCCCAGTCGGAAGTAATATTCAGGAGCCCCGCTGGCGGAAGTAGGTTTAGTGGAATAAGAAACCCCCCTTGCACCCCCCCCCCATAGAAGCTCTAAAAAAAGTCATTACCCCAATTTAAGACCTCTACCCCCCCCTTCCCTTCCCACTCCCCCTCCCTCTCTCAGTTGCCTTATATATCTCTACTCCGGGAATTTTTCATATTTCCTTAGCCACTCTTTTTCTAGACTTTCCTCCGGGCGCCTCTGTAACTTTGAAACTCTTTTATGGCGCTTTTTATGTAATGCATTATTGAAGTCTTGTGTTTCTTGCTTTTGTAAAAGATGTAAAGATTTTATCGGCCTTAATCAAAGTTCTAATGGATTGTATAATTTCGCTATTCAATTTAAACTAAAGTTATTATTCATATTTTTGCAATTGCGGCAACAGACACTTAGATTTATTTATTATGTGTAATATTTTTATTACACAACGTGAAACGTAGAATTTCAAAACCAGCTAAGTCCATTTCCCAAGATTTTTCAAAGCCGGTCGATAAAGGTATGGCCGTTTTCAATGTGATTTAACTTATTTTGGAAGAAAACCTTTCACCTAATGACAATCTAGTAGAAAAACTACAAAAAAATAAATAAATAAAAAAAAAATATTTTTTACTAACTGTCAGAAGTTGTTTAGGGATGCGCTGAGGATTGGTTGAAAAAGACATCTAGGTTATTATACTAAAACCTTTATTGTTGTGCTAACGTTTAGACCTGCCTTGTAGTCATCTTAAGGGCAAGTGTAACTAGTTCATGTATGATTTAGAGGTCCATGGGTATTTTTCAATTAATATGAAAAAAAAAAAATTCAAATTTTTACGTCAGTATATGAGCCAGCAATCTTTACGGTAAACATCAACTAAAATTAATTATCATAATAATCAATTTTTACATTTATTTTCATAAGTATTATATTATATACCATTAGTTAAATTAGACTGCTTACCCGTGGGTTATAAGTGATCAGGGTTACATGGGACAAAAAGTAAACTTTTATCATTTGTAAGGAAATTATTTATTTTTTGTCATTTTATTTAGTTAAATTTAATAAAATGACAAAAAAACTATTTAAAAAAATGAACTAACTGGATTTGTGTAACTGTGGTTATGTAATTACGTCGAATTATACAATTATACAATTCTCTCTGATAGATTTTTTTCTGTCCGACAAGGTTCAGAAATCTCCTCTATTTATCCAGTAAAAGCCGGAGTACCACAGGGGTCAATACTAGCTCCACTGTTATATATTCTTTACACTCACGATATGCCACTTAGCCCTCAAACATTGACAGCAACATACGCTGATGACACAGCAATAATAACTAGACATGAAGACCCCACAATTGCATCATTAACTCTTCAACACCACTTAACAATACTACAAGACTGGTTCAAACAATGGAAAATAAAACTAAACTACACCAAATCACAGCACATAACCTTCACACTCAGACAAGACTCTTGTCCGCCTGTCTTCATCGACAATCAACCCATTCCACAGACAAACGAAATTCATTACTCAGGACTTACATTTGATAGAAGAATGACCTGGGGCCCACACGTAAAACAAAAACGTCTCAGTCTAACCAAGAGATTAAAACTTCTGTATCTAATGCTTCATAAACGGTCGACATTAAAACTCCGACAACGACTGAATACATACACTTACTTACTTAAACCCATATGGACATACGCCACACAAATTTACGGGACTGCAAAAAATACACACCTTAAAAAAATACAAATATTCCAATCAAAATTACTCAGACTAATCACGAAATCACCTTGATACGTTTCAAACCACACACTTCACACTGATTTAGAAATACCCACAGTAAAGGAACATATACATGACCTTTATAGACGATTTCATGACAGACTTCATGGACATAACAACATAGTCATTAATGACATGGCCACGACTGACATACCTGGAAATACTCTCAGAAGGCTTAAAAGAAGCTGGATCAGAGATTTGCTCAAATAAATCTCTTTAACCCATGCCAGAGGAGGTACTATTGAGTACTAGTCTCCCACACGCATACAAGGCCTGTAGTATTCAATTTCACATCACATACACTGATTGTTACCCTAATAACACGTGTGAATTAAAATCTGAAAAAAAAAATTGTAAAACAATCAAACAAATATTTTTTATTATAAATGTGTGGTATAGACAAGTAGAGAATCCAAAAAATATGTGATAAAAAAATTTTTTTTTAACTTAATATTCAATTTTTAATAGGTACTTGTTTTTTTAGGAACAAATATTACAATTACAAATATGCAATTAAGACAATTCTAAGTAAAGGATGAAATAAAAATAAAATAATAGCGCGAAGAATTAGCGTTATATTTAGAAAAAAAGTTAAATAGAAAATAAAACCCTACCACATACAATTTAAAAACACAAATGTTACCACAGATAGAGTATTTATGTATGTATATATATAAATTATATTATTATATATTAAAATATTGAAAATAATATAATGTAATAAATATTTAAAGTGCAAAATAGCTTAGGTCTGGCTTAAATTTAATATTTTTTGGTTCTGACTGGGTAATTCTTTCTTACGAACTCTTCTCGGTGGAATATAAACCAGACCTCCCTGGTGATTTGTTCCTCATAAAATATTTTTGGATGTCCAACCGTATTTATCGTGTTTACCAATTTAACGTCTACTCTTCTAAATTAAATTCGAAATTCACTATGTTGCGACATGTGTTAAAAATTTATTTCTGTGCCTCTTGAGTGGAAACTATTTATATGCTTTACTTATGTTACCATATAATTGTGGTTAATATATTACTACAATATTACTTCAATTAAAATTACTAATATGCTTGTTTTAACACTGATGCCTCATTCTATACTTTTATATTAGTTAATCTAACTTTCATGATGAATTTGGAATGATTTTTGAAAATTTTAGACGTGGAGTATCTAGACAAGAATGAATTTATTAACTAACTCTCATTTGCGTCATTGAAGCCCCATCTCGTGAAGATCCTCCTAAACAGCATTTGTATAAATAAAAATATTGATAATGTGCTTGTAATGCTAGATGCAAGATCGACTTTTGTGGACAATTCAGGTATCCTTGGGTGTTAGTATGAGAATAGCATGTATTGCATTAGGCGTTTGTACCTACAAAAACAATTGATTCCGCAATATCCCATGAAATGCGATCATGAGATAAGCGTAAAATTGAAAAAAATTCAATCGTGGTTCGTCAAATGCCTTTTATGTACACATTCATTTGTTTGCATTGCGGTAAAGATTTAAAGAAATGAAGGAAAACAACAGACAACTAACTAGAAATCACTTATTGTTTTTATTTTATTTTTTAAAATTTTTCTATTATACTCTTATTTATATTTTCTTTTATTTTCAGGTAAGGACCTAATCTATTTTTCATCCATCTTTTCATTTGAAGGTATACCTTAATTTTTTTATATCTTATTTAATTTCTTTCTACTATTATATAAATAGTATTTCTATAATATTGTATCTATGATTTGAATAATTTGATTATTATTGTTGGCATGCCTGAAAGCAGGATACTTCATTAAGGGTTTTATAGTAGAATGCATTTATTTTTCTAGATATTTTAAATTATATTTGAGTTCCTCTACGGTTTTAAGTGGATTGTACAAAATATGCCGTCTATTATTGTCCAATTTTAACCAATACATTGAGTATACAAGTATAACTAAAAATTATAATAATTATATGTTACCTTCTTGTTGCATAATTATAAGTAACTAATCATTATTTGTAGTGAAGTCCAAAATAGTAATGTAAA
Organism: Euschistus heros; assembly: GCA_003667255.2. Taxonomy (NCBI): domain Eukaryota; kingdom Metazoa; phylum Arthropoda; class Insecta; order Hemiptera; family Pentatomidae; genus Euschistus; species Euschistus heros. The sequence goes on from RCWM02000127.1 coordinate 1,264,530, forward strand.
AGAAAAGCGAAATAATTTTTCAAAAATATTTTTCGAACTGGTATTGAAGTTATATTAAATTTTGTAAAAAATTATTTAAACCATCGTGTTATCTAAATGTTTAACCACGCCTTTAGCAATGTATTTTCTGCGCAGGTTCATGAAAAAATGAATTATTAGACATAAGTTCTTTCTTAGAAAAGCTTTAGTCTGTTATATTGTGTATTTATATAGGTATTTGTATTCGTATAGCTAATTATCAACGAATGTTTTTTCTTGAATTATTTTTGTAACTTGATAAAACATTTTTTTTCTTATAAAAATTTTAATTTCTTTTATTTAAAAAACAAAACAAAAGCAATACATCTTTATTTTAGATAGTGTATGCAGTCATGGAAACAATTTAAAATATTTTGTGTAAAAAATATAAATTTGTGCAATACTGAGAATGTGTTATAATAATTATCATTGTAATAAAAATAATAATTTAACAGACAAGTATTGAAAACATCACACCAACATTGCCTTCAAAAAATTAAAAAAGGATTAAAATTAGCACAATACCTCTACAAAAAAAAAATCAATGACAAGAGGAACAAAAATTTGACACTACAATACGGTCATAAAACCAACAATCCTCTACGCAATTGAAACACTAACCCTTAACAAGAAATAAAACAAGAAGAGAGAAAGATCATCAGGAAAATTCTAGGAGGGAGACAGTTACAGGCTGCAAGCAACTAAAACAACAATAAAGTTTTCAAACATCGAAATCGGTATTAGAAAAAGGCGAATGAAATTCTTTGGTCATCTCAGCCGACTACCAGAAAATCGACTGACGAAAAGAATAATAGATTATGTAAAAAATTTTAAAATTCTTAAAAATGCCGCAGCTTGTCTAGATGAAATTCGAAAGGGCCTCAAAAATACAAACATTAGACTAGCCGACATTTTAGAAAGAAACGTGTTCAGACACAAACTAGACAAATGCGAAGTTATATCAGAGGAACCAAAGTGGTCAGAAGAGCATAAACAATGAATGACCTTTACGAAAAGAATGAAAGCTTATTGGAAGAACAAAAAGAGCCCAAAGAAACCTTGATCGAGTTAATCGCTTAATGTCTTCCATTTCTAGGGAGAATTCGCTAATAATAATAATAATAATTTGTATAAAAATATTTTTATAAAAAATATGTTGTTTCCATGACTGCTCACCTACTGCCTACATCATCATTTGTCCCACAGTAAAAAAAACACAAAAAAAAAACACTATTCCTTCATTTGTTATTTTAATTAAATATTATTGCTTCTAATAAGGCTCCTAAAACCAGTATGGGACCTAGTAATGGAAGTTAAAACATGATAAACAAAACATTAGTAGTAGTAATTTAATTAAAAATTAGATTTTTAATTTTTGATTGAGATTAATAACTGGTTATGAAAGAAATTACAATTCATATTACTTCTTCAAAGAGATCATGGTTTTATTTAACTGCTGCTGGGATGGGCTCTTGAATTCTTTGAAGTAATTACAATTATAACCTTCCTCTCCTCTCCAGAGCTCTAACTAAGAATTAACAAAGTTTTGCAGTGTCCAATCCTTTTGAACATAAATTATAGAAGATACTTCCATCCTGAATATCTAAGTGAGATTAAACCTTTGATAACTTCAAACTTGGCAGATTGTTTATAACATTTAAAATTCATACAGTTCAAAGTAATGCTTTTAAATAGCATTGTTCCATGAAGGACATAGTAGAAAAAAAAACCATTATGACATTAAGTACAAATTGGTTGCTTAAATATAAGCCGATTCCCGAATTTCAAAAATATTTTAAGAAATAATAAAACAGAGGTTAAATTATGTGTATTTTTTAAATTTCCATCCAGCTGTGGTACTATTTCTTTATGACTTGAGATACAATCGGGATTGATGAATCAATTGTCACTTCTATTGAGATTATTTTATTAGAAAACTAGTTTCGAATGATAAACATTCATCTTCAGTTCTTCGGGGTTGCTAAAACAAAAATTTCTAATTTAGTTATTAGCAACCAAGTTAGTCATTTCTGTTTTAGTTACCTCGAAGAACTGAAGATGAATGTTTAGCATTCGAAACTAGTTTTCTAACAAAATAATCTCAATAGAAGTGGCAATTAATTCATCAGTCCTAATTGTATTTCTTTATGAATGATTTCTTTAAAATATTTGAAAAGTGTGAGTTCATTAAGGGATTTTGTTTTTTTATAATTTTGGTTGAACTCTGCTGTATAGCTTAGTAGTACATTTTCGTATTTATATCCGTGATAAATTAATTATTATAGTTTATATTAATTTTAAATGGTAACTCGTTCACTTAGTACAATTAAATGTTATTGTACAATTAGTTGGACTGCAGGTATCTTTTCAGAAAACTCAAATCAGAAAATAGCACCTAGACATTGCAGTGGCAGACACATAGACTATGGATAGGAAAGGAGAAATGGAGGAAATGAGGAAGACTGAGAGAAAAATCATCAGAAAGATATTAGGGCCGAATAAGACAGGCAAAGGATATAGGCTAAGAAGCAGACAGGAAACTGAAGAAATATCAAACATAATTCACGACATAAAGAAGAGAAGGTTGAGATTATTAGGACACATTAAGAGGAAGGACGTCTAACTAAAGAGATTAAAGAATATACAGAAAAAAATAAGAATATGGGATGGATAACTGAAGCAAAGAAGGATCTTAGGGAAGCTGGAATAACAGGGAGAGATATAACAAATATAATTCAGACATAAGGTAGACAAATGAGAAGTCTGTCAGATAGAAATGAAAATAAAAACAGGAACCTAATGGTCGGAAGATAAGAAGAAAACACAGTGAAAAAATGGAAGATTAAAAATGTTCAAAAGAAGTAAATGTTTTGCGTAGTACTCAGAGGCTCATTCGCATAAATAATAAATAATAATTATTATTTAATGTTATTAAAATGACCATGTTAAGATTATTTGTTCTTATTAGGAACTAGTTTCTATAATCTTAAAAATCTCAGGTTTCGATTCTCACATCCAGTATAATTTTTATTAGTCTTGTGAAATTGTTGAAAAAATAAAACTTGGATTTGATGTGAACCATGGGCCAGAACTGCTTCAATTTGACATCAACATGTTTTAACTTATTCTAGGGTATGAAAAATAATGGATTTTTTTTTTTTATTCGCCCCCTTCATTTCCTTGTGAACTAGTTTTGGTACTAATCCGAATGTATAGACAGTGAGTGAGATTTCACTAGTAATCGGATCTGTTATCGCAGTTATTTTAACTAAGTTGTAATTTTTTTTCTGAATGCAATGTATTCAATCTAGTCTAAATCTGTACGATTTGGGAAAAATTAGGGGAAGTCCAAAATTACAGATTTTCTGTGATAATAGTTTTTTTTTTTTTCTCGAAAAACTTCCTCTATACATATTTTATTTTGGAATGTATATCTAAAAGTTCTCAATGTGTTTTAAAGTTTACCATTAGCATTAGGACTTGCCTGCTTTTACATGATGTGTTTTGGGTTTTTTTTTTTTTTTTTTTTTTTTTTTTTTTTTTTTTTTTTTTTTTTTTTTTTTTTTTTTTTTTTATAGTACAGAAAAATTATGACTAACATGACTGAACTTATAAAATGCCCCATATTTGAAATATTTCTTTCCGTAAAAAGATGTTTTTAATAAAAATATATAATTGATACGACTGTCATTCATAGTAAACTTCGACCCCCACCCCTCTTGCTTTCCACTCACCCCTTCAACAGCATTTTACGAACAGTATTGTGGTTTTATGCTTACACCTCGAAAATTAATGGCGTTAACAGGTTTTTTTTTCTTTTTTTTTAATCCTAATAATTAATAGTATAAACAAATGAGGTTATATAGACATTTTATGTCGATAGCTCAGTTTCACCGTAATACTCAATCATACACAGTAAACTGTCATTCCAGAAAACAAAAAGTAACTTCATCACAGCTTTTTATCATTACGTCTTAGGAAAAATGTTTTGAATAAAACTTATAGATAATATAATTTATTATTTAAGTATTTATTGTATACTTTATGTACTAACACTGCAAAAATTCAGCTTTCCCTTAATTAGTTGCGACAGAGCTTATTTTTTTAAACTTCATTGACTTAGCTACTGGTCTAACTTGCCTGACACTCAGTTCCTGATAATTCTCCGAGGCGTCTAAAAAGAAGATGGCGAAGAGTGAGTTGACACATCATTGTAATCTTTTTTTTTTTCAAATTTTTTTGTTATATATAATGTATATATTTGTAAATATCAATAAATAGTTTGTTTTTTTTAAATACAACTATAAGTAAATAATTTAACAAAAAGTTTAAGTATCTCATTAAGTTCTTAAGCAATGTTAAAAAAACACCTCGATACCCCACCCCACTGAGTTAGCTGAAGGTGTAAGTTAACTTTGAACCCGAAGAGAACAAAGTTTTAAGCTAGTTCCATGAAGACGAGGAGCGCGGGCGGGAAAATAATCGAATGTGATTGGTTTACGGGCGGATACGTCACGAACGAGGGTGGGGACGCTAAAGTTAAGTCAGTAAACATTGTAATTTGATCAAGTGCAGGTAGAACAGTTTGTGTTCGCTAATTGCTCTTTATGCAATAACCCCCTCCTTGTCATATTCGCTAGTAGTTACAATTTTAAACAATTTCTCTTGTATTGTTATCATTGTTGGTTTTGATCGTACAACATTGTGTACAGTTATCCAAATGTTTACTTATTTTTTTGAAACAATTTCTTTCATTCATTATTCAAAAAAGCAATTATAAATTTTTTTTTTCTTCCTCATTAGCTGATAAAATTAATTTTTTTTTTTATTTATAAGATTTCCGACTTTTTTTTTTCTTAATATTTTTAATCAATATATTTTATATTAACAATTTAAAAAGATCTTGTAACTTTAATATTTTTATTTTATTTTTATGGTAAATGGGATCCTTTCTCTACCTAACCATCCAGTTCATTAGGTCAAATCTTTCGTCCTTACCAACCCAAACTCGTTCCCGCTCATTGCTCCGCTGATTTCGACAGATCGTTCCTAATCCGATCCTCATCTCAACGGACTCCATCCCATTCACCATTTGTTATTCAAATACCCTATCCATTTTCAAATATCACTGCTTTAATCACCTTCTATCCATCTAGATCCATGGAAGCTTTCAGTAGTAACTTTTTACTTATATGTATAAAATTGTGAACAGCTTACATACATAATTTTTGTTGCAATCCTGTACTCCCTCGATAAAGACAAGCCTAATAGCATTACTTGAGAAAAGTATGCCGCAAAGCTTTTATTTGGCTTAAAATTGACTGAAAGGTATGATCGTCGTAAACGACTTAAAAACAACTGACTTTTCTGGTAAACGCATTCTATTTTATACTGGTAGCATTACTTGAGAAAAGTATAAGCTTTTATTGCTGCTCTCTTTTCTGGTAAACTTTCTATTGTTTATACTGCATATATTAATTTCTCAAATATTTGATTAAATTCTATATTTATTTTTATCAATTTCTTTATTATAATCCATTCTTTCGATAAAATCATGGGTTTTTTGGCTGAAAATATAATAAATAATTTTATCTTGAAAAAGTTATCTTTTCAACTAGTGGAAGTGGTCTGTGGGCAAACGATTTCAAGTCTCCTAAATAATATGTTTAACCAAGTGATGTTTCTAACCCTCCAATCGATGTTTGTTCAATAATTCCCTATTCCCTTGAAAGGAATAACGAAAATGACAAACATTGTTGTTATCTTTCACTTAGCTTAAGAGCTTACGTAACCGAATTGTCCGTACAGTATACATATACATTTACTACCTTCGTTGGCAGTTTTGTTTGTATAATAGGAATCCAATAATCCTTTGTCGAAGTGCTCTAATTTTATGTTATTTTATTTTTGGGGGATAGGATTTTATATTCTTCATTAATCAAGGAATTTTTGTAGCATAATGTTGAGTTACGTAATTTTCAAATATCTTAAAACATCATACAATCCTATTTTAAAATTGAAGTATCATATTATTCTTATCTCTCTTTATAGGCTTAAGAGGCAACTAAGCGGTCTTTGGGCTTTCCCATTACTCTCACTCTGCTGTTCCTAAGGCTCTACCTAGTTCCCAACTTAAAACTAGTCTTTTGTCGTTACAATAAGTTTTCGATTCTCGATGCCGGTAACGGCACCAAAAAATCTATACTCGATTTTCAGCACCGATACTACGGTTCAAAAATAAATTACTATTGCAAAGCGCAATCCAATAATAAGATCAAACCAGGTGTATTGAATATACACTAATTAGAAATAAATTAGCTAACAACATGTAGCATTTATTTTTTTTTTAAATGGGGTATAAGAGATCTAATTATTTCTTAGAAACAGTATTAAAACATTCTTCATGCTACAGCATTAATTTATTTTTTATTCTTTGCATTTTCATTTGTTTTTTTAACCATGAATGTATGTGTGTATTTGTATTTATACGAATAAACTATAATGATTTTTGTACACTTTTGTTATTTTTTTTTTTTAAGCTAATTTCGATTATCCTGATTGTTGATTATCTGAACCCACCCCTGACAACATTAAGTTTGACTATCAACGCTCTTCTGTAGTTGTTTGTTGTATTTTTATAATATAGATAAAACGATATATCGTTACGTATGTTTCGATATGACAAATGTCTGAAAGAAAAATTTCAAAATATCTTATCATATATCATCCATAGTGTTTTAAGTACCCTAATTTAATTGTTAGTAGCTGTTGGTCCATGACAGGTTGTACTGTGATTTAAAAGAAATTGATTTTTTTTTTTTAAATATATACTCTTCAGGTCATTGACCTGAAATTATGGTTATAAAGAAATAAGGTTGACCACCGACTAGCTAGCTTGAGCGGTTGCACAAATGTATTATTTATTCATCGATCGTGTACTTTTCTAATACCTATATATATTTTTTCCCGGAAAACATTCGCTGTGAGTTATTATGTTAACCCTTTGCTGAAGGTGTCCGGTTTCCTCTCTCATCCTGATACTCTAGGAGACTCAGACACCACTGAGGGGAGAGTACGAGACTACTCTACTACGAGGCGGGGGAGGGAGGCTGGCGGCCAGTATCGACCCGCCTCTCTCCTCACCTGTTAGCTAGTCTTCTCCCGGAGTATCGTCTCTCTCAGAAATATAAATCTCCGCATTAAAAATGATCAGGAAATTGAAAATAAAATTTTAAAGAATAATTTTATAATCTTATTAAAAAAAAAAAAAAAAAAAAAGAAAAAAAAAAAACTTATACTACTTAAAATTTAAAATAGGAATTTGGGTCAACATTCACTTTTTAAGAGAGAGAGAAACACTTAATTAAGTGGTACAGCCCATTTTTAAATGGGTTGCTACATACACAGTATACAATCACAATTTGACATTCAATATTCAATAACAAAATATAAATATAGCACAAAAAAAAACCTCGTAAATATGTTCATAAGATTGTGGCCTTAAAAAAATATTGGGCACTACTTATAAAACGGAAAAAAAAATTATAGAAATTTTCGAAATGGGGTGTATAAAAAAAAAATGGCCGTTTCTTAAACAAATATTTGTATTATTATTTCTTTGATATAAAATACAATTGATACTCAAAGTATAGTCCATTGTTATCTACTGGCATTACCCATCTGCTAGCCAATTGCTCGATGCCATGCTGATACAATTCCTTGGGATGGCTGTCAAAGAACTCTTGGACAGCATTTTCAACTTCCGCAAAATTATCAAATTTTTTCCCTTGAAGGAAATGGGCCATGGATCGAAACAAGTAGTAATCCGAAGGTGCGAGGTCAGTACTATATGGTGGATGAGGCAGGAGTTCAAACCCATGAAGTTCTGTAAACTTTTCTACTGATTTTTCCAATGTCGTAGCTCCACTTTTCAAACCAACGCCGCGCAGTGCGCTCTTCAAGGACACCTCCCCCTTCATATTTAATGATTTCACGAGTTGCTTCAGCGGCTGTGAAATTCTTTTTCCCGTAATGTCTTAAAGTTACGAGAATTTCGTAGGACACTGTCATGTTTCTTCTTTGAAATAAATAACTGAACTGAGGTTTTTTTGTTTTTTTTTTAAGAAGTCCAGTGTTAGTAAACAAGCTTAGAGAATGCTCTAAAGGGATTATTAAGTATTGGTAAATAATAAATAGCATCAAGATATTTACAGACTTTTGAACTCTGGAATTTGATAAAACGGTCATTTTTTTTTTTTTTTTTTTTATACGCCCTATTAAAAATATGTTCATAAGATTATGGCTTGAAAAAAAATTGGATACTACTTATAAAACGGAAAAAATAAGCATAATTCTATTATTAGGAACTTTTTTTTTTCTAACTTTTTTTTTTGTATGTTTGTAAATTGGATTCTGTGTAGATCTTTCGGCATTGTTCAGTTGGTAAATAATTTACTTTCTTACTAAACCTATCGTTTAAAATAATTATATTCTTAAATACTGTTACTGTGTTACTTGTTCTTTCTTTGAAAAATCTCTTAGTTTATACATCTTGGATACGTTATCGATTAAACCTTTAGGTCTATGGTTGATTGATTCTCTATAGAATAGAAACGGTTTAAAAAAAAAAAAAAATACGTGTTTTTATTTATTAGTGATATATGTATTATAAATTTTATTTAGTCACAAAAAATTACTATCTCAAATATTTTATATTGAATATGTTTTTTGTTTTTAATGATGAGCCATGTGTGGAAATTAAATTGCAATTAATTAACAGACTTCATTTCTCCCCTCAATTATATATTTGGCTCTCAGTTCTGTTTGCTGTGAGGGTAATTAATATACGTTGTCATCGTTATTTTAAAATTTCGTCATTGTTTTGTTCTGATGACCTATTTATTTATTTATTTATTTATTTTTACTTTGGATTCAAATTAATATAATTGTGTTATATTTTATTTTAAAAAGCTTGGCTTTTCCTTTATGAAATTATTATTATAAAATAATTCTTAATTATTCTTAAAATCCTCCAAAGATCTACTACAGTAATTATAGATTGCTAGAGTTAGGTGCTTATAATTTTTCTTTGAAATATGGATGGTTTACAGATTTTGAGAAATTTCTCATGTGTATGTATTTTTAAATAATCGAACATTACATTTATGTTAAACAAATAAGTAGAAATAAATATGTTTATGTTCTTGACTTATAGTAAAGAAACTATTATGAGAATATTATAGTTGACTGTAAAGCATGATAAAGTATGTAAAACCTTTAATATTGTGCTAATGTTTCGAACTGCTTTTCAGGTCTTCTTCAGGACCAAAATGAGCAAAAAAGTTGATATGACACAAAATAACAGACAAATGAACTAGTGACAAATGAAAATATAAAAGAACTAAAAGATAAAAATGAATGACATAGAAATCATGGTGTGAAAAAAACAAAAAAACATTTAAGTGTAAGAATGCCTATGAAAAAGAACTGATACCTATATTATTCATTGATGATACAAAGAAGCAAGGATAAAGACAATACAGGAACGATAAGGGAAAAAGATATATTCTTACCTTGCTTCATTGTATCATCACTGATTTATGTAGCTGTTGTTTTTCATAGGTGTTCTTACTGTTTTGTTTTTTCCTATACCGTGATATCTATACCATTCATTTATTACCTTTTAGCTCTTCTATGTATCTATTTAGGATTTATCCTTGTATACCATCATGCGTACCTCAATCGATTTTATATATCCATTTGTCGTTAGTTTATTTGCTATTATTTTTTCTCGCATCTAGTCCATTATAACCCTAAAGAAAACCTTCAATGCAAGTCGAAACGTTGGCGCTCTATTATAGTTTTTTACTTGGACGTGTTTACTTCGTTTTGACTGCATTTTTGATTATCTCCTTATAAAGAAACTATCCTATCGTAATACGGCAATAAAGGTTCTAATTGTATTAACGACCTTAGGCCATCATCTTTTTTCAGATCACTCTGACAAGAGGGTTATCAAAAATCAAATAAATTTAGAATTTAGGGGTTTATTATGTAAGTTTGTATATCTAGTTCGGGCCAGATCAGGTCATTATGAGTCAAGTTTTTTCGCGATAAAATATCCAGCAAATAAACACATTGTAGGGTGCGTGAAATATGCGATTTTTATTTACTTCATAGCTTCGTTGGGAGCTGTTAGGAGGTAAACATACTAAAATTCCCCGCCCCTGGGGGGTGAGGTAAGGGTGGGAAGGAGAGGAGAAAGTCCCATTTTTGGGTTTATCGATAATATCTCAAAAACCGTGAATTCTAGAAAAATATGTTTCAAATCAAAATTAAAGTTCAAAATTGATTCTATATATATTTGTCGAAGATTCAACGGTTTTCGAGATATACTTTATTAAAACTCGATAATTTTTGAGTAAAAAAATAATTTTTACCTCACTTTTGGTGTCAAACATTTGTTTCAAGTCTCAAAAACGTATATATGAAATTAAAGTAAATTTAGTGCTTTACAACTGTGATTCTGACATTTTTTTCTGAGAAGCTATCGTGGAAGGCACTAGAAGCAAATGTTTGACAAAAAGTACCTTTAATTTTGATTTGATTCGGTACAAGTTGTTCCACTTCCTCCACCGTTCCCCCCCCCCCACCAGTTACCTCATGAATGCTCCCAACGAAGCTGAGAAGTAAAAAAAAAAAAAAATCGCATACTTCATGTACTCTACAATATGTTTATTGATTGTGTTAGAGTTGGATCTCGGCAATTTATTTTTTGTTTTTCCTACTTCGGGTTTGGGAGATCCTCACATTGCCTCCTCACGGGGCACATTGAGCTTATATATGTAAATGAAGTATTTGAGGTGCGGTAGCTCTAGCGTGTAAAGCTCTAGACTCCTAACCCATAGCCCAGCTTCGAGAACTCCTCTCTACTTCAGGCAAGTTTCCTTAATTGGAGGAAAAACTGTTGACCACAATAGCTCCTTCTATAACCAATTGTCTCGAAATAATACTTCCTTACCGAGAACTGAACAGGTAATCCATAGGTTGTAATGGTGCAACCCTTAATGGGTTTACTAATATCTAGTAATGATTGGATACGTGAGGAATCCGGGGGTTTAGTGGAGCCCCAAAGTTCAACTCTATCGATCTAATTATGTCATGTAAATGAGTAATTTGTAATTATATTGGAAGCTTAAGGCTTTCATCTAATGTTGCAGTTGTCGAAAATGTCGAACTGTTTTAATTTTTTTTTTAACATTCGGTCAATAGCAAAGTCTTCATTTTTTCTTTGTGTTATTAAAATCTAATATCTAACTTTTAAATCCACAGCTGTCACTTTAGTCCAGTCCATAAACACATTGTAAAGTGCATGAAATATGCGATAATTTTTGACTTCACAATACCAGAAGGAAAACATACTTAAAGTCCCCGCTCCTGGAGGGTGAGCTAACGAGGTGGGGAGGGGAGAAGTTCAATTTATTTGATTTTTCGATTATATCTCGAAAACGGTTAACTCTAGAAAACTATGTTTCAAATAAACATTAAAGCTAGCTAAACTTAAGCTAACATTAAGTTTTCGAGATAAACGTTATTAAAAATCGATAATTTTAGAAATTAAAAAAATGTTTACCTCACTTTTTGTTAAACATTTGCAGCAAATACCAGAAACGTATATATGAAATTGAAGTAAATTTAATGCTCTACAATTTGGATTATGGCCTTTTTTCTGAGGAACGATTGTGGAACGTAATAGAAGCAAAAAAAGTTTGGCAAAACGAGGGTAACATTTGTTTTTTTCCTGAAGATCACCTATTCTCAATAACGTATATCTCGTATACGGTTAGAATTAATACAAATTTATATATAATAAATTTTATAGTAAATTGAATTAGCTTTTATGTTTTTTGAAATATATTTTTCTAGAGTCAACCGTTTTCGATATACTATCAAAAAACCAAAAAAATCGAACTTCTCCCCTCCCCCCCCACCGTTAGCTCACCCCCCAGGGGCGGGGACTTTTAGTATGTTTACCTTCTAACTATTCCTAACGAAGCTATGAAGTCAAAAATTATCGAACGTTTCGTGCACTCTACATCCCTCATTTCAACTCATTGACTGGACTACTTATCTTTTGAAAGCGACTCATGACTCAGAAATTACTTCGATTGCCATTTTCATTTTGCATTCCTTTGGTCATACTTATACTGATTGTAAGTATATTTCTTGAAGTATGAAGTGTATATTACGATTTTGCATTATTTCTATCTATGACTTACTTATTACAATTTCTGTCTCTGGTTTCATGGACTGATATGTATTAAGAATCACTGTTCTAATTGTTCGATCATAATTTTTTATTCAACATGGTACTGGAAAATGATAAGTTTTTAGAAAATTAGTTTAAGGCAGGTTAGTCTTGACTAGTTCAGGCTAGGGGTGTGTCGATTCTCAATTCTATCGATTCTTGAGAAGCTATGATCTAATCGATATATTATATATTATCGATATAATTTATAAAAGGGAAATGTAGTGTGTACTAGACTTTAAGATTCCTTTATGTAGAATTCAGAACAAATTCTTTGCTACTGCAAACCAAACGTCAGGATGTTGAATCTGTATTTGCTATTAGGAAAAAAATGAAATTAACAATGTCAGACTTAAAAAAAAAAAAATGCAACCAATAGAGGAAAAGGTGTAAATAGAGGCATCTTCTTTGGTTTCCATTGACAACTATAACAAGTTTCTTAATTTCTAGAAGGAAAAACAATGGTTCCAACTGCTCACTGCTATCTTATATTGGCAAATAGCTTTCCTAGAAGATTCCAAGTTAATCGATCCCTTCCAGTCTGGTTTCCGTCCCGGCTTCTCAACACAATCCGCCCTCATCAAAATTATCACTGACATCCAAGCAGCGATGGATAAAAAAGAACTGACCATCCTGATCCTTCTTTATTTCTCTAAAGCATTCGATTCCTTAGACCATAATATCCTTTTTTCCAAATTGAAATCACTTAACTTTTCCTACAGCGCTCTGCTTTGGCTTCAATCTTTCCTTTCCCACCGCACCCAAGCAGTCACCACCCTAACCAAGGCCTATCCTCTTTCCTCACTCTACAATCAGGAGTAGCTCAAGGCTCGAGCATTTCCCCTCTACTGTTTAATTCCTACATCAATGATCTTCCCCATTCAATTCACCATTGTTCCCACCATCTTTACGCCGATGACTTCCAAATTTACTTCTCCTTTCCTCCATCTGAAATGTTAGCTGCGTTTTCCAAAATTCAGGAAAACCTAGACAAAATCTGTGCCTGGGCAAATCTGAACAAATTAACGTTAAACGCAGCTAAAACTCAAGCAATTGCCATAGGATCACATTCCCTTCTTCATTCACATGCCAACATTCCCACATTATTCCTTAATGGTCATCCAATAACTTTCCATTCCTCTGTTAAAAATTTAGGCTTAACCATTGATCAAACCCTCTCCTGGAAATCCCATATTGCACAAATCTCCCGAAGGTCGATCGGTATCCTAAAACTATTTCACCGCTCCCATCACCTCCTTCCCCCACCCACACGCAGACACCTAGTATCCTCTCTTATCTTCCCCCAATTCGACTACGGTTGTGTGATATATGGCGGGCTCTCGGCGGTTCTTGAGGACAGATTAAAACTCATCATGAATTGCTTCATTAGGTTTGTCTTCGGAACCTCGAGACGTTCCCATGTTTCGCATCTCTACACTGAGTTAAATTGGCTGTTCCCCTCCTTCCGCAGAAAATACTTCCTAGGCACCTATCTATACCAAGTTATCAACACCCGTCACCCTCCCTTTATTTACAGTAACCTGAAATTCAAGTCCGCTATCAAATCACTGCATACAAGATCTCGTCTTTCCGATCTCTATACTCCATCCCACAGAAGTACTGCATTCCAACGTTCCTTCCTTGTCCGATCCTCTACTCTTTGAAATTCCCTCCCCCCCCCCCCTGTATCCGCAATGCTTCTTCCCTTGGAACATTCAAATCACTATTCTTTCACCATCTTCTTTCCCTCCAACTCGACGCTCTCTAATTGTAAGGATGTATGTACTATATATGTAATCGTATAATTTAATTACTAAGACCGTCAGACATAAAACATAAGCATAAATTATATTTTGATTATGATGTTTTAATTGTTTGTAATGAAAATTTTTGATTTTCTATCTTTTATTTTTCTTCCGTTTTTTTTGTTGTTTTTTTCTCTTTTGCAATTTTATTTACAATATTAACCCCTATTTTGTATACTCATTTTTTTTCACCCTCTTTTTATTTAAAGTTATTTCTTTTTATAGTTTTTCTCTGTATCTTTTTTTCATACATATTTTTGTTCAGTTTATCTATGTTATTTTATTTTTAACAGCCTCTCGGTCAGTTATGATCTTACTTTATGTTATTTAATGTTATTCTTAAGGGACTTTGTCCCAGAATAAAGTTTTCTTTCTATTCTATTCTATTCTCGTATATAGACAGTCCTCGCCACCAGTCTTCAATATCTCCCTTAAGGTGGGGTTCCGCATGGAGCAGCCAGAAGCTGCGGCTGGAAGTTCATCAGTTCGTATTCTGGCTTCAGCGGAGTATATTGAGAAGAAAACTGGTGTTGTGATTGTTAATGGAGGAAGAGGAGTTCCATGTTATGAACTCAATACAAATACAAAATACTTTCGGAGTTATAATGATAAATGTGCCGAAAACCATGGATTTAACAGCAGTACGGGTTTTTAGGCGTCTGGGATATTATATTATATGGGATATTATAACTCCGAAAGTATTTGTCCGATTCAAATTTTTTTTTTTTTTTTTTTTAGTCTGAAAGGTGGTTAAATTTACAATTAGTTCCTATGTATGAAATTTTTATCAAAATTCTAGAAATACACAAGCTATCACGCTGAAAATCAGTTACTTTTGTAAAATACATGTTTTTTTGGCACATTATTCGCTATAACTACAAAACTATTTGTCCGATCCAAAATTTAATATTTTTATCTAAAAGCAGGTTAAATTTACTATTAGATCCTATATATGTAACTTATAATTAACTCCATGAAATACTCACACCAGTCTACTGAACATGTCATAATTTACATATCTTGCCAAAACATACACATTTAGCGTGCTAGCTTGGGTGGTTTACAAGATTTAATTTAATTTACATTTATAGCATCTGATAGTGAATTTAATCAGCTTTGAGATAGAAAAAAGGAATTTTGGATAGAACAAATATTTGAAGAGTTAGAGCGACAAATGTGCCAAAAAAACACTTGGATTTTACAACAGTACGTTTTTATTAGCGGGCTGTCATGTATATTTTACGAGGTTTGATTAAAACTTCATTTATAGATTCTTATAGTAAATTTAATCAGCTTTAAGATGAAAAAAAGTAATTTTGTATCGGACAAATAGTTTCAGAGTTATAGCCAAAAGAGTACGACCAACGTGTTTTCGCGGAGCTTTGGGACTGACTGCAAGTTGTCCAATTTCTCCATTTTTTCCAAATAACGTAACTTCGCGAAAAACGGTCCGATTTCGGATTTCTTTTTTTCATTATGTAGGTACTAGTTCCAGCTACAATTAATATTCAAAAACTTTCTTCGAAGAAAACTTCGTTATCGTGTTATAGATAAAAAATAATGGTTTTTTTGGCGGTTTTTCGCGATTTTAA
This sequence comes from Euschistus heros, assembly GCA_003667255.2. Classification (NCBI taxonomy): domain Eukaryota; kingdom Metazoa; phylum Arthropoda; class Insecta; order Hemiptera; family Pentatomidae; genus Euschistus; species Euschistus heros. The sequence continues at coordinate 1,280,252 of RCWM02000127.1, forward strand.
GTATGAAGCGGATGGTTGCCGTGGTAGCAAACTTCAGATTCGGATTCAGCACCCCAGAAAACATAAAGATCCGTTGAGAATAAAAGTTCCGCAGTTTTTTCTTCGGCAAACCCTTATTTTACTGGACTAAAGGTTTTCTGTCTTCGTTGATTGAGCTGCACCTCCATAAAGACGAGGAGAAATTCAGGAAGTTTTTCCGGCTGAACTTCATTCGATTAGATTTTATAATTTCTCTGTATCTCTATTTCTCTAACGTACTAAAACGAGCCATTTTTAATAAAAAATTTTAATAAACGGGAGCTCAACGACTGTGGGCAGACTTGAAATCTAGTACATTGTGGGAAGACCAGAAAACAAACCAATACTTGCTATATTGATTTCACATTGTATAGAAAGACAATTTAGAAAACTCGCTGGAACCACGATTTTATTGTTTTTTCAGATGATGTATAAAGTTCCTGTTTCTTTATTACTGATTTGTCCAATGAACATTTTATTGACAACCCTGTTTTCGTTAAATAATTTTTATCGTATAAGATGTAGTATAATTATTTAAGAGATTTTTATATATAAATAAATTGTGTTATTTCAACCTGAGGTTGTATCAAATTATTTATAAATGTGTATTTATAATTTATATTTATAAAACTTGAAAACTGTAACGTATTTTTAAGAATTGTTTTTTAAAAATACCATATATACATATACATATAGTTTACAATGGTATGAGAAAGTTTGGTGATGTGGGTTTGCAGAGCACAGACGCGAAGGAGCACCGTCTGGACTGGTCCCTAGAGCAGTCCGAACGCAGCAGTTCAGCTTCTCAATTTTCTGGCTGCAGCCGCAGCTGCCCCTCTTGCAACACTTCTATTAAAACCAACTGAAGCAGTGTCTCGCTTCCAGCTGCTGCGGATGGCTGCTCCATGCGGAACCACACCTTTAGCCAGTAGGGAGGGGGGTGCCTATATTTACACCAGTGCCCGTTTTTAGATCCTTTCCTCTCGTATCTTTTTATTGTGTATGTTTGTTATTCTTATGGAAATTTATGTCCCAGAACAAAGATTGTTTTCAATATTATTACGTGTTCATTCATAATTGTTTTCGAACCCTAACATTCAATTAAAACAAATCCAAAAGAAATATCAGTTTATCTTCAATGTTTAGTGAAAGGTTTTAGTACGTTTCCTATTCCTTAATCAATATATCTAACCTTTAAGTGTTTATCTTCTTAAATAAAAATTTGTGAATCAAATTATATTCCAGTAAATTGTTTTTAACACGAGTTACGGTATCATGAATCGATATCTTGGTACCGGTTCTGGTATCGAAAATGAAAAACGTTTGGTTCAGACTCCAAAATTTTCCAAATTTTGCTTTAATAATTGTATAAGTTTTTCCTAAATTTTCCAAATTTTGCTTTAATAATTTTATGATATTGTTTTTCCCTTTGAAATATATTATTAAATACATTCAATAACGTATTAGTAGATTTGCTATCTTTTCTCCCGGAGGGATTTTCCTCTCAAGAAGATGTAGGTTACCCTGGCAGCCCAAGTTATGGCCAAGGGCCCGTGAAAAATCCCTCTTCCAGCTAGGAGATCTCTCTAATCCGTCCTGTCATCTTCAGATACCTTTTATATTCCTCGTCTCGGCTATATGTATCTCTTATATTCACCTTACAGGGAATTACCTCTGCCTTCTAGATTCTGCTTTATAACTTAGTAAAAATTGTCTGTCATCTTCAATATATATATTAAATTATATTGAACGTCGGTTTCCATCTGTACTTCCTTAAGCTGAATATGAAATTATCTCTGCTCTTGGATATTTAAATATAGAATATAAATTGTTATTATTGAAGGCTTTTAAGAATCTGTGAAGTGAATAAAGAAATATGAAATTAAGGATGGTACCCTAACATTTCATTTACATTCACATCTATTCACTTCAAGCATTTCTACATTCTCTAATGACCTTCGCTCATGTAGTTAATGTCATCTCACTGCATGATTTGTCCCCGACATTCAAATAATTATTAAATATATCCTTACTCTTAATTTATTTTCTTATTCAATTTTCCTAATATATTCTATTCTATATAAAAGGACAAGCCATTCTAGTTTGTGATCACTACCCGCTGAAACTAATGTTCCATTCTATAGCAAATTTTAACCACATCATCTTTATAGATCCAGAAAGGTTTACCAATCATAAAATCTATTGATTTTCATTTAATTTGTTATTAGAAAAGCGATATTATGTGTATAAAAATAAAGTTTGACAATTTACCGATAGGTTGCTTGCACCATTTACTTTACACAAGCGGTTACGAAGGAACGGTGTTATCTAGGCCTTAAAATTGATAATAAAACTTAATTACTTTCAAGTAAATTATTTTTTTTAAAAATTAGATATACGGTACGACATGTGGATACCAGAAAACTTTGAAAATCGACCGATATGTGGTTAGCATCATTCTACAACAGAGTTTACAATAGCAAAACTATTTAACCCATCTGTACCAAATTTTAACTTACATCATTTTCGTATTTCTATGAAGGCTTAGCAATAATTAAATTTATAATTGTAAAAATTTCAATGTACAATTTTTACTGGCAGATACGTGGTTTGTCATATGCGTTTAAGGTTATAAATTAAAATCCAACCAGATAAAATCAATAAAATTATTTCTGCCGATTAAAAATTATTAACAAATAAAAATGCGGATCCTTTGTTTTTTATATTGTGTGTAAAAAATATGATCCATGGGCCTTTCGTTGTAAGCACTGATAATTTAGTTCATTATCCGCAAGGATTTCTTAATAGTACCTGTCCATCTGGATTACCATCTCATACATTAATATTAATAATTTGATGTCCAATTATACTTTGATCCAATCTTCAAATACCTAATCAATGCAATTTTTTACCTGGTTCAAAATTATTGCTATAGGTGAAAACATCATTGAAAATTTATAATGCCCAATTGTATATATATATATATATATATATATATATATATATATATATGATTTTAATCGAGAAACAAATAACACTTTAATTATTTTTTAAAATTTATCTAAAGTTATTTACTTATGAGAGCGGGCGAAGCCGCGATGGAGGATGCTAGTTAGTTAAACTAAACTATGCGATATCATTGCAAAATAAAATGAGAAAAATTGCAAGAGGAAAGGCAATCCAGATATGATAAAACAAAACAAGAAAAATTAGACATCAATTTCATGAGTAAAGCGAAAAAGAATCATTTCGATTTCTTTGACAACTTAACTAACATTTCTGATAGATAACTCACACCTGCATTATTATTTTAAATTTTTTTTTTCTTTTAATTTTATTTTCCAATGGAGCCTTCTAAGAACCACGTGCCATTCTTAATTCTTCGTTCTTTGCTGTTTTCCTCTCATCCAGTACTCCTTCATCTTTTCACCGTCCTGCGTCTTTCTCTCCTCAAACCACTTATAACCAAGTTTCCTCTTCAGTCTTCCTTGGAATCCTACCATACCCTATACCTAGTTTCTAAAATATCTCTGTTAGTAGTCTCTTTTTCTTATAAAATAAATTGTATCTTAATCTCTTTTGACCTCTTGAATCCAACTAGTTGTTGATTTTTTCTCCTAAAGGTATTTAAATATCCTTTTTGTTAATCTGGTATCATCCATTCTGTAAATATAATCAAAAAATAATAATCTCTTTTTCTTAGTATTTCTTTTCTATTTTCTTTCTATTTGTTTATTTTTTAATTAGATCTTAATTTCCTTACTCGTGATGTTTTCACTGGACCTAAGATTTTTTTTTTACAATTTTCTTTTCTAGCACTTCAAGTTTATCTAAACTGTAGTTAATATTTATTATTATTTTCGTATGAGCAACTAGGATCACGTAACAAATTCAGTTCCCCTACTTTCTTTGTTGTTTTCCCTTTCTTCAGTATTTCTTCATCTTTTCGCTATCCTGCTTTTTTCTTTTCTCTGTCTATTTCGTTCTTATTTTGTTGCTTTTTCCGCCTTGCTAACCTTCTAAATTGCTAATCTTAGTTCTCAGAAAGTTTCTTCCTCTTAGTTCTGATTCTTTTATATTGTTTCTTTCCAGTTCTTTTCTTATTTCTGTGATCCAGGCTATGGTTAATTTCTTCCTACAAAAACAGATGAATATATTTTATGTTTGTTTTCGGTACCAAATATCTCATCAATATAAGTTTATATTAGTAAGATAACTTTCAGACAATTATAATTCCTTTAATCATATGATTATTCAAACAATATTATTTTAGCCAAGTAGCATTAGAACCTTTTTGATATTATTGGAAGAATATGAACTCCTTCCTCCTTCTGTAAATTATATACACAAAAAAATATTATCTTCTCTGAAATACATGAAATTTAAGTTACATGAGATTTAATTTATTTAAGTTACATTCAGTGAGTCACTGAAGTATTAACTTTTTGGATTTCTTCTAAACAACATTGCTAAAAAATGCAACATCCAACTGTCTCGTTTGTTGTGAGTTTTAAGTTCACTGTGTGGTACCAGAGTAACTCGGCAACGAGCTCACTAAAAGCACTGTTTCATATTGAATGAGTTTCGTGAACTATCTCTCCTGGTAAAGGGAAAGGTACCAACCACTCTACGCCCTTTATAGAGAACCTCCATCCCCCATCGCGGCTTCGTCCGCTCTCTGAATAATTTGTCTTAAATGATTTAAAATAATTATTTAAGTTTCATTTGTTTATCGATATGATATTTTCACACATCGCAGTAATTTTTAACCTGGTTAACAAATTAGGTGGTTAAAGATTTTTCAATTTTAATGTATGAGTTAGTTAACTATATTGACATAAACTATTAAGAAACTCTTGCGGATAATGTATGTGTATTATCAGTGCTTACTAAAGACCCATGAATCATATTTTTACACACAATATCAAAAAGCAAAGGATCGATATTTTGATTTGTTAATATTTTTTATCCGGCAAAGTAATTTTATTGTTTTTATCTGGTTGTATTCTAATTTCTAAGCTTAACAGTATATGAAAGATGAAAAATTTTAATTGAATATAAGTAAATTTTATTATAAATTTCAGTCTATATATAACACCGTACCTTTAGTAACCTCTCATGTAGAATGGCGCTCGCCACCTACCCGCTGTTATCCAACATATCGCTTTTTTAATAACAATTTAATTAAAAATCAGTAGATTTTATTATTGTAACTATAAAGAAGATGTTGTAAAAAATTAAGTATAAATTGGTTCAGTAGTTTTCATGGCTAGTGATTACAAACTAAAAATGGTTTGTCATTTTATGCAGTAGTATGAATTTGAAAACTGTATTTATATTTTCTGTCTCAAAGTTATTGGTTAGAAACTAGGATGGATAATAAAATTGGCAAATCGACACAGTTCGTATAAAGTAACTTTTATTCGATAACGGTAACTGATGTCAGCTATAAACTCTGTTTATTATTAAAAAATTATTATTAACAAAGGCCAGATTTTTCATTAGTTTTGTAAAAAATATTTTTTATATGTGCGTCTTGTAATATTACTATGTACTTACACAGCTTGGGGGTTACCAAAGCATTATACCTTAGCTAAACTAGATCTTGTTCCTAGAGACACAATAGCCTTCACCTCATGATGACTGATCTATCGGATTTGTTCGAATCCATCGTGTCGTGTAACCAATTAGAGTTGGTCCTATTATGGTATAGATACCAATTAGTACCAGATACCAGGTCGGTACCAGTGGGTTAGTTTCTTATTTGTAAGATTTATGAGATTATCAATTAGTACTGATTAGAAAATATTTTTTGTTAGTTGTATTGGAATGTTGTTTATAAATGACTAGCGTGCGTTGCTGCGCACTTGACAAAATTAAAAAAAAAAAAAAAAAAAAAAAAAATCAGTACATCAAATATTGTAGCATTCTTTGATTTATATTGTGTAGTTTTTTATTTGAATTGATAACTTTTTCGAAGAATTTTTTTTTTTTTTAACTTTTATTTATTTTATTGAAGTGCTGATGGATATACAATATTTTTTGTTTTTCCATCTGTTGCATATGCAAATAAATCAAACGGTTTTCCAACGCGTGGGCAGGCTACATATAACTAACTGTCCATGAGAGAAGCATGGATTTTCTGAATTTAGTCTGCATTTTAATCATGTGGTCTCTCGTTCTTATTTCTAATCATCTGGTTTTTCGTTCTCTCACAATAAACAGCATAGAAATGACTCAGCTGTTAGAAATATATTTTTGTTGAAAAATCGATTTGTTAAAGCGATTTTTATTAACTTTGGTCGATAACTTGTCACCTATGCATCCAATCAATATACCATAATCTTCCCCTGAATATGTGGAAAAAATGCCGCCTCGCATGGAGCATTATCTCTTACCGTTTTAAAGCCTATAAAGGACTCACACATAAATTAATATTTATATACCTATATTCGATTTTTTTATAACTATTATTATTCTTTGACGCGGAACAGCCCTTAGGGACAACGTGACTATGATGCGGGTTTCTTTTTTAGTCTTTTCTTCTTGGCACATCTTTGCCTGAGGTTTTCACAGAACTTTTTCTTCCCCTCTTTCGTCCAGGTCTTCTTGTTTGTTTTTCCAGCACAAGTACCGCATTTTTCAGGAATATCTGGTATTCTGTCCTAACATATACCATTTATGTCGCGACGATGGTCACATAAATCCTGTGTAATCCCGAATTTCTGTGTTGCCTGTTTAATTTGTACTATGTACCCGTGATTGAATTTATGCTTCATAATTGAAATTTTTATTGTTTACTCTCTCTTCGCCCATCCTGTGCATGTGTCAATAAAAGTATGCATCCCCCCCGCCTCATATCTGTTTCTAAGTCAGGTATTTCATTGTAAATTTCTCTGTTTGATTTCGGGGTGTATCCTTCTGGTGTTATTTAGGGCCCGTGGATTCTCTTTATTTTCTGCAGTTCTTCCAGACTGGGTCACATAGTCTCTGTACCGTACAATATCACTAGCTTTACCACTATTATATATTGCCTAATTTTGGCCTTTTTGGGGAGGCATTTTTTATTATAAATGCTACTCGTTAAATAGCATTAGTTTTCCAAATTTTTAATCTTGTACTCCATGCTTTTTTTCCTCTAATAAATTTCTTCTTCAGTAAGATTAAATATGTAAAGTACTCACCAATGTATTCCGAGAAGTATATAATTATAGAGTAGATAGGAAAATATTTATAGAGTTTATTTCTTATATTTGTGTTTCAGACGGGTGGTTGTTTGGCTAGATATTCTATCGTCCCTCCTGTTTTACTAAGCCTATTTTTAAATTTATTGTTCTGATTGAGATAAGCCTAACACCACCAATCTGGACTACCAAGAGCTGCTCTGTTGATTCAAACACACCCTAGGTATTGATGTGCCCTAATCATTGACTAGGTCCAAACTTTGGGGACTTGATTAGAGTTCACGAAGCGGAATTAACATGCCCAAATGAACTTCGTTCGTTAGCAAGCGTTCTAAATTCAAACCGATTTCAACCTAATGGCTACTGCTGATCACTTTGAGATTAAACAGTCCATTGAATGTATATTTTTTTATTTAATAAAAGATTTAAATCTGTAAAAAATTCTCACGAGTCAAACGGGTACATACTAAGTTTGAGATAGCTAAATTTTCACATGTGATGTCCGTTTTAATGGACAAACGTTATTCAGTTAATAATGTGAAAAGTATAATTGACTATTAAGTATGATATAATAAGATGAGAATAAGGAATTCAGTCAGGAAATGAACGCGTTCAAAGAAGAAACTATCTTCAGGGCCAAAATAAACAAAAAAAAGTAGGCATGATGATATAGAAGGATCAATACAGTTAGGATTTATAAATTGAATGCCACTTCTATTGAGATTATTTTATTTGAAAACTAGTTTCGAATGCTAAACATTCATCTTCAGTTCTAAAACATACAATAAAATTTTCAACACATCAATACACATAAAAACTTTAAATTTTTTAGACATAGAAATCTCCATAAAATATAAACAACACGAATTTAATATATACAGGAAACCCACACACACAGATGTAGTTATAGACAACAATGCCAGGAGACCACTAACACACAAACTCGCAGCATTTCATAGCATGATATACCGGCTTTTAAATATACCGCTAAATGAACGAAATTTTAACAAAGAAATACAAACGATTCACACTATAGCTAACAACAACGGATACAGTAAAACCACAATCGATAATATTTTAAGAAAACAAATACATAAAAAAAATATGAATAATATATACAATACACCCCCAGAGGATAAAGCTACCCCTAAAAAATATATTTTGATACCATACTACGGCCCAATATCCGTTAAAGTCGGGAAAGAATTAAAAAATTAGGTTTAAACCCTGCATTTAAAATAGATAAGCCATTGTCATCATACTTCCCTTTACCGAAGGACAAAATAGACCCTTTCCAAAAAAGCGGCGTATACGAATTAAAATGTAATGACTGTGAAGCAAAATACACGGGAAAAAATCGGACGATCAGTAAATCAAAGAGTAAATGAACATATAAGAGCATACACTAATAAGACCCAAAATTCCAATTTCGCTATCCATCTAAATGAAAATAACCACAAATTTAATAAAGACTCGGGAGTAAAAATATTACATCAAGTAGAAAATAGCCTAAAATTAAATACTTTTGAATCACTAGAAATAATAAAATCGTTTAAAACCGATCCAGATTTTTGTTTAAATGATCAGATTAACATATCCAATAGCCCCATTTTAAATTTATTTCCCATAGGAACGAAAAAAACCCAATGAGTCATAAGGGAAACCCCGTTGTAAATCTAAAACTTAACCTACCTGCCCCCCCCCCCTTTTACTTCTCACAATATCAGTGTTTTAGTTACCTCGAAGGTGAGTGCCTGTGTTTGATTTCTTGTCTTATCTTTTTAAAAACCTTAGTATATTTAATCTATGTAACATAGTACTGATGTGTTGAAAATTTTATTGTATGTTTTAGAACTGAAGATGAATGTTTAGCATTCGAAACTAGTTTTCAAATAAAATAATCTCAATAGAAGTGGCATTTAATTCATCAATCCTAAAAAAAAGTAGATGTGACCTAAAACAACAGACAGATAAACTAATGACCTGTGGATATGTAAAAGAGTAATAAAGAATGACAAAGATATCATGGTATAGTAAAAAATACCTGTTGAAAAGAACAGATACATATTTTTTAATCAGTGGTGATACAAAGAAGGATGATAAGGATATGGACAAGACAGGAATAGCCAATGGCCATAGGTTTAATCAATTGGTTTCTGTGCTCTCGTAAATGTTGGTGGAATAGTACGCATTCGTCAACTGTTGGTACACTATGTTAAGTTGTGTTGGCAACGTACCAAAGAGCTTGTGTAATGGCTATCACTGATCTTAATTGAAAATCAAGCAGTTTTTATCATTGCCTTTTTGACACTAGCAAAAATCTAAAAAGCGTACGAACGGGTTATATATAAACGGCTAAGTTTATGTTTATAAAATTTGCTTATTTATACCAAACCAGATACTAATCCTTCCATAGTAAACTGCAATCCCACTCGAATCCATTAGTCTCCCAACTTGCTTCATACTATTAACCCACCCAGGCGTCTGACAAGAAGACGGCCAAGAGACCTACTTTAAATACGAATAGTGAGTAGTTCTTCACATGTTTCTTCCATGTCGTTATAATCATTTTCCCCAAATTTACTTGTTGTATATTGTATACAGTTGTAAAAATCAATAAATAGTTCAAATATATATATATTTGATACATGATATATACATGGTGTGTGTGTGTGTGTGTATGTATATATCAATTGATGTATGTGTGTCCTTCATAGGGTTTGAAACGGTTAGAGATAATGCTCCATGTGAGGTGGCATTTTTTCCACATATTCAGGGGAAGATTATAGGACTATTAGCATATTGATTGGATTTATAGGTGACAAGTTATGGACCAATACGTAAAAATCATGAATTAATAAAAATCGCTACAGCTAATCATTTCTAACAATTGATTCATTCCCATGTTTTTTATTGTGAAAGAACGAGTAAGCAGATGATTAAAAATAAGAACGGGAGACCACATTATCTATATATACATATATAAATTAATGTATGTATGTGTGTCCTTTATAGGCTTTGAAACGGTAAGATGAATTCCCTAAGGCACTCGAGGCACTTAATCGCACATTAAAAGATTTAAGAGAAAATTAACGGCTTTTTAGTGGCGCTCTCATTTTGTTGTCTGGTGATTTTTGTCAAACTTTTACAAGTCGTTCCACGTTTAACAGCTGCTGATGAACTCAATAAACATGCATTGATTGTAATCTTCATTTTGTAATCTTCATTTTGTAATCTTCAATTCATTCAAGCGACGTAAACAAAAATTGATTTTAAAAACAAATATGCGTATACAACTGTAACAAGACGCCTCCGGCCAAGGTTTCTCAAAACAGTTGTATATTGGAAACGAAAAAATGGCTATTCATCAATCCACACAATCCATCACATTGCCACCAGACTTTTGTAAAATCACTGCAACAACATAAGAGTTACAAGGATTTTTCAAACATCGTGCAAAATTACAAAAATCATCAGTGGCTCAGTGAACGTTCGATATTAGCAGGAAAAAAAACAAACCTGTGCATATATTTAAACACAAACACACTATATACATATATAAACTATATATACAATCGGTAAAGAAAAAAATATTATATAAAAAATTGATTGTAGGATAGAGTTTTGATTTTATACGTGGTTAAGCATGAAGATAAATAATATTTGTAGAGAGGAAAAAAAAATGATGAAAAATAAAAATGAAAATTATTTGAATGAAAGAGAAAACATTATTGGTATGTTTATACTATGCCATGATATAGAAAATCTATGCTTCTCTCATGGACGGTTATATTTGGCCTGCTCACGCGATGGAAAACCATCTGATTTATTGTATAGGCAACAGATGGAAAAAGGAAAAATATTGTTTATCTATCAGAACTTCAATAAAATGAATGAAAGTAAAAAAATTAACTCTTTGAAAATTTGTTCAATTCAAATAAACAAAATAAAATATAATAAAAATACATAAAATAAATCAAACAATACTACAATAATAGTTGTACTGAGTTTTTTTTTTTATTTTACTAAGCGAGTTGTAACCGGGGTACAGCTAGTAAATAAATAATATATTTAACTTTGACTTTTTTTGGGTTGTGGGTACAATAGCTTAGGGCTTTGGATTAAAGTTTGGCGTTTGAATAACCATTTGAGAACACGAAAGCTTTCTATAAACATGACTGGCTCTACACAACAAAGTTAATGGTGGCATCGTTTAACATTTTCCATCTCTTTACAAATAGCCTAAATTGTTCTTTTCGCTGGTCCTTAGTCATATGTGCTTTAGTGCCGGGGTATTAATATATTATTGAATCGATAAAATGCCCTAGTTTCGGAAGAGCAAAATCAATGTTCTTTCATACGAACTTGTGGTATATGTTTTCGTACGATGAACATCAGCCTTACTTGAAATACGAAGACAGAATGTAGTTGATATGATCTTAGGCCTGATCGATATCGTGGAATGAGGCGATCATTTTTCACTTCATTAGCTCCGCTGTGGTTCGCTGAGCAGAAGTCTTAGGTGGGGGCTAAGGTTGCTAGTTTCTCCAAATCCGTATTTGCTGAACTATTCGACCTAGGAAATAAAAAATAACTAGCTCACTAATTTGGGAAGGTGTATTTTATGTTACCTCACGTTTTGTGAACATTAATTTAATAATATTAAAGGTATTTGTTAGTTTTTTTAGATTTATAAAAGATTAGTCGAAAAATATAACTTTTAAGTTTGTTTTTTTTTTGTTTTTTTTTTTCGTTTCACCCTCTTTGGGATACGTTGAATCCATCACTTCACTGTGTGTTGTCCTTTCTTAAAATATAATTTTTAAGTTTGTTTTTTTTTTTGTTTGTTTTTTTCGTTTCACCCTCTATGGGATACGTTGAATCCATCACTTCACTGTGTGTTGTCCTTTCTTAAGTTCCCAGTACTTCTTCATTCTTTCTGATCTTCTTTTACTTTTAGATTTATTTTACTGATAAATTATTTATTTATTTACTATTATTTATTGATGGATTCATTGTCATCCTTATTATTATGGCCCTTGAGCATAAATATAGTAATATTTAAAGCATAGAATTCTAAGTCCAGTCGAATCCATTTTTAAAAAGTTTTCACAGCTGGTCACTAAACGTTGTTTTTTTGTGTTATCTAAGAGCAGGACTTCTTTTTGTTTCGCCTTTTTCAATGGGGTTTAATTACGTTTGAGAGAAAAAAAATCCACCTAAAGATAATCTAGAAGATAGTTATAAAAAATAAATAAATAAAAAAATCCGGAAATTAGACTTGGCTTAGTTTTGAAATTTCACGTCGCATTGGATAATAGCAGGAGTTTTATTTAAAGTTAGGATAGTTCTAAAGAATATTAAATTAATAATAAATATTTAAATGAAACTAGTAATTAACTCTGAAACTAGTAACCATATAGATCATTAAATTAGACATTAGTATACCAGCAGTTTGCTTATCCCTCATCATCATAGTATGGATTCAGTAAATTAGTTGCTTTAATTTTAATTAATATCTAGAAGAGATAGTAATGTTCCGAGTGATACAGTATTTTCATGGCCCGGTTAACTTTACGTGTAGGAATAACAGTAAGCATTATTGAGTTTATCAAAAAAAGTTCTTTGCTTATATATGGTTAAAGGTTTGGGTTTAGCACCTAAGGAAATTTGGGAACTTAAATTTTCTAATGTATACAAAATCCAAAACATACTATGAAAGGTCCCAGGGTGCGGGGACGAATTCTTAGGTTTTTGCAATTCAAACTAATGTTCGTATCAGGCCTAAACCGATTTTCACCAAATTTAGATAATAGGTTTAATGTACGCGTTTTCCTTATTTGTTTTGAACTGGGATTATCAGCGAAAACTCAATGCTCTATTTATTTCTTAATCTACTTCTTATTTACAGAAGTAGCGAGGTTAAAGAGGAAAATATCTTATATTTTCGACCGTTCTAGAAACATCGAAATTGGATTAACCAACGTATAAATACACAGGTTTAAATTAAACATAAAATCATGCTTTTAAAATTGTAACCGCTTTCTTAATCAGCGAAAAAAAAAAAAATTATTTTCGATGATAATTTTGAATTTCGACTCAAATTCAAGGAATTGCATAAGATGGTGTTCGAATTACAACCATTGCCAATCCATAATTAATAATTAATTTCTTACTGATATTTTTTTATTCTCTCAGAATAACCGGTACGGAATTTCCTATGTTCTGATCCTAGGTTTTTCATGGCGTAACCACCAAATCATGATCTTTCAGCCTTGGCTAGAATATATTGGTAACCTATAGGATAGCTTCCTTGTTCCATATATAGGGCTTCGAAATTTACTTATATTCAATTAAATGATTATAAAAGGATTTAATTTTGTGGTACAATAAGTGGATTAGAAATCAACAGAAATTCACTGGTCATATTGAAGTTTGAAAATCGACCGATATATGGTTAGCAAGCTCTAGGAAGGTTTAGCAATATTAAAATTTACAATAATAAAAATTTAAATTTACATGTTGAGTGGCAGAAACGAGGTGAGGTTTACAACACTGCCATAAACCTTTGTGGTTGAAAATTAAAATCCTACCAGATAAAATCAGTAAAATTATTTCTGCCGAACAAAAACTATTACCAAATCAAAATGTTGATACTTCGCTTTTTGATATTGTGTGTAAAAATATGATCCAAGGACCTTTAGTTGTAAGCACTGATAATGCAGTCCATTATCCGCAAGAGTTTCTTAATAGTCTCTGTCTATCTGGATTACCTAATTATAGATTAAAATTAAAAATTGGATGTGCAATTATGCTTTTAGATTATATTAAAATTACTGCTATGCGTGAAAATATTATACCTAAATAACACACAATCTGATGTATTCAATACAAGATTTTTATCAATAAACAAAGAAAACTTTAATTATTTTAATTATTAAGTTCCCTACTTATGATAACAGGTGGATGCTACGAAGCTGCGACGGGGGATGCTTGTGGGTTAAAAAAAATTGTTTTTTAAATGCATTTATAGTGAGATTTTAATCCATCTAACGGTATGTTTATTGTTAAATTTAAGATCAAATATTTTGTAAACAAGTTTGTCTTAATTTTTTTTATTTATTTTATTTTGTTTTAATAACAATTTATTGAAATTTACAACTGTACCAAATTTATACATCAAGGTAATGTGCTGTTAACTATTACAATATCGTGACAAAACTTGAAAAGAACTACTCATCAGTAGCACTTTAATAAAAATTCTACACTAGAAGGTCTCTGGACCATCTTCTTTTCAGACGCCTCGGAGGATTATCAGGAATGGTGTGGGAAGCAAGTTGAGAAATTAGGGGATTTGAGTGGTTATGGAGCTTACTATGAAAGGATAGATATCTGATTAGGATTGATGAATTAAATGCCACTTCTATTGAGATTATTTTATTTGAAAACTAGTTTCGAATGCTAAACATTCATCTTCAGTTCTAAAACATACAATAAAATTTTCAACACATCAGTACCATGTTACATGAGTGTAACATGAGTGCCTATGCTTGATTTCTTGTCTTATCTTTTTAAAAAACTTTAGTATATTTAATTTATGTAACATGGTACTGATGTGTTGAAAATTTTATTGTATGTTTTAGAACTAAAGATGAATGTTTAGCATTCGAAACTAGTTTTCAAATAAAATAATCTCAATAGAAGTGGCATTTAATTCATCAATCCTAATTGTATTGATCCTTCTATATCATCATGCGTACCTCAAGTGATAGATATCTGGTTTGGGCTAAATCTGCAACATATGGAACATTAAGATCTTTATGGATAAGTTTATTGGTGACAAAGTAAGGAGCATTGAGGATTTTTCGAAGGATTTTGGATTGTAAGGATTGGATACGGGATGAGTTCGATGGTTTAGTAGAGCCCCAAAGCTCAACTCCGTACGTCCATATAGGTCTAATCACAGTCAAGTAAATGAGTCTTTTGTAATTTATTGGTAGCTTTGAAAGTTTGTCTATTAAATGTTGAAGTAATCTGTAATGACCGGCAGTTTCTTGTCTTTTTAGTCTTATATGTGGATTCCAAGTAAGACGTTTGTCCAAGTGGAGTCCTAGGTAGCGGATCTGTTCAACAGGGATTAGTGGAATATCATTAAAGGATACTGTAAGACAGGAAGTCGTGGGTTTACGACGAAGCGTAAAGGTTATTTGGTGAGATTTTTATGGATTTATTTTGATCGTCCATTATTGACACCATTCTTGAAGGGTTAGGTTATGGGATTGGAGTGTTTGGGAGGCAATGAAGGGATCATTGCTTACTGATAACACACATGTGTCATCAGCGTAAAAAGGTGATGACAGTGGTAGGATGAGTTGGAATGTCAGCTGTCTTTATTAAAACAAGAATATTAAGAATATTTTCTTCATTTACTTCACAATTTATTCCACTTATAAATAATAATACTTTTAAATATTCAGATACAATAAAACCTTTTGAAAGTAATTCTGTAACAGTAAGGAAGTTTTTAATTTTAAATCTTTTCAAGATTGCTCCTTGGTTTCCAACTTTGGGAGATGTTATTATAAGAGACTAATATCGTAGCTAGTTATCAAACTAAGTTTTCGGGTCAACTGCTCTGATGAATTGCTAGCGAGTTTCGAGGCCGCTTCACTCCAATAGTTATTAACTCAAGTCGCTTTTCCAATATTCTTCCTAATACATTTTAATGCTGTCTTCTAAGCCCTCTTTTTATTAGCTTGTAAAACTTTAGATTTTTATTCAAACAAAGTAGGGGTAGCCAATGTTAGGTATTTTATGAGCAGTTTTTTTTAATTTGAATTTTTATTAAATTTCGCGTACATTAATCAGGCTATTAGCATAATATAGTGAACTTTTCAAAAGTTTTAGAAAGAGCACTTGATAAACTATCAACGCTATTTATTAAACCAGTTGAAAATGAACCGAATTTATTTTATAATGTATTGACCCAAATCAAAGCAATGGCATACATACACTGTACATAGTATTTTACTTCTTGTAGAATGAGTAAAGTGAAATAAATTTATTCTATATAAAATTTGTTAGTTATAAAAATTGTAACAACAAATTAAAATACCTTTTTTCCCAATTGAGGGTACCCACTTTGTAGAGGCTGGGTGTACCCGAGGAGGGTTTCTCGACCTCGAAGTTGAGCCTTGATCGAAATAATAGAAACAAAACAAAAATATACAGCATAACAAAATTATTATTATTATTGTGTACGGGGAAAAAACTGAGAATGAACAAACCAAAATCGTTTTAGGCAGAGGACACATACAGATAATCCCTGTGATAATCCCTAATTATCCCTGTGATAATTAACACAAGTCTGCAAAAAAATTTTGTTTGTCAGCTGCATGAGATATTTTAACTGAATTATATGTTTTAAAATGCGCTGATTTCAGAAGTGATGTCTATTTTTTTTTTTTTATCACATAAGGGTTTTTTGCTAATTCAAACACAAAAAAATCGTAAAAGCACTCGTTTATTCGGGAATTTTGTACATAGATATTTAAAACAGTCCCCATCCTTTTTTAATGATTGTACAACTTGTTTTATCAACCCCAATTTGATATGGAGAGGGGGAAACAAAATCTTTTCTGGTGGTACCAAAGTAGTATTGATAACATTTTCCTCTTCAGGTTTTAAAGTTTCTCGGGGTGGCCAATCACTTTTAGTCCAGTGCTGTTCTTTAGCTCTACTATCCCACAAGCATAAGAAGCATGGGTGTTTAGTATAGCCTGCCTGCTGACCCAAAAGCATCGTGAGTAAAATATATACAATAATAAACATAATACTACAAAACACATAAAAACCTATGTGACAGAATTTTTTGGATATTTTTCCTGTTTTTTGGATGTCAAGATCTATATGAAAATGTTAAAAAATCCTATGCAGTATTTTTAGTCGCAGACCTGTGTAATCAGTCACAGTTTTTGACACCAACAATTTCAAACTATTCATACTATAACGTCAAGAACAATAGTTCTAAGAATCTAACCACTAGATTGTTCTGACTGGCAACTTAATTCGCCAATCCGAATCCGCACTTTGAAAAAATATAATTTTTTCTAACACAAAAATAAATTTTAATCAAGTAATAAAGTATAACTAACAAAGTTTTGCTCAAAGTAATGTTTTTAATTATGTATACGAAAAAAAAGGTTTTAATGTTTCGATGTTTTGAGACTTTGCAAGAAAATATTATTCTTCGAAACCGGATGCAGATTCCAGACATCGAATAGGAACGCGAAAAAATTCGGTTCGTTCCATCGATTCTATTGACATAGGGTTAAGGGTGGACCCTACCCCGCGGAAGGGAGGTACTTGACATTCCGCTGCATAGCTATAAGAAAAAACTGACGTTTGGAATGGAGGGCTGACCAAACGACTGACCCAGACATAAACATTGGTCTAGAAATGTAAGATTTATCTACTGGTCTCAACATTCCGAAGTATATATCTTTTGTCATCAATAGAACTGCAGTATGGAATGATATGAACTTATTCTAAAATTCGTTAAAGTAAAATTGTTTTACGATTTAACACAAGTAAATAAAATAATAAGATTCAAATATTCTGTCTTAATTTTTTTTCTTTTGTACTGTAGAAACTTTGTTAATCTTATAACTTTGTTGTTAATATGGTCTTTGTTTCAGTTAATATTCATTTTTAACAATAAACATTTGAATTTTAACAATAAATATATAAATTATAACAATAAAACTTGTTTTGTTTTTTTTCATTTTTCCATATTTCCCCTCTATATCTTCTTAAGCATTGATCCCAGAAAAATATGTTTAGGTCCTTTTTTGTAAACAATTTTATTTAAATTAATTTAGTACATAAACATATTTTCGCTAGAGGCAAGGGTGTTCGAGTTATTAACGAAAAACTGAAAAAAAACGACCTTTAGAGCCCCCCACCCTTAGCTCCACCCCCACCCCCAGTACTTTTAGTATGTTGTTAAGGACACCTCCCCCTACAACTGTGCCAAAATTTCCTTCTACATGAATTATGTCCCCTATTCGTCCTTTTTTGGTCTTCGTTGCTTGGACTATAGGTCACGGAACGTTAGCAGATCTGTTCCAGCTGCTTCCTCAAACCTAACACCAAAACTGTACTACTATTGGTACTTCTCTCCCCTCATTATAACTAATCCTGAATATAATACATCTATTAGAAGTCTTTTGCTCTTATAAAACTTATTGAGAAGATCTTAACTGAGAAAAATAAAAGACGACCCTCCCCCACGTGGTAGGGTGAGCTGAGGTCAGACAGCTGCAGCCCCTGAGTGCAGGGTAATTGCCACCAAATGGGTCTGAAAGCAGTTAGCAGTTAGCCAGGGGAGATCTTTGGGTTGAATCTCTGTTATTTTTAGCTTCTATTCTCTTCTAGCAATTGTTATCTTTTATTTAATCAATAATTAACAGCTGTTTATTGACATTTACATCTAGATACATTATATTCAAAAGTAAATTTGAGGAAAATAATAAAAATGACAAGTCATTTTCATGAATGACTCCAATTGTAAGTATTGGATACGAGAAGGATTATAAGGTTTTATTGAACCCTAAAGCTTAACTTAGTAGTACCCTTTACTGTGGCTACTTCTAAATCAGTGTAGAGTGTGTGATTTGAAATGTACCAAGGTGATTTCGTGATTAGTCTGAGTATTTTTGATTAGAATTTTCTGCTCTTCTCCCAGAACCTCTTCATATGGTCGCTTCTGTCTTTCCTCTCCTCCTCGGTAATGATCCGCTTGGGTTTCCTGTTTCTCCGGAAACTATTGTATTTTTTTAATTCTCCTCCTTATTTCTGTTCTGGACCATCCGTAGAGTAGTTCCAACCTCCTTTGGCATCTTTCCTCACCTTACCAGCCATTTAGAAGTGGATTTTAACCCTATGTTGTTGTTGAAGATTCTTTTCATGTTTTGTTAAAGACTAAAGTAACTGCTAACTATTGTTAAGAAAATAATTCGTTAAGAACAGTAGCACCTCAATAAAAGTTCTACATTAGGAGATCTCTAGGCCATCTTCTAGATGCCTCGGAGGATTTTCGAATAGAAGAGGATTTTCTAGTAGATTCGAGTGGGTAGAGAATTTAATATGAAAGATAGATATCTAGATTGGGCCAAATCAGCAATATATGGAACATTAACTCCGTATGTCCAAATGATTCTAATTACTAACATGTAAACAAGTCTTATTGGGAACTTTGAACGCTTGTCTAGTAAATGTTAGTGTAGTCGGAAACAAGTAACAGTTTCTTGTCTTTTAAGTCTGGAATGTAATTCTATAATTGTAACCAAATAAATAACTGCAATGTATTATAAATAAATAATAATAATATATATAATAATTGATCATATTATTCCTCACAATAGATCAGACATTTTACTTATTAACAAAGAAATTAATTGAGCAGCTATAATGGAAGTTGTATTTCCATCGGATGATAATGTATTTCGCTCTGCTGCTGAAAAATGCGTAAATATTTGGATCTTGGTTAAGAGTGGAAACAGCTTTATCGCCTTGAAAATGTGAATGTTTCTACTGCTAATAACTAGTAACGGCTTGATACCGGAGGTTACGGTCAACTCTCTAAAAAATCTGAATCTTGAAACTGAAATTAAAACTGGAAAGGGACAGTATGTGTCACAAAAAACAAAATTAATAAATTTAGTGCCTAAACCTTGATTTCTGTCTAGGTGCTATTTTTGCGGTGAAAACCGAGAATGTGAGAAAAAAAGGATAATAATAGTAATAATAATGTTAGTAATATATCTCTAATATGTAAGATAAATAATGATGGTGTAATTATTAACTGACAAGTTAATAAAGATGTAGGTTGTTGGGGTATGCAGTCATAGATACGCAGCAATTAAAAATAATTTTGTTTTTATATTGTCAACGTTTTGGCATACATTGCAAGCCTTCATCTGTGTTAAGTGTCCTTTTAACCAGTGTTTTAGAATAAAACAGCATGTAAAAAAAAAACATTATGAACAATCTATTAGGATTTCTGTTTATTACAGCGTACTAACGTGAGTAAACAGCTTGTTTATAAACTATATAACAGACATTTGTGTTTACGAGTGGCATGATACTGGCGTGTACTGTGGCCATCTTATCTAGCAGTACCCCCCACCAGGTTAAGCCAGTACTTCGCCAGTCGCTGTCGGAGGAGGTGCTACTGGTACTTTCCTCAGATTATTACGTATTGTTATAAGTATACCTATACATCTATATATATATATATATTTTTTTTCTTCTCTTTATAATAATTATATGAGCACTGTAATAGCATGCGATATTTCCATATGGTAATGTCCAGTAAAAAAACGAACCCTAAAATATCTAGAAGTTTAGGAAACACACCCAGGAACTCCCCAGCAAAACAGAAACCAAAACGCTCTAGTAGAATAACTCCTCCAGTCACACCAGAAAACACAACAGACATGGAATCACTACCAGGCCCTTCAACCCAAGTGTTTACTGATGAGTCGCCATTCTTTACACCTAACCCTTACCACGTTTTATCAAATACATCAGAGACAATAGAGACTAATACCACCCAAAAAGAAATTAAGCCACCGCCCATCTTTGTAAGAAATATAAAAAAAATTGAGCCCCTTTCCGTGCAATTAAATCAAATAGTAGGCACTGGAAAATATACATTTCATAGCCGGACAAATGACACAAAGATTATGCCAGACTCGCCAGAAACGTACAGAAAAATTGTGAAGTACCTGTCAGATACCAAGGCAGATTTCCACACCTACCAACTTCAACAGGAGAGAGCACTTAAAGTGGTAATCCGGCATTTGCACTCATCAACACCAGCCGATGTCATCGAACAAGACTGACTGCCATGGGTTTTAGGGTCAGGCAAGTTATAAATGTCCAAAGGGAAAATAAAGACCAGTCGGGCGCATCAAACAAAATAGCCTTACCTCTATTTTTCGTCGACCTCGACAGAACACCTGGGGTTGAAGAAATTGATGACGTCAGCAGACTTTACTACACAAGAGTAGCCATAGAAAAGCCATACCCTAAGCGGGAAATAGTCCAGTGCCTCAACTGTCAGGCGTATGGACACACAAAAAGGTATTGACATCACGTACCACGCTGTGTAAAGTGTGGTGAACAGCACAAATCTGAAGAGTGCAATAAATCTAGACAAACACCTGCAGTTTGTGCATTATGCCACCAAGGGCACCCAGCCAACTATAAGGGGTGTCAGACATATAAAACTATAGAATCAAGAATCCAGACAACCTCTAGAAGGGAAGAGCCATCCAGACCAAGACAGACATCCAAACAAGTTAACCAAGCAGTGAGCTTTTCTGAAATGTTAAGAGGCCCAGAACCAATATCACATCCTCAGGCACTGCAGCAAGTTGAACCTGCCTCTCACCAATCCCAAATTCCACATCCTTCCGTCACTCCTCCAATGCAAAACACCTATGCCACCAAACCAAATTGTACTCCATACATCCCTCCTCCTCCGAATTCCTCTGACCTCACCAACATACTATCGTCTTTCCTCTCAGAGTTCAAATCTATCGTTACCCCTCTCATAACCCTCCTTTCCACTGCTCTATCACATTTTGTAATCCCACCACCCAGAAATCCCTATATGTCATCATTTAAGTCACTTTCGATCCTCCTATGGAACGCTAATGGTGTTCGCAGTCACACTAACGAACTAACTACTTTATTACAAGACAGACAAATCGACGTAGCCTTGATTACCGAAACAAGACTAACCAACAAACGACTATTTAACATACCTCAGTACGAAACATATCGGACTGACCACCCAGATGGAACAGCTCATGCTGGATCCGCTGTCATCATACACCAATCCCTCGCTCACTACCTATTCCCCTTACCAGTTCATGATTTCCTTCAATCCACTGCTGTAAAAATCCAAACCCCTTTCTTTCCAATAACTATTGTCTCAGCGTATTCCTCTCCAAACAAACCCATTTCCGAATCCTACTACTCTTCCTTTCTAAATTCCTTAGGACAACACTTTATTTTAGGAGCAGACCTAAATGCCAAACATCAGCAATGGGGAGCCAGAACAACCAACTCCCGCGGGCGAACACTGATGTCTGCACTAAATTCTTGTCCTTGCAATATCCTCTCCCCCGGCTCTCCCACATATTGGCCTACCGATCCTAATCGTAATCCCGATCTCCTAGACTTTTTTATCCACGCCTAGACGACCTATCATCAGACCATTGCCCATTAATCTTAAACCTATCCGTATCACCAATTCCTAAATCACCCTTTCCCTCATTTATCAGAGGTCCAGTAAACTGGAAACTCTTCCAACAAATCCTGACCGACCAAATTGACCTCAGAGTTCCCTTAAAAACCCCGGAAAACCTGGATGATGCTGTTCACTCCTTCACTACCAAAATCCAACAAGCCGCTTGGACAGCATCTTTACCGAATAATACCCCTAAAACCCTCCAAAAAAAACCCATTACCCCAAAACCTTTTAGACCTCATCCATGCCAAGCGCCATTATAGAACAATGTGGCAACGCACATGGCATCCATCCGATCGTTGCACCTATAATTACTACACGAAACTAGTTAAGCGTGAATTGGCTTCCTTTAGATCCCAGTCATTCAGTACCTACCTCTCATCCCTTTCCACTCATGATAATTCCCTCTGGAGCATAACAAAAAAAATCCTAAAATCCAAGTCCATCTCCCATCCCCTCCGGAGAGGTGATGGCTCATGGGCCGCATCAGACATGGAAAAAGCAGAGGAACTAGCCAATCACCTTTCCCAAACATTTACTCCTAATCCTGGACCTTATCCCGATCAATCCAGTTCAGTTGAAGAGTTCTTATCTTCTCCCATTCCACTCTCTTTACCTCCCAGAGCAGTGAACCCCTCTGAGGTCAAATTCCTACTTCAAAAACTAAACAAAAGAAAATCTCCTGGCTATGACCTCCTTACTCCTCAAATCCTCCGCCAACTTCCACATAAAGCAATAATGTTCCTCACCTACATCTATAATTCCATCCTACGCACAACCCACTTTCCTGTCTTGTGGAAACACTCCGTCATAATAACTTTCCTAAAACCAGGGAAACCTCCTAACAACACTTCTTCATATAGACCAATTAGCCTACTTCCTATCCTATCTAAAATATTCGAAAAAATCCTGCTTAAGCGTATCCTATCCATACTTGATACATCCAGTTTCCCCTCCCATCAATTTGGATTCCGTCCAAAGCACTCAACAGTTCAACAAGGCCTCCGTCTTGTTGACCATGTGTCCTCTGCTTTGGAAAGAAAGCAATACTGCTCGGGTGCCTTTCTGGACATTGCTCAAGCTTTTGACCGGGTTTGGCACACCAGACTGCTTTTTAAACTTAAGAACCTACTACCACAAACCCTCTACCTCATCCTTCATTCCTATCTTACAAATCGCTCCTTCCGAGTCCGATGCGGCTCTGAATTTTCCGACTGCTATCCTATCCGAGCCGGAGTTCCTCAAGGCAGCGTTTTGGGTCCTGTCCTTTACATCCTCTTCACAGCTGACGTTCCTACCACTCCTGGCACGTTCCTTGCAACCTTCGCTGATGATACAGCGATACTATCATCACATAATGATCCCAAAATAGCCTCTTCTAACCTACAAAATCACCTCTCAAAGATTGAACTATGGTGCAACAGATGGAGAATAAAAGTCAATGAATCCAAATGCACCCACGTGACTTTTACTCTACGTCGTAGTTCCTGCCCAACTGTTCTATTCAATAAGATCCCATTACCCAGATCTGATACAGTGCGATATCTTGGTTTCATCTTGGACAAAAGACTCACTTGGAACCCACATACTAGACTTAAAAGACAAGAACTTAACAGAAGATTCGGCCAGCTATACCCCATACTATGCAAAACTTCAAAACTTACAATCGACAACAAGCTTTTAATTTACAAGACAATCCTAAAGCCTATCTGGACCTACGGACTAGAAATTTGGGGAACAGCAAAACACTCGAACATCAAACGTATCCAATCCTTTCAATCCAAATTCCTGAGAACCATAACCAACGCCCCATATTATGTCTCAAACAAAACCTTACATAACGATCTTAATATACCTTTTGTCCTAGAATCCATACCTGTCAAATTTTCAAAATTTCATCAAAAACTTACGCAGCATCCTAATCCATGAGCAGAATCCCTATCCAGCTCCACACACCCCTATAATCCTCCTCGCAGGTTAAAAAGGCAGTGGCCTCGTGATCTATTATAAAGTTCGACATGGAGTCCTGGCAATGGCCAGCTGCTCCACTCATGCTCTGAGTGACTGTAGTTTAGCGCTCTCACTCAGCCTCCACTGGTGTTATCTTATACTAGTGACGCAGCTGAGAGAGAAGCGCTGGAGTCTCTTGGGGCCTGACTTGTTCCTCCATAAGTGGAGGTACAAGGCAGGTCGGGGGGATCCCTCAGATGTGTATATATTGTAAATAAAGTATGAATGTATTTTTAAGATTTAATTTAATTTAAATTTTTAAATTTTTTTTTTTTCTCTTTTTTTTTTTTTTTATTATTATTTTTTTTTTTAATTATTTTTTTTAAATTTATTTATTTTTATTTCACTTTATGTATTGTATAGTTTGAGGTACTTTGTTTATTTTATTTTATTTTTATTTTTATTTTATTTTTTTTTTTTTTTATTTATTTTTTTTTTTTTTTTGTAGTACATATTTGTGTGATTCTGTACTTATTTTTATTTATTATTCGATTTTATTTAATGTTCACTTTCTTTGTTTTTATTTCATATTGTACATATTGTGTGAATGGATCCATTGAACCGTCCATATTACTTATTGCCCACATTGAGGCAGATTGTAATACTTTCTTTAAATAAAAAAAAAAAAAAAAAAAAAAAAAAAAATAAAATAAAAAAAATTTAGTATAAAATTAAAGAATAGTAAGTTTAGTAATAAATAAAATAACATAAAGACCCTTTAAATTAAAATTAAAATTGAAATAAATAAATTAAATATTTTATTATTATAAAGATTAATCAGATATTACGATAAAGATCAAGTGGATAAGTTAATGAGTAAATAAATAAATGTATAAAGTATTATAATTAGACAGTGTATTTTATGTAATATCTTAAAATAAATAAACCTGTAGCACTACAACCTATGAAGGGTCTTGGGTTCAGTACTTAAGTACTGTCATTGCAGATCTACTGTCACTAGCCCAACGGTTGTGAAAGGATGACATTTGGCCTAAATTACGCTCAACCGCCAGGTTTCCCCCAATTAAGGGTACCTTTTCTGTAGAGGCTGGGTGTTCCTCAGGAGGGTCTCCCGACCTCGAAGTCAATAAATTTTCTGCCTTCAATTAGGATTGATGAATTAATGAATTCTATATCATCATGCGTACCTCAAGTTTTTCTGCCTTCTGTTGGACTCGAACTTGGGCCCGGGAGCTTGGTAGTCGAGTGAGTGCCATGTACTATCGTATGTTTTTTAATACTCACTGCCTTTTTTGCCATATCTTTTTGTTTGTTTTTCTCCTAGCCCCGGTGAAGGCTTGCAGTGTAAGCAGAAACGTCGGTACTATGAATTAAAATATTAAAATATTATTTTTAAATGCTGTGTACCTATAACTGCATACCCCAACAATCTACATCTTCCGTAACTTTTTTTTTTTTTTTTAATAATAATTTATTGAAATTTACAGCTTTACAAAATTTATACATCAAATAAATGTGCTGTTAACTATTACAATAACGTGACAAAACATGAAAAGTACAACCCATCAGTAGCACTTTAATAAAAGTTCTACACTAGAAGGTCTGTGGGCCATCTTCTTTTCAGACGCCTCGGAGGATGATCAGGAATAGAGTGGGAAGCAAGTTGAGAAATTAGGGGATTTGAGTGGTTATGGAGCTTACTATGAAAGGATAGATATCTGGTTTGGGCTAAATCTGCAACATATGGAACATTAAGATCTTTATGGATAAGTTTATTGGTGACAAAGTAAGGTGCATTGAGTATTTTTCGAAGGATTTTGGATTGTAAGGATTGGATACGAGATGAATTGGATTTCCGTAACTTGAATGATAATAATAACTTCAGCCGCGGTGTCTTGTTTCAATACAGAATTATGATCTTTTGAAATGGAATTCGATGGCCTGTATTTTCAGCTCTCGCACTTAAAACACTTCCCTTCAACCCTTCTATCGGTTGGACTTGACATTAATTGATGGAAGCGGAAACTTGAGTTGTGGTTTATTCAGTTCTTGAAAGCCTCCCTGAGGAATGAATATTAATCATTGAGAGGCCTGAATTGAATAATTATATTCAACTGCTGAAGGTAAGGTGCAATTTATGGATTCATTAATAATAAAGTCTCGATAACTCGTATATCTGTGGATTACTTTGAATAGTCGGTTGTAGAAGTGCAAAAACCTTATTTTCGGAAGTTATCTACATTGATTCACAAATTATTATTCATCTCTTTAATAGGCTGTTAACTAAATCCAACAGGTACAAATCAAGAGGAACATAGATGATTTTTCTGAATATTTTGGATTATAAGGATTGGATAAGAGAAGAATTGCAAGGTTTAGTTCAGTGATGGGCAAAGTACGGCCCGCGTGCCAAATTGTGGCCAGTCAATCCGGACCAATTGAAAACTAAAAATCCTTAGAACTGTGTTGAAAATCATACCTGACTTGCCATGTGAAATCCTATCGCATCAGATCTTTCCAACATTGTCCTCAATTGCTTAAACTCCATTATACCGTTATTCCCTACAGACATTGCTTTTATTAAAAAATATGTTGGACGTGAAGTCAATAATTCCCTTCCTTTCCTTGATCTTCTAGTCAAGTTATAGTCCTGACCATACTTTATCCACCAATTGGTACACCAATCTTACCTTTCCTGGTAGACTTTTGAACTATAATTCCCATCTCCTACACCAGTAATGGGCTGTACGGCCCGCGTGGCAAGTGCGGCCCTTCGGGCTAGTCAATCCGGCCCGCGACATAATCACACAATTATATTTAAGACAAAATTTATTTTCTGCAAAGCTAGAATATAATGATTGTTTTTTTCTCGTTTCGTCTTAATTATTGTATTGTCGCATGTCGGTATGTGGAGATAAGCGTTTTGCAAGTTTTCTGCCATTGTACCGTATAAGTTGAGTGTAATGGGATGAAGTCAAAAATAAAGTTCATCATTTGTAAAACATTGTTTTGTTCAATTTTTTTAGCCCGGCTAGATGTTTTACTATTTCATCCGGCCCTCCCCTTAAAAAGTTTGCCCATGTCTGGTTTAGTTGATCACTAAAGCTCATCTCCGTATGTCCAAATAGGTCTAATTAAGTCATGTAAATGAGTCTCAGCTCAAAATATAAACTACATATCTGTGGCACTTGTGAAAAGTCGGTCAAGTGCAAAACACATATTTTATAAGGAACAACTTTTTTTTTTATCCACAATGATTCAGAAATTAGTGGTTTTTTTTTTTTTTTTTTTTTTTTTTTTTTTTTTTTTTTTTTTTTTTTTTTTTTTTTTTTTTTTTTTTTTTTTTTTTTTTTTTTTTTTTTTTTTTTTTTTTTTTTTTTTATCCTCCGACTTTATTTAATTTGATTTCATGCAAGGAAAAAGGAAGGGAATGGGTGATGTTTTCTTGCCTTTTGGCATTTTAAGATTTGTTTCCTTCTCGGCCATCTCTTATGTCGACTAAAGGTACTCCTTTTTATGTGTCGAGTGTGGAGGAACACTGCCGGTAATAAATTAAACTGGTCATCTCTGCAATAGCCTCATAACAAAATCCATGTGAGACAAATAATGAGAAAATAAAATAGCTCTCTAGTGATACCCGTATCCCAAATTTCACAAACAAACTTACCTACATACAAGTGCCACAGATATATTCCCTTTCGAAGATATATTTTCTTCTCTTGTTTAAAAGGAATAATGCTATTCAAATAAGGAGCAGTTTTTTGTGTGTTGTCTTCAACAGGACATGAAACTATTTTCTTTTTTTTTAAGTTGGTGTTACATATATCAGACCTATATGAAGATCACTCACTATATATTATATAAACTGTATCTCTATATAATAAAAACCTATATCTCTTGATGTATAATAAAAACTGCTCGTCGGTTCTGACTACTACAACATTTACTAGACAAGCGTTCAAAGCTCCTGATAAATTACAAAAGACTGATTTAAATGACAGTGATAAAAACATTTGGACATACGGAGTTAAACTTTGGGTCTCCATAAAACCTTCTAATTTTATGTATCCAATCCTTAGAATGGACGTGGTTATCATTTTCCTCAATTTTACTTGTATATAATGTAAACTGTTGTATGTATCAATAAATAGTTGGTGTTACACAGGATTGCCTTTGTTTCGCTAACAGAGACGCCCTTGGATGATTCATCAATTGCAATGAATCTGCCTGCAGGATTGCATTGGTTACTCAATCGCGGAAGAAGTCACGACCTTCATTGTTGACCACTCATTCTTAAAGTGGTGAAATGTCTATTTGTGTGGATATTTCTGTTTATAATTTACTGTATTTCCCAATTTACGTTTTAGAATTATTTAGATTAATAATTAATGTATATTCGAATTAAAGTTGAGAGGAAATAGAGGAGTACAAACGTGACTTCATTCATTCAAACCAATACAGCTCCCAAACGGTAGGTCCTAGCTACAAATGTTATATAACTTAAAATACTCTCCATGAAATTTCTGATCGGGAAACTCTCGGTAAATTTTCGATCCCAACTACACCAACAGAGCTAGAGCGTGTCAAAAAAAAAAAAAAAAAAAAAAAAAAAAAAAAAAAAAAAAAAAAAAAAAAAAAAAAAAAAAAAAAAACAACCTAAAACTTAATTATTGGTTTTTACAAATGTACAACCTTATATACAAGTGAATTTAAGGAAAATGATTACGATGACTTTTCAATTACATGTTATGATCTGCTCACTAGTAGCACTTCTATAAAAGTTCTCTCGGCCATCTTCTTTTCAGAGACCTCAGAGGATTATTAGAAAGTTGGGAGACTAGTGGATTCGAGTGGGTATACAGGGTGTCTACTAGTCGAGAATTTAGGGAATATGTCGGGAATTTTCAGAATTTTTTCAGTTTTTGCTCAATTTGTCAGTTAAGGAAGCGTCTGATAGGTGTAGTCATTCTACATACTTTTGAAGTAAACTAGATTTGCTACAATTTAAGTGGCTTCTGGGGAAAAATACTGTTCTGTCTTTTTATGGTTTATTTATCAATCAAAATTTATTTATTTTTGTTATTGTTAAATAATTTATTGATGAAAAAGAAAAAGATAGCATAATTGGGAATTACGTCATCATCGAATATTGTTTTATATACCTACATACTAGCTTGAACATACATCATATATATATATATATATATATATATATATATATATATATATATATATATCGTATATCTAAGGTTATCGCATGGGGAAGAGGGAAAGGGTTGAAAATCGTAAGTTCACAGCTGTTTGGTCAAATAATTCGGAATCCGTTATTTGTGGTACATTTTGTGTTTTTTATATTATTAAAACCAATCACATTTGGAAAAAAAAAATATATATCCTGGCTAACTTGCGATGAGTCACACTACTCCGCGAAAACACGTTTTTCTGTACTTTTTTTTTACTCCAACTCCGAAACTGTTTGTCCGATTAAAAATTTATTTTTTTCGTTCAAACGCTGGTTAAATTTACTATCCGATCAATGTATGAAATTTTGATCAAGTTCCGTAAAACACGCATTTCTCGTAAATAGTTTCGGAGTTATAGCAAGAAATATACTGAAAAAAAGTGGATTTCACGAGAGTATGGAGTTCTCATCGTGATAGTGTGAGTACAACATGGGACTTGATCAAAATTTCATAGATGAGGGTCTCATAGTAAATTTAACCAGCTTTCAGATGGAAAAAAAGAATTATCTGATCGGACATATATTTTTGAAGTACTTTTATCCGACAACCCCTTATATCCTCGTAACCATTTTCAAGCCGAATGGCAATGCTCGACATTGATGTGTTTCTTGAAATTTATCTTGAGTAATCTGAAATATAACTTTTTTTTTTTTTCTTTTTTTTTATATTCTTTAACTGTGATACGTTAAGTAGCAAAGTATGCATAGATTGATTTGTTTAGATCATTATTGAGACAGCATTAAAATATCGATTGGCTAGAATTTCTAGAAATATTTTTGAAAAATCGGGAATTTCTAGAAAAATTCTTGAAAAAGTCGGGAATATGTCGGGAATTTTGATAGCTGAAATTGGTAGACACCATGGTATATTATATAGCGTTTGCTATATTTATATATAATTTATTAAAATATATTTTTTTCATTCCGTTGTACTAAATGTTTTATTTGGAGTTATAAGCATAATATAATAATTATACTGTTGTAAATCACTAACAATATGTTTTTTTTTTTTTTTCAGGTATGTGAAAAACTTGATTCCTTTCTTTGATCCATAAGATTGTTGTTACAGTATTATTTTAGAAATTAAATAAGGTGGGTATATTTTATTTTTTTAGCGCTAACGTTGTATTACTTTGATGTACTAAGTAGAGCTTTGGGGCTTAACTAAACCTTCCAATTCTTCAGAACATCCGACAAAACTCCGCACTTTGTCACCAAAAAAATTATCTATAAAGATAAGTTATGTACGTTTTATTAACACATGTTTCATATGTTGCTGATTAAGTCCAAAGCAGATACCTATCCTTTCATCGCAAACTCATTAACCTAATCTAAATCTAATCTCTCAAAATGTTTCCTATTCTATTCCCGATAACCTTCTCAGGCGTCTTAAAACAAGATGGCCTCGGGTCTATCTAATATAGTGAGTACTATTATTAAAACTCTACCGATGGTTGGTTGGTCGCTTTACAAGTTTTTGTCATGTTAGTATTTTTTGCTAGATGTATATTTTCTCTGCAGCTGTTAATATCAAAAATTAAAAAAAATATTTTAATCTTAATCCTTGCTATTGGTCAATTTTATAAATAATAGTAATGTAACGCCCGTGAACCCGTTTCTTTTTAGAAACTTTCGTGTATTTTATTTTAAAAAATGTTTAATTAGTTTATAGTATAACATTCTCCTAGGGCATGCCCAGCCTTGATAAACTGGGCACCCCTAATTGGGGAAAAAAGCTAGCGGTTGAGGGAGACATTCGGCCAAATCTCCTCCTTCCATTGCCGTTGGCGCCCAGAAACAGCACATCCCTACCTATAAGTACTGAACCCAAGACCCTTGCGTTTTTAGTGTTACAATTTTTTTTTTTTTTTTTTTTTTTTTTTTTTTTTTTTTTTTTTTTTTTTTTTTTTTTTTTTTTTTTTTTTTTTTTTTTTTTTTTTTTTTTTTTTTTTTTTTTTTTTTTTATTAATTTATTTATTATTTTTTAAAGTATTAAAGAATAGTTTTAATGCGCAGTTGTTAACAAAATTCGATGTTACGTGACGCATTGCATACTATTCTTGAACTACATTAGAAGATATGACACCAACTTATCGTTATCGTGTTGTTGTTGTCCTTCAACCGAGCTGGCACTTATCATAATGAACCTCGACATTATTTTTGGTCACGTTTGCGGCGTAATTTCACTAATTTTACTAACATTTCGTAATTATACCTATTTGAGAGGAAAAATCCTCTCTCTAATATTTTACATTGGGTAGTTTAGTAATTTATTTGCGTTGTATTTTTATTTGATGTTTTACGTTCGAATAATTATAGGTTTATAAACTCTAATAAATTTTAATTGCTAGATTTCTTAATAATTATATATAATACTTCTTAATTGAATGAAAGCGCCCTAAGGTATTTATTTTTATATTTAAGATGTTTAAAATAATTTAATTATTTTTTATAAAATTGTAAAGACCAATTGGTAGAATACATTTTGGTGGCATAATACATGTGCAATTGTAATTGCGGCTTCATGTAGCCTGATTAATACAGAAGCGCAATATCTAAGTTGTAGTGCGCTACAACTGAAGTTAGAGAGACTTGGACATATCGACACTGAAGTCGTCTTTGATTATGTATGGTGACCTTATAATTTTAGCATCGAACTGTTGAGTCCCTCTCCTATCCTTTATAATGCTAGTTGAATAATGAAGTAATATAATGTTAAAAGTATGGTTGACTGGATGATGAATGGAGAAGAAGATAGTCAGGGATGCAGTCAAAGTAACACCACGTCAAAGAAGAATCCTTTAATACGTGCCAACGTTTCGACCTGTGTTGCAGGTAAGATTCTTCTTTGACGTGGTGTTACTTTGACTGCATCCCTGACTATCTTCTTCTCCATGAAGTAATATAGTCCGAAAACCGAATAGAAGGATTTTTATTATTATTTTTTAATATTGATGATTGTATTGTTGACTGTGATTGTAATTAAGGTGATGAAATGGTCAGGGGTGCAGTCAGGATAAAAAAATACGTCAAGTTTTAAATGAAAAACTTATATTTTGGCGTGCCGACGTTTCGACCTGCCTTCAAGGGCTAAAATAACAAAAAATTGATATGACCAAGATGATACAAACATCAAAAATAAATAATAAAAATAATTTAAAATTGAAAAAGAAACAAGAAAAAATAATAATACAAAGTAAAATGTATTTTTATTGTTTATTTTTTAATGGTTGTATCATCTTGGTAACATCAAACTTTTGTTAATTTAGCCCTGCAAGGCAGGTCGAAACGTCTGCACGCCAAAATATAAGTTTTTCATTAAAAAACTTGACGTGTTTACTCATCCTGACTGCACCCCTGACCATTTCATCACCTTATTTTTTAATAGTTTTAGATAAATTTGACTGTATTTGAGGCTTAGAATTCCCAAACCAGCTGGTTAGTCCAATTTCCAGATTTTTTTTTTTTTTTTTTTTTTTTTTTTTGACCATTGTATAGGTTTTTTTTAAATCGTATTACTTGACTGTCAGTTTTTCAAATTTTTTTTAACGGTCTAAGTAGAGTTGTGTAGACTCCCGAACAGTTGGGAAAAAATAGAATCGGTTTTAGTGCACAGTATGACCGGAGCATGGTCGGATAACCAAAAAGGTCGGATAATCCGAGGAACAACAAAATATTATTAAAAACACTTATAAACGAGTATCTATACACAAATGTATGTAAATGTACCTATGTGTTTATTGAATACAAAACATATTGAACACAAAAAGAACTGAAGCTTAAAATACGGAAGTATGCATGTATGTACGCATAGCCAACAAATTAATTACACATAAATTCATATTAAAAAAATCAGGACCTCACAAAGGAGTTCCATTGCGTCTTTGTTGGCAAACCAAACCCAGAGAGCATCATCTAAGACATCAAATTTAGGCTTTTTAAGCATCTTTTTCAAAGCTTCCCCCCCTTCCACTGTCATGGTGTACGATTGGATATTCTTTCTGTTTTCCTCCAGTCTTTAATTGTTGTGACCCCTATTCCTAGTTCAGAAGATAATTTTTAAACTGACTCACCATCTTCCAAGCGCTGAAGAACTTCTAATTTCTTTTGAATCGTGCATATAGTACGTTTACGTTTTGGGGCAGCCATAATAGGTAACTATGAGAGGAACTCGGTTGCACTACTATGATCCACATAATCGAACATTTGAGAATGGCGGGAGGAGGGGTGACGGATATGAGGGATAATCCGAGGAGTCGGATATCCCGAGGTCGGATATGAGGGGTTCTACTGTACTTCGTTTAAATGTTTCTTGAAAGTAAGATCTAACGTGAGATCACATAACGTACAAGTTTGGTTCGGTAGGACTTAAACCGAAGATAGACAGAAGAGATTCCTTATGCAACCACTGTGAAACACAAAACTAAAGGAAGTTTCAGATTGAGAAAGTTTTGTAGGATTGTAGTTACTGTTGTAGAAACTCTATCGACGTCTAGTAGCCGATCAGGAGAACTTTATCATTTTTTTAGGAATAGGCAAAAGATGTTTTGAAACCCAAAAATAATTTCAGTATTTGCTATTTTTTTTTTTCTTTTGTGATGGATCTTTAACTACCAGTTGTTTTTTTCTCCATTGACGTTTCTTTAAGTTGACATTTTAAAAAGAATTTCTCACAAGGTACCTTCGTAGTTATGCAAGATAAACTTCAGTCAATTTAAATTTAAAGAATTAAATTATTTACCGCTAGCACAGAAATGACCTTAGCCTACAACCCTGAAGTTAAATCAAGAACCCGGATGCTGATGTTTACTAGAGGAAGTCATATCTCTGCCGTCATGATACATCTTAGGCGTCCCCTACTAGCTTGATTATTTCAAGACCAAAGAATACAATTTATTCTTGATTATTTTATATCATCGGTGTTATTTTAGGTTGTTAATAAAATATTTTTTTTAAATATCTAATAAAATTAGTAGTTTTTTTTTTTGCAATCAGTCGCTTTAAAAAAAAAAACAAAGAAAAACTTTTTTCAAACAAATTATTATTATTTTATTATTATTTTTTTTAAGCGATTTATTGACATTTACTACAGTATCCAAGATAAAGCGGAGCGGAGTAGCTCAGTGGGTAAGGCAAGACTATCATGCTCTAGGGGCCGAGTTCGAGCCCGGCTAAAGGTAAAAAATTTACTTTCTGTTTCTTGGGCGTGGATCGACTTCGGGGTCTGGAGTGCCTTGGACACACCCAGCCACTATAAAGTGGGTGTCTTTAATTGGTTGTGCGTGATTGCTGACCACATCACCTCCTTGAGCAAGTGTTAGTCACGAAAGAATATTTGCTTACCAAGTATTGGACCCAAGACCCTTCATGGGTTGTAGCAGTACAGGTTATACAATATAAAATAAAATAAATCCAGTAAATGTGGTGGAAATGCTCAAAATGACATATCAGGCAACTACCCATTGGTAGCACTTATAAAAGTTCTAAATTAGAAGGTCCCGAGGCAATGCTCTTTTCAGACGCCTCGGAGGATTATCTGATATTGAATGAGAAGCAAATTTTGATACTATTGGATTTGAATGGTTTTAGATTTTACTAAGCAAGGTTAGGTATCTGGTTTGGGATAAATCAACAACATAAGGTGCATTAAGTTCTCTGTGGATATATTTGTTTGTGACAAAGTAAAGAGTATTGAGGATTTTTGCTAGAATTTTAGTTTTTAAAGATTGGAAACGAAACAAATGAGATGGTTTAGTGGAGAACCCTAGACCTCAACTCCATTATTGTTATGTAAACTGGCCTGTTGTAAGTAATCGGAAGCTTTGAACGTTTGTCCCGTGCATTTTGAAGAAGACGAAAACGACGGGCCGTTTCTTGTCGTTTTAATCTTGACTTAAATCTAACATTGTTTTTTTTGTTTTTTTAATGTTGAAATCTTGATAATAATTTTAGAGTTAGAAATAAACCTCAATTCAGAAATAGATAAAAATATAAAACATATACTGGAAAATTATATTATTTCGAAAGAATTTTGTTTCTTTAAATGAGCTAGTAAAATTAAAATAAATGAAAGTGAAATAAGCAAAATGCAGAGGAGATGAAAATTCCTCTAAGGATATATCGCCTAAACCCTGAGTAGAGCTATTGAGGTGGAAAATTTACTGTCTGCCTTTGGTCTCGAAAGTGTCTAGCCCCGGCCTTAGTACAGTCTGCGGATTTTCCTTTTAGCTCCGCTTTTCTCGGTTAAATATTATACGTTTCTAAAGCCTCCTTAGTAGGTGATTATTACACATTTCATGGGAGGATTACGGAAGATGGATTAGTTTTAGGAAAGAATATGTTGTTTTTTTTTATGAGTATGTATCAATAAATTTTACTCTTCATTGAAAAAGTTACCTCAACAAAATAAGGGGAAGTCGCGAATAATTTATGCTAAATATGTTCTTCAAGTAATAATCAATATTATATATATAATTTAAGTTTTCTTCAAATATTTTTTAAAGTATGTTTATTTTTTGACATCTTGAGACACTACTGGAAAAAAAGTCTAAGCACTAAGTCAGCGGTGAAGAATTTTGTGCCATGGAAGGAGAGTCAGTTTACCCTTACCCACATAGAATTAGTTTTCGTCCTTAAGCATACTGTTTTAAGATGGCGGAAGGACATCTTTGGACCACATATATATTAGTTTCGGTCCTTAAGGATACTATTTTTGAAATATTCCAGGATTTAACGATTTTAAAGTTATCCGAAGGATATTCCGCCATTATTATCCTTAAGAATGCTGTTTTGAAATATTAAAATATTTTACGATTTTAAAATTTCTGAAGGATATTCCGCCATTATTATCCTTAAGAATGCTGTTTTGAAATATTAAAATATTTTACGATTTTAAAATTTCTTTTAAGTTTTTCAGATCTGACGATTTTATGAGGCCGAAGGACATACTTGGCCACCCTCATTACTTACTTAGAATTAGTTTTTGTTCAGGACATCTTTGGACCAGATATATCCGTATCGTCCTTAAAGATACTACTTTAAAATATTCCAGGATTGTAAACGCTTTTAGGTCTGTTTTGGATCGGTTTAGGAAATGTGATGTTTTGCGTTTGGTGGAACTTCGAAGGTGTTTTGAGCTTATTTCCTGATGGTTTAGCAGTGGGCTCTTACCCTTGCTGTGAACAGTCTAAACAAGGTTTATACAGTTTTTTTGGAAAAAATTTCCTCCTTTATTTAGCAGAACTAAGTTATTTTCAACCCGACAATGGCTCTGCACATCTTTTAGGTTTGAACAAGGAAAAGTTATCGGAATTTTCTTGCAGTTCCGGTTTTCGAAAGAAACGTTTTGTCTTATCCCTCGTGTTGGGCAGATATTGCACTATCGAATTATGGTTTGTTAGTATCTTTATCAAATTCAATTACTGGCAGAACGATGGGTGAAACTAGTTGTGGAAACAATGAATTTTACTTCGGGAAATAGTATTCAATAATGTTTCAAATACGTAATCTGAAATAAATAAATACACGTGCACAAGGATGTTCGTAACAACCTAATTTATCAATCTTATATGATTTTGTTATAGTCAAAAGAAAATGGTTTTAGCATAGTTGTAATTAGATAATGTAATAGGGACTTAACAAATACTTGGGTGCCTCGATGACTGAACGAGTTCGGGCGAGGTTCTCAACGCGCTCGGTACAGAAGGTCGTGGGTTTGAATCCCATCTGGGTGGGTTAAAATTATTTCTTAGCGGCCTATGAAATTGAATCTTGATCTTCCCACCGTGGCTAGAATAGGTTAGTAACCTGTAGATTAACCATTTCTTCCTGCCCTAGTTGGATCACACAAGGGCGTTAGGCTCCAATAAACGTACTACAAAAATTTTGTCTTTTTTATAACAGTTGCAGGCAGGTTACTTAGAATGTGGGTTACAAGTAAAGAAAAAAAAAAGTTCCCAGAATGCTGTTGAAGGATGGTTTGACGACATGAAGAGCTCTTTCTGTTAATGCGGCGTGCCGTAGCGAGATGATCTCTCTCCCCCTCCCCCTCAGGCCACGTGGAACCACCACTAATGGAACTATATTTACTCCCATAACTGTCCTTTTAACGGCCATTAACTCCGCTAATTCCGTTGTTATTCAATATCTTTCCATCTACCAGAAATTAATAATCAATTGCGCTCTCTTCAAATATTTATCATGCTTCTCTTGTATTATGGTTTTTAGGATTTTCCAATAAATAAGTGGTGCATATGAACAAAAATGTAATTACCGTGACGCTAAATACAGGGAAAACCAAACATTAAAAGAACATTTAGGAACATACAATAATTACGACATCCATTTAAATAAGAATAACGGTAAATTAAACAAGGAAATTTTATGTATTTATTGAAATTTACAATTGTTTACAATAAAATAAATATGCATCTAGTAAATTTGAAGATCATGTTCATAATGGAAATGTCCATTGCTAGTAAAGCAATGACCCATTGATAGCACTTCAATATAAGTTCTATATTAATAGATTCCTAGCCCATATTTTTTGTCAGATGCCTCGAAAGATCGTCTGCAATTTTGGGCAAGTTGAGATATTTGTGTATTTGAGCGGTAATGGAGTTTACTTTGATAGGATAGATATCTGGTTTAATTCTGCTAGTGACTTGCATTGAGCCCTTACTAAAACGGCTATCTAGGCAATTGGCATACTAGTTAGGAAAATGAAAATTTATCCCTTTTTTTTTTTTTTTTTTTTTTTTTTTTTTTTTTTTTTTTTTTTTTGTTTTGTACCCACAAGCTCACAATTTACTACGAGGCTTAGCCTTTTAGGCATCCAAAATGATGTTACTTTTATTTTCATTATCCCAGCTCTGAATCATTCCTATTTTTATAAATGATTTAATTATATATGTTCTTAATTTCCTATTTAAAGAAGTTCATTATTTTGTCGGCATTTTAATAAGTTTATTTTGTAAACTCTTTTTCAAAACTATACAGTTGAATCCGTTTCTAGGATTGAAACTGGATTGATGAAAGGAGCCTTGTCTAATTAGGATTCCTCTACTGAGAAGACGATTACCTCAGAATCGTGTCAACGGCCCTGTTTGAATAATTGGGGCATCCTGAATTACTTGGTAGTGTCAAATAAATCAAGTGAATAAATCATTTCTGATGTTCCTTGCTTTAGTCGCATAGATATTAGATATATCGGCTGTCTTAACGCTGATTTATATCTACATCGTTAGAGATAGTTTTCTGATATGTCGGTTTAATTGGTCACGTATTACTTGCTTTTGGATTAATGTACATGTTTTCTGTATTATTATCCGTCATTGGTTAAATTCTAATTGAAAGAATATAATTTTCAAAAGATAATAGAATATATTTGCTACTACTGCTAATGGGCATTAGTCAATTTTAAAATAATTACCAAAAAGTAATTGAGATTATAGAAGACGCGGTAGCTCAATAAGGTTGGACAAATGACTCCCGGTCCTGTTGTGATAATAATTCACAGTTCTGGACAGGGAAAAAAAAAAAAAAAAAAAAAAAAAAAAAAAAAAAAAAAAAAAAAAAAAAATTGTTCCCGCTTTTTATGTGTGCTTAATTCAAATTTAAATTCAAAAATTTTTTTGAAAAATTATACATTTTTTTGTGACCTTTATATTTAAAAGTGTGCTAAATCCGATTCTATAGTAGAGAAAAAAAAATCTACCAAGCACCATTTTTTAGAGATTGAGGTTGTAAAATAAAAAAAAACAACTGAAATAGCACTTTTTTCATGTATTTATTTTTTTAGTGAAAAAGAGTAATTAATAAAATAATAATATTTAATACTGAACAGAATTAATGTGTATATTTTATTCTTTTGTGCTCTACATCATTCTAGTGTCCAACGGTAGTCAGCAAGCATCATTTAGTGCTGTACCTTTTTTTTTGGGGGGGGCGGCTATCTCTTGATAGAATCGTTCTCTCTGTTCATCTAAAACTGCTCCCAAGTTGGGAAGGAAGAAATTCAAATAGGAATGTGGTAAATAAATGTTTGAGGACATGTTGCAACTCATGGTCTTACATGATAAAAGCAATTCTTCAACATTGTTATTTATGCAATAAAGCCTAATACTTATGCTATCCATTTTTTTTTTTCATTTTGTAATACATTATAAAAATTTCAAAATCAACTAGATTTTTTATTTTATTTTTTAAGTTTTCAATAATATCATTTTTCGACCTAAAACAAAGTTGTCTAAAAATGGTGCCCGATGGAGATTTTCTGACTTCAAATTCGTGTTTAGGACACTTCAAAACATAATAAAACATTTTAGTTGGGAGTATTTTGATGAAGAACGGTGTTATTGATTCTGTTATATCAAACGAGAATTTACCTTATTTTCGGGAAATCCTCCTGGAGCATACCCATTTGGGAAAAACAGAAATTTAAAAATTTTTGATAAATAAAATTTCAAACCTAAATAGATTCTTTTAACTTAATTTCTAGTATTAATAAAAACATGATAAATCAGTTCATAATGGAGCGTAGTAGCTCATTGGATAGGGCCCTGAACTCATAACTCCTGAGCTTGAGCTCGATTCTGGCTGTAAACAGAACTCTAATTTCTTTCATCGGTGAAGTGACTTCATTGTATGGAGACTCTCCGGGCTTATCCAGCCTTTACTATAAAGTGAGCATCCTTAATAGGGGAAAACCTAGGGGAGCACGTTTGGCTGTTATACTCGCCAAATCTCTTTCCATTTGCCTGGAAACTGTATACATTACAAAAATATTGAACCTAAGACTCTCCATAGTTTGTTATAGTTGAGATTGAATTAAATTCAATTTAAGGTAAAGAATTAGTTCCTGTTCTGAACTGTTTTAAAACCAAATAACTGTGAGTATTCTAAACTTTCCAATACCAAGAGTTGATGGAAAAAAAATTGGAGGACTGTAAATTACTATAAGTTACTTACAATTTTAATTATAACTGGCGTGATTTTTTTTTAACTTTTTTTATTTAAGTAATAGAAATTTACAACTGTATTCCAATTAAAAATAATGACATGTTCAAAAGTTGGAGAGGAACTACTCATCGGTAGTACTCTAATGAAATATTTACAAAAGATTTTTTCAGACGCCTCGGAGGATTGCCAGAAATGGAATAGGGAGGAAGTTGCATGGAAGGAAGTGCAACAAGTTGATTTGGGTGAGGAGTAAGTTTATTATGGAAAGAAAGGTATCTGGTTCGTGACAAATCAGCTACATATGGGATATTAAGGTCATTGTGGATCAGTTCATTTGTGACTAAGTAAAGGAGCATCAAGGATTCTTCGAAGGATGTTTGATTGGAGTGATTGGATGCGGGAAGAATTCGATGGTCTGATAATCGTCATATAGATGAGTTTTTTAAGTGAATCGGAAGATTTGAACGTTTGCCAAGTAGGTGTTGTAGTTGTCGAAATCGTCGTGCTGTTTCTTGTCTTTGGAGTGTGAATTTAAAATTGTTTGTACACTGTCACCATTTCTGATATTTTCTATGCTTTATTGGAAGATTATATATTATATATATTCAGTTAATAATAACTAGGCTGAGACATTTTAAAATATTACTAATTGATTTGTGCTAGTTTATTTTTAAGTTTTAGTTTTATCATGGCCTACTTTTTATAGGGTTCATATCATAAGTCGTTATGTTCGGATCCATATCCTTGGAATATAAATATTTCTTTGGTCCTTTGCAGTTATTTTGTTCCTCCTAAAAGTTTATTTAAGTGAGCCCTACTGCACGTTTATGCGCCTAGGCCTCCTCGAACAACAGCCGATCGAGACGATAATTGGTTCAGTGGTGCCGCCATCTCGTTGCAGACTACTAAGTACTGTCGGCGATAGTTTGATAGCTTTGACTCTCGATGATACCGACTGGTGACTATCCAGCCATCCCAAACTTCCAAGTCAAGCCGATTCTCCTGGGAATGGCCTCCGTCATCAGTCATCTCTGTGTTTTCTACTCATACTTTCTGGCCACATGCCCAGCCCATCTCCCGATCTTACCAATGATAAATTTCTTCGTTAGTTTTCCTACTATATCTTTTACCAATGGCCATTGATCTTGTTTTTGAAGAAACCTTTTTTAAAATATAATTAGGTTTTTATATTCAACTACTAACGGTAAAAAGATCTTTTAAATTTTGTTAGAAGTGCAAGGTAGTAACTGTTTCAATGTAACAGTCAGGGGTTTAAATTAAATAACAATTAAAATACCTGATTTTATGTTTCAATGATGAATAATTTATAGTAAAAAAAAGTTAAACCACGCTAGCAAGTTAAATGTGTGTTTGATGGGATTTAATATAAATTGCATGTATAAAATCATAGGATGTAATAGCAAAATTAACCAGTTTTGAGATTAGGTAAGGTGAGGTAAGTGCATTAATTAGTCCGCCATAATTTCTATTGTCATTTTGTTACATCAACTGCCATTTTTTGTATGTCGACAGAACTTCATACCCTCCAAACCTAACATACTAGAGTGCTCTACTGTAGAAGATAACCTCTCTAGAAATTTTCATAGTTCAACCTGTTGATCTAGGTTTTGTGTAAAGTTGAAGTAGTTAAAACTATAAAATTGTATTGTATGTATTTTTCTCTATTTTTCTAATTTCAA
Organism: Euschistus heros; assembly: GCA_003667255.2. Classification (NCBI taxonomy): domain Eukaryota; kingdom Metazoa; phylum Arthropoda; class Insecta; order Hemiptera; family Pentatomidae; genus Euschistus; species Euschistus heros. Next base: position 1,322,648 of record RCWM02000127.1, read on the forward strand.
GGAGTAAAATGATTTCTGGGAGTTGCTTATTTTTGCACTTACCCCATCAAAGAATTAATTCACTGCTAAGCAGTTTACAAGAGATCTATGCTCTTATCCTGTTTAGGTGGGGCAAGTGGCTGAATGGGACTTAGAATTGATTTCCCTAGCACTGATACTAATTTTTAGGATATCAGGGAAATCAACTATATTTCTGACAAGAGTATAGTTCAACGTTTGCAATATATCAAAAAAAAAATTATCCTAGCATTAATAGCTGATTTTTTATGTTAAGTTAAAGTTGAACTTGGCGCTCCATATGACGCACTTGCCCCACTTCACCTTACAAAAAAGAAATATGTGATCGGACAAATAGTTTCGGAGTTACAGCGAAAAATATCACAAAATAACATGGATTCCACAAATGAACGGGCTTTATAGCGTATTGGCATGTGTATTTTAAGGGGCCTAATTTAAACTTGATATATGGTGCCTAATATTAAATTTAACCAGCTTTTTGACAAAAAAGTAAAAAATGTTGGATCGGACGAATATTTTCGGATTTAAAGTGAAAAATGTGCCAAAAAACTTGGATTTCACAACAGTATGCTGTTTTTAGAGTGCTGGCATGTGTATTTTAAGGGACTTGATTAAAACTTCATATGTAATAGTCTAATAGCAAATTTAACGAGCTTTCAGATGAAAAAGTTATTTTAGATCGGGCTAATAATTTCGGAGTTATAGCCAAAAGAGTGCGACAAACGTGTTTTCGCGAAGAAGATGGACTGACCTCAGGTTAGCCAATTTCTACAATTTTTTTTTCCAACACCATTACTTCGCGAAAAATAGTCCGATTTCGGAGTTGTTTTTTTTTTTTTTTTTTTTTTTTCATTCTGTACTGTACGCTACTGGTTCCAGTTACAATTAATAGCTAAAGACTTTCTTTGAAAAAAGCTTCGTGTTCATGTTATAGGTAGAACAACGATAATAATGGCGATTTTGGTCATGAAGCTGACAGCTGCCGTGGTAGCAAACTTCAGATTCGGATACTGCACCACAGAAAACAAAAAGATTCGTTGAGAATAAAAGTTCTTGAAAACGGCCTTTTGGAGCCTTATTTTACTGGACTAACCATCAAACTGAACAATGTTGCATCAGCTCTTCCTTCAAGATATTGAAATCTCTATCCAACTTAGTAAACCTAGCTTCATTAGATATTGTTAATGACAATTCATTTTCTATTAGGCCATGCTCACCATCTTCCAGCCTTCCCGTAGTAATCCTCGTACTAAAATTGTCTAATGTCTTTTTCGGCATGTCTGTGGGGAAAAAAAAACTCGGTTGGTCTAGACTCGTATCCTGTATTCATACCCACCCCTTGACATACCACTCGTACCGTTCAAGATTTCATTATAAATATCCCGTACCCTGATTGTTCCTCACTAACACTATCTATATATCCTGAGACCTCACAGAAGACGGACGGTGAGAACTGATGAGAAGAGAACAATCACTGCAGGAGGAGGAGCAGTGCACATCCGTTCCGCTCCGTGTCCGGCTGCTCTCAAAGGACGGCGTCGAATCGTTGCACCGTCACGCCGGCCGGTTCATACAGTATTCACTCTTCATCTCAACCCACTCTACCCCTCAGCCGTGTAATATCAATAGCAACAATAGTTGCGCAATTATAATTAATTAACCTTTGTGGGTGGTTATAGTGGTTAATAGAGGTTATGTAAATACTGCGTGGAAGATATATTATTATAGGAGGGGGTGCTACTGAGTACTTCTCTCCTTCGTCTATATCAGGCCAGGTTCCTCATTTATGGGCAACACTTACTTAATGTTTCATTTTGTAAAAAAAAATAAAAAAAAAAAAAAAAAAAAAAAGAACATACAGCGTGCAGCCGTTTTTGTTTTGAAAAATCTCGTTTATTTTTTTATATAGTAGTTGTTACTATTAAAGTAATTATAGTTGAAGAGGTGTGTGTTTGATGAAATGATGAATATATAATGTAGGTTGTTAAGAGGATCATTCATGCATTGTTGAAATTAATAGGACATATTTTGATGGGAATCATTTGGGAAGATAAAAGATGTAAAATAAACTATAATTGATGTACTTACTTAACGAAACCCTTTTATAAAAAATCCAAAACAAAATCCTTGTTCACTCTGTCTCTGACTTGACTCTTCATGATAGGGTTTTGTTAACATGATGGCATCTGTTTATTTTAATAAAAATAAAATTGAATTGAGTGTGTGAGGCAAGTTGAAAACTAGTGGATTCTAATAGGTATGGAGTTTACAATGAAGGGACAGGTACCTGGTTCCGGCCAGAACATGAACATTATGATCATTATGGATAAGTTTGTGATATAATAAAGAGCATTCAGGATTTTACAAGGATTTTGGATTGTAAGGATGGGATAGGAGAAGAATTGGAAGGTTTAGTGGAGCCCCAAAGCTCAACACCGTATGTCCAAATGGGTCTAATTACTGTCATGTTAATAACTGTTGGAATAGACAGAAAGGACAAGCAGTTTCTTGCCTTTTAATTCTGTTGTACACCTTGAACCTTAAAACATTTAAAAATTCCGAACATACGTAACATTCACATTAACATTAATCTAAAAATATTGTTATTCCATACCAGCAATTAACTAGAAACTTTTAATTCTGTCTAAAACATTATATTAATAACTTAATTTAAAATCAGATATTTTCATCTTGAACTAATAATTACTTTTAAAAAAAAACATATCTCACTGTATAAACTGTAAAGGCTCCATTAATGATATATAAACCTGTCATTGGGGGGAAAAATGTTTGTGTTGGCTTCACAAATTGGAATCATTAAGGAAACTAAGAAATATTTTCCTCTGATAACAAAAGTAGACCTTAGATCCTCTCTTATCTAGTTCTAGGAACCTTTCTTCTTTAACTAGCTTTCGCCTCACTGGCAAAGGTTATTTATTTAAAATTAAAGTTTCATTGCTGGTGTAACTTATTAGGCAAACCCTAATTATGTATTTTAATTCGATTTAGTAGGCAAATGCAGTGGCATTGCTAAATGTCCAAAAATTGTGTAATCTCCAATAGTTGGTTAATTTATTTCTCGTACTTAAATATACCAAAATTATGTTATAATGTTTCATTATAGAAATATATATTACTGAAATTTACTAGTAATTCCAATATATTTTCCCTATCGTTGGGATCTTGTGGGTAAAACACATGACTTAAGGCCCGGATTCGAAACCGGCCGGTGGCATACAGTAAATTTATTTTTTGATATTTGGGTCGTGGATCGACTTCAAATTCTAGAAATCCTCCTGGTGCACACGCAGCCTGTCTGAAATGGGTACCCTTAATTGGAGGGAAAAACTGAGTTTGATTGATTTCGGCCAGATTTTCTCCTTTCACATCCGTTGGCTCAGAAACATTACACCCCTAACCAAGAAACGAACTCAAATATCCTTAATGAGCTGTAAAGGTACAGGTTTTTTTTTTTTAATTAGAAATTTCTTGATCAATTGTGGAATACCGTCTATAAATTTTAGGAAATCACTAGTATGAAAGGCTGTCTTACTGATTTCTTAGGTGTTAGTTATTGGAATGTTTTATAAGACTAATTAAGGGTAATCACCTAATTTTCTCTCTATTATTTGCAACTAAAATTTACTTTTAGTAGTAGTTAATTACCATTTACTTTTAGTAGGATCATTTTCTATTCGAGTTGCTCATTTAGTAGGAATCAGTGGGATTCTAGGAATTTTTTTAAAAAACTATTTATTGATATTTACAACTATACATCTACCAGGTATGCAAGTTTAAAATGTCGTTTATTTCTTAAAATATATACACAGTAATTTAAAAAAAAGTATAATATATTTTATTCAAAGTACTGACCCTCGCTTTCTACACATCTCTCGGGCAATATATGGATACCATTCCAAAAGAATGCTTCATCTTTATTTGAAATCCATTCATCGAGCCATTTTCGTACGTTTTCGAAATTGTTGAAGTGTTGCTCCGCCAATGAGTGTCCCATCAATGAGAAGAGGTGATAATCAGAAGGCGCCAGGTCAGGTGAATACGGCGGGTGGGGTAGGAGTTCCCAACCAATCGAAGAAATCGTTTCCTTAGTCAATCTGGCTGAATGTGCAATAGCGTTATCATGCTGAAGAATGACTTTGGCGTGCCTGTGAGCCCATTCTGGGCGTTTTTCGATCATTGCGTGACTCAAATTGATCATTTGTTGTCGGTAGCGCTCGGTATTGACTGTTTCGCCGGGTTTGAGAAGCTCGTAGTAGACTACTCCCTTCTGATCCCACCACACACACAGCCTTGTCTTCTTCCCAAAACGATCCGGTCTTGCACTCGATGTGGATGGTTGTCCTGGCGTTACCCATGATTTTTTTCGTTTGGGATTCTGAAAATAAATCCATTTTTCATCGCCAGTTACAACTCGATGCAAAAAAACCCTTTCTTTCGTGGCGTAAAAGCAGCATTTCGCACACAGTTTTTCGTTTTTCCATCTGTCGTTCGTCCAATTCATGTGGAACCCATTTTCCAACCATAGCTCTCAGGCGATCGGAAATGGCTTGCCTAGTGACATTCAACTGTTCTGCCATCATTTGTTGGGTTTGGGTATTGTCTTCGTCTAATAAAGATTGCAATTCGAAGTCCTCAAACTTTTTTGGTCGATTTTCTCGTTTTTGATCAGTAACATCAAAATCACCACGTTTGAAACTTTGAAACCAACGTTCACATGTCCTGACGGTTGGAGCAACATCGCCATAAGTCTCAACAAGAATTCGATGACATTCAGATGCCTTTTTCTTTTGATTAAATAAGAAAATCATGACATGCCGCAAATGCTCTTTATTTGGCTTAAAATTAGACATTTTTAACACCAAAGAAAGGTATGATACGTCCACGTAAACGACTTAAAAACAACTGACTTTTGTAAACAAATGACTAACAAACAAAATAGCGTTTAGAGATAAGCAAATCCTTCAATAGGCTAAGAGCGCATTCTATTGGAATTAAAACGACATTTTAAACTTGCATACCTGGTATATACATCAAGTAAATTTGAGGAAATGGTGATCACTAGTAGCACTTCAAAAAATGTTCTAAAATAGAAGGTCTCTTGGCCATCTTCTTTTCAGACGCCTCGGCGGGTTATCAGGTATCGAATGAGAAGCAAGTTGGGAGACTAATGGATTCGTGTGGGAGTGCAGTTTACTATGAAAGGATTGGTATCTGGTTTGGGCTAAATCAGCAACATATGGAACATTGAGGTCTTTATGGATAAGTTTATTCGTGACAAAGTAAGGAGCATTCAGGATTTTTCGAAGGATTTTGGATTGTAAGGATTGGATTCGAGAAGAATTGGATGGTTTAGTGGAGCCCCAAAGCTCCGTATGTCCATATAGGTCTAATAACTGTCATATAAATGAGTCTCTTGTAATTTATTGGAAGCTTTGATCGTTTGTCTAGTAAATGTTGGAGTAGTCTATAACGACAGGCTGTTTCTTGTCGTTTTAGTCTTGTATGTGGATGGATTTCTCCTGTTTTAATGAGAATTAGAGAATCAATGATATTTTCACGGATAGCCGTAATTTTTAACCTGGCACTATATATGGCGCATATTAGGTGATGAGGATTACTCAAAAACATAATTGAAAATCCAATTTTTAATTTTTGAGTTAGTGATCCAGATGGATGAAGGATTTTTACTATATTATTAGCCATATATCGGTTCATTTTCAAACTTCATTCCACGAATTTTTTTTTTTTTTTTTAAGTAGCAATTTAATTAAAAATAAGTATATCTTATTATAAATTTCTAGGCCGACAAAACACCGTACCTTTGTAACCTCTCTTAAATGGCGCTCGCCACCTATCGGTTGTTTTTCAAACTTCACTGCGCACCACATATTTATCGCTTTTTTTTTTTATGGCAATATGATTGAAGATCTTTAGATTTTTTTATTGCTTAACCTTCCTTGAACTATGGAGATGATTCGCTTAAAATTTGGTAGATTGGATCAGTAGTTTTCGCGGTTAGTGATCACAAACGAAAAATGGCTCGTCCTTTTATATAATAATGTAGATATAGATTACCAAGGAAGTGCATATAATTGCCAGCGGTGAGCGGAGCGGATAGGAGACGACCTAACTGAAAGGCACGCCATCGGGGGCACTCGATATAAGTGCTCCGCAGAGTGGAAGATAATAAAGGCAGTCATCTGGTTTCGATCAAGGCAGCAATCGATTTTTTTAATCGAGAATTACTTCCACATATTTACTTTGACTACACTATTCTAACCATCCAACGGGATTGTTTATTACATAACGAACTCTCGTTTCTCTTTTAATAGCCTTTCATTCGCCATTTGTTTTTTTTATCTCCTCTATTCATTTATTGTTGAGATTAAGAACAAATGAAGGAAATGTTTTTCTAATACATTACTTAAAATATTAATTCTTTTGTTTGTTATTTTTTAGGTGAAACTTTTCTATTATTTTTTTAACAATAGTAAACTGATTTATCCTAAAAGTGTAAATTGTGCTCTCTGTACCATTTTATATCTCATATATTCTCTTAGGTTGGGGACTACATACTTAGCCCTTTTCCTCTTCATTAGCTGCTTTAGGGGCAATCCTTTTGTAGATTTTTAAAAAGATTATTATATTCAAATGCTTTTGATGAACCTTCATACCATTAGCGTTTTTCTGCTCTCATTTACTGTTAACGTTGCGATAAGCTAACTACTTAAGTTATCCTCTTGCGTTGAAGAGGATTAGGTTAGTATTAAACTAACACATTAATTAAGTTAAAGTTAAGAGAACAAACTAAAAATTAAAGAGGAAAAGATTTTTTTATATTATAATTAAAATAATTAATGTATAATAATTATTATTAAATAATTTGATGGTGTCTGTGGTATTTACACAGCGGAATTGACGGCAATATTACAAACTCTCCAATTAGCGTTATTATGGACAACAGTCGATAATCATCTTTGTAATATTCCTTCAAAGTATAAATATATATATATATTTCAGGCCATTATAATAGGATCTAGCTCCCTCCTTAGTGCATACACCCAGTATCCTCCCTTAATCCTAAATGATCATCCTATCCCTTTCTACTCCTCTGTTAAAAATCTTGGAATTATTTTTGATCAGACCCTATCTTGGAAATCTCAGATTGCCCAAATCTCCCGCCGTTCTATAGGTCTACTTAAATTATTCCACCGATCCCGTCACCTTCTTCCCCAGTCAACTCGTAAGCTTCTAGTATCCTCCCTAATATTCCCTTACCTTGATTATGGTTGTCTAGTTTATGGTGGTCTCTCGGCAGTTCTCGAAGGCAGATTGAAACTAATTATGAACTGCTTTGCCAGATTTTTCTTCGATAAACCGAGGCGCTCCCACGTTTCCTTCCTCTATTCCGAATTAAACTGGCTCTATCCCACATTCCGTAGAAAATATTTCCATGGATCATTCCTTTACCAAATCATCAGCACCCTTCATCCTTCCTATATTTTTAATGCGCTTCAATTCAGATCTGCAATCAAGTCACTGAACACAAGATCCCGTCTTTCTGATCTATATACCCCATCCCATAGAACCACTACATTCCAGCGCTCTTTCCTATACCGCTCAACCATCCTATGGAATTCCATTCCTTCTCATATTAGACAAGCGAAATCTTTAAAAACATTTAAATTCCTCTACTTCCAGCACCTCCTCCTAATCCAAAATGACGCTTACTAACAATATATTTATAATATAATTTTTCCTCATTCCGAATACAACATTTGGGTTCTTATATTGTATATAATTTGCATTGTCTCAAATAACCTATTTATTATCTCATTTGTAGAATATTCTCTTATGTTCCTGTTTACATATAACATTAGTATCTAGGTATATATTATCATTGTTATATTAATATTTCTTCTTTATTTTATTATTTTTTATTTTTATTTTTATTGTATTTTTATTTTTTTCGTGTTATTTTTCATCATGTCTCTGACCAGATGTAACTAATATCATTTCTTTATGTACAATTTGTTATTCTTAAGGGACTTGGTCCCAGAATAAAATTATTTTCTATTCTATTCTATTCTATTATATATATATATATATATATATATATATATATATATATATATATATATATGGATAAATTTCTTGACTGTTACTATTAAATGTTTAGTAAGGTTCTTGAGGTTCAGTCATAAAATAAACAATTAACTATTTTGGCGACGTTTCGAGACTATATTGTTCTCATAATCATGCCCTACAGTGAAAAAACAGGTTACAATAAAATTATATAAGTTATACAAGTTATTTCAAAACATAAAGTTAGCAACAGTGCAAGTATATAAAAGCATGTGTAGGATAATAAAAATATATATAATTACAGAATATAGAGGAGTATGAAGCTACTTACAATGTTACTAGTGGATATGAATAGACTAACAATTCTAGTACTCAACTAACCTAGGGGAGTTTTAAACAGACAGTTACAAAGGTTAGTGGGGAAAACCCTATTTCTTAAAAATTAAGTTAAAAGGACTGGGTAATTATTCCCAAAGATTCAGGTACAAAAATATTTCAGTGTAATATACTAACAAATGGAAGAATGATTTGTATGATGTATATAAATGTAAATGTATATTATTGGTCTGAATGTATTAAGTTGGAATAACAGGTGTTAAGATTTAGAACGTCTCTGTTATTCCATTAATTTACACCTAGAACTGTTTTATTTAACATATTTTAGGTGAAGATGTACAGAGACAGAGAGAGCACAAACACACTCCAGTGTCATTCCTTCTTCCACGCTTACAGTAGCGTTCTTTGTTCGAACACTAACTATATATCACCATTAACTCACTGGTTAATATAGTTTTCTTTTACCCCTGTTTTTTAAGTTTTTTCTAACAAAACACTCTCTCTAACTTACACGACCAAGCGCATGCGCCGCCGCCACGTCTGTCATTATACATTACATCTTCTTAAGTGCGATTAAAAACCTTTTATTCGGACAACCCCATAATCCAGGAAATGCAATTTATGATAAATTAAACTAAACCTTCAAAAGAGCTAATCTTTTTCCTGGTCCTAGCTATTTCGGTATACCCGGAGATGAGGTGGATAGAGTAGCAACAGAAGCTGTAATTCATTACGCCTTTCATTCGATTGGGGAAAGGTCTAATATGGTTTTGAATAAACTTTTGAGAGATATGATCCATCTAATGCTGAACTGTAATACTTCATGTTACTTTAAAAATAACACTACTTACACTTTAGTAACTTCAATTGTTTCAACATGGAACTTGTTTTACCGATGACCTAGTTGGTAAAAGCTGCGGGGAACGCGAGGGCGTTACGCGTAGTTCGATAGCCTTATATTAGGAGTGTAGAAACAGTTAGGAGCTCAATTGTCGTTTTATTAAATTACACTAGCTCAATAATGAGTGAGCTCCTTTGACTTAAATACGATATAAAATATTTTAACCTGGATTTGACCGATCTTGCTCGGTCATCCCTCTCCGGCTGTTGTAAATAAAAAAATACTCTCCTTTAAAAATACAATTCAATACAATCATGTAGTTAAATGAGGTAAAAAAAAATAAAGAACATCAAGGCAATAAACGGTCAGCAGGATTAATCTATCTAATCTGAAAATGTATCTCCTACAGAAAACTTAATTTGCATTAATTTACTACAGAATACTTAATTAAGCGAAAAAAGACATAGAAAATATATCGTCGGTGAGATTGCCAATTCTGCTGTCTGTGTTTTAGCATCTTCTATGACATTAAATAAAAAAATTGCTTTGATGCACATATGAAATAATTTTTGGGGCCAAAATGACGTAAGTGTTCCGTCGGAACCTGATCCAAGCTGAATTTTGGGTTTTTACATTATAAATTCATTGTAAAACGGAATCTGAAAAAAAAAAAAAAAAACTTAATCGAAAAAATACACATAATGGAATTAGCAATATCACCGACTATATGACTATTATCGGCGGTGAAGTAGGCAACCCCTAAAACATGTTTCTTTCATTAGCTGACAGGATCAAGGTGTTCTTTTTTTAATATACTATTTAAAATTGCTCAGGATCAAACGCTAGACAAACGTTCAAAGCTCCCAATTAATTACAAAAGACTTATTTACATGACTGTGATTAGACCTATTTAGACGTACGGAGTTGAGCTTTGGGGCTCTACTAAACCATCCAATCATCTCGTATCCAATCCTTACAATCCAAAATCCTTCGAAAAATCCTCAATGCTCCTCACTTTGGTATCTATAAACGTATCCATAAAGATCTTAATGTTCCATTTGCTGCTGATTCAGCCCAAACCAGATACCTATCCTTTCATATTAAGCTCCATAACCACTCCAATCCACTAGTCTCCTAGCTTGCTTCCCACTCCATCCCTCATAATTCTCCGATGCGTTTGAAAAGAAGATGGCCTAGAGACATTTTAATGTAGATTTTATTGTACTGCTAGTGAGTAGTTCTTCAAGTTATTTACATGCCAATGTATTTACTATCAACACATTTACTTGATGTATATTATTTTGTACAGTGAAATCAGCCGTGAAAATTACAAAAACTAATAGGGAGAGATATTTGACCTGTCAGTATATTATTTGATATCGTATTTTATTTGGAATCCAAGAAACTACTATTGGGCGAAAATCCGTGCTATCAGTTTTATTTATGATGTTTCTTTCAGTATTTTTCGAGCCCACCGTTACTTAGTTTCAAGGCGACATTCAAAGCAAGGAACCACCTGCTGATTATTTCCTCACGATATAGCTGATATCTTTCACCTGCTGTCTCGTACACCTTTCCTCGAAAGCGACCTTGTATTTCTGTTCAGTATTATTGAGACAACACGGTCTGTTATCGTTTTGAGTTCGGTTATCGCGGGTCAGTTCGTATATCAGTTCGAGAGAAGAGTTCAATGACGGGCAAAGACATCAATCTGTGATTTATAATATGTGGTTTGGTTCAAAATTGAAAATCTTTTAATGTAAAAACAACAATTATTATGAAAAAGTACATGATCCTCCTAACTTTTAATCCTGATTTGAATTTATTTATGGAAATAGTTTCATGGTTATACATACTTGTCTCAAACGATGCAACATCATTACAAAAAAAAAAACGACATTATATGAATACAATTAGCGTGTATCGTGACCAAACGTAAGTCTCCTCGATTAGTGTGAGATCCAAGATACCAAGATTAGCAACAAAATCAAGGAACAATTAAAAAAATGTGAAATTAAAATGGTTAATAATTGCATGAATATTGTATAAATATTTGGGATAAATAAAATCACAGGTGATAAGAAGTAAGAAAAAATAACGTATAAAATGGGGAAAAAATGATATTCCATAAATCCCTGATGAACAAATCCGCTACCTATGACTCCATCTTGATAAACCTCTTACTTGCAATCCACATACAAGATTAAACGACAAGAAACTGTCCGTCGTTTTTGACTTCTTCAACATTTTCATGACAGTAATTGAACCTTTTGGGACATACCGAGTTGAGCTTTGGAACTCTAATAAACCATCCAATTCATCTTGTATCCAATCCTTACAAATCGAAACCCTTCGAAAAATCCTTACTTTGTCAGAAACAAATTATACATCCGATGCTTCTGAAAAAGATATTGCTTCGGGTACTTCTAATATAGAACTTTTATTAAGTGCTTCAAATGGGGGTAGTTGCTTTACGAACAATTGACATGTTGTGTTGAGTATTATCATCTCATTTGCTAGTTGTATTTTTGTTTTATTTTCTATACTGTTGTTAGTTTTAACATTTTTTCATTATTTTCTTATTTCTTATTTTAATATAAGAAGCTATAGCAGAAGTCAATCCTAGTTTGAAGATTTGAAGTTTGTGGGTAAATGAAGTAGTATTCTAACTTTACCCTCGAAATGTAACTAAAATATCGCAATAAATCGGAACAAGGTTTGAATCGAAAAAATGTATTCTTGGTACGTGAAAGGACTGGAGGGCCTCGTCGATAATAATACCTGATTTTTTTTTTCGTTTCACCCTACTTTGGGGGGTACGTTAGACCAATCACTTCTGAATACTCTGTGCTTTTCTTTCAACTCCGTGCTGCTTCATTTTTTCTGATCTTATTTTCCTCTCCTCTTCTGAGATTTGGATTGTTCGTTTTGGTTTGATTTTTTTTATTACTATAAAAATTTTTTTTCTAAAGTAAACCTCTTTTCCCATTTTTTTTTTTTTTTCCTTTTTTTCTTAAGCTACTTACTGTATAACACCTTGCACTAACAGTTTTGGAATACAATGTTAACGGGAAAGAGGCTGTTGGAAATATTTTCACTGGTACAATTAGCAATGAAGATTCTACTTTTTTTGTTTTCTTATTTAATTTTGATAATTACTAGACAAACGTTCTAAGCTTCCAATAAATTTCAAAAGACTCATTTACATGACTGTGATAAGACCTATTTGGACATACGGTAGAGCTTTGGGGCTCCACTAAACCATCCAATTCATCTCGTATCCAATCCTTACAATCCAAAATCCTTCGAAAAATCCTCAATGCTCCTCACTTTGGTATCTATAAACGTATCCATAAAGATCTTAATGTTCCATTTGCTGCTGATTTAGCCCAAACCAGATACCTATCCTTCCATAGTAAGCTCCATAACCACTCAAATCACTAGTCTCCCAACTTGCTTCCCTCTCCATTCCCGATAATCCTCCGAGGCGTCTGAAAAGAAGATGGCCTAGAGACCTTTTAGTGTAGATATTATTGAAGTGCTACTAGTGAGTAGTTCTTCACAAGTTATTTACATGCCAATGAATTCACTATCAACACATTTACTTAATGTATATTGTTTTGTACAGTTGTAAATATCAATAAATGAGAAAAAAAAAAAAAATTTTGATAAAATAACAAAAAACAGTCTGCACGTATGTTAATATTATATATTACAACTCTTATATAAATCCTGAGTGTATGCTGCGGAGCGCCTTCCTACACTTAGTTACAGGGAACTAGAGGGAATAAAATAGGAAAATCATCTTAAACTTTGGCCGAAGACGGGTGGGTGTTGTAGAACAAGAATCGATCTCAGCAAAGCAAATTTGTATCTACAGCTTTACTGTGGCTGTGTATACATTTATAATATAAGGGGCTGTCAGTAGCTTAAGAAGTTATGAAGCAGTCCACAAAAGAAGTAGGCCTATTGCCCTCCCCACCAAGTAATAAGCCGTGTGGTAAAGAAGGTTAGGTTTTTTTTTTTTTTTTTTTTTTTTTTTTTTTTTTTTTTTTTTTTTTTTTTTTTTTTTTTTTTCTTGTGAATAAGAATCTCACATTCTGTGTGGATTTCGCTCTATTTTTCTTTTGCAGGATTTTTCCCCCATTCTCTATAGGATAAAAAACACGAACAACTTCATGCATGGAAACGTGTGCATACATAATATGGAAATATTTTGTTTCATTGTAAATTTCGGCAACCATTTTTATATTGAGATATTTATCTGTGCCTCTACAATTAATGAAGTGTCTCGGGTTCAGTACTTGAGTAGGCTGTACTGTTTCTGAGCCAACGCACAGTGCAGCAATTCGTGAATCTGGCGGGACAAAAGTCTAAAAGCGATCGTGTATGATAGTGTAATTTTTTTTTTCTGATCCAGAAACTATTGATGTGATTAAAACAAGGTTATGAAGGTTGGTTTATTAAGAAAAAAAAATCACAAAACCATTTATGTATTTATCGATGATTTACCTATATAAATTGAATTTAAAAAAAATGAATATGTCTACTTTATGATAATAATGCCTATATTATGATTGGAAAAACTCCTCTGTTACAACTAACAATTTCTCTGAAATTTTGTACAGTAATAAATAAATCGAATTTATAATATATATAAATCAGGGCAATGTGTTATCAAACTATGACCCTTAACACTTTCATAATTCATTTCTATCTCAAAACGGACGGAACTCAAGCACATTATATTGTTTTAAACCAAAAAAAAAATTATTGTCTATAATGACAAATCACTTATATCGAGATTATCACTTTCATCTCCACTAAATAAGGGTTTCATACTCGTATCTGCGTCTGGTATTACAAGCGAATTGAGCACATTATTACCGAATGTTGTATTATTCTCAGGTAGTGGTTTGTATGAGCTTATTAAAGGATTAGACGAAATCAACAAATTATTCATAATGTCAGTGTTGGATACTGTGCGAGACGTTTTCCGAGAAACATTTTCCCTGTATCTTTTTATCTCTCTGTATTGGCTTTTTTGGACATCCTCTGTGAGTTGCCCAATTGCAAACTTTTGAATTATATAATCGACCAGATATATTTTTTCTTCCTTGGAATTATTAAAACTGAAACCTCCAGCACGTAACGCTTCAGCCAGTTCCAATCGCGCAACTGAGAGTACTCCGCCTGAAACACAATGTTTGGTGCTACTGATAAATGGGCAAAAACGGGCAGTAAAATGCAATAAATTCACTAAAATTAAATCTCCCCAGACACACAAACCATAATTTAAGATCTACGTTTACCTACGAAAAAAGTTTCAGATTAAAACATGAATGTTTCTATACTTGTGAACTTTTTAATTGGCGTACCGCCTGAGTATCTAAAATGCCGTAAAATTAAAAATAAAATCTACTAATTCTGACTATTTTGAATACAAATCATCGTAAAATGTAAACAATTAAGAAAACTAATTGCGATGTTCACTGTCGAGTGCTTGAAAGACTACTAACTTAATTCTTAAATTGTGGTATTAGTTCGCTATTTATTGAAATGCTTTATTGACATTTTCTCAGCTTGATTCATTTCTTTTCTGTCTTCCAACATTTAGCCTGTTAGATCAACCACTTTCTGCATCAAAAAATGAATTTTCATTTTTGGACTTTTTTGCCGCTACATTCACGAATGGCCACCCTGTGCAACGGTTGAAAGGAGGTGATTTTTATTTTATTTTATTTATTGTTCGCCCTACCTTGCCTTCAGGCAATACAGGTTTAGGCAATATTAACTTTTAATATTGCCAAAATATCAATACTTATATACACAAAATAAATTATATAAACAATAACTGCACACAATAACAATAACTACTATAACAATAGCTTCAAAACAATTACAATAATTACAACAAAATTACAAAATAATTACAATAATATATACAACAACAATTACATAATTAACAATAAAAATGTGGCAATGTAACAGAGAAATCCAATCTTAGGCTGCTCCAAAGTTGTCACCGTTTTCTTCAGTCCCTTCGCTGTCCGGCGGCCTCCCAGGAATATGCCCTCTCCTATTAAGATTGAAATGGGATGAACCAATTGCAGTCTTCCACCCGTATACAAAATTAAAAGGAGGTGATTTGGCCAGAATTCTCTTTCAACCGCCAGGTTTTTCCCCAATTAAGGGTACCTACTTTAAGAGGCCAGATGTGCCCTAAGAGGGTCTCCCGACCCTGAAGCAGCTTTGAACAGCTCAAATAAATTTCAAACCTGGCCCGGGAGCAAAGTAGTCAAGCGCCTTACCTACCCACTGAGCTACTACCGCGCCTCCCAAGATATTTTGGGATTTTTAAGATATTATCCCAGAATTTAGAGTATCATTAAACATACTGAGTCATGTTTTACTATAGTTTTGCACTCCACCCCCCGTTTTGTTTTTACTTTAAATGACAATTTATTTTATAATTGTAGTTGTTAGAAAATGAAAAATAATATTTATTGTAATACACATTGTACCCTAACAATAATTTAAAACTTATAATCATATTGCAATATTGTCTCGCTTCATTAATTTCAGACAAAGGCATCAGTAAGTAATAAAACACTTAAAAACTAATTATGTATCTTTCAAGTATATGAACCAAAACAGTTTTCTAACGGAAAAAAGATAAGTAGATAGGTATAGTTGACTGTCAAGAATTTAGAGAAGTAGATAGTTGGGATATACAGTCAATGATTCACAGCAATTAAAAAATAAGTTTTTTTAATTTGTAATGCCAACGTTTCAAAAAATTAAAAAACTTATTTTTTAATTGCTATGTATCTTTATGACTGTATATCCCAACTATCTACTTCTCTAAATTCTTAACAGTCAGCTATACCTCATCAATTAGAAAAAAGAGAGATGAAAAAAGAAAAAAATTATTACTAATTGAGGTGTGAAGTCCAGTTTCATGATTTTTTTTTAATAGATTTTTTCCGACATTACATTTAGGTGAAAGGTTTTCTCCAAAAAGTTGTTATATGTTTATAAATGGTTCTAGTGCCTTCTTATTGAATAAAAGCTTTAGTTGAAAGGTGAAACAATTCCATTGAGGTATAAACGTTTATTTTTTTTTAACTGTCCCATCCTTTTTTTTTTCTTTTTTTTAATCGCTATATTATACTAGAAGTTCAATTAAGTTATTGAAGAACTCGTTAACGGAACGTTTATTCGTAAAAGAATTTATTCCCACATCCCCACAACTCTTTTCATACGCTAATAGTCAATGGTAGGAAATTTTCTTTTCCAAATTGGATGCGGAAGGGGTGGAAATGGGTTTCCTTAAATTATGTTATAAACGTTTGGAAGATTGCCAGGGGGGCGCCACCTTGTGTTAGGATAATTTTCTTATAAATTATCTTCCCACGTTATTTTCACTTCTCTTTGGTGAATATTCTTTATCTGCATTATATTCACAGATTATCGATGTGTGGATTCGATTCTTGAAATAAGAATTAATTTTTTTTTTATGGGAGACATCCATGAGAGATATAAATATATTTTGTTTCACTAATTAATTCATTACGTGGAAATAGTTTTACCACCAGCGAATGCTCAACAGTAATAAATATTATATGAAGGCATGAATACGACATCAATTGGAAGGTGTATTTACTTTAGTTCTAGTTGTTACTGATGTAAAGGGAAGGTTTTTCTTGAGTAAATATTACATTGTGCCTCACTTATAGGCAATAAGTTGTAAAGAATGAATCCATTCATTCAAAATGTATATTACGAAATAATAATCCAACAAATAAAATGAAATTAGGATTCATGAATTAATTGTCACTTCTATTGGGATTATTTTATTAGAAAACTAGTTTCGAATGCTAAACATTCATCTTCATTCATTAAAAATAATAAAATCGTTTAAATGACCAGATAAACATTTCCAATACTCTCATTTTAAATTTGTTCCGAATAGGAACGTAAAAATCCAATTAGTCATAAGGGAAATCCCAAAAAATTTAACCTTCCTGCCCCCTCTCCCTTCCCACGATGAATATATTTCAGATATCTCTTAGATCTCCTGAGGTGAGTACTGTTTGATTTCTTGTCTTACATTTTTGAAAACTTTAGCAACATAGTACTGATTTGTAGAAAATTTTGTATGTTTTAGAACTGAAGATGAATGTTTATCATTCGAAGCTAGTTTTCTAATAAAATAATTCCAATAGAAGTGGCAATTAATTCATCAATTCTAATTGTATTGATCTTTTTATACCATCATGCGTGATTAATAATTATTACTACTTGTCAATATGTTTTATTTAATGATACCTATTATAAAGTTAAAGGTTACTATGATTTTACAATTATATTCGTGGGTCAGCGCACAATTTACATTACCCACTTATTACATGATATTGACATTATAGGGTGCATCATATAAACATATTCAACAATACGTCAGATTTTTTTTCTTTTAGATATTTGATCTAATGAAATATTATTTATATAAATTTTAATTTCTATCAATCAATTTTTTTTTTTTAATATTAATTTCTTTTATTTTTTTTCAGGTATGTGTCTCCTTGTGTAAAATCGAATCGTTCATAATTCTTCAGGTATATAGTTTTAAGATCCTTTTTATTTATCTTATTGTAAGTAAATGTTTCTTTAATCCTATATTATTGAGGTTAAATAAAAAATCAAAAAAAAATCAGTGGTGCTATCGGATTTAAGCTGAATGTTTAAGTATTCCCGGCCTTGGGAGTGGATGTTTATCTTGAGAGTGTATCCCGCTAATATATTCATCTATTCATATCTCAAGCGCCTCCGTGGAAGATGGCATTTAGTTGAGTAAAGCAACGGCGGGCGAGAAAATAAGGAGAAAAGTATGGGCTCAACAGATCCTTGGAAAAGACATATTATTAAACAAAACCGTGTATTTAGTATCACTGAAAGAATAATAATATTTTTATTTTATGTTTTACTATTATTGTTTTTAAATTCATTTTATTTTATTTTGTTAATGATGAAAGTATAGTTGACTGTTAAGATGAATGGAGAAGAAGATAGCCAGGTATGATGTCAAAGAGAAACACTATGTTAAGTAGAAATACTTTAATGCGTGCCAACGTTTCTACCTACCTTGCAGGTCTTCTTCAGGGCTATAATGAACAAACTACTAGATGTGACATACATATACCTAGTATTTTATTCATAATGGCCCTGAAAAAGACCTGCAAGGCAGGTTGAAACGTTGGCACCCAATTAAGTATTTCTACTTGACGTCGTGTTTCTGTTTGACCGCATCACTTATTATGTCCTCCATATTTCATTTTGTGTTTTGTGTAATTTGAGCTTATTTTTCTTTTTTACTGTTTATGTTGTATGAATGGATTTCAGACCATCCATATTTGTAGGTTGTTAAAATAGTCCTTCTGCACAACCCCTGATTCTTACTCATAATTAATCTTATCAGAATAATTTTGTTCTCACTATTTCTGTCAAAGTTTACTTTGACAAATCCTTTTATGCTTTGTTGATTTGACACTATCACTTACGTTTCTAAAACGCAAATCGAATAGCAAGTAGAAAAAAAAATTGTGATACGAGATAATACTGAAAAAAAAAAGTCATAGTGCAAAGGCAGCCGCCAAGAAATTCTAACCTAGTCAATGAGTGCTGAAATGAGGGGTGTAGAGTGCATGAATTATGCGATAATTTATTACTTCATAGCTTCGTTAGGTGTAGTTAGAAAATAAACATTCTCAGGGACTTGATGGCCGAGCTAGTTGGGGTTAGGATCACAACGCGCGCGATACTGAAGATCGTGGGTTCGAATCCCACCAGAGCATGTTAAACTTTATTTCATGAAGAATCCACGAAATGGTGAACCTACTTTGGCTAGATTAAGTTGGTAACCTGTAGGATAACCCATCCTTTCTTCCCTAGTTGGAGTACATAAGGATTTTAAGCCCAAATAAATATATTTCTAATTAAAAATCCAATCCTAATAAGAAATTTAATATATAAAATAAAATATTTGTTTTCATGAAAAAATACAAGTGCACTGTCCTTGGAAATGATTTATAACTTCACTAATAATTTTTATAAAAACTTGATTTTTTTTCCCTGGTGATGACAGGTCCCTTCACGAACTAGGAACGCCCCGAGTCGTGACTATCAACATCAAACAAAACTTATTTACTATTCCCCTGGGAGCGATAACTATTGCGTAGCTTGTTATTTCAGGCCTTAAATTGTGGTTTGTGGTGTAATTGCCTGTTATTTGGAACAGTTTAGTCGGTCCACTCAACTGTGGCAGGAGGGCGTGCTATGATATGACTCATGTGGTGCCATGTTGGCTCATGATGTTAACTGCCTCGAGTGTTTTGTCTATGATACCTTTTATATCGATTATTTTGTATTTATTCATATCGTTGTAATATCGATATTATTTATATTGTAATAACATGGATGTCTCAATAAGAGTACCTGTGTTTGATATATTTATTCCAAGCAGGTACTCGTGGAGCGAAACCTAGTTGGGAGAATTGTTAAAGGCTTATCTTGTTATTTTAATTTTTTTTTTATCAGTTGAGTCGGGTCCTACGTTTCTGGTTTAGTAAGTCTTTTATTTTTTGTATCAATTTATTTTATTTTTGTTTCTATTTGCATATATTAATTGTAGAAAGAGGAAAATAGAAGAGAAATAGGGGGGTGAAGGAATAAATAAGGGAAAAAAAGAGACATGCAAGTATTATGAGGGAAATAAAATAAAAATAAAAAATAAAATGAAATAAAGATGGAAAACAAGGAAAGAGAAAAAGAAAAAAATATTGTTTATTATCTTGTATTATATACTTTATCTTAGAATTATAAAGGAATCGCAAATATCATGAATTATTTTTATATTAATTCATAATTAGTAAAGTTTGATTGTGTTGATTATGTATCTAGTTCGTGCCTAATCATATGGTTAATATCTTTGATAGGATTGTCTCCGTGAATTAGTTTATTAATGATTTTTATTGGAGAGACTAGAGAGAGTATCAAAAATTAAAATAATAATACTGATATAAATTGAAAAACTTTTTTCTTTTTTTTTTTTTTATTAAGCTGCCTCAGTTTATTTTTTTCTGAACTGTCCAGTTTATCTATTTTTCATATATGAAAGTATCTAAAAATCTATTTTCCTACTTTTTACTTAAATTTATATTCCCTGAAAATAAATTAGCGAAATTGTATCAAAATTTAAATACAAATAATTAAATAAAATATATACGTTCTAGTATCGTCGATAATTGCATTGTTGTTGGATTTAGTTTAAAGCAATCCTATGTTGCTTTTTCATCACCGGATTAAAACTTTTTGTTGGGATGTCTCGTGCTCTGAACTTGGTCTGTAATGGGGGTCGTTTGATTGAAACTCTGTTAGTTCACTGATTAGTTTTTCATTTTAATAGGATAAAAGAGATTTTCTGTATTTTCCAGGAAAGCCTTGTTAGAAATTCATATTTCATTCCTTCATTCTTCAGTTCTATGGACACTTCCCTCTGGAAAAAACGAGATGGTTAATTTTATTTATTTTTTAAAAATAATTATAACTTTGGTATAACTTAATTTAGTTATTGTATTAATAAAGTTACCGACTACTCCATAATTGAATAGACAAGCGTTCAAAGCTAACAGTAAAATACAAATGACTTATTCACATGACGGTAATTATACACATTTTGACCTATGGTGTTGATCTATGGGACTCTACTAAACCTTCCAATTCTTCTCGTATCGGATCCTTACTTATCGATTGTAAAAGCGTCGTTTATAATTAATTGTATGCTTAGAACAAGTATTCAATAACTGTTAAAGTCGGAAACGACTTTAGTAGATTAAAACTATTAAATTTAGAGTGATTGAATAATAAATACAATTTATAGGAGAGCTATAAATATCGATTAAATAATTAAATAACCCTGTTCCCATCTGTATTCTATAAATATCCCTGATGAGGCATTTCAAGTGATTTGATTGGTTACTGTTTCGGATAATAAACTGATTTATAGCTAACTAAAGAAAACATCATTAAACTGAGTGGGATTTTAATCTGTTGTATCGACAGGGACTAAAATTAGTCGCTAAGTTAAACAGAGCGGCTGGATCTAGGAGGCCGGTCCATACACTGCCCACTTAATGTTCTCTGCCTCTTCAATAATACAAGCCTTCATCATGGCCTCTACCATGTCCCACTTTGGCGCTGTCCACCTTTTCGCTATTACTCTCTGAATATAATATTACTTCCATATTCTAGGTTACTATCAGTTTTCAACAATTTTTTTTTTTTTTTTTTTTTTTTTTTTTTGTAAATATTACAGTTTCCTATATTCAACATTGCTACAAGTAATAAAAATGATAAGATATTAATTTTATAAATAACATTATAGAAAATATTTTTGTCCAAATACGTTCAGTCTACCGGCTAATTCGAACTTAAAATTTACGTTGTTATATTTATTTAAAAAATATATACAGAGCGAGCCCCTCTTAGTGCAAAAAATATTGGGTGGAACTAGATAAAAAATAATACAAAATGCTGCAGACCTTACGTTTCTATTCCCATCCGTTGCCGATATACGATAATTCAAAGATTTTTTGAGGAAACCACGTTTTTTTTTTTGTTTTGGTTTTTACCATAAAATCTGTAATATCTCCACTTAAACATTTTTCAAATTTTGACTACGTTTTTGGATTCAGCATTATATTTCCTATAAGAGTAGAGTAAATATAACCTTGAATTTTGCAAACTTGGGATCTAAAAAACAGCTTGATCTTCACCTAATTTAGGGAAGTGGCAATGTCTTAAATAACACTTCAACGCTCTCCGTTTTTCGAAAAAACTATCCACAAAACTGCAAATCTCACAAAAACATTTGCTTTTGGATACTGGAATTTAACCAGTTTTTATATGGTGATGATCAAATTAATTATTCCATATCGACTTCATGGAAAAATGTACTTTTAAAACCGGAAAAAGATAGTGTTTTCAATTGGCAAACAAATCAATTACTTGTGTAAATAAGACATTATGATGAACACTTAATAGAAATATGTATTTTAAACATAATAAACTCTTCATTGGAATTAAAAGCAAAGAAACGTAGAAAATAAAAAAAGTACAAAATATTTCCCGAATTATGCAATATTCCCTAAAATCATCCACACTGTAAATTATTTGCTTATTGAGAATCTAATGGTAATTTAATTGAGGGCCTTGCGAGTTTTAGTGGTTATAGAGTTAGTATCTAGAAATAATGGAAGCTGGAGTGGACCAAATAGTGGGACCAAGTCGCATGGGGGATATATTAGCCATTTTATAATTAGTTTATCTACATTGAAGAGTTTGGTTATAAGGGTTGGATTTAAGATGGAGTCTATTATTTGCTGGAGCTTCCAAGTTGAACTCCGTGAAGCTTAAATAGCTCTGTATTTTTTAGGCATTGGAACAGTCTTACTCAAGTTGTGTTCGAGTTATTAAAATTAAATTATTAACGCTTAAATATAAATTCTCTTAAATACCGGTCAAAATTTTTTTAGAATGAAATAGCTTAGTCGTTTTGATACAAACTTTGAACGATTCATTCATGAACAGATTAAAAGAGATCTTACGTAAATGTCCCTGAGATTTCGCTATTCTCTTTCCCAACCACTCGCGAGCTATCGTAAATAAAACTAAAATAAGCTCTCTTCTGGAAGGGCTGATAAAACAAAAGTGGCAGACCACGCGGGACCATTTTCTTCAAGGAGTAAGGGCCCTTTTATGTTTACCAAATTTGAATTTTCGAAGTTCAGATTGACAGCGGTCTAACATCGCGCAATAGAACTCTGCAGTAGTAGTTGGCCCCCAAAGCAGTAGCTCATAGTACAC
Organism: Euschistus heros; assembly: GCA_003667255.2. NCBI lineage: Eukaryota > Metazoa > Arthropoda > Insecta > Hemiptera > Pentatomidae > Euschistus > Euschistus heros. The sequence goes on from RCWM02000127.1 coordinate 1,345,872, forward strand.
AATGCCCTTTGCTTGTCCAGATATCAATCAGCAATACCTTTTTCGGATTAAGATCACGTTTTGGAAATTGTTTTCTTTCTTCATCTACTAATAGCCGTATCAATTGATTCTCGAATTCCCTGTTCGTTGGCAACTTTAGGTATTCCAGAATGAGCATGATCTTCAAGCGTTTCATCGCCTTGACTAAAATTGAGAATACCAAAATTGAACTTTACGGTCAGAGAGTGTCCTCTCACCAAATACATGCTCATGTTTTTCGAGCGCCCTCACCGAATTTGAATTTCAACACTCAATATTTTAATATATTTCATTAAACCTCTAGCTATTTGTCCTTATGTGTGAATCTAATCATAAGTAATATTGCTTATCGCCCACATTTGAGGCAGATTGTGATCACTACTCAATAAAAGTTAAAAAATAAAAAAAAAAAATTAATAAACTTATGTAACACTGTGAGTTTCACTTAATTATTATAAATTTAATAATAATTTTATTATTATAACATAGTTTGCTTTTCAATAACGAGTTATATGATGAAGTAATCGCTTGATCCAGAGGGGGGATATGGTTTATATAGTAATGGGATGAGGATGATGAAGGTTCCTTGATGAAAGGAGTTTTAATAGAGTAATAACTTGTTCATAGTCGTAATAACTTCGTCTTTCTTGTTTCATCACCGCGAGGTCCCGGGAGGAAATGTTTCATTTTTGTTAATATTATTATTAATTGTAATTGTTACTGTTAAAAATTATATTTTATCAACTCTATATATCGTATTTATTTTATTAAATAAATATACATGTATCTAATACTGTTTAATATATCTATATTGAGTGTTTAAAGATTCTACTTATTTTAAAAAAAATGTCTGGGTTAAAAGTTTCATTATTTTTTAGGTATTTAGTTCCCCGTATACTTTAGCCACCAGGGGATAAAATAGGTATAATTTGGGGATTATTAAAAATATTAATTGAATAAAACCATTTTACAGACCTAACATAATACAGTAAAACTTCGTTACATGTGTATTTTCTCTCAAAAGATTCACTGATTGTCTGTCAGATTGATCATTTGTGAATAAAGAAATAAAGTAAAAAACAAAATAATAATAATAATAAAAATAAAATCAATTAATATTTTTTTAATATTGAAATTTACAACTTTACAAAATATATACATCAAGTAATTGTGCTTAAATTAGTAAATTAAAAAAAAATAAAGTTACGAAATTTTAAATTAAAATGATTTATTACACTTTTGCTTCCCATAAAGCACATTATTGAGGATCAGATTATAGACTTATACTCCACCGAATGCAAAACATAATATAATGCATGAAGAAAAGGGCGGCGATAAACCTTATTTATTTATTAATTCGGAAATTAAAAATTTCTTGGTAATATTGTTTTTTATTTACTGCTGTATTTTATTTACCATCATTTCCCCTCCAATTAAGGGTACACAAGATATTAATATTTTGCCCTAAGTTGAACTGGAACTGAGGCCCGGGAGCATCGGAGTCAGGTACCTTCACCACTGAGCTACCTTTAAATCCTAATTTAAATCATAAATAATTTAAATAACACATTGCTTACCCAATTTTATCTATTTTGCATTGAAGTATATTATTAATATTGATTCTCAAATAACCAATTTCTGCAATCAACAAGGAACTGTCATCATTCTGGTTGAAGCGCATTGATTACACAGTAATAGAATATTACTGTTCATATAAGTTCTATTGTATTTTTTTCCCTAAGGTTTCTAAAGGAATGGAAAGGCCCCTTCGTATTCGATAATTGTGTAGGCATTGATGGGGAGTTTCAAACTTCAATTTGGTAGTTTGTGTTGGTGTTGACCGAGAAAGTTAAGGCAAACCTAAGCCACCCTAAGCCTTGTTAAGTTGGAGCAAGTCCTATTTCTGATTCTGCCTTGTTCTTGATATTCATCCTCAATCTCTCTTTCTTGTTCTTATTTTATATGTTAAGGTTTTTGTAATAAAAATATTATAAGAATATAAAGTATTAGAATCACTTGAGGTACGCATGATGGTATAGAAGGATCAATCCTAATTGTAAAGTATTAGAGGTCTCATAGAGCATAGCTTTTATGAACACAGCATGATTAAATAGATTTGTCAATACAGGATTGGTCGTGTTATCATCAGGTTACATCTTGCCATTCTTTCCTTTTAATTTAATATGTAGTTTCATTCGCAAAAGACCTATATGGGTCGAAGTAAAGAAATTTTTCCCATTTTTAATGTAATAATAATAGTCTTATATTATTAATAATTTTTTTTTTTTTTTATCAATTATTCAATTTGGAGTTTCCCGTTTCTGAAATCTAAAATCCAAATTTAGTCCTCGTTTTTTTTTTAATTTCAAATTAATATGGCTGAAATTCCTTCTTCATTAAAATACCTACACATATTTGTGTATGTTTTTGGAATAACTGAAAAAATGTGATTTTTTGGAATCACTGAAAAAAAAAAAAAATTACAACCGACTTCTTTTGAAGGTATCTTAGTGTCGGCAGCCTTATACGTTTTGTCCGCATTCTCTACGTCAAGTTCCATCCTAAATTATAATTCATCTTCCAAGTTACGATATATTTGTAAATCTTATTAAAATTGTTTGATCATTTAAAAAAATATATATTAAATAGTTTTTCTACTAGGCTATCTGTAGGTGGAAGGTTTTCTCCTTAAATTAGTTAACTCACATTGAAAATGGCCTTAAAAAAAAAATAAGACCTCTTCCTAAACCAGCCCTTTACCTTTGTCGATCAGCCGTGAAAAATTTTAAAAAATGGACTAATATGACTCATTTATAAACTTTAATTTATGTCTTTTGCACTGTTGTATTTTTTTTCTTTTCTATT